>JAHXZK010000005.1:0-1200000 GCA_020975415.1 Calonectria hawksworthii | reverse complement strand
TAATCCACATACGATCCCACCAAGGGGAAACGACAAAAGCACGCAGCCATTCAAAGAGACTGCGGAGCTTTGGTTCCATTTTTGCAGCATCATCATCTGAAAATAAAGGCATCCCTTGCAACTTGTCACGAAGATAGTTCGAGGATAACGCCCTTAGTAAGCCAAAGATGCACAAGCACCTGTCATGAGGCAACAGCTCGGTTGGGTCTCTTAACTCAAGCAACGAAAGTGCGCTGTGTATGGTTTCCCATGCAGCATCGTTTTCTTCTGGGAACTGGAACACGTTCGAAGCGGCGAGCTTCTTCAGTCGAGAAGCATAGCTGCGCTGGCTCCGGTCAAGGGAGTCGCCAACATAGGCACGAACCTCAGTGGCCCAGCTGAAAATGTGGTGCATAAGATTGACCTGCTGACTCTTGTCATCCTTGTCGTCCTGGTTGATGCACACGGCATCAACCCAGAGGGTGATTGGGACATCTGGGGAGCGGATGGTGCGCAGCGCAAGGTCGAGGTTGATTGTGATGTCCCTGGCTGTCCCGTTGACGATGACTTCCTTTTGGGCCACAGTGCTCCCCCACGTGTAGGAGAGGGCGATGTAACGAAAGGATTGGTCTGCTTCAAAGAGGTCTGCTATGAGGTCGTCGTCCCATTTCCCCGGCTGCAAGTTAAATAGGCGGATGTGGTCTGGGGGAAGACGGGTGTACAGACGAGGTGCCATGGAAAATATTTCGTCGACGAGAGCAATTGTGCGGGCAGGGTGCCAAAATGCAGATGTTGTAGCGTTAAAGGAAGTTGGATTGGATTATAGTGTGACGGGATCCAACAGACGGGGGGGCTATGGCGATGTAAGGCTAATTAGTCTAATTGGCAGCGAATGCGGTCAGCAATGGGCTTGTGACTTTAATTAGCCAATGGCGGCATGTCAGGGCCGGGAAACAAGTTAATTGTCGATCGGTCGTCGGCCCAGGTCCGGGATTCCATCAATCGTTGACGAGTCCCGAGTTGCCATATTGAGAGCCTGCATGCATTAGTGCAAGGCAGAGACGGTGGAGGGGTTGTTCGAGGCGGCCACTGTGTGGCTGCCTGCCTAAGCAAAAGCTCAAATGTATGGGAAAAAATTCTTGATCCGAATATATATTATTTAATCGCAGTGATGGAATTCGATGCTAGAGTCTTGTTTTGATTTTGTAAATAGCTCATAGAAGTCGCTGTTATGGTCTTGGCAGCTAGTTGTGGTTGCAATCCGTCATGAGTTGCTAGGTTGATGAGCTCTAGAAAGGAAACCAAATATAGAAAAATAGGCCACTGAAATTCTTAATTTTGTCACATCTCTTGCAGCTGCATATTCCAATCACATCAAATTATACCCAGTCGATGCAGCTCGAGTTGGGGTCGATTGGGGGCCAAGAGCAGTTGTGGTGCGCCATATCCAGAGGCCGCCCGCCGCAAGGCAACCACGCCATTCTCTTATCAATGCTGCCTGCCCATTGTAAAGTGCTGGTGTGTGTCGAGTACCTGCAGCAGAAAGTGCGGTTCCTGAGCTGGCTCTTGCTGATTTCTTTTTTTACTTCAGGGGTACTTTCCAACCTCAAACCCGCTGCGCTTTACCTTCGTCATTGCCTTAATCTTTGCCTTAACCTTTACCTTTGTCTTCGCCACCCACTAAACAACGATGCATCGCCGGCATCCCCGGGTTCCGTGGCCCACGGAGGATCACGGTGCCGGATCCGCAGGCAGGAACCACATTATGCCGTGCTCGCTCCCGCTCCCGCTCCCGTTCCCGTCGCTATCCACGTCCCCGTTGCCTTCTCTGATGCACATGCCAGTTACCGACCTGTGGATGGACCAAACCGTCAAACAGTGTAACACAACCAATGCTGCTGCCTTTCTGCCCAATATTTGCGACTTCACTTCGGAGCCTTGCCATGATCTTTCTGTCTTGCCCACTTCCGCCCCTGAACTCCTCATCAACGACCCGGAGCACGACTTGGCTCGGAAACCCAGTTTGTCTGGCCACTGCCGTTCCCCAACAAGAGCGCTGAGCACCATCAGCTCTGAGACTGCTTCTTCCACCTCGCTACTCTCGTGGGTCGGAAGCGACCGCCGCAGCCGCACCAGCTCTTCCGATGACTCTTTGGAACCTCTCCTGCCTTGTCTCGGTCCTCAATGTGACCAAACTTTTTCCACTGTAGCCGACTTGGAATCTCACTTGGAGTCCGCTCACACTCACCCGTGCAACTGGGCCGGCTGCGATAACCCCAGCTTCGAAACTCATGACGCTCTAGTTTGGCATGTCAAAGAAAATCACCTTCTCATCTGTCCCTTTCCAGGTTGCACTCAAGCCTCTTTTCAAAGCGCTAGGGCTGTACGGTCGCATGTCGATATGGTGCACACAAAAGTCGGTTGTGATGGAGCCAAGGAGTGGCAGCTCAAGCCTACCCCAGAAGAGAAGCCAAGCACTGCTCAGACCAACACCTCCAAAATCGACAAAAAGTCCGAGGCTATTGATGTTTGCGGTGATGATGACCAGCCCCCTCCGGATAAGGGGGACATTCTTGCTGAAGAACTGGTCACCATCAAGGCCGCCAAGTTGAAATACCAGGAACAACTTCGAAAGGTGCTAGATAAAAGATCCAAGAAGAATGGCAGTAGGTTCACACATGTCACATTCTCCACTGGAGAAGCCAAAGCTGTCTTAGATCATCCTGACTCACTGTTCAAGGTACACCAAAATCTGCGGACAGCCCCTCCGACCTGGTTCGAGGTAAGGCTTCGAGGCTCATTGAGACGGCAAGCTTTCCACTGGTCTTTGAGCATTCTATACTCCCCTTTCTCTCCGAATTCCTTCCTGGGTGGGTTGGTCCCTACTTCACCATCTCGGTAACAAAAGGCAAGAGCCCTCAGTTCAAACGCATCAGCATCATGACACGCAAGGAAATCACTCGGCCCCGCAAAGTGATTATTGTCCGCCATATCCAAGACTTGCTCCCAGATAAGTTCAATCGTCTCGTGTCGTTTGCTTTTTCGGTGGGCGAGGTCAATCGGATCGCATGGGCCCGAGGCTTGAGCAAAGATCACATGGACGACATTTGCGCCCCCCGGAACCCATACTTTTTTAAGTCTCCATGCATGGGAGACAGCATCGGAATTCCCAGGAATGAAGCATGCGAGGACAGCACGGCAACTTTAGGTCCATCTCTCGTGGTTGGTGGTGGAAGGTATTGGTTAGGCAATTTTCACCCTTTTCTCGAAGCATATCAGAAATTCAGCACTAGTGTACCAGTCGAACACCCCAGCTTCCAGGACAGAGGGCAATGCATTGAACATGGCCACGATGCCATGGCGCAGGAAGTTGACTTCAAACTGGGCAAACTTGAGGCTACCTCTGGGTTCAATTTGAAAACCACTCGCGTCTCCCATGAGCCCTACTGGGAAGAGTGCGACAAGGAACAGCCTTTGATCGTCACAGACTGGTCACTCATTTCTTCACGCACCTCCCACGCCAACATACTTCGCCGCTTCCCCTCCGAAGCTCAGCCTCTCTTTAGAGCAACACCAATCATCTCCACGAGCAGCATTGTTCCCGGTGCCTATGTTGGCTCCAGCGGTCGTACATCAGGCCATCAACGTGGTCAGGTCTGCGAGATCCCGGCATATGTCAGTGGGGAGGAGAATGGGACCCAGAAAGCCACGCGTGAGTGGTTCTTGGAGGAGCCGTGCGACTCTGACGACGAAGAGGAATGGATCCGCGGTGGTATCGGTGTAGAGGGCGACAGTGGAGCCGCAGTTGTCGACTCCAATAGCAACACTCTGATCGGACAGATCTGGGGCCGCAACCGTTACTGGGGTCCTGGGCCGCGCCTCACCTATTTTACACCCATTGCTGACATCTTTGACGATATTCAAGAGAAGTGTGGACAGGAGACTCGCCCGCAACTCCCGCAGCATCGTAACGAGGACGATTGTTTTCCCCTGTACCCTTCTTGCCGGCAATGTTACGACATGCGCACCTATCATGACAGCCGACGAAGTTCACGAATGTCACTGCAAAGCATGATCATGGGCAAGGGAGATTTTGATCACGACCTCACCTCAAACTCTATTGAGGCTGTTTCGGAGCTAGCTACGCCGCGAGACTTCCCTCGCTATGCTGGCGTCGAAGAAATCGGATCGTCCTTTGTCAACTTTAGTTTCACTCCTGGTACACCGGCAGTGGCTATTGCCGACGCCAAAAGCCCGTATGCCGCCAATCTTGACACGGCAGACCTATACGACCAGGATCTTGTTCCTCCGGAGGCTTCAAAGAAGAGGGATGCAGACTTCCTCCCGGACTTGTGTGCTGAGAGGCAGAAGAGGCAGCGAGCTTAGCCAGCAAAGCCACCACGAGCCATCTTCTTTGCACGAGCATCGCGGCGGTTATGGTTGGCCCGCGATCCTTTGTGGGCTTCCTTGTTTTTCCTGGCCGCTTCTGTGTCCTTTTCGCCCGTGGGTCCAGCAACATTACCTCCTCGCCCACGGCCACGGCCTCTTCCACGCCCGCGTCCGCCTCCTCTTCCGCCTCGGGATGAACCACCATCTGCTTCGCTATCTTCCTCTCCTGAGCCAGCAGGGGTAGCTCTCCATGACGTCCGCTCCAGTTGGGCTTGTTGTCCGCTAAATGCATATTTGGCCTCCAACCGGCGTTTTTGTTGTGGGTCCCTCGACAGCATAACTGCCCATCCTTCCAGTGCTTCATCTGTCATTCCTGTCTGCTCTCTCAGCTTGACTCTTGGATTACTCCTCCTGGTAGTTGCATCGCGATCAAATGTTTTCACATCAGTCTGATAGGCTCGGAATAATGTTTCTTCGTGGACGTCAGTGCTTGCATCAGCCTCGTTATTAGCAGCATCAACGGTTCCGCCAACGTCGGCGGCATCATAGGTATCGTCACGCTCGTCGTCATCAGAGTCGAAGGCAGCAAGAGCAGATAGGATAGCGGCCTTGTTCGGGGCCGTGGATTTGTCTTTGAGGATGTCATCGGCAGTTTTTGCCGGTTTCTTTCCGAAAGAGAGTTTAGAGGTGTCAACAGCAAGGCGGTCGAGCTCATCGTCGTCGAAAACATTGTGCCGAGTTGGGAGCTGAGGAGGTGTATGACGAGGTGCCAAATCGACATGCCTGGGCTCAGGATGTGATGATCTATAAATAGTCAGTGAGTGGGTATAGAAGGATAGAATAAGACGGCATGAGACGTACAATGGCTCTGTGCGATCCGCAGTAGCTAGATGAGGCGGTAGGCTCTCTCCCAGCAAATTGGCAACGACCAGTTCGACGTCTTCTCCGTACTCAGCCAAACACTTGGCCACGAAGCCGGACCCAAGATCAGGGAATAAATCTTGAATCTGTGTGATCTGGCTCATCTTATGAATGTGCATGTCCGCATCAACTTCCTGCTGGGTCTCTCTGTTCTTGCCCTTGTCCACTTTTCTCCTTACAAGCCGCTTTGGCTTTACCATGGCACCCTTTCTGAACCCTTCAAGTGCTGTGATGCGATTCTTAAGACCTTCGGTAGCCACGCCAGAATCTTCTGCCCTCCTTGATATCATCTTTAACAGGGGCGTGCTTGTCACAAGCTCCGGCACAAGAGAATCGTTGGCGTTCAGGGGCCCAGCCTTGTGGGCATCAGCAGCCGATTTCAAGGCGTACAGTTCATCGCTTAACATGGACCACTTTGGAGGCTCCGCCTCTATCAAGCCCACTAGGCACAGATAGATTGTTGTGACAATGACTTTGCGCAGGGGCGGGTTCATGACCCGGAAGCAGATGATGAGGCCATCGAAGAAGTCGGAGCCTGCGAGAAAGAGGGTGCAGGCATCTGGGGAGATGTGCAGCAGGTGGTTGAGACGAGTAAGCTGGGCCTCGACGAGCTTCAGGTCGCCCTTGATGCCAGCCTCGAGCTGGGGGATGAGGAGCTTCTTTAGTGAGGACAGGGAAGATTCGAGGGGCGCGGGGTGTTGGCGGAACAGCTGCGCGATGAGCGGCGCAGTGACCCGGCGAGGGAAGATCTTTGCCAGGTCGGCGAGGAAAGGGAAGCCGACGAGGTCTGGGTGAGGCGGGGGCGAGGTGCTGAGGGTGCGGCTGGCGAGCTGGAAGACGGCTCTCATGAGGGCCGTCGAGTGCGACCCCAGAGGCGATGTGCCCGTCTCGGCCGTCTCGCCGGCAAACGACGACAGGAAGGCGGAAACGGACTCATCCCTGGACACGGTGGCCTTGAAGTCCTTGTCCGAAAGGGCCAGCAGGGCGTGGCATATCGAGATCCAGGCCTCGAGCAGGGAATCCCAGTCCTGCGACGAGAGGGGTTGTCGCCAAGCTGACTTGGGGAACGGAGCGAGGGGGGGTAAGTCGGGCATTATAATTTCTTGGTATTACCCTCAGAAGGAAGAAACAAAGACAAGACAAGTATAAAATACAATAAAACCCGTAGGAACGGAAATGTGTTGGTTTTCGCTGCTATACGCAGAAAAGGAAAAATGAACAAGACAAGTAAGGAAGTCGATAGGTCGTCGTGTAAGTCATATATTCATGGCACTCTTATGATATCAAAGCTTTGGCGGGGGGAGCCTTTCGACGTAGCGTTAAACTGTTTTGGGGTCATCGCCGGATGAATCATCAGGAGTGGGTGCTGTTTCCAGGCAGGCAGGTGTTAGTTAGCCTCTCAGCCTCTTTTTTTTTTGTCAGTGAGCAGATCAATCTGCGTCATCCAGCGCGCGCAGTCATACATCTGCGACCATATCGTTATGACTACTGATTTTAAGCGAAATTAATATGGGCAATGTCCGAATTAATATATTTGTTGATATCAAATTCCACGGGGTTAGAGCTATTTTACCTCTGTTGCTACATACATACGTAGTCGGTGCCAGGTACTGACATAGCTATCCTCGCTTTCCCCAGCAGCTCCCACCTACATGCTTAGGCTTAGGCTGGAGAGCCCCGCCCACCAATCACATTGCCCCTCTCTCCATCGCGTGCCACTAATCCCCTTGTGGTCTAGCGCGTGTTCCCGAATCACACAAGCCCTACCCAAACTTCCACCCCACCAAAAAAGTTCGCGATAATTGTTCCCTTTTTACATCCTCCTCAACCCGCCTTCATCACTTTGCCGAATCGTTAGTTCTAGCACGTTCGAGTCTTGAAGGAATCGCCCAAAATGTCTTACCAGAAGCCCGAGAAGGACCTTGGTGATGCTCCCGTACGTTATTGTCTCCCTCACTCTCTCTCTCTCTCTCGCCAATTGCGATTGGGGAAAAAAGAAAAAGTTGTCAATATTCTAACACGTTTTGCGCCAACCCACAGAAGAGCCACAAGATCCGCATCACCCTCTCCTCCCGTAAGGTCCAGGTCCTCGAGAAGGTCTGCACTGAGATCATCGAGCGTGCCAAGAACAAGGACCTCCGCGCCAAGGGCCCCGTCCGCCTGCCCACCAAGACCCTCAAGATCACCACCCGTAAGACTCCTTGCGGTGAGGGTTCCAAGACCTGGGACTGCTACGAGATGCGCATCCACAAGCGCCTGATTGAGTACGTTGGATTTACCCGCGGCGGCAGCAGCAACAGCGAAACTTCAGAGGATCCAAGACTAACGCGCACCTTCTTCACAGCCTCAACGCCCCCACTGAGGTCGTCAAGCAGATCATTGTCAACATCGACGCTGGTGTCGAGGTTGAGGTCACCATTGCTGCTTAAGGGATTGGTTTTCGTGGATGGCACGGCCGGGAATGATACCCCTTTTGGTCAGGCTGCGAACGAGCACCCGGCTCAGGTAGACAATGAAAAAAATGAGAAACGGTCTCCAACCGCAAAATATGCTGTTCCAATTGCCGTACGTGACATGTATTGATACCCGCGGGTCTGTAGAAACATTGGTTATCCAATGACACAAATGGCATAATCACAACCACCACTTCACTCGCGAGTATTGGAATGACTAGGTGCGCCTCGAGGCGTCTTCAACTTTGTATGAACTCTACTCATGCAATAGTCGACATTTCTTCCTCCCAACGCCCTGTGCATTGCCAGGGCAATTCCAACCCCCCATGTTGCGTATAATAATGATGCCATGTTAAACGCCAAGCAAGACATACAATCCATATATCTGTCAGAACATTGAACGCCTGTCACTACCCTTAAACTTTCCCTCTCTTGGTTTTCACATCTAAACCCGTAGATTTTAAAAGTCCCACACGGTACATTCCCGAGGTGGTGGTAGCTCTGGCATGAGACCATCCTGGAAGGTGCCCGTCTGCTGAAATGCTGCCCATTGTGCCTTTGATTTCTCGTCATACTGGTCCGGAGGCAATTCTGTGTCCTTGGTATAGTTTGGTGCTCCGTCGGGGAACCAGATTCGACGCCAAGTTCCATCGAACCCTCTAATGCCAGGTTTGTCATCCTTGTAAATAACGGGCTTGCCCTTGAACATGGACAGGCGACCATCCATTCCCTTGGAGCTATAGCTCTCAATCGGGGGGTGTTGTCTACCACTTCCAGGCGGGTAAGGATTTCCAGTTCCGGCTGCTGGTTTTTGAGCCTGGTTCTGTTGGCCAGCATTCGACATGGGAGTCGAGCCAAAGGGGTTGTTGGCTTGCGGTTGGTTTGCCTGGTTGGCAAAACCAGTTGCTGGTTGCTGCGCTTGAGCAAACGGATTACCATTCGAGGCACTTGGTCCTTGGTTGCTGTTGGCAAAGGGGTTTGCCGCCCCAGAATTATTATTCTGGGCAAAAGCCGAAGGTGCTTGTGACGGCTGGCCGAACGGGTTGGGTGTGTTGTTGTTCTGGGCGTTATTGTTGGAAGAAAATGGACTAGGTGCTTGTGTGCCAGAAGGTGCTCCAAATGGGCTTGGTGCCAAACCATTGTTGTTATTGGATGCCGGGGCAAAGGGGCTCTGGTTGTTGTTGTTGCTGTTGTTATTGTTGTTCGCCGCAGAGGCGAAGCCAGAAGGCCCGTTGTTTGCGGATGATGCAAAGGGGCTCAGGTTATTGCCCGTGTTGGCAGATGCCGCGAAAGGGCTTGGTTTTTGGCCAAGTTGACTTGGCTGACCAAACGCACTCCCTGGGTTGTTGGTAGGCTGCGAAGGAGTACCGAAAGAGGGCGTGCCAAATGGGTTAGGCTTCACACCCAATGCTGATGGTTGGCCAAAAGCAGAGGAGGGGGCGGCAGGCTGCGAAGGGGTACCAAATGATGGTGTCCCAAACGCACTGGGGCGCTGTCCCAAGGCTGAGGGTTGACCAAACGCAGAACCTGATGTGGTGGAAGCCCCTCCAAACGGCGATGATGTGTTGGTGTTGGTGTTGTTGTTGTTGTTGCCCCCAAATGGATTGGACGGTGCAGAGGTATCAGGCACCAGAGATTTAGGTCTCTTCCCGACAAGAAATTCGCCAAACGGTGCTCCCTGTGTCCCATCTCGGCAAATGGTCAATCGGTTCGGCGTCTTGTTCTCGGCGCTCACGAGAAACTGAACAGCATCGTTAGCGTTGCGGGCAGCATTTTCCATTTGCTGCTGCGCATTGCTGTACAGCTGCTGGGCCTCGTTCAACTGCAACAGTTAGTTATTAGAGGATTCGCAGGAATCATAACACGGTGCTTACAGCTTGCTGTTCGTTTCCAGAAGCTTTCCCCATCATAAAGTGCAGCCGCATCTCCTCAAAACTCTGCTCCCGAGGGTAGCCGCCAAACAGCTGCTCGGGCGCATCTCGACCGGGAGCGTACGCAGAAAGAATCCATTGCGGGGTTTCGGACGTCAGGTCGCGTTCGATTGCGTCGGTCGTGATGTTGTATTTGTCTACCATGGTGTTAGATGTCTCACATCGACTCAGGCGTCGTCAGGAATCGAGCTTCCGTACCACCAGGGTTCTGGCTGTTGTTTCCGCCGCCGCCCAGAGCTCCAAACCGATTCTGTCCCGTGTTTCGATAGTTGTTGCCCCCACCGGCGTTGACGTGTTCGAATCGACAGTTGTCTGCATCTAGTCAGTGCTTCTGATTCGCGGGCATGCCTGCCACGGCGCGATGTCGTGGCGTTCGGGGGGAGGTGTCGACTGACTGCCGTTCCTGCAATTGCCGTTCTGGTAGAATTTACAGATGGTCATCTTCGCGGACGAGGGCGCTCCGCCGGTGACGGTCGAGTAACTTCCAGTGTCGCGTAGTATCGGCCTACCGCATTTCACAGGATAGGCACCAACTTGACTGCTGAAAGGTGCGGTGAAGGGGGCAAAATGCGTGCTTGTCGAAGAAGAGCGACCGTGTGCCGGGCGCGGCAAACTGGACTTCAGCCTTACCAGCCTCGCGGTTAGCTCGCTGCTGCCATTTTTTAGGCCTGTTAGGGGCCTCGAGTGCGGGGTGGGGCATGCAGGCTCCCTGTCAGCACCTGTAAAATCCAACGGCAATGCGCGTGACCTGGTTTTCGACAAGTGATTCCATTTGTCAACGAGAATATCAATTCCTCTGGCAGTGGCAGTCAAATTGCAGGTGGTCACCCTTTTTTTTCAGTTATTTTCGCAAGGAACCATCCAGCGTGGTTGACCTCGGCTCAAGCATCTCACTTCCCCAAGCTGACAGGGAGCAAGATGATGAAGATTACTGTCAGCTAAGTGTAGAATGGGCAAGTGTTGATAAGGTGAAAGATCCATGATTTTATTTCACCAGCTATCAAATTTAAATACCAATTCCCAAATCCTAAGTCCTAAGTCCTAAGTTGACTTTATCGCGAAAGTGCATACTTTCAATATCAATCGTTAGAACCCCAAAGACGCCGTCATCTGCCAAAATATTCATCAAAAAAAATCCCAATCTCATACAACATTCCGTCATTTCCATAAATTACACCCTCTCCGCCTTGCGGAATTCAACCATGACACCATCCTTGGCGCTGGTGAATGTATCATAGAGCTGCAGCTCTGTTGTTCGGTGGCGGCCCCATTCATTGCCGGGCTTGCCCTCACCGGGATCTACCACGCCAATCGCCCTTCGCATATCGTACATGTACATGGTTCGCGCCAACGTGTTTGTCATTTCCACATATGCCAATCCCTTGCCGATGCAACCTCGCGGGCCGACGCTAAAGGGGCAGAAGGCGCTCTGTGCCAGGGCCACTTCGTCCTCGGTGGTGGCGCGTCCGGTGAGAGGGTTCATGGCGCCCACGAGCCAACGCTCAGGCACGTACTCAAAAGGCGAGGGGAAGTAGCTCTCGTTGTGGTGGATAGCATAGTGAGGGGTGCCGACGACAGTGCTCTCGGGAATGGTCTCGCCATCAATAGTGATGCCGCCAGCCAATACTTCACGAGGAACGATACCACCGACAGAGGGCGAGAGACGCATGGCCTCGTCAATACAAGCTCGGAGATAGGTGCATGAGCCCAAGATGGGGCCATGGCTGATCTCTTCGGCGTTATTGAACTTGGAGCGAATCTCTTCTGTCACAATCTTGAGAGCACGTGGGCAGCGCACGAGGTAAAAGATGGTAGCAGCCATAGCGGTGGAGGTGGTGTCGGATCCGGCGATGATACTATCACGGTAATAGTTAGTTTCTAGAGGGTACAACGCATCCGTAATTTTTTCAACTTACAGCAAGTTGGATTCTCCCCAAAGCTCAGGGGTGCTGAATCCCTGGCCGGTTTCGGGATCACGAGCCTTGAGCAGATAGTAGAAGAAATCGCGTCGGTCCGTCTCCTCGCCAAGCTTGGTTCGCTCGGTCAATTGACCCTTGCTGTAAGCCATGTATCGGGCACGGTCAGCGGCAAGCTTAGGGAACATGACTCTGTCGAGCTTGAGCCTGTCAACGATGGGCATTGTTCCGCACTATGATGTGTTAGACATTGGATATAAAGCTCATGTGGAGCTAGATTTCTACTCACAATCAAGTGACGAGTCGTGGCGGCCTCAACGAGCTTGAGAGCAAAACGATTGTCAGGGCTCTCAAGCATGTGGAAGGCCTTGCCAAAGCTCAAGTCACCGAGAATGTCCATAGCCAGGTAGTTGCACCAGTCGCTCATGTTGCGAGGCTGCGACCAGCCCTTGGATTCGGCACCGCCATCTTCAATTCCAATTTGCTGGCAGAATGTACGGACATTTCCCAGAATGTAGCGCTGCATCTCCTTCATGGCACCCTCAGCAAACGCGTGAGACAAAACACGGCGCTTTCGGGCATGGAGCTCCTTGTCCCGGGTGTTGTGGGTGTTGGCCGCAGGGTGCACAAAGGCATTGTAGAACTCGGATTTGCGGACGTTAGAGCGGAAGCCGTAGATGTCCTTGAGGGCCTTGTTGGTGTTGAAAACAAGCGAATTGGGACCAAATCGAACAACTTTGCCTGTGGATTTTGTTAAAATAGTCCCTATTTACGTGTGCTAGCAGGGCAGAAAGGCTCGTACCGTATTTCTGGTGCAATCTCCAGAATTCCAGGTGTCGGTCACCCTTATAAGCGTGGTAGAGCTGATAAGCATCCGTGATCTTGGCCAGAAACGGGCCGGGATACTTGGCCAGCGGGTGGAAGTAGACGCGGTACACAACAATTCCCACAATCTGCGAGTCTCAGTCAGTGGCCGATTACATTACGGTCCCCCATGTCGCTTCTTCCTCGGAAGGGCCAATGACACGGCAATGGGGCATAGCACTCACATAGCTTAGCCCAGCTGCTCCAAGCAGCCCCAGCCACATCCATAAATGTCCTGAATGAAGCGCCATCTTGTGTAAGTCGTTTTCTGTGAGGTGCTAGAAAACAGAGACCTTGCAAGAGAAGGAAAGGAAAGAAATAGAGGAGGGGGTTTGGCTTTGAAATCAGAAAACGGACAAGCAGCCAGCCAGCTCTCGTGACCGGGGAACTTATTTAAGTCCCAAACCCTGGCTCCGTTCCATTATCATTAGCTTATCCTTCGGCTACTCTTTGATGCTTGTCGACGTGGTCAGCGGGCGCGACGCCAATCGGCTTGTTGCGGCATCGGTACTGCCCTGGTGCGCCAAAGAGGCGGTTCAAGTGCCGTGGCGGTTAGGTTCGGATTGGAAATAGCGGAATTCTCACGCGATGGATCTGAAGACGTAAAAGCAACCCTCCCGCAAGGGGTGTTCCAAGGTGTTGATTGGAGAATTGCATGGTTTCGCCATGCTTTCCCATCGCCTTCGTGCAGGTACGAGACGGAGTGATGCGGGGCGCGTCGGCGTTGGATCTAGATTGCATCTCGGAGAAGCACAGCGAGCAAATGCGGGGGGGGGCGGACGGTTGCTTGCCGGGGTCCATGACGGTGACGGGGGACGTGTTGCTCGGTCTGTGACGGTCTGGAACGGTTCATTGGCGTCATGTTTGCCGGGCCATTTGGCTTTGGCTTTGGATCCAAGCCTCAGCCCTAAGGTCAGCTGCCAGTCCTGGCTTCGAGGGGCTCCCAGCCGCATAGTCAACGCCAGGACATAGTCTCGCGCTTGGTGTCAATGTCGTCATGGTTCGCCCCTCTGTTATGTTCTCCTGCTCTTGATTGTGGTTTTGGCTCTGGAGTTCGCACCCCAGTCGGCACAGGTGTTGAATCTCTCCCACTTCCTCAATGCTTTTTCCGCACAACTCCCCACCACTCTCTTCGTCTCACCTTCCGGTTCCGGATCTCATCCTCGGTTTAATGTTTCGGTTCCCGTAAAAATGTAAACATCCAGTGGAACGCGGGGACCGTGAGCTTGTCGTCACTCCGACTTCACGCCGTTGATACGGCATAACGTGGGGCGCGCGTCGGCTGTCGGCGTACTCGGAGTGGGTCCCCGTCAGTGTCAGTCTTTTTGCGATGCTATGCGGCTTACTTTGCTGGATGGGAACTATGCTATCTTAGTTTCCCGCGAATCAGCCGTTGTTGGTTACGTGGTGGGTGGTCAGCTGCCGGAAAGGTTGGAATCGGGCCAAGCGGATAAGCCATCTTGCGTATAAGAACTGACTAAACTTGCATCAACGACGCGAATACATCACTAGGCTTATCTTTGCCGGCCAACCAACCACTCTGCATAGAACGGAAGCCATCGAAACTCAACTCCTCAACAACAATGATAAGGTGAAGTGTAGACCAATTAGGTTACATCTCCAGTTCATTTTGAGAGAGGGTACGGTCGAATCGTCTGTTGAGGTCACCCTACCCTACACCATATTATCCTGAACAAGGTTTCAGGCACATATGAAGTTGGTCCAAAGTTAATAATAGTATGTGCATGAAAGTGGCGCGGTAGATTCTGGTATCATGTGATGATATGAAATTGCATCATCTTATTTCGCATCTGATGTTTGGGTTTCCAAAACATCGAGCAAGGTTCATGTGATTATCTTGGCTGATGTTTCATACTCTCGGTTTCACACCCAGATTCATTAGGCGCCCCACTCCCGTCCAACTTGGCCCGTTCTCCCTGCCGAAATAGTACAAACAAAGGACAAGGATTATGCGAGAGCGACGAGTCTAACCCTGGTTATAAGTTGGCTATGATATGTACAAAGTCAACTGACTTTAGCAACCTTACATTATTCGTATAAAATTAATGCATAAAAACCACCCCACCATATTACCTATCCGACCGTGCCAAAACATCCAAAAAAGAAAAAAGTATAGGGAACCTAGGCATCATTATAGTACCTGGGCTCGTCAAAAACGTGGTATCTATGATCCCTAACGCCCTTGCCACGGAACATGGCGGGGTATCTCCAACCTTCGGGAACCTCCTCTTCCTTAACACGGCGGTTGCGTTCGTTGTCAGTTAGAGTCTCGAGTGCTGCGATCTCCTCGTCTGACTCTGGAATCTTGAACTTGACAGTTTGAAGCTCAGTATCGGTGATGGTACTGCGGCTCACACGAGCGTAGCCTACACGCTTGAGCCGCTTAAATAGGATGTACTCGCACCAACGATCCCAGTCAGTTGGGTCGACGTCATTCATACCCGACTTTTTGCTGACATAGGTGTTGTAATTACCCTTGAGGGGCTTAGTGACAAGGTAGCTGAGTAAGAATGCTGGGCGGGGGCTCGAGCCCATGAGGTCGGCGAGATATAGCGATTGAAGACGTCTGTCCTCAGGGTCCTCCTCTTGTCCGGAGTGGAAGACAAAAACATCAACCAACTGCCCGTAAACATCCAGAGTTGCGTGAATGGCGGGCGCGAGCTCGCCGACAGGGCTGGGAAGTAGATGATGCTTTGACTCAACAATGGGGAACTTGGAAAGAAGGGCAGCACCCCAGGTGTGCTTGTTGGGGCCAGGGCCGTAGTCGACGTACATACCGAGTTCTTCGGCTAGGAACTGGGTGGTATCGCGGTTGCCCATGATGATGCGCTGGTTGTCAGTCTCGAGGAGACCAACTACATCAAGCTCGAGCTCCTTAATAAGGTCGCGCATGCGGTACTCGGAAGACCACATGTCGTTGTCTAGGGAAAAGTGAATGGTCCAAATACCAGCGGTGAGGATGCGGTCTTCGGGGTGGTAAGGCTTATAGTCGTTGGTTGGGAAGCGTCTAAATGAGGCACACAGGAACAAAATGTTAACAAGAAGAGTGGAGATGCCAAAGTACTTCCTCTGCTGAGATGAGGGCGAGCGCTTGGTTTGATGGCGCTGAAGCTTGGCTGAGTTGATGCTGTAAACACCTGCAGCAATCAGGGTCATCATGGTCATCATGACCCAGTCCGTGTGTTCACGAACGGCCTGACCACCGGGAACAAAAGCGTACGCGACGACCCAGACGTGGAACAAAGTCATGAACGTGTAAAATAGGAAACCATAGCCAAATGTCTTGGCGGGGTTCAGTCGTGCCGCATGAGTGAGCATGGGCACTGAGACGGCCATCAAGTACGCGGCGATGGTAAGAGCACCGTAATATCCGGTCCAGTGGCTGGTGAAAGTCAAAAGTCCAGCCCCAACAGTGCCCACAATGAAAAAGAGCCAGCTGCTCGCGAGGGAAGGGCTCCAGAGTCCAGCAAAGAGACCAACAGACATGGCAACGATGGTGAGCCAACCATGGGTAGCGGAGGAGGGACCACGGATTGGGTAACCCTCCCAGCCCCAGAGAATCATGGTGCTGGTGTCGGAAAGCAGAGAGTGAAGGCCGAAGAACAGACCCGCAAGGCCGAGAGAGGCGGCCATGCTCGAGGGCGTCTTGTTTGGGCTGGAGTGAACGGCAATTGTCAGGGGTGCCTTTCTCGTGAAGCGAAGAACAGCAAGGACGCCAAGGACAAGACCGGTACCGTTCCACCCCCCATTCTCAGCATGCATAATGGGCCAGATGGGATTGTTGGTCCACCAAGCGTACTTGGCGGTGGAAGATAGAATCAAACCAATCATCCATCCGAGAATTTTGGCTTCAAGTCGGCCGTCATGGCCCGACTCAGTGTACAGTGTACCGGCCCAACCCAGACAAGCCATGGCCACACCAAACGTCACAGCAAAAAGGCGGACGACAGGCTCAGCTACAAGGTAGGCTGCGATACCCACGAGAGATCCTAGGTGGACAATTCGGAGGTTGTTAAGCACCCATGAGCGCACGGGGCCGATGGCCAGAAGGAAAGGCGAGACAGCGCCGAGGATGCATACTTCGAAGCCGGAAATGCCCATGTACCAAAGAGGGAAATCTAATGCACAATTAGAAGTTGGCGATGATTATTCACGTATAGAACTTACACCACACCAAAAGACCCAGGCTGGTCAGGATGCTCCAGAAGACGAACTGTCCGGGGTTAGATGCTGCTTAAGCGGGCCCACTTTTTGTTCCAACTTACACCACTGTAAACATCTGCTGCAATGTCGAGGGCTTGAGCCCATGTGAATTGGAAGGCAAAAACGCCACCAGTAGCAATTTCCTTTCTGTTTTTGGTGTTAATTGCCATGCGCTTTACATTTACAGCCAAAGACAATGCAATCACTTACTCCTTTTCCAAAACGGCAGACGGGACGGAAGATCGGTTCTCACTGCGACAAAACTTAGAATCATTTCCGACTCGGCAATAATTTATTGTGTTCAGATTGTATCGAGTACAAAACAGACACTACTTGGGAAGCCAATTGACGTACCCCTTTGTTGCTCCCTTGACGTCGCGGACCGTCACCTCCAGTGCGTCAAAGTCTAGCGCGGTCACTGCGTCGAATGCAACGTCGAACAAGATCAACGACCACTCGAAGAAGGCGTAGGTTGTATAGGCTGTGGGAATTAATTCGGCAAGTCAGCGGGGTAATTTAAACAGGGCGCGCAGGGTGCTATAATGTCTCACCTCCAGGGACACGGTGGACCTTGTGCTGGATAAAGAAATAGATGAGCGGCACGAGGGTGCCAAAGAATGCGCTGGCAAGGTATTTGCGATACTTGATGGCGCGCGGGTTGGCGGGGCTGAGCGCAATGCAGCCGGTGGTCCAAGGCAGCGTCGCAACAATGTACGAAATCATGAGGATGTCGTGCCAATCATGGTCGTCAGTGGAGGTGATGTATGTCCAGCCACCGCACGTCAGGGTTCGCAACAGACCCATGAGGGCAACGAATGCGGGGAGCTTCTGACCGGGCCGGCGCGTAAGTAGATACCACAAGCCAACGAGAGCGAATCGAGGACCTGCGACGAGTTAGAAATGGAACAGCCCCGGCGGTGCCAGAGAGAGCGCGCGCACCGGATGTGATTGCAATAAAAATCATAAAAAAAGAGCGTTCAGGATATCGGTCGCCAATGGTGGCGGAGACGGAGGGGAACCATTCTTGCGGGTAGCCGTAGAACTCGTTCTTGACGATCTTGTGGTAGTGTAGCGATGTCCCAACGATTAGAGCGCTCAGGAAGGCAGCTAGAGAGGAAAATAAGTGCGTTAGCTTCCACACCGGGTGATCCGATCTGGTAAATCTGGTGATGTCTCGCGTCGCGAAGCTGGTGGGAATGCGAACGTACTGTAAGCAACGGCTGTGTGTGCCCAGCTGACCCAGCGTCCACTGAAGCTGAGAACGACGCCAGTGTCTTTGTCCTTGTATCGAGACGCCATTTTGACTGTGAAAAAGACAGAAACAACTCTCCAAAGCACCGTCCGGAGGATCCGGATTCAACAATGTGGGAAAACAACGAACGAGGAAGAAAAGAAGGTGGAAGTGGTGAGATTCTCGGACACGACTGACGGACCTCGGAGCTTTCACTTGCGCTCCGGCGATGTAATTGTGCTGTGGTGGGGCTTGACGGGGATCAATCCTGGCCATAGTGCCAGCGGCTTGATCCTCTGTCGCCCAAAGCGCCAATCGTGTCCCGCACTTAACCTAATTTACACGGGCGAGCCTATGACGGTCGGCAGCACACCAACTACGTAACAAGGCTGAGGTCCCGCTAAAAAAAATTACGAAAAGTCTCTTCGTAGACGCAGCCTTCACCATCGCCAACACCAACACTGCATCGCCTCCTGCACAGCGGGGCCGCCAAGAATCGCGACGCACAACGAACTGGCGAGGAGTAATCGAACATGGCCGGCGTCACAGAGAAGGCGAGATTCTATCTCGAGCGCGCGGTGCCGCAGCTGAGGGAGTGGGAGGAAAAAGAAATCTTCTCCAAGGTAAGGCCCTCCCCATCGCTTGCCCGCCTCTTCAGACACCCATATCAGCTGACACGCTCCCTCAGGATGAGATCCGCACCATCGTCAAGAAGCGCAACGATTTCGAGCACAAGGTCCTGTCCCCGGGCAACAAGGCATCCGATTGGTCGTCCTATGCGCAGTGGGAGCAGTCTCTTGAGGCCCTTCGCAACAAACGCTGCAAGCGACTCAAGATTCGCCATCTCAACTCTGCCCACGCGGGCCAGGGCCGAACCCTCGCCATTTACGAACGAGGCGCAAACCGCCACCCAGGGAGCAGCGAGCTCTGGAGGGAATATCTGTCGTATGCTGCCAAAGTCAAAGCCGCGAAGCGCTGGCGCCGCACCATGACCAATGCGCTTCGAATGATGCCGACGGACCCGGAGCTTTGGGTTATGGCCGGGCGACGTTCGGCGCGGAATGGCGACATGGCGGCCGCCCGCGGGTTTTTCATGAGGGGTTGCCGCTTCTGCACGAAGGACAGCACGCTGTGGATCGAGTACGCGAGGAGCGAGATGGAGTGGTTGGAGAAGGTGGACCAGCGAAAAACAACAACGGCTGGCAAGATTGATGCTCTCCGGCCCGACAAGGTTGAGGATGACGACGAGCTTCGAATTGTCGACAGCGACGACGAAGATGACGACAACATGCTTCCGGAACCCTCCACGGCCCAGGCCAAGGTTATCGACAAGCAGTCGGCTCAGAAACTCGAGTCGAATCCTGCCATGGACGGTGCCATCCCAATGGCAATCTTTGATATTTCCAAGAAGCAGGCATTTTTCAATGCCGAGGTTGCAGAGGCATTCTTCTTCATGTTCACATCGTTCACGCAGGTCTCAGTCCAGCCTAGAATATCGCAGCATGTTCTAGATGCTCTGGACCAGGACTATCCAAACCACCCCTCCACATGCAACGCACATATCCGCCAGCCCATCGTTGCTATTAGCCCCTTCACCGCCGAGTTTCCTAAGAACCTGAGAGAAGTCTTGACACGTCTGAACAAGTACTTGGACGTCACTACCGATCGCGCGGCTTTGCAGAAGAAGACGGTGTCGTGGATTGATGAGTATTTGGCCGTGGAAGCTTTGGATGAGGGCATTCGAGCAGTGTTGGAACATACCAAAAATAAGGCGTTGGCTGTATAGACGTGTACATATTTCATGGTGGCGGAGTTCAAAATTTGAAACAAAAGGACAATATGATGCAAATCAAAAGTAAAGCAATACTAGCTTAAAACTATGCTACTTTCCCGAATGACACCAAAGATGTTCTCTTTCTGCTCTGTAAATAAATTTCCAGAAAAAAAAGACGAAATAAGTCGAGTTAGACAAAGCCGCTATTTATCAAGGGTTTTTCTTTGGGGATATGGGCTAAGATTCAATCTACCCGGGACAAGACCGCAATTTTGTCACAAACGTCAGACAGGGATATATGGACAAGTGTGCAAGACGATGGCTTTTGCGCCATCCCAATTCAAAGAGAGTCTTTTCCCCTTTTGTTTATCGTCTCTAGGTCTATCTTTATCCATCATTCGAGCTCTGCTCGTCTATTCCTTACCCACGCAACTCCAAAGCCGCTCGCCAGCTTGTAGCAACACAACACCACCCTGCACAGCAACACGACATCACAACGCTCAACTCGCTCCTAAAGCCACAAAGCTACCAAGCGACCCAAACCCCAGACTACGACAACAAAAATTACTTAAAATCTATAAAAACAACCGAGTTTTGTGTTCCTTTACTCGGCGTTGCGCTTGAGGTCCTTCTCAAGGAGAGACTTGCCAGTCATCTCATCGGGCTGGGGAAGACCCATGGCAGCCAAGACGGTAGGGGCAACGTCTCCAAGGACACCGTCGGCGTTCTTAAGGCTCCAGCCTGCAGGAGCATTGGCCATGATGAAGGGAACCTTGTTGGTGGTGTGGCTGGTCTTGGGCTTGCCGTCGGCGAACTTCATCTCCTCAGCGTTACCGTGGTCGGCAGTGATGAAGAGGATGTAGCCCTCCTTCTTGCAGCCCTCGAGAATCTTGCCGATAGCCTTGTCGGTGGCTTCGCAACCGATGACGGCAGCATCGTACACACCAGTGTGGCCGACCATGTCGGGGGGAGCAAAGTTGTTCATCACGAAGGGGAACTTCTGCTCACCGAGACGCTTGACAACCTGGTCGGCGACGCCGTCGGCAGACATCTCAGGGGCCAAATCGTAGGTTGCGACGGACTTGTTGGAGGGAACAAGATCCTGGTTCTGGTCTCGGGTCTCGAGGGGGAAGACCTTCTCCACACCACCGTTGAAGAAGAAAGTGACGTGGGCGTACTTCTCAGTCTCGGCAATGTGCACCTGCTCAACATTCTGCTTTCCGAGCCACTCAGCAAGGACATTGCCCATGCGCTGGGGCTCAAAGGCAACCTCGAAAGGGTAGTCGCCCTTGTACTGGGTCATGGTGACGAGCTTGCTGATCTTGGGGAAGACAAAGTCAGGGAGGACGGATCGGTCGACATCGCCGAGGACCTGGGTGATCTGGCGGACACGGTCCGATCGGTAGTTGAAGAAGAAGACGGTATCGTCGTCTGTTGACCTGGTTTAGCACAGCCCTCACGGATCGGATTCAGAAGTAGTTTGCTTACCCTTGATGCGGCTCTCCTCGCCACCAACAATGATGGGGGTCAGGAATTCATCCTTGTCCTTGGGACCGCCAAGCTCATATCGAGCCTTGACGGCGGCTACGGGGTCTTCGGAAGCCTCGCCTTCGCCGTTAATCATACCCTTAAGGGCAACCTCGACTCGCTCCCAGCGCTTATCGCGGTCCATGGCATAGTATCGACCGACAACGGTGGCGATCTGGCCAACACCGTTCTCCTTGAGGAAATCGACGAGCTCCTGCATGTAACCAGCGCCGGACTTGGGGTCGGTGTCACGGCCATCGCCGAAGAAGTGGATGAAGACGTTGGGGACATTGTACTGCTTGGCAGTCTGGAGGAGGGAGTAAAGGTGGGTTTGCTTGGAGTGCTGTTTGAAAATTGTATGTTAGTACATGGTGGTGGCCATAGCTCTTGGAGATGGAATCGGTACTTACGACACCACCGTGGGAGACCAGACCGCAGAGGTGCAATCGGCCATTGCCGCTGGTGGCAGACTGGAAAGTCTTCTTGATGACCTCGTTATCGGCGAGCTCGCCCTTCTTGATGGTCTGGTCAATGCGGACAACATCTTGCCAGACAACGCGACCGGCACCAATGTTCAAGTGGCCGACCTCAGAGTTGCCCATGAGACCCTCGGGAAGACCAACGGCCAGCGATGAGGCCTCGAGCTCGGTGAAGCCGTTCACGTCCTTGTACAGGGTGTCCATGACGGGGGTATTGGCGTTGGTGATGGCATCGCCATCCTTGGGGCTGTCGGCGGAGGGGATGCCCCAGCCATCAATGACGACTGTAAGGGTACAAAATAACCATGATTAGCCATGCCAGCTCAAGATTCACAAGCATGAAGCAAATGACGAGAATATAATCGGGCTTTGAGGTGGTCGGGGGTGTCTGGACAGCAGGAGGTGCCGTGCGAGGCCTCGGCGGGGATGGTGGTCGCAGCAAATCGTGAGCTTCGCGGGATGAAGTCATGATTTTTAGGACAAGTGGGAGCAGTGGCAGGGGTGGGATGCTGGTACTTGTGATGGTGGAGATGGGAGATGGAGGGGGCGGGGTAGGCGAGGGACAACGTACTGAGGCAGGCTTTCTGCTCGGTCTTGGACATGGTGAAAATGGGTGTATTCGAGATACAATGAACAATGTTGAGAAGAAGGAAAAAAAGAGGGAGATGCAAGATTTAAAACCGGAAAAGGGTCAAATCGAGTACAGACCACGCGGGTGGAGTCACCGCTGACCAACTGTGAGGCAATATGTAAGGGTTGGTGTGGTTAGGGTGGTACGACGAAGGTAGGTCCGATTATAAGACTTCACCACGGCGAGCCCCCCAGATCCCAGATACCGCTCACCGAGCTCTCCCAGTCTAAAACTTTTAGTGTGGCTGTGTTGTGGCTAGAACCGACTTGTCGGTGATAGCTTTGGGATTTGTTATTGATTTAGATAAAGATATCTAACTTTACTCCCTCGAGGCCAGGAAATGCCGCGACTCGGTTTTAAAGGCGAGAAGCAAATCAAAACCCAAACATGTTTCTCCTGTGCTGCGATTACTCTGGTACCAAACAAATACAAAACAATGCGACATGAAAAAAAAAACTTTGATAGGAAAACTTTTCCAGCTCAACAAAATATTCAAGATGACTTCCTCAGCCAGGATTAGTGCATTCAACGTAAACAATCCACTCACCAACGTTCAAGGTGAGCGTTTAACGGTGTGTCATGAACGAAGGAGCCACGACCCCAAACTACCAATCCACATGTCTTTACACTTATCGTAGATTCGATCACAAACATTATTTTATTAGCAGTTATTAATACCACTCACTCTACCAATTAGGTAATTATTATACCGCCGTTAATAGGCGCACATGCACGTACGTACTGGGTACTTTGTTACATTACTGACTCATCCATAGACGAATGTACCCCTACTTGTGGGGTATGTACAGATTTAACTTAACCTGATCCTCCTGGCGTCCCGTCTCCCTATGAAGCGGTTGGCCCTGGTTGATGGCCCCATACGTCAGTGGCATGCACGCCACGATGCGACCGTTGTACACAAACATTTCCCAAACGGGACACCTGCTGGTGTGGGAGCATGAGTTTGGCGGACGAAAGGCAGGTGATTATGGTCCGAATACAACGTCAGGGCCATGACGGATGGCCTCGTGTCCGTGCAATCTCGCTGTGGCTTGAATTGGCTGCCATCCATTCGGATGTTTGGGGGCTCTTTTTTGGATGAGGTCATGGAGCTACTAAGGAGAAAAAAAATACTGGGTCATGACACTATACACATCTACCGAGATAGAATTGATAAGAAAGCCGCATGATTGTCAGCCCAGGTAAGGGTTCAGGGGATTCGCTACCGTTGGTGTGGTGTTAGGATATGTTATAAATTCCGTACCTTCCGCAGTCAATCTAAAATGAAGACAACGAAGCCTCGTAGTACGGATGAAACCGAAATTATTAGGCTCGAACTGGTCATGGGTATTGTGTAAACCATTCTGTCCACCACGTGCTGGAAGGATGTTGCTAGTTGCAGGGCGCTAGCCGCCCGTGTCTCCGTGAAAGATGGGGGCCCTGAGCCTGCATTGTGTGTTCGCTGAAGACGACCGGGTCGGAGGTTTACAAGCGAGAGAAATATTTCTAGGTGCGGAATTTATTTAAGAGCCGGAGCGCTAGAATGGCGCGTCACCTAAAGAAATCATGATCATTGGGGCAAACCATGTTGACCGACCCGCCAGTCGCTTACAGGTTCGCTCCGAGATGCAGATGCCGATGCAAGAAGACAAGCTGAGCGACACTGAAACCAAAAAAAAAAGACACTATGGCAAAGCGCGTGAAAGCCGCCATTTTTTCTAAGAGACCGATAAGGATGAGTGAGCTCTTTTATTTCTCAATCGTCGACGATGCTTTCATTCCATGGTCTCTGTCAATACGTCGGATCCGCACTGAAGTGCGTGCTTGGCAGTCCGCCCAGGTACTGTACCAACTGGACCAGGGCCTTGTGATTTTTTGCCACCCCGCCAAGCTCAAGCTTCCCCTCTGGTGTGTACCCGACTGTCAGGCTGGGGATATTAGCTTGTTCTCATGACCACTCCTTCGCAGGCAACCCCTCATCAGGGCATTGTTCTTCTTTTCCCCCCAGACGCCATGATGTATTTGAATAGCAATAGATCGGACCCTTTGGGGTTTGAAGGCGGGCTTTCGAAGATATGATGGGCCCACTTGCTAATGACGGAAGTGTTGACCTGACCAGTTTCTATTTCCTGCCTTTACATTTACAGGTGATGGAATATGCTCGCCGTTTGCATCAATACGGGCCGCAACCGACCCATAAATAATACGACAGTCAATGTGATCTATTATCTATCTTGTCCCAATCAAGTATGTGCTCTGCTCGAGCTGAGTTTTTGAACAACACATCGTGGACCATGTTTGGCTCAGTGGTGATTTTGCTGAGTGTAGAACAGTGGCACCTGCAAGTATTGCCCTCAATTGGCAGTCGTGAACACGGCTGGATGGGAATGTTAGGCCGCACCTTTGGCTAACATGTGATGGGCTCTACAACATCGCATGTGTCCATACTGCTGATAGCCACTGTAAGCAGACATGTGGCTTCGTCGTCCGTCGAGATAGCATGGAGAGGGGTGCTAGCTCGGCACAATCGTTGTGCGAGGTAATCGAAAACTGATTGTGGGATGCTGAGAGTCACAGAGAGGAGCAAGGGGGGCGGTGATCTCGACGGCGGCGGAGCGTGGGCGGAGGAGGAATCTTCCAATAAATATTTGTGGCGGCATGTCTGCATCAACTGCAACGTAGCGACAGGCAAGCTGGGGAAGGGGGGTCAGAGTAGCGGGCGCTTCTGGAGGGCTGGCACGGCCACGGAGGAGTCCCTCATCATCGCATCGTAATCATCACAGACGTAAGTAGGTCTCGAACGAAGCAAGAAGACAGGTAGCGCCCGTCCCGTCGAGGGGAGGGCCGTGGGACAGGGAACAGGGCCCGCTAAGTCACCCCGGCTTTGGGTGGTGGGGGAAGGCGAGTGACGGAGCGTGCGAGCTGTTGATTCAGCCAAGGTACGCGAATGAAGCCAGGATTTGAGGCGGATCAATCATCAAGGGGAAACCAAACCCAGAATCAAAATAGGGTGGTACAAGAAAAAAAAAGTTTCTTCCGGGACCGAAATGGAGCTCTTGTGGGATGGCGGATGGATGCTTTGAGCACGATGTGGTGGTTGGAGGGAGGGGAAGGGATGGGATGAACAACTAAATTGGGTGGACAAGTGTGATGAAAAAGACGACCCAGCACCACCAAAAACCTACTCGCCATACGAGCAGCAACAGGGAGAGCGACCGGCAGTGGAAGCAGCAGTAGTAGCAGCAGTAGCACGCAGTGTAATTGCGGAGAATTTTTCGTCTGGTTACCTGAACGAAAGGGTCCCTCCCGTCAGGTTAGGTACGGTAGGTAGGTCGGCAGGAGTAGGCATTTCACATAACTACCCCCCTTCCCCCGTCCCTCTGGCTGCCCGTTTCCCTCCCATTTTCACCTCTCCGACACATTTGTTCCCCTTCCATGGCACAGAGCCTGTTTTATTTTATCTCTGCCCAGTGTGTTGCTGTCGTGTCTCGTTTTCACGGTCGGCCACCTACATGACCAGACGCCCAAGTGCTGGAATTTTGGCGATGGAGCGAACAGTGGCAGCGCCTGCGGGCACTCGACACGCGACGAAAACATGTCTGGCGTAAGGCGACATCAAAAAAACACCATTTGCGGTTGACTCTGAGCTATTCCACCTCCCGACGACAGATTGACGACAGACGCAAAGGCGCCCGCCCTTGACCGGTTGTTTGGAGGCACTCAAAACAGCGCGGTTCTGGTCATGACGAGCGGCCCGACCAGGATGGCATCCACTCGGGAAGCCCCAGCAGTGGGCAGCCTGCGCATCAGGCGCCACCACAAAACAATCCCCGGATTCAAAACCTGGCCAGCCCTGCGCCCCTTTCTCAGGAAGTGTGAACCCACGTGTTGTCAGCAGCTGGGCATTTTCTGCGTGTGATTGCAGAAACAAAAATGTTACTTTCGAGGCCACAAGGAAATCACACTGCCTACGGTATGGGGAAGAGACCTGGCAAAGATGGTACTGACTGCCTGCATGTGTTGGTTGGGGGCCCTGGTTCATCTCATGGATCTCGTCTGCCGTCGTTGCCCAAACACTTGCGCTCTCCGAGGGCTGGGTTGTGCTACTGGCGGGGCCGCTGCAGGCGCCATTTTCGCTGGGCCGCCGGGAGCAAAACCTGCATAATCAAATGGATGGCCAATGTTCAGCAAAAGGGGAGCATTTCCGATGGTGACCCCTCGATTGTCCCATGCTGGTCGATTCGCAGCCGAATCTGAGATGAGACAGCGCGAGTGTGTGGCATGGCGCTACCAAGGGGCTGATTGACAAATCACCCTCCAAGGTGTGCTTGTGCAACAGCCAACCGATGCTTTGGTTGGCGGTGTTAGTCAACTCAGTTGGAGGGTGAGGACGAAACTCCTCGTGCCTTTATTTTCCTTTTTCTTGCGGCTGGATTTAGCAAGATGACACGACCATGTCCTGACAGCCGTATACATCGGTTTCGATGATATAAGCCGCGAGTCACTGGGAACGAGTCATAGCGTCTGCTGAGTTCAGTTGGCGGTCAATGGCAGTGCCTGGTGACCGACCTGCGACTTGCTCTGGATCTCGTCCCAGTTGTCGATCAGCGTCCGCTACGTCTCGGACGCCAATTTACGACTTTACCTTTGGTTCACTGCTCGCAGGTGTTTAAATTCACCAGCGCAGAATACTCGGGCTTGGAGAGAATTTGCACTCCTCATCCTCTAGTTTGCCTTGCCCGCCCATCGTTGGATTCTCCCATTTAATATCAATCTGCAGAGGAGACTGGGTAAGAAGACACGTCTGGTTACGGGCTAGGAAATTACGAGATCCTTAGCCAAGAGATGTGTATAGCAGAAGCCCAA
Source organism: Calonectria hawksworthii (assembly GCA_020975415.1). Classification (NCBI taxonomy): domain Eukaryota; kingdom Fungi; phylum Ascomycota; class Sordariomycetes; order Hypocreales; family Nectriaceae; genus Calonectria; species Calonectria hawksworthii. The sequence continues at coordinate 1,172,815 of JAHXZK010000005.1, read as the reverse complement.
CATCCCGACCTCTACTTGCGACTGCTTGGACGGTTTGGCGAGCATGAGTCTCCCTGTCAGTCAATCCGTACCTTGCGGCACACCGTTTTCTGTCGGCAGGTACGGATCGGCAAGCGATGCTAGTGGGTTGATACGCGACCAATGCGACCTGTTAGGGCGCAACGCGACAGCTGGCGGGGATCGCTAACCGAATCAGAATGTTTGCTATCAGCAACCTAACATCCACACTGATTGGACATGGACCCACAAAGTTAGCTGATTCCTAAGCGGCGCTAGTCCGGGAACGGGCAAGGCGGAAATCCAGACTCAGCCTCCCGGCGAAGGCATTTCAGCATCAGCCGCTGAAACCAATGCCAATTCAGACGAGCATTCGCGCGCACTCTCGATTCGCAGTCATTCGCCTCGACGCGCCCGCGCCTTAGGTAAGACCTGGCCTTTCCATTCATGCATTCATTTCTTTCTACGTACCTTTGCCCGTCCGACCATCGTCCCCCCGGCCGTGGATAGAGTTGTCCGCAGTCCATTTGCGCTTCCCTTCCCCGTCTCGTTCGCCTCGTGACGCCTCATCAAAAGCCCATCGCGCTCCCCATCCCTTTCCTTGGCCCCAGTCCGGCTCAGCCTGCCAGGCCTTGGATGGTCTCAGCGCTGCGCGTCGCTCGGTTGATGTGGCTCCCAAACGCCGCCGTCGCTTCTTGCTGCTGCTGACCCGGTACGAAAAATTCTCCCTCACTGGTTCCCCCTACCACGCCCCAAATCCAAGTCCAGCCAGGGAGCGCGACACAGCTGCTCTAGAAGTTCTCACTGCCCTGTTACTTGCTGGTCTTCGGTCCTGTGTTCCTCGTCTCCCTCGCTACCGACCCTCCCTGCATTACACTGGTCCACCCGTGGCTCCCCATCCTCTTTTCCCCCTTGGCCGGCTCTGCTGCCGCTTTCTGTCTTTTTTTGCCGCGGAGCGCGTTTCCTCACTGCACTGAGCCCAGCGCTGCATTCCCCTAGGCACTACACTGTACCTGCCTGTACTGCCCGCTGCCTGAGCCCCCGGTACCCAGCACCGACCACGCTACCTGCTCCCACGCCCACGGCACCCTCAAGCCCCCGACTTTGGTCTGGTCCGGCCTGCTGTCTTTTTTCCCACACCACTCTCCACAACGCCGCGACGCGACTTGTCCATCACCACCGTGTCACTGCCCATCTCATCAGCCCGTCCCCGTCCCTTCCCCCATCCAGACACTCTTTTCCTAGTCGCTGGCGCTCCTCCATGGAGGCTGGTCGCGTGCTTGCTGATCGCTAACGTCGTCGCGCACACAGCCTGTTGGGCCGATCGCCATGAGCGCCTGGATGAACGACGCCGTCCCCAACCACAATGGCAACGGCTTTCCTCACATGAACGACCCTAACGCTGCTGGTGCCATGATGGATCCTTCTGCCTTCATGGCCAACTCGGCCCAATTCAACCCTGCACAGTTTTCCAATCAGCAGCAGATGGCTGGCGGCATGCAAAATGGCCCCGGTCCGATGCGCAATGCTTCGCCCTCTTTCCAAAACCCTGTTTATCAAACAAACTCGGTGATTCCATCAAAAAGGCCTCGTCCTCGTGAGGACAGCCTTGCAGGCTCACCGAGACAGAATCCTGGAATGGTACCGACGTCGCGTTCCGAGACGCCGCAACAGTCTTTCCCAGGTTTTCAACCCGGCGCGGTTAATCAGCAGAATCCCGGCCAGTTTTCTCATCTCCAACCAAATGGCTCAGCAAACGCCAGCCCATCGCCAATCATGGGCAACCAGATGCGGCCTGGTAGTGTCCCTCAGAGGGTCGCGACCGCGTCGCCTCATCCCTTCTCACCCAGCGCGCAACAGTTCGGCGCTCAAGCATCACCGATTCCCTCCGAACATGGCACGCCTCAGCCGAACCCGTACATGCAGAATATGCCCCAAGGTTACAACCCGAATTTCGCTCCATCGCCCTCGAATGCGCGCCCTTCCCCGAATCCGAACGCGATGGCTGGTGGCCAGATGATGCCGCAGCAAATGGGTCAAATGCCGCAACCAATGGGGCAAATGCAAAACAGCATGTATCCTCCACAGATGCAGCAGCAAGCTCAGCAGCAGCAAGGCCAACAGCAGCAACAGCAACAGGGCCAGCAACAACCTGGGCAGCAGCAAAATCCGAACCAGCAACAGCAGAATCCACAGCAACGGCCTCAAGGAATTACGGAACAGCAAAAAATGGCTGCGTACCAGATGAGGCTGCAACAGCAGCTTCAAGGAAACGCGCAAATCCAAGCCCAGATGCAAGCGCAAACCATGGGCCGAGGCATGATGCCTAATAAGCAAATGCCTGGAATGCCTAACGGACAGATGCCGCAAGGAGCAATGAGGCCGCAGCAGCGTGTCGTGGCGGGTGTGAACCCGGAGCAATTTATGAAGAACCTCACAGTATTGATGAACGCAAAAGGTCTTCCATTGGATCCTAACCCAATGGTGGGTGACCGCCCTGTAAACTTGATGATGTTGTTTCAGGCAGTTCAAGGAAAGGGAGGATATAAGCCTGTAACGGCTGGCAACGGCTGGCCTCATATTGCCCAGATGCTTGGACTTCCACCTCAGATTCCTACAGTGCCTCAGACTCTTAAGCAGATTTATGAGCGCAACTTGTACAAATTCGAGGAAGCATGGATGGCACAGCAAAAGCACAGGATGCAACAGCAACAGCAGCAGCAGCAGCAACAGCAGCAACAGCAGCAGCAACAACAACAACAGCAGCAGCAACAACAGCAGCAGCAACAGCAGCAGCAGCAGCAACAATCTCAACCTCAGCCACAACAACCGCAAGCGCAACCCTCGCAACCTCAACAATCACTTCAGCAACCGCAGCCGCAGCACCATCAAAATATCAATGCTGGTCCTCAGGCCACCCCACAGAAGCAAATGCAACCTGGCCAGCAAATGAACCAAGGTCCCATGGTACAACCTGGCCAGCCGCAAATGCCACAGACCCCTATGAAGCAGATGCCACCAGGACAGACTCCCGTCAATGGCTTCCCAACACCTCAACCTCAGATGCCTCAGCAAGCCAACGCTGTGGTGCCAGGCCACAACCGGAATAATCTGTCTCAAGGCATGGACCCGTCCTCTGTAAACGAGTTTGGTGCCATGCAATCACCCGCTCCCCGCCGAATTGGAAGCATGTCTCAAACCGATGGCCGTCAAGCTGCTCCGACCCCAGCTACCATTCCTGAGCAACGCATGCCTCGACTTGGCCCTCAGACGGACCAGTACAGCCCTTGTTCCCGCGAGCTATCAACTTACGGAGGTGTCGACCTCAACGCCTTCAACAAGCTGGGTGCTGAACTGGAGAGGTGGAAGCCTGATGTTCCGCCAATCCAAGAGTTAGGGAATATCGATATTAGCGCGCTCACTAGAAGTTTACAGAGCGGAATCCACGGCGAAGTCCGTCTTGCTCTGGATACCCTGGCTGCTGTTTCTTGCTCTCCTAACCAGCACCATTTTCTCCAGCTCAGATACTGCGATGACCTTGTTGATGCACTGATCGAATGCGCTGAGGACCAGGTCGAGGCGCTGGCCGAAAACACGGTTGAAGTTTGCGACGATATCCAGCTGTCCAGCTACGAAGAAGTGGCCAGGGCCTGTCGATCCGAACAGTGGGCGGTTAAAGATATTCCTGTCTTTGGCACGGCGGAATACGATCTAGATCGTGCAGTCGACAGACTAATATGCGTGACGACCATTCTTCGAAACTGTTCTTTCCCTGGTGAGCAGAATGACAACCACAGCATCTTGGCGGATGAATTGGTCATCAAGTTTATTTGTGTGGTGATTCGATATTTGGGAACTCGAAACATGCTCCTGCGGTCGCATACCAACACCTTGGATTTGATGAAGGATCTCGTTGTTCTCCTTTCCAATATTGCTGGCTCAGTGGAAATACCCGGCCGTGAACAGGCCCTCTGTCTTTTGCAATTTCTCCTCGCGTTTGCCCCATCTCCCGGGCCCTCCGTCTCTGAAGGCACCGTTTTCTTTCTTCCCTACGAACCTAGTCTGCATGCCTACCTGCCACATGCTGTCGATGCCTTGGCTAAACTCTTGGCTCGTGATGAGCCTAACCGAAGTCATTACAAGACAGTTTTCGCTTTGGACGCGACAAGTAGCGCACCCTATGAACTTCTTACGCGCGCTTTTGCCCTGGCCATTTCCCCCCTACCGGACAAAGCCAAAGAGCAAAGCCGCCCACCCAACTTTCCCTCCCTCGTTGAAGTCCGAAAACCTTTCCTTATGCAAGGTTTGTTAGCAGCAGAAATCTTGGCTTCGATAGCACCAGGTTACGACGCTGGCGTTGCCAAGGCATGGCTCACATGCGGCAATGGCTTGGCGCATACTTTGTACAAGACTATTCGGGAGCTGAGCCAATTATACGAGCAGCCTCAGGCTCACGGAGGCCCTCGTGCTCCGCCGCGAAAAGATCCCGAACTTGTATATCTCGTCGTGGTCGCGGTTGGTTTGCTAAGGAGGTTGGCTGAAAAGTCGAGAGACCCCAACGATGTTTCCTCATCATTACCAGCCATCGCTGTGCCTGCGCCACAGGCCCTCCTGGACTCCCTGTCCATGCCATCACCTGAGTGGGCCAAGGAGGAAGTTCTGCAGCAACTCACAGCTTTTTTCAATTTCGGAAAATAATTTGACAAAAAATAAGTTAGTCGGGATCTATTTTGGATTAATTAGCGATGGCTGGCTTAAAGCCTGTATGTTAGTGTTTGCGAAAATGGGATAGGTGCTTGGTCGTTTGAAGCGTGCGCTTCGCTTTTAGACTTGCATTCAGGAGTCGATGGTTCAAGGGGGCGGATCAGGGGTTTTACAAAGCCGCTCGTATGTGGCGTATACAGGATGAGGAATGTAGGACAAACCAAGACACAACGAACGAAGCTATTTTCTGATGCGCCTTGAATTACATGTATTGTACATTTCTAGTAACCCAAATAGATGGCGGGTCGTCAATATGGTACAGTTTTACAGTAGGGATATCCGTTTTGTTTTTGGGTTGGTTTGCGTTCATGAATCTTCCCAACTCGTCATAATTGGGCCAGCCCTTTCTCCTCTTATCTATTTAGAAGCCAGTTTTCAGTAGCCAATCCAGGGTCTTGTCGAGGTGGTTTCCCTATATGATCGGTTAGGATGGGGGGTTATCGAACCCTTCGGTGTAGCAGTATCTTACCTTGATCTCGATGTGCTGTGTTGTGGGGTTCAATCGGATGTCCTTTCGCTCAACCTCCAATGCGGCAGTCAAATCCTCCACTAGCTTTCTGCGATCACCATCAATTTTCTTGAGAATGATGATGCATCGGTTGCCGCCGGACATAAACTTTCGGTAAATGGGCACTTGGGCGTAGGGTGTTCGTCGTACGATGTACGGAAGCGACGCAATAAGCTCATCTTCCGTCTTTGTGGGAGGAGGAACGAAGGGTCGCTTGATAACTCGCTTATTCTGTGCAATCTTGTTCTTGATATTGGGGTTGACGGGGACGGCAGAGGGGTCGGCTCGGTATCCCACGTGGGTTTTGAATGATGCGGGCGCGATCTGAACCGTGGGCAGCAAGTGGCGTCGTTGAGCGGCTGAGGCTTGGAAGACGGGCTTCTGTAGGAGCGTCTGGCGTCCTTGAAAAAGGACTCTGGGCAGAATGGATCGCATCGTCAGATATGGAGGGCCGGGAGTTTAGAGATCAGAATGTCGTCGTTGAGGTGATAGTACTCGAGATTCGGGTGGTTTTGATACAATAAGACTGATATGAGACAGTTCGAGTCCGAAAAATATAACTTCAATACCCAATTGACTGGAATTGGTGGCAAGCTGAACTCTCGTACACCGGTCACCTGTCGCGCGCTAGTCCTCCAAAAGTTGAAGCTCTCGCAGGAAAATCTTGGGATCACATGACATTGACCTGGGAGAAGCCGGCAAATCCCCGGGCGCACGCGAAAACCGAAAACCCCACACCACTTGTGGATTGGCGAAATTCACCAAAAATCTGCCCCTCCATCACTCGCTTGCGTCTTTACCCTCGCGACGAGCCTTTTCCGAGTCTTCTCTCGTCGACCAAGCCTCTCTCACCCACCAGAAAGACGCCCAAAACCCTGCCCACGATGGAGGAAGTACTCACTGCCGTCTCGGCCGACGGCTCGTCCATCATGCCCAAGCTGGCACCGCACCTGAGCCGACACCTGCTATTCCCACTCATCCAGTTCGAGGGCGACAAGGCGGAGGAGAAGGGTGATGACGCCAAGGCCAAGCAGATCCTGTCCGGCAAGATCAAGCTGCTCGAAGACACCAACATGACCGACTACGTCGCCACACTGTACTGTGACCTCCACGGTGTGGCCGACCCCCCCGCCGAGTACACCAAGAAGCGCCAAGAAGTGCTGTCCCAACTCGAAAAGTACGAGCAGGCCACGGCCAAGATTGCCGACCTTCTTACTCAGGACGAGGTTGTCAACGGGCTTCGAAGCGACAAGGTTGCCAACTTGGAGTTCCTCAAGAACCAGCACGGGGTAAGTGGATCGAGCTCCCGCACACGCACAAACCGACACCGGGACGCTGTTGCTGACAGGTAAAAAATATTGTAGGTCACCATGGAGATGGTCAACGCCCTCTACGACTTTGGCCAGTTCCAGTTCCGATGCGGCCAGTACGGCCCTGCCGCCGATATGCTCTACCAGTTCCGAGTGCTGTCCACCGACAACGATAAGGTCTCAGCTGCTACCTGGGGCAAGCTCGCCTCTGAGATCCTTCAGACCAACTGGGAGTCAGCTGTCGATGAGCTGAAGAACGTGAGGGAAGGAATCGACTCCAAGCTTTTCAACAACCCTCGCGCCCAGCTAGACCACCGCACCATGCTTATCCACTGGTCCCTCTTCCCTCTCTTCAACTTCGATGCTGCCCGAGAGCCTATCCTCGACATGTTCTTCTCCGCCGCCTACATCAACACTATCCAGACCTCCTCCCCCTGGATCCTGCGATACCTGATCGCTGCTGTTATTACCGGCCGCAACCGTGCCCGCAACAGCTCTCTCCAGCAGAAGCAAATGAAGGATGTTATCCGCTACGTCCGCCAGGAGGCTTACGAGTACGTCGACCCCATCACACAGTTCGTCAACGCCCTCTACATCGCCCACGACTTCGAAGCCGCCCGTGAGGCTCTCCACATGGCCGAGCAGGTCTGCCGCAGCGATTTCTTCCTCGCCTCGTCTGCCGACGCCTTTGTCGATGCCGCCCGACACCTCATCTGCGAAAGCTACTGCAAGATTTTCAGCCGAATGAACATCCGGGATCTGAGCGCCAAGCTTGGCCTCAACCCTGACGATGGTGAGAAGTGGATTGTCAACCTCATCCGGGAGACTCGACTGGACGCCAAGATCGACAGCCAGGACGGTACCGTGGTGATGAACCACCCCCCCAACAATGTTTACCAGCAAGTGATTGAGAAGACCAAGGGTGGCTTCTTCAGGACACAGGTCCTGAACGCTGCTGTCTCGAAATAAGGCTCGGCGGCTTCTTGACAGTCACGAGGAGTGTTTTTATGACGACTCAAATTAGGGCAACGCAATCCACTAGGGGGCCTTTATATGTTTTTTTAGAGGAGCTCTCCGCCGGAATAACCGGCCCTCCGCTGCTGATTCGGGGAGGTGTGGAATTTCTTCTCCGCAGTCGTTTCTCGAGAGACTTGATGAAAAAAAAATGATCATGATGTCGACAACAGGAGAGGGGAGGAGCAGCGAACAGCAGCGTGGTCAAAAGTGACCAAGAGTGGGCGGGTTAGAAGAGCCCTGTATATCCCCGGTGATGCGGTTTGCATTGCATGGCGTTCTCGGAAAAGGGAAGAGGCAAAGGGGTGGGGGATAATGGAATTTAACGTGATTGTTGAACAAATGATCTATTCGCCTCGTAAAACTTTTATTTCCATCCTTTGCCTCCCATTCATTCCCACGGTGAGGAGACGAGTCCGCTCTTATGATTGGGTATGTAAGCACGTTTTGGATGAATGATTAGTCTTGTATATTCCATTATATCATGACTCGTAAAGCATTTTTGGTTCGGTTTTTGTCTACTCTCATCATGCTGTTGCGTCTTCGCCGTAATAAAACAGAAATCATCACCACCACCACAACGCCATTCTGTGTATACTGGAGAGCAGCTCCTCCTATTGCTCGCCCTCGCGACCCGCCAACCACACCCTGCCTTTGAGCCCCTCAATGACACTGTCTCTCATCCACCATATACCTTCCCTCTCCGCCGACTCTTCGCCCTCGCCGTGTGGGTCGGTGATTGTTTCCTGGCTGTCGAACACGTTGGGCTGAACAAGGCGGTCGCGCACAGCACCCCATTCAAATAGCAGACGTGCGCCTTCAAGCCGTTCGCGGTCGGTGCCGTCCGTGATACCCTTGTCCATTTCCAGCCGGGCATCGATGGCACTGCCTGTTTGTGGTGCCTCGTTGCTTCGTTCAAGAACCACAGTCCTCTCGGCGTAACTAATGCCGCTGAGGCTTTCGAGATCAAAGATCCATTCGAGTGGCTCTTTGCCTCGGTCATCGCTGCCCAGAGCCCGCAACGTGGATGCAAAGGCTCCCTCTCGAGGAGGGCGTCTGCGCAGATAAAGACTCTGTGTCTCGGCAAAAGCGGCCCTGACCTCGTCATTGGTGAAGTCCAGCTCCATGTCCCAGAACTGAGGGCCGCATGCGGTCGAGACGCTTGCAATTTGATCCAGGGGTGGGAGGAGACAAGGAGCTGTACGGTTGAGGACGGGCTCGGTCGATGTGTTGCTTTGCATCCTGATTTGGATGGGCACGGAGACAGGCTGTCCAGTTATGACATCTTTAGTAACGAGGCAGCGCTGTTCTGTGGCAAGCACCCAGAAATGTCGAAGAGCTTGAAGATGCGACCGGTTATCCATGACATTTGTTGGGAATATGGGATAAAACGACACGAGCAAAGCCCCGATGGCCATGTTACTTGTGCCAAATGTAGCCGTCCCGCATCCCAAGAATAGTGCTCCGACAGCTAAGTGAGCTGCGAGATGAGAACCATAAGGAGTAGCCGCATCGTCGCGGCCATGGAGTGCTCGGAGTCGTCGAAGAACTGGGATATCGCCTGTACCGGCCATGACAATAGAAGCGGACAGTGCCAGAATGTCTTGACACATGCGAGCATTGGTTCGCGCTAGTTCTTCGTCATACGAAGGCCCAGCATCAGGGTTTGAAGTGTTGGAAGAGGGAATCTGAGTGATGCGGATGAATTGGTCCAGATAATGCAGTAGTAAATCACGGACTTTTGGGGAGGCGCTTCCGGAAAATCGAAGTGCAATCGAGAAACAAAGGCCTGCTAGAATGCTGAAGAATGGAAGATCAGTTGATCGTAGTCTGTTAGTTGAGTGAAGCTTATGGCGAGCCCGGTATGGACCAGGGAGACTTTTATGAATCCATGCAAAAGTCGGCTCTATCCTAGACCACAGGATCAAATTCTTGGCAAGCGTTCGTAGCAGCAGGATATCAGGGCGCACATAGTCGAACTGCAGGACGGAATCAGGCACATCAACCTTGCGAGCCACGATTTGATCCTCCGACTTCATATATATGAGGGCAATAGCCATGACGGCACCGGCCGCAGCGCGGTCCAACACATGAACTATCTCGACATTCTTGGTTGCCGTTGCATGCATTATCAGTTTTTCCGTGAGCTTCATGTCATGGAGTCCCTTCAAATCGTTGCCCTTGCCAAGATTGATAAAGCCAAGGGCAAATCCGGCAGCGAGGCGGTAGCACTCACTTCTCAAAGGCTCTTCCTCATCTTCCTCGTCAATATGCTCAATCTCCGACAGCATAATTTCGCTCATGCGTCGGTGCTGACTATTCGCATACAATAACCCGATGCCCATTATGCCCGAGGTCTGTGTGAGAGGCGACAGATTCAGCTCAGCTGCACCTCTCGGTAGCATCCTTGTAGCATGAACAGAGAGGAGACGCGTGATCAGAGAGTCCATTGTGCCCATATATGAAGCAGCCAGACCCAGCAACAGTCCGATTGATGTCATTGTGTGCTTTGGGGTAAGGTATTTGAAAGCGACCCATTTCGCCACATCTTTGAGGTGTCCGTTTAGTCCAAGGGCAAGCAGAAAGCCAGCATGACGGTTGTTCAGCTCCTGTCCCGGCTTGTTGTAGAGAATCCAAGATGTATCGATGCCCTTGGCCTGAGGAGAAATTGCCAGTCCGGCAGCAACGCCTTGATGAAAAAAGCCCCAACAAACCTTGTCTTCCGTGAACAGGGCCTTGTCTACCCCAACAGTGACATTGGTTGGCTTGACGATGCAATTGAGGTTGAAACCACCAATGTGAAACTTTTGCGTGATAAGTGGATACCGAAGGCTGTAGTAGAGAAGACCTCGGCCAGCTGGGATCGCTAGTGTCCCCAAAGCGATACGCGAAACAAGCTCCTTTTGCTTTTCCAGATATTCGCTCTCGGGCCAGCTTGGATTATGGTCCAGTCTAACCAACCTGGCTTTATGGGTTGAGAGCATATCCTGTGCTTCATTCAAGCGGCGGTCTTCTTTGAAGAGTGCTCGAATAACAGCTTGCCTTTCGGTCCCCTCGCCTTCGTCATAGCCGGCATTGTTCGCTTCTTCCACGCTCTGGCAGAGCAACTTGAAGTCCCATGTTGCAGTGTGCGTTGGGGTCTGGTTTAGTTATTAGCACGTCCCTTTGATTCTATGGAGTAGAATAATTACCAATATCTTTGTGGCTATGGGTCTGGGCCGCTTGTTAGGAGTGAGCATTAGGTTGATATCGTTTCGGTTGACTAGCTCGAGAAGGTTTCTTGACCATGTTGACGGAGGGTGTGGTTGACACAATGAAATAGCGTCTTGAAGAGGGACGAGAACTGCTTCAGGAAGAGTATCAAGAATGAAAGGTGTTATCCCCGCGTCACACATTGCCTCAACCATTTGAGGAGCTGAAGTGCTGGCCTTGATGAATTTAAAAAACTGTTTGAACATTAAAGAACGAGGCAAGATTGAGTCCCATCTTCTATCCTGCGACTTCTCTGTTTCAGACAACCGAGTGCTGGCATAATATATATCAGCTGGAGTAAGGTGGTGGGCTTTGCGATCGCCAATGAGCCGACTTTGAATCCATTCAAGCACATCGGGCCGGATAGGTGGCTGCGGAATGGCAGGGTTGAGGTTGAGGTCTATTCTCACGTTAGTGCTGTCCATTCTCCGAGTTTATTATACACACCAAGGTCATTTCGGTTATCAATTTCTTCCTGGATTCCTAGCTCATAGACCGAAGAGAAGTTCGGCCAGCGTAACCACCTCGCAATTTGGCATAATACCACCCTCAAGTCAGCACGGCCTGGGGACAGGAATTCCGGTGTCATGATGTCTAATTTCTGCTCCTCCAGAAGCAAATGAAGACCCATAAAGACATCAACGGCGACTTTTCGTCTGCTTTCGGTGCTTTTATTCAGGGCTGTAGGCATGTAGCCTGAGTGGCCGAATGCCGCCTCACCAAGCGGGGAAGGCATATACTCCTTGGCAAGAGCAATGTGTCGCGAGAGGAATTTGGGAAGTGAGCTTTGATCTCCTTGAGAGGATGACATTGCATCTTCTAATTCTTCGTCAAGGGCCCACTCCCATCCCTTGTTCATCATCCAAGTTGGATACCCAAGAGAATTAGTTGTCTCGCCGACCTCCATCGCTTTCCAATCTGCCGACTCGCGAATCGAACCAAAGGACCCGGAGGCAGCTCTCCTTTTGCGCGGTGGGGCCCGAGCAGTGGGCAGAGTATTCAAATCAGCCCGGTCAAGGTTCAAGAAGGAAGCAAGGAGAACAATAACCACAGCAGACCATTCTGTGTCATCAACGAGTTCAGCTCGCCCCGTCAGCCATTGCATACAATGAAGCCATCCGGCAGTAATTCGTTCCCCTAGAGAGTGAGGAAGAATGCTTCGACAGATATCCAGCACTTTGCGAACCTGTGGAGATTTTGGCTGGAGCTGGATAAGGAGCTGATGTAGCCGACCTTCAGTATCAACGACGTCAACAACACCCCTTTGCCTAGGATGACGGACACCAACAATGCTTCCATTAGCAAAGTCGATAATTTCTGACTTTCGCTGTCGAACGTCCCGGTCGATGGCCCTCCCACGGAACTGTAAACTTGTTGTGTTGTCAACAAAGAGTAATGAAAGCGAGATCTTGGTCAGTTCGCTCCAGGGAGCTTGTGTACTGAGCTCATGCCGCCCATCCATTGACTCCGAAAGAATGAGAATTGCCGTTTGGTCACCATCAACCAATTTGCAAGAATCCACCACATTTTGGGCACGTCGCAAGTCTACTACACTGACAGACACAGCCGGATCCTCTGAGGTTTCCTTCCTTGCAGCCTTGGCAGCCAAATCTACTTTGTGCTGAATGCCCAAACCCAGTGTAATAAGCTGAAGTCTTTTTTCGGTTGCGTCTTGAATGCCAATCAAAATTTGGCTGCGATTGTACTCGTCAATCGCAAATGGGGGCGCCGTGAGGATGAATACTTTGGATTGGTTGCGCGCAGGCTGGTCAGAAGTGGAGTACCGAACAGTCGAATTGTCCAGAGGTACAGTGGTGAGCCGAGTGAAGACAACCTCATGCTGTAGGCCATCGAAATCGTGATCATCGAGCCCCATGTTATGCAATCCCTCATCAAGCGTAACGTCAAAAGGTGCCTCCAACAGACTGCTCAGACTAGGATGAATCTGATGGTTATAGCTGGCACTAAGCCGAACATGATGATTACTTTGAGAATCGTGTCTTTTAGACCCCGTAAGGCCAGTCAATAATGGCTGATCAGCAAAGACAGATCTTTCATGGGATGCGGACAGGTCTGCCCGAGCCAACATGGAGCTGACTCGGCGAGAACTCCGCCGAGCTGGACCATTTCCTTCCTTGTCCTGTTGTTCTAACGAAGAAACCAAGTCCAGTGGCTTTTCAATCTTTTCGCTCTTTCGTTGGCGCTTCCCTGGAAGTGGTGCCCCAAAGCTCTCTCTTAGATTTGGCTGAACCGGGGTAGAAGGGCCACTGGTGAATCCAGGTTGCATGGAGCTACGACGTCGGGCAGCTTTCGACCTGGAACCTCTTTGCCGATTGATGAAGGGATCTTCATGTCTCAAATATGTCAAGCGCCAAACAGTATAGGAGTTTGTTTCCCGATTTACGGTAATTCCAATCACCAACGGTTGGTGTAAGTCTTGCCCTGAAGCCCCCGGAATTTTTATTTCTTCAATGTGAAGCATTTCTTCAGCCATATCTAGAAACGGAGGCTTTTTCGAGGCGTTTCTTCTCAGCCCATTCGTTTTCTGGGGTTCCTGGTCGGTAACAACCAAGCCAAGCTCCATTAAGGGGTCCGTCAAAGACACAAGCCGAGGCCATCGCGACTCAGGCTGCTCCAGTGGTGCCTCCCACAGGTTGTCCAACGTAGAGCTCAATCTGAGTGGAAGCGATTTGGGCTTATTGAGACCCTCGACAGAAAAAACAGTCTGCTGCGAGCTGTTGAAGGCCGTCAGCTGCGACGAGACGAAGGAGTTTGGTGGAACTCGAGGAAACTTGAAAGATATGGGCGCAGAATTTTCGGCTCGCTGCTTTCGTTGAATAATGACGCCAACAGGGCCCGCGAAAGCTGATTCGACTTCAAATGGCATATGGACGACATGGCTGGTCCCAGAGAGAAAGTAAATATGTGCCTGGGTTTTGAGAAAAACAATCAAGGCCTTGGACAAAGCCAATGCCTTGCCTGGCTTTGGCTTTGCATCTCGATTTTCCGTCTCGTCCTCAGAAGCTGGAAAATATGCCAGGAGGGCTTGCTTGATCGGCTCCTTCTCGAGGTCGAATTTGAATGTTTTTCGGAAGATGGCTCCTCGGCACCACACGACACAACGCTCGGTAATGAGTAGCTCGTCTTCTACATCACTTTCCTTGCGGTCGTCTGTAACTATATCCCACGTATACGAATTCGGAGATGGGTTCGCTGGGAGGATTTGCTCGTCGACGGCATGTTGAAGCCCTGCTGGCTGATGCAGCCCCAGGGACCTCACCGACGCCATGTTCCAGTGGTCGCCATATGCCGTTCCCAAGGTGGCAGTCGGTCGTGAAGAATTGCCGCGGTCGGCTTGTGGCGTTTGGCGGTATGGGCCGTATTGGCTGCCTCGATCACAGAGTTGGTGCTGAGCCGCGTTCGACGCGGGTCGGTTTGCGACGTGGGATGTGATGGTGGGGCGCGCCTGCACAAAGCCGCTGTGCTCACCGGCACCCAACGTGCTTAATTAATGTGCGGAGCTGGGCTCGTGACGTAGCTGCAGGTACCTCCACCGCGCCGCACTTGGAGCTGTCATAGCTCAACGCGGGTACCTAGCCACCTCCGACTTGCACTCGGCATCAACACATCCCACAGCCTTGAGGACCCCCAGAATGACCTCAATGCTGCTGGCGCAATGACAGATCAGTCGCCAAATACCGGCGATCAGCTGGATCACCAGCAGGACACAACCCAACTTCAGGCTGAGCTCCCACGCGACGATACCGACCCATCTCCCGAAGGCAAGGGTGCTGCACCCGACCACAATACGTCTGATGACAGCAGTTCCGGAGGCTTGATCGAGGGTTCTCCTGGCGGAAATGGCACGAACAAGGAGACAGAGGGGTTGGGCCACGATGGGAATGTCGACCGACCGAGTGTAGAGTCGGGCACCGACGGCGGCAAGAGCCCCGAAGACGAGAGCAAGGGCAACCCGAAGAAGGATCAGGAGGCAACACAAGGGGATGAAGACGACGAAGACGAAGATGAGGACGAGGAGGAAGAAGAGGACGACGACGACGACGAAGACGAGGATGAAGATGAGGAAGAGGAAGACGAGGAGCCGAGACTCAAGTATGTCCGCCTGACGCAACACCTCGGCCCTGTCTATCGAAATGGTGATGCCACCAGCGTATTCCTTGTTGCGGGCGACAAGATGGTGAGGCAGACCTCGAACACCTTTGATCGTTATACTGACGCCAAGACAGATCGTGGGAACTCATAATGGCAATATTGTAAGTGATCGTTGATTTTTAGAGAAGTCCGTACCTAACCTCGGCCCAGCACGTAACACAACTGCCGATTTTTCAATCACTCAGAGTATATCATGCTCACTCTGCATCTGTTACTAACATATCTATTTCTCCATTTCCACCACCTCTGCCGACTGACAAGATTGGCTCTCCACAGCCACTTGCACCTCAAGTCGCCCCGAGCAATGCCTCGACTCGAGCAGACTCATCCCCAGCCGCGGCATCACGGAGACCCCGCGAATTACTTCAAATACCTAGAACGCCATCCAATGACATTTACATTGCGACAGCATCCATGGACGGCAATGTCTGTGTACAGTCATTAGTTGATATGAAGGATGTCCAGCTCCGAAACTTTGCAAGGCCGATTCAAGCAGTGGCTTTGTCTCCCGAATATAAGACGGACAGGACATATCTTTCTGGAGGAACAGCTGGCCAACTAATCCTCACCGTTGGTGGTGGACCTGGTAGGAGTACTTCCACAACAACTGGCACAGCAGCCGCAGCCGCTTCGGGCTGGCTTGGTAGTATGGGTCTAGGAAATAACACCGGAAAAGACACTATTCTCCATTCCGGCGAAGGGACCATTAGTACTATCAAATGGTCGCTTTCTGGGAAGTACGTGGTCTGGCTGAATGAGCACGGTATCAAAATCATGCGATCCAAGCTCCATCTTGAGAACGCAGACGCAGAGGATGCTTGGAAGCGGATAGGCCATATCGATCGACCACAGACAGACGAATGGGATACGATGGCCGGTGTTTGGAAAGGCCGTGTAGAGTGGATCGATGAACGAGCTGTTGAATCGGACGAAACTGAGCAAGGACCCCTTGACAAGGCTCTTTCACCAGCCGCCGAGAGGCTGAGAGAACAAGCTGACCTTGGAAAGAAGGGCATCGAAAGACTGCTCGTGGGCTGGGGCGGCACAATTTGGATAATTCATGTCCACCCTGGTGGCGTTGGTGTTGGTAAGAACGTCGGTGAGAAGTCTATTGGGAGGGCTGAGATTGTCAGAATGTGAGTGCCTACCCTCTTGAATATGATAGAACGACAAACTAACATGAATTTTAGTCTTCGCATGGATTGCATCATTTCCGGAATTTCCTTATATACCCAGAACTTGTTACTTGTGCTCGCATATTGTTTACCGGACGATGAAGACGAAGATGAGGAACTTGAATCATCGCCAGCCCTGACACACAAATCACATCCCTCGACTGGATCAGGCCGCAGTGAACCTTCAGGCGGAATCCGACGTCGGCAAAATAATCAGCCCCCTGAGCTGCGACTTATTGATCTGAACTCTCAGACCGAGGCCAATAAGGATGGCTTGACTGTTAGTCGCTATGAGAGGCTATCGTCGGGTGACTACCACTTGGGAGTATTGCCTGCACGCAATGCGGCATCTGTCGTTGCTTCTTCAAAGGGTGCTCTTGAGGCTCTCGCTAGTCTCAGCTCCGATATGTGGAATGCTGCTATCAATCCCAAGTCACTCTTCAGCTCTGGAGCAAGTGTACAGAGTAGAGGAAGTGGAGAAGCAAGTAGTACTACTGGGACCATCAGGCCAGGGGCAAACAGAAACATCACTCCAACAGTCCACCCATCACTGGCCAAGCCGGGTGCCAAGATATTTATTCACAGCCCATACGACTGTATTCTTGCAACGAGAAGAGATCTGGCGGACCATCTTGGCTGGCTTCTGGAACGTCAAGAGTACCAGCGCGCCTGGGAACTGCTTGACGAGCACCCCGAAATTGTTACGACTGACAGAGCCAGTGACGCTATTCCCCAAACTCCTAAGCAGCAGGGAAGCAGCGAAGACCCGTTCGATGATGAGTCTGTAACAGACTCGGCCGCTAGGAATGTCTCCTCATCAGTTGAGCGGGAAAAGAGGCGAATCGGAGAACTATGGCTGCAGGAACTTGTCGAAGCGAATGACTGGACGACAGCTGGTCAAGTCTGCGGCAAAGTGCTTAGCACTGGCGACAGGTGGGAAAAATGGGTGTGGACGTTTGCCGGCGCAAAGAAGTTCGACGAAATTACAAATTACATCCCCACATCACCTGTGCATCCTCCGATTCCTTCGACTATCTTTGAAGTGGTGCTAGGGCACTATCTTCAAAACGACAAGTTAAGGTTCCGGGAACTGCTAGATCGATGGCCAACAGAGCTTTTTGATATTAAAACGATTACGACAGCTCTGGAAAACCAACTCAAGTATCGTGATGTCAGAGAGGACAGCATCGATGATGGAGAAAAGGGGCGAGATTGGCGAATAGTCATGGAAAGCTTGGCCAGACTCCACGAGGCCAATGGACGTCAGCGTGAGGCATTGAAGTTCTACATCAAGCTCCATGATGCAGATTCGGCTTTCCGCTTAATCCGAGAGAACCACCTTGCCGATGCCGTTGCTGATGACATCCCCAGCTTCATCGGGCTCAGAGTCTCGCCAGATGACATGAGCCATATGACCGAGGAAGACTTGGAGCAAGCTACATCAGAAGCGATTACCTTACTGGTAGATGAAGCCCAGCACGGCCTCTTGCGGCCCGAAGTGGTGGTAGAGCAGCTGCAGGCGCAAGAGCTGGATCTGTACATCTACTTCTACTTCCGTGGTCTTTGGAGAGGTGAAGGCATCAGAGAACACATGGGAGAAAATGTTGATCGCCTTGTGATGGACAGCCAATCTCTGGTCGATGGCTTCGCTGATTTGGCTGTGTATCTATTCGCAAATTACAACAGGGGCATACTGATGCAATTCCTCAAGACGTCTACCTCATACACATTCGAGAAGGTATGGAACCCAAAAGCGGTACACTGGTCCAGAAAACTAACCAAAATTAGGCTGTCCAAGAATGCGAAAAGTATGCCTACTACGATGAACTCGTGTACCTGTATTCAAAGACTGGCCAGATGAAGCGTGCGTTGTACCTCATCATCGACCGTCTCAAAAATGTTAGCAAGGCGATTGAGTTTGCCAAGGAACAGGATGACCCTGATCTTTGGGATGACCTTCTCAACTACAGTATGGATAAGCCAAGCTTCATCCGCGGCCTGCTAGAGCAGGTTGGTACAGCCATCAATCCAATCACGCTAGTGCGGCGAATCCCCGAGGGCTTAGAGATCGAGGGTCTCAGAGAAGGGTTGACTCACATGATGAAGGAGCACGAGCTACAGTACAGTATTAGCTCTGGAGTCGCACGAGTCCTTCGTAGCGAGGTCGGGACAGCGCAGAGCGAACTTCGCGCTGGACAACGCAAGGCAATCAAATTCGACGTGGTTGTTCAGTCCACAGAGCATATTGACGTGGAAGTCAAGGATGTGCCGACTGATCCCAGCAAGCCAGAAGTGAGCGCAACTACAGGACGCGATGACCGAAAACCAAACCCAGGTCACTGTGCAAGGTGTCGCGAACCATTTACTGAGTACGAGATGGAAACCTTGGTCGGCTTTGCGTGCGGCCATGCATTCCACGTGAGCCATTTGCTGGAGATGCTGCATGGTGACAAGAAGGTCGACGTGGACTTGGGCAACGGCCTCGAAGCAGGAAGTAGATACTCCGTCGGCGTAAAGGTCATGAGAGCGCGGTTACTGAAGGACAAGGTTAGAGGAGGGTGCCCCTTTTGTCACCCCAAATAAATTGCCAAGATATCATCAGTCCGGTTGGGCGTCAATACACTGATGGCGTTGGATGGGTGGGTTGTGTCGTACAATTTCTAGAATATCCTTCAAGCACTCGCGAGTTCAACAGTCAGAGTACAGATACAGTTTGTAAATGTCAGCACCTTGTTCAATTGCAAAAATGTACCTAGGTACAAAACTTGATTATTATTCCCTTCTTCGGGCGTTCCCAAATACGAAAATCACAACCCCTGTGTACCAAGTTTCCCCAGTCTGGATTTTCGACAAAGATTTCCTTTTGCCCTCTAAATCACTGGGTTACCAGAGATTATCCTCCATCAAACCGTCACACAACGGAAAACATCCTCCAGTAAGGAGGCAGATGGCGATGACGTTTAAAACATGATAGCGCCAACGACGCCGACGAAACCCAGTATAGCAGCGGAGGCAGGGTCATGAACAGTGGCAGCACCGGTAGCTGTTGTAGTAGGAGGGGTTCCCGAAGCATCAGAGGGACCAGAAGCCGAAGCCGAAGCGTC
The DNA here is from genome assembly GCA_020975415.1 of Calonectria hawksworthii. Classification (NCBI taxonomy): domain Eukaryota; kingdom Fungi; phylum Ascomycota; class Sordariomycetes; order Hypocreales; family Nectriaceae; genus Calonectria; species Calonectria hawksworthii. The sequence continues at coordinate 1,153,518 of JAHXZK010000005.1, read as the reverse complement.
GATTTCAGTCTCAGAGGCGGTTGGGTCAAGGCCATCAGTTTGGGAGTGAGGGGGGCCCGCCTCTTCATCAGATGGCCCAGTATAGGCGCTGGATGGCTTTCCAGATGTATCGGTAACAGCGGTGGGGGCCTCGCCTGGAGCGCTAGGCTGGCCACTCCCCTCAGGGGCATCAGTCGGCTGAGCAGAGTTGGTGTATGGAGGGTGGGAGGCGCCGGCAGGGACACTCTGGCCGGGAGCCGAGTTGCTGGGCTCTGTTTCTCCGTGATGGGTGGAAGACGCATGTTCACCTTCTTTGTACGAGGGAGCGCTCTCGTTGGGGACGGAAGAAGCGCCAGCAGTTGGGCCGCTAGGAGGAACTTGGTCGCCAGTCACGATGGACACCTCGCAGTTGGTCTGGTGCACGACAGTACACATGCTCCAAGAAGAAAGAACCGTGCCTGTGATGAAAATAGTTAGCTTTTGCTATAGTGTTGCATCTGGCTACCGGGAGGTCTTACCGTCAGAAGTGGTAGCACCGGCTTCCTGGGTGACAACGGGCAGAGTCGAGGAGCAATCCGCTGGAATATGTTGTTAGAAAGCGACATTTACTGATTGGAATGCGGAGCTGTACACACAGTAGGAAACCTCGGTGGCAGTGGATGCGGAAAGCATGCCAGCAAAGGCCAGGACAGTGGCAAGAGCATTCATCTTGAAGACAGCCATCTTTTCGTTGATAATCTAAGCTGAAGAGCAGGTTGGTTAGCATTCGATGATGTTGAAGGTGGAAACTGAAGAGGACCCAAAAGTCAATGGAGGGAAGGCAAGGATTTGAAGGGTGGCAAGTCGCAAGCTAGGAGGGAGCGGCTCGAACAAAAAGGGAAACAGTGCCACAGACCTTGACGTGTGAGTTTGAGTCTCTCGTGGGTGCAGACAACACAAGCGGTGCAGAAACAGCGACTTGTTTATCTGGGATGTAGAGGAAGAGAAAAGCAAGATGTGATGGAAAGCGAAGGGCGGTATTTAACAAACAAAAGGTCAGCGAGGGGACCTGCAGGACACTGGGTCTGTCAGTTGGCGAGCACTCGACACCAGCTGCAACATGCAATGCGATGTGTGCATTTTACCAGGCAACGGTTAGTCGGGCACAGCGTGGTCGTGAATCACACAAGGATTTTTGCCCACTGAATGATCACAGCGACGGAGGGTCCCAAAGAGAGGCGGGTGAAATCGATCATCAAGAAATATCGTGTTGACTCATTGGTGCTCAAAGAAAGAAGAAAAGAACATACCTTGAATGCGATTATCGTTGTTCAAAGAAACCCAGGAGCACAAAGGTTTGTAGCTTGACGAGAAAGATAAACAGGAGTATGGGATACAATGACGCGAATCCTAAGAATCTACTGCGAGGACCTCCAGCCTTTTCTGTCTCCCAATCTACACCATTCACTCTTTGAGATATTACCGTTGAACCCACCACCCCTATCACCACAAAATTTTCTCATACAGTACGCAATACAACTCGCTGCAGCTCCGTGGTACAGTGTCATGATTGTCCCACGTTGTCCAGGCGGCCGTATCGCGCACCAAGGGTTCACAGGGTAGCCACTCCGTTCCAACTTAATTGGTGAGTGCTGCCGGCCTTCCATTGTGTTTCCCTTCAATAACAGACCGGGTAACTTTCACTACTGATTTCGGGTCATGACGAAGGAAAGGCTGCTCACCGAAGAGCACTTCACCTCGATTATGGTCTCACCCCATGCCGTGTAAAGGGCCTAGACTCACCTTCAACACGGATACGAGCATCACTCCAAGACGCTTCCGGGTGTTTGGTGCCCTCGCACCATCACATTTACTGTTGCTCGAGGTGAGTAGCCGATGTCAACATCGTTGCCCTGACAGGGAGGCAACCTACATTATCCAAACTAAGGGTGGCATAAGCGAGAATGAAGCTTCCTGCCACACAGTGATTGTCTCGGTCTCCTTCAGAACCCTGGTATGAGATTTTCAAATTTCGCTTGGCTACAGGGCGGGTTGGTGCGTCGTCATTGTTACTTATACCCGTGAAATCGAACGAAGGCATCAACGGTGCCGGTGGCGGTCAGAGAGGCAATCATTGTCACAGTGGATAAGTTCTTGGTCCAGTTCTACAACAAGTAGCTTTTCTTTCCTCGAGCGTTTACGTTTGGGTGTTTTTAACAAAATGCGCCTATCGGTCAACACACCACAATCATCAAGGCTTACCGATGAACGCTCTGAGTGCCGCCATGGCTGAAGCTCTAACCGCATCATCACGCTTGATTGCTACGGGCATAAGTGGCCAAGAAAGCAGGTATCACTTCAGCAAACCTATGGATTTATGAGCTCAAGTGTCATACTACTTCTTGGCTCGACAAAAAAAAGAATTGTTATCAAAGCGCAAAAAAAGAGGATATTTGGTGGAGTCTAACTCCCTGCAATGGACGAACAGGGAATCGAACCCTGGACCACTCCCAAGTTATTCGGACGAATCATGCTAAGGGAGTATTATACCACTAAACCATTCGCCCAATTGGATGAGTGCTGAGCTGGATAATCATCACTATGTTTGTGCACCTCCCTGAACGCCAGCTTCAATCTGAAGTATAGACACGAGTCAATACAACTATCATCACCACAACAAGTAAGGAATTCTGCTGTGATTATGACTGACCCCAAAATCTCGCACGTCTTTTACTTCATTCGACAGGGTTTTGCTCATCATGGCGGGTATATTTCCTCGCAGAGCGAATCATGGGTACGCTTGAGATTTTTCGATTTTTCTCGTCTGCGTTGGTGGATTGACAGTAACACACCAAACGGCATCATTAACATGATTAAAAAAAAAATCCATTACTCTATCTGCTCGTAGTAAAAAACTCGTCCTCATGTTGAAAAAAATGCTTGCTTACTTTCATAAAGTCGTCACTGAACAAAATCATGTCTCTTTACCGAAGCAACCATGAAAGAAGAGCCATACCCCCAACGTAGGCACCACTGCACACTAAAAGATCTTGGGCATCCTGAGTCGTCGCCAATGGATTGATCATACCCGAACGCAACAAAATAACGCAAGCGATAGCTCCAAAAAGAACTGCAATGGTCATACGACCAGCGAAATCACGAATAACTGGAAAGGTAATGAGTGGCCCCAGGGTAGCAACAACCATCCCAACGACAAGTTCTTGACGTGGACCCCGGTTAAGAAGAACTTTTTGGGCGAGAGCCCATCCATTTGGCTTGTTGCTTTGACGAGGCGCTTGGGTGTTGCGGGCTGCTGGTCCTTTTTTCCGATTGGGTTCTAACACAATGAGGTCGGGCGCGTTGAGAAACCTGGCCTCCTCATCCACAATCGGCCTCTCGGTATCAAGGAAAATCTTGTAGTCGTGGATATCCCCGACGGTTGGCACCGGTAGGCCTTGAATATCTCGGAAGGAAGTGAGTAGCGTGTCTGGCAGTGTTAGTTAAGTAAAGGTAAAGGTAAAAAAGAAATCTAGAGTCCACATACTGTAACATTGGAGTTTCTGTGAGAGTTGTCCAAGAATGGAGCCTTTTCTTGCATGAAACGGGTGGTTGCTTTCTCTTTCTTCCCTTTCGCAAGCTGGAATGCTTCCTTCTTGTCGATTTGCCGAATCAGTGGCGTCGATATCGTCCAGAGCTTCTTCCAAGGCAATGATTTGATCCTGCAACGACAATAGTATGCGGTGGTTGATGGCATCAAAGCGGCGGTAAACTGGCTTTATTGGCGGCCCCTCAATCTCGCTGGTAAGCTTTGCTGCCAATAACTCATATCCACTTAGGGGAGGTCGGTCTCCTCGGGATGGCGGGCTCATAAGAGGTGCAGCGGTCATCTGGTTGGGAGATTGGGGGGTTTGAAAGAATGAAAAGGGGTCAGTTCCTCGCGGCGTGTCCGGCGTGTTGTATTGTTGATGGATGGGGTGCTGTGGCACGAAGGGATGCGACGTTGCGAAGCGAGGATCGAAGCTGGGAGAAAACGGACCGGGTGGTGGCTGGCTTGATATAGTGTATTCAGGAAACTCCGGGCTCCAGCTCAAGTCGGATCTGGATTCGGTCTGGCGCTCTGAGAAAATATCGCTGGGAGTAGTGCTTAGAGCAGAGGAAGGGACCGAGGGTGAGATTTGAGCACCCCTGCGTCTGCCCTTATTAAACTGTGCTGCGTCCCGAGCGGGGTGGCGAGTGCCATCTTGTGTGACCATGGACGATTCTGATTCGGATAGATGAAGAGACTCTGGTCGCTGAGATGCCTTTGACAATCGCCGATTCCTGAAAGGTCGCCTTTCTCTGATGGTATTTGTATTACCGGCAGTATCTTTCTGGCCTGATAATGCTTCTGACAAAGGTGGCTGACCGTGAGCTCCGCTCGTGTTCACCGGAGGAAGGGTGGAATCAACACTCGACCTGGTGTTCGCTGGAGTGAGGGGTGGAAGGCCAGAATCTTCTGGCGACGAATCTCCCTCCTCGCAGTCAGCGATTGATACCGGGAGGGGTCGAGTGCGCACTGGGTTGATGGACTTGGTGAATGTGGTTGGGGAAGAAATGGATCTGGGCTGAGAGAGTCCTGGCCTTCGCTTTAGGATGCTTGCCTCGGCTTTATTCACTCCTGCTGGTGCCGAAGTTGAAATATCGATTTGGCTAGTCATGATTTATTGTACAAATATAGCGGCGTGCTGTTAATCCAGTCTGTGGCCAGTTATGAGTGTCTGGCTGCCAATAATGGCATCCAAGTCCTGGCCGGGGCGTGGACGGAGTCGTCGCGGATGATTAGTGTCGAGAAATGAGCCGGAGAAGTTGGATAATAATTGGGATAAGAAGATACCAAGACCGGGACAAACCACAGGATGTCTGAGGTCTACAGGGAGAAAATGGGATATTTACGAGCTGGGGATCCTGTGACACTGCACAGCGGAGCAGATTGGGTCACCTCAAGAGAAGGACCGTCGATAATGGTGGCGGTGCGCGTGAAATGGGGAAGTCAAAAAAGAGACTTTGGTCACGAAGATAGGTGAGGAAATAAGAGACGTTGGTCTGGGGTAGCGTGATGTCACGATTAATAGATAGATACATGGGGACTCGGGGTAGAATAGAGCCTCGACCAACAATGGCGGCGGCCATCTCGTCATCCGGATGACATGCCTGCGCATGTGCCAGCTCTGAACCTCGCCAGCGCAGGCTTGCGCAGGCGTTGGGATTGGGTGCCCGCTCCGGCTCGCATCATGGGCTGGTGAGTTCAGCGGAGGACGAATGGGATCTGGCGGGACTCATGCTGGTGGTGTGGTGTGGTTGACGGGTAGAGACGGACAGTGCAGTCCCCCACTGTGGTGCGGGTTCCTCGGGTTTTCTAGCGGCCCGGAAAGTCCCTGTGCAGCGAGTTTGGAGAGGGAAGCTCCACCAAAGCTATCCCGTGGCTTATACTGCGACAAAATCTCGAGCTTCACCGAGACCTGCTAGGTTTGCTGTTCGCCGTGCTAGGTGTTTGCGTGGGAGCGCTGAGTGTGGGAACGCCCCTTCAATCTCCCAACTGTGCGACGAGAATCCTGCTGCAGCTCACCTGCATCAGTGCTACCTGAGCAATCACACTTTTCCTGTCATCTCACGATAAAGCACCCGACACTCGGCGATTTCTCTTCAGCGCAGCGCTACTCTGCCTCGCCTGGACTTCCGATACAACTTGGAAATTACTTCACAAAGCCCAAGCCGCTGTATTCTCCCGAACAGAGCGCCATTGTTGGGCAGCAATCGCCTGTATATACCGCTATTGCACTGGGGCTTAACTTTTGCTCAGACCAGACTCCCTCCCCCACCGTGGACGTACAATGACGCGCATTCCAACTTCTGCTCTCAGCAGATACTTGCTTACCGGCCAAATTTCGCGACGCGGCTGCATTGGTGTGCGACAGGTTTCGAGGCAACCATTGTCGGCTTGCTCAAGCCTCCGCCCAGTCAGATCGTTCCACGCTGCCCCCGATGCTTCTGTGCCACCCCCGCCAGCACAACCTGTCCCCTTAAGAAAGCAACTAAGGGAGGAGGCAAAGCAAGCTAAGAAACAGGGCAAAAAAAAGTCCAAGGGCGATTCGCAGACAGTTGACGGCTGGGAGCTGACCGTTGGCATCGAGATCCACGCGCAATTGAACACGGCACACAAGCTATTTTCGCCAGCTGCAACGTCATTCAATGATGACCCCAATAGTCATGTTGCTCTATTCGACCTGGCCATGCCGGGCAGCCAGCCTCTGTTCCAAAAAGACACTCTTGTCCCAGCTATTCGAGCCGCCTTGGCCTTGAATTGTGATATTCAAAATCTGAGCCGCTTCGACAGGAAGCATTATTTTTGGTGGGACCAACCGTCTGGATATCAAATCACTCAGTACTACGAGCCATTCGCCAAGAATGGTCACATTACCCTCTCAGCACGAGATGGAATCTCCCCTCAGGATGGAGAGAGCGTTACTATAGGAATTAAACAAGTTCAGCTTGAGCAAGATACCGCCAAGACCTTGGCACAGAAGGATAATGTTCACTGGCTAGATTTCAATCGAGTTGGTGTCCCGCTCATTGAAATCATTACAGAGCCCGAGATGCATCATCCCCGCACAGCCGCTGTTCTGGTTCGCAAGATTCAGATGTTGTTAAACACAGTCGACGCTTGTGTCTCCGGCATGGAAACGGGTGGCTTGCGAGCTGATGTCAATGTTTCCGTTCGGAAAACTGATGGCAGCAGCCCCAGCCTGGGTACAAGGACTGAAATTAAGAACTTAAGCACCATCAAAGCTGTAGAAGACGCAATCATTGCCGAAAGGGACCGCCAGATTCGCGAACTAGAAGCAGGGGGTAGAATTGCCAGCGAAACCAGAGGCTGGAGTATTGGGTCCACCGAAACCCGTCGTTTGCGTGGAAAAGAGGGCGAGGTGGATTATCGATACATGCCTGATCCTGATCTAGCTCCTCTTGTCATCGGCAATGACCTTGTGAGCCATCTTCGCGAGACGCTCGCTGTTTCCTCCGACTCTGAGCTGGACAATCTTATTTCCAATTTCGGGCTCACTCCAAAAGACGCATTCTCGCTTATCAACCTTGAGAATGGGGCTAGAGTTCAGTACTTTTACAAAGTCCTCAATTCCCTCGAAGAAAAGTTGGCCGCTGAAGCCGACGCGAAGCTGCTGGATCTGAAGACCTATGGTTCTCTGACAGGGAATTGGATCATTCATGAGCTTGGCCGCTTGACAACGTACAAGGCGGGCCCGCTTGCCACAAGAGACTTGTCATTCACCCCCGAAGGAGAATGTGAACAGGTTCCGGATGAGGATCTTTCGCAGCTGTTGTACCATCTTATTCGAAAGCAAATCACTGGAAAGGTCGCTAAGGAGCTTCTATTTGCCATCTACTTCAAAGAAGTTGAGGGCGGTGTTACCCAGGCTATTGAGGATAATGACTTGTGGTTCAAAGAGCTCACTGAGGAGGAATACAGCCTCCTTGCAGATGAGGTCATAGCAAAGGAAGACAAGGTCTTGAAAGAATTTGTCGACTATGAGGTGTTTCCTCAAGGAAAACTCATGTATCTCGTCGGCAAGCTGATGCGACTGGGCCCAACTGAGCGCATCGTCCCCGCAACAGCGGAAAAGATCCTGAGAGCTAAGGTCGAATTGCTTCGAGAGAATTGATTTCCCTAGGACAAACCTGTTGTCCTTGCGACGCAGCCCCTCATTGCCGCCGAGCCGGCCGCGTAGCTGCGTTGGTGTCACATGTTGTCCGTGTTGGATTGACACCTTGCTCAACAAACATGTAGCGTTATTGACCTATAGCGGTGTCCCGTTGGTGTGGCACTATTGTTACTCTTGCACGGACGTGTAAAATATAGCAAACGTGGATAATCTCAATGCCCCTAAACAAACTCGCATTATGTATAGGCCGGCCATCGGCTCAGATCACATTCAACGTACAATTGAACGTTTTCCGACAATCTGATGTAGCTTCTCACCCATGTCCTCCATGAAGAGTCTGGAGCGATGGAATGCACATGATGGAAGCCCCTATGGAAGATACCGATCCGGTGACAACTTGTACTGCGCTAGATCACGACGGCAGTGTGTTTGTGGTGATCCCACGCCTGATTGCTGCTGGAACGTGGACGGGATATCCTGATCCAGTTGTGTGGCCAACCTCAACTTTTATATCTCCTTTGACGCCCGCCAAAACCTCGACTTTGGGACAAGCGCGAACACGAAAGCCATCGGATAATCCCCACTCGATGCCTACTGCTGCCACCCCAACCGTAGTGTCAAGTCAAGGTAGTTCGGGACGAGAACCTTCAAACGATGAGACTGCCACCCTGTCAGCGGGGGCTATTGCTGCTATTACCCTCGGCGCGCTACTCGCAGCTACCTTTGCTGTATTTTCGATTTGGATTTGCTTCAAGCGCAAGAGACGAAACCGGAGGCTAGACAGGAGCACATCTCCTCCGTCTTTGCGACCCCAGGACGGGTCTATTCGGATGGAGCCGATTTCACAAGAAGATGGAATTCCGACCCCACGATCTGATTTCTGGGTCGAGCCTCAAGAGTTTTGGGATCCGAGGAACACCTCGTCTACGGGTATCAGATCGCCGACCCCGAGGCCAGCTGTGGCAGAGATCAGAAGCTATACCCGCGCCTTACAAAGGCCCCGGGTTTATGACGTTGGAAAGCCTGGCACTCGCGAGTGGGAGAGACCCAACGCAGAATCGGATCCTCCCCGACTGGCCACTCCTCCCACCTTGCTGAGGTATACAGTAGATGCTTTGCCTTCTCTGCGAACGCACCGCTCACTACGTGCTTCTCGGGAGGGGGATTCATTTGAGGACTATGGGGAGGCTGCGTCCCGAATCAGCAGCACATATTCTCAGAAATAGGCCGGAAGACTGGCTTTGTTTTGGAATTGATTATTTGACGGGATAGGCCGTCTTCTACGAGGGGCAATGGGGTGTGTGGGAAATGCAGGATTGGGTTTGGTTTAAAATCGAGAAGACAATGCTGAGTTATGTATAATTATTTGAGACCTGAATTGAACTCAAACATTGTCTGAGGGGCACTAGGGAGAACAGAGATTCACAGTGAAGAGCACAAGCACTGGCAACGCAACCGCATGGTCTCAAGTTTAGGTCATCTATCAATAGAAGCGCACGACCAGCCGACCGAAATCATGAACTTCCTGGGCGCCTTCTTGATACAAATCATGTTTGCATGTTTGATTTCTCAAGCGTGATGATGGTATTGAGTAGAGCAGTATGAACATGAGACGGAAAGACGCTGGATGCCAACTATCGGTTCGAACAGCTTTGGATAGTCTCTTTTTGCTACATGTACGTTACGAGCGAGGAGGCCCTTGGCTAGGTTCGGGAGCCGGCCAATCGTCGTATTTTGTTGTCGAGAAGGAGTAATTCAAATTCTCCCGCTCTCTCAGGAAAGAATCCACGCGCTCGTCCTTTGTCCGACCCGACGCCACCAGGGTGCTCTGCGCCATCTTCTGGCCTATCGCCATGTTTGACTGGTTCCTCATCTCCATGTATTCGGCGCCGACCTGCTCGGCGTAGTACATGTGGGTGAAGGCGCCGACCATGCAGGCCATGACGACCAGGGTGGCGAAGAAGCCGTTGGAGACGTAGACGGACTCCTGGGGCTTGCCGTCGCGCGCCTGGTACCAGCGCTCCCAGTCCTCCCAGGTTGCGTTGCGGGAGGCGTTGCCCGGCTGGTCACGCCACTTGTACTCGGCGTGGCGGGCGCTCTCGTTGAGCGTCGGGGCTCGGTCGCCGGTCCAGCCAACGCCGCGGGTGTCGTATAGACGGCGCTTGGCGGGGTCGCTGAGCAGGTCGTGGGCTGCGACTATGAGGCGGTACCGTTCGAGGCGGACGGCCTTGGGGAGGCTCTGGATGTCGGGGGCGTGCGTGTGTCGGTCGGGGTGGTACGTCTTGACGAGCTCGTGGAAGCGGTGCTTCGTGTAGGCTTCGCCTCGTTTTATAGAGAGGATGTCGTATGGTGTGGGATTGGGGTTCCTAGGCCACGCCTGCGATTGCGCAGGGCCATTGTGGGTGCCATTGTTCACGGTGGCATAGCTTCGGCAGCCATTTCGACGCAAAGGCGACTTTGACTTTGGGGTTGACGGCGAGTGAGTGGGAGAGGACGACGCATGGAGGGGCGACGTTAGGGGAGCTGGAGCGTAGAGCGGAAGCCCGGCTAAGGAACGGCGGGAGCAAGTGCACGAGCAGAAGCGAGCGGCGGATTTAGTTGGCGACATGGTGATGGTTGCGAATGGGAAAAAGCGCCAGCATGCTCGATGGCGAGAGACGTCCTGATGGGTGAAACGGCCGTCGGCGGCTTTGAATGAGCAAGTTGGAGCATATAACTGAATGGCATGTACAAGACCATGGCATCCGGTCCATCACATCACGCGACTTTTAGCGGCATCGGCACCGATTCACCCGTTCGGCGCGGGTGACGGTACGTCGCTGGCTTCCCCACCTGCACTGAAGCAGAGGGGAGAGGAGGGGTGGTGGAGGGGGTGCACAGATTAAGGGGAGTTGGATAGCTAGTCTTTTTTGACGACAATGAGAAAATGTGTGAAGTGAAGAATAATTCGGGAATTAATTGAATAGTTTTTTTTTTTTTGACTTGAGAAACAAAAAATATACATGATTTGGTGTTGGTGCACACTCGAGTCTAAACAGCACCGGATTTATTCACACGGCCATCCCACCACATCAGTTGCTCCCAAGATACGCAAACACCATCTTGGATCCTCCCTCCAAGATTCCCTCCAAGTATGCTGTAATCAATGGATCTATGCCCGCCTCTGTAGCACGCTCCATCCATGCTTTAATATCAACTTCATCGAATTTTCCTCCATAGGTTGCCTCCATGTGGCTTCGGAATTCCTTTGCCGGGGCCTTGACTCCCCCAGAGTGATGCTTGAATCGGATATCGGCGGAGCTACCCTTGCTACCACTGACAGCTCCAGCCAGCTCCAGCGTCGTCTCTGTAATCTCCCCAACAACCTTGTCCACGTGCCCAAAGTCGATATAGCCCTCGACTCGATCCAGGTACGGCACGCATCGCATCGCGACAGAGTATCGCAGGATAGCGTTCAGGGCATCAGAGTTGGGTGCCTTGTCACTGACCAAGACACACGGCCTGTGTACAGAGACGGTCAGGGACGACTTCTTGGCCTGGTTCAGTTGGCCAACGAGGTTCTCGAGGAACACCTCGCTGGCCCATTTGCTTGACATGTGTCCCTCGAGACCGTCGGTTGATGGTGGGAAAGACGCGACTGATCCGGGCGATGGCGCGGTGTCACCAGACAGCAAGACAACGCGGTTTGATGATAGAAAGACGATGGGGATCGAGCGTGGCAGAGCCAGCGACGCGAGGAATTGTGTCGATTGAACGTTGGGCCCGCGAACAGAGCTGTAAGTATTCAGACAGTGACCACTGGATCCTGCGTGGACAATGACGTCTACTTCCTCCTGCAAATCCTCACGCTCGTCTGCGTTGAGACCGAGAGTTGGAGAAAGCAGGCTTCCGACATAGCACTGTATCTTTTTGTTCTTTGGCAATTGTTCCCGGTCATCGGCTAGAACTGCGACGCAGTGAACCTTGCTCACTGCAGGTGATTCCAGCAGAGACAGGAGGAGTTGACCACCAAGGAAGCTCGTCGCGCCAGTTAGTAAGACTTCGATCCCGTCTTCCTTCAGCACTCTCGGGCTCTTCAATGAGCTTCCCAGCTCGTTGATCTGGTTTGAAAGCCACTTCGGGATCTTTGTCTCTACTGACCAGTCAATCACTTCCACCTCGTCAGCTTGAGCTGCGTGTTGCTCATCAACAGCCCGGGCCATCTCTCGGAGAGTGCTAGCCTGGTAGAGTGTTCTGGTTGATACGGACACGCCAATTGTCTCTCTGATAGCTGATTGCACCTTCATGAGAAGCATAGAATTTCCACCGTACAAGAAGAAGTCTGATGACGGGCCAATGCGAGCCTTGGCACCCGTGTCTGGAAGAACTCGCTCCCACAAAAGGCGCAGCTCACCTTCGCGAACAGTCATTTTCTCCTGGGACACTTGGAGATCCTTCTCTGGTAGCGGGAGAGAACCGATTGCCTTTCGATCAAGCTTTCCATTGGCGTTGGTGGGCATCTTTTCGATGATGGCAATGGTAGCCGGAATAAAGTATTGTGGAAGCTTCAGACAACCCAGGATCCTGGCCAAGTCCGCTTCGCTAGGAGAGGCCTGGTCTGGCGAAACTGTGGCATGGGAGACCAGGATGTCTCCTCGGCGGGATACCACAACTGAAGAAAGGACATCCTCGGCAGCCTTTAAAATGGCGTTTTCTATTTCCTCAAGCTCGATTCTGAGACCTCGGAGCTTAATTTGAGTGTCACCATCGATTCGTCCGAAGCAGAGCAGTGTTCCGTCGGATAGAAGGCGGCCTTGGTCTCCAGTGCGATACATTCTTTGGTTGGAGGCCGTAATAAATTTGCTGTTAGTCTCCTCTTCCATATTAAGGTATCCCGTTGCTACGCCGGAACCACCAATGCAAATCTCCCCGGTATGTTGGATAGGCAGTAGCTGACCAAAAGCGTCAAGAATTCGGATGGAGTAATTGGGCAAAGCTTTTCCAACCGCGAACTTGGTTCTCTCATCGTCATTCTGGTCTTCGAGATCGATATTCTGGAAAGTTGCTGCAGCTGTAATTTCCGTAGGCCCGTAACAGTTTGTCAGTCTGAGATGCGAGTTTTCAAGACGACGCAACTCGTTCTTCAACTGTCGAGGCACAGGCTCGCCACCCATGCAGATATGATGCCAATCCTTGTTGTCTTTCAAGTCTGATGCTCCATAGTGCAACCAAGCGAGATACTCCGATGGAGTAGCAATAGTAAACGAAATGCGTTCACCGCTCACCAGACTAGTCAATTCAACGGGATCCCGTCTTGTATCCGACGGTGCAATTACCAGCAGACCACCATTGGCAAGTGCACAGAAGGTTTGGATCAACGACATGTCAAAACCCATGGAACTCTGCTGCAGGACACGCTCCTGGCCAAGCTCAAGGATGTCTGCCTTGAGAGCTAAGTGGTTGACGAAGTTGGCTTGAGTGAGGAATATGCCCTTGGGCGTGCCAGTAGAGCCACTAGTGAAGAACAGAACGGCTGGTGCATCTGGAGAGGCAGCGCAAGGGACCTTGTTTGTCGAGTCGGGTACCTTATCGACTTGTACTCCTTGGATTGGGAAATCAATCTCGCTGACCAGCTGGCTCTTGAGTTCCTTCGTAGCAGAATGAGTGACAATGAACGATGGCTTAGCGCTTCGTACTATAGCAACATGGCGGGTTGTTGGCAAGCTAACATCAAGTGGGAGATAGATAGCACCGATGTGGAGGATGGCAAGCATGGAAATGACAAAATCCACTGAAGGCTCACAGAGAACGGCAACACGTGAACCTGCGGTGCATCCTGAATCAACCAGTCCAGCAGCGGTGGCATTAACTTGAGATGCCAGGTCAGAGTACGTCAAAGCTGTGGCTTTGTCCTTGATCGCCGGGTTGTCTGAGTGCAACTGACACACCTCCAACATCTTCTCGGACAGGGTCGATGGCCACCCAAACTGCTTTGTGGGACCCATACCAAGATCAATGGCCTTATTTACCTGGATTGGATCGTAGAGAGAACATTTGCTGATGTCCATATTCAAATTGTTTGAAAAGGTTTCGAGAAGGCGTAGATAGGCGTCTAGAATGGTGCTGGTAGCATCAGAGCTGTAAAGAGATGCCAAGCAATGAATCTCAACCATGCACCCTGAGCCTGTGTCGGTAATGCCAAAGCTGATATCATATGGTTGATCTGCATCCTTGCCGCCGGTCATCTCCATTTTACAATCACCTAGAGGCATCTCCCAGACGGATCCAGTGCGGTAGTTCATGGCAACCTGGAAAAGGGGAGTACTTTCGGAGGACCTGGGCGCCTTGACCTTGTCAAGAATAACATCGAAAGGAACAGCGGCGTGAGCAAATGCCTTCAAGGCAGACTTTGAGGCTGCCCGTGCAATATCCGCAAAGCTAGAATTCTCGGGGACTTGAGATCGGACAGGGAGCATGTTAATAAAACAACCAATAGTTTGCGCGAAATGAGTGTCATTTCGCCCGCTGTCCACAATTCCAATACAGACATCCTTGGTCTTCGTGCAGCGAGCGATGAGCACTTGGAGAAGAGAAAGGTGGAAATGAAAGGGGTTGATTCGAAGCTGTTTGCATCCTTCTTTCACTGCAGCCAGTTGCGTGTCCTCTAGCTTTCGGTACACATGGTGGCTTTCGTTGCCCAATTCCGATGGACGGGAACTTGCGTGTGCCATCGGTAGGAGCGGAAGCGTCTCGGGATAGGTTTGAAACTCTGCTTGCCAAAACTTGAGCTGCTCGTCGAGAATGCCAGTCTTTTCCTTTTCCTGCTGAAGCAGGGTATAGTCTAGATAGGAGCCAGTGTTCTTGTCAAGCGCCTGCATCCTGTATGCCTTGTCCAAATCCCTCACAAAGACATACCAGCCCACCACATCCATGACCAGGTGGTGGTATCCGAAGATGATGTCATGTTCTTCAGCACTGTGGCTGAGCACCGTAACCCCGAACGTCTTCCCACTCTCGAGATCCCATTGCTGCGTCTTGAGCCGAGCCAGTTCGTTCTGCACATCATTCTGGTTAGCCTCAGGTACGTGCTTAAGATCGTAGAGCGAGGAGCCCATGAGGCCTTGCATCGGATGCCCGTCCCCGAGACGCTGATAGAAACGCATTCGAAGACACTCGTGGTGGTGTGTCACCACGTCCAGAGCGTATCGCAGCCTTGCTATGCTCAGGGAGGGCCCCGTCACATGATAGTGAAACGTCATGTTGAAGGCTGCCGGGTCTTCCAGGTGCTTGGAAAGGAACCAGATTCGAGACTGACCTGGTGACATTTGTTCTGAGCGGATGGTTTCCGGCTTGATGGGCCCTTCGTTGTCTGCAATCACGGACGAGTTGCTGGATGAGATAGATTTGCCGTTCTCGACGGAGCTACCGTAATCTTCGACGTCGGATACACTGGCGCTGTTGGTCTCAGGGGTCTTGCTAATGTTGTCTCCGGGGACAGAGAGGTATGTGGAGGTGTTAGAGGTGGCGACCGGCTCGGGGGCAGAAACCGAGACGGTTGGGGTAGTGGCTGTGGCGGGCTTCTCAGCTGGTGCCTCATCCTTCTGCACGGCATCTTGAGTAGTCATAATGCTGGCCAGGACCTTCTTGGTCGCCCACTTGCAAAGCTGAATCACTGTGTCACCTCCAAGAATCTTGACGACTGGAACTTCAGCGCCAAGATCCTTGAGGAACCACGTACGAATCTCAACCGCAACAAGCGAGTCAATGCCGAGGTCAATGATGGGTCGCTCCACGTTGACGCTGTCTGCCTGTAGCTGCAAAATGGATTCCAGCTTTTTGCAGAACGCCTCGAGGACTACAGAAATGGCTTCCTCCTCGTTTTGGGCCTCCTGAATCTGCTTCTTGATGTTGCCTGATGCCCCGGAGCCACGGTTCTGCTGCTGATTTTGCAGAGTAGTAGGAGGTGCGAAGTGCGAGAAGCGAGGGTTCTTGAGCCAAAGAGGCTGTTTCTCAAGAGGGATGGGCTCATCGAAGGTCTCGAGCCCCATGATGATGTCTGTCTCTCCTCTAATGGCCTCAGCAAACGCATGGTGAACGTCAGTTTCAGACAAAGGCATCAGGCGCACGTTGCGGAAGTGCTGATCCAATCTGCTGTCCTGTCGTGTTACGTATCCTACGTCGCAAATGTATGCAATGTGAATGACCGATCCAGCAACTCCACGAGCGCGACGCTGGGAGACAAGGTTGGTCATGAAGAGGTTGGCAGCATGGTAGTTGGCCTGGCCAATGTTGCCAATGATACTTGCGACGGAGGATAGGAGGATAAAGAAGTCCAAAGGCATATCCCCGAATACGGAGTCAAGATGCTCGCTTCCATACACCTTGGCCGCGAGAGTATTGTTGAGCTCATCAACGTCCATGTCAACGAAAAACTTGTCTGCCAGAATCATGGCTGCGTTGCACACGCCAGCAATAGGGGGCATGGTATCCTTGACCTGTCGGACCACTGCTTCCACAGACTCTTTCTTGGAAACGTCCATGGGGATAACGTGCACAGCTGCGCCAGCGCGTTTAGCATCTTCAAGCAATTGAGGGTCAACTTTGGGATTTCGGCTGCTGATGACCAGATGCTTAGCTCCGCTTCGAATCATCCACTGACAGATGGAAAGACCCAATCCACCTGCCATACCGACCATGAAGTAGGTCTTGTCTGGCTTGAAGATACCCTGCAAGTTGAGAGGCTGGACTGTCAAAACGAGAGCATCCTTTTCTTGCCAGTCTGTCACGTAGTGTCTGTGAACAACTGAGGAATCCGCTCCAACAAGTTCAGCAGCCTTAATCACCTCGGATCCCAATGGCGTTTTCTGCTCATCTGTGGAAGAGCTCTTGGCAATAAAGTAAGATTCCTTGAGCAATTCGGCTGCCGTCTTATCGACCGCACCAAAGGCCTTTTGCAAAAGATCGGCGTCAAGTCTATAAGCTACGCAGTTCTCAGGTAGGGATTCCTGGATGACAACTGAAGCGGGAGATCCACTAGGAGAGCAATCCACAAAGAGTTGAACATTGCCGGGAATGACTCGCTGGACCGCCCTCTTTGATGATTGAGCATGGATTCTGGTCCAAGCACCAGGAGCCGTGGAGCTTGACGTAGTGAATTGGGCTTGGCCACCAAGAGCCTCCAATGCAGTAGTCAATCCAGCGGCTAGCGCCTCCTCAGCTTGGTGGACAAGTACAGAGTCGGTACCGGTGAGGATAGAAACAGCCTGCACGAGAACTTGGTTGGCCACGGCGGCAAGACTGCTGGGCGAGAAATCCCCGTCAATAGCAACGATGCTGCTAGGATCAACCTCAACAACAGACGAGTTAGTATTGGAGATTGCAAGAACAGGAGAGTCCTTCAATTGGCCGAAAACGATGTAGACACCTTCACCCTTGGACGAAGGAATGTGGAAAGAGTATGCAACCTGCACCTTCGTAGCTTCGTCATTATGCTCCCTTTCCACAGCTTGCAGTGTCATCTTTGCAGAACCTGGAATGGCTTGGACTGGGACCTCAGTTGCATTGACGGTCTTTGTCACAGCGCGTCGCGAGGCGTTGTACAGCTCGTTCATAGACTTGTTCAACATGACTCTAGGAATCATGGTCTGACCGTCTGCAAGAATCTCAGACTCGGGCTCCTCCACCCAAAGCATGTCATTGCTAGGGCCGTCTTCAGTCGCCCTCAAGCGCAAGAAAGCCTCGAAGCAGCTCCTAGCAGCAATGTTAGGAGGGCCGCCGGCCTCAATACCCAACACCTTGAGGTTGAGATGAGGCAGCTCTGGGGGTGCAATTCGAGAGATACCCAGGAAAATGTTGTTTCGGGGAGTGTGAGATTTGCCTGCTCCAGTAATCCACAGCAGGTTCTTTGCATTCAGAAGCAGGCTCTTGAGAAGACCCATTCGCTTAGCTGTCATGGGTGTGGCGAACAACGATTCATCCACCTCCTGAAGGCAGATGACATCCATCTTGGGAGTCAGCTTCACGGAATCGATGTTATCAATGCCAGCGATCGTCTGGACGCGTCGCTTCCAGGATCTAGGAAGAAGCTTTTGAATCTCTCCCATCATCTTGCTGGAGGTGAGCTTCTTCCCGCCGATAATCAACAGAGGCTCAACCAGGGGAGGGAGCTCAGCAACAAAGGACAGCGGCTCGCGCATGCGCAAGAAGGCATCGTCAACGGCCTGACTCACGATCATAGAGTTACAATGCTTCGTCTCGTCTTCCAAGTCGTGCATAACGGTATCAGCTCCGGAGAACCCAGTCTTATCCAACAAGACGTCCCAGTCAACGACAGATACACCTGGTCCATAGGGACGGCCATCATCGACACCAAGCCACCATCCAGGAAGACCACCGAGCATGAAAGTGACACGAACGCTCTGCATGCCAGTAACTTCCATCAGGATGAGGTAGCCACCAGGTTTTAGCAGAGAACGGACGTTGCGCAAGGTCGTTTCCAGAGAGCGTGTGGCGTGGAGCACGTTGGCAGCGACAATGACGTCGTATGAATGCTCAGTGTAGCCTTGGGACACGGGATCCTTTTCCACATCAAGGATCTTGAAGATCATCTTGTTGGCCCAAGCAGAGAATTTCTCTTCGGCCTTGGGGAAGAAACCAGATGAAATATCTGTGTAGGTCAGAGTCTCAAAGTTATCCTTGATCTCGTTCAGGATGCCCCAGGTAGTTCCTCCGGTTCCAGAGCCAATTTCCAGGATATTGGCGCGGGGGTACTTGAAAGAAATCTGCTTCATGACCTCAGCGATGCTGTCGTTAATAGGAGCGCTGGCACAATTGTTCATATAGAAATCATCAAGCATGTTGTCCTTTTGCATGACTTCCAACAACTGCGTCTTACCCCGAACAACATCGACCAGGTTTTCGCCGACTGCATTGAGCAACTGCAAGTCAATTGAGTCGGGATGCTCTCTATTGATTTCTTCAATTACCGAGAATTTATCAGAAAGCCAATCACTCTCCAAGACGGGATGTTCGTCGTCTTTCACGGTGTCAAGGTGCCTCTGAAAGGCCTGGAACATGGATTGATGGTACCACGTGAAGTCCTTGCGTTCCTCCTCTGGAACCTCGTTGACAGTCTTCTTAATGTAGAAAAGTGCAACTCGCTCGATGTCAACAGCCAGGCGGGTCAACTCGGTGTCCTTTTCGTAGTCTCGGGCAGGGTCAGCCAGAGCCGCAGGGTCAAATCTTCCCCAGAAGGTTTTGGAGAAGATGGGCTGATCCTGAGAGGCATCCTGCTCGCCCACCATCTTTGTAGCAAGGCCTTCAACCTGCAGGAAGGTCTTTCCAGTAATTGAGTCGTAGACGTTAAGGTCTCCAGTCAGAGAAGTAGCAGTTTGGTCAACAACCCAAGACTCGAAATCAGCCTTGATGTCCACGCCAGGCTCAGGTCGCAAGATCTGAACAGAAGGGCTAACGCGAACCCGGTCAATGTGAGATGGCAGCAGAGCTGTCGTGATCTGTCTGCTAGCAGGGTGAGCACGCGCGATAAACAATGTCTGGAACGCCACGTCAAGCATCGCAGGGTGAACAGCGTACTGATCACTCAGAGAACCCTCAGCCCAGACACCGCTTGCGGAGGCATAGTTGAGGCAACGGCTGCTCTCCGCGATGCTTCGGAAAACGCCAGAGTATTTGAGATCGATGCCGGCAAACATCTTGTAAACTCGGTCGCCATCGACATTAACCAAGTTAGGAGGCACAATATCCCTAGGGGGAAGCTCATCAGACTCAGACTCGCCCAAGTACACGGCAAGGTTACCGCTGCAAGTGTGAATCATGGTGCCAGTCGCCGGGTCATTGCAGATGTAGTACGAAAACTTGGCCCGCAAGACACCAGGAGCTCCAGAGTCATTAATCAGTTGCGCGCTGAACAAGGTCTCGACTCCTTCTGAGTTATCAGGTACGACAACGGGGCGCAGAATATCGACATCCTCGACCTCAAGGAGTTTGACGGGCTTTCCGACGGCAGCCGCTAGCTGATTACCCGCCTCAACTGCGACCGAGACGTAAGCAGCTCCAGGAAGAAGAACCTCATCAAGGACTTCATGACCTCGAACCCAGGGCATTTCGCTCAGCTTGAGCACGTTTCTCCAACGAAGCTCATGTTCATTGTCATCTGGGCAGCGACGTCCAAGAAGCTCATGGGCGAGATCCTTGCCAGTGCGGTATCTACGAGAGATACGGGACTCGCGCCAGTACTCCTTTTCGTGGTCCCAGGAGTAGTTTGGCAGATCCTTAACGACCTTGGGAGCAAGGGGCGCAGTCTCATAGAAAGACTTTCTGTAGCCTGCAAAGTCAACAAAGGATGGGCCAAGTTGCGACCAAGTAACGCCAATAGCTGATGAAAAGGCCTCAACATCACTGCCTCCACGCTTCAACAATCCTGTGTACAATGGAGTCGAACCATAAGATGCCTTGAGTGTCTGCTCGGTAGGTCCCTTAAGGGCGGGGTGAGGACCAACTTCGATGGCCAAGTCGAATGGGCCTCCATGCCAGATGGATGACTCAATAGCCTGAGAAAACATGACGGTTTGAACCATGTTTGCAACCCAGTAAGATCCCTTCAGGGGACTCAAGTCGCCCTTGAGAAGCTCTGTATCACCTCTCACACTAGAATTCCAGATACAGCGGCCAGGCTTGGGAGCTCTAACCTCAATATCGCAAGCGAGCAGTGACTCCAGATAAGGCTCGGCACAGAGCTGCATGTGGTGAGAGTGGTAGGCGGTATCAACTTTGAGCTGGCGAGCGAAGGTGTTGTCCTTGTCAAGCTGCACCTTTGCCTCCAGGATGGCATCCGCGTCTCCAGACAACGTCACGCTAGAAGGGGCGTTGCTCGCGGCGACTTGGAGGCGACCAACAAACTCGTCACGAGAGCAGAATTGAGTGGCCTTGTCGAAAGACAGTCCAACCGCCATCATAGCACCTCGGTTTCCATCATTGCCAACCGCAAGCTTGGCGTGGAAACCTCGGTAGTACGCAATCTGCATCGCACCCTCAAGGGTGATGATTCCAGACGCATACACGGCAGCGATTTCTCCTGAGGAATGGCCCACAACTGCGTCAAAGGTAATGCCCGCAGCCGTAAGAAGGTTCACAAGACCAAGCTGGACAGCAGTGCAAAGGGGCTGTGAGATGGCAGCTTCGCTAATTCGCGATGACTTGGAGCCTGCCATCAGCTGTTCCTTAAGAGACCACTCAGGAGCATCTCCCTGTGGTAGAGCCTTCAGAACAGCATCACAATCATCAATGGTCTTTCTGAACAAGTATGATTTCTCAATCAACTCGCGTCCCATGGTTGCCCACTGAGCGCCCTGTCCGGTAAAGACACCCAGAATACCGGGGACTTCACGTGGGTTGACCAGCTGCGGCTGGTAGCCGATAGAGTTGGCGGGAGCCTTCTCGTTCATCGCAACAAAGTTAGCCATGTTCTCCAAAATGGCATCTCGGGTTGCGCCAGAGAAATGGGCTCGGACACGGTGAGTAGTGCGTCTAGTCTGGAGCATCCAGGACAAGTCTCCAAAGTCAATGGATGGGTGCTCCTTCAGGTGCTCCAAGTGGGCTTGGACATTTCGGAGCAGCGCGGCCCCAGAGCCGGCAGAGAACAGAAGAGGCCCCAGGGTTCCATCGACAGAGTCCTCAGGCTTCTCTTCCAGAGTCTCAGCAACGGCAGTGCTTCCATCCTCGAATCGCTCAATAATGGCGTGGGCATTGGTTCCTCCGAAACCGAAGCTGTTAACGCTAGCTCTAGCAGGTGTACCAGCGGGTAGCTCAGGCCATGGCAACGCTTTGGTCGTGATTTTGAGCGGTCCATAGTATGGAGCTAACGCTGGGTTGAGTTCGTTGAATAGGAGATTGGGTGGGATTGTTCGGTTCTGGAGTGCTCGGATCGTCTTGATGACACCCGCAAGACCGGCACAACCTTCGAGATGTCCAATGACCGTCTTCACAGATCCCACGTAGATGGGGTTTTCGGATGATTTGTTCTCACCCAACAAAGATTCGCTAATTGCTCGTGCTTCAACAGGATCACCAGCTGGAGTACCAGTACCGTGACACTCAAAGTACTGGGGTCGGTCCTTGATGGGATCAAGGCCGGCGCGAGCATATGTTTGGCGAATAAGCGCAGCCTGTGCTGGGGCATGCGGCATGGTAATTCCTGAACTCTGGCCATCAGAGTTAACACCAGTGCTTCGAATGACACCCTCAATGGAGTCGCCATCCTTGAGGGCACGACTGAGTGGTTTCAAAAACAGTGCGGCTGCGCCCTCGCCACGGGCATAACCATTGGCAGACTTGTCCCACATGCGAGACTGAGAATCGGGCGACAGCATGTGCAGCTTAGACTCGGTAATGTAGGGACCAACGTCAAGAATCAGGTTGACACCAGCAACAACAGCTGTTTCACAGTCGCCGCCGAGTAGCCCCTGAACAGCATGGTGTAGAGCGACCAGCGAACTAGAGCAGGCAGTATCTATGGTCTCTGAAGGACCATGGAGATCAAAAATGTATGAAATTCGGTTCGAGATGATGCTATTCGCTGTACCAGTTGCAGTATACTTGGACAGAGTCTCAAGGTCTCTCAACTGAATGCTGGTGTAGTCGGACGTCATAACGCCGACATGTACGGAGGTCTGAGAACCTCGGAGTTGGTCGAGGGTTACACCAGCCGACTCGAACGACTCGTAGACGGTCTCGAGCAGAATTCGCTGCTGAGGGTCCATGCCCGCTGCCTCCATAGGGCTGATTCCGAAAAAGGATGCATCGAAGAGTCTTGTGTTTTCTTCTAAGAGATATGACTTGTTGTTGACGTCGGTAGCGCCGTGGGTGTCACCATTAGGATTATAGAACCGCTTCAGGTTAAGACGGTCGGGGTCGAAGGTCTTGAGAACATCTCGGGGCTGGCGCAGAAGTTCCCATAGCTTGGATGGTGAACTGGAGGAGCCTGGGAATCTGCAGGCTGATCCAACAATAGCAATGGGCTCGGGGTATTGTCGAGTCATTGTGGTATCAGGGTTATCCCAAATCGAGTAGAACTAAGTAAAACAATAAGGAAGGGAAATTTTGGCTGAAAATGATGCTTCGATTGGGAGAATTGCCCTGCTGAGACTTCAAGTTGATTGAAGATGTCGAGCTGAAGCATTCAAGGCTTGGTCTGAATCTATACTATCTCTCTCGTGGCCTTGTCGGCCATACAATCCACCCTGTCTACGCCTCCATATTCCTTCGTCAACCAAATCCCGTTGTGTTTTCTCGGATTCACTATCCAAGACAATAGTTCAGGAATATTCCGTTCGTGCCACGACAACTTCGGCCTTGGTATCCCCAGTAATATTCCGTTAAGTGGATGACGCTAAGTGCCGGGTTGATGACCCTGGTGCATGGCTCTGCAGTTGTGGAAATGGCCTGAGCTTAAAATCAGCCCTACCAGCATCAGCCCATTTCGTGAAATTCGCCGAAGCATCAATGCCCCGGACTGCCGGCAGGATTCCCCGCTAATTTTCGACGGCATCTACCCCCGAATAAGCGCTTATTGGTGGTATGCATCTCGGGAAATCCTCTCGGGGCTGAGCATGTGCTCCGGGTTCTGGTGTTGCAGTCCGACGGCGAGTCGCCGGGAGGCATCAGGGAGTAGCTTGGCGTTGTATAGATGCTTCTAGCTCATTAGAGACGACTGTTTGATTATGTAGAAGCTGTAAAATCATTTCTTTCGTGGAATCCAGTACCTCAGATTATTGTAAAATTTCGACATCATTGTCACTGTTTCAACTATTCAATTTCAACAATTGTACGAATAGGCTCGAAACCAGCCTTAGCTTCACCTTCACAATGGCAGCTGCAGCAACCCTTCCAGCAACACAATCAGCCGTTAAGATTAACGGGCCTAGCACTGTCAGTTTGGTCACAGATGTGCCGCTCCCGACTCTGAACCCATCAGATATCCTCGTTCGTGTTGCCTCTGTCTCAATCAACCATGTCGATGGCAAGTCGGCCGACATGTCACCATCGCCAGGTGCAACGAGCGGAGTCGATTTCTCCGGTGTCGTTGTTGCTTTGGGTTCCGAGGTCGGCTCCGACAACTTTCGAATCGAAAACAACATGAAGCCTCTCAAGGTTGGCGACCGGGTGTTTGGTGGTGTTTTTGGAAACAATCCCCTTCGCCACGATAACGGTGCCTTTGCCGAGTACGTGGCTGTTCCCGCCCGTCTTGTTTGGCATGTACCGGCTGAGATGGACTTGAAAACTGCTTCTACAATGGGAGCTACACTCGCCACAGTTGGTTTGGCTTTGTTCCAGTACCTTCAAATCCCAATGCCCTCGCTCCCAGTCTCTAATTCCGTTACCAAGCCCCGAATGGTTTTGGTGTACGGCGGAGGTACTGCAACAGGCGCCACGGCCATCCAAATCCTTAAGCTGGCTGGCTTCACGCCCATCACAACTTGTTCATCAAAGTCAGCTGAGCGAGCCAAGCGCCTGGGTGCTGTCGCAACTTTTGACTATCGTTCACCCACGTGCGGTGCGGACCTGCGCGAGTTCACCGCAGACAGCCTCGAGTTTGCCCTGGACTGCATCACCGATACCCCAAGTATGGGAATCTGCTACGAGGCCCTAGGATCTGCCGGTGGTCGTTACGTCGCCCTTGACGCTTTTGCCCTTCGTGGCCATACCAGGCGTAGCGTTCTGCCCGACTGGGTTTGCACGTATACACAATTTGGACACGAGATCAAGTGGGCATCCCCTTACAATATTCAGGCCCGCCCACGCGATCGCGAGGTGGCCGAGGCATGGTATGTCGTCGCTCAGCATCTCATGGATGAGGGACTCATTGAGCCCTATCCCAAGGAGGAGAGAACCGGTGGGCTAGCGGCAGTTGGCGAGGGAATGAGGGCTGTGTGGAAGGGTGAAATTTACGGAAAGAAGTTAGCTTATCCTATTGCTGAGCTGTAATATGGTCTGTGTGTTTTTACAGTTTGAATTAGAGAGATTTAGAGCCGAAAATATTACCACATTATTTTGTTCATAGCACTAAAGTCCACACTGACACGTGGTACCTGATCACTCAAATTTAAAAACTATCACTACCTATGTGGTCACATACGGGTTCCCAAGAAAAAGAGAAATTAAACCAGACATTTTGAATTTATTTTTCCACTTTAAATTAAGAAGACTCAAATAATACAAGGAATGGTGCTTCCAAATCTCTATTTTATTACGTCTTTAGGGTAGGCAGGCAGACAGTGACAATGAGGAGAAGCACACAGGATCAATTTCACGCCATATATATGCCTGTCACAAACTGTAAACCTCAAAAACACAGAGAATTGTAATCATATTAATTGATGTTGTATGTTTTACTCTAAGGAAACCTATTGTGAATGAATTCTAGATGCCTCGCAGGACGGCTTGTAGTTGGCCTTGGGTGATCCAGGTGGAGGCGCATAGTGATTTACAGCCAGGATATGGGAAATGATGTGTAATTTTTTCTCCGTTGCTCCAAAGAAAGTACGAATTACCACTTTCGTCCAATAGTCTAGACTAATTCTGAGCTGCATCAGGCAGGGGGGCCGCTGTCAAATCAAGCTGGAGGGTTCTTCATCCTTCAGCGAGCTAGCGCCTAGTTCGCCCAAAATGTTAAAGCCCCCCCCGTAACGGCTCCGCCCCGGGCTGGTGATGCGCCCTACTTTGTCTTTGGCGCTTCAATGTCGGGACCGGGCTTGGTAGCGCTGACCGCAATGAATCGCCAGCGCGGTTGGCCGATGTAACCCGATGTTGCGCAAATCATGTTGACGAAGCGATGCTCTATGCCCTGCCCCATGATGCGACTCAAAAGGCGGACAAAGAACCAAGGCACCACGACCAGGGTGTAGAAGAGCCGTAGTTGGGGGCGAATGTTTTCGGACAAGTCCTCCACCTGCACGTCCTTGAAACCGGCATTTTCGAGGAGGTCCTTGAAGTAGTCGGTTCGGGACTCCTCGTTTGTTGGCATGACTGTGTAGTCGTTGACCATTCTCAAGTGCCGGCTTAGCTCATCTCCTTCGTCTTCATCGTTGGGGCCACGGTGACGCTGCGCCTCAATGAAAGCAATTCTGCCACCAGGCCTGATGATTCGAAAGAAGCCCTCGGCTGCTCTCTCTGGCTCTGTGGCATGACCCATGGCTTGCATGGTGTAAACACCATCATATGAGCCAGACTCAATGGACTCCAGATACTGGTAATCCATCTTTTCAGCCGTCACTTGCCCTTTTGGAAGCTTTGCTTTTTCGGCATTGCGCTGTGCTTTGGCAACATGATGGTCGATGATGTCAATGGCTTTGACGCGCATCCCCTGCTTTGCCATGTATAGAGCAACGCGGCCAAAGCCACATCCTGCGTCTAGGAGTTGTGAGCCTTTGGGGAGCGCCAACTTGCTCAACAGCTTGGCCTCCATGCTTTAAACTTCAAGTTAATTTTCGTAACTTTTGAGATCGCATGGGAATTCTTACCGCTCTAAGCTGGCGCCAACTGGGAATGGCCAATATGTGTCTTTCTCATAGTAGCCAAAGTGATGACAACCGCGCAGCACAACTTCATACACAAGATACGATTCTTGAGACTCGTAGTAGCTCTTGAGAGCAGCGTTGGCTTCGATTACACCAGCCTTGCTGGCTCCGTTGGACTGGACTGACTTCATTGCAAACAAATGGCATATGCTTTGGCTCAGCGGATTCAGGTGGGCATCGAACTGTACAGACAGAACGAGTACGTATAGTTGGATACGGTGAATTGGAGGATACAATATGTCCGCGTCAGCTCATTGACTCTGCAAGCCAATATGCTTGTAAGACTGGATCTAGCTGAAAACAAAATAAATTTGCCGAACTTCGGGATTACACCATGTTCCTCTCAAGACTAGGCAGCATGGGCGTGTGGGAACTCATGATGCTCTGGGGGTGGGAGCTAGTCTCACCTCGCTCTTGCGGAGAATCCCCACTATGGCGACGGGAAATTCGGGGAATCCCAACGGCATCTTACACACGTCGGATCATGCATGGCGTGCCGGCCAATGATGTGGCGGTGGTTTGGGATTCAAATCATGGCATCAGTAGGATTGTAGCCTGAGAAAAACTGGCCGCAGTTCTGTTCATCATTCGATCAGTTCGGCGCAAAGTCGTGCTTAGAAGATGGCTACAATGGACAATTCAACATCTCTCAGCCCGGGGGTTGCTAATATCTTTTCCTCAATGGCCTCCACAGAGCTGGACCTGAGCCGTCTTCACTCTTTGTTCACATTCAACATCATGATCACTCAGCACAATCTTCCACTTCTCGCCGTGTCCTCGGTGCTCTTCGCGTACTTGCTGAGCAAGTTTCTGCGATATGGCTCCAAGGAAAAGGCATTGGGCTGCAAACCAGTGGCCCGCAAGTTCCAATGGGATCCCTTCATGGGTCTCGACATGGTTCGAAGCCAGATCAACGCGCTAAAGGGAGACTACTATCTTCCGTGGCTTCGAAAGCTGCACCGTGGCATGCCCAATACCTTCCAGATCAAGTTCTTCGGCAAGCGACAGATTTACACGAGCGAGCCTGACAACCTGAAGGCCATGACCGCGACCAATTTCCACGACTTCGGCATCGAGCCGATGCGCCGCCACACCAAGGGTTCTATGCCTTTTGCCGACAAGGGCATTAGCACGGTAGACGGCAAGAACTGGGAGTTTAGCCGCTTCCTCCTCAAGCCCTTCTTTTACCGAGAAGTTTACACCAGCACCGACCGTATTAAGCCATTCGCGGACCAATTCCTCCAGCTGATTCCTGGCGATGGGGAATCCTTCGATATACAGCCCCTGATTCAGCGATGGGTGAGTTTCAAGCCGTGGTCGGATTTAGACCTTGATTTAGCATTAACTTTCAGAGGATCGCCTTCCGCTAACTTATTTTCGCTTGCGCCTAGTTTCTTGACCTCACAACTAATTTTATTTTCGGCAAGCCAATGGGCGCTCTGACGAACCCCGACCGCGCTAAAATCACATGGACTATGCTGGACGTTCTCAAGGGCGGTCGCATGCGAGCTCAATTTTACATGATGCTGTGGGCCTTTAACTGGAACTGGTGGTACAAGGCCGTTGCTGAAGTTCACGCGTTTGTCAACGATCACATCCGCGACACCTATAAGCAAATCGAGGAGCGCGAGAAGCGCATCGAGGAGGGCCTCCCGGTTGAACCCGAACCAACTAGCCTCCTGTGGTATATGGCATCGCATCTGCGCGACGAGGAGTTGTTGCGATCAGAGCTTTGCTTGGTCATTGTGCCCAACAACGACACGACCTCCATCTTCACAAGCAACTGCGTGTGGCACCTGGCGCGTCACCCTGAAGCATGGAAGAAGCTCCGAGAAGAGATTCTTGCCCATGGCGACCAGCCGCTAACCTTTGAGGCATTGAGGAACATGAAGTATCTCCAAGGTGTGCTGAATGAGAGTACGTCGTCAACTCCACTCCGCTAGTGTGAAGGATCTTAGCCCTTGTACTAATTTTTTTGATAGCCCACCGTTTAACCCCAAACAATGTAACGCAGATTCGCATGTGTCTGAATGATACGGTACTGCCACTAGGAGGAGGAAAGAACGCCAAAGAACCTATTTTCGTCCGCAAGGGCGATGTCGTCTCGGTTACAAAGACTGTCATGTATCGCGACCCAGAGATTTGGGGCAATGACGCCGAGGAGTTCAAGCCCGAGCGATTCCACGATCGCCGTATATTCTGGGAGTTTCTGCCATTCGGTGGTGGTCCTCGTCGCTGCCCTGCGCAGATGATGGTTATGACGGAGGCGGGATACATGCTCGCGCGTCTGGCCCAGCTCTACAGTCGCATTGAGGCACGAGACCCGGCCCCGTACACAGCTGTCATGCGCATTGGCCCATCCAACAAGACTGGTGTGAAAATTGCAGTGTATAAATGATAGGGCTATTCAATGAGGCTGTGAAGATTGGCGCGAAGAGTTGATTGGGCAGGCTGTTGCGAAGATACTTGGCTAGCTCCTTACAAATGATGGCCTCATCATGGCGGTGGATCCGGTCCACTTCTTGGTCTGTAGACGTCCTGGCTATTCCTAGACACACAATTGTCAATCACAAGGGACACTTCATGAAAGGAAAGAGCTGATAGCCCATGGTGAAACTGCACTGACATAATTTCCCCGTGCCTCATCCCCCGTCGTGCCCATCCCTACGCGATCTGGTTACTTGCAGCTGTTTAGAGGCGGATGCCGAAACGTTAATTTCTAGGTCCCGAAATCTCGGCACCGAACTACGGACTTCACCACCGAACACCCAATTGGATCCGGGTACATGGATTCGGCATCATCCGTGCTGCCCTGTTACGCCAAGGCCACCAGCATTTTTGCCTGTTGGATCGTCACCGACTTTCCGGGATGCGAAACAACATGCCTTGGAAACATGAATAACGGTCGACATCTTCATGATAAACAGTACCGGTTTGGTGTGCTGATTCGCCGGGCTACGACCCCAGGAACCCGGATTAGGGAGGCGATTCGCATCAATTGAGCTGGCGGGCGGCCACGCCAAGAGAACGACAGGCCTTGCATTAGCCCCGCAAGTACCGATAATTGCAGACAGCAGCCGTGCCCTACCTACTCTTGATCTGGGAGCTACAGCACTAGGGCAGAAGGATTCCGGCGCGCGTTATGTGGCGGCCGGGGGCCTTCCAGGCAGTATCCATTGACACGTTGTAACCATGGCCCCCAAACCCCTGGCTCCCGCCTAGTGAACGGTTGCGTGGCCGGGGACCTGTCCATCCCGGACCGGATTCCTGAGCTGCCGCCTTGTCGCACTCGCTTCTTCTTTCTGTAGGACCTAACGGGACGCCCCGTGCTTATATCAGGCAGCATGGTGGAGGCGTCTAACGCCCTGAGCCGAAGTAGCGCGAGCTTTACAGGGACTTTGGCACACCAATAGGATGTTGTGCTGGTAAGCTCAAGACAAAGGGGACAAACGAATTCCCCAATTGAGCGATAGCCACACGTGGTTTCGTTTTGATCTTTGGTGAAGTCTAATCTGAAGTTGGCCGAGAATGAAATCATGATATTTGAGTGAGGCAGTGCGCAGAAATCCCCCATTCAGACTAGAGACGAAAGCCACCCGAACAGGTCCTGAGCTTTATAACCACCAACTGCCGGTGGCTGCCACCTCTGGCTCCGGCTCTTCCTGTCGTTTCTAGGACAATTCTTTTCCAGTCGACGAACGCGTAAGACCACAGGGGCTGGCGTATCGTACCACAGCCGTCACTCTAGTAGCAGCACCGCATACATTGAATCCTTCGTGCAAGGGGCCCGCACCACAGGCGCCGTGGAGTTCCGGCAATTCAAAGCACTCATATTAGAACTCCTGCGGCGAGTATACTATGCTATATACGGCCTAGAGACACGTGTTGCAGCACACCCGTGTTATTGCTGTCGGCTGTGACGGATACAACAAGACCTTTAATAGCACGGCCAACCGTCGCTCTGCTCCTTCATGCGTTTTGTGGCGTTTTGAACTCGCCCAATCATTTACTTTGGCATACTTACACTACCATGGATCCCGGTCCAGCCTACAAGAGACGCAGGCCTGCGGTGGCTTGCACCGAATGCCGTCGTCGCAAGGTCCGGTGCGACCGTGCTTCACCATGCGGTCCTTGCGATAAGTCGGGATTTCGATGCGTTTATCACAATAACCCGAGCGACCGAATGCAGCAAGACATTTTTGCACAGCTTGGTTATGGACAGTCTATTCTAAAACATGGCTTGGCCGACATTGGTGACATGGACATGTTGCCCATGGACATGAACTACCTGAACGACGATTCAAGCTTGGGCTTTATCGACTACTTTTCATTGAACATCCCTCCAACCGAAAACGAACCTTTATACTCTTCTGCCTCGCGCCTCGACAGCGAAGGGTTGAGTTGGGCGACCAGGGCGAATCGGCCCCCCAAAGGACCTAGTAGTCTTGTTAGCTCAACTCCATCGACTTCCGACTCGATAGCTACAGGAGCCTTTGGGTTTGGCTCATCAGAGTCAGGTTCCTTGATGATGCCAAGCTTGGGTTCTTCCAACTCAATTTCCGGCTTTGGGTCAACTGGTTCCAGCTCGAGCCCAAGTCCCGCCAGTTTGCAGTCTATTGCGGATCTAAATGATGACAGCGAGAGGCGCTGGCAAGACGCCTTTTATCGGTGTAAGCGACTGCAGTTCCTTGCTAGCATTGTAAACCGCAGCGATGATAGCGAGTTAACCAGCTCTGACGCAATGGTCCGGTCATTAATGAAGCGATTCACAAAATTGGATCGTGTAGCCCAAAAGAACTGGGAGACACAGGCCATGTCACCACACAATAGCCTCAGGTGGCCTGCGATTGGAGCTTTGCCTGGGAGCACTGGTCGAAGCCTATTACCACCGCGCGAGACCTGCGATATTCTCGTTGATACCTACATCAGCACGTTCGAGTCGGTGTTACGAATATTGCACATCCCATCTTTCCAGCGCGAATATAAGAGATTTTGGTCGAACCCTACCTCATTATCAATGGATGAAGATGAGGCTTTCGCTTGCAAGCTCATGATTATTTTGGCACTTGGAAGTGTTGTCTGCTCGAGCCGCCATATTCTCGACAGCTCAGCAAGAAGACAAGGAGTCTCCCTTCGAGAGCAAGCAAGAGGGTGGATTGTGCATGCCAGGCAGTGGCTTGGAAGCAAAATATTTGCACAGGCAGATTTGGACAACGTCCAAACCAGATGTCTCCTCGCTCTTGCGAGGCATACCCACCAACATACGCTCCCAGCTGGAGCCGTATGGTTCCCTGGCGATCAAGATTTGACCCGAGTAGGAATTCAGATGGGTCTTCATCGGGAACCGCGCGTTCGTTTCCCTCATATGAGCGCCAAGGAAGCCGAGATTCGTCGTCGCTTATGGGCAACGATGCTGGAGCTGTCTCTGCAAATGTGCTTTGATGAAGGGCTACCTGCACCAATATCCCCAGAAAGCTACGACTGCGAGCCGCCTTCCAGCATTTCAGACGAAGATCTCGAATTAGAAGATATAAATATAAAGAATAAGGCGTCAGCAGAGCGGCTGGAATTTACGCCGTCCATTGTGCAAGTGCTCCTGGCACGAACGCAACGGCTTCGACTCCAAATTCTACAACGGATCAATGCTCCCGGAGCATCATCCAAGGCCTACGAAGAAAGCCACAAGCTTGCGGCTCAGTTAAATACATCATGCTGCACGGCACTGGACATGCTTCGTTCCACAAAAAAGGCAACCAACTTCCAGATCAAACTATTAGATGTCTTCACGAGGCCATTCGTACTCGCGCTCCATGAACCGTTCGCGGATCGGGCGGCAACAGACCCAATGTACTACTATTCGCGAAAAATGCGCATGGAGGTTTCGGCGCTACTCTTAGCCAACCCATTACTGGCAATCCCTGCACCTAATACTGGAAAATCCAGCATAGACAGTGGGCTTGACCTTTCTGGGCCGGCGAATTCGTCAAACACCTATGTTCGGCCGCCTGGAATAGACGCGTGTGCCGCACTCTCCACCCAGGGACATGGCCATTTCGCCCTCGTCCAGCGCCAGGCCACAGCTGCTTTATGCTTGGATCTAATAAGCGAGCTCGAAGAAAAGTCTTTTCCGGCAACAGATGGTGCTGGCTGGGAGAAGCTCCGAGGGACCATACGGCACGCAGTGCTCGGGTATGAGCGTCGCGTTCGGGCCGCCAACGGGACACACTCGACTCATGAATTCTTATTCTTTGCATGTGCCGAGGCATATATAGAGGCTCTTCTGCGAGGGTACCACTCCCGCGATGCCGACGAAGCGATAGCAGAGGCAGCGCGAACCGCGTTAGCTGTCTGCTGTGAGGTCATGAAGCGCCAGCGCCAAGGCAGCAGGACTGAAAGATCAGTAGATGGAGAAGGCGATCCGCAGATATGGCTAGCTAGTGACCATGAAGAGGGCTATACTAGCGATGGAGAGATTATTTAAGGCACTCGTAGAGGCGCTAATGATGATGAGCGACGAAAACGAGGTCACGGGGAAGAAACAGGTCGGCTTTTCTGCTTTTAAAATTAGCGACTGCGATACACGAAAATATTTCAAAGAGGAAATAACTTAGACAAAGTAGAATATACGTATATATTAGTGCAATAATTGAAGCCCAGTAGTTACGATGATGTATTACTTTCAGCATACCTAATTACCCTGTGGCTTTATTATTTAATGGGAATGGTAATATCAAGCCTACAACACCCAAAAGCTCTAAATTTTATTGTGCTTCTGCTTTTTGGTGTATACTACTTTTATATCACTACGTTTCCGTTGAATACTTGATCTAATAGACAAATCAGTTGGTGATTTGTCGCGTTACGAGCCCATCATCAAGGCGATCGATCGGTGGACCTTGATCTTCAAGCGAAGACCCATATGGATTGGCATAATCCTGCTTAAGCGATCTTTACTAGGAGTTTAAGGCCCGTTCTTTTAGGCGTTTGTAGATCTGTAGGAAAACGGGGCGATTTTGCTGACAGGATTCAATGCCACGTGCTGCCACAACAAAGTGGAACTGACGTGAGCGAGGAGTTGTTTCAATAAAAATTTCTTGAAACATGTTTCTTATTCCCGGAGCTTGGGTGTTTAGCGAATCAGGTAGGTGCTTTTTTTTTTTTTTTTGTCACATCCCGCTTCGCTTTGCGTGCTCGCCATGAGGCTTTTCATTTCATCATAACCTGAAGTGTTGGTCTCAATTTTCGGCTCAAGGACTTTCCAATTTCAAGATTTATTGGAGCGATTTTAAAAATCTAGTTCAGGGTGGGAATAAAATCCTCCGGCTAAACGGTGCGGAAACAATGATGGTGTCGGAGCATTTACAATTATCTAGGTTGACAACCTGCTGCGAGCCAGACGCCTAAAGCGGAAGCTATTTTGCGAAACAACTTACAGAAAAATAGGATGCAAAAGGCCACGCAATCACAGCATCTAACAACAACCAAGAAATGAATTGTGATACGGAAAGATGTAAGACGGGATGGGGAACGGAGAACTACGGAATATTCCTAGTGTGCCGGGGTTTTCGGAGAATCCTGCTAGGGGCGGCCGACTTTTTTAGCTCATGATTTCTGAAATAGGAAACCTGATGATAGGAGAAATTCGGTCGATTTTATTCCTTCAATGGAGCTTTTAAGAAAAAAAGCCTGGGTTTTTGTGATCGTTGACGGGTATTGCGAGGAACCGGAACACTCGACTTTTCTTCCCTGGCTTCTAACCAGCCTATCACAATGATGGATTGGCACGCCGGAAAGCCCATCACGCTAAGATGCGGCTTAACACTACCTAACCGACTGGTGAAGGCGGCCACCGCCGAGAGCATGGCATCGAAAAGCACTCTTCCAGATGAGAGGTTCAACAATCTGTATCGTCACTGGGCAGAGGGAGGCTG
This sequence comes from Calonectria hawksworthii, assembly GCA_020975415.1. Lineage (NCBI taxonomy): Eukaryota > Fungi > Ascomycota > Sordariomycetes > Hypocreales > Nectriaceae > Calonectria > Calonectria hawksworthii. Next base: position 1,119,342 of record JAHXZK010000005.1, on the reverse strand, counting down.
GGGGATGGTGATAGCCGGTATGTATCCTCAGTCTCAATCTGAGAACCTTGGCAACTAACTCATGCAAGGCAATGTCCAGGTGGATGCAATGCACATCTGCACGGCAACTGATCTATCAGTCGACCACTCGCTCACTGATGCAAATATCATTGAAGCCTGGAAGCCCTGGGCTGAAGCGTGCGGTAAGAACGAAACACGTGCAATTATGCAACTCTGCCATCCGGGGAAACAGTCTCCCGCGGGAGCTGGCAAGCGTGGATTCTTTGCGAAACCCATTTCTCCCAGTCCTATTCCGCTTTCAATGGGGTCTGGAATTCTGGCAAAGACCATCACTACGTTGCTGTTTGGAACACCACGGGAAATGACAACCTCAGATATTGAAAATGTTATCAAGCAGTTTGTCCGATCCGCCAGGTTGGCTGCCGAGAGCGGATTTGCCGGTGTCGAGATTCACGCTGGCCACGGCTTTTTGTTGGAGCAATTTCTCTCCGTGAAGTCGAACAAGCGAACTGATGCATATGGCGGTACCGCAGCAAAACGAGCCAAGTTCGTCGTGGATATTATCCAGGCTGTTCGAGCGGCGGTTCCAGCAGGGTTCTGTGTAGGAGTCTGTATTAACTCGGCAGATGTTCAATCCCAGACCGAGCTGAGCGAAAGCATAGAGCAAGTGAAACTCATCACCCAGCAATCTGTAGATTTTGTGCAGATTTCAGGCGGGACTTTCGAGAACCCAACCATGTTTTTGGGGCCGTCGAATGAGACGCGGAAACTGGGCCAACCAATAGTGCACAACCCATTCTTTATCGACTATGCCAAAGAGGTCCGGCCGCATGTTCCACAGGGCGTTCCAGTTATCGTTACTGGAGGTTTCCGGAGCTGTTTCGGTATTGAGGACGCAGTGGCTAGCGGAATGTGCGACATGGTTGGTTTGGCGAGGCCTGCTATTGTGAACCCTCTGCTCCCCAAGACGACCGTCCTGAGCCCAACAATGCAAGAAGAAGATGTCATGCTCTACGCGAAAAAGACAGAGGCACCTTGGATATTAAAGCAGACAGGAATCCGCGCTGTGGAAGTGCACATGGATAATGTAAGTGGTCCCAGGTTTCTGGTTCTACTCACATTTCGAGCTAACAACGGTCACAGGCATGGTATGTGGAGCAGCTCAAGCAGCTTTCCGAAGAGAAGATTTGAAGGGGAGCTTTCAATTTGGACTTTGATAAAAAGAGGGTTGTAGAAAAATCTATGAATGAGTCAACGGCATGTCTGTTTAATTAAGCGCAATCATTATCACCAGCCAAGCCGGTCTATTTCCTGCAAACTGGAGGTAACACCAGGATTGTCATTTCATATTTCATCTAGGAAGCGATATATATGTATTGGAAATATCGCTGCAATATTCTTAAAACAAGGCCAGTGGTCACACGCAGGGCCATACACTTTGATGATCCCTCAACGACCTTTCCAAACCTACTCTGTGGATACGGCAGTTGAGGTTCTGAATTGCTCTACACTGAAACAATAATGGCAATGTGCAACCATAATTAGGTCAGGTCAGCACTAATACGCATGCAAATGCCACGTGCTGCGGCAGCGCAACCGAATGCTTAGCACCTCGATGCCGACGGTGTGAGCACTAATGCTGCTATCCTAGCATCACAGCGACAGGAGCTAAAAGTAGCACTGGCCCTTGCAGCAGAGAACAATGCGCCCATGAAGATTTATATTGCCCAATTCCAAACGTTCCATGTGTGCGAGGAGCCGGATCTTCATCCGATCAAGCTCCGAGGGTATTCGACGGAAATAACGCCAGGCTAACCAATGATCGCCACACGCCAGCTTGACCGCGGCAACTCGAACCCGATCTATGTACTAAATTCACGACGTCTAGAAGTTATGCTATCCATTTGGGGTAAGAAGGGCCCCGGGGCCTTGTACCCTTGTAGGAGTGCTCCGCGGGATCGGCATCTCAACATGAAAACCTCCGCAAAAAGTAAGACATGATGCCGTCATTCGTGGGCCCGTTGGCACTGGTGTTCTTGAAGATCCGAGGTATACAGTGGACCATTGGGCGGAAACCCTTCCGTTCACCCCTTCAGCTCCTCTGCGTACTGTTCTCTTCGTTGGTTGGGGTTGGGGCTCTGGTGTTGATACCATTGGCTTCATTGGGGCCTTAACGGCGGCCATCAAGCGCGTGAGCATTAGTAGTTACAAAATGTGATGTTTCGTTGGGGGTGGAAGTAAAAAGGTTACATGATGCTACACAAAACATCCTTTCTACCCCATTAAGCCTTGATTGTGCATAGGTACAAGAATATATACACGCTAGTAAGCCTTCAGTTCACCATCGCAAGTGAACATCCCCATCATCGACGCAATGAGGCTTGCTCTTTGATGCGGGCCAATGACTCCACCTTCTGCGGAATGGCTTCTTCCACTCTGTCTGTATCCATCACCTCGTGCTAATAATTTGTCACAGTCCAGGTCAATATTGATAGCGTCATACCTCTCCACACTCCACTTGGGTACTCCCTCGCCTACTGCGGATGTAGCTCTAGTGTTACGTGCCATTGCTTTCAGAGACCTAACTCGCCTCGGATTTTAGGATTACCAGCCGCTACCCACTTCATGGTCCCTTTGAAACCCCAATGCCGACTCGGACAACCGGGACTCCCTCGAGCTCGCGTCCTCGTCGTTTGGGGTCAGAGCTTGGGGTCTGGGGATGAATGAACTGGGGGCGGGGTAGCAAAAAGATATAAAAGGTCAGTTGGTTTCTGATATGTAATTCTCCTTGCATATTATACTTACTTTCTCTTCAGATCACACATCCTCTTTCGACACAATGGGGTCCCACGGGTCGAACAGCCCAATTCACTGCAATGACAGGCACGGGAATGGCGATAAATATCACTGTAGTCATTACGATGACCAAAGAGCTTCTCATCCTCCCGGACCCCACCACCAGTCGACAGTATCTCAAGTCTTGGACCCTCCCTACTACCGCATCGCAAATCCAGGGCCATTAGGCCTGATAAGCTTCGCATTGACGACATTTGTACTAGGACTATACCAATGCGGTGCTGGGTACGCTTCTTTGTAATATTTGATATCTACCTTGCTTACCTGTGTTCAGTCTCCCAGGGTCTAACCCGCTCGGTACTGTTGGTCCCGATCAAGCAATCTTTGGATTAGCCGTGTTCTATGGTGGAATCGCGCAGTTCCTCGCCGGCCTCATGGAATTCCGTGTTGGTAACACGCTTGGAACGACAATCCATTGCAGCTACGGTGCCTTCTGGCTCAGCTTTGCCATGTTCTTCGTCCCAGATCTCGGCATCAAAGCAGCGTACAACGGCGATGACCGCGCATACAGCTTTGCGCTTGGGATCTTTCTCATTCTGTGGTGCTTTCTGACTGTCATATTCTTATTCGCTGTGCTCAGAACAAACCTCACCATTCTGCTAGTCTTCAGCTTTCTTGCGTTGGCCTTCTTCTTTCTCAGCCTAGCCCAGTTCCTCTCCACCAGTCATCCCACTGCTGCTGTCCGTATTAACAAAACTGGTGGCGCCTTTTCCGTCATATGCGCCTTCTTCGCCTTCTATGCTGGTAGCTCAGGAATCATGACTGAAGATACCACATGGGTTCGCCTGCCTCTCGGGGAGTTTCGTGTTCAGTCACCCAAGTCGAACATTGCTTGAGTCTTAGCCACCACATTTGAAGGAACAATTCCGGGTCACATCATCTAACGACTTTTTATATTGGGAACAATATGGCTGTTAATTTCAGTACCTTGGTTGAAATTCTGATTGTGTTGGGTAATACCGAATTTGTCAACAGATATGAAACGGGGGCTGATGTCCATCGATTTCAATTCAAAGTGCCTTTTGGGATATTTATTCGATAGTGAGAAATATCAAATGATAGTAAAATGACACAGAGTATCTGATTAAAGATAAAGATACCGCCTTTCCAAGTGCCAGGACTCATCATGACTTTGCAACCTTTCATTGGGATCTACGAGCTGCTCGTTTGGCAAGCCCGATGGCGAGTATTCCATTGCTAATAATCCATCGAACTATGGCGGTCTCCTTGGTTTCTAGATCACTTGTCAATGGATTGTAATTCAAGATTGGTCTTGACTTACGGATCATATTGATCATAGTTGGAGTACTGCTGGTCATAGAGATGCTCGACTTGATCTTTGGCATGTCGCTTGGCTTTCTCGCGATCAAGAAAGTCGAGACCCTTTGTTTCGAAGAGTTTGTCAACCTCAGCCCCAGCAAGGCCAGCCAAGACTTCCTTGGCTTTCCCATGGCTGACAGTCTCGCCTGTACGAGTGAGCAGGTTTCGAACATGGGCACTGCCAGATGCATACCTTCAGCACGTTGATGATCCTCCCACTTCTTCATCGCTTCGAATGCAGCTCCGCCGGCAACAACCTCATGAGTCCAGTGGCTCTCATGAGGAGTCTCATCACCGTACACCCTTTCGCGGTGTTTACTAGAATCGTCTGGATAGTTTAGCAATTCTTCTTATCACGCCGGAGACTGAACTACTGACCAAAACCAAACATACTGGCGGTGGTCTGGATGTTCAGAGATGTACTTGATTGTGTGTTACTGCTTGTCTGATTTTGGCAATGGAGGAAGAGCAGAGCGTGTATAAATACCCAAGGCGCTCCAACTTCAACGCCAGCTTTAGCACAATACCAACCCGGTTTCAGTCTACTTGCATTGAATCTCGTTTTCGTCCCAACTAAGCTTCTAGGCACCATTCGCTTGAGATGCACCGCTGGCCTGTTTCTCCTTTGATGACGTATTATGATGCAGAAGGTCCATTCACCTTATTCCTGAAACCATACATTACAAGGCTAGCCGGCAAAAGCGGATGCTATCGAAGTCGTAAGCGGTTAAAAAAAACCATATCGATCGGTTTATAGATAGATTGAATCAGGTTTGGCTCCCAGATACTCCGGATGGAATTGCCGCACCTCACCAATCGCAGCGCCATCTCAACGCCAAAGATCGGAATCTCGGCATCCAATTCAATTCAGGGGCCAACTTGTGAAATGCTTGCTTGGATTGTTGGAGTGACATGTCAGCGATTCCATGTTTGTGGTGGGGTCCACCATGCCGAGATTTCCGAGTCCGCCAGTACTTAGTGCATCGCCATGGGCGTATTGGACATGAGAGGAATGTCTTCTCATGGTAATTGCGTATACATACCTAGGCTAACCCGTTGATAATTACCCCGCCAAGCATACGACAATAGGCTTATTTCCAGTGTCATCGCGGTTTTATCTCTCCCCACGGTTGACACAGAGAAGTGTATTTTCCTCCTCAGAAATAAGTTTAGATCGATACCACTACCCATTCCCCTTTAAAATACCACTGCTTTCCTCTCCAAGCCATAGCGCCGGTTTCGGCTTTTTGTATATGGCCAAAAAAGATCGTCAATCAATATTCGTTTCAGCCCCTTGCCCAAACGTTCATGCAAATGAAAGGTCCTTCGGTTGCATGAACAAAATACTGTACGTTTACCGTATCGAAATACGTATACTAGTCGCCGATTGCATTGTGACGATACCAAGGTTGTCAGTGCTTACGCAAATGCAGTCGTGCAACAACCCTCATACACAACGATCAGGGCAAAAAAGGAGTTTTAACACCACAATGTTGCAAATTTCTTTCGGCTTTAAAAAAGATCTTTTACAAAATGGTCAGACTTAGGCTAAGAAAACAGTCGTCTTTTTCGTCATCGATAACCTCACAACAGCGCCGAAACTCCATCTTTACAATGAATGCACTCCCATGTTGGTGTTGCTAGTCTTAAATTTCCAGGCGTAGGTTTTGCAACCTCAATTCGGCACCAATGACAGTTCGCCTCTCAATGATTCAATGCACTCACAGATACCATACTTCATCATTTGTCTTCTCATTTTCCATGACGTTCCAGAAGCTCCAAATTCCTGCTATTAAATCCTTCATAGGCTAGGACAAGGATTGTGGTGATCTCGCGAGGCGGCTATTTTCCTTGGTCTTTTTGGAGTCGCCTAAGAGAATCATGTTGCTATCCTCTATTATCGTATCTTGGCGCTTGATAACGTTGACTGGTGAGGAAACATGTCTTGGACGAGAACCAACCCATCCACTTGTTGAAGCGGTACAGCTTCTGGAGAATGATCCCTGCTGTGGCAAAGAAGCTGTGGCTTGTTCCTGTGGCCCAGATTGTGGCGCATGACGTGAAACGACCCCTCATCAAGGTACGTACCTGGTCCCTTGCCCCCGCTGTTCACCCCTCCAACCAGGCCCATGCCCTGGAGGGGGTAAAAGTACACAAAAAAGCACCAAGTTTGTTATGACGCACCCGGTTCAGTCGCTGGTTGGCCTAGGTTTTTCTGTTGCTTAACCATCTTGTGACCGTGTGATACGCTGCTTTGGGTTGTCTTTCATCATCCCGTCGCCACCCAACGCCGACGCTGCCTACTAGGCTTCACTGCCGTCCCTCGCTTGTCTTGGTTGGCTGGCTTCTCTGCCTAGCAGACAAGGTACCCAAGGTTTATTCTCGGTCTTGTTAAACCATCAACGTCATCAACCTGCTTGCCCGATTCTTTCCTTCCTTATCTTTTTTGGTCGGTCAGCTCAGGTCCGGGATATCGACGTCGGCTGCAGCTACTTAAACGAGAATTACACCCCTCGTCACTTCTTCCCAGCTTGAACTGCTTGCGCTGCGACTGTCGATCCTCGTCGCTCCGTTTACACCGTCAGCATGTTCGTTCTACGGAATGGTGAGTTCAGATGCCCCGCATCGCTGTGCCTTCACCCTCATCACGCACAACGCCAACCAGCCTGCTGGTTTGCCTACCTTTGTTCCTGTCACGTTTTCCCCTGTTCACCTGTCACTTGTCACTATCCTGTGCCCCTCCCCGTTTTTTCTCTTTTCTTTGTTCGTCCCGACTGCGACATTACAAAACTAACCCTTGCACCGCACAGTTGGAAAGCTCATTTTCGGCGGCAGCTCACAAGAAGCACTGATCGAACTGCCTCAAGGCCAACTCTACCTCGTACGACCGCTTTCGCCCAAGGGCTACTCGGAGCTCATCTTCAAAGACTCGGCCATCCGCATCCGACGAACAAACCAAGACTTCCAATACCAGCTCGTGGTTCAACGTGTGTTTGAGGAAGGCGAAGCTGAACTACTCGCTGAGGAAGAGGGTGAGGACGCTGAGATTGACGCTCTCGCCTCCGAGAAGGACGAAAAAACCTTCCTACTTGACGAGGCCCTGCATTTCCGTGTTGAGATCCGAGAAGACGGCGATAAGGTTCTTGCGTGGAAGGATTTGAGCGGAGACACGGGCGATATTTACCAATTTGTCTGCGATCCCTCCATCTCCTCATCCCAGGTTCAACAGTTTGTCAGATCTGCACAGGAGTGCCAATACGAGCGCAAGTATCGCAAGCCTCATACTACAGCTTCCGACAGGGACTTGCAACAATTCGAATTTGAGGAGGAAGAGCCCATCCCTCCTGCTAGTCCCATTCACAGCCCAACTCTCGCTCGATCGATCGAGTCTGTCGACGATATGCTGAAAAAGAAGACCACAGCCAACTCTTCGGTCAAGAGGGAGCCTGCCCATATTCCTGAACAGGAGATTGAGGTGCCCGAGTTGTCTGAACCCGAAGGCGAGGAGGAGTACGATGAGGATGCCGAGCTACAAGCCCAGCTAGAAGCCGCCCAGCTGGAGGCCCAGCTGGAAGCCGAACACGATGCTGGACCCAGTGCCGAAAACCCTCCCGAGGCTCTCGAAATATATGCTGCCCTCCCTGCTGAACTCCACCTGTTTGATCCCCAACCTGGACACTTTGCGTTGGTGGACGAAGCTGTCATTGCCACCATCTCAGAGGTTGGCAAGTGGGAATATTGGCTGCAGATTCAAGGCAAAGAGCAGGCTTGGCTCGGTGCACCTATCATTGCCGAGTTCAACCCCGTGTTTGATTTCGAATTTCTCTCCTTTGTTTTCAACCACTTCAGCAATGATGGCACCGCCCGGTCCTGGCTGCTCCGCTTCAAAGACCAGCGAACTTTGGAAAAATTCCAGGAAGCCATTATGCAAGCCATTTGGGAAAAGCTCAACGAAACCAAATGGGCCAAAATCCAGGAGAAGGAACGTGAATATGTTCTCGATTCCTTTGGTGACCTAACTATGGAAGATGCTCCTATACCCGAGGAAGAGGAAGAGGAAGAGGAGGAGGAGGAGGAACTCGATGACGATCGTGCCAGAGAGGAAGAATACGATACCGATGAGGATGAGGAGAGCGACATGCCACGCAATGCTGACGGCGAGGCGAACTCTCAGCTGGCTGTCGGTTATAAGCACGATCGATCTTTCGTCGTCCGTGGCTCTAAAATCGGCGTGTTCAAACATACCGAGAACAACCGACTCGAATTTGCGACCAACATTTCAAAGGTCACCACTCCCGATGGCAAGCTCATGAACCCCAAGAAGGTTATGCTGCACAGTGAGGATCGAGATCTCATTCTTCAAAATGAGATTGATCCCAACAAGCTTTACCGAATGGACCTCGAGTACGGCAAGGTTGTCGACGAGTGGAAGGTTCACGATGATATTCCCGTTGTCACGTTTGCTCCTGAGAACAAATTTGCTCAGATGACATCCGAGCAGACCTTCTTGGGTGTTTCAAACAACGCCCTTTACCGAATCGACCCACGACTATCGGGCCAGAAGCTTGTTGACTCAGAGATGAAGCAGTACGCTTCCAAGAATGATTTCTCTGCCCTTGCCACAACAGAGAAAGGCTACATCGCCGTCGCCAGCAACAAGGGAGACATTCGTCTCTTTGACCGCCTCGGAATCCGAGCCAAGACCCAGCTTCCCGCCCTTGGTGATCCTATTAGTGGAATGGACGTTTCCGCTGATGGTCGATGGATCCTCGGTACCACTAAGAACTACATTCTACTGGTCGACGCCCAGCAGAAGGCCGGCAAGAACGAAGGCAAATTGGGCTTCGAGAAGCCGTTTGCGGCTGATTCTAAACCTCACCCTCGCCGTTTGGCACTTACTCCTGAGCACGTGGCTCAGTTCTATCATGAGACTGGCAAGGCTATCTCATTTACACCAGCCAAGTTCAACACCGGAGAGGGAGCCGAGGAGACAAGCATCATCACCGCCACTGGCCCTTACATTATCGAATGGAGCCTGAAGCGCATTTTGAAGGGAATGAAGGCCCCCTACAAGATCAAGAGATACGAGGAGGAAGTCAAGGCGGACGACTTCAAATTCGGCTCAGACAAGAACGTCATTGTTGCGCTACCAAACGAAGTGAACATGGTTGCCAAGCAGAGTCTGCGAAAGCCTACAAGAGAAAGCATCATCGGCAATATCCGTCTCAGCGATGGAGGCCGCAGGGGTTCAGGAAGAATCGGCAACCTGGACAGTGGTCGCTACAAGTTAGGAAGGGATGATGTTGTTGAGTCTCCCTACTAAACTGCACAAGGGGCAGCGATGCACTGTTCCGTCTGAACTGAGGAACGAAACGTTGGCTGGAGATACACCAGGCCTTTATCGGCCAAAACATCCAGACAAGGAGTTGGGTGAAGTTTGAATTCGCTATTTTCCAAGCATGGGTGTGGAGACTGTCTTGTTTTTGCTTAGATACCAGCTGCGAAGGGATATTATCTACGCCGTGGCGAAGTTTGAAGGTTAATTCCTGATATGCGTTTCCTTTTCTCTCAAATTGGCGTGTCTCTACTTTATTTTCCTTTTTAGAAACGATATTATGTTGACGTGATGACCTTTTTTTTTCGGAGGCGATGGCAGAATCCACATTGCATCTCATCACAACAGAGCACTATGGTGTTGTTCTCAGGACGACAAGAAGTAGCTGAAATTCCAATATTTTCTCATAAATTGAAGTATAAACCAATGAGCGAAGTATACCATCGGACACAGAGCAGATTTCAAAGGTCAGTGAGTGAGGAGACAAGTATAAGGAAGAAATTTCAATGCAGTTGCGCCCATTTATTTTTCAAGATAAATCCAAATACCGTACTTATGACCGCTTAAACCTAATTTCATAAACTCATCTCTTCCATATCCATATTCTAGTAGAAGTCCATATAAACTAATTCCCAGACTAAGCGTCGCTGGGATTCACCTCCTCGGGCTCCTCGGTGTGGCCGACACCCAGCACACTCTCAGCCTTCTTCTCCGCCTCTTCAATCGCATGCTGTGCCTTTTGACCCAAAGTGACGACAGCACCAGAAATGTTGCGCAGGGTTTTTGACTGAGAATTGTCCGATGTCAAACGAGTCATTTCGTTGACAAAGCTGGTACCCCACCACGCACTAGTGTACTTGAATACATAGCGCTCTAGCTTCTTATAGTTCGCCTCACGTTGCTCAGGGCTCATGGTAACAGCATCGTGAAGAGCATTGGCAAGCTCCTCAGTGTTCCAAGGGTTGACAATCAAACTACCGTTGAGCGATTGAGCAGCTCCCGTGAACTCACTGAGGATCATGACTCCGTGGTTCTCGCGTTGTGTGGCAATGTACTCATAAGAGACGAGGTTCATGCCATCTCGTGTCGACGACACCAAGCAGACATCCGAAACGGCGTACAGAGCAGTCAACTCGTCGAAGGAGACTGACTGGTGGAGGAAGTGGATAGGCATGAATTCGATCGTGCCAAATTTACCATTGATGCGTCCAACTAACTCGTTAACCACGGCGCGAAGATTTTGATATTCTTCGACATCTTGTCTGGAAGGTACAGCAACCTGAACAAGGACGATTTTTCCAATCCATTCAGGGTGCTCGGTAAGGAAAACTTCCAGGGCGTGCAGTTTCTGGGGGACACCCTTGATATAATCGAGGCGATCGACACCAACCACAAGCTTAACTCCCTCGAACTTACGGCTCAGAGCAGCAATTCGCTCCTGAACCTTAGGCTTCTCAAGTCCCTCGACGAATTTTTCAGGGTCAATTCCGATGGGGAATGCGCCAACAGTCACAAATCGGCCGTTCCAGTCCACGCCATTAGGAGTGGTGGGTGTCTCGAGGATTCTAGAGCAGCTGCTAAGGAAATGTCGGGCATAGTCGTATGTGTGAAAGCCAATGAGGTCGCAGTCAAGAAGTCCAATCAAAAGTGCTTCTCGGACGGGGAGAATTCGGTAGATTTCGCTACTGGGGAAAGGGGTGTGCAAAAAGAAGCCAATCTTGACATTCTTTTTGGTATTGCCAATCTCCTCACGAAGCATCTGAGGCAGGAGCATCAAATGGTAGTCGTGGACCCAGATCAGGTCACCGTCCTGGACATCCTTGATGACGGTTTTGGCAAACAAGCGGTTGACTTCTTGGTATGCGGCCCAGGCGGACTCGTCGAACGTGATCTCACCCGGGTGGTAATGAAAGAGCGGCCAGAGGATCGAGTCTACAGAGTTCCTCGAGTTAGTCTTGTTTTGTCTAAACGGCTTGTGCGGATATTGTCGGACTTACTAGCAAAACCGTTGTAGTGGCGGTCCGCGAGCTCATCATCAATAAAGACTGGGTGCGCGCCGTACTCTTCTTTGAGGCGTTGCTTCATGCCATCGACCTCGTTCTCAGGAACCTCGAGACCGGGCCAGCCATACCACTGAAAGCTCGTGGTCTTGCTCAGACCGCTAAGACCAGTGACCAGGCCACCCGAGGACATGGAAAACGAGTAGCTGCCGTCATCGGAGCGCTTGATGGTGATGGGCAGACGGTTGGAGAGGAGGAGGAGGCGCCCGGAGGCGGCGGGGCCATCTTCGACGGTGCCAGGCATTTTTGAGAACAAGATGCGCGCGGGCACTGGTGGTGGTTTAGAGCGCTATGGAAAATTCCCGGTGAGGGCGAGGTGTGAGGGACGGCGCGGCGATTGAAGAGGAGGGAAATCTCGATCCGGGCGCAACCAGCAGCTTCGCGATTGTCAATCTGTGGTCCGTGGAGGGGCAGGGGAGCTGCTAAGCTGCGAGGCAAAGCGTCCAAGGCGGGAGCGGCAGGGGATAGATGACCCCAGCAGTGCCCAGTAGTGGAGTTAGCGCAGGGACCTTGAAGCCTTAGCAAGCAGAGTGATGACGCTACTGCGGGCCGTTTGTCAGGCGATTCCAAGTGATTGGGCCAGATGCGCAAATTGAGAAAAACGAGGCCGTCTTGCGTCTGTTTTCAGATGAGTACCGTAGCATTTAAAATTTTGCGCCGAAGTATACAAGTCGACCAAATGCTAATCCGAAGAGGGGGAAAGTACATGTTGGAAAAGGTAGGAGGTAGTGAATGAGGAGTAGCAGAAGAAGGCGGGGGAGAAGGAGGGGCAAGCCACCATAGCGTACCTTCAATGAGCAGTACAACAAACTTTCTGTCAGTTACAAGACGTTGAAGCTCGATTTCATGAAACGTTCCTCGGTACTTAGTTGGACAAGGGAGAGGTGCTAAAGATTCAGGAAGCGTCTAGGGGACAAATTGAAACAGAATTTATGTCTTTTTTTCGGGGCACCTAGCTCGGCGCAGCTAATTGCGATGGGATGGGGAAAGGTGAGGGACAGAAGAAGCACCACGTGCATCATAAAACACCTCGTCACATCTAATATACCGCAATTCAATGGCAACCTTGCAACCCTCTTATCCGGAATCATTACTCACCATCTGAAAAGATGCATCTGGGCCGCGGATAACGATGCAGGTGCTTCTGAATAGCCGGCCGGGTTTCTTGGGGGGGTCGGATGAATCACTACGACAAGGTACCAGTACTCACGCCACCCACCCAGAAGCAACATCACAATCCATGATATCATGCACTCGTCGCTTAACCCCGGCCTGCCGCCCTAGAATTGGCGGCAGTTTGTCTTGGAGTCAATAGCTGATGCTTTGGGAGCAAAGTAAATCTACATACCATGTGCCTCCCCACTCTTCTGCACATCGTACAGCTCCCTCGCATGGTCCAGGTAAGCGACGAGGGCTGCACCGGAGTTCATCCCGGGGGCCAGACCGGTCTCACAACGAGAGCAACTACTCAGCGATCGCACATGTCTTAATAACCGCATCTCAAGAGTTCCTACTATGAAATTTAATAGAGAGACTAGTTCTCAAGGGCCCTCTTGTGAATACAGGGCAGGGTCAATCAAATTTTCAGGCCAAGAGACCATCGAGGCCGGTGAAGCAATCGACCGGATGTACGCCAAAAAGGCTCCATAGCAAAACCATCCAACCGGCAGAGTGGGCTTAGATGCACGCTGCCGACGAACCAATTGATCTTCAGGACAAGGCCATGTTTGGCTTGGCTCCAGACTGTTGGTTGCCGGTTGTCCATGCTAATCTTCAGCAAACGGGATCAGGTCCCGGTTGCCACCGCCCGAGATGCCAATACGTGCATGCAACACCGCTAAGTATCATGTCTCGTTCTGAGGCATCTGCCGCCCGATGCAACACCGAGCTTGTCCGGCTATAAGCTGCGCCGGCTACTATTATGTCTCTTTGCGCCTCCCTACCGAGAAATCGCCTGCTTGTTTTTCACATCTTCCGACAGTGCTTTCTCACTTACACCATGTCTTACAAAGTTGCAGTTCACAGGCGCACCACAGCCTTTATAGTAGATCTGCATTGAACCCACCTCGTTCCAAAAGAACAATGAAAGCGCACGCATAATACGATATTCTTATACTTACCTAAACAAAATAACAAAGCCTAAAATCTGTCCACGTCGCATTTCGCACTCGCTTCGTGATTTCCTCCATCATCGCCCACTCCACAACTGCCACGCTAATCCTGGTCGCGCAAATCGTCTCTTATCGATAAGCCGATAATAGGCCGCGTGGGAATTTTTCCAGAAACACGGACGCAAGCATCGCATCGCGACTGCGACTTCTCGACGTCTCTACGTGAACGTCCAATCCCGTCGACACCATGGAGCCCTCACAGGACTTCAAGTCGGTTCAGGAGGCCCTGCAAAAAAACCTCATCTCCACCGTCAAAATCGTCAACCGTATCGCCGCCGAAGATCTCACCTTCCTGCGCACTGCCAACCCCGAAGTTGGCCAGCAACTTGAAGACAGGTCCGCGCGAATCCTCGAACTCTCGACTCGTCTACTTCAGTCGGCCGGTAGAACATGCGGTGTCAAGGCGCCCAAGCTTGAAGATGCGGACGATATTGAGATGAACTGGCGAGGTGTCGTTGATGTGGTTGATTCTGTTCTTGAGAAGGCGGACACAGCCATGGACGAATATACCGGGCTAATTAAGAGAAAAGAGCCGCCTGTGTCGGATTCTGTAAGCGTTTGGCATTACATCCCAGCTTTATACCGAACTAACAATATCTAGTCAAAGACGAAGAAACCAAAGTCCACAAATAAGGTCATACGAAATGCCAACATCTCCAAGCCGCAAGCCCTTTTCGAGAAGAAACCCGACAATTTCCCCGACTCGCCCTGGAAGCCGATCTTGACATCCAAACCAAATGCGAAGGAGACCCTGGAAGATAGCCTCGTGCTGGCCCCCAACGAAGCCGGCACTCCCCAGTATGATACCCGCGTTCCATCGCACAAATCCCAGCTCCTACCACGCATACGACAACTGCTAACCAATCAATCGCATAGATTCCGACATCCTTACGAGACAGAAATTTCACGCATGGAATATCCGAAACGAGTGTACGAAACTGCGGAGCCTATCATGTACCAGCCAGTGGAATCAACAGAAGCAACTTGGGTTGACACCTACGAAGGTGTCCTTGAAATGCTGGAGGAGCTCAAGAAGGCCAAGGAGATTGCTGTGGATCTGGAGCACCACGATTACCGAACCTACGTTGGTCTTGTGTCCCTGATGCAAGTCAGCACTCGAGAAAAAGACTGGATTGTCGATACCTTGCAGCCCTGGCGACACAAGCTTGAGGTGCTCAACGAAGTCTTTACTGATCCCAGCATTGTCAAAGTAAGCTCAAATGGCCTAATGTTTTTTTTCACCACTAACATCATACAGGTCTTTCATGGTGCATACATGGACATGGTGTGGCTCCAACGCGATCTGGGTCTCTATGTCAACGGACTATTCGATACTTTCTTCGCATGCGAGCTGCTCTACTCTGGACGCAGTTTGGCCTTCTTGCTATCCAAGTTTGTCAACTTTGATGCTGACAAGCAATATCAGCTAGCAGATTGGAGGATACGGTCAGTGTTTCTTTTTTTTTTTTTTCCTTTCGTTCATAGTGAGCGTGTCAACGTTTTGCTAACTCCTTTCAGGCCCATCCCTGAAGAAATGCTATACTATGCCAGGTCTGATACACACTACTTGCTCTACATCTATGACCATGTACGGAATGATCTCGTTGCTGCGTCAGATGTAAGTAGCACAGAGAAGAATCTCATCGAGCGTGCTCTACAGCGATCAAGAGAGCTTTCACTGTCTCGTCATGAACATCCAGGCTACGACGAAGAAACTGGAGAAGGCTCCAGGGGCTGGTATGGATATGTGTTCAAGCATTCCCACTTAGCATTCGACAGCGAGCAGTTTACTGTTTTCAAGACTATCTGGAAATGGAGAGACCAAATGGCACGTAAAGAAGACGAAAACCCCAACTACGTTCTCGCAACCGGAACCATCGCCGATATCGCGCGCATTAACCCACCAGATGCCAAAGCACTTCATAGCCTACTGCCAATCGGAGCGACCCTTGCAAGACCGCGGTTCAATGAGATATGGGACCAAATCAAAGAAGCAAAAGCAAAGGGTGGCCCCAGCTTGCTTCACTTTTTTACATCAATGGCGCCGGACACATTACGGAAAAATGGGCGGCCAATTTCGGCTAAGCACACGACCAAGTTGCCAGATCTTGATGGAGAAGTGACGGTCAGCAGGCTGACCCGATCGCAGTTATTTGGCGATATGGAAATCAGTACTCGCTGGGAAAACAACCACCCTGTTTCCGAAAACCCAGACGATACTATTCCCTTTCCCTGGCAGCGATTCGTCCAGGAGGGCGAGGCTGAGAGCGACGTTCAACTCGATACCACCACCGAGGAAAATGGTTCCGGTCAAGTACAGCCTGTGGCGGTGGAAAATGTGGCAGTCAATCGTCAAGCTGAGGATATTCCTGACCAGGAGTTCACATTGAAGAGAGGCCAGAAGAGAAAGTCAGAGGCGGTGGAAGAAGACTCCAGCTCAAGTGAGGAAGATTCTTCGAGCGAAAGCGACGATGAAATGCAGGAAGACAATGGTGTCATTTCTATTGTGGACGAGCCGAAAAAGAAGAACAAGGGGCGCCGGAAGGAGCGTAAGGCTCAACAGCCAGCTGAAGAAGAGCAGCTGAAGCGCCAAGAAGCCAAGAAGGCGCGTAAAACACGACAACAGGAGAAAAAGGCCAAGAAGCAGGAGGAGAAGCAACAAAAATACGACGCCGTACCATTCGACTACAGCAAGGCCAGCTCGGTGCTAAACTCGAAACGAGAGCCAACCAACGATGCAGGAGGAAAGGGCAAAAAGAAAGTATTCGATCCGTACTCGAAGTCTAGGGATGACGCGGTCAAGGGGGCAAGAAAGGCGCCGCCTGTCAGGGGAGAACGCAGTGCAACATTCCGGAAGTAATAGTGGTTCGGGTAAGCCCGACAGCAACGCGAGGAATCACACGTTATTCATTACACATCAATTGATACATTATGATTTCTCGTTTCAGCTTGATAGCAACCATGCTTGTGAATTGATTGATAAATAAATATAGTGTGACAAATTGTGCATTTCATAGCTGTACATTCGGTCTTTTTCTTTTCTTTTCACGTAGGAATGATGTTGTCCTGCAAGGGTTAGTTTCGGCTAATCGGTGCGGTAAACAAAAAGGGCACGAAAGGGTTACAATGGTAATATACTGTAACCGAAGGGAATTCAACGGTGCATTACGTCCAGGGTATCCGGACATGCAGGCGGTCGGAAATAGCATGCAATATCATCATTGAGGAAAACATCCGTACAAGGAAAATCGCGTGATTCCACTCTGAAGGAGGCTCTCCAGTGGCCCCTCGGGGCCGCAACCGTCCGAGCCGGCTGCGCCAGGGCTCCACCACCTAGCATGGACGCGCTACTACCCCGGATTTTCACACTCTCCCCGCCGCAAACACAACTGCCGGTCTTAGGCCACAATGCAAGTAACACGAGACGGACGGGTCGCGTGTTTTTCAATCAATCCGTACGCACAATCATGGATGGTTACAAAGGAGCAGGTAGTAATAAGATCATCGCAGTCGCATTGACTTATTGAGAGGGGCCAAGCATGTCGCTTGTATGCATATGTACCATCAGAGTAATTGTTGCCCTGTGTACTTGCAGGCTGCCCGGGCAAAAATACTTCTTGCTCCTCCTTTCTGACGAATCACCAAGCGGTTAATTCCATGGTTTGATGACGCGCCTGCCTGGCTCTTTTCTCAATCTGGAGAACCCGACGGTGAGCCGCAGCAATAGGAAGGAAGGCCCGGCTCTCCCAAATTCAAGCAGACACTTACCACCTCCCTTTCCCCTCTCCTCTTCTCTTCCCTCCCCCCCTCTTCTACCATCATTTTTCATCGACGTGGCAAGTTCCTCGTGTTCCGCTCCAGAACGGACACACCTCAAGCCGCCAGTGCCGGATCGGCCAGACATTGCTGCTCGACCTCCCACCACAAAGCAAGACCGGAGCGTCAGCGGCGTCGCCACAATTGCCCCTTCTTTCAAATGCACTCAGCGCGGCTTGCTTCGCATCACGTCTCCTCGAATAATGCTGAAATATTGGCGCTGGATGGCCTTCAATTTCTCATCAGCTCATATTACTGCCGAGGTCGTGCGATGCAGACACATAGCCAGGTTGTTTCTTCACACCCTCATGGAGCAGAGCCAATGCCACAGTTTCATCGCCGCCGCTGCCGTCCTCTTCCCGGTCCGCCTGCATAACCCAAGGAACAAATCATCCCCCCCCAGAACCGTCCTTACCCGAGTCCCCTTGTCGATGTGACACAACATCCAAGTTGGGAGGGGTGCTCGGCAGCCAGTCATGTGACTGGGTGAGGGGAAGATGAGGGGATGAAACCTGGCAACCACTTCCTGGCCTTTCTCCTTATTTGTTCCTCTTTGTTATTTTACTTCAAGTTGTCGTCAAGTCGTCGTCGAGTCGTGACAATTAACCACGACCAAAGTGTTTCCGATATCAATGCGGCGCTAGAAGTCGATCTCCGGGGGCTATTAGTGGTGTCCCAGGCCGCTGTGGAGCACAGTGGACCGCCGCGCACGCGACCCAAGGTGAGCAGATTCCAGATCAAGGCTCTTGGTATTTGACCAACAGAATACTAACCAGGATAAAGGCAACAGTTTCGGTCAATGCTGAACTTCGATTAAGGACCCTCACGCCATCCAGCAGTAAGTCCGATTTTTTCAAAGATCTTGAAGCATTCAAAGCGATGTGTCCTCTCAAGTGGATCCAAGGACTTGGTGTCGCTCGACATCGTTTGAAGCAACCTGTACTTCAACACATCGGCCATCTCGGAAACGTCCCAAGCTCCAGAATTGTACTCGAATGAATACGTTTATCCATCGAGATCACAATCAAGCATCGGATTCCTCCTCTTGAAAATTCCCTCCATCTCATAGCCACACCCTTGGTCATCTTTTTCTCATCAAGATTGGTTTCTCATTTGAGTCATCCTGGCCCCTTCATCATGCCTATTGGAGGCTCATAATAGGATTGAATGGATGATGAGACTATGTTTCCGCCAGATGCTGTTCCCCGTAGCAACTTGGTCGGTCAGAAATCCCAGTCATCTCCCCTTTCTCAATACTCACTCGAGTTTTTGAGCAACTCAGTCAAGAACATTCACTTGAACGCATTTTCCTCAATGGCTTCCGACTTTAGACATTGTGTTCTTCGTCGTCAAATATCATCGTGGACTCGCTCATATGGTTCGTATGGGCAGATGTCGTTTTGAATCTCGGTCGGTATCAAACTTGCAGCCGCACAATGCGTCTAGGCCAGCTATGAACGAGCATCCGGTAGCAGCTCACCTAGGTCCTAGTGGCATGCGGGTTCAGTATCAACATAGACGTCGGTTTTGAGCATCACACATCACGCATATCGTGTGTTTCTCGACTGGTGGGTATGTGTACGGTCCAACCCGGTGTTTACACCCACTGGTGTTCATGTCTACCCCAGACGCTCCGGAATATATGGTGTCCAGCGGGCTTGTCATTCTTTACATACCTTTTGGCGGCTCCACAGTCTTTCCCCTTGGCCTCAGAATCATTCCGTCGTTCCACTTCAGCGCCATCGACCCTCCCAGCTATGATTCCCCATTGGCTTAAATACACACTAAGAACTGAAGACCCGCTTGCCCGGTGCTAAACTGGCACCGTGTGGAACCCTCCCTCAAACCCAAACAAAGTTCAATGGAGATTGTGCCTGGAAAGACAGGCATTCAGGCGCCCAAATAGACCGACCGCCTATGCTACGGCTGGCGCTTGAGCGCAAAATTGCTGGGGAGTCGGGTCAACTCGGCTATGAGTGGTAGGCCAGTGTCTGCCAGCTCGGCTAAGGCGCCAACTTTCCCCGGCACCGGCCCACGGGAGCTTGGAAGCAATTGCCTCACTCTAAAGAGCTCAAAGATTCAGCGACGTTTTATCAATGCGTCAATTGAAGTTCAATTGGCCGAGCAATCGATAAGATTTTTCGCATGACATATTCACTTTTGCATCATTGAACGGATCTTTTTGGATGAAAAATGAAATTCTCTTGGTGCTGTGGAAGAAGCGGGATGAATGAGGCTTTTTATTTTACAAGTCGGTCCCTGGGAGGATCACAATGGCGTCCCTATCAACGCCACTCCCAGTTCTCTATCCCGTCTATTACAAGGCAACCTTCCCTCTATCGTGCAAGCTGGCTGCAAGTGCACCAGTAGCAGGCCTTTTAAGGCACTGCACAATGCAACAGGCCCAGCAGCCTCCCCCATATCACTAGCTCGATCATTCGGCACGAGCCGTCCCAATTGGTTGGGAAACAGCTTAGGTCTGGAAAATTCGGTTAGTTCGGATTCGGATACGGACAATCGATCAGATATAGGGCGGTGTTGACGTACGAACTTGGCCATGAGGGCAACCATCAGGTCGAAAAGACCAATGGCCTCGACGAAAGCGAAACCAAGAATGGCGTAGGAGAAGAGCTGGCCACGGAGAGCGGGGTTGCGGGCAACACCGTTGAGGAGGGCAGCGAAGACGAGACCGATACCGATACCAGCACCAGTAAGACCGATGGCGGCAGAGCCCATACCAATGTTCTTGGAGACCTCAACCATGGCCTGGGCGATCTCGGAGGAGTAGGCACGGCGCTGGACCTGGAAGGCGTTGCGGGTGGTGGCCTGGAGGATGGTGGAAGCCTGGGCGCGCTTCATGGTCTGGCCTTTAAAAGGTGTCAGCGAATTGATGCCAATGGCCAGCTTGATCCGGATGAGCCTCCATGAAGCTCAATTGATGCCGGAAGGCCGAGAAAATTTTTTGCCGCAACTTACCAGAGATGGTTCGCTTGCTGGCGGCAGCGATGGGAGCACGCACAGCAGGGCGAGCGGCCTTGACGGCCATCTGGGAAGCCAGGCGGGAGGTGAAGACACGAGCGGCGGCCATTGTGATGGTTGTGTGAGGGGAGATGGATGAAGAGTGAAGGGAAGAAAGAGGCTGATGGGAGGTTTAAAGAAGAGAGATACGGAGCTCAGCACGAGACAGGGCGGCAGTGGAGGGAGAAAAAGGGAAGAGAGAAAGCGTCTGGAGCCGGGAGGAAAGTGAGAATAGGTGGGCCCACTTGGTGGGTAGGGCCAGGGGGGTGCGAGTGTCAGCCGGGGCAACGGTGAAAGGACAGAGAACAGTGATCAATCGGGGCGAGACATTTTTACGGGGGACGACAGAGGGCAGGTGCGAATTTGGGCTACGAATGATGCCTGGGCGGCATGCCAAAACAACTGGCAAACCGAGCCAGAAGGGCAGAAAAAAGAGTGAAAAGTACCCGGTGCGAATTTGCCAAGGGGTTGGGCTCGACACGGGCTGGTTAGCCGTCGGAGGAAGTCGGGTGGAGGCGATTGCGAGAATGCTGGGACATGATTGCTCTGGGACGTCTCAAAGCCTGAGGCTTTTACGTCGAAGGGGGACGTGCTTGGCGGCGAGTGGACCATGAATCATGGGCAGAAGGGCCACAGATGGACACCGGGAGGGGGTGGCCGACGATGGAACGCGCAACATTGGGAGAAATCTCGGGACGAAGGGGCAGCACACAGCCGGAAGAACAACAACCCCTACCACCATTCACTGGAGTGGACGCTGAGAGCCACAGACCCAACGAATTACTGCAGGCACACGGCGGACGACGACGGCAGTACCGGACTTCCGACGGAGGACGAGCACTGTGAGAACGACTGCGGAAGAAAGCAATACAAGCAATTGGTCACAGTAAACCAATTCAGCCAGCCGAAAGCAGCAAATCAGCGATTCTTTGCCCTCTGCTCCGATTTTACTACCAAATTTCGAAGAAAGCTCCTCGTCAAGTTTTGTCGATATTGTGAAAGAAAGAGAAAGAAAAAAAAACCCCCCAACTTGTCCCTGACAGAGGGTGGTGAGCAGCAAATATCATTGGACACGAGGGGCGATCAGACTGGCCAAAGAACAAAAGGTAGCACACACCCTCAAAACCAAGCAGTATACAGTATATCACAGTGTGGTTGGTATGTGCTTGCAGCACCCCACTTGGCGGCTTCACGAAGCAACATAGCGAATCAAAGGTGGGTTTTTCCACGTGGGTGGATCAGATGCGAATCTCCTAGCACCCAGCTGGCACCAAAGCATCTGGTTGATTCCTGAGATTCAAGGACAAAGTGCGCATGCATGGTGTGTTACAACACTGTACTGTACTTGGAACATGGTCGACATCCCAGCGTTGTTGACCTGGAGCTTCTCGGCCCTGTTGGTGTTGGGCCTCCGAACAGCGGTAGCGGATCCTCTCCACGCCCAGATCTCAGATGACTGACACTGTAAGGTTGTGTGCACAGTGCTTTTCTCACCCGCTCAAATCATGATTGACACTTGCTAGCGGATTGATTCTGCATGTTGAGCCGGCCGAGGACTGTCCAAGCGAGCTGTGGTATAGCATACAGAGAGCTTCCCTCAAGAGAGAAGAACCTTCAGATTCCACAATCAATGGTTGCAGGATAACATATGTCTCAATTGACTCGAATCAACCAAAGCATAGCGATATCAAGTTAAACCTTGTCTGTCAAGCGCCCCAGACGAAAGCTATCGAACTATACACGTCCAAAAATACCTACATCGGAGCAGATGTCGTGAGCTGCAGGCGTTCCCCAGATCAGGACAGTAGGAAATGACTGTGGGGTCCGGGCATTCGGGCACGAAAAAATTTTCGGAGGTCGGACAGTGCGGGCCAAACGCAATTCAAACGGTTGCTGCCCCAGGCCAAAACGGAGCACCTATACAGCCGCGAAATGACGCAGCCGTGCAGGCCCGCAAGCTTGAGAGCTTTTAGAAGACGAGGGGATTTTGAGATCCAACTGCTGAAGGTATTACAAGGCATTGGGACGCCTGGATGATCAGCCAAGAACTCAATTGACATCTCCATTGGCTTTTTAATCAATTGGAAAGTTTTTCTACCTGATTTTCCAGATGTTGAGGGGCCAAATGGCGGCAGTTTAGAGGGCATCAAGCTCATTGAAGAGGTCAAGTTGGCATGGCCATGACATTCACTCGCCCATTCCGACGGGACTAAGCATTTGACATGTGCGATCTTGTATTTGCACACTGTGCTTCGCTTGGAGACCAGGTTCCAGGTAACCTTAGTTGAACTGCGTCCAACCCGCCCAAAAAGGCCGAAGCCCACAGGGCCACGCACAGGGGACACAGGCGCTGTTGCGATTAAGTTAGTGGTGCTAGAACAGCAGCAAGAGGAAGGCGGTGGCGCTTCCAGGTGGTTCCCAGTGATGCCGAGATTGGGATTGCCTGCTGCATCACTACGTCGGTGCAGCAACTGCAGCAACTGGCTGTGCAGAAGGCGGATGGGCGAAAAATTTTCGGCGCAAGGGGGGGGCGTGTGGTGTGGGCAATTTCGGGTTGGCGGACTTGGACGTCTCGTTCTTGTAATGCCCGGTGAGAATCTGGCCCAGCTGGTCCAAGCTCCTTGCCGCATTAGGGAAGCTCACGGAGCGGCATCGGTGCCATGGGAGCCATGAGCGATGATGAGGATGGCGAGGTGGCATGACGGATAGAGCCATTGACGATTCTTGGAGGGTGATAGAAGGTTCATTTCACTCGTATGGTTACTACTGTAGATTCCTTCACAGATCCTCCAGCTCTGGTCCTTTTCTGAGCCTTGGGAGAGTCTCAATGGCTCCGAATCAGTCGACCCGGTTTCCCCAGCCGCCATCACATATTGCCTCGAGCCGCGGCATCTCCCCACCGGATGGGCGGGCATCTTCACGACATGTTGGCGCCGATAAACTTCAATCTGAAAACGGGAACAACTATTGCTTTCCTGAAGTGCCACCCAGCCACATGTCCCAGCCAGTCGCCGAGTTGAGCAAGGTGGCTGCCAAGGTGCAAACTTAGAGTCAATGCCATGGCAATTGTAGTAAATTCCGAGCACAATTGAATCAATTGGGGGGTATCATAACACATAAACGCCGGAATCCCAGGAAACGTTCCTTGGTACATGGTGGTTACTCCTCCTCGTCCTCTTCGTCCTGCTCCCCATCCTTTGCCTCGGACACCTTCATGGCATAACCCTCGACAAACCCCTCCGCATCACACGTCCGCTCCAGGTTGATCCGGTGCTCCGATACATAACGCCGCACCGCCTGCTTGTCCACACGCACCCGCGGTACCGTCTTGACCACGTTGTCCATTTCGTCTCCGGGGGACGCCTCCCCTTCCTTCTTCTCTGCTGCGGCTTCATCGCTGGGCTGGTCCTTCTTGGCCTCGGGCTTACTGGGGCCAAGGCCTGCCTCTTGGATGATGTCCATATCCCGCAGGATCAACAGGCAGTCCTCTGGGTGAATCCAGGTTGCTTGGCTGCAATCGTTGACGTCTACGAGCACCTCTTCCTCAGGGTTGGGATCGAGGTCAATGCTCAGCAGCCACCGGGCAATCTCGCCTGCCCAGAACCGCTTGTATCCCTTCTTTCCCAGGTCCGAAATAGGCTTCTCGGGTCCACCGAGGATGCCTTCGCGCCGTGATATCTCGTACGAGGCCCCCATCAAGAGGGCACCAAGACCCTTCCTCTGCCACGGCGGGAAGACGAGAATGCAGGCAAGATTGTTATTGTCCCATGACATCTTCTCCTTGGAGAAGAAACCAGTAATCTGAGGCCGGGGAGTGTCATCGCTCGCACCGGCGCTACCAGCCGCTGATGGTTTTGCGGGAGGTGTGTAAACTAGTAGGAAGTAATTGAAGCCCGAAACGTCAAAGAAGACGGACTTGTTGTCGAGGAAGAGTTTCGCAAAGAGGGAGAGGTTCTGGCAGAAGAGCTACAGAAAGCAAGCAATGGTTAGCAACGGTCTTCTTGTAGATGCAACTCGACATGACAATTCTGCATGTAAACAGATAAAAACTCACCGGATCCTTTTCACCATCCACTTCCCAGATGCTCCATTCTCCCTCGTCCTGGATAAACTCCTCGACGTACTTGGCACTTCCATCCCCCCTCCGCTTCTTAGCACTAGATACCTTGCCATCCTGCGGCACCAGCACCTTTCGACGGCCGCGAGGGTGGATGTAGACCTTGCGGCCCGGCACGTGAGCCTGCTGCTCGCATATCCGGACGTGGCCCCACCACGGCACCAGCTCCTTGGAGTACTTGAAGCAGCGGGGGCATACGTAGAGACGTTCGAGAACCGTTGGGTGGTCGCGTTCCTTGCGGGACGACGCCTTGCCGCCGGCCTGGTCCTTGGCGCCCGCGTCCTTGCTGCCCGTCTTGCCGGCGTTGCCAGACGAGTCTCCCAGGACTTCCTTTCCGTAGTAGCTTGGATACCAGGTGCTGAAGCAGATGTTGCCGAGCACGACCTTGTCAATGTTTCGGTCTGCGCGCGGGGAGTGTCGGTCGGCCGGGTGCGCTGCCGCTGCGTGCGTCGCCTGCGGCTGCGATTGCGACGACTGGGAAATGGTCGGCGGCTTGGGGGGGTAGACGGGCGTCACCGTCATGGGCGGAGGGCGGTCGTGCAGCCTCGGCGGCGGGGCTGAAGGTCCGTGAGGCCGGACGAGGGATGATGTTCGCTGGGACGCTGGGTGCGCCTGCGGGACGTGATATGTGATTTCGGGTGCGACGAGATCGGAGGGTGGCCGGGCGGGTGCGAGGCTGCTCCCCATGGCGGCAGCAGGCCGGGATGTCTGGCCGGTGTGCTCAGGCGGGGTCCATGACAGGACGGGAGGGGAAGCCTGCGAGGGTAGAGCAGGAGCGGGCCGGGCGCGGCCTCGCTTCTGCTGCTCCGGCGGCGTAATCGCCGGGGGGAGCTGGGTCGCCGGGGCCAACGCCGGCGGTTGCCCGGACTTTATCGGCGCCGTGCCGGTCGGGGGCGCCTGCTGTTTCTGTTGCTGCTGCTGCTGCTGTACCAGATGTTGGTACTGTGGCGGAATCGGCGGCGGTTGGACGGGCGTGTGACGCGTCGCCCGGCGCGCGACGGGGGGTTGTTGCTGGGCTGTCGTCGCAGGCGGAGGAGCAAGCTGCGCTGGAGGAGCAGGGGCGGCGGGTTCGGCAGGATCTTCGTCGGGTCGCTTGCGCTTCTGAGGCATCGCCAGCCCTCTTGAGAAAAGGTCGAGAACTCAAGGGAGGGAAGGGGGCGGGAGCGGCAGGGCGGGTTTGCTGTGCGGTAAGCTCCGGTTGGCGCGCGCGCGATGGCAAAAGTGAAAGAGGCGCAAAAGCCGAGACCTGCAGCGCGACTACACACGCATCTGTCCGTGGGGAGGCAATGTCTCGGGGTCGCGCAGGGTGTGTCGCTTTGGTGACTTTGCTTGTGATGCGCAATGCTTTGGTGTAGAGCTTTGGTTCATTGAAAAGATTGACGTCGCGTGATGAGATTGATCAGGCTCAGCAGCAGGTGCGCGACTGAAGCGATGGGTTCGTGGTGCGCTGTCACGTGTAGCTATGGGGTGCATCTTTCGCTGGAATAACTGCTGTTGCTACAAGGTGAAGTAGTTACCTATACGTGGAGAACCGGACAAAACAGATCTAACGCTACTTCCGACACACATAATTTACACAATATAAAAACCATAAAATTGTAAATACACATTCATTATGCTGTACCAGATAAAAAGTTAAGCATTACTGTTCGGCTTAGTCTACAGGGTAGTAGCGTGGTTCAAGCTGGACACTATTAAGTTGGTGGTTTGCAACTGGGGATGCTTCACCTCACCATGACGCAACTTGGCAGAATTTGAAAACGAGACTAATGTGAATTGAAGTCAATCTTATGCTATTGAACTATCGAAAGCTACAAATTGATAAAAAGCAAACAATAAAAACCAAGACTCAAGCCAGGCCTAATATGTGAGCAAGAGTAGAGTATCTCTTATTCCTGCCCCACCCTAGCATCACTAGTGCTTGGCCCGTCGAGGCACCGAGCAAGAAGGTGCAAGAGCATTCATAACACGGTCCAGGGTCTCGTCGCCCTCTTTCCAGTTTTTCACCAGCGTCATGAGGCGGCGGCGCGCGAGCCCGGCATCTCGATTGCGGTAGACTGAGTCGATTTTGCGGACGTCGGTGCGGTCGCTGGTGAGCCATCGGCGCTCGCCCTCCATGAACTGCTGGTAGGTGACGTCCTCGCCGTACCGTGCTCGCACATTGATGGCCAAGTGGTCGCGGACCGCCTTGTCCATGAGGATCTGGGGGCGGGTCTGGTTGGCCGGGTTGGCGAGCCGGATGTCGACCGAGGGCTTGAACGTGGCAGCGAGAAGCGTCGGGTCCGGCAGGATGGAGTAAGCGCCGAAGACGAGAAGCGTAGGGTTCTTGAGAACGGCGCCGCCAACGGCCCGGAGCGCTGGCGGCGTGATGGGGCAGTGTCCAAGGTTGACGTGAGCCAGGCGGCTCTTGGTTGTGAGGAGCTCGATGAGATGGGGCACAGCTCCGTCCTCGATGTAATTGTAGGCGTGGCCAAGGTCGTGGGTGCTGTATGCTTGGCCAATATCAAGGGACTCGAGGGTACGGTGGCCGGTCAAGGCCTTGCAGATCGCAATGGCACCTTTGGTGCTGACTCCAACCGATTGTAACGACAGTCGAGTCAGATACGGTGCCTTTGCGAATGCAGGGGCCAAGATCTCTACGCCCTCATTCCCGAGGGGGTTTCCAGCAACATAGACGGATGTCAGACCGCAGTGCGGCGAGGCTAGAAACTCCCCAATGGCGCGGGCGCCCCCAATCGAGATGCCGTTGCCGTTTAGGTAGATAATCTCCAATGGGAGTTTGCTGCCCTCTGGCATTTTGTGAGCAGCCAAACGAGTGAACAGGTCAGCAACACCTTGGTCGCCCAACTCAGTCTGGTCCAAGTCTAGAGTTCGCAAGTTCTTTGTGCAGGTGATGAGTCGAAAGATGTCACCAGAGGCGTCCACCCCCAGAGGATTTCGTTTCAGCCAGATATTGGTGACACCCTCAGATTGGACCATGGCATCAACAAGGATTCGTAAGCTGGCTCCGTCAATGCAATTGCCAGCCAGGTACCAGGTGTCCATGCGGTCTGGGAACTCCTCGATAAAATTGGCCACCTCGCGGGCACCGACAGGGCCAATGATATTATTGCCTAGCAGGAAGTGTTTGACAAAGGGATTGGGTCGCAGGCTGTCCATCAGTTTTCCAATGTGGTCTGGGCCGACAACCATTTTGCAAAGATCCATGCGGCCATCCTCGTACACGACACCTTTGCGGAACTCGGCACCTTTGACGCCGTAGTAGGGCTCGCCGCGACCCTCGTCCAGCTCGAAGCCTTGCTCGTTGCCGTTCAACTCGAAGGTACCTCCGTTCTCAAGGTGGCCCAGGAAGGGGGCGAGATCGGCCGCGTCAGCCACCTCGACAGGCATTGGGATAGCCTGGACACCACCCAAAGAGATGGGCTGCTTGACGGGATCCCATGGACCCTGTGTCGTGATACGAGCAGCCCAGACCGGGGCCTGAACACCGGGGGCTGCTCCTCCAGTCATGCCAAAGCTGGTGTGTCCGTTGCGGCGGGTGGCATCCAGGATGTCCCATTTGCGCTGCAGGGCAACCCAGGCACGAACCCGCACTTTGTCAGCCTCGTACCGAATGATGGATGTCAATGAGCCCTCATGCGTCGGATAAATCAAAGAGGCAATGGCAACGGCGAGATTATGCCGGCCAGATTTTCGTCGGGGCAGGTCATATAGTTCATCATTGACTCGGTGCTTGTCGAGGGGCAATGCAATGATCTCGTCGGCCGTGTAAGAGTAAGAATGATCAAAGTTGGGGAAGTGGGTGAGCAGGTCATTGAGAGCCTGTTTGAATAGCTTCGCGTAGTGTATGGCCAAGTCCATGTCGACCTCGTCGTCGTCAGCGGCAGACGGGATTGATGACGATGATGCGACCTGGGGGGCGGCATGTGGCATCATGATGGAAGGCTCAGCTGTGAGCTGGAGCTGTGTAGCGGCCGCCATGCTGAAAGCGGCGCGGGGGAAGGCGAATAGATGGGATGCCTCAGATGATTGTGGATTGGGGCTGATGCTCAATTCTGGCTTCTCACTCGCCTTGTATGTTGTAAATGTTCTTGATCGTTTTGGAGGGTATTGTAGCTTGACTGCCAGGCTTTGCTGTGAAATGTTTGCTGTGAAACGTTTGCTGTGTTGAGTCTGCCTGCAATGGATCAAAGGGCCGGACATGTGAGATTTTATAAGAATGTTTTCATATGGGCTCCATGTAAGTAAGTATCAGTATAAGGAGTCATCTCGTCAGGCACAGCCTTACGGGTGGAGTCGAACATGGGGGCCCCTGTCGCTGGCCTAGCGGCATGTCGATTTGATGTCGATGGCAGGGCGTACAACGACAAGCCGCCAAGTTTAAATCTAGGGACCTCGGTATCGTCCATGCCCAGGCAACATGAGTCACTAGTGCGAGTGGACCACGTAGTTGGGATTAGCTCTGAGCTACTGTGGGTAAGAAGCACTGGAGTGGGTGATTTATGAAAGCTATAGGTGTTTTTGGATTGTATAAAAAGATGCAATAATTGACCTAAATCTACATAAAGAATCGAACGATAGAAATATAACTGTATAAAATATATATAAAGGAACATGTACCTGATTGATAAGTTAGATGCATTTTGAGCAGAGGTTTATACAATTCACCCAGAGTAGCCTGTAGCTAGCTGCTCGTTTTCGTTCACGCCTTTGTTGGTACAATACAACCCTTGAATGATTGTCAGTCCGATACTTTGCTGCACGGGGCCCTTGCGAAGAGATGATAAATCTTAGTATTTTAGGTAAAGGAAATAAAAATAATACCTAAATAAATATATTTGTATAAAAAATTCTCTTAGTTTTTTTACTTAGTATTATTTGGTGTTAGAAAATATCATTATTTTGACTAGGCTAACTTGTAGAGTGGCTGTAGTGGGATGTACTTCCCTGACAATCATTCAAGGGTTGGATTGTACTGACCTCCACCTCACCAAATTTTGCCGTCTCCGCCGAGGGCGGTAGCTTTGGCCTGGGTCAGTGCCGCTGGAACGCACGAGAAGAAAGAAGAAGTATACTGGCCGAACAGCCAACCACACACATTACACTTGGTTACAGTGGCCTGCGGGTGGACGTGTGGCTTGGGCTCAGCTCAAGGCAGCCACGGTCGTGACCCACGTCTGTCAACTGAAGGGCGTAATGACAGTAGATGCCCCTCCCCAAAAAATGTATACAGGGGTCTTGCTTTATCCATTTTCCCAAAAAGGATGCATTGTCCTGCGCGAGCTAACTTGGTTTTCGTGTCATGACTTCGTCAACATGACATGTTTGGACTTGCATCATGATTCAATTTCTGATCCATTGCCTTGCCCTAGGTCCCTGAGTGGGCGGGCAGGAATTATACCTTCGCTTGCCACTGGCGTTGTCGCCATCATCATATGAAACCCATCACGATTGAGGCGAATTGAGTGTGTTCGGACTGAAGCTCATCTGAGTGCGGCATGCACCCGCATGACGGTTATTCGGGCGTTCGGGCGTCATGCTGCAGTGCTCAGCACCTCTACATGGCCTTGATTCATATACAATCCGGATGGCAAAGAGATGCAGGTATTGAACGACAGAAAGCGAAATTTATGTTCTCACTTCTCACTCACTCTCTCCCCCCTTCCTCTCACCAATCTCCCATGCCAAGTATCTAGTACACGTTGGGGGAACCCGATTATCATTTGTAGCCCCCAATCTGCCTCCTCTATCGCAACACCCTGGAAGACAACCCTGTCTCCAGCGTACCCAGCCGGTGAAGTGATGTGATTAGTAGAACCCTACAGCCAAGAGAAACCCCGCCGAACCCCCCGGCACCGAAAGTACGTAAAAAGATTCAGACCGAGTGCTGAAGACAGCTTCCCAAAGTTGTAGTGACACAATATCGAATTTACATGCCATCAAAGTCTCCGCCAAGATCATCATCATCAAGATCACCCTCCTGGATCTCTTTGGCCATCTCACGCTCACGCTCTCGCGCTTCCTGGGCATTCTTGAGCTCGAGGCGGTGCTGGTTCATGGGGAATCGCATAGCCTGGATTCATGTTAATTCATCTGAGGCAGTCATCAAGGAACTGGATATACACACCTTTACACTCTCGTCGTGGAGCGCAAGACAGGCTCGGATTCGGTCGTGGAACGCCTCACCAGGCTCCCGAGTAGCATAGACATCACCAACTTCCTTACTCTTCATGAAGCCTCGCTCTCGGTCCAATGTGGCCTCAATGACACCATCTCGGATTGCCTTCGCGACAATGTACTCCGCTGACTCCTCGCTACCAAGTTGAAGGCGGATGCAAATGTCTCGAAGAGAAATTCGCGAGTAGGACAGCGACATCATGCGAATACCCGTCTTGATAACGTTTTGTCGCAGGCGGAGGATGAGGC
This sequence comes from Calonectria hawksworthii, assembly GCA_020975415.1. Lineage (NCBI taxonomy): Eukaryota > Fungi > Ascomycota > Sordariomycetes > Hypocreales > Nectriaceae > Calonectria > Calonectria hawksworthii. Next base: position 1,088,223 of record JAHXZK010000005.1, on the reverse strand, counting down.
TGTAGGTTCCATCTCGTCGGAAAGTGTCGGCGTGGTCGGCAATGGTGGTTTCGAAGTCCTCAAGGTTGCCCACACGGACAGCCTGAACCAGCAGGAAGTAGGGGTGGAGCGCAACCTCCATGGTTGGCTGTCGGAATGTGGCTCGGTCGGGGATGTCACCCATCAGAAGCTCAACCACCAACAAGAGCTTGGTCGCCGTTTGGGAGAACCCGAGAGCGCAGTTGCTTGAAGGAGCCTTGCGAGTGGCTGCTGTGAGGTGCTCATGGGCCTCGGTGTAGCGGAGCTGGATGGCTCGGATGCGGCCAAGGTAGTAGAGGAATCGTGCCACCTGATTGTTGACGGCATTCTCGGGGAACTGAGTATGCGAGACAAGGAGATCAGCTTGGTTGATGTGCGAAGTTGATAGGTAGTTTCGCAGCAGCAGGACAATAACGGAAGCTTGGGTGTCAACGTCCTTTCGGAGCACGGCGGTTCGGAGGGCGGCAAGGAGAGTAGGTCGGATGGCAACGACGGGGGAATGAGGGGAGGGAGGGAGAGGAGCAATGTGCTCGCAGAAGAGGGTGTAGTAGAAGTAGATCTTTGCAGATAGCGAGTCGAGAGTACGGCGGTTCAATGACTGAACTCGGTCGGCCAAGTACTTCGAGAACTCGACACCGCGCTGAAACTGCTTCGAGTCAAGGAGGTAAACCTGGATCAGGATACCGAGGAAGATATCGATCTCGGGAATGATTTCCTTGCTCTCCTTCTTGGAACCGTTCTTGGCCGGAGCCTTGGAGTCCGAGTCAACCTCCATCTCGGAACCAGACTGGCGACCGAGTGGGATGTTCTCGCGGCCGACAGCAATAAGAAGCTGCTTGGCAATGTTCCCTGAGGTGACTGTGGCGGGGAAGGTGTCGACAATGACTTGGGCAATGATGTCGGGTGTCAGGCGCTTGCGGATGATGGAGATGGATCGCAGCGCTCGGAGGGAGAATCTAGCATCGAAGAGGGCTACAGCGCGGTCTAGCAAAGCAAAATTGCTCTTGATGTCTGCATTCAACATTTGTGGTTAGCTATTGCAAAAGAAGTGGTCCATTGTTGCCACCAGTGATGCTCACCTGCGACAGTCTGGACGACGGGGTCGACCTTGTCCTCGCCGTCGTCGGTCTTGTCCTCGTCCATGTCCACATCGCCGTCTGCGTTGGCCTTGGAAGACTGTTTGGACTTGGAAGGAGGCACAACAACCGTCATCTCCTCATCGCCGTCCTTGGCACCCTTCTTGCCCTTGCTCTTTGAGGCGTCTGCGTCCTTCTTCTGGACGCCGCTGCCCTGTGCGGGCTTCTTCCCGTTGCCTTGCGGCGCCTTGCTAGGCATGATGTGTGTGTGTAATTCGTGTGCTTGTCGAGAGAGTAAGGTGAATGGGAGACGCTATATCTGTCGATCGATGGTGATGACAGAGCAACAGTGTCCCGTGAGGTGAGCGCGCTTCGGCTCGTCGCGGCGTCTTTGGAGCACAGCCAGGGCACAACGGAGCAGATAATGAGAGACAGAAATACTAGGCGTGCTCAGAAGGAACGCAGGTAGTTGTCGGCAAGCAGGCAGGCTTGGTGTAGGTGGTTCGTTGGGTGAGTGGGTGGTGATGGGAGGTTGCAGTTGTGGATTCGATTGCGTGGGAAGAGTGCAAGAAGGCTCGAAGCTCCCAGATTGGGGCCAGGCTTCCTGGCTGGTGGGCTTGGGCCACGGAGCATCAGCCGTACCAGCAGAAGCAGCAATAAGCGACAAAGCAGCACACGCAGGTACCTGGCGGCAGGGCGGAAATGTGCAGGGGGCTTAGGTACTAGGTACAAGCCAAGTCCCCATGGCGAAGGCGAAATTGTTAAGGCGATGCTTCCATGTGGGTCACCCAGCAGTGACGTTTTCGATGTTGCCTGCGGGAGGTCATTGCTCGCGGCGACCTCGCAGAGTACGTACCTTCATTGAGTGCTCGCCTTAATTTAGTACCTAGTACGGATTCAGTTATTAGCATCAAGAGCTCCTCGTTGGTATCACTGAGCCCCTCTCATAGTTTGTGTTGAGAATATCTGTCGCTTGCTCGGGTGTGATGCAATTTTTTTTTCATTTCTTTTTTTGTATTGCTGCATGTATTCAGGTACTTGAAGTGTATACATACATCCACACACACCACACACACCACACACGCACACGCACACACACACAATCTGACTCGAGCGACTGCTAAACCATGTACAGTCGTGTTGAGCCATAGACGTCGCAACACATGTGCCACCACCACGACCGATTGCATGCACTTCTTAGTGATCGCGCGTGTGCCCTCAACGCCGTAAATCACCGTCAATCACTGCCATGGTTGTATTTTTGGCTTTCCAAATTGTACGTCGCATCCCTGTAACAACATCGAGTGCCACTCCGACTCATCGATTTGCTCCAACCCCTCACTCGAGGCCAAAATCCTGACCTGTTTGAGTTTCAGCTCCCATTATGTGCGCGTATCGAAACATGGGCACGTGCACGACTGGCGGGCAGAATAACTTCAACAGACTGATAAATTTAAGCATTAACTGCTTTGAGCGGGTCAAGTTATTCTATCGCATCCATTTCCGAACGCCAATTGTGTCATTCTTGCATGTTTCTCGAGGATATCTCTTGTTGCCCCGACAAATACCACCACCCTTTTGAAATCAAATGTGCTCCAAACGCCATCTCCCGGTAACCCAATTTCCGTCTTCTCTTCGTAGTCAACCAACAAGCGAGCCATCTCTCAGGCCTGCTACTCTTCATTCGCCTTTCCCTGGCATCACCTTGGCTGCCTGGACAGCACTCATTTTGGCGATCCAGCCAGCAGAGGGCTGGATCTTGCGGACGGTGCGCAGTTCATCCGACGAGTATCCGGGTACGCGGATATTGTAGGTTCGTTCAAGGACGAGTTGGATATCTCGAATCTCCAGCACCTTGGACCCGCGTTCCTTGGAATTTCGGCATGCGGCGTGGAGAACGTTATCCACGAAAGAGTCTGCCATGTTTAAGACGTTCTGGGAAAAGAGTTAGCTGACGTTTTGCTTATTTCACCTTGAATGTATAAAACCGTACCTCTTCGACTTCGGGGGTAAGAAGGTTTCCATCTTGTCCTTCCCCGGTTCCGCCGCAAACTTGTCGAACAAGCTCGTCGAGTTTCTTCTTGCTAAGAACATGATCACCTTCGGCTTCGTGGTTGTATGCGGGAATTCTGTTGATTGGAGGTTGGTTCATAACGCCTCCAAGCGTGCCGCTTCCTTGTGACATGGTTGGCCTTCCGGTATTGACGCCTCCACCAACCGCCACTCCCTGAGGGACGGCTGTGGCCTTTTCCGGAAGCTGCTTGGGAATCGGCATTTTCGACTGCATGCTGGTGGTCTGCTGTTGCGGCTGGGGATGAGCATGTGGGTGACCCTGTTGCTGTTGCGGGATGCTGGAGCCCATGAGGTTCTGATTCACTGTAGGACCGGCAGTGGTCGGAGTTCCAGCGTTGGGCTGCTGGCCGGGAACTGGAGCACTTCCAGGAGTGCTGGTGGAGGCCCTTTGGTTCGCGAGATTCATTGCGGCAGAGTGGGTGAGTGCTCGAGTTGGTCCGCCGGCGGTGACAGGCGTTGCGGCCTGCTGAGGAGTTTGCACTCGCGCCGCAGCTTGGGTTGGAGTGCCCACCTGCTGCTGAGCGGCAGCAGCAGCAACTGCTGTGTTTACAGGTGGAGGGTGGGGTGGCTCCTGTTTGATAACTGGCTGTGTCTGCACTTGAGGTTGTGGTGCAGGTTGGGGAGTGGCCTGCACTGGGCGTACCTGTGCTTGTGCAGCAGAGGGTGCTCCAACGGCAGGAGAGGCCCGGCCGGCAGCTGCCATCTTTGCAGCCTCAAGGGAGGCATTCACGGGCACCGTGACGTTCTGGGTGTTGTTCTGAATGGCATTCTGAGCATTATTCTGAGTTTGAATTTGTGCCTGAGCCTGAGCTTGAGCCTGAGCCTGAGCCTGGGCTTGTGCCTGAGCTTGTGCCTGAACCTGGGCCTGGGCCTGGGCTTGCGATTGCTGGGTTTGCGCTTGAGCTTGGTTTTGAGCAGCATTTGCCTGCTGAGCGGCTTGAGCAGCTTGAGCAGCCTGAGCAGCGCCGGCTTGGGCAGCTTGTGTCGTTCCTTGGAGGCTGCCCTGTTGCTTCCTGACACTGTCAACCCACTTATGCGCATCTTGGTGCATCTTCAGCTGCTGCTCCTTTCTGACTGTCAGTTGCCTTATTTCCTCTTCCTTGAATGGGTTTCCAGCAGCGGCTCGGTCAGAAATGAGTTTATCAATCTGGGCCACCTTTGTCTTGCTGCTTTCCATAGTCATGAGTGCCCGTCCGTATCGCTCTTTAATCTCCTCAACCCATTTCGAGGCCTCTGCGCCCGACTTTTCCGAGAGCTGGGCTGGCGCGCGGAATGTCATTTTATTGACATGTGCCACGATATGGTCGGGGATCTTCGTTCGTTGCGCGGCGGCAGCAGCAGCTTGGGGGTTCGGTCTCTGTACAGCTCCTGCGGCGTTGGCCTGAGCCGCCTGCTGTTGCGCCTGGGCCTGGGCGGCACCAGCGACGGCAGCCTGTTGTTGAGGCTGGGGTTGCGCAGCTGCTTGAGGAGCAGTATTTTGCTGCATTGCCTGAGGACGAGGTTGAGCTTGCTGCTGTTGCTGCTGCTGTCCCGCCTGGCCCTGCTGTTGCGCCAACTGCTGTTGGAGTTGTTGCTGCTGCGCCGCTCTTCGCTGCTGGATTTTGGTGATGAGCATCCGAGAGAACTCAATAATCTTTTGCTTGGCCTGGATATTCTCCTGGCTATTGGCTGCCGACGCGCCAACCTTGTTCCACAAGCCTTGAAGGCCTTGCTCGTACTTGGTTTTCTCTTCATCGGTGAGGGTCGGCAGGTTTCGAATCTGAGATGGCTGGTACATGGGAGGCCGTTGTTGGGCCTGCTGCTGGCCCTGACCTTGCTGGCCCATTTGTTGATTCATAATGGCGTCGTTGTGGATTGGAATGGGACAAGTCGCGACGGTGAATTTCGAGGAGCCGATTGATAGGGATACAGGCACGGAGAGGCGCACACGGAATCGGGATCCACGCTTTAAGTAATATAGTACAGGAGATAGACCGCAACGACAAGCTTTTCACCTTTTTGTCGGTCGATGCGTCTTACAACCTTGGTTCGCGATCCATAATAATTGGCAGCCTGGTGGCGCGCGCCTGGCCAGGAGCCTGATGAACGAGCGCAAGGCGGAATATTGGTCGGGCCGCACTATAAGCTTGGTCTGTCAGCACACAACACAACCCTGGTCATGCTGCGGGAGCTCTGTGGGGAGCGAAGCATGCAAACCAGGATGACCTCTTGGCTCTGTCTGGGGGCTTTGGCTGCACTAATGGGGCAAGTGGACGAACTGGCGGTATCAAAAACTAACTGTTGCGTCCAACCGGGTGGTGCAGAAAGTCTCTTATTCCAGAAGAGGGCTCCTCGTAGCAGCATGCGCTTGGCCCGCCCATCCATTGGCTGGCCGCGCCGCGATTGTCGAATTTGCTTGAAAAAAAGCCAGTATCTGATTCCGACATTCCGACAGGGACAGGTAAGCCGGTGGGGGAAGCTGATAGCTGTCAAGTTATGGGTATCACATCGTCGAGGACAAGCTGTCGAGTTTGCTGCTGGGTGTCGTAATCGGACGAGGCGATTGGCAACATCAGCTACAGGCGGAACTATTCTTCTTTTGCCGGGCCAGGGAGCCTTTAGGGAAGTATTCTAACTCATCCCGGTAAAATGACCCTCGTTGTCACATCCGTCTGCCTGCTTGGCTTGTACTGTAGAGTAGGGAAAGGCAGGGTGTCGCTCCAAGACCCAAGTCCCCAACATTGTTGGCAAGGGGCCTTCTGCCTTTGCCCCCCCGACGTCCAATTTCATTCATGCTACATCTCCACTTGCGTCGTCTGTCGCCTTGCTGTCTAGCTTGATTCATCCTGTCTTCGGTGCTTTGCGTACGTCCGTCCCCATTCTCATCGAACGTTTCCATTTTACAGCGCCCCCCAACGAAAGAGTGCGCCGCCGTCCCCCCCCTGGCCGTGCGCGTTGTCGTCGGGTCCTCCACCTCCACCCGGGCTGTTCCATTTCTTATTCTTAAACACCCTCCCGCCCATCGCACTTCAGCCTGGCCTCGGTCGTTCTTGTTTGTTGATTGTCATCCCAGCTTCTCTTTCCTCCACACCGTTCGCCATGCGTTTCGCTTCTTCCGCCATGGTCGCGGCTCTGCCCGCCCTCGTCGCCGCTCAGGACGATCCTCTTGCTCAGATCAAGGTCCAGGTCCGAGGTCTGCTCGACCAGGCCGTCGCCTACCTCCCCAACCCCGGCACCTTCGACCCCGTCGCCGCTGCCGAGGCCAAGGCCGGCGCTCTGAAGCTGTCCACATTGACTCTTGAGAACTGGAAGGACACCCTCTACGAGCCCGTTGTTGAGGGTGCTACTACTCCCGAGGAGTGGTGGGTGCTGGTCTCTGGCCGCAACAAGACTTGCTATGGTATGATATTTCAATTGCTTTTTTTTTCTGTTTGCGCCGTCCTTTGCGACGCGCCTATCTGACGGAATTGGCGCTCGACATGGGCCCTTTTTTACCGAACTAAGCTAACACACAAGCGACAGGTCGCTGCGAAAAGGTCGAGACGGCTTTCAAGGAGACGGCCGCCAAGTTTGCGCTCCAGGACAAGGCCCCTCACATGGGTTACATCAACTGCGATGACCAGCCCATTCTCTGCAACGCCTGGTCCACTGGCACCTCCAACCTCTATGTCTTCGACATGCTGCCTTCCCCGGCCCCCGTCGAGGTCTACAAGAAGAGGCTGAACTTGACCACCACCACCTCGGAGGACCTCGTCAAGCTTTACGACGATGGTACCAAGAAGGAGGAGTTCAAGCTCCAGGAGCCCGGCTGGTTCCACCCCTTCCAGGGCAAGGCCGTCGAGTTCGGCATTGCCGTTCCCTTTGCCTACCTCATGTGGGCTTTCGGCCTCATCCCCAACTGGCTGTTCATGCTCGTTGTCTCCTTTGTCAGCCGAACCATGATGTAAGTACAATTGCCTTCCCCGTCCTCAACAAGATGCTAATAATGCCTAGGTCCAACCGCATCCAGGGCCAGGCTAACCGCGATGCTCGCCCTCGCGCTCAATAATTGCATTCCTAACGCTAGAATATGGTGTCATGAGCGAATGCGTGTAGCTATTTTATTGATATGACTGGGTGAAGGTGCTGGGATCCGCCTTATACGACGATGAACGACATGGTTACCTTTTGGGATGGCTTGGGTTAGGATATTGTTTCACTATTGCTACACGAACCTGTTGAGTTGTATGAGAGAGCAGTGTAATAAAAATACCCGGGTTAATCAAGATTTGCTCTGGCAAGTTGCCTCGACGTTTTTGAGGCCGTCAATAACTTCGTCCTTGATTTGACCATTGGCAAATCGACCGTATCGTAAATCGCTGAGGTCTCCAACAGTATGCTTGACTGATTCTAGCAGCGCAGCCTCCTCTTCCTTGAGTTTTTCTATTTCAGCCTCTAAGCCATTGGCTGCGCTGTCCAGCTCAGGAATAATGGTTCCGAGAGTGTGCTTTGCGCTTTTTGCGCCAGAATATTGCCCAAACAGCTACACCACGCCGGTGGTTAGTATTAAAGACATGATAGGAAAAAGAAGAAAAAAGATTGTGTGCCACGAACAGCGCGCTCCATTTCAATCTCTCCGTCCATGTCCTCTCGCTCTGCCTCCCTCTTCGCACGAATGACTTCCTTGCGCAAGACAGTTCCGCGCTTCGCCTCGTCCTCGATACCTCCTGTGACACGGTCTAGGACTCCATTACGCTGCGCCTGAAGGTCGCGATACAGAGAGCGGACTTGCGGCGAAGACTGTAGTGGCCGAGGGAACAGCGCCTTGAACTGGTCTAGAGTGATGATGGACGTGAGGCTCGAGGGCTGGATAAGGTAATTCGTGAGTATCTCGGATTCTGAGGGCGCCATTGAAAAGACAGTCGTTAATTGCGCAGTATTATCAGGTAGGCCGCTTTTTGGATAGTGTGCTTGTGATTGACCTTGGTGTTGTGTCAATTAACATCCTGACGCGATCTTGAGATAGACGCGTTAAGTGACCCACCGTGGTTGCACTGTGCCACTAACCATACCCTTGTTACATGAGAGCCTCTCAGCTCCCGCTTCAAAAATCACATCACCTATCGATAACCGATGCTACACTGGAATACAATGACTGGATGATGGACTATAAGTTTACAACTGATTCGCTTTCGTTCGTAAGAAATCTAACCATACCCCTGGCACCTCTCGTATGGTTGGAACCAACACATTTTCCACCAGAAAGTCATGCTCACTTCAATCTGCATCCTATTTTAGAATATTCATTGCGTTTCTGTCATCAAACCCATAAGCACGATTGTTAATCGGGAGAAGACAGTCGCAAAAACAAAACAAGACCATCAAAGCATGCTGCTCTTGATTCTTCTCTTGTGAACCAACACGTGAGGAAGCACGGAGGGGCTGTTGCTCAAGAGAATCGCTGCAGAGCACGGTGGGCATATGCATGGGCACAGGCGGGGGTCTGGTGGCGAACGTCGCTTATCTTATCAGGAAAGCGTGGCTTAAACGAGGGAAAATGGAAATGAATCCGCTGAATGTGGCGTCCAGACAAGGAAGGAAGTCGCGTCGCGTACACCGTCCCTAGCACTCCAAGAAAAAAAGTGACCCCCTAGCGGCTCATTAACGCGAGCCACTGTGTAGCGAGTTTGTTGCACTGTATCGTCGCCCATCTCATCCCATGACAACTCGGACCTCAATCCTCAACACTAACCGCATACTCGCTCTCATAGCATCGCAGGCTCCATTTGCGCCAATCACACACGCTCATCTTTGTTTTGCCTTCTTTTCGCTTGCACACCGCTTCTTCTAAGTGGCTTCAGTTGCAAGCATCAACCGACATGGCTCCAGCACGCCAGCCGGCTCCGCCGCCCTTTAGCAAGGACGAAAAAGTCCTGTGCTTTCACATGGACATGCTCTATGAGGCTAAGATTATGGATGTCCAGGCCGGTGAAAAACCCAGCGATGGTTATCGTTACAAGGTTCACTACAAGGGTTGGAAAAACACCTGGGACGACTGGGTGATGGTGGACCGCATTCGCCCCTTTGATGACGAACACAAAGAGCTGGCCGCTCAACTTCACGCGCAGCTCAAGCATAACATGACGAGAGGCACAAAGCAGCCCAAAAAGGGCGGCCGCGGCGGTGCCGAGTCGGCACGAGTGAGTGAGGAGCGTGCTGGCTCCGCAACTGTTCAAGGGAGCCGAGGGGGACGACGAGGCAAAGACTGGGAACTCGAGCAGGTAAGACTACTATTTCACTTTCCTGTATGCCTGTCTCCATTTTAAATGGAATCCTTCTCCTTTTATTCATTTTCGCCTTTCCCTTGTCTCAGTAGTTCTGGGTCAAGAGTTTGGCAAGTTGAGGCCTCGTTAAGTGGCGGACTTCAAACAAGACATTGCAGCCCATTCACCTCCAAAAGGCAGGCCCATATGAAGTCCAGGCTACCTCAGTGTTTTGAACGCGGCTTGCTGTGGAATCAAATTTCTACACCAATTTTTGGGTGGTCAAGGCTGCTTTGTACAGAGTCTATGGGCCTGGCTTGGGCGCTACTCCAAGACCACCCGAACACTACTGCATTGCTCCTTGACGCCAAATGGTTACCGCCAAAAAAGGCAGTGTATGCATACAGTCTCCCACAGCCTTGCCTGCAGTCACCCTATGGATTTCTTAATCCCCTCTTTGTATTTGTCAACTCTGACATTGAACGCATACAATACATCCTGCGCCGCATCCCCTTTCCAGATGCAAGCTTGCATTTCAATGTTTTTTTTCTGCTACCATGACACGCTATTACTACACTTTCCCAAATGCATAGCCCTCGAATATTAGAGATAATCTTGGCACACCGGCATATATTCTCTTGAGAGTCTTGCGCTTTAGAGATATTTGGATTTGAAAGCATGCAAAAGACACCAGGAGGTTTCCCAGAACTCCTTGGGGAGGATCACGATTGCGTTACGGCAAATGGCTTCAAATATGCATGTCGAAAAGCGATTCATGAAGAGTTCGCAGTTGTTATATCTTACATGAATATCTATACATGGCGAAACCAAGTGGTTCTCAGTCACGTCTTTACTCAATTCACACAAACCAGAACTTCAATATACTTGTTCTAACACAATTTTAGGAGGATGCATTCCACAACAAGCCCATGATCAACCTCCCTGTTCCTGATCATATCCAGGCTATGCTTGTGGATGATTGGGAGAATATTACCAAAAACAACCAACTCGTTCCTCTCCCTCATAATAAACCTGTCACCAAGATTCTCGAGGACTACCTCGCACACGAAAAGCCCCAGCGAGAAGAGGGTTCCTCCAGCATGGATATCCTAGAGGAGGTGATTGCAGGCTTCCGCGAGTACTTTGAGAAGGCTCTAGGTAGGATATTGCTCTATCGGTAATACCCCTGATTCTTGTTTAAGCAATGCAGATCGCTAACTCCCAACAAGCTTTGAGCGCCACCAGTACATGGACATCAAAAAGATGTGGGAAAACGCAGATGAGGATTCCGGTGTCAAGACTGTCTGTGACGTATACGGCGCCGAACACCTCGCCAGACTAATTGGTAAGTGTGCTCTCTTGGATAAAAATACACAACGCTGACGCCCTGTAGTATCTCTCCCTGAACTCCTGGCGCAAACAAACATGGACCAACAGTCCGTGTCACGGCTTCGAGAGGAGATCGGAAAGTTCACTGTCTGGTTGGGCAAGAACTGCGAGACATATTTCGTGAGCGAGTATGAGACTCCATCTCAGGATTACATCGACAAGGCTCGTAGCTTCTAAGCTAGAATGGATATCAAGGGCAGCAGAATTTGCTTAACGATGATGGCCTAGCACTGGTCGGCATTGATACGAATAGCCAACACGTCAGGCATAATGAGGCGCGGGGGTTGAGGCAAACCATGAACTAGCTAGTTGGCGCGAAGGACATTGCTTTCGTAACAATCAATCCATCGGCATTGGTAGTTTGGGCGGTCGGTCTTAGGAGCATAGCAAACAAACAAGGGAAGACGGGGCATGTAGGATAGCGGGGGATTTTCTTCATGTTTTTATTCTTCCTGTGTAGCCGAGTTAAAGGAGGTTTCGTAATCGTCAAGTGCCAGCAGCGCAGCACCAACCAAGGTGAATAACAACAGCAAGAAGCTGCTCCTCATCTACTTGCTTTGCATGCTACGATTGTGCAGAGTTAAGTCGTTTCCCTCCCCAGAAGGCCGGTCAACCCTTTCAACTAGGCCCATCATTGTTTATACAGAAGTCGTCATTACAGTATTGTACATGCTCTCCCCTCTTTTTTTCTTCTTCTTCTTCTTCTCTCGACTCTCCGTTCCCTATTCAAACACCGCAAGCAAGTCCCTTTTTCCCATCCATCGTTGCTGTGTTTCCTTGATAGCAAGAAACGGCCCCAGTCCCCATTATGCTCGCGGCACAGCCTTCTCGACGTAGAAGCCGGCATCGGGCGTTCGCTCGGCCTTGACCTCGGCCTTTGTCAGGCGGCGGTCCACCTCCTGGACGCGCACCAGCTCCTTGACCTTGAGAATCATACCGGCGAACTGGGGGTGCACCGGGTGGAAGACGGTCTGCATGCGGCGGCGCAGGCCCAGGGCGGCCAGGACGCCGCGCGTGCGCTCGGGGAGGCCGATTGCCGAGCGGTGGAGGGTGATGCGAAAGTACGACATGTTTCTTTTTTGCGTCTTCTTAGTCGTTCTGCTCGGGTGTGGTGTGCGAAGGATGCTGATATCAATCGTCGTTTTCGAGAGAACCTGGTCTGATGATGGGGGTTAGCCGTGAGCAAGATAGATTGCGCCGCCGCCGCAGGAGCCAATTGGGCAGTTGCTTACTCCCGATGCCGCCCGGCAATTTTGTCTTTTTTCGTCGGGACTAGGGGGGAAGGAAAGAGGATCGTAAAGCGCGCAGCCCGGCGTCGTCGGTCGTCAATCGTCGTTCGTCAAATTGAAGCACCAGCCTAGAGCCCATCAAACAAAATCCCACCATGTGCTAAGCGTTTTTGCGGGACCGCCCCGTCACGACGTCATGTGACCTGCCATTCCGTCCCTCCATCCCTACCCCCCCCCCTCCAATTTTGTAAGACGAGGGGCATGCGAGGACGAGGACGAGGACGAGCATCCATCCAAGCCATGCAACGAGCCATTGGCTAGTAAAAGCCCAATCAAGGCGTGATTCGTGGCCTGCCTATTACAGCTGAGCCATTATCAACAAGGCTCAACCGTTCTCATGACCTAAATCGGCTTCCGTGAATACTCCCCGAACTATATTCCAGTTCGGGTGCCGAGTGCTATGTCGCTATGCCGAATGGAGCATTTTCGCCTCAGTTCTACGGCGCATACTATGTATGGATGGTCCCTGATCACAGGATCGTTTTTGTGATGAGATGAAACAGTCAAGCCTATCTGTAGAGGCAAAATTCGCTACAACTACTATGCCTGCCGCCATGTACCTCCATGTATCTTGATTGACCGCTAAATGGATTGTGACGGCAGGGTGCAGACAAGGGTATGTATGTACCCAACACCGCCATTTTGCTTGCGGGGAGCGTGAGCCAATTGGCCAATCACAAAAACCATCACATGAAACAAGCACATTTGGTGTGTCTATGATCAAACGAGTAATTTGGAGAGCTATCTTGTGGCCTCCTAGCACTAGTTACATTGTATCGGGAATTCTCATACAGCCTTCCGCTTTTCCTCCCGTCTTCAGGCCGTAGCACTAAATCATCAAATGCAGACGCCTTGTCTCTAACCTTCACTCGCATTACCGTCGCCCTACGTTGTTCTTTAGAGGGAAACCTCCACACGGCCCTCGGCGCCGGGGGCACCCTCCCGCAGGTTGGGGAGGAGGTAGGTGATGTCGTCCCAGGGGTGGCGGTAGAGGCCAGTGCGGAGACGCTTCTGGTCGAGGTAGTGGGCAATAAGACCAATGCTTCGGCCGAGAACGAAGAGACCGTTGAGGACACCCATCTTGAGGTAGTCCTCGGCCTCCTCGGCGGAGAAAGCACCGCAGTTGCGGACGAGATCGACGAAGCAGACGGCAATGCAGCCATCGACGTTGAGGATCAGGTTGTCCTTCTTGGAGGTGGTGACGGTCTCGACAGCCAGGGCGTAGTCGAGGAGCTTGTGGCTGGGGAACTTGGCAAGGACGTACTCCTTGACGAGCTCAACACGCAAGTCGGGGTTGTTTCGGGACTTGATACGGTGACCGATACCGGGGATGAGCTTGTTGGCCTTGCGCATGTTGTCAACGAACTCACGGGGGCTGAGACCCTTGTCGAAGGCCTTGGTGAACTCCTCAGCGGCGCCGTCAAGGGCACCACCGAATCGGGAACCGATGGTCAGGAGACCAGACACAAGGGCGGAGATAAGGTCCTTGCCGGCACGGGTGGTGATGATGGTGTTCATGGCACCGGACACGGCGGGACCGTGGTCAGCAGTAAGCATGAGAACCATCTCAAGGAACTTGGAGGCGTAGGGAGGGAGGCGGCGGCGGAACCACAGAAGAGACATGACACCACCAATGCCAATATCCTCCTTGAAGACGTCGGAGATGGGCATACCGGCGTAGAGAAGCTCCTGACCACGGTCATCAGAGATGGTGGAGATGAAAGCAGCAGGCTTTCGGATGAGACCAAGCTCCTGAGCCCAGGCGTAGTCGATGGGGATCTTGGGCACAACGGGCTCGGCCTGGGGAACGATAGTGCCGTCCTTGACGAGGTTGTCGTAGACGGACTTGAGGGTAGAGGGAAGGTCCTCGAAGGTGTTGGGGACGTGGAAGCCAGCCTCCTTCATCTTCTCGTTCTTCATGGCAGCAGTCTCGAGCTGAGAGTTGGCGAAAGAACCGGCGTGACCGAACTGAACCTCAGTCTTGAACATGCTGGCGCAAGTACCAATGGCCCAAGCAACAATGGGCTTGGTGATGATGCCCTGCTTAACGGCCTCAATGACCTTGTACTCCTCAACACCACCAACCTCACCGAGGAGGACAAGAATCTTGCACTCAGCATCGGCCTGGTAACGGAGAAGGTGGTCAATGAAGGTGGTTCCGGGATATCGGTCACCACCAATGGCAATACCCTCGTAGACACCGTCGGTGTTCTGGGAGATGATGTTGTTGAGCTCGTTGGACATACCACCAGACTTGGAGACGTAACCAACGGAACCCTTGCGGTAGAGCTTGGAGGCAACAATGTTGTCCATCATACCACCAGTGTTACCAATCTTGAAGCTACCGGGCTTGATACCACCGACGGTGGCAGGGCCGATAATGGTGACGCCCTTCTTCTTGGCGACATGGGCGATCTCACGAGCACGCTACAAACATGGGGTGTTAGCCTTCTGGTGGGGTTTTTTTTTCCGAGGGGTAATTTTGTGCCCGGTGGGATTGGCAGTGTCAACTTACTCGCTCGGGAACACCCTCAGCAATAATAGCAATGGTCTTGATCTGGGGGTTCTCCATCAGCTCCATGGTGGAGCTGTAGACACTTCGGGAAGAAGCAAAGTTGACGACAACGTCGACGTCAGGGTGCTTGGCCATGGCCTTCTCGACCTGCTGGTAGACGGGCAGCAGGGTCTCGCTGGTGCCCCAGTACATCTTGCTGACGAACTGGCCACCGAAGGTGTAGATGATACCGGCAACCGAGGGCTTAGAACGCTTGCAGATGAAGTCGAAATCCAGCATGCCCTGGACGGCTCTGGGCTGGAGACCGTAGACGAAGCATCGGGTCTTGTCGGTGAAGAGGGCATGCTCGGGGAGAGGGCTCAGCGGCCGGCTGGGAGCCGGGAAGCGCTGGATGTTGTCGTTGGCCGACAGGTTGGCGTTGGAGGGAGCCATTGCGAAGGAGTCGAGCTCGATTCGTGTGGTCGGAGGAGTTGAGGAAGAGAGGAAGAGGGAGATGTGAGCTGCAGAAGGGGTAAAAAAAATAACACCCGGTGTCAGCAGCAGCTGGGACAAGGAGTAGAGACGCTCTGAGCTCGAGAGTGGAGGCTCCGAGGAATTAGACGGGGGGGGAGGTATAGATGGGAGGAGGAAGAGAATCAACGGGAGGAAACGTTTGAAAGACGGACCTCAAGTTGAGCGGGACGAGACGGGAGAAATGACGAGTGGCGGGGAGAGAGGAGCAACAGGATTTCAGGAGGGATTGGCTTTGAAGTGGTGGTGGTGGGCGGGTGAGCTGGGTTCGTTGAACTGGAGCGAGGCTGCGTGGGCTGGGGCGTGGACGAGGTACCTGGAGCAACTCCCCTCCGTGGGCGGGAGGTACCTCTCACGTTGGAGGGGAGCTCTCGGCAGGTGTAGCGTGTAGCGCCAGGGGCCACCACCACCACCAAAAAAATGTAGTGGGGTTGGTGCACGCTGCAGCCGGCACCAGGTACCCATGCCGACCCCCGACAACCCCAGCGTCCAGAGCTTGGCCATCCTCCAGTAGATTCCCGTCCATCGGCGGTGGGCACCAGCCTGTGTACCAGGTACGTAAAACGCCCCTCCATGCCACCCACGCACGCGGGCATCGGAGCAATACAGAAAGCAAGATGGAAAAAAAAAATGCTACTTACCAGTTACAGGCTGGTTCCGAATCTCAACGGCGGTAATCTGACCAACAACAATAGACCGGGCCTCGGTCGTATTCGGGTGCTCGTATCACTTTAGATGATTATGCTTGTGTGTATTGAGATCCACGGCTACCGGCGAGTTTCTGCGATTGAGTCGAGTCAAAATCCCAAGGCGGTGCGTGCGTACTAGTTGAGTTGGGGTCGAGAATTTTTTGGGGATGTCGCTGTTTCTGGGTCCTCTTTTTTTTTTGATCTGTTGAATCCCACGCCGCCGCCCACGCCAGACACATAACGCAAGCGTACCAAGGGAGAAGAGGGGCCCACGTCCCGTCAATTGCATTGAAGCGTGCCCGACTTTGGCGATAGCTCTACCGTGTCAGACACAAACAATCCGTAACTGAGAGGGACGTCAGGTATCACAAGTATCGGTACTTGAAAGATCCCCCCCGCCACAGCGTGCTCCCCCATGGACCCCATGTGCTAGGTCGAATGCAGAGAGATCAAGGACAGGCCCACCATTGACCCCAATGGCGGTGCTAGCCTGCGCTCGCTCGTTCAGTTGGAGCGTAGGTTTGGTCACGCCTCTTGCGTGTTAGAGAAATTGGCGGGGAGCCCGTCTGCAGCTTGGGTTGAACGACAACCGCCACACCAGTCGGTTAACTGCACTGCGCTGCACTCGTCAGGCAGGACAGGCACCCTGGGAGATGGCATCTTGACGATGATCTCACAGATCGTCAACCCCAAGCATCTCAAACCCCTATTTGCAAAGGGTGAGTCCCCAGTGGTTGAGCCGAACAAGGCCTGCAACCTAGTAAACCTCCGGGCAACTGGTATTGACTAGGCGCATTGGGGGGCCTCGTGTTGGCCTGACGGGCTTTGCTGGCAGGGCATGTCATTCCTCAGCCATGATCCTTTTTTTTTTTCAAGAGGTGTGGGACAATGCGCCTCAGTGCACCCACCCCCGAGAAAAAGAAGCTCGTGGCACCACATTTGATTATCACGGCGGGAATTAAAACAGGAAGGGGGCTATGAAAGCAACTTGCTTTCTCTTGATGCGACATATTTCAGCAAGGCGGCTAATTTTCCCTCTCCACATCCACCGAGGTTCGGAGGCCGATGAACGATAGGCAAGACAAGCTGTCCCGTTCTCTGCCGGCGACGCAGGGCCTCAAGGTGGGCGTGGTGGGCTCCGGATGGATGCACCGGGTGCGGGTGCGTGGGATTAGTGGGGGGAAGAGGCCCGAAAGCCGCTGACCACCCACGGTCGAGCACTAACTCGACCACTGTCAGCTCGCTGGCAAAGTGCGCTGTGAGAAGCCTGTGAGCGAGCGAGTTCTGACGGGCAATTAATGTGAAGTGAAAAGCGAGACGCTCAGCTCCATCCAACGGCACGGCGCCGGGCGGACCTAGCTGACATGAGATCCAATCGTGGCATGTCGTCACCCACCAGCGTCTGCCGGAGAACACCTATCGGGGGAAAGCCGGCGCCTGGATGGTTTGATCAGATCTATCCAGGATGCTCACCCAGAAACTATTCCGGGGCGCAGTGTACAGCACGCTTGCGCAACTCTGACGGAGACCGAAGCGACATTCAGGCCAATTCTATTCCCGTGTCATGCCTGTGATCAACCCGTGTAGCCCCCGTGCAGCAGCACGGCGGGCGGAGAGGTACTTCCGGTACAGCACAAACCGAACGGGCCGTGAGGCGGCGGGGAACGGCAAAAATTCAGCAGCCAGTCTTCCCCGGGCTTCCACCGAGTTCGCACCCCCCTCCAAAAGTGACACCCCTAGCTCAACCAAGCTCTCTTGTCTTGCCAGCGGCGCTCAACTCGCAAACCCCCCACAGGAATTTGCAGGATAAGACAAGCATAGGCACGAACGGCAGCTGCCGGTGACGAAAAGCAAGAAGCAAGGAAATTGGAAGGCTTGTAGCGCGCGGGTTTCGGCGGCCTATTCGCATTCAAGGCAGGTCGAAATCGAATGTCGTGTCGGGCGCTGATCCACTCAGTCCTCAACAGCTGGGGACAAGAGGGCTTGGGTGTGTGGCTCGTGGGACCAGGTACCAGTACATCGGGGCAGTAGCTCTGTTGTGTGGTCTCAGCGGTTTTGCAAGGACCCCAAAACTTTTTTTTTTGGTGCCTGTTCCTCCACCACCCCTCGGTGGCCCCCAGCAACCCGCCGACTGCACCCTGGCCCGTGGGCGGTACTTCTCGCATGGCTTGCCAGGGGTCCAGCAGGTACCTCTGGCTCTGACCGCCCAGCACGGGGACGGCGAGGCGTTGGAGGGGTAAGTTGTACCGTCCGTCGACCCAAGGGGCAATGTGATGGGATGGGACAGCATGGGCGATGGGGATGAGCCAGCCCCTCCACCCACCCACCGTCTCAATCCCCTTTGAGGCGCCAAATCCTGGGAGCTTCGTTTTTTCGAGAGACAAGCTGCTGCCCGGCTCCATCTTCATCCATCTTCTCCCTCCCCTCTGCCCCGTCTCATCTTTCGCGAGACCTCGCTCCCATATCCTCTTCAACCCCTCCCAGCGTCTTTCAGTTCATTGTTCCAACTCAGCTTGTGTGCAACTGGTGAGTAAAGCTGCCCCTCCCCACCGCCTGCTCTTTCGTCGCCTCGTCCACTTGGACTGCCCGCACATTTCCACTGCCATTGCGCCCACGATTCGTCGTGGTTGTCGTTGCGATTCATCTCGCCTGTCCCCGGAATAGCTTCAGCTTCGGCACCCGCCTCCAGCTCCAGCCTCCCGCTTCCCGCTTCGCCTCGCCCGCACTCGCGGCATTCCACCGCCTTCCGCTGCCTCTGGCCCGCCTGCTGACGTTTTCTCTCCGATCCAGAATTGAACAAAAGGGACAAGACAGACACTCGCCCGCCAGACTCACCTCTTCCTTCTTCCACTTCTTCTCCTCCCGTAATCCACATCCACAATGTCCGCCAAGTCGATCCTGGAGGCCGACGGCAAGGCCATCCTCAACTACCACCTCACTCGTGCTCCCGTCATCAAGCCGAGCCCTCTCCCCGCCCCTACCACCCACAACCCTCCCTCCCGCCTGGCTTCTCTGCACTTCCCTGAGGATGCCAACGTCAACGACGTCCTGAACCAGGCCGAGGTCACCTACCCTTGGCTCCTCCAGCCCGGCTCCAAGTTCGTCGCAAAGCCCGATCAGCTTATCAAGCGACGAGGGAAGAGCGGTCTTCTCGCCCTCAACAAGACCTGGCCCGAGGCCAAGGCTTGGATTGCTGAGCGTGCCGGCAAGGAGCAGAAGGTCGAGCACATTGTTGGCACTCTCCGACAATTCCTTGTCGAGCCCTTTGTCCCTCACCCTCAAGACACCGAGTACTACATCAACATCAACTCTGTCCGAGATGTAAGTTGCCGTCGTTTTTTCCCCTTTGATCTTTTTTTTGCGAGTTTGAGTTTGAAGAGGGCCGTGGATGCGAGGCGGCAGTGGGCCAAGTCAAATTCCAAAGTCTTTGAAATGTTCAACAACATGAAATTTTCAAATTCTGGTCCGGGAGGAAGATTTTTTTCTGGCGCCGTCGTGCTTTAAGGGTCAGCGGAAAGAATGTCCTCCATTTCCGAGCTTAGAATCCGGAACTGGTCGCATTTTGTGGGCTTCAACCGGTCCGGGCGAACGGATGCCACGATAAGATCCTCCGAACCGACCGAATCCTGGACTTAGCTCGGGAACAATCCACAAAGCCCACTTACACCCGTGATGTCGATTTGTTTCTGATGAGGCTCTTACTAATGTGTTTTGCGTATAGGGCGACTGGATCCTCTTCACCCACGAGGGTGGTGTCGATGTTGGTGATGTTGACGCCAAGGCTGAGAAGCTCTTGATCCCCGTTGACCTCGCTGAGTACCCCTCCAACGAGGAGATTGCTGCTTCTCTCCTCAAGAAGGTCCCTTCGGGTGTTCACAATGTCCTCGTTGACTTCATCACCCGTCTCTACGCCGTCTACGTCGACTGCCAGTTCACATACCTTGAGATCAACCCCTTGGTGGTGATCCCCAATGAGGACAAGACCTCCGCTGAGGTCCACTTCCTCGATCTTGCTGCCAAGCTTGACCAGACTGCCGACTTCGAGTGCGGTGTCAAGTGGGCTATTGCTCGATCCCCCGCTGCTCTCGGCCTCACCAACATTGCTGGTAGCAGCAAGATCAACATCGATGCCGGCCCTCCCATGGACTTCCCTGCTCCCTTCGGTCGTGAGCTGACCAAGGAGGAGGCTTACATTGCCGACCTCGATGCCAAGACTGGTGCTTCCCTGAAGCTCACCGTCCTCAACCCCAAGGGCCGCATCTGGACCCTGGTTGCTGGTGGTGGTGCCTCCGTCGTCTACGCTGATGCCATTGCTTCTGCTGGTTTCGCCGACGAGCTTGCCAACTACGGTGAGTACTCTGGTGCTCCCACTGAGTCCCAGACCTACCACTACGCCCGCACCGTCCTCGACCTCCTCCTCCGTGCTCCTGAGTCGGACAAGGGCAAGGTCCTGTTCATCGGTGGTGGTATTGCCAACTTCACCAACGTCGCCAGCACTTTCAAGGGTGTCATTCGCGCTCTCCGGGACTTTGCCCCCAAGCTCATTGAGCACAAGGTCCAGATCTGGGTGCGACGTGCCGGTCCCAACTACCAGGAGGGTCTTAAGAACATGAAGCAGGCCACCCAGGAGCTTGGCCTCAACGCCAAGATCTTCGGTCCTGAGATGCACGTCTCTGGTATCGTACCCCTGGCCCTCGTCCCCGGCAAGTGGGAGGAGAGCAAAGCCCAGGAGTTCCAGGGTTAAATGATATGAGAAAAACAAGCATTTAAGCGATGCGCTCCATGTTCTCCGGTGGCCTGACATGGGACGCGGGTACAGGTACAACAAAAATAGGATACCTGAGGGGTGACCATAGTTTCTGTACTTTGCAAGATAGAAGGGGAGGATGACTGGAGATGCAAATTCCAGGGCTCTTGGTCATTAAGGGGCCAAGAAGCTGTGTATGGTAGTATGTCAGCTACGATGAAAGAGAGAAAGCTAATAGATTACCTGATGACATTTTTTTTTTCACAATTTTGCCCCAGCTGTGATGTGATTTGTGCCGAATGCTTACCCGGTAGAGATATGCATGTACCCTGATAAGGTGTGCTCACCGACTTACAATCTCGTCGGTCAACCAAACCACACAAGGCCTTACTGTAACACCGCCAGGGTTCGCCATTTAAGGCATTCTTTCCAGTTTATAGTCTACCATCGCTGTGACCTTGTTTCCCTACGCGTACCTCCTGCGCTCCTGACCGCCGACGACAACTCGAGACCCAGTCACTCCTACCAACACGTCACATCACCATACAGCTTTCTCCTAGAGAGCACATGCCTCCTTCCACTTATCTTCAATCATAATTTACAAAACTTTGTGCCACGCCATTGCGTTTCCCAAAGTCGCATTTCTTCTGCACAATCCTCCCCCGATATCGCACCAGCCACCTCACCGTCCGAGCCTGATAATTATACCATGAGGCATCCGTCGATCGGCAGATGCGAACCAATCCCTTGTATCCAAAGATGACACGGTGAACCCGTTGTGGTGTATTTCTCCCCTCCCCCTTTCTCCTTCCTTATGTCCTTTTTCTCTCTCCCCCTTCCATGACTCCTTCGTTTACCATATCGGTGAAAAGGAGGGGGGCCAACAAGGCCGTGTCTTTGAAGACGAGGCGAGAAAACCAATCACAATTGGTTCGCGAACCAGGCTCACCTGTTTGGAGGCGCAAGAGGGGGAACATTGAAAAAAAAAAAAAAAGCCAATGCGGCGAGGCAGTGTTTGAGGTGCCTCGCTTTTGCATCTTTCTGTATTATCCGACCAAACAGCGGGCAACGTCCTCTTGAAGGGGGGAGGAGGGGGAGGAAAGAGTGAGAATTCAGTCGGTGGTGCCATGCCCGAAAAAAATATTAATCCCTTCCCTCCCCTCCCCAATTCACAAAATCAATCGTATTGCGACACCCTCGTTTGAAAACCTCTTCACCCAAAGGGTTGGGTGAAAAAAAACCTGGGAAACAGGCAGTAAATACGCTTGCCAGATATCAACAGAAAGGAAGTGCCCCTCAGGGATTGCAGACTTCTCGTTCCTTGATACGTCTCTCTTTTCTCATCCAGCTTCCTCCCCGTCGACGAGTCCCACAACGTGGAGTTAGGTGGGTGACGATATCCTAGAGTCGCAAATGAAGTCTCAGTATACTAACGCACCTCCTATCAAAAGATACCCACTAGCCGTTCCCACGTTTCGATTACCTGTCCGTTATCCGCAACCTCCGTCCCGGCTCCCGCAGTAAGTCAGCCCATCGAGCTGAGCAGGAACACAGGCGTCTTGACTAACACAAGCGGCGCCTCCTCTATAGTTTCCACAGCCCTCGGAAAACCGCCGCCGTCTTGGCTTAAGGCTCAACAATGGCTGTTGAGACCATGTCCCCCCTCGTCGATACTTGCTGCATAGCGTGTTGTCATGCCGCCGACTTGGGCAGTCACGACTATTGTCTTCCTTGCTCCACGAACCCCATGTGCCCCACCGTCGAGGAGGATATTGAGGATAAGCACTACACCACTGCCAAGGATAAGAAGGGAAGAAAAAAGTCAAAGAAATGATGCGGAGTTGGGGTGGGCGAGAGGGTCTCGTATTATATCATGGCAGAGGACTTGCTCAGGGGTATAGTCAGAACCTATACTATGTTGCCGTGTGGAATTGCACATACTAGCCAAGCGTATTCAGTTAAGGGTTGAATTAAGTTATCATCGCACAGGGGGGAACGTCAAGCTGAAAGGATGGATTAAATCAAATTTAGCAGCCAAGGAAATCTCAGCTCAAGACAGAATTCCCTGTCTACTGGTATCATAACGCACCGACATATATTCCTCATACGCTCGGTCCATGTTTGAATGTAACAGCTCATACCCCTTCTAAGCAATGTAGAACAAGAAACAAAACCTCCCATCAAATCTATTCACTTGGTCCACTCCCTCACAGGGCCATCATCATAAGAGCCAGGGGCACAGCAACGGCCCACATCATAGGTCGGATAACACCAGCGGCGTCCTCGGCAGCACCGGCGCTGCTGCTGCTGTTGGATGTTGAGTTGGATGTCGAGTTGGTGGTTTCGCTGCCAGTGTCGGCTTCGTTCTTTCCAGAGTAGTTGGATTCGTCATCGTCCAGAGGAACAACCTTGAGGCCTGTCATCTCGTTGCCATCAGCATCCTTGACAGTGAGAGAAACGTCCCAGCTGTCAATGTCAACAATCTTGCCCGAGGGCTTGGAAGTAAGACCGTTCTTGATGAGCTTGGCGGCACCGGATGGCACCTCGGGCAGTGTAAAGTTGTTGTCAAAACCATCTTCCTTGATGAGGCTGGTCTTGCAGGTAGGAGCATCAGGGCCGTCCTCGCTAGCCGACTCAGCCTGAACCTTCGACCATTCAATCTTAGCAAACTGGTTCTTCAGACGGTTGAAGTCGCCGAGGATCTGAAGGGAGTCATCGCTGATCTTGACCAAGCCATAGTTGTTGTCCTCCTCGGTGTACTCGTAGACAACGCCACCAGAGAAGACGGGTGTCATCTCGTCACCGTACATTGCCTGTGTCTCATTCCAGTAGCGAGGCTGGGGCTTGTTGCATCCATACTCGCTGAAGAAAATAGGGACCGAGGAGTTCTTGAATCCCTCAGTCAACTTGTCGTAGGAGGAACTCTCGTAAGTGGCATCAGGGCCACACCAACTGTATGAGTTGAGGGCAAAAACGTCGGCGCGGCTCATATCATCATCGTCGTCATCGATAGAGCACTGCATGTAGTTCCAAGTGTCCCAGAGAACATCTCGAACATCGGCGGCGGAGTAACCGACCGGAATTTGACGATCAATGTTGTTCTTGATGTAGTTCTTGAGATCACGGGTGACAGCACGGATGTACTGAGGAGCATACTCGGCAGTCGCAATGTTGTTGATGACCTCATTACCGGAGAAAAAGAGGAGCGTGTTGGGGTAGTTGCTGAAAGCCTCAACGATTGCAAAGGTACGGTTGAGATACTCCGTGTAGTAGCTCTCCCAGGGGTTTTCGGACTGAAGGGCCTCGCCGGGAAGAGGCGAGTTGACATCAATCATCAGATACATGCCGGCCTGTTATAGTTGTTAGTATTTTTTATCATTTAGGGTGCTTATCATAAGCATAAACACAAAGGGCACTCACGGCGTTGAAGATGCTGGCGCAGTCATCGTGGTTGATGTTGGGGTCGAGGTTGTAGACGCGGACAGCGTTGATTCCCAGAATCTGCATGAGGGCAGCGTCACGCAGACACTCCTCCTTGTGGCTGAGGGGGTCCTTTCCAGTCTCAGGGTCGTAGCCAGCGCTACCGCCGGGCTGGTAAGCCATACCAACTACCTGGAACCTCTTGCCAGTCTTGGAGTTGACGAATTCATTTCCTTCGATTGTGAGAGGCTGGACGGCGCTGACAACCGAGGCCGCGAGGGCCATAAGCGCAGCGTTGATCTAGAGTGGTGTGAGCGGAATAGGCGGATAAAAAGCCCAAGGCAGGTTGATGACTTACAAGCATAGTGATTAATGTATTGAGGCCGTGCTCGTTGGTATTAAAAAAGATTACCAAGTATACAGTCGATTAAACCGGTGCGAGTCGTTAAGCCGAATCAGCGGTGCTCCAGTGCAGTGTGAGTGATCAAGCGGTTATTGATTTTACGCGGACAGATACGCGCGAAGCAAGTCTAAAAAGAGAGAGCGACAAGAAACAAACAGCGAGCAAAGCACAACCCAAGGGTAGGCCAAAAAAGCAGCTGAATCGAAGGAACGAGTGTGAGGCCCCAAAAGAGTGAGAGGGGAGTGTTGGAAAATATGGTGAAGGAGGAGGGAATTCGAGAACGGAAGACACAAGAGGAAGGCAGGTGAGATGGGGGAGCTCAAATAAGGTAGGTACGATTAGGTAGGTATGGGGCGGGGGTCAGACTCGCAGCGCGCCCCCCCATGACCACGGAGCCGAAAGCAAAAAGACATCAAACACGCAGACCACTTTCTCTCTGACAACCCAAATGTCAAACCGACCTCGATCTTGGCCCAATACAGCTTGGTACGGGGGTTTGGCCCCTGTCTACAGGCCCAACTCCCCAGGTCCGGAGACACGGGCCTGGCTTGGCTTGAGTCCCTTGTTAAAGCAGAGCGCTGCAAGCACGGCGATAGGCCAGAGCTGGCGAACAAGCTCGTCGGCCCACGATCCCAAACCGGTCGGACGATAGGGAATTAGCCTGCCCACGAGACACCCATTGGCCACTACAGCCAAACGAGCGGCCACTGACAACGGACCAGTGACGGCTGGTCTTCCACCATTATTGGCCGTCCATGACCCCACCAGTTTTTTTTCTCGCTCGGCGGCACCACATTTTGCCCCTTGTTTTCCGCCGTCTCGAGTGGTACCTTGCATTAGTGGCTTGCCTCTTGAGGTCGCCAAAGCGCCGCACACAACGAACCGTCATCGCGAAGTGAAATTACGCTCAAGCGTATTCTGGCTTTAGAAGTAGGTGTGGCGCTCTACCCTCCATCACCCCCACTGGGCGTGACAGGCACTGCAGAGAATCCATTGATAAGCCTTAAGTACCGTGTATTGGATTTGGCGTTGCTCATGTTCTCGACAAACCAGGCCAAGTATTCGCATCGTTCCTCGCTCATTGCATTACTCCGCGGCGGCGCCTGCAAAGATCTGCAGACGAAGCTTTACAAAATGCCTCGGGACAGACCAGGTCGAGTTAATTCAAAATTGTCCCCTGGTGCCAAGCCAAATGCCCTCCTTCATCAACCCCAGCTTCCTCTGACAGCGATCCAAGGGTAACTGCTTGTCCAATGAGCCAGTTTTCCCGCATCCATTCTCGAGGCGACGGACTGCGGGCGGCCGAATGATGCAAGGGTCTCCTGTCGGTCCCTGAATTACACGCCCCTGTTCGGAATTCCACAAGGCAGGCCTCAGCCGACACCTTTCTACCACAACGCCTTGCATGTACTGGGCCACAAATCGAATCTCTGTGATGCTCAAGTGACCCGGTTTATATCCCTGTGTAGCGATTAAGCATCATCGCTTGTCTTCATGCGACCAAAAACCATAACCATCTTCTTTGTCACGTCCAGCCTCACAGAGGTTGAAACATGATTCTGCAGGGATATTACCCCCAGTACCGTGGTAGGCTGAACATTCCTTTTACATGAATCAATTCCAGATGAAACCAATACGCTCGGTTTTTATTGGCAACGACCCTCGAAAGATTTGGACCCACTCATACGCGCTTAGAGCCCATTTCGACGCCATCATATCTAATAACAGCCAACGGCATATCCCTTGCGCGGTGACCTTCGTGTCTCCCAATAGCGGTTATGCCGGATTGTCTGAACAGAATTCGAGTGAGGTATTGTGCCAATATTCCGTGTAGCATATTGGACTGTCCTACTTGAGTGTTTTGCTTTTAGCACTATTCTGTTATTTGCACAACAACAGCGAGATTTCTGTCCTCCAACACAGCAATCACTGTGCACAACGTAGTGCCTCATATTGGGGAAATAATTCCATTTTCTTATCAAGAGAAAAAAAAAACCCAACCAGGAACAAAACACCAATAAACCGAACGGAATACGATCAATTCACGAAAGTATTTTCCCTCATTATTTTGGAAGTTGACTTGCTGCTACCCTATATGCCCCCCCTACTGTGGAGCAATTTCATCAGTTTTCCAGGCAAATGATCGACATACCCATCAACACAGGAAATGAAATTGGATGCATTCTGGAGACATACGAAAATTATGTCATCTTATGAGACATTAGGGCCGTTTAAATCATTTCTTTGGCCCATGTCGAACAAAACATCAGCCCCACATATCGCCTGCTCTATTCAACACTGGGACATGGGGAATTGGAGATAGATGGCGCAGGGCAGGCGCAGTAGCATCTCACAACCTGCGTATCCACGACCCAACCCACTGGTTCACAAAAACAACACCTCCGATCGCATTAAGTGGCCAGGAAGAGACAAGAAACATGAAGTCTCTGTTTGCCTAGTCTACATTGTCTATGCCCGAGCTATTTATATATGCTGCTGTCATGCGACCAGATGCTCAAAAAATACAAATTCCCTCCTAGCAAACCTATGCTTCAATGCAAATAATACAGAAAATACCCCCACCACGTATAACTACGAGTCATTGGGCTTGTAGATGAAGTCCTCCAGAGTCTTGTACGCAGTCTCGAGGTCGTCATTGACGATGATGATGTCGTGAACGCCGGGCGTCTTGGAGTACTCGAGCTCGTTGATGGCCTGGTCAAGGCGCTTTCGGATGCTCTCCTCCTTCTCGGTGCCGCGACCGCGCAGGCGGGCCTCGAGGGCCTCGGTGGATGGCGGGGCGATGAAGACGTAGCGAGCGTCGATGCTCGACTGCTTGATCTGCTTGACGCCCTGCGGTTACTGTTAGCGCTTACTAGTTTCTCTTGTAAACCCCCCTCGGGTTGACGCCCTCTAGGTGGTATTGTCGGGAGAGCGCACCTCCATCTCAATGTCCAAAACGACGACCTTGCCCTTCTTGCTCTGCTCCTCAATCGTCATCTTGCTCGTGCCGTACCGGTTGCCGCCAAATTTGGCGTGCTCGACGAAGCCGTCCTTGGCGATGAGCGCCTCGAAGTCCTCCATGCTGACAAAGTGGTAGTCGACGGCGTCAGCCTCGCCGGGGCGGGGCGCGCGCGTGGTGTGCGAGACGGACAGCGCAAACGTGTCCGGGTGGCGATCGAAGAGTATCTTGTACAGCGTGCCCTTGCCCACGCCCGAGGGGCCCGAGATGACGACGGGGCGGCGGTCGGCTGGTAGAGAGGCCATGGCGCGGAACTGAGCGACAAGAGGACGGCGGATTGGTGCGGCGACGAAGCGGGAGAGGAGAGGAGCGAAGCGGGGAGGCATGGACAGAGCGATGAAGTGGTGTGGAGGGCGGTAGTGGGGGAGGCTATTTATTTTTCTGGCGTTTAGGTTGGGTGCCTGTTACACTCTGACCAACTCCGTCAGCAGGCTCGGCATATGTGAGTGCGACTCATGTTTTTTATTTTGTATTTTTTATTACTATATCGAATACCGATAATATATCCCATTGTTACAAAGCACAATGGCTTCCTGTCATATTCGTTGCGTCCATTCAAATTAATCGCCCTCTGGACCCCCTGTAATACACATTTGCGACAGAGCTACCATGACGAAAAATAAAGATCACAACTTCTGACATCACAGTGGGCAAGAGCTATACAAGAAGTGTTTGCTTATTATACCCTGCAGAGGATTCTAGGAAGAATTGAGGAAACTAATACTCTATTCGAGCCTGGGGTAACCGTGTGGATTAAAGCATAAGAAATTGTAAAAAGAACTCTCTGGGGTAACACTAAAAAACAAATCAAAAAAAAGTGTAAAGGCGTCCAGCTGAATGAGGTGGTCAAGAATGCACGCCAGGTCCCAAACCATCAACCCGGTTACCTCAAGATTGACGGTATGTGACATGCTCTGGCACACCACCTCGTTTTTCCCCTTTTCAAATAACTCGCTCCTATCATGTTCTCAGCTCACCACTCCCTCATGGCAAAGAGCTATCCGTCGACTCATCCACCAAGGATATTATGCAGTGGAACCGCCGACAATTATGAGCCCCCTGCACTAAATGAGGTCGTAAGAGATGTAGAGAGTCGTAAGAATTGTGGGCCACCATGCTGCCCAGAGACGCCGATGCTCCCTCGCCAGCACAAATTTAAGCACAAACGTCGACTTAGTAGCCGTTCATCGTCATCCTCTGAGAGCCGCGGCTAATCTCCCGGTCGGCAGCAGGGCTGATGGGCCGGCTGCTGGCACCACCGTGGGCGCTGCTCTCCTTGAGGGCCAGAAGCTGCTTGGCACGGAAGGTCTCGTAGTGGATCTGGGAGGTGGTCTCAATGAGATCCTGGAGGTGGGTTCGGAGGAGGAAATCGCGAAGGTAGACAAATTCGCAGTGGGTCTCATCTTCGACGTTGATGAAGCCCCATCGGTTCTGGCGACCACGGACCTGCTTGCCGTTGACCATAATGTCCTTCTCGGATCCAACAACGGCGAAGGGGACGAGACTCTGTAAAGGGGTTAGTGACACGTCACACCGGCGCAATTCAGGGGTAGCATACCTTGATCTGGCTGTTCAGGTTGCGCTCCTCATCGTCGAACTCCTCGTTGTCGTAGGGGTACATCTTGAGGTTGTGGAAGGCAAACTCCTCCTTGATGCGCTCCTTGAAGGCCTGGCGCTCCTCCACGGTCAGAGAGTCGGCCTTGGCAATGACGGGGACAACGTTGACGACGTCAGACAGCTTCTTGAGGACAACAATGTCAATGGGCTTAAGGGAGTGACCAGAAGGCTGAATGAAGAAGAGACAGCAGTGGATACGGGTATCCTGGATGTAGCGCTCTCGCTGGGCAGTGAGCTCCTTGCGCAAGTACGCGGAGTGCTGATCCTTGATGTACTTGACAATAGGGTCCCAGCAGCGGTCGTTGTTCACGAGGTCTCCGTAACCGGGGGTATCGACAATGTTGAGCCTCAATCGGACGCCATTCTCCTCGATGATGTGGGACACGGTCTGGATCTCGGTGGTAGAGCGGATGGGCTCATCGGGCTGGAGACGACCCTTGGAGTCGATGAGGTGGGAAGCGAAAATGGTGTTGATCAGGGTCGACTTGCCCATACCAGTCTGGCCTACAAACACGAACCAAAGTTAGTATATAGCGAAGAACACGCGGCCCGTCTCCAATGGGGTGATGATGGCGGTGGTGGCCGAGAACGAGGATATCCGTGTGCCAACTTACCAACGCAGATGACGTTGAACTGGAAACCACGCTTCAAGAGCTTGCGCTCGATCTGAGACGTGATGCTGTCGAAACCGACATGGCTCTTGGGGGTGATGGTGCTGGGGGGAACGGTCGCCATTTTGCAGGAGGTGTCGAGTGACAGCTGGTCGATTCGAGTTCAGGGAAGCGCAAGAAGCAAGCTGGAGATGCAGATGCAAAGCTCTTGGTGTAATCCAAGAAAGACTTGCAGCCGAGACAGGGGAAGACGCGATCGAGAAGAGTTGAGGTCGAAGCGACGTTGGTGAAGGACAACCAGGTGCAAGTTGAAGGATGGGAGAGGCAGCGTTAAACGAATCCTAGGGGGAACTTTTTGGGCACTGGACCGTTCCTGCCACCAGCAGACAACAATTTCCCTAGTAGAAGGGAGGTACAGGGGGGCGGAAGAAAGGGGGAAGGCGCGTTGGGGCCGTTAATTGGCCAGGCCGCGTCCGTGCGCGAGACAGCTTGTGATTGGCCTGCCGGTACTTTGGAGAAAGTCAACCCATGCCCTTCAGACTTTTGACAATTGGAACGTCTCACGCGAATCGAGCATTCAGATTCGACGGCTGAGGAATTGAGCCCGCCCACCAATTCGCAGACCGCGCAATTGTGCACCAAGGACCTGGCCCTGCGACTGTAGCCTTTTGCGACCGCCTCGAACCTCGCGCTCCCGCCCGTCCGTCTGACCACCGAGCCGATCACCAGCTTTACTTTTCAGCGGGCAATCTTTTGCTTCCCTTTGATAGCCACCATGGCCGCCATTTCAGCCTCCCTTCTCCCCCGACTCTCCACCCCGGGCCTCCTCTCCTCTTCGAGATGGGCAGTTTCCTTCCGCCAGTTCACCCAGAAGCTCGCCCCTGCGTTGGCGATTGCGATCCCTGGTCTCTCCCTCAATCTGCCCACTTTGGATGATATCTGGGAGGGGCTCCTGCGAGCAGTGCCCAAGAACAAGGTGTCCCACTCGAGGAAGCGACACAGACAGATGGCTGGAAAGGCGCTGAAGGATGTCAACAACCTCTGCAGGTGTCCTGGCTGTGGCGAGATTAAGCGAACGCACCGACTATGCCAGACTTGCTTGGAAGGTGAATATCACCCTATTTTTGTTTAATTTTGATCTCTGTACTAATATGCCGATCCCACAGAGATGAAGCGAATTTGGCGACAAGATTACCCTAACGACAAGGCGTTTTAAGTGAAAAAAGAAGAATGATGAATGTCCAAGATCTACCCACATCTGCACTAAACAGTCTGTATAGTATCTACGGGATCGTGCATATCATGGGCGTTTGGGCTCGTTTGGGCCTTGTACAATATTGTGCCAAAAGAAAAGAAGCATAGACCTCATGTTAAAATCATGCGCAGATGAATGAATGAATGGGTGCTATGGCCGTGATTATCTTGTTCTCTGAGTTGAATGAAATACTGCAATGAAAGTCGTGAATAACCTGAGTCTCCACCCGGCGATTGCGCCAATTGTGCGTACAATGTACATGTTCCAGTGGAAGGCATGCTTATTTCCAAACGAGTCTTGAAGCTTTGCGTATCTGAATACGAATTATGTGGTTCGTCGTTGTTCAGTTCCATCTAAGGATTGAGATTTGGTGGTGACCTCAGAAAAACCCCACCAACCCCAAACCTGATGCATTTGGCCACTCTCTTCAATCCAACACAACACCATCCCAAAAACCTTTGGGCGCAAAAACCATGGCAAGCACCCGCAAATCCCACTTTTTATACACTAAACTAACACGGGCTCCAGTCGAAGCAATATTTGACCACGCACACCGTGGACAACGGTGAGTGTTCCTGGACTACCCCGCGGCTGGGAAGCGAGCAGGCCCAATTGCAGGCAGGCAGGCTTACTGACAACCTGCAGCCCACATCACGGACATCTTTTCCGTGGCAACAACACCAAAGGCCGTTATCTCGGCGAGCGGGTCTTCCACCCTGCACATACATGACTCTACTGATGCCTCATTTCCTCTGAAGCAGTCCATCTCTGATGCCCACAAACTAGGCTGCCACCATGTTTGCACCTCACGGACAGGCAACGTTGCGGCCAGCGCTGGGTTCGGAGGCGAGGTGAAGATCTGGGCATTAGACAAGGACACTGGCGAATGGAGCTTTAGCGGCGAGGTTGCTGGGACATCAGCCAAAGCTGGTGAAGCGTGGGGGTTGGCGCTGAGCGAAGATGGCAAGTTTTTGGCCTCAACAACCAACGATGGGCGAGTTAATGTTTGGGATGTCTCGGCTGAGGACAGACCCAAAATCCGAGAGTACGAAACAGGAAGCCCTGGATCTGGAAGTTTTGGCATGTGTGTCGATTTGAGCAGGGATGGCAAGTACACGGCCAGTGGTCACCAAAACGGTTCAGTTTACATCTTCAACAATGACACAGGGCGAATCCTGTATTCACTGTCAGGTAAGGCCCCGTCATGTTTACACCCGGGAAGAAAAAAACCCCATGTCTAACCTTTCTCCTAGGCCTTGCCAAGCCAGTGCGAGCAGTCGCATTTTCACCAGGAAACACGAGACTTGCGGCTGCTGGCGATGCTGGCATCATTGCCCTCTACGACATGAAGCACGGAGAGCACGTTGGGAACCTGACTGGTCACTCCTCATGGGTCACGTCCGTCGACTGGAGTGATACTGGCGAGTTCCTGCTGAGCGGATCTATGGATGGAAAGGTCAAAGTTTGGTCGATTGAGCGAAATGCCTGCGTTGCTACACACAGCGAGACTGACAAGGCTCTATGGTCGGTGAAATGGCTGCCGAAGACTGTGAGAAGCGAGATGTTTGTCACTGCTGGAGCGAACCGGAGCCTGTCGTTCTACCGAGAGGCAACCGGAAACTAAGATCTGACACAAAAGCACCTCATGAATGCTACGATAGAATAAAGCCTAGGCATCTCGATTACTTCTCGTCACACCAACCTGAAGTTGACCCAAGTGTGGTATATCACGTGCTCGATTTCGCGTTGCCCCGCCAGGCTTGGATCCATACGCCCAGACACCCGGCGGTCACAGTGATCGTGATTGCCAAAGCGTTCATCATCACAGGCCGCTGACGCTGTATCCCAGAAATATCCCCAGACCCATTTCGCCAATCATTTGTGGAAACCCATCATCCTTATCCTCCATTGCACCCTGTCTTATTGCAGTATCTTTATTCCAGCAACCCGCTTCCATTCATAACTTAGCGACCCACCAAACAAGGCTACCTAGTTTACAATTCACCATGCCTACCACTAGAAAATCTGCTGCCGCCGCCCGCGGCGTTCCCGCCAAGGGCCAGTCGACTCTCCTCAGTTTCTCGAACAAGGTGACGAAAAGTGTGCCCAAGGACATTAAGAAGACCGTCATTGCCCCCTCCGTTGCCAAGGTCGAGGTTCCACAGCAGCCTAAACAAACAAAAGATGAAGTGGCCGAGATTGAGGAGCCTGAGACAAAGGAGCCCGAGGTAGAAGAGCCTGAAGCCAAGAAAGTCGAGGAAGAGAAAGATGAAGAAGAGGATGAGGCCGAGCCTGAGGTAGAGACTGCGCCAGAGAAATCCGAGGCCGAGTTGCGGGCGGAGCAGATCACCGATGCGCAAATCAAGAAGTACTGGCGATCGATTGAGAACCAGTGGAAGACGCCGCGGCTTCATCAGGAGGGTCTGTCCATGGAAGAAAAGGTTCTGCGATACTTTGACGTAAGCTCACAATATGGGGTAAGTTGATGAACCTAATCGTGCCATGTCGGTGTAGCTAATTCCTGCAGCCTTGCGTCGGAATGCCCCGTATGAAGCGATGGCAACGTGCTGAGCGCCTCGGCCTCAACCCCCCTGTGGAAGTGCTCGCCGTGCTACTTAATGAAGAAAACAAAGGCAACAAGAAGACTCGGGTTGCTCACATGGACGAAATCCTCAACTCAACAGCCGTGGGACAGTGATGTCTGCTTGACTTAGTGACTGGGTTGCTTTAAGGGAGCTATGGCGTTTTTTGGGGGAAGATGAAGTCCTTGATGTCTATAGGGCTTTATATTTTTATACTCTAATGCTCTACGAACTCGTTATGATTGACCAAAAATCACCAAATCTATATATATGCTCGATTCTACCATGAGGAATGCCATGAGCGGCCTGAAGTTGTAAGTTCTTGAAGTTTCATCTTAGTACCATATGCTTCTCGTGCGATGGTGAGGGATCTCTTCCTGTCCCGCAGCCTCCATTTCCTTCACACTATCGTAGAGGAAGAAGTCGATCAAAATGGCGTTGATGTGGGCATCGGGATGCTTGCGTTTGATCTCGCGCCGAATCAATTCAACGCACCAAATGCTGCAAGCTGCGATACGTTAGTCTTGACTAAGGACTTTCCTTTTCTTCCATCCCCCAGTACTTACCACGCAGCTGGATCTCCCATGATGATCCGCTTTCTATCAGCTTCTTGTCTTTGATGGTTGTGGTGATGCCTGGGCAGCAGTACAGTGCGCCAAAAGAGATGAGAATTTGAGGGATGCGATAATCGGCAAACATTGTAATCTTGTCAATGTCGTGGAATTTTCCATAAGACTCGCCGTTGAAACAAGCCCAAAGATCAGCGACTAAAATCTGTGCTCGTTTCAAGAACCTGATCATCTTGCCATCCTCGTAGCGGTGCTCGTCGCGGAAGCAGTCAAATTCTTCAGCAAGTATATTGACTAGTGAGGCGGCCGAGCCCTCAGCGACGGTGAGGAGCTCTGTGACGGAGCTGTCATAGTACTGCGAATATTGTTTAGTTGAATTTAAATATGAAAGGTTCGGGGAATTCACATCAGCAAGGACTTGACCTGCTTCATAAAGACAGTCAAGACGCTCTTGTAACATGGGCATCTCCTCTTCGGTGCAAGACC
The DNA here is from genome assembly GCA_020975415.1 of Calonectria hawksworthii. NCBI lineage: Eukaryota > Fungi > Ascomycota > Sordariomycetes > Hypocreales > Nectriaceae > Calonectria > Calonectria hawksworthii. The sequence continues at coordinate 1,053,731 of JAHXZK010000005.1, read as the reverse complement.
GGAACACATATTTCAAGGATTCCAAGTTGCACTTTTCTTTATTCACCCAATAATAGGGGTCGGTAATGGGGATTCCTGAAGCAGTGGCCCGGGGCCGGGGTCAACAATATGAAGCCATGATGAGGGCAGGTGGCGAACCTTCGTCTAGGGCTCGCTGGAGTGCTGCGACTAGACTCCAATAACCCGTCCATCTCTTCCCGCGGTACTCGATGGCAAACCTCTCATCATCGGGCAGCTCGGACCAGAATGAAAAGTTTAACAGGTCCATGGTGAAGATGAAGTCGACGGTGTTCTCATCCTTCTCTTTGGGGTGTAACTCGTGCTCTGACCACGTGGATGTCGAGTATCCCTTCTTCTGCATCTGGGAATAAATGGCTTCGGCAGCATTCTTGGAGGAGCGCATGTCAATAGCGACATCGACACAAGTGTCGTAAACATGCTCGACAGACTTAAGGACCCCGGTATCGGCCTCTGGCGTGTCGTTGGGGATGTTCCCATTGAGGTGCTTGCGCAGGAGGTCGAGGAGTTCGGGGTCGGCCTCGTCGTCAGACATGGTTACTATTATTTCCAGAGGATCTCAGGGCTAAAGCGAATCTATGAAAAGAAAGAAAAGACGAAAATGAAGAGACGAAATACGAAAGATAAATAAGATTAGAAACGCCGAGGCGACAGGGTGGTGAGTGAGACCTTCCTCGGGCGAGGCCTGGGCGCTTTTGACTCAAGAATCTGTTTCGTGGGGCGCAAAACTGGCCAGAGTCAGGCACATACAGTGTGCCTGGCCTGGGCCAACCCCGCGGCCAGAGGCGTCGGGAGGGCTAGGGGAACTAAGAATAGGGCGTTCATTTGGGTGTGGATGGAGGGACAGGCTTCTACGTATTGCTTCCGCTGATAGGAGCGCAGCATGAACAGCGGGCAGCAAAACCCACAAATGCCCATCCATGGGTGGCCCAATTGACTGATGGTGCTGTTGCTTGCATCACTCGCAGGCCTTGAGGACTGATCTCCGTTCCCCTGGCCGGCGCTCTGTAGACCCGTTGACAGCTGCCGCCAGTGAGGGCGGACGGCAGGCCAGAAAGCTGGCAAGGCCACCAATCAGCGGGCCGTTTTTGGCTCCATTCCGGGCCCAGCAGCGAGTACCCGGCAACTGAGCGGCAACGTCATTGGTCGCAAGCCAAGGATGTCCCAGCTCTCACCACCAAGCCGCACCCACTGATTCACTGTAACAGCACCAGCCAACCCGCCTAACTTGCACTTGGACCTAGACCCGGCTCCAGCTGCACGCCAACACGCGACCCTGACTTTCACATTTCATCTCTCGCGAACTGCATGCGCGCAGCCGTCTTACTCTGCAGCCCCCCTCCTTCGATCCGTCTCCCCGCGTCTGTTGAGCGCCGACGACGAAGCTGCCGTCGATGATGGATGCGACCAACCCTGTGAACCACGCTCAGCCTGCGCCTGCGGCCGCGGCGCCGGAGCAGCAACAAGAGCATCAGCAAGAGCCTCAACAGCCCCAGCAGCAGCCCCAGCAGCCTGTTGCGCCCAACAACGGGCCTCAGCGACGAACTGCTGTCGTGCCGCGCGATAGATTCAACCACCAGTCGCTCGGCGCGACTCTCAATACCTCTGTCAAGCAGGCATGTCCCCCCCGAATCGATTCCCTCTCGAGTCTCCCCGAGTCCACCCCACGCACTTCATTGTCAGCTTCGTTCCCGATGGCCGTGATCCGCCGTCTTTCTCTGTACCCCGATCCATCATTTCGACGCGAAGATTATCAATCCATGACTAACAATGTATGCGCAGGCCCGCGTGCTCATGGTTGGTGCTGGTGGCATCGGCTGCGAGCTCCTCAAGAACCTGGTGCTGACAGGCTTCGGCGAAATCCACATCGTCGACCTCGACACCATCGATCTTTCGAACCTGAACCGACAGTTCCTCTTCCGCCACGAACACATCAAGAAATCCAAAGCCTTGGTACGTACGATCCATCGACCTTCCCCCCCGTAACGCCACGCCGATTAACGTGACGATAGGTTGCCAAGGAGGCTGCCCAGAAGTTCAACCCCAGCGTCAAGATCGTCGCGCATCACGCCAATATCAAGGATGACGAGTTCACTGTCTCGTGGTTCCGCGAGTTTCGCATCGCATTCAATGCCCTCGACAACTTGGAAGCAAGAAGACATGTCAACAAGATGTGCTTGGCCGCCGATGTTCCACTCATCGAGAGTGGCACCACTGGTTTCAACGGTCAGGTGCAAGTGATTAAGAAGGGCGTCACGGCGTGTTACGACTGCACGCCCAAGGAGACACCCAAGTCCTTCCCCGTGTGCACCATTCGGAGCACCCCCAGCCAGCCCATTCATTGCATTGTCTGGGGCAAGAGCTATCTGCTCAAGTACGTATTTGTCTGACCTGTTTCGGCTGTGGCTGGCTACTAACAATCCCATTAGTGAGATATTCGGCACCAGTGAGGACCAGTCTGCGTTTGATCACACGGCCGACGGCGACAATGGTAGGTTTTCCGGTATTGTCACTCGCAGTCGGTAGCTAACCAAACACAGCCCAAGAAATCGAAGAATTGAAGAAGGAGTCTGAGGCCCTGAAGAAGATTCGAGATGCAGTGGGCACCCCCGAGTTCCCACAAATGCTCTTCCACAAGGTTTTTACTGCCGACATTGAACGACTGCGTTCCGTAGAGGATATGTGGAAATCCAGGCGGGCGCCAGAGGCTCTGAAATACGAGACCCTCCTGTCGCAAGCTGCCGAAGCCCTCGCATCAAAGGATGCTGTTCTGAATGACGACCAAAAGATTTGGTCTCTTGAGGAGAGTCTCGTGGTTTTCAACGATAGCCTTGAGCGACTGAGCAAACGCATTATTGAGCTCAAGAGCAACAAGAGCCCCCAGGATGCGGAGCCCATCATCACATTCGATAAGGATGATATTGACACTCTTGATTTTGTCGCTGCCAGTGCCAACATTCGCTCCACCATCTTTGGCATTGACCGCAAATCACGATTTGACATCAAACAGATGGCTGGCAACATCATCCCAGCGATCGCCACCACTAACGCGATTGTAGCTGGCCTGTGCGTGTTGCAGTCATTCAAGGTTTTGAGAGACGAATACAAGCAATCCAAGGAGGTGAGATGGCCACGATAAGAGCATTTCTGGCTTTGTATTGACACTGGTGATAATTAGGTGTTCCTGACTCCATTTGCGCCAGCGCGCCTTCTTGCCCCAGACACCTCGCGGGAGCCAAATCCCGATTGCCCGGTCTGCAGCGTCTTCTACACAAACGTTGTGGTGGATTTGTCTCGCGCGACCCTAAACGACCTTGTCGAAGATTTCATCAAGGTCAAGTTGGGCTTTGGGGATAAGGAATTTGTCGTCAACAACGATGTGGGTGTACTGTACGACGTTGACGAAATCGACAACCTCCCAAAGAAACTTTGCGACCTCGGTGAGTTATTCTACAGTAGCACATGCTCGTCTATTTGTCTAACCGTGGCATGACAGGGATTAAAAAGGACAACTTTTTGACCATCATTGATGAGGATGACGATGACACCTTTGTCAATGTCGTCATCAATGTTCAAGAGGGGTTTGTAGGCTCAAAACAGCTATTTGAATACATGACTAATAAGACTAGGACCTTTGATGCTGATAAGAAGCCCATTGAGGCGACATTCCTCGAAACACCACAGATTCCCCGGAAACCAAAGAAGCCTGAGCCCGCCCACGCGAACGGCAACGGTCATCAGAATGGTCAGCAAGATGATGATTTGGTCGAGGTTCAGCCCAAGGGTGTGAAACGTCCTCACCCCGAAGACGGCGAGCAGCCACTGAAGAAGGCCAAGCTTGCCACAGCTGCAACGGATGTTGTGGTGGTAGAGGATGCTGGCGGTGCGATTGTCATAGACGACTAATTGGCTCGAGCTCAGCGTAATTGCATTCGCGATGGATGCATCATGCGGCGCTCAATCCACCATCAAGATTGAGAATACAGTTATTGGCAAAGGCGTTTGAGGCGAGGAAGATGGCAGCATCCGCAACTTCCTCTGGATTACCTACTCGATTTAGTGGGGTATCTTTGAGGAAAGCTGTTTGCAATTCTGGCTTGAGGTCTAAAACGGCACATGTACATTTAGCATCGGCCCTTCTGGATGAAAGGGAGTTTTGTTTTTGAGGCCTTGGAGGGCCGGTCACAAGGGGGAAAAAGGGTATACTTACGATCCCACATTTCGCTGGCGATCCAGCCAGGAAGTAGAGCATTGACACGGATGGATCTAGGGCCGAGCTCATGGCAAAGAGCACGGGTGAAGCCTACAAGGTCGTTAGAGGCCTTATTTTTGGCATTGTATTATAAATGTGGACAATTATACAAAATGGAGAAGAGGCACGATTTACGAAGGACCTTGTTTGACTTACCGACCACACCTGCTTTAGAGGCAGCATAAGCTGTAGCTCCTGAACCACCCTTGGTGGCCATGAGGCTGGAGACGTTAATGATACAGCCTGGGGTATGTAAGTCAAAATTAAACTGGGAGTTGTGAAAGAAGTAGAACATACCATGAGGACGGACCTTGGCGTGCTTGCAAACGAGCATGGTGGCCATAAGGTTGGTGTCCATGATGTCGCTCAGCGTATCCTCGGAGGTTCTCTTGAGAAACGATGTCTGAGAGATGCCAGCGCAGTTGACGAGGATATCGACTGGACCAACTACATCTTGATCCTGTATATCAATGAGCATGTGGCTTGTTGATTAAATTATAGGCTATCGAAACTAATTGACTGAAGCGAGCCAAAGCGCAGATTGACGTACTTGATCCTTATTCCTCCCAGCAAAAACATCCTTGATGGTCTCTCGTTGGGAGACGTCAAGACGAATGAAGCGATGATGCGATGGGGTCTCGCTGGACTTGGATCGAGCTTGAACAGCGGATTCGGCCGAGGGAGACGAGGGTGGAGGGACATAGGGAGTCAACAGGGGCCCAATCTTGGATCGAGATTCGACAGCGGAGCGACCCAGCAGGGACACGACTGCGCCATGGCTGGCAAAAGCTCTGGCAATGTGGGAGCCGATGAGGCCGGTACCACCCACAACAGCGCAATGCTTACCCGCGAAGGCCATTGCGTGCTTGGATGGGGGAAATAAGGCGGAGCTATAGGGAAACTGGGTTGGGGTGTGTGCGACGGGAGCAATGTGGTAGGGAGCAGGGAATAAAAATATGTCAAGAGCGGTTATGGCCTAGGCTTAGAGGGTTGACTGAGCCGTGTGGTGTTTTCAGCTTGGATACTTACTGAGCGACGGGAGTGCTTCCGAGGCGGGTCTCAGCTAGCTGCCGCAGGTGCTAGGCCCCAGCCCCTACAAGGCATCGTTAGCGGGGTACCGCCTGTAATGCTAAGGTAAGTGCCAGGAATGGTGACAGCAAGACCGTGATACGCGTACAGAGGAAAAAGCATTCATTTCTCGGCAACAAGCAAATCAAACAAAGTAAATTAGAAAAACAAAATAAAATAAAACACTTTAGTATTTTATACCTTATTGTCTTTTCTGTTTACTTTCTAGGTTTCTACTTGTGTGCACACTTTAGTGTATTATATGCTCAACAGACATGGGATGTATGTGTGTGATCGTTTTGAAGATGTTTACTCACGTTGATACGAGTAACCACTATAATTCCGACCACTTTACATATGTTTCAATATATTAATATGCAAATAAAATGGCCAGAATCATTATTTCTATCCACATAGCTGTTCTTTTGTAGGATGTGGCCCAATCTCAATTCTTTTGGACTCATGATGCAACGTTACTGGTGTGCTTATCATCATGCAAGAGAAGGTTATGGCAATCTATGGCTCTAGCGAACGTGTTAGTGAACCAACCAAGTTGCGTGCAGGATGGTAGAAAACGGCCAACGTGTCTTACTCCATCCTTCCTCAGTACGCAAGACCTCCAGCTACGCATTCTTCTCCCCGTGAGCTCATACCCATCTATTTGTACGTCAAAGCAAATCCCTCCAAAGTAAGCAGGGGTTTGATCCAACGAACAGGGTGTGTGCGCGGCGCCCCGAAGCGGGCACGGCGTTGGATCAGCGGGCTCCGTCTCCGCCTTGGCTGGTTGAGTTTATGTCAACAGAAGTCAGCTGTTTTCTCTCCTGCCGTTTGTGTGAGATTGTGCATGGTCTGGCGCAGTCCAAGGCCAAGGCCGGCGGCGTGTTTCGCCAATTTACCCATCTGTTGCACTGGATATTTGGACCCCGACGGCGATTTTGGCCATGTTTTTTCGTATTTAACCTTTTCGTCCCTCGTCCCGTTTCCTCTGAGCCCGTTCGCCGCTTGCCCCGGCTGGCCTTATTAGTCGGCGGCCCCAACCAGAGCCCAGGGCCCTATGCCCGTCTGCTTCCGTGCTCGTTTCCCCACGTGCTTTCCCACTTCAATGTTCCCTCCTCGAACTCGACCTTGCATCTTCTCCCTCTCTGTGCCATTGGCGTCGAACCGTCGCATCTCCCGCCCTCGCCGTCCTTCTCCTCACCGCCCCGCGTCGCTCCCGCCCATTTCACCATGAGCGACATGCGACGCGATGCCCCGCCGCCCCCCAGTACCACGGCCACGGCCACGACCTCGCCTACAACCGCGGCCAAGGACGACGATGTGACGCCCGATGCTGGGCTGAGGAGCCTCGACCACTGTGAGCTTCCCTCCGCCCTCCCGCACCGGCGGAGGCATGCGTTTTGCTAATCGTGCGTCGCCGTAGACAAGCGCGCCCTGCCAAAATGGCGGTACTCGTTGCGCCAGCAGCTGCTGCCCCTTATTCGATTGGAGACGCCCTACCTCGCCTGGATGCAGAAGAAGCTGCGGACGCCGGCTCTCGATAGCTACTTTGCCATTACTGCCAACCTCGGAACCCATACGTTTTTCATGATCGGTCTTCCTATATGCTTCTGGTGTGGTTATGCTGCCTTTGGCAAAGGGTACGTCACTGCTCTTTTTCGGGTGTACTTGCGATGCGCCGCTCCCCCACCACATGCTCTCCCGCTTGCCCGACAGAAAGGAACGATAATAGATGCTAACAATGTAATTTCTTTCCCCCGATACAGACTCGTTCATATCCTGGCCCTCGGTGTCTTTTGGACTGGCTTCATCAAAGACTTTTACTCTCTTCCGCGCCCGCTCTCCCCACCGCTACACCGTATCACTATGTCTGGTTCCGCTGCTCTTGAATACGGCTTTCCTTCCACGCACAGCGCTAATGCAGTGTCCGTTGCTGTATACGCACTCCTTTACCTGCGTAGTCCTGAGAATACGCTCCCGGCCACCACTAAACTGACGCTCGAGTTTCTGTCGTACTTTTACGCCGTCTCTATCATCTTTGGCCGTCTTTACTGCGGTATGCACGGATTCCTTGATGTTATCGTTGGTTCCATCATGGGTGCTGGTATTTCCTGGATTGAATTCTACTATGGCCCCCCACTGGACCAATACATGCACGAGAGTTCTTGGATGGCACCGCTCGTGGCGGCTCTTATCATTCTCGTTTTAGTGCGCATCCACCCGGAGCCTGCTGATGATTGTCCTTGCTATGATGATAGTGTCGCTTTTGCTGGTGTTGTCATTGGTCTCGAGTTTGGTACTTGGACATACGGAAAGATGGAGCTTTCGCCTTGGAATACGCATGCATATGGCGATAGCACTATTGATGTCACACATCTCGGCTTGGTAGCCAACGTGGCCAGAATCGTTTTTGGTGTCCTCATCATCTTCGCTTGGAGAGAGACGATGAAGCCTCTGCTTCTCAAATTCCTCCCACACCTCTTCCGTGTTTTTGAGCAAGTCGGTGTCAACATGCCTCGACGTTTCTTCACGCCTGCTAGCAGATACAAGTCTGTTCCTCCTGGATCTCGTATCGATACACTTTTCCCTACGGCCTCGGATTTCCCGCGCATGGTAGAGAGTATTCGTTACCCCACCACCCGTGGCCGATCGGTGTCTATTGGTCCTCAGAGCGCCGCGGACGCATATGAAACACTCGCGTACCGTGAGCGGAAGCGACGAGAAAGCGTTGGCAGCAATTCCAGCTTGAAGAGCAAGTCAAGTAACATGGAACTGCACAATATCCACGAGGACCATTCCGATAAGGCAGCCGTGGCGTCTGGATCTCAGGCGCCAGGCGCAAATGATCTTGAGAGAATAGTTGGAAACGGCGACATTTGTGCATCGCCGGTAGACGAAGACCAACCAGAGATTGTCGTGACCGAAGAAGACGGCTTGGGAGAGCAGGAAATGTTTTCTCAGCTGGTGAAACCCCGAGTACGATACGATGTGGAAGTAGTAACGAAGCTTGTTGTTTATACTGGTAAGTTTCCTGGCGTATCCTTGTGTTGGCTTCCCTAACGCTCTCATAGGTATCGCTTGGCTCGCCGTGGCCATGATTCCCATGACTTTTGAGCTTGTGGGATTAGGCACCAACCACCTCCAAGCAGAAATGAAATGAGTCTAGGCGTGATGAAATGAGACGTTGGCATAATATCCCCCATTTTTAGCCGTCTCACGGGTGTAATTCATTTAGACATTTTCTTGATGCACATATAGGGCGGTGACGAATAATTGGCGTTGCATTTGGGGTGATGGGCATGACGAAAGTAAGCTTTACGACATGGCTATAGACTTTAGATCAGTCACGAGCCGCTGTTGTGAGGTTGAGCTTTGATGCGTCACTATATAATGTGCTCCCGAGTGCCTTGAGCAAAAGGGATTGAGGAATGATGGATGACTGGGCATGATAGTGTATATTCACATGGGACATGGCACATCTTGATCCCATCTTGTTGGCAATGACGAAATGATGTATTTTCTCCTGCGAACTTTCAAAGTTTCTTCATCATAATTGTTTCACACAGTGACAATTGTTGGCGTATTTTTTGCTTTCTTTAATGGTTGATGTTGTTCCTCTGACTTGACTTGCTTGTTGGAGTAAGTGGGGTGGTTGGCGGCGATTGGCTAAAAGCTCGGTTGACAGGGTCTTTAATTGACCAACACGGTCAGACGCGGTCGCAACGCGTCCTCAGCCACTTGCCATGACCTCACAGCGATTAATCCAACTGCATCGCCCAAAAAAATCCCACACGCCAATCTTGGAGCTCATTTGACTGCAACAAACGTTTCCACAGCCACAATGTCGGACTTTGAAGATGAGATGGATGTTGATGCTCCTGGGCCCTCCAAGGACATTACTTTTTCGGCCGCAGCTACAAAGGGCAAGCGAAGCGTAGCCAACCTGCCTGTCGAAGCCGAAGACAGCTTGCCTTGGTATGAACAGGCGATGAGACGGAGCTCTAAGACGTGCCACTGACATTCTCACAGGATCGAAAAGTACCGTCCAAAATCACTCGATGACGTCTCTGGCCACCAAGACATCCTCGCGACCATCAACAAGTTTGTCGACTCCAACCGCCTCCCCCACCTCCTCCTCTATGGTCCCCCCGGTACCGGAAAGACATCGACCATTCTCGCCCTCGCGCGACGAATCTACGGTGCCGCCAACATGCGGCAGATGGTGCTGGAGCTGAACGCCTCCGACGATCGAGGTATCGACGTTGTGCGTGAGCAGATCAAGACGTTTGCGAGCACGAAGCAGATTTTCACAATGGGTGCTAGCTCTGGGGGCAAGGCTGGTGCACTGGCGGGCTTCAAGCTTATTATCCTGGACGAGGCTGATGCCATGACAAGCACCGCGCAGATGGCCCTTCGACGTATCATGGAAAAGTACACAGCCAACACTCGATTCTGTATCATTGCCAACTACGCTCACAAGCTGAGCCCTGCTCTTCTGAGCCGATGCACGCGATTCAGATTTAGCCCGCTCAAGGAGGGCGACATTCGGGTCTTGGTGGACAAGGTAGTGGATGAGGAAAAGGTGAACATTAGCGGTGAGGCGGTGGATGCTCTGGTCAAGCTGAGCAAGGGAGACATGCGAAGAGCTTTGAACGTTCTGCAGGCATGCCATGCTTCAAGTGAGTCAAGAAACCGAAATGACACGTTTGGTTAACTAACGTACTCGTAGGCACGCCACTCAGACCAAAGGACGCTCCCAAGATTCCTGACAGTGAAATCAAGAGGGACAACATCACAACGGAAACCATCTACAACTGTATCGCTGCACCTCCCCCGGATGCCATCAAGGAAATTGTGTCAACTCTCTTAAACACAGCCGATGTGACGAGTTGCTTGAACACCATCAATGCTCTCAAGGTTTCGCAGGGTTTGGCATTGGCAGACATCATCACAGCATTGTCAGAAGAGTTGACCAAGCTGGAGGTGAATGCCGAGGTGATGATTACTTGGTTGGACGGCCTCGCAGACATTGAGCATAGAATCGCCAGTGGTGCTAGCGAGGCTATCCAGACAGGTGCGGTTGTGGGTGTTGTGCGAAGCGGTGTTGAATTGATGAGCCGATGAAGAACCCAACATCCAAGCGCCGATTAGGTTTGAGCAAAGACAATATTCGCAAGATAAATGGGCGGGAGTTGAGGTCATCTGGCACTCCGACAATATTGAAGTTGATTGAGATACCAGCATGTGTGTTGTATGAAAACTAGGGAACAGCGCATGGACTAAAGACATTCAATGAATACACAACAAGCAACGGGATTCATCATATGAAGGAGCGATTAGAACTTTTTTGCTCTTATGGAGGGTAGCACAGCAGCAGAAAAACGTTGATAGCAGACAGCTTGTGTTGAGTGTGAGACAAGGCTGGATGAAAATAAATGCGACAAGACATGATGATATGATACGACGACCCAATTCGCATAAGCGCGCAAAGGAGCTGCACCTTGTCCCTTTGCGTCCACAGCGGTCGTATTTATTGCCCAAGATGGTGAATCTTCCACTAGCCACGCCGTTGAATTGTGGCGCAAGCTGTCGCATGTATCTCAGCTGGCATGGGGGGGTGGACTCGAAACCCGCTAGAAAGCGTACTAGCCCGTATATAAAACCCATCCTATCTCAGCTCGCCGAGGCCTGCATCAACCTGCCCCAAAGGTATGGCGTCTCCGTGCGATCGGAGCCATACGCAGCCGTGAGCAGAGAGAAGAAGAAAAAAAAGAAACTCCACGGCGGGGGAAACGAAAAGAAAGCACAGGGAAAGCAAAAAAAGAGTCACGAGTTAACAAGCTGTGCGACACCCATCACCAATGGAGTCGGTCGCCTCGTCGGACGCTGGCGCCAGCGCTCCCACCGTCGTCGAGCCGCTCTCGGAATCAACAATCGCTCGCATCCCGCACATTCTCCCTCACGAGCGCGTCTTCCCCATCCAGATCGGCAGCGAGCTGTTCAAGCTCTCAGGCGCCTCGCTCTCGTCCGACGGTACGTCATTGCGCCTCTCTACCACACCCCTCGTGCCCAAGCTGGCCCCCAAATGCGCCCCAAGCAGCAACGACCTCTCATGGGCCCCAATCGCACACTCACTGACCTTGTCTATGGAATAACAGCTCCTTCGTACTTTTCGCAGTACTTTCTCTGCCAGCTGCGCGCCGCCGAAGAGAACGGCGAGGGCTCCAACGCTCACATCCGAACGCTCTACATCGACCGCGACCCCGTCATCTTCCGCGACATCTCCCTCCATCTCCAGGGCTACCATGTGCAGCCTCGCGATGGGCAGCACTTTGTGCGCCTATTCTCGGATGCCCAGTTCTACAGCTGTACGTTTTTAGGGGTGTTCCGTTACGGACACATACACGCATGCATGCATGCATGCGTCCTCGCAAAATTGAACCTGTTGCTGACCGTTTCTCGTCTCCAGTGCCCAAGCTGATCTCGCAGCTCTACGAGGAGAGCATCTTCATCTCCATCGGCCACCGCGAGTTCCAGATCCCGCGCGACATCTTCACGGACCCGGGAAACTCGCCCAACTTCTTCTCGCTGGGGTTCGCCGTCTTCTTCTCGCGGCCCGACGACCTGTTCCCGGGCCTCGACCGCGACGGCCTCATCCGCCCGCCCTCGATCCTCCCGCCGTCGGTGCCCAACCGCAGCTCCGAGACCTTTGCAGAGCTGCTCCGCCTCTTGAGGGGATACCCGGTGCGCATCCGCGACGAGGTGCACCGCCAGGACCTGCTGCGCGACGCCCGCTACTTCCACTTCAAGGGCCTCGAGCAGCGCCTGATCCCCCACTCCATCACCTACAACTCGACCCGCCGCCGCGAGGAGATTGTCCTGCGCCTCGAGAACGTCCAGAAGAGCGGCATCAGCGTCCTCAACGAGGGGCCCGAGCCCGTCATGGGCTGGGTCCAGTACGCCCGCCCCTACGTCGACGAGAAGCCCGCCGAGCTCGTCCTCGAGATTGGCGGCGAGATGACAAAGATCCATTTCACAAACGGAGGCGTGCCCAGGGCCGAGTTCTTTAAAGACACCAAGGCCCGCGTTGCCAAGCTATTCGAGGTGATTGCTACCAAACTCAACCTGCCGCCCACGACGCAGCCTCTCGGCTTGCTCATGGCCTCGGGCGGCGCTGGGTCCCAGCCCCCGACGCCGGGTAACACACCGCTGAGCGAGGACCTCGTACGTGTTGTCCTCGACTCTGAATCAGCCATTGTTCTCGACGGAAAGGACCACGTTATCCGGGAGACGGCCGCTGAGGAGCCCGCACCTCTATCAGCTGTCGACTCGCCCGCCAGCAGCATCGGAAACGGCGTCATCCCCCCGTCTGCCAACCCGCGCAAGCGCCGCCGCACCGACGGCAGCGTTCCCCCCGGCGGTGACGAAGAGTGGACAGTCATGACGGGCCAGTGGCGTCTCCGCATCCAGAGCTCCAAGAGCAGCAAGAGCGCCGTCGAGTGCGTCCTCGTCGCCGTTAAGCTCGACGCCGTGAGCTCCCAGCTAGGCCGCAACATGGCAAGAGGATTCCTCGGCAGTTAAAAAAGAAAGAAATGGGATATAAATATACTACTATTACTATTATTTTGCTTTGAAGAAGAGCTGTGGCCGAGCAAGGAAAAAGGGATGTTTGTTGGGAAAGGACATGAACAGGGAGTTCATCCAGCGTAAGGAGTTGAAAGGTTGAAAGTCTTGGATAGCATACACACGCACGCGCGCGCACACACAAACACACACACGGCATGGCATAAAGGAAACTTGTACTTATTTCTTCGTTGTTCGAATTCGATACCACTGTTTTTTATTTCTTGTAACAACAACGCCTTGCGCCTTCGCTGCCAATAGTGCAAAGTGATAACAGGTCCTAAAGGAGGGACCATGTCGATCACATTAAACAAACTCCTTAGGGGGGGATTTGGTTTTAACAGAACAAGCAGTTAATTTTGGTGAGGGTGTTCTTTTTGCAAAAGAGCAAAAAAGGGAAAACCAAATGCTAAAAACGGAAAAACACCAATGTATACAAACGGCCACCATACCACCCGATTACTTCGTGGCCCAAGAGACGGAGCAGATAAGGAAACATGAGCCCTCATACATCAAATGCATCATCAAAACCAAACTCAAAAACAAGCAACTAGTAGCACCGCCCGCGCAGACACCAAAGTTATCATGCCCTCCAAAAGTCCTGACTCTGCTTTTGTTGTCCAACAAGCATTAAGATAAAACCACCAAAGGTGGAAAGAGTGAAAAAAAAAAAAAACAAGTTCATAAGAAACGCCTCCTTCGCCTGGCATAAAATGCAAAACCCGATTATAAGGCGACAGAACAGAAACAAGTCCGTGGTGGCAAGAGGAGGAGTAAGTAGCCACAATCTTTCTAAACATCAACTCCGACCGGGGAGGAAAAGTAGGATAATGCTATAGTTGAGAGGAGGTTCGTCACGTCGTGTCGCAGGCACCAGCCCGAGAGTGTCTTGGGAGCATTCACCGCTTCTTGGAGGCAGCGGCGGACATACTGCTCGTGGGAGCGCTCATGTTCCTACGCTCAACGCCCTCAACCATCTTGCGGCGAGGCGTCATGGTGCCCTGGGCCATAGAACGGGCACGGCCGCGACGCTCGCGGATCTTGGCAAGAGCCTGTTCCCGTGTCATGGTCGGTGTCAGGGCAGGGTTGGACAGGTCGAATGTGGCCCTGTCACGAGACGGCGTGCGAAGGCGCTCGTTGAATGATGCGCTGTTGCGAGCAGTGTCGTCGTGGATCGGCACCGAGGTCGTCGTGGTGACGGTGTAAAAGGCATTAGATGTGTGGGGTCGTGTGTCGGCGGTCTCGGCGTCATCATCGGCGCGGGCTTCCGGAGCAACGTCAGGCATGCTTGGGATGGAAGGCAAAGGGGCCGAGTGGATCTCATCATAGGGGTCCTCATGGGGAGCATCAAGCAAAGAAGCGAGCGAAGCACGTTCCTGGGCTAGGAGCGCAAAGGAAGGGGGTTCCACGGACGGGGTTCGCGCGTACATACGAGGGTTTCGCTCCCTTTCATCCACCTCGGGCTCTGCACGCTCGCTGGCCGAGGGCCTTGAAGAACGCTCAGGCTGAGATTCACGGCGAGGCTCTTCCACAGTCTCCAGCTCCTTCTTTGGTTCGGCAGCCACCTCTGCTTCGGCACGGCTCTGTGCTTGGAAGGCCGCGGCCTCTTGCTCAGACACGGTACGGAAGATCCCCTCCTGGGGGCAGAAGATGGTGCTTAGACGAGGACCCTTCTTCGATCTGGGTGCAGCCGGTCTAGGAGTGAGGTCTTCCTGAGACTCTTCCTCTGGTCGGGGTGCAGGCTCGGGTTGGGCCTCGGGCTCCTCAACGCGAGGAGGAATCGGGGCCCGATCCTGAAAATCCGAATTATTCAGCTTGACCACCTTGTCGTGGGGGCTCTCGAGGCCAATGGAGCTTCGTCTCTTCTGGCGGCGGGGTGGTGACTTGGCCTTAGTGCATGGGCAGCAACGCAGCTGGCATTCCAGCTGAAGGAACTCAACCATCTCCTGGGCACGTTCCGCTCGCTGTCGCTCAAACTGCAGCTGCATGGTGAGCTCGTCGATCTCGGCCTCGCTGGCTGCTGATGAAACAATGTCCAAAGTCGATAGGGACACACGGGGCTCTTTTCTCTTCCTTGGTGAGGCAAATTCGTCGTCGGCGCTGTCTGTGGAGGGGAGAGGGATTCGTCCCTCGGCGGCAATACGGGCAACTTCTTCGTTCTTAGCGGCTGTCTTGAAGGCGTCTCGTTCCTGCTCGACGACCTTGATTCGCTCAAGGGCCTGGTCAAGCTGCTCCTGGACACCGACAATCTGATAGCGTGCCGTGAACGCCTCCTGCTCGCGGACCTTGCTTCGCTCCTTTTCGCGCTTCAGGCTCTCGTCATTCGTCTTGATGGTGCCCCTTGCCGACTTGAGTTCCTCCTGAAGCTTGACAATAGATGATTGAGTCTTGAACGTCTCCTTTCGTGCTCGTCGAATCTCCTTCTCCCATAGGGCTTGTGTGTGGGCGTGCGTCTCCTTGGCGCGGCCGTAGTTTTCCTTTGCATCAGTCAGCAAGGGTGAGCCTCAGGTGCTTGTTCCGGCATGGCTCACCATTAATGTCTCTAGGCGTTCGCCCACTCTTCGTTCACGGTCCTTTCCTTCCTCGACGGCCTTTTGTAAGGCCTTGACTTCGTCCTTGAATTTCCTTAACTCGGTCTCAGCCTCCTCGCGGCCCAGCATGGCCCGCTTCAGGGCGGCGTCAGCTGTCTTGCGTTCGAGTTGCTTCGACTGTAGAGAGACACTAAGGTTGTTGAACTGGCTGATTTTATCGTGGACCGAGCTCTCGCGGCCTCCTCCTTGGCGAACATTGGAAAAGATGGAGGACTCTCTTTGTTGATTGACACGCTCCGCCGATGCGGCCTGGAGTGGCCCGCCTGGAGAACCAGGTAGGCTCGGGGTCTGCGACATTGTGACTGGGATCTCTCGAGTGTGTATGTGCGTGTGTGTGTCAGTTGGTGCCAGGTTTAGTATAGACGGCAAAGATATAATAGCGTTGAAGGTTGTTGTGGTTGTGAGGTGGGATGGTGGGTTTATTGACGGGGAGGGCTTGTTGATGTCACGCCAAAAAAAAGTCCGCTAAATTGACCGGCCAACGCAGGCCTTATGCAGGACGCACGGCAGCCGTTAGCCTAGTACAGCTTCCACCAATTGCCGGGGCTAAAATATGCTGACCCCCTTCGATGGGGCGTCCGCTACCGATAAGGCCGATAAGCCATTGACAGATGACGATCCCAGAAAGCTCGTCTCGTGTTAATCTGGAGAGCGGATCAAAAGGACAAATCACTAACAGGCCACGCTCGCTTGCACCACAACATCCTCGGATCACTCAGCTATTCGCTTCTTCTCTCGCAAAACCGTCGACACATACCTATCAACTTCGGAATCCAATTTCGCAGCCCAGGCAACGCACACCATGGCCAGCGAGGACTCAACCGTGCGGCAGCGCAAGGCCGCGCCAGCGCAGGAGCCAGAGCGCGAATCCTCCTCTGATTCCCAGGCGAAGAAGACCAGCAAGAAGCGCCGCTCGCGCGCCGATGAGGAGGATGACTACAGCCCCTGGGTCGATGTTCTCCGCGTCCTGACCTTTTTGCTTATGGCCTCCTGCGGCGTCAGCTACGTCATTAGCGGCGGCGAGAGTTGGTGGTGGGGAATGAAGGACAAGCCCGATGTCCTGACGGTGAACTACTGGAAGGAGTTGCTCAAGGGACCAGTTGAGTCTTCCCCCGAGATACATGATCTCCTCCGTCGTCAATTGTCTAACCAAGCCTCTTTCCGCAGGATCCGCCCATTTACTTGACTTCCGATGAATTGGCCAAGTACGACGGCACGAACGAGGAGTTGCCCGTATACATCAGCCTCAACGGCACCATCTTCGACGTCAGCAACGGTCGCCGCATCTACGGCCCCGGCGGTTCTTACAACGTCTTTGCCGGCCGCGATGCCTCCCGTGCCTTTGTCACCGGCTGCTTCCAGGAGGACCGCACCGGCGACATGCGCGGCGTTGAGCTCATGTACATGCCTCTGGACGATCCTGTGACGGACGCCCACTGGTCTGAGTCTCAGCTCACCGTCATGCGCGCCAATGAGCTCGCGGCTGCCAAAGAGAGAGCCCACAACGCACTTCTCCACTGGGTCAAGTTCTTTACCAACAGCAAGAAGTACCACAAGGTCGGATACCTCGTCCGTGACAAGGACTGGCTCGAGAAGGAGCCCCTGAGGGAGCTCTGCGCTGCAGCCTCCAAGGGACGAAAGAAGCGCGCAATCCCTGACATGGAGGCCAACTAATTGGCTGATCGCAGCCTGGGTCTTGGGTACATTAGGATCAATTCTGGTACATTGTTTAAGTAGCTAATTCATTCGACCTCATCATATTCTGTGTCCATCAATACTCAATTGTGACATGTATACAATATTTACCAACGATGCTGAGCATTCTCGTGTGAACGAATCGTGAGCTGTTATGTGATGATACAACGTGATATTTCTTAATTCAATACAATACTTTAAACTACCATCCTTCGCTAACTCGTTGTAAATATGATTTTTTCCAAACCGCGACTTAGAACCCCCAATTCTTAGCATATCATGTGACATAAAGGAAAGGGCTGCAAGCAGCCGTGGATATATAAACAGAAGCAAGAGACATAACATTAAGGGTTGTGACGAGAGCCTGCTCTTCTTTAATTCGTTCGAGCTGCTTACAGCAGCATAAAACCAGCTGCCACAACGAACAACAGCGTGCTGGGGGAAGCCATTCTGGGAGCTGCAGCGGGAACGGCCGTCTGGCTGGAAGAGCCGCCAGTGGGTGTTGAGGCGGGTGTGCCTGTAGAAGAACCACTGTCGCTGCCGCTGCCACTACCGCTGCCGCTGCCACTACCGCTTCCACTACCGCCACCACTGGTGGAGCCTTCGCTGGGCACCTCGTTAGAGTCGCTCACAGACTCGGAGAGGCTCTTGTAGTTCTTCAAAGATCTAGTGGAGTTGGCAGAGGTGCTATCGTAGTGTTAGTCATCTCATGTCATGCTTGTTGATCGTAGTGGCGCTGAGACTTACTTCTCGTTGATAACCATGGACATGCCACCCTGGCAGTGCTTGCCTTGACTGCAGTACAGCCAGATAGGCTTGGTGTCCTGGACCATGATGGTGTATGTGGGGATCATGCCACTTCCAACGCTGGCCTCGACAGGCATGTAGCCGGAGTAAATGCCCTTAGCGCTCGAGTTGATGTTGGAAATGGGAACGCAAGGGTTGTCAAAGTTGGACTGGGTAACAGTGTGGTTTCCCACCCAGAACTGGAACTGCACCATCGATCCTACTGCCGCTGTGATGTTGTCGGGCCAGAACTTGAGTCCGGTCTGGTTCGCAGCTGACCTGCCGACGGCGACGACTTGCACGTCAACAGCTACTAGGCGTTAGTACCGTACTCCTCTGGGACCATGAGCCATGAGCCATCATACCTTGGGCCATGCCTGCTAGGGCAGCCAGGAACATTGATTGAAAGCGCATGGTTATTTGTTTGTTGTGGTATTAAGGGTATCTTTTAACGAAGAAAAGAAAAATGCTTGGCCACCAGTGACAAGCAAGGAACGACTTTGTTGGAGATGAAGCAAACGACAGAATGCGACTTGCGCCTCGGGAGGTCTAGCCTCTCGGAGAAGAATAGAAATAAAGGAAAAGAAAAAAAGGAGCAACGGCAGCAGCACTAGGTGAGTTGGTTTAGGAAAACAAAGTGGGAGGGAGACGTAGAGGAGGAAACAGCCATGAATTTAAACCAATGCATGATCGCCAGAAGCGCCCTGGGGACATCTGCCACGAAGCACATCTGAAGCATCAAGGAGGTGCGAGATGGAGTTGCCGTCTCGGCGACCCATTGCCGCCTAGTCAACAAGAGAGAAAAACTAAACCAGTGTAAGCGACGGGTTGTTTGGAGGTGGCCGGTTTGAGACTGGCACGCACGAGCAGCGCCGGCGGGAGCTGGGAGACAGCTGCTTTGAAACTCTTGGTGAAGGATCGCCACGGGCAGCTGAGGGTGAGGGTTTTGGGCCTTGGCATAACCGCCGTGAGACTTGGGGGTCACCAACCGACAAGAAACACGGCTGCTTCAAACCTGTCTCTGATGCCGAGTGCGACTTTCCCTTGAGCATTCATTCCCGCTCTCCACTTCACGCCATCTGGTTCCGCTTTCAACACAATCAGAAAAAGAAAGACAGAGGAGAGAGAAAAAAGAACAAGCATGGCGATTTCTTGAGCCGTTGCGTTTCTCGGGATCTTTCATCCAGACTCGTCTCCACACCCGGGCTGCTGTCATTCCGGGTCCCCCCCCCCCCCTCCCCAGCCCACTTCATCACGGCCGAGCACGCAGCCGCTCGCGCAGGGTCCTTCCGAAATTGATAGGGAAAAAAAAATAAAAATAAACGAGGCCTTCCTTAAGCGGCCATCCAGGGTCCCGCCGAGGAGGCCCGGCCGGGGTCGTCCTTCGGCTTCTCGGAAGTGCCTCAGCCCAATGCCCTCCTACACGGCCGAGACACGCCCCGTTTCACGGCGCCCCAAGGGAGCGACCCCACCACCCATATAGTGTCGCAGACCCAAAAGAGGATACAGCCTGTCAACTATCCAGCGGCTGAATGCCAACCTTTATTGGGGGGGCTTGTCGCCGCCAATTGTTTCATCCATCAGTTACCGACGAGCCATCCTACGCCAAAACTGTGGCGTAGCATCCCTCCATCCCTCCTCCGTACATCGTCACATCACATGAGATCCGTCTGTTACTCAATCGCAGATTCAGAACGGCACTAGCCTTCCAGTTTCGTACCTTCTTATTCAGGCACATGGGTCTCCGTCACAGGTTCCATCCCGAATTGACAAACTGCCAAGTAAATGCCAAATGCATAATTTATCCATGTTCTAATACCGCTGTCATCCATTTATGCCCACACATTGGAAACTGGTACACGTTTTGTGCGACTGCGGCCATGTATGTACTGGGCAGGTTCGCCAATTACCCGGTATTTAGATCGATATTTGCCCAGATGCGCAACCTCTTATTACAAGTCGACCGTACAATATATCCTTGGCCAGAACCGGTTATCTCCAACATGTGCAGTCCTGTTTTTAAATCGCCCCAGGTCACCCTGCTGAATAGAGAACCAGGCTTGCTTCTAGGCTACACGCAATGCTGTCCTCCGTCCCTTTGCGATAACTTTGCCCATCCTTCCTTCTATAAAACACCAAGATCAATTCCAAGACGAGTCCCCATGAGATACGTAAGTGTTTGGGTTATTTATGGAGTCGGTTTCGAACGTAATTATCTCCCAATAATTCGAATGTGGCTTTGCTGGATCTCGTTCGCGTTTCGTATCGTCGTTCCTCATACATGTGCCCTTACCAGGCTGTTAGTATTCAGAATTTATAAACACGATTCCGAAGGCACGTACCATAGGCATCTCAGCCAGGCTCCCCTGGCTAACAGAAAACTGGGTTGCCATCAACATCTAGCCAAACCTCACAGGTCTAACAAGAGCTGCGGGGACACCTTCTCCAAATCCTCAACCTAGGCCCAAAATGTCAGTGTCCTTTCTTCCAACATGAGCACCCAAGTATGACCAACCTCCAAAAACCCGCCGTTCTTTTCGACCGCTGCCCGCGCAATTGCCTCTCTCACGAAGATGTCAAAGTATTTGCCCGTAGCCGCATTCGCATCTTTTGATATCCGGGTCGCATCCTTGGTGAAAAACTCGTGCAGGAGGCGCGTTAAGAGGTCCCGCGGAATCGTCTTTTCTGTCTCTGGCTCTTCGTCTTCCACTGTGTGCACCTCTCTTCCTGACGCAGCGCGGCCTTGTTCGTCCGACGACTCGAATGGGTTGCTGGAATCGGGTTCTGCTGTTGTAGGTTTCTTGCTCGTCGCAGCCGGCCGACCGCGCCGAGCGCCCGAAGATTGTTTAGGAGGCATTGTTGGCTACAATTGGAGTGGGCAAGATCAAGCAGCTTTGACATGGGAGCTCGGTGCACTGATCCTGTCGCGTTGGAGGGGTCACAACGAACCGTGCTTAGTCATCAATGTCAACTCCTCGCCAACATGGTGATAACCTCAGGCCTTTCGTTTGGAGAAAGAGAGGCAGATACAATAAATTCATTCGAAGATGCCGGTTTATGGTGATACAAGAGACATCAGATGGCATTTCACCGCGTAAAATTGAGGGAACCAGCGTTGAGAAAATTCTGATACAGTCAAGGGAAATTGCATTGCATAGGTGTATAAATTACAGCGACCTAGAAAGGTAGGCACAGCAAGAGGAAGAAAGACGCCAAGCCTATGCCAGTCTAACCCGCGAAGAGCTAGTGTTGCAGAGAACCGCACGTACGGGTATCTATTACAACTTCCCTCTTCCTGCACTTCGATCTCGCCCTTTTTTATCAACCAGCCGACAACACCGTCAAACCAGTCGATGGATTTCTCATCCACCATTCTCTCCCGAAGGAATTCTATACAGATGTTGGGGTTAAGGGAATTTAACCAGAGCCACCCTTGAAGGCCTTGCCGAAGAGGAGGACCTGGAGCTGATCGTAGATGGACAGGACACCAGCACCGGCGACACCACGGAGAATGTTGGCACCAGCACCCTTGAAGAGAGACTTGACACCCTCCTTGGCGACGATCTGCTGAGCAGCGTCGAGGGTGTTCTTGTACTTGACGGCCTGACCAGAGGTCATCATCATTCGTCGTCGGACGGTGTCGAGAGGGTAAGAAGCGATACCGGCACCGGTGGTGACGACCCATCCCAGAGCGAAGGAGGCAAGGAAGTTGTTGGCCAGGCTGCCGACGAGGACGACGGGCTTGATGGAGTCGTACATTCCGAAGTAGAGACCACGGTAGACGACGATACCAGCAACGGAGGGCATGAAACCACGGTAGAGACCGGCAATACCGTCAGAGGCAAGGGTCTTGCGGTAGACGTCAACGAGACCGTTGAACTGACGCTCACCACCCTTGGCGTTCTTGGCATCGTTGGCCAGACGGGTACGGGCGTAGTCCAGGGAGTAGACGAACAGAAGTGAAGTGGCACCAGCAGCACCACCGGAGGCAAGGTTACCAGCCATCCAGAGGGCGTAGCCGTCACGCTCCTTCTTGTAACCGAACATCTTCTTGAACTTGTCACGGAAGGCAAAGTTCAGAGCCTGGGTAGGGAAGTATCGGATGACGTTGGCAGTGTTGCCTCGCCAGAGGGACATAACACCCTCATCGGCGATGGTGCGCTTGAAGCAGTCACCAATGCCATTGTACTTGCGGTCAAGACGACCCTGCTTGATCATCTCATCCTGTCCATGTTGTCAGCATTGATACATATCAGATTTTTAGTGAGGCCCTGTTTGCCCTCTGCACGTGACTGCTGCGGAAATTTTCAAATTTTCGGCAAGTTGTCAAGAGACAGAGCAACAGGTCCCTCAAAGGTTGTTACTAACCTGGTTCTGGATGAGGAGCTTGACACGCTCGATGGGGGCGGCAGCAGTCTTCGAGACGGCGGCGGAGACACCACCCACTATGGGAATTGTTAGTTTCGGATCGATGTGATGGATGGCAGCGCGGGCAGGCACGAGGCAACACTGGGTCACCTCGGCTTGTCTCGTGATGATGTCAGATGGAACGTACTCAAGAAGTCGGCCATAAAGGGCTGTAAAAGCAGACACGTTAGCCGTTGATCCGAATTCGGAAGGGTTCCCTCATCGTCATCTTGCTCGGCCAAAAGGCAGCGCCGTGATAGAAGCAATCCAGCTGGTGAGCGTGCTCGTGAGCGGCAGCAAAGTGCTGCAGTACCTCGAGTGAAGCCAATTGAGGCATGCGATCGAGTCGAGCGGGCTCCAGTTGATGGATAGACAGCTATCGCGGACGCGGCATTTCACGGCGTTGCGGATATCGAAAAAAGTGGGAAGGAGGGGAATAGCTTCAAAGACTTACCGGCATGCCCAGAACCTTCTGTTGCTCAGCCATTGTGACGGATACTTTCCCTTGACGAAGAAAGAATTGAGGGGAGATGGAGGGATGAAAGAGAAAGAAAGAAGGGTGGGAGGTCGAGCGAAATAAATTCTGCGCCGACGGGGGGTGGAGGGTGGTCTTTGGGGGGAGGGAAAAAAATTGCGGCGGATCTGGAGGTAGGCGCTTTTGAGCGAATCTTCCCGGCTCGCGCTAAAGGGAGCTGGGGCCCCCAGCCGCTCTCCAGTCTTTCCACGGCAACAACACTGCGGCGGCCTGAGGCCAAACGCTCACAGGGGGTGCGCCTCAGCCTGTGGCAGCCGGGAGCAGGTGCTCGAAGCCTGCGAGAACCAGTGAACGGCCCCTCAGTGCACGCAGAAGGGTGCGCAGAGTGGATCCCTCGGGGGGTGTCCAACCAGTGACCCAACTTGGGGACAGGCTGGCCGCGCCTGGGAAGCCTGGGCAGCAGCCGGCTGCGAGATTGAGATGCCGGTTCACCCCGATTTTTTGTCGCTCGCCGAGACCTAGACCCGTCCACCAGTGCCTGAGGGCTGCAAACTGTACTGTACTGACACCCAAACCATGGGCCACCTCAAACGCACACTGTGGCAGGACTCGCAGCTGCAACCACCAAAGGACCAACGGACCTCCCGATAAGCAAGCACTCGAATTGCCGCTCCTTTGCCCCAATTGCCCTCTGATCATCGCTCGGGCTCCCCGTCCCTCCCAACAGAAGAAAGAAAAGCACAGTGCCACAGTGCCATCAGTTGTCTTGGATATATCGCATCCATTCACCCATGTCCCCCAACCCAGCACCGTGTCCACGTCGCAGCCAACCTCCGGGACCCGTCTCACAACCAAGAATCCACCATGGTCACTGCAGTCTCAGCGGCCACAGCGACCTTCCTGGGCAACCATACCCACCCAGACCTGCCCTTTGGGGTTTCGCCCACAGTGTGCGTCATTAGATCTTGGCCTCCCCCCGTTAGGCCCCGGTAATAGCTGGGCCTCTCACTGGCGTCGTCAATGTTTTGTCCTTCGCCCCCCAAGCAAGTATCAAACAAAACAATAAACTTGGCAAAAAAAAAAAAAGTCACCATCCGCACTTTCTCGCTCGTCAAATCTAGCTCCCGGGTTTCTCGGTCCTATACCCTGTGCGAAGGCCCAGAAAAAAAGAAAAGTTCTCACAGCATCCATAGTTAAATTTATCCGGCACACCCAGCTCCCACCGATACTGGGCAATAAGCATGTGTTCCCGTCATGGGTGCTAGCTCATGTACCTCTAGTGGATACAATGGGCACGCAAAATTTGATGTCCATCGCCAGCGTTCCGGTCTAGCGCTTCAAGGCCCGTACATCTCCTGCGCCCCGGCCCCCTGAGTTCCACAGACAGCAAGGGAGACGACACAGAAGCCGAGCTAAAACGCTCTTCCTCCGTCCATCCTTCAGGGGGGGTGTCCCTCGGAGGAGCTATGTATCCCACGGCCGACGCGGCCTGTACCTAGCAGAGACTCTTGCGTGCTGTATCTGACGCTCCGGAGCCTGTCAAGGCACCCTTTGAACCGAAGTCGAATCCGCCACCGCCGCCTCACTTCGTGTTCCTTGAAATAAGTATGCAACCTTCGTAATTTGCTGGTTGCTACTGGCCTCGGCAAACCCTGCGGGCCTGTACCTCTACTGTACGGCACGCCTTGACGTACAGTGTACGTCTCGGTAAAAAGATTTTTCGCTTGCAACTCTGTCTTATCTCTACTCTATTTCGGGACATCCGCCTTTGACAACTATAGGGCCAAGGTTTGCATTTTCAATCATGTATTTTTTGCATGACCATGGTAGCAACTGATCAATTGACTCTCCAGAAAGTTCCCCGCGGAAGATGTCTCCCTGAGATGTGAGGATCTCAATGGCTCCGAGAACCCTGCGGCCGTAGCATTGTGCCGATCTGAGAGAAAAAAAAAAGCCAATTGACCTATGAATAGCCGCCCCGTCGGAAGCCCAGGACCCACTTTCCTCTTTTCCGTCCTAAGAATGTCAACGGAGGCGTCGAGACTTGTCGCAGAGTCATTTGTCGTGTTCTAGCTTCCAATTGATTTGCTCCTTTGACCTCCAAGGCGTTCATCGCTTAGGTCTCAATTGTATATATGTACACCGCTTGATTGACCGAGATCCCTCTTGGGGCTCGAGCGTCGTCCAGACCACCATCCATATGTTCCTCAAAACCAACTCACCGCAAGCATTTTTAAATCGGCACATGTGCTGTGCAAATATTAAAGTGCTCAAGACACCTTTGTTCTTGGATCTAGCCTCTGCCACGATTCATCATAGCGGCATCATCTTCTTACTCGAGTCAGGTCCGTCTAATTCCAAGCACTGTTTCCGCCTATTCAAAGGCCGCTTTCGATGGCAAGCCGGAATATGGCCTGAGGCACACAATTTTGAAAAAAGCCCGCAAAATCGCTTCGGTCACGTGATTGTGCCCCAATGTCCACAAGTTGGAACTATGGCGGAATGAGATTATTGGGCGTTGGGAATTGAGTCGAACCCATTGGAGGTCAGAATTGCATCATGGTTTCAATCCTGACTAAGGAAATAGATGGCTTTAGGGAGTTGTTTGTACAAGACGTTGTGTCTATTCTAACACGAATTCCACGGATCCCACGAAGACGCAAAAACTCGACACTGGACCATGATTCTATTTAGAATTGCTGCTGATGTTAGGCTGCAAATAATCAAGGTGAATTATATGCTTCGATTTGGTGAGCATGAGTTTCTGTTTGCCTGTGTTTACTTACAGTATTGTATTCTAAGAGCCATCTTCACCTCATATGACCACATATCGTAATACCATCCAACCAATATTGCACATAACCTAAAGCACACAAAACAATCATATTTTGAATCGTGGACGATGTCTGATATTCACAGATTTCTTACTATCAATGTAGACTGAATGTCTCAATCTGCCTACCAGGGGCGTTAGATGGAAGAATCCCTAGCCTAACCTATAGGGCCAGAGAAACTCGCACAAAACGCAGGGGCAGTATACCCGTTCCCCCACCAGAATTCACATCAGAAGGCAGACACAGTTTTGCTTGTCGTTTCGAAGATCTTTCATTCCGTTGCCATGTATGCTAAAGCAATTCCGGTCCCTATGCTACACCGAGCATGGATAGCGTCCCAACCAGGCTTTTTTGTTTTTGCCTTCAACACCCGCCAAACCATGTGGTTTGTCTATCGTCCAAACCACCCAGACGCGAAATCGTGAGACTCAGGTCTTTTCGTTCATTGCACTTAGTCAGAAGCACCAACGGCGCGGGCTGCGGACATTGTTAGCAATTTATATTTCCAGAGCAAAGGGGGGGCTCCTTCGCTCGTCATGAGGGTGCGCGTACTGTAGATCTTCATCTTGCTGTGAGTGACGATGGGCTTGATCATGCCCTTCTCCTCGAGGTCGGCAAGGCACTGGCGGGCCAGAGAGCCGTTGATCTTGAGTCGGTCGACCAGGGTGGCAATGGTGACTAGGCGGTAGGACTGCACATCCTTGTAGAGCTTCTCAGAAGTGTTCTTGTCGAGGATGACGGCGTGCTGGGCCTTGTCCTTGACCTTGCCCTTAGACCTGTTTTCGCGATGCGTAAGTATTCGCTTCTTGACGACGGCGATGCGCTCGCACTCACCACTTCTTCTTTTGCTTCTTAGCTCCAGCAGCAGGCGCCTGTAGCAAAGAGGTCAATCATCTGTCCGTTGTGCGCCTCCGTGAGGCCGTACGGGCACATACCATTTTGTTCTGATGTGCTGTCGTCGACTGGGTGTGGAAGACAGGAAAATGTGGTGATGCGATCCAAAGAACCTCCCACTTGAGCCCCCCAGCCGAACTTCGCCCAGGGCAGCCGAGCCCTAAGAATGGCAGGTGCGGGTACGTACCGAAATTTTGGCGAGTTCTGATTCGTCCGGTGGGCCACCACCAAAAATTCAACCTCTCCAACTCGAGCCCACCTTCAACTTCACGAAAATCCCATCTCGACATCCGCAGTACTAACCGCACCGTCAGTCCCAGCACCCACGACTGCAACAGCAAACATGTCTGACGCCGGCGAGATCGAGGTCGAGAACTCCGCCCTCTACGAGGTGCTTCCCAAGGACGTTGTCAAGGAGGTTGGCAATGTCAAGCTCTTCAACAAGTGGGACTACGATGTCGAGGTCCGCGACATCTCCCTGACGTACGTTTGAAGAGAGAAAAAAAAATCCCCCCAAACGGGGATGCCCTCACGCGGCGAGCGCCTTTGCTAATCCGAATCGCCTCAAATAGTGACTACATTTCCCTGCGAAACCCCGTCTACGTCACCCACAGTGCTGGCCGATATGCCACCAAGCGATTCCGCAAGGCCAACTGCCCTATCATCGAGCGATTGACCAACTCGCTCATGATGCACGGCCGCAACAACGGAAAGAAGCTCATGGCTGTCCGAATTGTTGCCCACGCTTTCGAGATCGTACGTTGACCCGGCACTTTTGCTGCTACACCATCGTGTGTGGCCTTTGTGGTGGCAACGCGCTGACACTTAGGGCTAGATCCACCTCATGACCGACCAGAACCCCATCCAGATTGCCGTTGACGCCATTGTCAACTGCGGCCCCCGTGAAGACTCTACCCGAATCGGTTCCGCCGGTACCGTCCGACGACAAGCCGTCGATGTCTCTCCTCTCCGCCGAGTCAACCAGGCTATTGCCCTCCTGACCACCGGTGCCCGTGAGGCCTCTTTCCGCAACGTCAAGTCGATTGCTGAGTGCCTTGCTGAGGAGCTGATCAACGCTGCCAAGGGTTCCAGCAACTCTTACGCTATCAAGAAGAAGGATGAGTTGGAGCGTGTGGCCAAGAGCAACCGATAAAAGGTGCAACGGAGGTTTTATGACTGGAGGGGTTGCGGCTTTGGCGTGGTTCCGGAATCTTTCAGAATTGCATTTTGCGTTCATCGGGTCTGGGAACGCGGCTATGGATTGTCTTACGTGGCTCTAGAGTCTCAATAAAAAAAGTCAGGCTCCCTGAGAGTTCATTCAATTCATTAATGTTTTCATCTTACTGCTCGTGACATGATCTCGCTCGCCTTTCCTTATCCACATACAGCCAAGCAGAGGAGGCACAGAACAGTTTGTGGCCGCAAGGCATTGTCTTGGTTCTTATATTTAACCAGCCATTGCCGGACTACTTCTTGACATTGGTGGCCGTTTCACGTGTCATCGTCCCAATTGACGGCCCATCTCGCCAGCCCCGATGAAAACCAAATATCAACACGGCATAAATAGGATAGCAAACCAAGCCATTCACTAATCCTGGCCACATGAGTCTTTATTTTCCGTTTCCTCACTTTTCCTCCTAAAGTCATACTGCCTGCTCGTACGAGCCATAACGTCATAGCCCTAAGATGGGGACCAATGGACCGAAAATCTATACGCGGGGCTTGTCTCCAAGTCGTGCAAACATACCAACATAGGGGATTCCATCTTCATACCATTGTCCCATTTCTTCGTCCACTTTAAACCCCCATCCTTCCCAAAACTCAGTACTTTGTTTCTGCGTATGAACACAGACGAGGCCATTCCACCGGGGTACCTCTCTTTCAGTGGAGGCACCCATTTGTTTGAGACCCAACTTCCTGATGCTGGGGTCGAAGTAGGTTGGATGTGATGTAAGCCATGTAATGGCCATATTTACGAGCTGGATTTCGATGCTTGCAAACTTTAGGTTCCGATATCCCTGCAGCACAGCTGGATGACCCAATTTGATGTATGGCTCCTGGCCGTTGTGAAATGTAGTCGCCCGGTGCACATCAAACGTTTTGGGAGGTGCAACCTCTGGAGTGTCCCCGGCTTTCTTTTCAACAACATCGCCTTCCAGAACTCCGTTACAGTATCGACCATCCTTTTCGGGGTGTGGTTCGTGAGGGAAAGGGACGAGACGGATAGTGCCGATCGGCTCCGACACCGTCTCGCTTTTCCGAGGTTGTATCACATCCTCGTTCTCGTCACGGATTTCTTGTTGTAGTATCTTTCTCACACTGGCGTAAAGAACCCAGTGGCAACAGCGGGGGTCGTCGGCGTCAAACTCCTTCTCGACGGGGATCTGTTGCTCCTCGACAAAGACTTTTTCTCGGACCCTCATGGCATCTAGAAAGGCAGCAGGGACGGTCTGAGGCTGCGCAACTCGAGGAGCACCACGTTGGAATCCATCAAGCTGACTAGGTTCAATGAACTGTTGAAATGGTGTACCCATTGTTGACGAAATTGGCGGCCTTGCCTAACTGTTCGTATGGATTAGAGGGCTGGCTCGGGTGATGCTCTATTTTTTGCAGTGGTTGTAAACACTATGGGTATGAGATGAAACACTGAGAGGCCTGCGTTTGTTGATTGTAGGCAAATCAAGGGGTGATAGTTTACAGCCGGTCAAGTGTGTGATATTTATTTGGTTTTGCCCAGTTTATGGATAGGGAGGCAAACACTAGGCAGCAAACCGACTCCATTTATATACAGTGATTCACCGATACCATATTAGTTATTGCGGCCAGGAAGGTGGCACTGCGTTTGGTAAAGCCAGAAGTGTGCAAGTGCCATCCAGGTGTTGTTTGATGGGGGGCGATACATCCGTACACAATAATGACCCACCAAAATGTGAGTACAGGGTAGTTACTCGCCAGATGACATTTATAGCCCATGGATGGATGGGTAGTTGTTTTTGCCCTTGTGGTACATTATGAAGAAGAAAAATGTATGTGATTTTCCTTTTTGCTTTTCTTATTACCCCAAAAAAAATCATGCAGTATCGCCGCAAAACTCAAGTGAGGATAAGTCACACTTTTCAAATCTGGAGTGTTATACAATAGGCCAACTAATCCTCAAGGCCAACAAGAACTCAAACACATCGCGCACAAACATAAAAAAAAAAGTACTATCCCAATAGATTTACACAAACGACGGTACGGACAGCAAAATTATAATTGTAAAAAATTGGTCCAGAGAACCAAACGCTGCCAAACCTTGAACCACCGACTCTGGGAAGGCAATTCGGCTGTCACCCTAGTTCATAGACAAAGAAGCCTCAGATAGGCAACGCTAAAAAAATAGATAGAGTTTGGTTGACTAAGGATGCGGTTCTTGTTTCTCAGAGGCGCTATGAGTACCTTGGCTCAGTCTCGTCTTGGCACGTCAAGTTGAGCCTCAACCCACCCACATGCAGATACTCCACCAATGGGACCTTACCAAACCACGTCGTCGGCTTATTATCCAAAACGAATAGTGCTTGCGTCATCACCAAAAAGAACTGAAACAAAGAAGCACGAATGCAATAAATAACGAAAACAAGCAGGATCATGTTCTTCGACCAGTTTAAATTTACTTGGATATCATCATATACATGAAATACGTAAAGTTAGTTCATCAAACGACATATGTCAACGCTCGACGTAAAAGTCAGAGCGAGGCATCAGTATGGCACGCCGGCAGCCCTGTAAGCGAAGCACAGCTCCAACCCCTCCAAAAACCCCCAGCAAGGAGGTTAGCACCCCATGACCTTCTTCACTATGCCACTCCACCCACCTCAGAAAAAAAAAACACTAGCAGCAATTAATCCATCCCAGCCAATCCTTAAACCACAGCACTGGCTAGGTTGGACTCGAAAGTCGAGTCCTTGAACGGAACAGTCGCGGATCCAAAATCGGTATCAGTCAAGGCAGTTCGGGCCGCATCCGTCAGGCTCTCCCACGCAATCAAGGGCTGCTGACCACCCTGGGTGGATGTGAAGATCAACTGGTGGTTTAGAGGGTAGTAGCTGATGTAACCCACTAGAGGGCTGTTGCCGGAGAAAGTTCCGCTGCTCGAAGTGTCGTAGTCGCCGTGCTGCGAGACAGACATGCCAACAACGGTGGCAGAGGTGCTCGCGCTGGACAGCCAGACAACGGCATTCTCCCAGTCGTGGCGGTGGCCGAGGCCGGTGCTGGGAGAGTCCTTGGGCATGTACCACGAGTACATGATGCCAAAGTAGCCGTTGTAAGTCGTGCCACGGACGTAAACCTGACCGGTGCTCGAGTCGCAGTCCCCACTCGAAGAACCCGTGGGGCTCAGGCCGCCGCTGTGAAAGATCCTTATTAGTTTCTGCTTTAGGGAATTGCTGCTGGTGCTCCTACCCGGTGTTTCCGTCCGCATCGACTGCAGGGAAGGGCACACAGCCGTTGAAGACCTTGAGGTATGGCTTATACTTGAGGTACAGCTGGCCGGCAGTGGTGGAGGGAACAGCCTCAGCAAACCCAACAACAGCGTCATGATCAATTACGGCACGCTTGCGAATAGCAGCACCGGAGACGGTTGTGGCAGCAATGGCCAAGCTGGAGATGATATAGGCGAATTGAACCATTGTGACTGGGGATGGGCTGGAGTTGTATAGTAGAGAAGGGAGCCAAAGGTAACTGATGCTATGCAGCTTTCTAGTTTCCAAACACTGCGAGGACAAGAGCTGATTTATAAGAGCGCAACAATCCACAACAATTACTTTGTCGGTGAGCAGACGAGGAACAGCTCATGATTGCGAATGGAGACAGCCTTATAAACTTGGACCGTGGGAGTGATATGTAGTGCCATTGGACGAATACCCCCCTGATAAAAACGGTGGACATGAAGGCATCGCGGCCATGGATTGGCGGATATTCAATGATGCCGGCGGTGGACTGAAGCATCGTGGGAGCTAGTTGCTTGATCAGGCATCTAGACCGCGAGGATCCCCGCAATGTAACATGCTATGTGTGGGGTGTTCAAGGAACTAAAAGGCCTCGATGTCGCCTAATGCTATACGTGTATTTGTATGTTGATGAACTGATCACGAACTACATGTCTCTACAATTTGATATCTTTTTTGTTGGCGTTTTGCGTAAGGCGGAGTTACCGATATGATGTGGAGTGTTTGTCGTCATTCAATAAATATATGAACAGTTCACAGGGTCCGACCTTGGGTGCTCTGGGCGGTGAGTTCACATGTAAATGGCCGGGTAACCGGCTGGAAAGAATTAGGTGCACGATATAGCGAAGCAATTATAACTCACTCACTTACCCTGGCGCTTGGGCCATTGACCTGAGTGGTCCTACATGTCTGGGAGCATTGCTGGCGAGGACTGTTGTGATGTGAGGTCAGTCGGCTACCCCTGAAACAGACAACTCTCCGATGAGACCATGCAAGCCATAGGGTCAGGAACCCCTCAGGCATTGGAATAACCCCGCACCGACGAAAATACAGCTGCACATGATTGTTCGGAGCGTCCAAAAAGCGACAATTCTTCCTGGGTGACGGCGCGGCAGGTGATGGTGGATGGTGATGAGGGTGGTGTCGAGAATGCGTTGGTTGGTGGGTGGACGAGAGAAGAGAACGGAATGCTGGCATCAGGTATGCAAGCAAGCTGCATTCGTCGTGAGGAAATTCGACAGATCAACAACATGGGCCATCGAAGCAGCCGAATAAGGGTCTGACCTGTATGAGAGCGAGAAATGACAAGATATTTTATAGTGAAACCCCTAACAAGCGGCCTGTGTGGGCGCTCGGGCGATGATGCAGGCATTTTTTAGACAAAGCGCAGGTTTGCACAGACTCGAGGGCGGCCATGTTGTGCAGAATCGGCGCGAGCTACTATGTACCGCAGTGGAGAAAGAGACGGTAGTGCATCTAGTGCACGCAAGTAATTTTCAGTACAGTAGCGGCATCTGCATCCGTCGCCGGTGCATTCTTCCTTTGATTTGACATGTGTGTTAGTGACCTGTCAGCGTTGGCGCATATATCGTCTCGGAAGGCCTTCGGGAGGGTTGCGTGTATGGTTTACGCGATTAATGTCCTGTGTCAGAGGTGGCTGACGAGGCTTGGCTTGGGCCTTGGTGGTTGGTGGTGGCTACAACGTGCGTCCCAGAAAGACTGGGGAAGATAGCAACTGTGACAGACTGCCACTCTTCAAAACCGGCATGACCCCTGCGCGGGACCGTGCATCGGGAGTGGCCCATGAGACACCGGATATTAGATGACGATTGGATACAGCTTCTGTAGTGCCGATGCAGGTACAGACTCGAGGAATGGGGGTGCATGTTGACCGGTGACGACGACCGCGGCTACGGCGATGGCGACACGCAACAGTAGGTTGCCGCGTTAGCGACAGCGACAAAGCGGTGACCATGTGGCTGGAGAGTTCCGTGAACGGGGGGATGAGGGGGGGAGGATTATAGTGCACGCCGTCAGTGAAGGCTGAACAGAGCAGAAAGCGTGTTTCTGCCTCCCGTGCCAGCCGACTGGGGTACGGATATGAAGCGAGCGCCCCCCCGGTGCAGGCTAAATGCTGGATACCAAACGCATCCGGGGAGGGATGGGAATGGACGAAAAGTTTGGCATATATTACCGGGCAAATTGGGATGAAATGGACGGGAGGGGACCGGATCCATCTGGTGTGCTGGCGCTGGCACGAGCCATGCGTACCCATCATCGTTTGCCCGGAGCGGGAGGGAGACGGGAAACGGGGCAGAACAGGATGCTGGAGAGTGCCTGGCCAGCCAACCAACCACGGACCGTGATGCCTCAAGCCCCCCAGCGAGGCCCCAGAGCACACGACAGCTAATGGGTGTGTTTTGACTTTCCGGCCGTTGCCAGAATTGAGGCGCAGAAGATTTGGACGGACATGGAACAGTTGGGAGAGGGCAAACCTTGACGGAAGCAGCTACGGTTTAGGGGAACGGGGATCAACGTTGGACTGGGCATCGGGTACGATGCTGCATCCTGCAGGAGCATCACACAATTTCTTTTCTTCTTCTCCTGCAGTCGGCATCGACGGAGCGGTAGCAGGTAAGGCTGGGCGCCCAACGAGAACACTCGGTGCTTTTGCTCACCGGCACCGCGACCGCAGAGCAGCGAGGAGGCGGAGGAAAAAAGCAATTCGTGGCTCTGCGTCGAATTGAAGACACTGCAGCCGAGGCCTGTGAGCGGCGCCACAGGTCACTTTAGCTGGCGGATAGTGGGCTATTTTTTTTCGGTGCAGTGGAGATGTCCAGGCTGTGGAAATTTCGCTTTCGTCCCGCCGTCGCAGAAGCCCATTTGCGTCGCATGACGACCTGGGGATCGGGGGGGAACCGCATCAGAATGGGTACCTGTAAATTACACCCATTTACTGCTCGTGTACTTTGTACCTTGTTTGGTGTCGATCTTGCCATGCCAACGTCTCGAGTCGTTGTGAATTTTTTTGATTCAGATTCAAGACTCGGCTTGTTCCCCTTTAGCCGGTCGCAGTGACAAGACAGCCCAGACGAGACGCCATCCATCCCTTGGTCAGGTCAGCCACCACACGAGTCCGGCGCAAATCCTCCCTCCCCATCCATCCATCCCACGACGCTTTGTATCCCACACTGGCCACAGAAAGGCTGAGGCCACCCCTCGATCTAGAACCACCCTTGCCGTTGCCAGCTGCTAGCTCTCTTGCAAGCAGCGGCGCGTTTGCTCAGGGGGTCTTGGGCTTTTTTGGTTTTTGCGCTTGCCAACCAAAAGCATCACTTTCCTTTGGACTCTACACTAGAATTCCTCAACCAGCTTTAGTCTCCCCTTGACGCCGCCCAGTTTCCCACTTGGACTTGGACTCTCTTTTTTCATCTATTTTCTCTTTTTCACCTTCTCCTCTTTTGACAACTTGTCTAGTTTGCGGGATCCCCCATCCATGCTCCCACAATTGGCTGTCGAGGCCCCTCTTCCTCCCCCATCGCGCCACGACCCTTGATGCATCGTCGAACACCGCCAACACGCCTCGACAACGTTCAACTTTAAAAAAAAAAAAAGACAACAACAACCACTCTTTTACTTCAACAACACATAATAGGTACATCCCGCTGACGCCCCGCTATCGCTGAATTCATTCTGCATCGCGCCGAGCCTTTTCGGCAACGACAATCTGCGGGGGCTTACAATATCCTCCGCCTCCAGGAACCTCATTCGACTGAGGCCAACACCTGTGCATTTCAATGCCCTGGCAGCCTCTCCCCCGCATCGCCTTCGCTGTTGCGACCTACCCCTTCCCAGCATCGAGTCCGGCCGACCTCCCGCTCGAAATCGGCGATGAGCTTTATATAATTGAGGAGACGCCTGACGGCAACTGGCTGCGTGGCTACCTTGTGGCCCCTCCCAGTCTGCTGGCAGGTCTCACCTCCGTCAAGGGTCAGACGCTCGAGGCCCGCGTCTTTAGCGGCATCTTCCCGCGCAGCTGTGTCGAGGTTCGAGAAATGCTGGGCGAGTTTGAGGATGGGGAAGAAGACGATTCGGCAAGCGACGGTGCCGCTACTTCGTCTGGAGATGTTCGGCCCGCGAGCGACTCGGCGAAGAGCGGTGTCACCAGTGCTTCGACACGCAAGAAGAAGGATGGCGACGTACTAACAGCCTCAGGCAAGGGTAGAACACCCTTCAAGGAACTACCCAACGGAACATTGGGAACTTTGTCTGTTCCCGTCAAGAGAGACCCGGATGCGCCACGTCCTGCTGCCCCAGTACCTATGTTGAAGATTGGAGATGAGACACCCACCTCCTCATCTGAACCCCTGGTCGACGAAATCGCATCCTGCCTGCGGGAGTGGCACTCGACCAACCTGCACCAGCTCCTGCTCTCTCGCCAATATACACGACTAGACGAGCTTTCACAAATAATCAACCGCCTCAACCTCAACCGACAACAATTTCTTTACAATGTCCTCACCGCCCACGAATACGACCGACTGCGAGAACAAACCGTTTGGGACTTGGTCAGGGTAAATAAGCTTTGTGGAGGGGAGGTTATTGTGAGGGATCCTGAGGCTCGCGGTCGAATCCTCACGGCCGACGACTGCATTGTTAAAATCACAAAGCTCCAGTCTGTAATGAGTCTATTGGATGAAGCCCCACAGCCCGCGGTTGAATTGACTGCCTTGCACCACCTTCTGGTAGAGGTCAACAGTTTCGCCGGCGTGACGGCTGAGGAAACTACTCTTGTTGTTTACCTTGCTAGCAAACCCCCTCACACCAAGGCTGTGTCGCTCTCAGAGGCCTTCTCAATTGCCATTCCCTCTGGAGGTTCCATTGGAAATCTTTCAAAGGATATCCAAACCAAAACTCTCTTCACCAACCTGTCATCGCAAGATGTCGGCGATGTTCCGTCTGCTGAATCCGAGCTGTTCCTGGTAGTTAAGGTTATGGCTGCCCAGCCCGTTGTGGCCGCCAAGCCACCGTCTCGATCAGGTACCGCGCCTGCAAGTCCCTTCCCCGGATCGCCCCTGAAACCGAATTCCTCCGGCGGCCTAAAGCCTAGAAGAAGCTTAATGTGGAGTAACAAGGGTGGGCGAGGCGCCTTTTCGAGGGGTTCTCCAACGGTGGGACGAATGGATGCCGTGTCGGAAAACGAAGACCCGCGGCCGGCAACGAATGGTGTGCTGTCCAGCCGAGATGGCCAGCGTCCTCCGAGCACCCCGGACTCCAAGAGTGGCTCCTCGCATGGCGCCCAGACGGCCGACCGCATTGTCGGAGTGGGAGTTTTGCGGCTCAATGCCATCATGAAACAAGAGGAAGAGATCGAGCAGGTGATAAACATTTGGTCAGAGTCTTCTCAGCTTGGTGGGGATCGAGAAAATGGAGACGACTGGGAGCCTTTGGTGAAGGAACTGCTGGACAGCCCTACGGGACAATACGAAAAGTCGCGGAGGGGGGAGCGATTGCAGGTCCAGTTGAGAGGATTCAACCATGGCGATGCAAATGCTCTCATCAAAGCCACACCTACTCTGCTCTCCGGCGTTTCAAAGACTAACAAGATGGGATTCTCGGGTGCACCTACAGAACCTCGCTCCGATATTTACATTACTCTCAACGATGCCGTTCTTGCTAAGCAAAACCTTCTCTCTCGATTTGGTGGAAGCGCAACGGCTATGCCCTCTACTCTCCATGGAGGTAATCTGCAAATCACGCTGGAAGTGAGGAAGAGTAGTGGCGAGCGAGTAGAAGACTGCATTTACGCATCATCTAACACGGAAGCCCTTAGCACCTTCAAGTCGGTTGCGACCGATAGAGGTGGAACATGGGCCCAGACATTGCGCCTTTCGTTGTCTCCATCCGATGTATCTGGTTCTCATGTTGTCATGTTCCTCTCCGATATCCCCAACCCGCCATTTGCGGTTGCTCACATCCCGCTATGGGATGCCCAGGCCTTCATTAGCGACGGGCTTCATGGACTCTTGCTCTATAAGGTAGATGAGAATA
This sequence comes from Calonectria hawksworthii, assembly GCA_020975415.1. Classification (NCBI taxonomy): domain Eukaryota; kingdom Fungi; phylum Ascomycota; class Sordariomycetes; order Hypocreales; family Nectriaceae; genus Calonectria; species Calonectria hawksworthii. Next base: position 1,016,553 of record JAHXZK010000005.1, on the reverse strand, counting down.
CCTCAACGCCGCTTGCCGGTCCCTCGGGCAAGGGAGGATATCTGTCTCTCCCATGGGGAGCTAAGGGCAAGGATGAGCACTCAGCTGAGGTCACTGGCCCTCTTGCCATCCTCCGAGTCGAGACTTACTTGTGCAGTACTCGGTTTTCCCAAGACAAGGTGATCTTGGGGCTATTAAAATGGAAGGAAACGCCCCGCGAGGAGGTTCCAACAGTGCTGAAGCAGCTTGTCTTTGTTCCAGAGATTGAAGTTGTCAAGTTGCTGAATGATGTCCTTGACAGCCTCTTTGGAATTCTTGTCGAGTTCACCGGCAATGACGAGTATGAGGACCTCGTCTTTTCTGCTTTGGTTAGAGTCTTGAGCATTGTTCACGATCGACGATTCAACCTGGGTCCATTGGTTGATCATTATGCCGAGACCCAGTTCAACTATCCTTTTGCCACATCGTGTTTGATACGATCATTTACTCGACTCCTCCAGAACCCCACGAATGCGGAGACTGCCAGAAAACTGCGAGCTACCTTCAAAGTGGTCAGGCACATTCTCAAGTTCATCACCCATGCGCGAGGTCAGCAGCGAGAGAAAGAGGCTGGAATAGGCATCACGTCCAGTACCACTGTATTCACGCGCGATCTCCGTGTCATCTTTAAGGCGCTTGATGCCATGATGCGCAACCCCGCTCCGGCGCTGGTGGGCAGTCAGACTTTGGCCGTTCAACATTTCCATCAATGGCTGCCAGAGCTTACGGGACTGCTGACGACAGAGGAAATTCTCCACATTGCAATTGACTTCATGGATTCTTGTACCGAAGTGAAGGGAAAGCTTATCTTGTACAAGCTGGTGCTCATCATCAACTACGGCAAGCTAGATATTTTTGCTCACCCTGATCAGAAGGCCGCTTTGAGCACCAACACCGTGCGATGGATCACTCCTCACTGGGGACATGCAGATGATGTTACCGATCAATGGAGGGATCAGATCAGACTGTGCTGCTCCGTCCTGGCGAGCCAGATCGAATACCTTGGGTCTAATATCCCCGACCACATTCCCAAGATCATTGATTCGTACCTGGCAATCCTCGCCTCACCCCTCCAGCCGAGGAACCGTCTTTCTCTCCTCTTCCCATCTACATACCCATTCCCTACGAAGCCTATTAATCATGACTTTGAGTTTGATGAAGCCTTGGTTGAGCTTTCAGCTGTGTTGTCTGCCATCTCTAATTCGCCCTCAGGGCTGCAGGTTGAATTGGCAGATGAAGATCTCGCCGTGGTCCTGGAGAACGTTTTGAGAGTGCAAATGAGCGTGTTGAAGGGAGACGCATATCCTTCTGAGTGGCTCAGTGTTCACATCCACCACCATAAGTCTATTATGCTTACTCTCCAATATCTTGCTAGTATCATGCTGGTGTCCTTCCTGCCGGACCCAGATGATGCGGAGAGTTTTAACATGGAATTGTGGAAGCTGTTTTTCACAACACTGCTCAGACTTGTCTCGAGCACTTCGTTGGCTTTGGAAACGTTCCCAGAACAAAAGCGACGGGCCGTGTGGAAGATTGCGGGTGATGTACGAGAACACGGTGCTGACCTTCTGCGCCGAACTTGGGAGGCTATTGGATGGGAGACTGCACCCGATGAGCGAAATCGATACAGCCTTGTCAAGATGGGAGGCTACCAAGTTCAGTACGTGCCAGCCCTTGTGGGACCTATTGTCGAGCTTTGCATGAGCGTGCACGAAGGCCTTCGCAAGATGGCTGTTGAGGTCCTTCAAACCATGATCGTGAGCGAATGGACCCTAAGCGAAGACTTGTCTGTAATTCAGACTGAAACTATCGATTGCTTGGATACCTTCTTCAAGGAGAAGCCATTGACTGAAAGTATCCTTCAGAAGCTCTTCATTGGTGAGCTTCTAGAGCGATTTGAAGTTCTCTCAGATGTTCCAGAAGAGCCTCTGTATGCGGCTGTACGCCAATTCATTGGCACTATTGACGAGTTTCTCGATCTTCTCGTTGCGGTTCACAGCAGCGAGGGCACTGGGGAAGCAAGTCATCTTATCAACCGACTCCGTCTTATGGAATTCCTTCGCGATATGCAGAAAGAGGAGATCTTTGTTCGCTATGTTCACCAACTCGCCGACCTTCAGGCTAGCTCAAGAAATCATACAGAGGCTGGTTTGGCTCTACGCCTCCATGCTGACCTGTATGAATGGGATCCCGCAAGCCAGACTCCCGCTATGCCTGATCCAGCGTTCCCTGCACAAACGCAGTTTGAGCGCAAGGAGAAGATCTACTTCGATATGATCAAGCACTTTGAGGAAGGCGAATCTTGGAGCGACGCTTTGGCTGCCTATAAGGAACTCCAAGTTCAGTATGAGACCAACATTTACGATTTTGCCAAGCTGGCTAGGACCGAAAGGGCCATTGCAACGATTTATGAGACCATTTCCAAGAGTGACAAGCTCATTCCTAAATATTTCAAGGTTGCTTATAAGGGACTTGGCTTCCCCCCAAGCCTCCGAGACAAGGAATACGTATACGAAGGCTCTCCTACTGAGAGGGCATCTGCGTTTACGGATCGCATGCAGGAGCAATACCCTTCGGCCCAGATCGTTACGAGCGAGGTTGACGATGTTGAGGGCCAATTCCTAGTTATCTCAGTCATCACGCCCCATCGTGACCCTAACCACCATGTGTTCCAGAGGGCCCGAGTCCCTCAGGTGATCAGGGATTTCCTCCTGTCGTCGCACCCTCAAACCTTCTCTGTCTCCACTAAGCGAAACACATCTGGCCCCGTCAAAGATCATTACGCCGAGAAACTCATCTTCACTACTGCCGATCCCTTCCCCACGATTCTCCGACGAAGCGAGATTGTCGAGACGCACGAGCTTAAGCTTACTGCTCACGAGACGGCTTTGGAACGCATCGTTCGAAAGACGCAGGAAATGGCTGCCCTGGAGCGTCGCATAGCTGATGGCGACTTTGACAATGCCCAACTGCTACTCGATGCTGTGACCGTTTCTGTCAATCCTGCCTCGGATAACAGTGTTGCACGCTATCGTCAGTTGCTACCGCAACCGAAGGAGGAAGATGAAGACGAAGACGACGAAGAGGTGGAACAGGAGGAGCCTGAACTGAGCCCACAAGATGTCGCCATCAAGATGTGTCTTGTCGACCATGCCATTATGATCAAGAAGTGCTTAGCCACATTCTCTCGAAGTCCAAATGAGCTCCTCAGCGCTCGACATGAGGAGCTGAAGCGATGTAAGTCTGATGTTGACATGTTTATTTGCTTACCAACTAACCACCTTGCTAGATTTTGAGTATACTTTTGCATTCGAGATCGCACATCTTACACCCCCTCAGCCAAGTCATGACTCTCCCGCCCCTTCACCTACTTGGAAGCGATCATCACGAGGATCCGAACATAGCCCTAAGTTGGCCAATGGGTCACCAATGACTGGGGTTACTACCGAAGAAGCCTCAGTGATCAGACCCATGTCGGTGCGCCAGCGTGGAGCACGGCTGAGCTTCCTGGGCGGCAAGAAGAAGGAGGTTGATGTGCCTCAAGAGGTAGAGGAGAATGGCGGGGAATTGGAGTCCCTAAGCAGCCATAGCCGGACCCAAAGCAGGGACAATCATCGACGCAGCTTCTTTCGAACACAATCTTACGAGGAAAAGAACGGCGAGGAGCCGCACTCCGGATTCAACAGCAAAGGAAGCTTTGAGGTTGTCTCGGAATCAGAAGACAAGCCAGCTGAAAAAATCGGCGGACTAGTCAAGAAGAACAGCGTGCGGAAGAGATTCAGCATGCTCAAGCTGGGCAGAAAGTCCAGCAAGAATGGGATGATGGGAAGCCTAGATGAGGAGTAGGACTACTTCCGGGCTTACTTTGGACGATACAATGTCCGGTTCGAAACGAGTACGAGTGGAGGTTACGGGATGGTGGGGGAGGCACCATCCCAGGGACACCCTTCACGATGACGGCGGGCAGGGTAATCCTGCCACACCTTTCTTCTTCTTTTTTCTTTTTTTTACCCGTGTTTCTCCTCCCTTCCTATTTTGACAATTCTTCACTTCCACTAATTCCTTTTGTTTGAGACGTTGATTTGGACATGAGAGCAAGTTGTAATGCTTGTTTAGAGTCTGAAATATTTTGAGGCTGTTCAAAGGCCAACAACAGCCTGTGAAAAACGGGGTAGAGGGGAAAGATATCAAGAAAGAGAGAGATATATAGAGAGGGAAGCATCTGGGCGCATTACACACAACCCCCCCAAAGAGGAATGGGGACCCTGGCCTCTTCCCCATTCAGAGGAGAGCAGGCATTGAGGGGCTTTTCGGGATGCTTTGATACCTAGCCGCCCCGGATTGATGGATATGGGCTGGCCATTTTGTGTTCTATTATGTTACTTTTTTTTTCCCGCGTCCCCCCCTTTTTTTTCCTGTAGCTCGGTGTTCTGGATATGTGCGATATGGTGTATACATAGTTTTGGGGGGCTCTTTCTCTTAAAATAACTTGACGTATTGGAATCAAGTTCCTAATGTCTTGCCAAAATACAATATTTGCTCTGCATTTAATAATTGTTTAAATTTGCAAAAGCGTAAATGACCTTTTGGCTCTGACGCCTGCTCTGTTTTGCCTTGTGTTTGTGAGAAAGTAGATGTCGTACATGCAATATTGAATCGATGTTGTATTTCGGCTAAGAACTGGAGCTTGTCGCACTGCTGGTTTTCAAGGGTTATTTCATGCTACGAAAGGGAAGAGACAGAAAATAGTTCTTGGAATAAGGTTGGTATCATTTCAATTGTAAAATACATGAAAGCAGACGTCAAACTACCCGCAGTTGTTAATCATTCTGTGCCAGAACCCAGAAACTCCAATACATTATCAAACATTTTCCACCCTAAGCAGGCTATCTATATCTAGACGTATTCGCATGTAACGGTGTTGTATCGTTGGTCTGTATTTGTAAGCATTTAGCCATCTGAGTGGATGAAGGGAAGGGGACATACTGTTGTAAAGGAGCGTGTAGGTTGTTGAGGCGGAGAGATAGACTGCCTCGATCTTGCAGCTCAGTTCATAGTACCACTGGCCATCGTTTCCTTGCCTTCGAGCAAGTAGGTTCTCAGGAATGTGGCTGACATCGGCTTCAACGTGAGACAGAACCTTTACGTTGTCGTCACGAGTGATGGGAGCGTCGCGCATTGTCTGGTCGCTGTAGATGGTCATCTTGATCTTGCGGATACGACCCTGGCTGACCAAGCCAGTCCACACAAAAGAGGTGTAGAACGGCTCATTCTCTGAGACTTGATCATTCTGTGACCTATATTAGCAAAACATTGTGAAACCGCTGTGCTCGTACTAACTCTCTGAATGAACCATTCCATGGCATGGATCTTGTAGCACCCATCCAGACCACACCATTGTCTCTTGTGCTTGAGATGAGAGTGAGACTTTTCGTCGTACCGAGTTCGCCATTCAGTACCATAATGCTTGCGAGCTTTGCGGTTCTTGATCTTGACCATGGTGAGATCCTCTGGAGCACTGTTGGCCAAACCCTTCATAACAGCGCCCTGGACAACTGCCTGCCAAGCGTTGGGAGGCTGCATGATTTGAATTTTCTTATCCACGGCATTGCGAAGACGTTCTTTGAGGTAGTTGGAGGCACCGAAGCCACCAACTAGTAACACAGCACGGATAGGCACGGCACTAGACGTGATCTGCTCCTTGACTAGCCTGATGACCTCAAGAACAACTGGCTCGAAAATGGTCTGTAGGTCAGACGCTTTGAGAGCGAATCGACCTCGCGTGATACCTAGAGTTTTATTATTGGCAAGGCCACCGACCGGGATAGTGTAGGTCTCATCCGGTCCTACGTTCAAGGCGAATTGACGTTTGACCTGCGGAACAAGTTAGCTTGCCTATAGCGGTATTATTTTCCCGAAGTTTCACTGACCTTCTTCTCAAATACTTCCATGGCTTCGGCGAGAACCTCCTCATCGAAGCCCTCCTCCTTTCCAAGCTTTGCCTTGAGGTACTTGGCGAATCGCATGTTCAAGAAGGTGGAACCACACAAGGCTCCAGACCCGGGAGCGGCTTCCTGCACCTCAAGAATGGGCTTGAGACCAGTGATGGTATAGGAAATAAGATCCACAGTACCACCGCCGGCATCGACGACGACAACAGTATCACCGATTTTGAGGCCATGGGGATCCAGACCATGAAGAGCGTAGATGGCTGCGGCTTCGGGTTCCGAGACTAGGTGGACAGGCTGCTTTGTTGCGGACAGACCGGAGGCAGCCTGGCATGCCTTCTTGGTCTTGTCTTTGGCGAGATCACTCCAAATGGCGGGAACAGTCACGACAAACTCGAGAGGAGTGCTGTTAACAATGCTGTCACCGAGCTTTTCGCGCAGAGTGTACATCAGATGATCACCAAGCTCTGAGATGTAGTCGGTGACCAGCTTGTCAACATTTCGGCCACCACGCGCGCCATCAGCGCCGACGGCCTGGCCCATAGCCTGCAGTGAAGGGTCAAGGTCCCTGGTGAAGAGTTAGGATGCGTCATTCTTCGGCGAACGGGGAATGAAGCTTACAGTTTGAACCACTCAATGACTTCATCCTGAGGGGCAGTGATGGGGATAGAGAAACCCCATTCGATCTCATCTCCGTTGTATCGAATTTTGGTAGGGACCTTGTCCGAGGATTCACCCTCTCGAATCGTTTTGCTTACGGGCCATGTTGTGACAGCAGTTCGACGATCGGGACGTTGAGTCTCGGCCCAGGCAACACCGGAATAGGTGGTACCAAAATCGATGCCCACAATAATTTTGCGGTCAGTGATGTTGAGCTTCTCGAACTCCATCCTGGATGTTTCTCTAGTAGAAAATGATATGGAAGAGACGTGGAAAGGTAAGCGGGGTGGCTTCGCGCTTTAAAACGCCTGTTGTGCGTGGAAGTAGCTTGGTCCTGTCTTTCCTTTTGAGTCCCGATCCAGCTTCGGCAGATTCCAAGTTGCCGGAGATGGGTTCAGCGAGGGATTAAAGGAGAGATAGTGGTGAAGCAGAAATAGAGAGAGGGCTGAGAGTGTGGCAGATGCCTGGTGCTTAAAAAGGTAGCAAGTGACGAGGCACTCTGGTGGGATGTGGATGCTCACAGTCGCGGTAGTGAATCAGAGTACGTTAGTAGTATGCCCACCAAGATGCTAACCCGAGGTACTAAGCTGAAGGGACGTTCCGTCTTGATTGGGTCATGGCGAACCAATCTGCGATAAGTTATGGAAGGCGCAAACGCGGGGGGGTTTGAAAGTGTATGTATGTACTTGGTACAAACGTACACTTCCTGCATGGTGGTGTTGTGGCGTGTGGATAGCTTGATTGCAGCCTAGGAGAGGAGAATACCTTACGGGCGGAGCGATGCCGCAGCCAAGAAATCTCGTTTGTTTAACCAACCAAAGCCAAACAAGGACAGACGCAGCGCCAGCCTACAGGATATGGGCTCGATTCACATTTCCTCCCGCAGCAAACCATCCCCTTGTGTTTGCATGTACGCACAGGTAGAGAGATTCTTGTCACAATAGTTTCTATGTCACTTGCTGTAGCCGCAGATGTCAATTCCCCTCTAGGACAACGATACCTATGTTAGGACTTTGCTCATGCTAGCTTAGGTAGGTTGAATGCTGCAGCAGGGGGCGCTTGGATGTGGGACTATCGCTGGGCCTACGGCTGCGGCTGACGGAGGCCCACATCCACCCATGTACAAGCTTGAGGAGGGGTGTCAGCCAAGGCATCTTATGGATGAATGGAAGACCGACGTGTGGATACAGACGGTAGAAATGCCATTTTTACTGAGCAATGGATTCCTCCTCAGAAACGGCACCATGGTTCTATTGGTGCCGGTGGAGCCTGGGCAGGTTCACTTGGGTCTCAAGGTTTGCTCGTTGATGGCCGGCCGCATCAGTAAGTCTAATACTGAATGATGAATCCGAGGATGCCTGGCAATAGGCCGGTTGCCTTGGTCCCACGTCAAGGTACTGTACATGCGTTAGGCAACCAAAAAAGACTAAGGAACAAAGAAAACAAAAGCTTTTGATGGCCTTGGTCATCCACCAATGACATTAGCTAGGCCTCCTCCCCTCATCCCATCCGACGCGAGACGTCTTGTCTCGGGCGCGGGCTTATCAGGGCACTAAGAAATGGCTCCTCTCTGATGAAACGGCAAGTCGCAAACTCATCATTCGACTTGTCCTTCTCTGACCCAACCCTGAACCGGTCATCTTTCAAATTGATTTTTGGAGTTGACAAAAAATACCGTTACTCTTGCAAACCTTCCGGGTTTGACCAAGGCTTCAGTGGCGTGGCAGTGTTAGTTCGTGAATGAGAACAGTATGAGACATCCGGCGACTGCTATCCCAAACTACTTTGATGCCGGATGCTGTGAGGGAGTCTGTCAGGCCGATCAGCCACTAGTTTCAGCAGGCCACCCCTGCAAACCCGCCCGATCAACCCTTGTGTGTCGCCATCCGTTTGAGGCAGATCAGAGGCATCTGCCTGGATTGTACGCAGCTCAGTTGCTACTCTGACGGCTGCAACTGAGAGCCGATCCAATGTCACGGTAGCTTCCTCCGTCGAGAAGCTTTCATTTGCAATTCTCAGATTACCTTCGCCATGTGCCTATAATCTCACCAGGTGGTGAAGGCTCCGCTAGCTCTGCTGGAAGAAAAACAAATAATACGAGAACTACCTGTTCATATGCTTTACTTCTACTAAAGCTGACGGTCCCTGTCTCATACTTTGAGTCACACGTGCTTCTGCGAACCTCAAAATGTACTGGTACCCCAAGCTGATGATTTTAGCTCCGAACGGTGGAGACCGGGTGCCAGGGCAGGCAGATTTCTTGGCCTCCCGCAGCTGAAGTCAGGTCAGAACGACGTGTCTGCGGCTTCCTTCCAACGGGCTGTTTCCACTTAACTCGTCAACTGGTAGCGGCACGCTTGCCCACCGCGATGGCACAGCCCATCTGCGGAGCAATACATCTATACCAATATGTATCTACATTTGGGCCCGCTGCGCCCAGCAGACGTTCATAGCATTCCATTATCGTCACACCACGGTAGCTCCAGCCCCCGGCTTAGATTGAGGGGCATTCAAGGGTGCAAGGTATTTCAGGCCCTCCTCACTTGCATGCCCGCGCATCTGCCAATACTTGCAGAGAAGTTCTTCGAGTAAGAATACGTCGCTTGGCACACCCATTAGTAGACTGCGGACCTTGCAGCTGAGAGGCCCCTCCTCTTTCTCTTTCATCTGATTTGAATCTCACCCAATTTTGTGGTTTGTGATTACGCCGCCCAAACACGGCAGCCCGCATCCTTCACTCCAGCCCGTTTGCTCGGCTCTTCTTGCCCCTCTTCCAATCTGCCTTGAGGAATGGCAGAATCAGACAAAGCACAAAACATGACCCCTCCTGCCGTCCCAGCAAAAGAACCCTTGAGCAAAAACGCATCGGAAAAACGCACTGAATCCAAAGCCGACATGGCAGGCGACTCTGACCCGGCCAAGACATCTTCTGACGACTCTCGCTCCAAACCAAGCTATAGCGACGCTGTTTCTAGTTTTGAAAACGAAGACACGCCGCCTGCACCCCCACCAAGGACCACGTCTAAGGGTAAGGGGGATTTGGATGGTAGCCTCGACAAGGACGGTGATAGGGAAATGATGGAGTTGGATCCAACAGGCATGACGAGCGTGCTCGATCTCACGTCGTCGATGGAAATGTTTGATGCAGTTGCTTATCAAACACCCCAAAAGTCTGGCCTCGCTCCCACCGCGGAAGAGGATGAGCCAGATGATGAGGATTTGCCTGCAGGCTATGAGAAAACCACTGTCACCCGTCGCCAAGATCCCGAGACCAAGATGCAGGAAGAAAATGTTCGACTGCACCGCCATGCTCAAGATCTTTCTAGAAAGATCAACAACCTTATCACCGAAAAGCAAATCGCGGAGGAAAAAGCAGAGCGCGCCACAGAGCGCCTCAATGAAATGAAGCACGCAATGAATTCTGGCATGACCGAGATTGAGCGTGATACTGAAACCCTCGCGCGCGAACTGCAAGTATCGAAGGACGAAAACCGAACACTGAGGGAACAACTGAAAGATGCTCAGTCCCACATCTTTAGCCTTCAACCCTATCGAAAAGATTTGACACCAGAGGAGATTGGTCGAGTGAGTCAATAGCAGCTAAATCTTTTAGGATGATCGAGTACTAATGGCGCATGCAGGAGTACGATAATCTTGTTGAAAGCGTTCAGGACTGGGTCCAGAAATTCATGGACCCATTGCTAGATGACCACGCAGAAGGCGTTGACGCCGTCCTGGCGGCGGCGCGAAAGCGCACCACTGAAGCTAATAAATTCAAGAGAGTCCTCCACCAATATCCAGACCTCGTTCACGCCGCTCAATTCCCTGAGACTGACGAGGACATCATTGCCTCGATAATTTTGCGATATCTGCACGACAACATTTTCCAGGCCATTTTGTACAGTGACATTCCGAAATATACCGAAGTCGTCAGCTTCATCGAGAACAGCATGCAAATGTCTGTGGAGCCCAAGAGAGGTTAGTCGTTGTTCTCATCACGCCGTTTAAAACGGAGCGAGGCTGATTGTGTTCCCATCCTTTAGATCTCTTCTCCGTCAGAACTTGGACTGCAGAGGCATATAACGCTTTGTTAAGTTCTCCGCCTTTCCGATCAGTGCGTGAGCGCCGACGCAAGGACATGACGATAGAGCTGTGCAGTCTTCTTAGAATCTTTTGCAAAAAAGAGAAGATGTCATGGTTCTACGAGAACATGGACGACAGTTGCGTGTGGCCGGCCATGAAGCTGTACGAGAAATTGCAGGTGTCAACGCATCATTTCTATCTTGACATCAACCCATACATAATGTGGAGCCCTGGAGGCGAGCTTAATGCTTCTCCCGAATTCATTGAAGGGATCAAGAATCTGGACTGTCGAAACATTCTCCAGAATCGAAAGGTGTTCAATGTGAACAAGATTGACCCGCCACCAACCAAGAAGGAACTGTACCACCGACTGCTCAATGTGTGCACCGTTGTCCCAGCGCTATACATGCGCCAAATTGGACAGAGGGACTCCATCAAGGAGCCCATGGTGGTTCGAAAGCAGCAGATGCTGGTAGCATGGGGACCTGAGGAGAAGCGTCGCGCGTTTACCGAAAAGGGTGAGAGAACCCTAGTCTCTCACCTTTATCACTCTAAGAGTGACCGTTCGGGAGACGGCTGGATTGCTTTCCGCTGGGGATGAATTTTACTTGCTATTGTCGCGGTGTTATTGGCGGTGATATGGGCTGACCATGTGCTTTCGTTTCCAACGGGTTATGAGATACGGCGGATGAATACATGGTGGATGAATTAACTACCTAGCTAGTGATGAATCGTGGCTCACATACACGATGAGTGGATGGGAGAGATATTTTCGGAGTTTGGGCAATGATTAAACATAGAAATACCAATGCTGCATGAACTGCGGCCATCTCTACTTGCGAAAAATGCTACGATGATAAACCATTGCGCCCTCGCTAATTGCGGTTCTATTCTGTAATGCCATGGATGACACCGAACACCATGTGCATGGCGTATGCTTGTTTTTTGCTGATTCGGGTACGTCGGCTTCCGAGCCTTGGCTGCTCCATTGTGACGCTCTTCTGTGTTGAAGCTGGCGGACTGAAAACGCCTTGCGATATGGTTCGCAAACAATAGAGAGGCAACAAGCAGTGGGCGGGGTGTGCGGTTTAAGGTCGTCCGTACCAGGTACCAGTACAAGCGGGGTGTGCTGGCGGGATCTACTTTTAGCGGGCAGGTGGAGTTTTAGGCCCTCCAGGGGCGTGGCATGCAGGTGGTGAGGGGAAATGGATTTAGGGCGCCAGCACCGCTGTACCCGGGCGAGTTACCGTCCCCAATCGTCACCAGGACGCGCTATCATTGGATGGTGGCCGTCATGTCAACCTCGCTAGCGCAGCGAGGCCTTGGCGGTTTGCCTCTCAGGACGCCTTCCAAGGCTGTCGTCCTCCGGGGAATGATTCATGGGTGGGATGTCAATGGAACACGAGAATTCGAGGCTGAACCAGCCCTGAGCTAGCAGTCCTAGGCCAGCGGACGGACAGGCACCGCTGGGGGCATGGTGGATGTGGATGTGGACGTGGGCATGAGGGTTGCAGCAGCTGCTAGGCAGCTCATGGAACCTCACCAACCTAGGGAGGGCACCCAAGATACACACCACTGTACCACCCAGCTCATGAGCCATCCCACCTGCACCTTGTTCTCTTCGCACCTTTATCTTGCTCATTCAATTGCCTGAGCCAAAGCAAGTCTGCTCCGCCCACTTGCAGATTCCTCGCTTCATCGCAGCATGTGATTTGACCTTTTTCGCGACCCCGTCTGGCACACACCAACTGTGCCTTGTGTTCCATCTGGTGAAGCAAGCTGCCGCAGCCTTGGTGTTCCACAGAATTGTACCTACCTACCTTTTTTCTACCTCGCCTGCCACACTTGCTGTTTCCTCATTTCCCCCAATTCGCCCTTTCTTAGCTGGCCTTTCGGTTTCATTTCTCTCGTACCTACGTTAGAGGCCAGAAATGTTCAGAAACATCAAGAAGAGGGCGACGACCATATTTCGCAAGAAGCCGTCTGGGTCGACCACGGATCTCCCACCGGAATACGACTCCATTGATACCACCACCACCACCACAACGGACAATCCTCCCTTTAGATATACATATTCGGCCGAAACAACCGAAACCGACCCCAGAGATACCAGGACCGCTCCGGCACCCCCATCACCTCCCGCTCCACCGACTGTGCCAGCAGTGCCAGCAGTGCCAGCAGTGCCAGCAGTGCCAGCACAAATTGAAGACGAACCCGTTATAGAAGATCCAGCACAAGACCCCGCCACAGACCCAGAGCCCCCAGAGCCAAACTATTACGGCCGCAAATACGTCCCTTACATTGAGGCATCGCCCCTCAAGAACAACATGTTGGTCAACGCAGGCGTCTACGGCCGAATTAACCCTGATATCATGGGCGGCTTTGGGAGCGATGACGATTCCATCTGGCTTGTCGATGATGAGGAGACGGATGAAGAACTTCAACCCAAAGACGACAACGATAATGAGGTGCCCCGGGAGACATTGGCAGAGATTCAGGATCAAAATGATGCTGACCACCAATCTGAGATCCGATCTCACCACTCCAATCGCTCCCAAAATTCTCATCGGCCAGGAAGCTCGCGTGCCAGTTTGCATGAAGTCACCATAATGCTGGCGCAAGAGCCGGTTGCCGATGCGCCATCGAACAAACCGACTCAGCCTGCTTTCACCTATAGCAAACCAGCTCTTCTTGATGACGATGAGTTTGCTTCCTTTAGCAACACTGGAAGAGAGGCGTCGCCTCGATCACTCACATCTCCACCGGCCCCCCGACGTGGGTATGCTCCCATATCCAACTCCATCCTTGACCTTTCCGAGTTGGGTCTGGAAGATTTGGAGGAGCCTCCTAGCGATTCTCCAAAGTTGCAGAGCGAAGGTGCTCCACGCGAGCTCAAGGAAAGACCCAATGACGAGGCCCTTGCATCTTCGTCAAGTTCTGTTAATCCGTATGTTGCCCTTTTTGAGCAGCAGGATCTTGCCATGACTGTAGCCTATCTCCGTCGGCTAGATCAGGAAGAACTCACTGATGATTTCCGGTAGGTCTCCCGAACATCCCCCATATCAAACCTCGGTCATGCCTGGCACCTTCTAGTTGAAGGTTGCCCCAAAAGCAGCGTTTTCATCCAAATTGTGTTCATTTTGTTCGCCATACCCATTTTGTCTTCTCTGTATTTTTTCCCGCTACAATAATCGTTTGCATGTTACATACCATTTTTAATAGTGCCAATATTGACTCTATTTTCTCCAGTTTTGGACAAAGATATCAGAAGGCGTCAGATACGCCGGATATTATCGTCACACGCCAACGTGTTCCGGCAAGCACTGTCACGGGTGATCTTGAATGCATAGTCTGTACTGAGACCAAGGGAGTTGAACTGTTTCCAAGATTCTCAATTACTGCCTCGTGTAGCCACTCCCCAACTACATGTTTAGAATGCGTTCAACTCTCCATTGAGTCCGATATTAATAGCAAGCTCTGGACTGACATCAGATGTCCTGAATGCCGCGAGATGCTTGAGTACACTGACATCCAGCGATTTGCCAATAAGCAGACATTTATGAGGTATGCCCTTTGAGAGCTTTTGCGAGAGATAGACTCACCAGAGATAGATATGAAACCCTGGCTCTTCGTGCAGCCATGTCTGAGGCCGATAATTTCGTCTGGTGCACATCTGGCTGTGGTTCAGGCCAGATACATGAATCGGGCGATGATCAACCGATCGTAACATGCTTGCACTGCAACCACCGTTCATGCTTCCATCATGGGGTTTCTTGGCATGAGAACCTCACTTGTGACGAGTACAACCAACTGCTTGCTGACCCAGAAAATTTCCGTTCTCGAATAGAACTTGAGAATGAGGCGTGGTCCGAAGCCCAGCGAGCTCAGCTTGAAGCTGACAGGACAATGGCCCAGAATCTGCTGGCAGATGAACAGGCAGAAATTCAACGACGAGAAGAAAGAGCCCGTAGGGAGAGGGAACAAGCAAAGAAGGCCGCGGAGTTAGTGCGCCAAATCGCCGCCAGACGGAAACGGGAGGACCAGCAGAGTCAAGCAATGGTCAGCCAGACAACCAAGCCTTGTCCCGGGTGCGGGTGGGCTATTGAAAAGAATGATGGATGGTGAGTTGGATTTCCGCGTAATTTGATCACAATATGCTAACATTGTCACAGCTCACACATGACTTGTAAGTTGCTCATTTTCTTTTATCTTTTCTTTTGTGTTTTTGATGATCCACGAAACGTCCCCTTGCGAATGGTGCGTTCGCACATCCTTTTCAACCTTAATGATGAAGACTCTTAACCAACCTACTGCAGGCATTAAGTGCAAATACGAATTCTGTTGGGGCTGTTACAAGACTTGGACAAGTCGTCACAACATCAATTGCCACGGTGGCTGACGATGAGAACGACCATTGCCCAACGAAAAGCTGGGAAGCTCAAAGAGTAACTAACTCTCTACAGGCTCAAGGTGCCATTACCAGTTTTGTTTTGAGTGCGGCGCAAATCACAAAGAGATTGTAGCAGGTGATAACACGGCACACAAGGATACATGCAAGTTCCACCCAGACAACATGGATTGGGACTGAGAAAGTAGTGATGAACTTTTTTAAGAACAAAAGACTTGTCAGGTACCCGAGTTAATACTGGGGGATGCATCACGGAGTGGGTTTTTTTTTTATGTTAGTTCCGATTTAGGATACCCTCAGGAGGCTAGAGTGAGATTGGTGGTGTTCTGAATTGGTGAAGTAAAGAGAAGGCAAATGGGAACATTGTCTTGGAGAGTTGCGGCTGCTAGGTTTTATAAACGATTTATACACCAATTGACTGATAAAATACCCACATCCCAGGCCCGTCAAATAATAATCCTGATAAGAGAGTGTCCAAGAGGTGTGTTGAAGGATATCGCTTTGTTCTAAGATCACAAGACTATTCTACACGTGTATAGATCGCAGAGTAACCATCTACTTTCCTTGTTTCTATCAAGATTTCAGTCACGTACTGAAACTTGCACGCACGCCACGTTTCTACTTCTTCCATTGCCCAATTATAAGGCCGTGAGCTCGGCAACACGGCGCTCAAGTTCGGGAACCTGTCTCAAAAGAACCTCAAGTTCCTCGCGCTCGTCTTCAAGCTTCAGGCGGCGTTCCGCATCAAGGCGTGTAAAGACGTAGTGTCCTTGGCCGTCGAATTGGAGGATGTGAGTGTGGTACTTCCACAGGCTGCGGCGGTGACTAACAGTCATGAGGGTGATGCCGAGGGACTTTGCAGTATCATACATGACCTTTTCGGTATCAAGGGTCACGCTGCTGGTACACTCATCGAGGATGGCGTAACGGGGACGGTGATAAAATAGGCGGGCCATAGCGACACGCTGCTGAAGACCACCCGAAAGCACATCACGCCATTCAGCCTCAGCATCCCAACCTTCCTCGTAGAGCTCGACGAGGTGTTCCAGGCCCAAAGTCTTGAGAATGGCGAGGAGGTCAGCATCGGTGACACCGCGAGAGCGCATCTGGCGTAGAGAGTCCGGGTAAATGATCTGCTGGCGAAGAGAACCTCTGGACAAGTAGGGTCTCTGAGGGATATAGAAAATGGCATGGAAGGGGGGCTTGTGGACAGTTCCACCATAGACTGGCCAGAGTCCACCGAGGATACGGAAGAGAGAAGACTTTCCACAGCCATTAGGGCCAACAACGAGAAGGTGGTCACCATGCTCCAAGGAAAATGACAGAGCCTTGATGAGCACGTCTCCGTTGGGGGAGATGATGGGCCTGGAAACGATTATTAGTATTTGTGGCTGGTTCTTGAATTTTCTGACTTACACATCAATGAAGGTAATGTCCTTGCTCTCGTGGACCTTTCCTCGCCCCTTGAGGACAGTCTCGTTGTTTTCGGTTCCTGATGACGAAACGAGCTTCTTCTCAAAGTGACCCGATTGTACATCGTCCATGACATCGAGCAAAGTTGCAACTCGAGAAGTGTAACCCGCAAGCTCCATCACCTCTCTATATGAGAACATGATGCGTCCAAAAGCGTCAGAGGCAGACAAGAGCATGCGTCTGTTGGTTACAAAGGCTTCGGTCCGATCGCCCATGTTCATAACGATTTGACCAGGCATCTTGACGAAAACTGGGACACTGCAGAGGAGCAATCCTAGAGCTCCCCAGAAATACTTGATGACAAAATCCTCCATGAATCCATGGTAGAATCGTCGACGGAGGATGTAGTTGACATGCTTAATGAGAGTAAAGTAACCTTTGTCAAGGGTATCCTTCTCCGCCTTGTGGCCACCGTAAAGTGCCACCTCTTCGCTATAGTCGATAAGGCGCGAGTGCTGAAAGCGGAATTCACCTTCAAGCCGAGCCTCGTCGGCGACATACTTGCCAAATGGAGGAGTGAGTGCTCTCATCACGTTTGCCGATAGCTGGACCAGGAGAGACATGAAGACAACGCCCTCCCCACCAACACTCTTAGACAGAGAGTAGGTATAAATAGTCTAACAACAGTTTGATTAGAAGGTACAAGGCAGCACGAAAGTATTGGTTGACTCACCATGTCTAGCACAGGTTTGGCCAAATTGCTGTACAATTCGGCGAGACTGTTTGAGAATTTAGAGACATCGACAGCAATCAGCTGATCTGGGTTCTTTATTCGATCATCCAATGCTGAGATACCATAAAATGTCAAGTTGGACAAATACTTGTCATGTATGTGCTGGGTAAGGCGAGTTCGGTACTTGAGCGACAGTTCTGCCTGGTGATATGACAACTATTCAAGGATTAGCAAGCGTTCATTTGATGCGCAGATTCGCGAGGCTCACCATTGAGTTTGTGAAGGTCGCAGGCACAGCGATGAGCATCCACCAAACGATGCGCTTCAGGAATTCTTTGCCGTTGCCTTTTACAAGTGCCTTAACGATGGCACCATCCATCTCAGCAACGCGCAAACTAATGAGGGTCCTGAGAACCAGGAAGAAGCTGTGGCTCATCAAAAGCCTGGCCTCATTGGTGCGCCAACCCGGGATGACAATCCGCAAAAGACGGAAGAGGGAGCGGAAGAATTCGCGATTCAGTTCCACCTTCTTTCTCGGGGTCTCCTCGCCGCCAGACGTGGATGTGGTACCGCGACGAGCCGCGCGCTGGGTGGCCTCGCGGGCAGAAGCAGCCTTTTGTTCGGAGACGGCATGGCGTATGCGGTTGATGAGGGCAAGAAAGAGTGTAATCCAGACGGCCCGGGAGATGCGGGTACGGTTTTTGACATAAAGCCCCGTCAGCCGCGAAACAAGACCTCGGATGGAACGGTCGCCAGAGACGAGAGAGATCAGGGCGCGAAGACGATCCCCGGGGAGGGAGAGCTTCGACTGCGCGGCCATCGCGGCGTCGCGAGCGTGAATGCGACGTTAATTTGATGGGCGGTGTGTGCGAAACAGGGAGGACGAAGGAATTGGCAGATGTGATGGTGGTGATGGCAGCGACGTCACGTCACGTCACGAGCCCAGTGAGACCTGTCGCATTGGAATTCGACCAAAGACGCGGCAGCGACGAAGCGGAAGAAAAGGAAGGAGGCCGCAGTGGTGGGCGAGGGTATAGAGTATAGAAGAAAGAGACGCAAAGGGATGTGACAACTAATTACATGGCTGAGCTTGTCAGAATTGGCTTGTGGTTGGTCTTGTGAGTCGAGTTGGAGTTCCCAAGCTCCTCGGCCGAAGCGAATCTGGGGCACGTCACTGGCCACTCCGCCTCCCCACACTGGTCCTTCCGTTTCCGTCGGCATGTGATTGACATTTGAAGATGCCCCGGAATTTCACCAGCCACCAGCCACACCCCCCAGCCACTGATGGCGGGGAATCCCTCCCCTCGCCCATGACCACACTCGATTTTTTGTCGGCGCATTCGCGGGGCAACTTTTTTTTATTCTCAGTCACAACACAATAACCCACGACTTGCGACACATTCGCTCCAACCGCCAAAATGTCCGACGACGATAACCTCTCCATTTACGATGAAATCGAAATCGAAGACATGACCTTTGATGAGGCCATGCAGGTCTACCACTACCCTTGCCCCTGTGGCGACAAGTTCCAAATTGCACTCGATGACCTACTCGATGAGCAGGATATCGCCGTGTGTCCCAGTTGCAGCCTCATGATCCGAGTCATCTTTGATCTGGTAGGTCTTTCTTTTATCCATATTCTCTGTATTTCAAAAACTGACAAGGTCTAGGATGACTTGCCCAAGCCTCCGACCTCCGGTCCCTCTGGCGGCCAAGTACCCATCGCTGCCTAATTCCACACGCGCACCCATTCAGACCAGTCGCATCACAGATTTCAAATGTCTACTGCTCCATCCTTGATTTCGCCAACATCAACATCATCCTGGTAATAAATACGAGTAGATATCCAGCCTCATCAAAGCCAACTACGACACCAAAGGCCCGGCGCGGAACTCACCACCAAGCGCGCCAAAATAGATTGGAGGTTTCAAAAACGAATCAGTCTATGAAGCTCTTGACAGTTTGCGAAATTATTTCAGACCTGTTCTTGCGCCAGGCATAAGTCCAGCATTGCAAGGAACAGGGAAAGTCTTTGGTCATATTTCAAAATTGAAATGAGAAAGACGCCTGAAAGCACAACAACCAGTTTAACAATGAAATTAGTGATGAAAGTTAACTACCAATTCGCCAAGGTCGAAGATAAAAGAGCTGTCGAAATCACGGACATGCTACTGGCCCTATTGCCTCAGGTCACGCTCCAAGTATCAGCTTCAGGTGCTCGGCCCGACTAAACTGGCGCACACACTGGGTGTTGGTTGATAGTTCTGAGAAAGCGCTTTGACCGCGTTTCAATCGACGAGTGTTTCCACTCAAGTAACTGCCCTCTTCACTTATGGGCTACGCCACTGTGATAATGCAGCATCCATGTCGGTCGAATTATTGAGTGTCACAAATCACAATCAAGTTCCCAGCAGCTTTTTGAGAGGATATGCACCATTATAATTAATGTATTCGAAGCGGAATCGCCTCACGAACGATGAACGGAACTATTTACTAGCCATTCTAAACCTTGTGGACCGAAGCTTCTAATGCATACCCTCTATTGACATGTCCATGCATGTTATCCGACCGAACCCAGTTCAAACAGTCCCAGACCATGTACCTGTGCAAATTGTGTGTTTACAGAGCAATCATGCCAGCGGCAACGAGGCCGAGGAGGGCAACGAGAGAGCCACCCATCTTGTAAGATGCAGCGGCACCAGTGGCAGGGGCAGAGTAGCCGCTGCCGGAGCTGCTGCCAGTGCTGCTGCCAGTACCGGTAGGAGTAGGAACAGTGCCGTTGCCACCAGCTGCTTCTTGTCAGTAATTGTGCTTGCTTTGTGATGTGAGGGGGGGGTTAACATACCATAGGGGGTGGTAGCACTGCCAGGGACAACGGGGGTCACGACAGGGGTCTCGCCAGAGCTCTCGCCGCCAGAGCAGCTGGAGCCAGAGCTTCCAGAGCCCATATCGCCAGAGCAGCCGGTGCCAGAGCCGGAGCTGGAGCCGCCGGAGCCGGAGCTGCCAGAGCTGCCAGAGCTGGAGCCTCCAGAGCTGGAGTCAGAGCCCGAGCCGTAGCTAGGGGCGGAGCCAGCAGAGCTGTCACCACCGGAAGATCCAGTGGATCCAGAGGAGCCATAGTTGGAGCCAGAGCCGCCAGAGCCAGAGCTGCCGGCAGAGCTGTCACCTCCGGACTTGGAGGTGTCAGAGCCGGAGCTGCCAGAGCCCGATCCAGAGGAGCCCGATCCAGAGCTGCCGGAGTCACCAGAGCCGTAGGTGGAGGTAGAACCCGCAGCGCTGGTAGTGGCAGAGCCAGCAGAGCTGTCACCACCAGAGCTGTCACCGCCAGAGCCGGAGCCGGAGCCGGAGCCATAGGTGGAACCAGAGCCACCGGAGCCGGAGTCACCAGAGCCAGAGCCGGATCCGGAGCCGGAGGCAGAACCACCAGCCGAGCCAGAAGCGCCGCCAGAGACGCCGCCGTTAGCACCACCAGAGGCAGAGCCACCAGCCGAGCCAGAAGCACCTCCAGAGACGCCGCCGTTAGCACCGCCAGAGACACCGCCAGAGACACCACCGTTGGCACCGCCGCCGACGCCGCCAGAGACGCCGCCAGAGACACCGCCGCTGGCATCACCACCAACGCCGCCAGAAACACCACCGTTGGCACCACCACCAACGCCGCCAGAGACGCCGCCAGAGACGCCGCCAGAGGCATCACCACCAACACCGCCAGAAACGCCACCAGAGACGCCACCAGAGGCATCACCAGAGCCAGAAGCATCAGAACCGGACCCGCCAGTGGGAACGTAAGCAGCGGCGGCAACACCGGCAAAAGCGACGACGTGAGAGAAACGCATTTTGAATAGTGGTTAAAGGGAAAAAAAGATTGAAAAGTTATGAAAGTAGTTGTTGAGGTTTGTGTGTAAGTCGAAACGAGAGACTTTGACAATTAAGTTGTTACGAAGAGAGTTGAGAAAAAGGAATAGAAGAGATTGTTTGTTGAAGTGAAGCTTGCTTGGGAAAAAACAAATTCGACTGGAATGACTGGGCACTTAAATATCAGAGATGGTGTGTTGAGCTCAAGCAGAGAAGGCCACCATGACGATGTTGCTTGGGGGGATAATTGTTCAGGGGTTGCTTGCCTTGCAAAGATGGGCCGTGACAGCACCGACCACGGATGTACATTGATCACAATGGAGCGTCAACGGGGGAGTCCTCGGCGAGAAACAATCCCTCACGGATAGCCATCTGAGGAGGACTCGAGCAGCGCATGGTTCTGTGCAGAAGACATCCCGGCCCTTGGATGGCCATAGGGCGAGCCAGCGGTGGCTTTGGCCATGTCACTGTGAATGGGCTGCCCAATGGCATATTTTTAGCGCCATGCTCGGCGCCCCAGATCGATCAAGCAGAGGCAGCCAGTGTTTAATGCATGGTGCCGTGCCCTCTGCTTGGGTGCACATACTTCTGAGCAGCGATGCAAATGCCGGCGCTGTTATTGTGCTTGTGGGGCGAGACCCTTTTTTCTCACTTCTATTTCGGGGCTTTAAACACGCTAGTGCGTTCTCTGTAGATCAACGGATCACCCAAGTGCGTCGCAGAAAAACAAAGCGTTGAGCGGCGATCCCTGTGCACCAGAGCGAGCGATGATGTGTCACTCGCCCTCGGAAGAACTCTGCCGCAATACCCATGGCGGTTCCCCCCTCAGCGTGGAGAGGACAGTGCTCGTTGAACCATCCCGCGAGCAGCAAGCCTAAAACGGACTTCCGAACGTCTTGTTGAGCCATGACGGGCATCTCAGCGCGGTGGAACGGCCTGGATTCAGCAGCATCAGGTTATCTTTTTTTTTCCTTTTCTTTTTTTCTTTCCATTCTTCTCCATTACTCTCCGTATATGACAAGGCGGATCTATTTTGGAAACTTTATGCCCTGAGTGGACGGAATAATATACTGCGTTAAAGGGGTGGTGACTTAATCGTCTATACTCGACCGCCTCACTACGCCAAAACAAGAGCACTTCCAAATATGGTCGTCTCGTTTTGGGGAGGAGGGCATGTGCACAGACAAAAACACACTTCGTCCAGTCAGTTCCCGACACCATGAAATTTGGATGAATTGACGTGGACGAATTATTCATGTGAAATGTCGGCAAGCAAAGAAATTCAAAGTTCGCCCCTTTGAGCAAGAGACGACGAGCATGACTTGATAGACTCAGCCGAGTCCCACACACACACATATACACATGCATTCCCCATCATCGCAACTGCATATACGGGCCCCACCTACGCTTTTTACTGGAGCGACACACTGTTTTTTTTTTTTTTTCGTGTACACAAACACCCTTTAAACTAGTTGACAGGAAAGAAGTAGCAAGGGAAACCCGCTAACCGGGTCGGCTAACGGGGCTGAAACTCCATCCTCCTTCGGCAGTACTATGGACACCTGCGGGTGCGCTGCGGGTGAGGCTGCCGGCCATGCGCCCACTTTCCCGCTCGCCACTAGCCGGTGTCAAGTTTATACATTGTCACACGCATCAACCGCGCGCTGGCCACCTTTTGAAGGGGGAGGGGCCGACGGCTTCGAAACACCAGCCTCTTTCTCACAGTGACCCATCGAAAAGAAAAAAGAAAACAAAAGAAGTCATAGTAGGCCGAGCGAGAAACAAGAAAAGGAAATTGCGAGGGGGTCATGACGCATCGTTCCCTTTGGCCGCCGTTTACAACCACAATTTGCCATTCCATCTCCCTCGCATCAAGCTTTTTACTACTATGCCATTAACACCACACTGGCTATATTGCCACATTCATCCTTTGTTATACCCAGGGCATCCTGCAATCTGAAAAAAAAAACAATGTATTTTTCTATGGAATCATAATCCTAGCTCATAACATCAGGTCCCGCATAATCCACCTGCCTTTTTTTATTTCTTCTTTTTTTATTCTTTTCTCATCTACCTTGTACCCTTCATCTACGTCTAACATGCTCTTCCGCGCTAGCACCCTCCGTCTAGGCCGCTACATTTTCAAAGAAGAAAGTGGGCACACCAGGCACGGCGTTATCAGCAACAGGAGCAACAACATCAACCTCCTTGCCGTCAGCCAGGTTGACAGCCTTCTTGCTGCCTTCCGTAACGGCCAGAATGTCGCATGATACCAGTCCAGACGTTCGAGTCAGGCCGGGCACCATCTGCAGCAGAGTCTCCTTCTCGTCGAAGGCGAGCTTCTGCTCGAGGACCACGCTGGCAGGCTCACCTGCCTGCAGGCGTCTCTTCAAGCCCTGAACAAAGGGCATAGCCTTCTTCATCTCACCCATCTTGCCAATCCTGCCGTTCAGCTCCTTGTCGTCGGCAGACTTGGTCTCGGGGTTCCACAGCTCCTTGAGCAAGTCCAGGTACTTGGCCTGCCAGGCAGGGAACTTGTCGTTCACGAAGATGGTCAGCTTCTTGGGCTTCTTGGGGTCGAAGGCAGTCTCCTTGCCCTTGGCCTTCTTCTTCAGCTGGACACCCTCGGCCGAGTTAACGCTCGAGGCCGTGTTGCGCACGTAGTCGCGCTTAGCACTCAAGGTCTTGTCGATCTCTCCAACCTTGGGGAACTGAGCGTGCTGGATAGTGCCCTCCCTCTTCAGCACCTCGAGCCAAATGTACTCGGACCAGTGAGGAGTGACGACAGCCAACAGCAATGCCTGCCACTCAATGTACTGCAGGACAAGATCCTTGTGCATCTTGATACCGGCGGCGGCACAAGACTCACGGTAGAAGTCACGAGCGCTGGTCAGCTCGTACAGAGCAGCCTTAAGGGCAAGCTTGTAGTTGGTGTCACCATACAGCTCGATAGCATCGTGGGCAATCTCGTTGAGCTCGTTGGCAAACAGGGAGTCCTGGAAAGCGTTCTTCTCGCCCGTTCGGAGCTGGTCCTGGTCACGCACCATCTCCTCGCACCACTCGCGCAGGTTGAAGAGACGCAGAATGTTGTTGTCGGCAACATCCTCCTCGAAGTTGGCATCCGTGACACCATCTCCAGAATCAGCGAGAGCAATTCGGGATGCATCAGCACCATACTTGTCAACCATCTCCTTCAGGGTCATGAAGTTTCCGGTACTCTTGCTCATCTTCTCACCGTTCAGCATCAGGTGACCGTTGGCTCGGACACTGCGAGGCCAGTACTCAGGGGGGAAGATGGCCAAGTGAATGTACAGGAAGAAGGTCAAGTGGTTGGGGATCAAGTCCTTGCCAGACACTCGCACATCCAGCGGGTAGAAGTACTCAAACTCACGGCGCATGCTCTCCAGGGTCTCCTTGGGGATCTTGCTACCACCGATGACCTCGTCGCCCAGTTCGCGGCGGCAGAAGATGTAGTCCCAGACCTCATCAGTCATCTGTTCAGCTCCAACATTTCCAACACCACGGGTGCGACCAAACAGATCGCTGTGCAGGTAGTGAGCAATAGTGTAGTAGGCTGGGTAGATAGTAGAATCACTCAGAGACTCAACCAGGAACTGAGGATCCCAGGGCAGCTTGGAGCCAAGACCGAAGCTACGGGCGCAGGCCCACTGGTTCAGCCAGTTCAGGACACTCTGGAAGCCGTTCTTAGTTTCGCTGCTGTAAGTCTCCATGCCCTTTCCGTCGGCATTCTCAACCCACTTGAGAGCAGTCTCCTTCCAGGACTCCTCACCGTAGTCAAGGTACCACTGGTCCATGAGGGCAACAATGCAGTCGTCGCCAGATCGGCTCACGACCTTGCGCTCAGGCTCGGAGTAGGCAAAGGCCTCGCCGGCATCAATCAGCTGCTGGCGGACCTTAGGCTTGGCAACCTCGACCTTCTCGCCCTTGAAGTCGCCAACCTTGAGGATACCCTGGTAGAAACCCTCCTTGTAAGCCAACTCCTTGGCCTCCTCCAGCTGCTTGGTGTCCTTGGGAGAAGCAATCTTGAGCTGCTTGACGAGGAAAGGAGCGCAGAGGTCGCCGTAAGAGGGGGTCTCGATGATGGGGAAAATCTCCAGCTCGGCCCACTC
The DNA here is from genome assembly GCA_020975415.1 of Calonectria hawksworthii. Taxonomy (NCBI): domain Eukaryota; kingdom Fungi; phylum Ascomycota; class Sordariomycetes; order Hypocreales; family Nectriaceae; genus Calonectria; species Calonectria hawksworthii. The sequence continues at coordinate 991,305 of JAHXZK010000005.1, read as the reverse complement.
CTTCTTGATACCGTAGAATTCAGCCTTCTTGGCCAGGTCGGTGACGGTTGCGAAATCGTCAGGGCTGTCGGAGGGCACAGAGGTAACGACACCAGTACCCTTGGTGGGGAGAACGGTCTCCATGGGCAGAACACGGACACCCTCCTTGTGCAGAGACAGAGGAGCGTTAACAAGAGTACCCACGATATCGGGACCAGCAATCTCAGCAGCCTTCTCAATGACACCCTCGGTGGCGAAGATGCCCTGGTAGGCCATGTTTCGGGCAGCACGGTCGGTAACGACAAAGTAGTCGGTCTCGTTGACCTTGAAGACACCGTAGGTAATCTTGGGTCCAACAAAACAGCAGGTCTGGCCGTACATGGTCTCGGGTCGCAGGGTGGCAGGAACCAGGAAGACATTGGCGTTGTCGGGGATCTTGCCCTTGAGGGCCTCAGCAGCCTTGGGAGCCCACTCGAGGACCTTGAGCTTCAGAGCGGTATACTCCTGGGGGTTAACAGCCTCACCCTCGGCTCGGTCGTGGTCCATGCATGGCTGACGGTCCTTGATAGAGTAAATGGTGTATCGCTTGCCGAACTTGATCTTGTTGAGCTCCTTGAGGCGGTTCATCTGCCATCGGACAAAGGTATCGTAGTATGGGTTGGCATCGGTGGTGACAAAAGTTCGGCGCCAGTCGATACGGCAACCAAAGTTGGTCAGATCACGGATAGCCAGGGGAGGGAAGTACTTGAGCCAGTACTGGGGATCGGCAAACAGGTGGATCTCCTCGGTAGGGATGCCAATGGCCTTCATGATCTGGAACTGATACTTCACCTTGACAGTCTTGGCAGCAGCCTTACCCTTCTTAGCAGTGAACTTTGTAGGGTCCTCCTTCTTGATGGGCTTCTGCTCGGCGGGCTTCTCCTCAACAACCTCATCTGGGTTGTAACCCTCGAATTCCTTGCCAAACAGCTGGATCTCGTTGACGAGCTTGTCGGCACAGGCCTTGATAGGCATACCAGTGCAGTGGAAACCCATGGGGAACAGGGTGCGCTTACCCTGCATGCGCGCAACACCAGCAGCGAATTCGACCTTGCTGATGGAGAAAGAGTGACCAGCGTGGAGGGTTCCGTTCATGTAAGGGTAGGCCATGGTTCCGAAAAACTTGGGGATCTTCTCTCGCAGCTCGGCGGCGGTAATGGAGTGGAGGGGGATCTCGGAAGTCGAGGGCGCATCGGGCTGGAAGACACCATCATCTTGCCACTTCTTCTGGTACTTCTTCTCAACAGCAACCAAGGTGTCGCGCTTCTCAGTCTATAATCGGAAAACAATCAGTATCAGTAGCAACTACGAGTCAAAGGAACTTAGAATACATACGCCCTTGAGCTCCTTGGTTTTGGAGATAGTCAGCCCCTCCATGGCTTTGGGAACCTCTGACGCCATGATGAGATCTCTTGAGCCGTTGCCGGAATTACTTCAAGAACCGACAAAACTTGCGGTACTATAATGATATATATATATTAGTTTCTCCCAATATTCGTTATATACAGTCATGAAAGAGTCATCGCTTATAAATGGGCACACACCTTGGAATTCCGTCTTTAGGAAATTTTGAGTCACCAGGGGAAAAGTTCAAGGTCCGAAGGAAGGAGGGGTGAAAATCGCGGGGCAATAATTAGCAGCGACGTGTGACAGGTTGGCAGGTACGTACCTGTGGCTAGTGCCCTTATCTCTGCCAGCTAGCTGAGGCGGGTTTGTGGCGTAGACCACTTTTCTAGACTCGAGCATCATCACCACCACCTCGCGGGCGACTCGGCTAGTTTGGACCTGCCATTGAGACCGAAACACGGCCAATCCTCGTCACCATGCTTCCTACAGCTGTTCGGCGGATGGCCGCCGCATCCAAGCAGCCCATTCTGCGAAGGGGACCGATCACTGTGGCCAACAATCCATACAAAGCGCGAAAGGTGTGGCCGCCCAATTTCAAGGAACTCTCTTTCCAGCAGCAGCTCCGATTCGAAAAAAAGTACAAGCGTCGCATCCAGCTGGCTAGTCGGGCTCCGACATGGCAAAAGGCCGTCAAGTTTGCTCAGCTCGCCACTATTGTTGGTAAGTCTTGCGCGCAATTCACGGACTCCTCAAGTTCCTGAGCTGATGCCATGGAATAGCTGCGCTTGTCTGGATCCTCTTCTTCTCCGAGTTTGAATGGTGGGGACAAAAATACAAGCCATCCGAAGAGGTCAGTCGTCACAATTATGAAGCTCTCGCGCTGCCGTATTTACAATATCACAGATTCGCAAAAAGACCAACTACCTGTTCGGAACCATCGACCCTGAAAAACGATATGAGCGACGAAAAGATGCGCCACCTCCGCCGCCAACAGACGATGAAAAGAAATAGAGAGATCTATATGTATATTTGTGTCAAGATTTTGGAGTTTGGAGTTATACCCCGCGGTACTTGTACTTGTAGGCAAAAGGTGGTCTCGCCCAACAATAGCGGCGCGACATGTATGGATATCATCTCACTTCATATGCCACCTCTATTCCCCTCTCTATGAAAGCCGTGTTCTTTGTAGCCGTATAACCATAACATCACCTCCCAGCCCAAGCAAAGTTGGCACCCATTCCAAGACCCGAGCCCAAAGCCGACGGGCCCCGTCCTTCGTTGACTGGTCGCTTGGCGACAGTTCCTTGTGCCCTTACTCCAGATACTATGCGATCCAAATTTGTTTCTATTACGACGCCACCTATAATCATTTCTGATAATGTAGCGTGTAGCGTCTCGAAGTTGAAAATAAGGTCGAGTTCGCACACATTCTCAAAGAGTTTGTCGAGGGCCTCGACGTAAACCTGGATCAGGTCGATGAGCGCAAGGGGGGACTCGGTGGACGTCGAGATGACGATGAAGAAGAGCGTCGCATAGTGTCGGTACGTCACAAGCGAGGGGACGTCGTTCTGCTCCTCGGACGAGGTGTGGGAGGTGCTAGAAGCAGCTAGCAGAGGCGGGAGCGGGAGGAAGTTGCAGGATCCAGAGGGGCGGTTGGAAACGAGGGTAAAGATTTCAGAGATGAGGCGTTGCTGGATACTTGTTTCCTGGACACATGTTTAGACACCCAGGGACGGGAGAAGAAGGAGAGGCGACGCGCAGAGCCCGGGACTTGCTTACCAGCTGGGTGTAAAATTTGGTCAGGCGAGGCTGACCTTGGCCATTGAAGACCAGAAAAGCATTAATCATGATGACGGCTTGAGGCTCTTCATTCCCCCGCGAGCGACGGGTCAGAGAGATTGGAGATGATGGTGGGGCAGCAAGCTCGCCAGCCGGGAGATGACCACACCGCACACATGACTGAGTTAGCCGTTAGTTGCGAGTCGTGCCGTGACGCAAAAGGTACGTACCCGATAGCTGGGCGCTCGGGCCAATCCTCCGGCTTGCAATTACACATGCGCTGCTTCACAAGCTCCATTCAGCGCGGGGAGCCAGCCGAACTTGAATAACTCTACTCCTTCAATTCCCCAAATTCGACACTACCCACTCAATCCGATTCAGGGATAGTTGGCTTTTTCTCCCATTCGACTACCTTTTGCTGCAGCAATTGATCCCAACGGCCTCGCCCATCGCATTCTTCGATCCATCATGTCTCGCCAAGCTGCGACCCAGGTCTCGTCGATGACCTCAAGAGTCCTCCGAAACTCAACCTCGACTTCTTTATGTCGCTCGACATTCGGTTTCCGCGCCGCCCCCGTCGTCTCGCGCGCTCTAGCCCCTCGGGTAGCTTCTGCCGCCGCATCCCGGGGTTTCTTCTCGACAAGCTCCAAGCGCAATAAGGGCATCATGCCCGAAACTTCCAATCCCGCCAAGGCCGAACCTCAAGCCGATGAAACAAGCTTTGGCGTGGTCGAGCTGTCTGACGCCGAGTATCACGAGATTGCCGATGAATATTTAGACAATGTTGTTGCCAAGTTTGAAGAGCTTCAGGATCTTCGTGAAGATATCGATGTTGAGTTTTCGGTTCGTTGCCTTTTTTTTTCTCGTTTCCCATCATGACGACCAAGCACGTCATCAGCATGGATTCTCTTGACTAACTCAGAAATATATAGTCTGGCGTCCTCACCATAACCTGGCCCGGAAACGGTACATACGTTATCAACAAGCAGCCTCCGAACAAGCAGATCTGGCTGTCATCGCCCATCTCCGGCCCGAAGCGCTACGATTGGTGTCTCCTTGGTGAGGGCCAAGGCGACAAGGAGGGCACCGCCGTGGGTAACTGGGTCTATACCAGGGACGGAAGCTCTTTATCCGACATCTTTCTGCACGAGCTCGGCGTTGACGTCGAGCAGCCCTCGGATGAGCTATAAGCTTTGCATTGGATGAGACAGAGGATGTGCACGAAAGACCAAGACGGAATGTAAGATTGACGGCTCATGGGGCGTTTTACGGCTTTCACGGTGGTTCTGTTGATATGTAAACTAAATTATTTCTGTTCATACGGAACGAGTGGGCTTGGGAAGGCCAGAAGAAACTCCCGGCTCAGACTGTATTCAAACACCAACCAATTCTATTGGAGTTTCTGAGACATGATTCTACCAGTTCATGACGTGCCTTGACGGACCCGTGAAATATTCCATGCGGAGTTGGTGATACATAATATACAAAGTCATTGAAATGAGAAACCGCTGGTCCAATGCCTGGTGCTGATCAGGCTGTTTCGTCGAAAAGCTTTCTCATTGCTGATTTCTCGTAATGTCCAGTTAATTTTTTTTCTACTGTGAGAACTTGACCGGGACAGAAGCTCATCGTAGACATAAGCCCATTGTCTTGTTGAGCATAGCCACCGTCATGTCGTAGTGCAAATATTTTGTGTTTGTCTCATGATCAATAGTGTTCCTAGAAGCCAGTTAGTTAACCCATTGAATTGACCTTCCTGAGCCCCTGCATAACCACATCATGTATTTTTTCCCCCTCGCGCTGCATCCTTGCTATTTCTCCAAACCGAGTAAAAGCCGAATAGATGGGAGAGGAGAGAGATGATAAAATAAAATAAAAAAACTTACTCAGTCTTGCTCTCATGAAACGCCCTTCTCCACCCTTTCTTGATGTGGCCCCGTCGCTGCTGCACCATCAGCAGGTTCTTGAGGATCCTGTGCTCGATCCCCTTCTCCCTGGCCGCGCACTGGAGGAACCAGATGGTCCGGCGGATGCCCTCCCGGTCAAACACGGCGCCGGGCTCGCGGAAGGCTGTGCGGAGCTGGACGCGGGCGACCTGCCGCGCGGGGAACGCATACTGAACGGCCTTGAGCAAACCGCGGTACAGGTGCCGGTAGGCATGCACCACTTCCAAGTTGCTTGCCATTGCTACCAGCCGCCGATGATCCACGAGAATGAGTCGTGGGTTGGCAATGTCATGAGAACGCAAGAATTCAGCCTATGCTTCTCCATCATGGCGAAGTTGAGGCGCACGGACCTCAACCGACTGTGAGAGAGAAAAAGCCCCACCCACCATGGTTCTTCTCATCATTCCTATACCAGAGAATTGGGATCGCGTTCATCAAAGTCAGAACAGCTGCCGAATTGATCGTACATATTGATCACAGCTACATGTCAAGCATGCAGCACAACTTCTAAATCATCAAGTTGGTTTTCCATAAAAGCAACATCATTAATTACTGCTTTCAATGAAGCATATCGAGTGTCTATACCTTGGCCTGATTTGGTACTGGCCAGCCGGAGCCCTCTAATTGTTGTGTACAACCCGGCCGGCACCGGCTATCCCTTCGCTTTGAGGCTTTACGCAGTCTAATGCCATCCTCGAAAACCTCCTCGAAAACCCAGAAAGACCCAACTCTTGCCTGGCCAGGCGAACCAAGTGTCAACACGCCAACCCGGCCCATCAGTTACATTTGCGCTGACCCAACAGTGGCAACACATTGTACATGTCGTGCGCCATCTATATGCAAAAAATTTCACTCTAATTCTTCGCAATGTCAAAAAGAATTCATCAATCGTCATTGCGGCCATCCTCTTGCTGTCCCAGAGGAGCGTAGCGGCCTTGCCCGCTGCTACCGCTGTCGGAGCGGTTTCGGCCGACAACTCGTGAAAGCCATCCGCGGCCTCGGTCGTCGCCACCGTTCTGGATTCCTGACTTGTTATCATCGTCGATGACAGGGGGGTCCAGCGATGGTCCCAACAGTCCGCGGGATGACCCCACAGGGGAGCCAGCCCTCACCAGAGATCCGGTGTCGCCGTGGATCGATGGTGTGCCCATCACGGTGCTAGCGTCACCGAAGAGAGAGTCCATCTCTTCAAGTCGGACACCGCAGGTTTCAGGGTAGATGAAGTAGACTATTGGCTCGGTTAGAAATTGCCTATCGGGATGCCATGTGATAACAAAACTCACCAATCACAAAACTGGCCACGCAGAAAAATGCGTGGACGAGATACATTCGCCACTTGATCCACTCCTGGAGGATGGGTGTCATCTCACCAACCAGCCAGTTGGCAGCCCAGTTGGTAGCAGTCGAGAGACTGGCACCCTTGGATCGGATGCTGAGGGGAAGAATCTCGGGGGGGTAGAGCCAGGGAATAGGTCCCCATGAGTAGCCGAATGCGGCGTTGTAAATCATGACAAACAAAACGACCAATCGAGGTGTCCATGAGATGTCCAGGTAGAGGAAGTAAGAGATGAGGGACAGCGAGATAGCCATGGCCACTGCACCGGAGAGCAGGATAGGCCGTCGACCCCAGCGATCAACCAGGTACCACGGAGGAATGGTCGAGATCAGATAGGTGATTCCGTTCAATCCAGTCATCAAGACGGCATCATGACCCACCCAGCCAGCAGACTCAAAAACATATGGGGCGTAGTATGAGATGACATTGATTCCGTTAAGCTGAGCCAGCGCCTGGGCAGACATGGCAATGAAAACTCGAGTCTTGTATCGGCGGAACATGTCAGAGTATGATCGCTCGCCCTCTTGACGCTGCAGCAGAACGTCCATCTTGATTTCGCGGTACTCGTCGCGGGCCTTGGCGTTGTGGATATCTCCACCACCGTACAAGTTAGCAATGACGACCATGCCTTCCTCGTCATGATCATTGTCGAGCAACCATCTATTACTGTTAGCGAACAAAGTCATGTGCCTTGAATCAATTGCTTTACTCACCGAGGGGACTCGACAATGATAAGGCTACCGAAGCCGAGAAGAGCTCCCATGATGCACTGCATTCCCAAAGGAATACGCCATGACATGTTGCTCTCGATAAAACCACATCCATAGTCAACCCAGACGGAAGTCGTGTAACCAATAATATTTCCGGAGAACTCAATGCAAGCAAGCTTTCCACGGTTGTGGGGAGGAGAAATTTCGGACTGGTAGACTGGCACAATGGTCGAAAGCATACCAACACCAAGACCAGCAATGATACGACCCAGCATCATGATGGGCATGGAGTAAGCAAGTGTCTGGATAGCTCCTCCGACAAAGAAGATGCAGGAGCCATACAGAATGGTCTTTCGCCGTCCGATAATGTCTCCGACTCGACCGACAATCAGGGACGAGATAAAGGCACCAATCTCGAGAATGGCAACCATAGTTCCCACGTAGGCCTTGGAGGGGTGTTCGAAGTAGTCGATGAAGTACGGACCTCTGTCATTCGTGTCAGCGGCTACGGCGATACGGTGAAGCAATCACAGGAAACATACGTGATAATACCCGACATGACGCCCTGGTCATAGCCGAATAGAAACACACCTAACGATACGAAGATACTGGTAAAATAGCTATAAGGATCATGTGGTCAGCATGGTGCCAGATACGAGCGCAATGAGCGTGCATCTTACATCAAGGCCTTGCCAGTAAGGCCATGGATGGAACCTGAACGTCCCGACATGATGGCGCCTACGCAGCGTTGGCCGCGTGAAGGACGTGCAGCTGTAGGAGATACGTAAGGGACCTCGATGGCCTCCTTGTCGATAGTAACTGGGGACCGCGAGTGGCGGCGCGGCTCGTCTTGGATGCGAACCCGCTTGCCGTGGTTGTGCTTGGGTTGGCGACGGTTTACGCCAGCTAGGAGCTCCTCCTCAATGTCACTGGAGATCTGGAGACGGACCGGGTCGTCGTCGTCAGCGAGCTGCTCGCCGATGTCACCGGTGTCGGTCCACGACGACTCGGAGCCGGAGCCCGACAGGCGGCGTCGGTGGTGGGAAGAAGGGCCGTTGTCGTGGTTGGGATCGTGGCCGCGATCGTAGTCGTTGAGCAATGACGTCGACGCACCGTCGTGAGCGTCGTGTTCAGAGCGAGAAGGGAGAGTCCGCAAGGGGATGTTGGAGGGAAGACGGGAAGACGTTGGGGAAGAAATTTTGGAGGATATGGGGCTGTTAAGCAGCAGCGCCCGTCTGCACAAAATGGGAAGAGGCGGGTAGAGGAAAGGAAGGGCGGCGGGACAGCGAGGTCATCGGCACCTTGGATGCCAATCGCCGCGGGGGAAAGATGGGGATGGGGTCGGGTGATGGGTCACAGACCGGGGCACTGGATGGGATCCCAAGTCAGCGCCTATTGCCTGCCTGCAGAAAAAAGCTGGCAGAGGGACGGCAGATGCTTGTTCCCTTAGTCAGTTGATGAGACAGGCCAAGGTGGTGGTTGAGCGGCTTCAGCTCGGGCGTGTCACCAGGGCGGGAGATAGAGGCCTGCAGGCACGCACGTCAAGCAAGCCGGGCAGGGTACCCACGGTACCTGGACGTGACCTAGTTTGGTTCTGGTGTGCGGCGGTAGGGGCGCCGTGCGCGCGGAATGCGGGATGCGGGATAGGATGGGAATGGGATGGAGACAAGCTGTACGATCCGGACTAGTCCAGGGAATGCAAACCCAATGAGCAAACAACAGTCCCACAAAGTCGGCAGAAAGGGCCCAGTTAGTTGTTTTGGTTCCTCTCGCCGCGAAGTCACTTGGGATCTGTCTCCGGCACGGCAAAATGCACGAGGGCTAAGCGCGGTTGAGACGGGGTGACCAACGTGCGCAGGTACAGCACGCAGATGACCACTGGCGGGATGAGACAAACCTCAGCGGACGGGCGCTCCGTGGGGCCGGAGGATGCGCTGGATGAGGGGATAGCGGAGCGGAGCGGGAAGAACGAGGGAGCGGCGAGGTCGAAAGCGGACGGCGCGGCTAAAGTTAACGAGGGGATTGAATCGAAAAAAAGCGTACGTTTAGGGAGAGACGAAGAAAGGCAGGTGAAGGTGCAAATGCGGATGCGGATGGAGAGGAGCAGCTCAGGACAGGTTGACCAGTTTGCCAGAAAATACGGATGACGACGGCGGGAACACGGATTAGAGATTCAGCGCCGCGCCCGCGTCAGATTAGGGGTCGATCGAAGTGCCTGTAACGCGTCACAGCCCATTGATTGACAACTCGGTATCCATAGCCGCAGCAGTGAGAGACGGCACAGCCTGAGCCCGCAGGAGGAATCAGCACCTTGCATGCAGGGCGGCAGGGGAAGAAAAAAACGAGGCGTCCACTAATCCCAGAGACACGTCGCATCGCGTTCAATTGCATCCTCGAAATATTTCTTCCTCCAACAGGTGTGGTGAGGCGTAATCTCTCTCTCTGATTCAAAGATACGCTCAGGGGTTGCTTTGGCTGATACAGATAACCAACCCGAGCTTAACGGACTTCTGGAATCCACTTGCACCCCGTTGCCCATACCTTGAGCTACAGTTTGGGCCCATTGTTACAGCGGAGGGCCGGGGGCCCCAGCACTAACGAAAGAGTGTGGGGAGGCCCTGTCTGGCGGCTGTGGTAGGCACCTAAAGTTCAAACATTCGCATCGAATCGTGACGGGCTTTTTGCCTGTAGGGTTGCTTTCCCTAGAGCCTTGTAGGAACTGGCCCGACAATGGACATTATCCAGTGTCTCAACCCCGTATTCAATCAATTGTTCTATTTTCATCCAGGACATGTGCGGACTGTTTGGCCCCTCGAGTGGCAATTGATGACACCCCTTTCCCTCCGAAAAGGGGATGAACCCAGACTCTGTCTCTCCAGTTATCATGAACGTACCGAAAAGATATGCCTGATTTTGACATGATTGGCATCAGGGATGGCCGTGGTTGGCTGCCAATCAAAGTTGCTCGCAAAACTCTTCACAACGGTGTCCAGCCCCTGACTGGCATTCCAACCAACGTTCCGCACAGCTCGAGGCTCTTCCAGGCCACACGCGGCAAATAGAGATGAAAAAAAAAAAAAACTAAAAAAAACTCTGAGACGCTCGAAATTCGAGATTGACGACGAGGTATCATCGGCATGTCCAGATGTCACTCGCAAGTACCCCTCGCCACATGCTCCATTTTGTGCCGCCTGCGACCTTGACCCCCAAACTGCACGCTACAGCGCGCCATACGCAAGGGTTATGCAGCGAAGGCCCAGCGAGACTGCGAAAAACCGGGCTGCGAACAACGACCTGGCGCAAACACCTCCGAAGGCGGGCCCAGCTCGCCATGGCTCCACCCGCTCTGCCGCCGCCGGCCTATCGCCGCGCCCGAAAGCCACCGGCCGTAGCGGGACCCTTGGATCCCTGGTGGGTACTTCTACGTCACTGTGGGAAGGGTTCGTGCTTGGGTGTTATTTATGATGGGAATTCCATTGGCCTTTGGGCGCCCCAGGCGATGGAGGAAGGCCTTCGTGCGGGCGATGGCCGAGGAGGGAATATTCTGCGCACCACCAAGCGGCCCAATCTAAGTTAACCCCCAGCCCGAGAGACAAGAGGCATGATCGAGAGGGGTCCAGACGAGTAGTGGCTCCACTCATGACGAAGGGTCGTCCATCAGGCATGAGCCCCGTTTGCATGAACTGCACCATTGTCAGGCATCTAAATTCCTTTTTGCTGATAAGCCATGTTTCGCATGCTACATCTCATCTCGGCTATGCCATATCCCGTGAGTGGCTACCGAAAGCTACAGTTGAGAAAATAGAATTAAAAAAGCCCGGTATGGGAAACAGCTTGAAGTGCACTGCCTTGTTAGTTGCCCTCGCTCACTACTGTATGCCGACCCAGTTTTAAAAAAAGCGTTGGACACCAAATCTAGATCTCTATCAAGTGGACAGGCTGCGGCCAATTGCCTTTGCGACTAAATGTCACATTACGTAGTGTCTGCTCATCTTTCTGCAGCTCGTGCCCTCCAGAAACTGGAGAACCCTGGTTGAATTGGTGGGCTTGGATTTCCAGTGTGACCTTGCTGGGCACCAAGCTTACCCTAGAGATCAGCCAGCCGACGAGGTCATGTGGTCAGCGTCATCCAAACAAAAGCACTTTGCCTTGGCTAGCGCTCTTTTTGCATGGAGTTTTGCATGGGAAAATAAACATAGCCAGGGTTTTTTCTGTCCTAGTTGGTGTTTTGGCGTTGATGATGCAATATTGTCCCCACTGAACTGCTCACGTTGGCAAAATGAGTAATAGTTGGCTGAATGTTGGTGCAACATACAAAGAAGACTGTGTTGAGTCACACCACTCCGAAATGCACAAGGGAGTAATTAATATACTTAGGACATCCGTTTATCCAGTACCACCCTCCACAGTTTTCCTCTAAAAAAAACACGAGGGTCAGCTCCGAAAAATAATACAGGCATCGAAACACACCGCACACGTCGCGATATGCAGCCAAGTCAATGATCGGATATGGAATTTTGGACCATGCAAGATGTACTCTTGTCAAAATAATCTGCACCCGAAGCAAGGTATAGCGGATAACGATAAAATTTTGCCAATGCCAATCCTGATTTTCCTTACAATGTTATCACAGTACATGACCCCCGCCCAAAAAAACAACGACTACTCCAAATGAGGACACCTCCCCACAGCCCCGAGAACGTTAAGCGGTCACCTAGTCTACATGATGTTCCCCACTCGTGAAAAGGTAACAGGGATACTGAATTAGTATCCGAAATGGTGAATAGATTGTCAGTTGCGAGGAATGTTGACCCACAGATCGACATCGCACACGATAACTTCTAGTTAACTTCTTGTGGTGTGTACGGTGAGCCAGGAAGCCTCAGACCGATTCACACGTCGTAGAATACTGGGAACTGAGATGAGTATCGGACTCTCCAGGACGATTTGCTCAACGTTGAACCAAGCACGTTTATGGTTATGGAGGATTATGTGACCTTACTATTGCTACCAAGGCCAAGATCGAACAAAGTTTTCGCGAGACGGCAAGCCTGACACGAACGTTCCAGATGGATAGAAAGATAGACGACGGGAAGATCCCGAGTGGATGAGATGATGGTTGATGCTGACCCCAAAGCTTCAACTAAGCGGATACTAGGAAACATGGCACGCCTTATAGATACAAACTGGGATGTCCGGGACAAAGAGCGAAACAACCTTACCTCCAAACATTGCGGATTTTGTTACGATTTCATCCTAATGGGGTTAGGACAAGACACTGTATCCCGAGAAATGTTTGCTCGCACTTGTGTGTTGAGTACGGTCTGTTTTTGCAACGACCGAAGGTAGAAACTCTGACACATTAGTGGACAAAAATCATTATCCTAATACTGCATAATAGAACGAAGAAGCCGTTTTACGAACTGAACATTGAGAATAGACGCGAAATAACGGATGGAACCAATGTCCGCTCTGCAGCCGAGATGAAAGAAGAACAACACCGACTAGGAAAATAGGTCCAACCAGGGAAACAAAATATCCTATTAACACCACAGTCGTTATGCCGCGCCACTATATCGACTAACCAATGCTTATTCCACGTTGATATTGTTTAACTCTTATCGCTCATAGACCTGGATACTGTTTTACACAATTTTCACAAAGCTATCGCCATGGTACCGGAAGAAACCGATACTAGCATGTATACAGCAAACAATTAGATTTACGTTTTCGAGGTTTCCCGAGGAGAGAAGAAGAACAAATGAATACGGTTATCTGCGGAACAAGGGAATGGGAGTTTCGATCCGGTGGCACGATTGCCTTCGCACAAAAGCATCAACTACGAACCAATGCAAGATCGACCTCTGAGAAGGAAACCTTTTCTCCACGAATATGCAACAAATATAGGAATACGACCGGAAAAGAGACCCGAGATGACACCGCGGGGTGTTGATATCGAACCGCTACGACTAGAGAAGCAAGGAAAGGAAGTCAATGCTTTTGGCAGAGTTCGTGATGATCCCCTCAGCTCTGATAGCGCATCTGATTGTTGACGAACCAAGCAGGCGTCTGTATGGACAACCCGGACAGGATATCTCGCTTGGACAATGTGGAAGGGAAAATAAGGCAAAGGGATCAATGATGGGACAAGGTCCAACCGACCTTTTCTGACATGTCAACTGTCAGTGCCAACTTGTCAAATAGTTTCGTGGCAGAACAATCTCACCTGCGTGACACAATTGACAGTTGCTTCACATAAATTGCTCGAATATAACCAATGATGCGCTGTGAAATGTACCAATGCGCGACATGGCATATTGTAGGGATCCAATATATTGTGGAATAACGTGGTAGGGACGATCTGTCACTTTCTGTTTGCGATCTTGATGTCATCTGGCTAAATCGACGTTTCAAGTTTGAGTGAAGTCAGCCCACGTGCTAAATTAATTAAGCCGCAGAGCTGTATTGTAAATTCATGATAATTTAAGGAGTGATACTTTTTCTGGGGACCCGTAGGGAAGGTGCTGGTTGTAACTTCCGCGACCTCCGGCACCGCAGATGAGATAGGAACAGGTTCGTGATAATGGGGTTTCTGATATAACGCGATCGCTATCAATTGTGTCTTTTCACTGACTGTTATTATTTCTATCCCCTGACCTGTTGGCGTTTTTGTCAGTAGATTGCTTGGAGCTTAGCTTAAGCTAGATACAGTATATCGAAGGTGATCTGTATCACATTTATTGTGAGTCGAGTTTTCTGCCGGCACTTCCATTGCACCTATGACCAAGCGCTCAGGAAATAATGCTTACGGGTATGAATTTCGCGTTGACAGAAATTTGCATCTTCCGTCCTGCGCAAGCCCGACTTATCAACAACCTCCGAGGAAACTTGACAAGCTTGAGGTAGCAACTATGCTTCCAGATGATGTTAAATACAACCCACACAATATGCGTGTGGGGTTTGACACGTTGGTGACTACGTAATCTCGTATTCATGAATCCAGGGATGCATGTCACAACATATAGAGGGGTTGGGCAAAATTTGAACGCCATCATCTCTTCCTTCTAGAGCGGGTCTAGAGTGGGTTTCCGATGCACCCGAGCGGAATAAGGTAGTCTAGCATTGAGCTATAGTATTAACTGGGCCTGTTATTAACAACGTTTTGGATATGAGACGGTATACTGCCGTGTGGGGGATCTCCAATCGCTGCTGGCTCGGTGGCAGATCGCGGATGGCGCTGGGGGCTTCAGATTTCACACCCAGAGCAGCCCCGCCGAGCCATTGGAACCGGAAACCCAGGGTCTTGATGACGCGGGAATGTGGAACGCGTAAAGTGCGAGAGCGTGTTAATAGTCGACCAGTTTATTTGTATTGAATTCCAGTTGGAGGAGGGAAACCGGCGCCCTGGATTCGGCCGACAGGCTACGTTACTGCACCAAGTGAAACACCGTCACGGAAGGATTATCCCAGATTTAAATTCCAGAGGCTTCTTATTGCCCCTTTCATCGCGGAGAACTGAAACGGTTTCGCGGATCAGCGGTTGCTGGCCTACAGCCTGAACCGCATTCGGTTGCAGACAACTGTGCAGTCACGTCACATGACGGTGGGAATTGCCATTTTCGATTCGAGACTACGAGGCCGGGTGTGGCATTTGCTGGCCCGCTCAGCGGTGGATGGACACGAAGGCGACGTTCCCGTCTCACAATGGTTACATCAAACAAGATTCGAGTCGTCGTTGCGCCTCCCACGTGGCGTTTTCCCAGGCATGGCCTTGGAACACGATTGACAAGGCGCGCGACGTCAACGTCACTGGGCATGGTTGTCCTTATCGGTGTCGGGTACCAGCGCACCTTTTTTTTTTTTTTTTTGCTCCTTCTAGCCCGGAAGCATAGCCACATTTGGAACGAAAATAGAAACGAGCTGAGTTTGACGGCACCACTGACCAGAATTTGGTCGGTGTGTTGGCACTGGACCGCCTCAATATACAGATCACATTAGGCTGTCGGTAATCTCCATCGGCATAATTGCTCAATGTTGGTGGTCTGGTCCTGGCCAACCAGCAATAGAGTCCGAGCACCCAGTATGGCTGAAACGACGCAGGGCTTGGGCTTGATACGATGCAAGCAGGAAAGAGTGAAGCGTGGATGGAGATCGACAGCAAGGCAAGATTATGTGCGCAGCCCATGATCCCCTCGCGCATCCACCCTGGTGCATGTGCGCTGCAGGCCTGACATCAACCGAGCATAGGCAGAAAAGAATAAAAAATAAAAATGGCATTGCGTGCGCAAGCGAGAGGCGAGTCAGCGGGCTTGAGCCAGAGCATGGACGCGGAGGGGCAGCATAGGGTGTGATTAATAGAATGTGGGTCAATAAGTGGCTGATCATGGTTCAATCTTGCGCGGGTGTAAGTGAACGGGAAGCAACATGAATATGGGCTGCACAGTGGCTACCAAGTTTTTTTCTTTCTTTGTGTCATTATGTCCCAATAGCGCAACACGTGGTTGGAACATTGAATACTCTGGCGCAGACGGCGTGTGTTCCAGACAACGGCGTTTGTGGGCTGAACTGGAAATGGTCGTATTCTGGGACGCCTAGCATTTTCAGCTCGACTTGACAGAGGATGCGCTTGGCGGCTTCTGGGGCATTCCTTGCTGAGGTTGACGCAGCCCGGAGAGGTGGACATTGACCGTTGGGCGTTGGGGCGGGGAGGCGCCATTGCACGCATTACACGAAGCGGCCGAGACGCGGTGGGACGTTTCGGAAGGAATTTGAGAGATCAATTTATTGCCTTGCATGACCAAGTAACGCGGCAAAGACAATTGAAATCTACATTCGGCACATGGCATGCCCAAGGAATGGACGTGATTCGATTCATCATTTACCGACCAAGGTGGAGGGCGGCTAGGCTCATCAGAGATTCCACGATTCTGGCTTCTTATTGAAGGGGGGGTTTAGGAGGGGAGGAAGTGGAGGAGGAGGGGGAGTAGGATCGGATGAAAAGAGGGCCGGCCCTCACTCTGCTCACGGGCATCTCAAACACAAGAACCCTGTCATGGACATGAGACTAAAAGAGGATGTAATTTGGCCATGTCCAGAAAGGGATGTTGAAACGAAACGGCTACGCCGCATCCCGCGAGAACCCACAGACCGTACCTCTCGAGATGGATGCGTCGCGGGCAAATAGAAAAGTTTGCATGTTGAGTTTTGGGGGTGGGATGGAATATATGGATGTTGATGTGGTCGCGCATAACGAGGCCACGAACACCAGGACACGCAGGTGGTGATGCAGACGTAGCAGGGTTGTGCGTGGCATGGGGAGGGTAACGGCGCAACCACCACGGAGTCGTCGGCGTCACAGGCTGCTGGATACGCCAAGGCCAACAAGAGCCCAGAACAATTTGCAGTCCATTCGTCCCATCCCGGGTCATCATCATGCATTGACACACCAAAATCACCCGCATAACAAGGTCGCTGGCCCGGCCTGGGGCCCCCGGCGGGAGATTATGACTGGGCGGGAGAGAACCCATAATTTAATTAACTTGGCTACCAAGAAGACGACTTGCAAAAAGCCCACTGTCGCGGGAGGGTTTCTGCGGATCATGAACGCTGATGCGCCACTAGCGAGCTGTACTCCGCAGTGGCTGTTCGGTCTCGCAACGCTTCGTCGACCATCGGACGCGACTTTCGGGGTCCGGCGCATCGACGCCGAAGAACCCATCTGCTGGCTGCCGTGTCGATCGCTGGATCCATTGATGGCTCATTTCTTGGGGTCACACCGAGCGGCTCGGGCAAACTCAATTAGCACGATTCGATGCCAGGGCCGGACGTTATTGGGGGCGTCGGCCGACTCGTAGTCGCGTGTTGTTGGTGGACGGCAAGCAGGAACTGGACGAGATGTGGAAAATAGAGGCTGTCTCATGGCGGCAAGAGCAATCTCACGTAGCCTGGTCTCGTCAAGCGTGGTCCGTTGCAATCAGCGCCATCGCACCAATCAGGCCAGGGGCTGCCCCGAGCGCAGGCCGGACGGACCACTATTGCGGCCATTCAACGCCCTGGTTCCTGCTTTAGGGTCATGGGAGGGGGGGGGGGGCAATCACTGGAGGGGAGAGCATCAAAGCCGGCCGGTTCAGTGGGCCTGGGGCAGGCCAAGGGCGCATCCCTCATCAAGGCACCAAGACACGCCGAGCACATCCTCTGCGAGAAGCGTGAGGAATCTCGGGTTCTTGAGGACCGCCTGCCTACAAGGGGGTGTGCCGCGACCGGGGCCCCTGCCAGGCTGGAGCCCTGCACAAAGGGGTGGGTGTGGGCTTGGGCTTGTACGGTGCTCATGCCCGTGGCTATATTGGCCAGCCGCCTTTGGCCAGCCCCCAGCCCAGCCCACTGCCACGCCCAAAGGCCAGAGCTCGGAGCCTGTCGCAGCTTCCGCATTGTATGTAAAAGGTAGGTAGCTCCTGCTCTGCACCCGCCACCGCAACCTACGCACCTCCGTACCACCACCGCCCGTACCTTGGTCGGCTCACGACACGACACGGCCACCCGCTGCGCACAACGAAACCTCTTTCACGATACACCATCTACCGACAAAAAAAGCACACGCGGACGACGCCAGCGTTGACGATCGAGGCGGGAACGGTACGAACCCCGGGAATCATTGCTAGCCAGGAAGCCAGCCGAACCGTCCACGAACCGCCGTCAAATTACGCCTTCGCCTCGGTCGCAACCAGCCACCCAACGACGACCCAGCAACGCAAAAAAAGTCGCGACGACAAGCAATCTTCACCTGCAGCTCAAAGCCAGCCATCCCCCTGCGAAGATCATTCGCATCCGAGAAATCTTCTTTTCCTATCCTCAATTGTCGCAATCCCGTCGATTTTTTCCGACGCCTTGACCGCCTCCCAATTGTGGTTGCTCGTGGATGCAAGCCTGACCAAGTCACCAACCACACACATCCGCAATCACAATGGGGTCCACCGACTTTGGCAAGTTCGAAGTATGCTTCACCAAACCACGCCTCCCCTCGAGTGTTTGCATGCTGACTTTTTACGTGCTACAGGACTTCTGCAAAGATTCGACTCTCCCAGTCTGCAATGTACGTGCGCCGTTACAACTACCGTTTCTCATGGTGGAGATGAAACAACGGGACCTCGGGAACACCAGCTAACATGCTCTTGAATAGCTTCTGAGCGACAACCGCAACCAAACCGGATCATGGGGAGGATGTGAACTTACTGGAATCTCCCTGAGCGGCGGCCGACATCTGGCCAACATTGGATCTATTGTCCTCTGTGGTGTTGCTATTGCTGCCGCCGCCTTCTTGTTGTTGAAGTCTGAGAAGAAGCGAGCTGCTGTGGGCCGCAGGTATGCACTAAACATGACCAAAACAATCTGAGCTGCAGCAACTAACACTTACCAAAGGGAAATGCAAGCGTTCCTCATCGGCTACATTATTATCAGCATTTGTGAAATCTTTTCCGTGGGCGGGTTTCCTTTGCCTGGCAAGGTCCGAGTTGTGAGTGGCATATTTTTTATACTTGCTTTGATTTGATTTGCTGACTTGTTTTAAGGCCTTTTCTGCCATTCACATTGGTATGATCATTGCAACCACCTGGATTCTCATGTTGAACGCTGTCGTCGGCTACCAACTTATCGATGATGGCACTCCGCTCTCCATGGGCTTGATATTTATATCTGCCGGTGCTATGCTGATTGGTACTGGCTACATCGCTCTCGATACGGGCCTTGATTTCACTGGCTACTGGCAGGATAGTCACCAATCCCCGAACCGAAACTACGCGCTCTACGTGCTTTACCAGCTTGTTCCTCTTATTCTCCTCGTCGCCTTTTTCGTTCTCGAGGCCGTCCTCGTCATCAAGGTGCTCGGCGAGACACGCCCCATGCTGTATCTTACCGCCGCCGCCCTTCTCTTCGCCATTGGACAAGTCTTCAACTACGCCATCAGCAAGTACATCTGCGACGGCACGAGCGGCAAGATCGATGGTTCACTTTTCCAAACCCTGTTCACTCTCTTGGCCGTCGTCATGGTTTGGATTTTCTGGTCCAGCATTACCGAAGATGACTGGCCAATGCAGACCAGCTACCCTTAAAAGAAAACTTGTCGACGTGTCTATTTTCGAGAGCGGCGTTTGGGATGGGGCGTAATACTTTTTCACAGCAATTTTTTTTTATGATTCCAATATCTCTCTTTTACTCGACGACTTTTTACGGTCGAACGACGTACACACATGTTGACGGAAATGATTTGAAGAAGCATCACGGCGCGGCATTCTTTTCTCTTTTAATATCCGCCGGCCGAGCCTGCGACCAGACGCTTGGGTATTTCCGCGAGGACGGTTGCATACGACTATTGTTAGCGATGTGGGGGAGGAGCCTGGACGAAAGATCTATCGGCGTCGAACGTCGGCTGGACTGTGTTATACATGCTGGAATGAGTTGATCGCTCGACAGTTTGTACATATTAGGTGATTTAGTTTAGATATGACTTCGTAGTATACCCTGACTGAGCGACTAATTCCTATTGAAGTCGAAGATAGATTCGATTAATTGAAAACAACGAGGTGTCGTCAATATCAAAAAAAATTCCAACTGCAATGTGATTGTAAAGAATGGATATTTCCTACAACAGAGTATTAATGTTAGTGAGTAGTGCTGACACAGGTTGTTGTTGGATTTTAAACTGGATTGAAATTTATCTTATCTGCCATTGGCTGTTCCACCATCAACTTTCTAGGTGGGCCTGACGCAAGGCTGTGTATATTCGTATTGCTGCCTCGTCACTTTATTTGCGACCATCTTTCTTTCACTTCATTCAATTCCAACGTCGCCACCACACGCTCATTCCTCCGCCCTCTACTCCCTCACCGACATAACGAGATACGAATACACACCCTTGCCGCACGCTCTTCACCATGGCCGACTCCGATGGCGAGTACGTCGGGGACGACATGTCGGACGACGACGTCATGGACCACCGGGTCACGGACGGCGACCCCAAGGCTGCCAAAGACGGAAAGTCGCGATCTAAGAAATCGGACCGGAACGCCCAGCGGTCGTGGGAGCAGTCGAAGCGAACCTGGGAGACCAACCTACCCGAGGAGGAGGACGGGCTGCTGAACCTGGGGACGCTCGAGGCTGAGAAACGCAAACGCCTGCTTCGCGACACGACGCCGCTCCAGCGAGGCATCATCCGCCACCTCGTGCTCGTGCTCGACATGTCGTTTGCCATGGCCGAGAAGGACCTGCTGCCAACGCGGTACCGCCTCATGCTAAACTACGCCGTTGGCTTCATCCGCGAGTTCTTCGAGCAGAACCCCATCTCCCAGCTGGGCATCATTGGGATGCGTGATGGCGTCTCCGTGAGGATCAGCGATCTCAGCGGCAACCCGAGCGAACACATCGAGCGGCTGAAGGGTCTGGAAGGACAGGATCCGCAGGGGAACCCGAGTTTGCAGAACGCCCTGGAAATGTGCAGAGGTGCTCTTTTGTATGCCTTCCCGAACTTCGCCTTGTCTTCTTGAGCTTGCTTACTGACCAGAACAGCCATGTGCCGTCCCACGGAACACGAGAAGTCCTCATCATCTACGGCGCCCTCTTGTCCAGCGACCCCGGCGACATCCACGAGACGATTGGCAACCTCATTACCGACAGAATACGAATATCCATTGTTGGCCTCTCGGCCCAGGTCGCCATTTGTGCCGAGCTCTGCTCTCGAACCAATGCCGGCGATGAGTCTCAATACAATGTGGCAATGGACGAAGTTCACTTCCGCGAGCTTTTCCTCGCTGCTACGACGCCTCCCGTCACCCGCACCAAGGAACAGAGCACAGCCAGCTTGCTTATGATGGGTTTCCCCTCCCGAACTCTCGCACCCGATGGCACCACGAGCTACTGCGCGTGCCACAACAAGCCATTCCGCGAAGGCTACCTCTGCACCCGCTGCGGAACTCGCGTTTGCCGCCTCCCTGCCGAGTGTCCCGCCTGCAACCTCACCCTCATCCTGTCAACACATCTTGCTCGGTCCTATCACCACCTCTTCCCGCTGCGCGTTTGGGGCGAGGTCTCCTGGGCCGAGGCAACCAAATCCGTTGCCTGCTTCTCATGTCTTGCACCCTTCCCCGAGCCCCCGTCCAAAAACAAGGGCTCTGATGGATCCAAGGATGAGGCTCCCCGTCCCGTAAAAGGCGTGAGCGAAAGCGGCCGGTATGCCTGTAGCGTGTGCAAAGAACACTTTTGCATTGACTGCGATGTGTTTGCCCACGAGGTCATTCACAACTGCCCAGGATGCCAGAGCAGAACCACCATTGGGGCCGCCGCTGCTGCCCCCGCGGCTGCGACGAATGGCAATGGACACGCCAACGGCGACGTAGAAATGAGTTAGAATCCAAGATAGACGGCGACATTCCGGAAAGCTGGGTTACAGGAAGGGGAGCATCGGCGGTATACCAAGGGCGGCAGGGGGAGAGTGGGAACATAAAAAAAAGCACTACTATTTAACTCGAGAGGACCTGGGACTTTGTAATGAGCGGCAATTTATGTCACGCAATAAGGGAGAAGGACTGCACGGTACACGGCGTATCGTAAGGGAAAAATACAACTTTGAATTTATCAGGAAGGGGGAGGCGACAAGTATAGCCTTCCCCCTCCAGAGCGCGCCAGCTTGAGTAGTTTCTGTCAAGCAGCGCAAATAGACGACATTTCGTCCTATCTCATTGGACTATCTCGCGAGTTCTCTCGCTTCCAACACTGCCTCTGTGTCTCGTTCTCGAGGCCATATATGCATGCTCCAGATTCATAAATTCCCAGACCATACAAGAAAACAAAATGAAAACGCAAGTCCAACGCTTTGTCGTATCAAGTCATAAAGTTTAGATTTTTACAGATTGCCTCTCTCGGCCTGCTCCCGCTCAATGGCCTCAAACAGGCTCTTGAAGTTGCCGGCTCCGAAGCCGTCAAAGTCGTTGCGCTGGATGATCTCAATGAAGACGGTGGGGCGGTCCATCAGCGGCTTGGTGAAGAGTTGCAGGAGGTAGCCGCCCTCGTCGTAGTCGATGAGGATGTTGAGGCGCTGGAGCGTCTCGAACTCCTCCTTGAGCTCCCAGTTGCGGCGCTCCGTCTTGAGGCGCTGGCGCATCGTGTCGTAGTATGTCGAGGGCACGTTGATAAACTCGACGCCGCGGGCGCGCAGGGCCGACACGGAGGTGATGATGTCGGGTGTTTGCAGGGCAATGTGCTGAACACCGGGGCCGGAGTTGAAGATGACGTACTCCTCAATCTGCGACTTCTTCTTGCCTGGCGCGGGCTCGTTGATGGGCATCTTGACCACGTTGTTGGGGGATGCCATGACGATGGAGCTCAGGGCCGAGAATTCGGTGCAGATCTGGCTGTCGTCAACCGACCAGAATCGGTGGAAAGACAGGCAGTTCTCGTAAAAGGCACAGGCCGACACCATCTCGTTCCACGACTGGTTACCCACGCAGTGGTCGATGCGGGCCAGAGGCACCTCGGGGAGCTCAATGGTGGATGTGTGTTTGGTCCACTCGCGGAAGCCAGGCAGGAAAGGTCCTGTGTAGTTCTGGCGGGAGATGAGAGTGTGGGTGGTGTCACCGTATGTGCAGATGACAGCTGTAGCGACGGTGCCGTGCTCGGCGTCCTTGAAGGTCTTGGGACCCTGGACGGCAACGGCACCCTCCTCGACGGCCTTGTAATACACGCCCTCGACATTGTCAACCTCAAAGGCAACATCCTTCACGGCGTCGCCATGTTTTTCGAGGTGAGCGTGCATCTCCCTGAGGAGCTTCCTGTCTGTGAGCGAGATGGGCTCATCGTCCGGGAAGTTCACCTCGGATCGCAAGGGCGAGGTGAAGACGAAACGGACATCGTTATTGGCTACAACATATGAGGCAAAGTAGCGGCTGCCTGTCTCAAGCCCTCGATAGGCGATGGGCTTGAAGCCAAAGAGGCTGGTGTAGTATGCAGAGGCTTGCTTGGCGTTGCCAACCCACCAAGTTACATGGTCGTAACCCGTGAAGTTGGCCGGGGGCTGGACGGCGAGGTCGGTTTGTTGGGACACAGCAAGACTTGTCTGGGCTGCCCGCTGGGGAGGAGAGTTCGTGATAGCAGAAGGGGCCATTGACACAAAAAAGGGAGATAAGAGTATCTAGGGATTGGCTGAAGGAGCACTTGTCAGGCTGGACTGATAAGAACAAAGTGGGATTTGAGACCAAGAGCTAAAGAGGCTTTGGTAATCTTTCAATTGCGAGTGGTTGATGGGCTGTGAGATTTAGATCTCGTGAGGGAGGGAATCTGGGGTTAATAAGGAGAGTTCAACAGGAGCGGCTTAAGCATCTCCAGGAGACCCCGGATCAAGACCATCCACGGCCTGTTTGTGAACAACGCCCCGGAAATCCTCCGCGATTAATGGCAACCAGCGGACCGAGAGTCATTGAGGGGCTAAAGCTTGGGGCAATAAGCTCCTATTCCCTGTCTGTGGAATGCCTTCGCAGGCTATCATACGTGAGATCCAATGGCATTGACTGCAATGCGGCCCTGTCGCGCCCCATCCGCGACTCCCGGGGCCGCCATTACTGAGCAGTCACCAGTCACGAGTGGGGGACCTGCGTCAGACGACACCGAGTCTGATATCATCGGCTGCCAGTCTGGGAGCCCGTCGTGCCCCAAAGTGACGGTTGGTGGACGGTGGGCTGTGATGCGCATGGCGGAAAGGTCCCGGCCGAGTCTCCTGGGGCGGTGCCAACCGAGGCAAGCCGACAGAGGCCGCGCCTTGCCACCACGGTTTCAACCACCGCCATCTAGCATCAATGCGGCAAACCATATGACGGACTGCGGAACTGCACGCCAGCTCTAGAGCGTAATGAACGGTTGCAGGCGCCTAAGTTTGGGCCCGCCAAATGCCGACGCCATCTCTTGGCCGATTTGGATCCAGATTCCGCCCCTCGGGCTAACGCCAGCGATAACTATCGCCGCAGCCCGCCACGGATGACACTTGCTGACCTCCCTCCCCTGACGACCACACGTCACCGTATTCTTAAGCAGACCAATTCTTGTCAGCGAGGGCGTTTGAAATCATCTGGCGCTTCGTTGTGTATTTGATAATAAGTCGAATATCTCGACCATCATCAACCCAACGGTCAACCAAGTTCCCAACCACAACATGACGTGCGTAGCATTGAGCAAGCACGACATCAATGTCCTCGAGAAGATCAAGGATCCCGAGTCGAACCCTTTAATGGGCGTTGTTTTCGACTCCTCATTGCCTCGCGACCCAAACGTTACAGATTCTGGCGTATATGAGAGGGTCGTTGAAAAGGAGCGAGACATCATCCGTTCGATCCAAAAGCTCGAGGCCCAGTTACTATCGCTTTCATCAGATCAACGACAAGCTGTGGCGGTAGATGGCTATTCAAAATGCCTTACCGCCGTGGAAAACATCATAGCGGAGCATCCCGACTATGCCAGCGCTAGGAACAATCGTGTACAAATATACAGGCGCTTGTATGGAGACGCCATTCTTCTCTCCGAAACTTCTGACAACACGATGCCGTTGATTGAGAACCCCGACAAGGCCGAAAAGATCAAAGTTGCCGCAACAGCCCTAAGGGACATGGCTACTTCCATCAAGCTTCTTTCACCACAATCATTGACCAGCCCCATCTCCCCGCAGGCTGCTCGGACCCTGTCAATGGCACACACGCAAAGAGCCGCTGTATATCTCAAGACAGCCAAGCTCTTAACAGCGCGCTCTTTAGATCTTGACGAAAGCCTGCCCGAATCCAAGTGGGACAAGATAGACTTCGAAGAAGCGGCGTCAAGAGATCTTGCGTTGGGTGGTCGATATGGCAATCCAATTGCAAAGGGACTCGCTGTCAGCGTCAACCCCACAGCAAAACTGTGTGGGCAGATTGTTCGTGAGGCGATGAAGAAGGAATACGGGCCATCATTCGGGGAATAATTAAATTGTTTGTAAAATTATATGAAATACAACACTCGACGGACGGCCGGTTTGGAGCCGTGGAATGCTTGGAGAGACAGCATGTTTGATGCAAGCCATGTGGACCATTGCAGGCGGATATGAGTATGTAGGTTAGGAAGACTTGGAAGATAATCCGACACGTCTTGAATGAAATCATCAGCCATTGGTTCGACTACTTCAATTGATATTCAAGGCCAACAATTCAACATACCGTAGGGCGGATTGAATCGACTCGTTAGTGGTTCTTCCCTTGTCCTTCTCTTCGCGATTGATTCTTGTTACGGCTGCTGAGAGGCCGATGAGGACCCCAAAAATGGGATCCGCAACACGGGAAATGATGTATGTAGGGGCAGCAGACATTTTGCAATGGAGGATGAGTGAGGTGAGTCGATCCGACACGTATGGGCTCCTCTTTTTGTGATTTTATTGGACCGCCGATTCTCTAGATACTCCTTGCCCATTGAGCGACTTGCGAAGCGGGCGTGGAGGCTAGCAGCAGCCCTCGCCAAAGGAGGGTCTGCGCGCACGGGCCACAGCACGTGACACAATCGCTTGCCCCAATTGCCAACCCACAACCAAAATTTGCACCAAATTCCAGATCACGGTTTACGACGACGCAAACTTCCCCCAGCAAATACCGACCACCACCGCCGGACAAGATGAAGTTCCTCAAGGTCGGCCGAGTCGCCATCATCACCCGCGGCAGATACGCCGGTAAGAAGGTACGACGCACGCGATATTCCTGTCACTCCCCCGAATTGCGCGCCGCCTACGACACAAAAAATTAGGGCTGCCATGGGATTTTGTGTGTTTTGTGCGGTGACGGCGAGGAGACGGCGGCGATTGCCTCACAACGGCTTTTCTGGAATATCAAGCTGACGCAGAACGTTCTACAGGTTGTCATCATCCAGCCCGTTGACAACGGCAACAAGCCTCACCCCTTCGGCCATGCTCTGGTCGCCGGCATTGAGCGCTACCCCTCCAAGATCACCCGCCGCATGTCCAAGACTCGCCAGGAGAAGCGAAACAAGATCAAGCCCTTCATCAAGGTCATCAACTACAACCACCTGATGCCCACTCGCTACACTCTCGAGCTCGAGGGCCTCAAGGGCACCGTCTCCAACGACACCTTCAAGGAGGTGTCGCAGCGTGAGGACGCCAAGAAGACTGTCAAGAAGGTGCTTGAGGAGCGATACACCAGCGGCAAGAACCGATGGTTCTTCACCCCTCTCAGTATGTTTCCGCCAGCCCTCGAATTTTTGCAAGTCAATGTGGTTGCTAACTATCGCCCAACAGAGTTTTAAAAAGATCGTTTCTCCATCACGGTTAGGGAGTTGGCGGGATGTAAAGAGCATCGATTGGCATTAAGGAACCCCGGAATATGGGAATCAATATGAAAGTTTCTTAAAAAATCAGATCTCTCACCGCGTGACTGTTTTGTGTCCAGAAACAATGACGCGGATCGGACTGGTGGTCTCGAGTAAAAGGACAACGGTGGATTTGCTTAGCCGGTGTTATCCAAGGTCACGACACAAAAATAGACCTGAGGGCTTGTGACGGTCAATGCCTGTCTCTTTTGCCCCAATGAAAAACTTATGAATAACCGTGAGACGCTCCAAAGAATTGCGTGCCGCACACATGTTTAACAAGTGGCACACTCCCCAAACAGTAGAGTAGTAGACCAGGCCTGGTCGCCGGCTCCGCCACAACACACGCGCCAACCAGAAACCCAAAACCAACACAAGGCATCAGGGGTAATACAGAGTGGGTGCATCAGTGTGACATTAGTGATTTTGGTCATTTTTTCCCATTTCATTTCTACATGTCTATGGCCCAACGCCGTCTAAAGTACACATCAGATTAGACCTTCATGATGCAATTATCCTTGCATGCAGCCCCTTTCCATCGCAAACTGCGAAATAAGCTCTATGGCTATACAGTTGTCATCACCCCAAACCTACAATCAAGCAGAATGCCTCAAAGTCTCCAACTAGATAGAAAATTGGACAGGTAAACGCGACAAACAGCGCGTTCCAAGTCAGTGTAAAGGTTTTGTGAAAGAAATTCCTAGATCGCCGTTCGCCTAGTAGAGACAACGCCTCAGCGGCGTATCTGATAATGCTCAGATTTTATTGATTTCGCAAATTAAGGCGTCGCGGGGATGCTACTGGGCTTTGTTAATTCCAAATCGATCCGAAACTTCATTGGCAATCTTAGAGGGGTCATACTCGGTAGTGTAGCTGGGAGCCAGACCACCAAACAAGGTGAAGATCAGGAACGCAGTAGCAACAATAATGGTAAGCTTGCGGAGAACAGGCTTGCGGGCACCAAACTCGGCCCACTGTCGGTTGGCGTCCATAAGGTGGTTCTTAAGCTGCTCGTAGCCGAGCTTGTAGTAGACCATGCCACCAAGAGCAATGGAGTAACCGAAGAACTGGAGAGCGGTAACCTGGGTGCCCCAGATCATCATGGAAGCAACGACCAGCATGATATCCTTGAGCACACCGCAAAGGGTGAGGACAACGGCGGAGGTCTTGCCAATCTATTGAAATCATTGTTAATCATCAAACTTCTTTGTCAGGCGTACTATAGGCAGTTTACTTACGAGGAAGACAACAGAGACGTTGAGCATGAAAGCGCAAAGACCGTTGAGGAAGAAGGTGAAGATACCGACGTTGTAAACCTCAGCCATGGAGCATCGGGGAACCTCCCAGATAAGAGCGACCACGCCGTTCATGACAGCGCAGATAGGGGCGAAGTAGTAAAGAGAGACCAGGGGGTCCATCTTGAAATCAGCAGAGCTAAGGAGTCGCTGGACCATGGTGAGTCGGAGAGCCTCGAAGAGAACACCAGCAATTTGGTACAAAACACCGATGGTGACGAAGTGAATCTCGCCCATGGAGGCAATGATGACACCAACGACAATGGCGGAAACGTTCAGGAACTGCTTCAAGTTGGGCTGAGAGACACCCAGAGCCCAGCCGGAAAGCAAGACAGCGACAGGAGTGGTGGCCTTGAGCATCTGAATGAAAGCGACCGAGAGGTAGAGGTAGGTCAGGTTGCCGCAAATCAAACTCAAGCTGAAGAAGATACCGATGGGGACGACAGCGCGAAGGTAGACACGGCCAGTCATCTTGACGGTCTTCCGGCCATCAAGGAGAGTAGTCCATCGAGCCATAATCTGTGTAACAATTGTCGCGAAAGTCAAGTGGTAGGTGGTCAGAATGACAGGGTAGCCTGTGATTCCATGTCAGTAAGCGAACACTGGCGATACGGGCGCAAAACGGGGACGCGTACGGAAGTTGAGGGTGTCGAGAACCCATTTGTTGAACAGGATAACGGATGAGGAACAGGCGATCCAGATACTATTGATGTTCGTTAGCAAGAGCCGCGCCGCGAGCTCTCGAGCCGTTCAAGCACTCACACAACGTAGAGAGATGGGTGAATGCCAGCTGAAGCCTTCGGCTTCTCAAGGGCAGGGTTGGTCGTGGGCAGAACCGGCGAGTTGGCTCGAGGCGTCTCGCCGGAGACGCGGATCTTCTCGTCGCCGGACATGGTGATTATTGGTTGTGTTGATGAATTGAAGATGGTCGATGGGAGAAACGATTGTAGTCGATACGGAGGTCTTGAAGACAAGTTTTAGGGGGACGCGCAAACGAGCGGACGGACGGCCAAGTCCTAACAGGGGGTGATTGGAAAAGCGAGGGGTGCAGAAATATGCAATTGGCGGGGGGCAGGCTAACCAAAGTCACCGAAGAAACGAACAAAAAAGTTATTGCCAGCTGAAAGCTTGACGAGTTGGCTTGCAAAGGCAAGAGTTAAAAAGAGAAGAAGAAACAGAAAATCAAGGCAGTGAGCGGTCCCTTGGTTCTACAGAGAAAAGAAAAAGAAGGAGAGAAAGGGAGAGAATGGGGCTCCGGGTGAGGCGCGGCAATTAAAAAAGGCCTTTGCTAGGAAATTGGCACGCCAGTCAGTGGAGGGGGGACACATTGCTATTCCAGGCCAGTGTGCATGCAGCTGGCGAAGCCCAGGGCGGCATGGAGGGAGGTCTCAGGGAGGGAGCGAGCACACGCCAGGAAGGTCAATTACGAACGGGTGCGGAAAATAGGTACAGGTACCCAGGGACTCCCCAGGGGGGCCAGGTGGACACGAGCTCCTGGACGCGCGTGCAGGGGGTAAACGAGCAGGGGAATTAATGGGGGAGCCAAGGGGCAAACACCTCGGGGAGGCGAGGTACCGGTACCGCCTCGCGGAGGGCTATCCTATGCGCTCTCTACATGAATCTATCCAGGGGAGCCAGGGAAAGGATTGTAGGATCCAAGCCTGGCGAATCAATCCGCCCACGTTTGGAAGATCGTCCTCGTCCAGCTGGCCAGATAAGGACATGGCTTGAAGGGGGGTCCCATCTCACACTGTACCGCGACTGTGCTCTTCTCCCTTTCCATTCTTCCATGGCGTGCGTCCCGCCACACACTGGCTGGCGCACATTGGATGACAGGGCATTCACGGACCCCCAGGAATGCTGGTGGCTTTGTTGGTGCTACGACATGGCCAACCAACTTTGACCTTTGTTCATGCCAGAGGCGCAACCAACGAATTCGGTCGCCCCGACGCGGTGCCGTGCTCCGAATTAAGTGCTGTCCAGTGTTCCGAACTGGGTAAGCAAGAGGTTTGACGACTGGCTGTGAGCGACAGTGAGATGAAAGCCCCATGAAATTCGCCTCGTATTTATGGAGATGGCAGAGTGGACTCTCCGTCAATAGTCATGGCCATAGTTCCATTGCATCATGGCGATGGCCGGCGTCGAGAAGATGCAAATTTGTTTTTTTAACTTTTAATAGCCGCTCTACCATACCCGAGAGCCTTGAGCATCCCGCCTATGGTGCCATCGAAATCTACCAATACCAGGGACAGGGCTGCAGCATCTCCAATGTCGGCCGGCCTCGACACGAGTTGTTGTACCATCACATCGCGCCTATTAGACTGGCCTGGACAAGCTTTTGCTCCAACTTCGGATGCAAGCGAGCGGCGGCGAAGGCGAGCTAAGCAGGACAAGCATCACGGGCCTTGCGCGCCGAACAAGACAGTTTTATGTGAGATTGCCCATCTGGGCACCCTTATCGGTCTAGGTACTGTACATGGCTCGGCATAAGCCTGTCGAAACAATCGCGGCCAAAGGCTTGTTTGTCGCTCCGCCAATAGGGTGCTGTAGAGACAGGAAATGCCATCATGCTGCTCCCACCGTTCTCATTCCCCAGTCAGACTTGGCTTTTCGATTACCTGCCTGGCGGTGACATCGTTGGAACATCTCGTCCCATCTTTTACTCAGGGGTTGAGGGGATCTACTGTATTCACACACAGGGCACAGAGTATTTTGCCCCCCCCCGAGCTGAGGTACCAGTACACTTTCCCGCTCGCCTCCCGTGGTCGGGATCTCCTTGCCATTCTGGTCCAACAGACTCTGGCTATCCGGGACCAGAAGCACCAGCGAAGAAGAACAAAAATTTTGTACCATTCACTTTTCATAGCGTGAGACAGCATGAGACAAGGCTGTGTCTGTTAGATGTAAATGTCGAATTCCTCCGCGAGGCGAACACAGCCCCCGGCGCGTCGTCGGCTCAGAGCTCTACCGTGTCCAAAACTAAAACCCACACGCTGAGCCCACCGGGAAGAGGCCTTGCGAGGCATGACGACAATGCTGGTCCGGCTACTAGCGAGCGGACGATCGTTGATCTGAGTTTGCTTCGTTTCAGACTTGAAGCATCTACACTCCCTAAAACCAGCGGTGGGGCCAAGGCTTGCTTCAAGATGATGAGTCGTAGATGATCCCTCCCTTAGCCCCTGGATCTCTGACGTTTCTCGAAAGGTGCTGACGAAAGCCTCGGTGCTGACCCAAACTTGGACTGGCTGCTAATGCTGCGCATGAGTGGGTTTTCTCGCGCCGATGAGCCGTGGCAATACGACAACCGTAAATCATCCACCACACAAGGGAGGCGGGATGATGCGGGTACGTAAAGGGAGACATGGTAACGGGGCAGGCATGGGCCGGGCTGGAACCATTGCGATATTGCCTCTGTCAATCGCGCTTGATGGTTCTGATCCGAAGTGTGGCACCGAAAGCAAAAACAGGTCCGCGGGATGGAGACTGTTGCGGTCTAGAGAGAAGCTTACTCCTAAGAGAGGCAAGCATTTGATTGTGTCCCCCCACCCACTCGAAATTCATACCCCGACACGACCACGTTTCTCTGGGGCACCAGGACAACGATGGCCATCCTTCAGCTGCTCGTCTGGGGGGGGCGGGAGAAGCGACAAGCATATTCATGACAATCGGCAGGCGAGCATGTTAATCGCTAATTGAGGGCGCTTCAGACAAGTTAGCCTTGTGTAGTGTGGAGCTTGTGCGAGTCCCTCCAGTTAAGTAGGGGACAGTTGAGCACGTTTCTGTGCGCCTGTCTCTCTTGAAGAACCGAGCAAACACGGCGGACATGAACTTCGTCTCAGACATTAGCAGGGTGGTTTTGTCATGTTTCTTCGGGCTCTAAAAAAAAATCAATAGTCAGTGGCCTGGGCCTTAAGTGATGCATAGTTCTGCCGAGCCCATAGTCAACGGTCGCAGTGTCCACTCAGGAAGCGACAAGACCCATTCCCCCATGACTGGACCCAATGTTTCGCCTTAAGGCCACGTTCCGGGAAAGAAAAAAAAAACAGCGTTTGAGGATCCATGACAGAAGTTGCCAAGGCCTGCCGCTGGTGGAATTGGCACTCATCTTACGAAATTACGTCGAGCATCTCAGTGGAGGCGACGCGGCTACGAACCTGGTCGCTCTCGGTTACGCAGCGTCTCTTCCCAGAGCCGCGGGCGGAGTTTTGAACCATCATCATTTCGTGACGAGAGCTTGATAAGCCCGGCAGCAACACATCGGCCACACCGGATTGGTTGGCGCTCTGGTCAAGCAAATTGTCTCGTCCATATTAGGCATTCGCAGGGTGAGAAAGACATCCGGCACTGGTGCACGATCAACTCTATCCCACTTCAATATTGATGAGCGCTTCACAGCCCCAGTCCCTCCAGCCAGTCGAGTGCCAGGGGTGGGATCATACAATTTAGGTGTGGATAAGTCTTCCACAAAACAGACAAAGCCACTCTGGCACTAAAAAAGCCAAGCTTCCCGTCCGTGGCACAGTGTCCGTTACATGCTAGCGGAAGTCTCCCAAAGGGGCCCCAGTGTCTCCAGCTTCTGACACTGACTGACGAACGCTGACCCTCCCGTGGATCTACAACAGCATAGCGAGCATGCATGACGATGGGTCCTGAGGCCTGGCCGCCCACTAACAGCTGCGAGAGAGGCGGTATAGGACCTGCTCTGTCCGCAGGCTGGTAGTTGATCAAGCATAACGGACTAGAAGCCAACGGTCTAAAGCGCGGACACGTCTAAAGATGGAGGGACAAGTGCAAATGATGTTGGAGGGGCAAGACAAGTATTCCCCACCACCAGCCATTTGCATCCTGCCCTTGGGCCTCAAAGCCACGCGGTGCAAAAGGGCAGCAGAGCATCTGATTAAAGGAGGTACTTTTTTTCTCTTCGTACGTGTTAGATTGCCTGGCCGGCACAATGTGCAACGTGCCCGTACTATCGCTCTTGTCCACCGCCTGCTAACCACCCACCGCCGGCCACCCACCCACCGGGCCAACATGTTCGAGACGGCTGGAACCCCCTCCCCCTCCCATCTCTGACCCCCTGAATGTGAACTATTCGAGGAGTGAGATAAGTGA
This sequence comes from Calonectria hawksworthii, assembly GCA_020975415.1. Classification (NCBI taxonomy): domain Eukaryota; kingdom Fungi; phylum Ascomycota; class Sordariomycetes; order Hypocreales; family Nectriaceae; genus Calonectria; species Calonectria hawksworthii. Next base: position 958,388 of record JAHXZK010000005.1, on the reverse strand, counting down.
CATCAATAAGAGACGGGGTGAAAATTGAGGTGGGTGGGAGCTGTGATGGAGTGTGGGTGCCCAGTATAGCATATCACCGAGTCGTGCCTCTTCTGTGCTATTACAGGACGTAGAACAGCAAACCAACCCAGCTAATAACAAGACGGTGGGGCGGCCTTCACAACCCTCCCACTCCCCTGTTTCCTACTCCCCTGCAGGCTCCAAAATAATTTTAGCCCCGCCATCCATCACCGTCCTCCCCCGTCTCCTTTTCTTCCAGCCTCCTAGCACCGACGAAAACAATATCTACAGCAACCACAGGACATTGCTGCTCTCGCCGTCCCCACGTCGTCTTGTAAAGCTTCACCCTTCCCCTCTGCAGCTTCTTTGCTTCAGTTCTCGGCGTCTACCTTCACAGTCGCTTACTCTATTCAGACTCTTCTCTTCACGAAGCTCCCGCTATCCCCCACCATGGCCGACGTGTGAGTTGACCCCTCGATTCCCAGCCAGCTTCCCCTCGCACCGCTCGATAACCTCACGTCGACGGGTTTCTCATGCTTGAAACGACATTTGCTGACCTCTATTCCCTCAGTAACGTTGATGTTCTCATCATTGGCATGGGACCTACTGGTCTCGGTGCTGCCAAGCGATTGAACCACATTGTGAGTCCTCACCGCCAGCTCCCAATTGCGGTCAACACCACTAACCACCTGTCCAGAACGGCCCTTCATGGCTCATTGTCGACTCCTCTGACAAGGCTGGTGGTCTTGCCAGCACTGACACCACCCCCGAGGGCTTCGTAAGTTATCCTGCTATATGCGTCGTCGTTTCTATCGTCACCACAAGTCGCTAACACGGGACCCTCCAGCTTTACGATGTCGGCGGCCACGTCATTTTCTCCCACTACAAGTACTTCGACGACTGCATCGACGAGGCTCTCCCCAAGGACGATGACTGGTACACTCACCAGCGTATCTCCTACGTCCGCTACAAGGGCCTCTGGGTCCCCTACCCCTTCCAGAACAACATCTCCATGCTCCCTAAGGAGGACCAGGTCAAGTGCATTGACGGCCTCATCGACTCTGCCCTTGAGTGCCGTGTTGCCAACACCAAGCCCAAGGACTTTGACGAGTGGATTCTTCGCATGACTGGTGAGGGTATTGCCAACATCTTCATGCGCCCTTACAACTACAAGGTCTGGGCCGTTCCCACCACCAAGGTATGTTTTTGGGTCACCTTTTTCACCTGCAAATATTTCAGGATACGGCGGCTAACAGCTTGTTTAGATGCAATGCCAGTGGCTCGGTGAGCGTGTCGCTGCTCCTGATGTCAAGACCGTCGTCAAGAACGTTGTCCTGAACAAGGTTGCCGGTAACTGGGGCCCTAACGCCACTTTCCGCTTCCCTGCTCGTGACGGTACCGGTGGTATCTGGATCGCTGTCGCTGACACTCTCCCCAAGGAGAAGAAGCGCTTCGGCAAGAGCGGTGAGGTCACCAAGGTCGATGCTCAGAAGAAGATCGTCTCCTTCGCTGACGGTACCACTGTTGGCTACAACAAGCTCATCAGCACCATGGCTGTTGACCACCTCGCTGAGAAGATGGGCAACCAGGAGCTCCAGACTCTCACCAAGGGCCTGTTCTACTCCACCACCCACGTCATTGGTGTCGGTATCCGTGGCGAGCGCCCTGAGCGCATCGGTGACAAGTGCTGGTTGTACTTCCCCGAGGACAACTGCCCCTTCTACCGTGCCACCATCTTCTCCAACTACTCCCCCTACAACCAGCCCCAGAAGGATGTCAAGCTCCCCACCCTCTACCTCGCCAACGGCCAGAAGGCTGCTTCTTCTGAGGCCAAGGAGGGTCCTTACTGGTCCATCATGCTGGAGGTTTCCCAGTCTACCTTGAAGCCCGTCGATGTTGAGAACCTGCTCAAGGACAGCATCCAGGGTCTCATCAACACTGAGATGATCCGCCCTGAGGACGAGATCGTCTCCACCTACCACCGTGCCTTTGACCACGGTTACCCCACCCCTACCCTGGAGCGTGAGGGCGTCCTCAAGCAGGTCCTCCCCAAGCTCGAGGATCTTGACATCCTCTCCCGTGGCCGTTTCGGCAGCTGGCGATACGAGGTCGGTAACCAGGACCACTCCTTCATGCTCGGTGTGGAGGCTGCCGATGCCATCCACAGCGGTGCTGTTGAGCTGACCCTCAACTACCCTGACTTCGTCAACTCCCGCTCCAACGCCGAGAAGCGCCTTGCTCAGAACTTTGTTGCCTCTGCTGAGCTCCCCCTCCGTGAGCGCAACTAAATAGTTTTGCGTTTATTGGACAGCGTCTCGACTCATTGACTAGCAAGACGCTGGCCAAATGGAATTAGAGAAGACTATCTAGTGTTTGCGAAATGATTTGATAGAGTCATGTGAATAAGCCGTCTAGACGAGAAGTGGATTTGCTGTTCGGCACATTACGAGTTAGGATCTAGATATGAAAGACTGCCGCTGGTGAGGAATTCCAGCGGATAAATGTGGTCTAAAAGGGGGCCGGGTCATGATTGATAGAGATAGAGCCAAGCCCCTATAAGGATAGACGAAAGAAAGGATTATCCAAATATATATACCATATCAGTATTTGCGAATGGCCTCTGCGATCCCAAGAATCATATGTGCTGTGTTGTAATGAACACTAAAGTCGATGTGTTGAGTTGCCGCCTCTATCCTCACCCTTGTATCCATGAGGGATACATGTGTAGTCATGTCGATGGCTTTAGTGTCGGAGATTTGTTTGGCCGATATGCCACCGTGGGATGATGATACGTTGCTGCTGGCACCACCCCTGCCTCCACTTACATCATTTTGGCTTGATGTGCGCGGCTGCAGGGACAGCAGAGCTTTGGTGGGGGGAACATTGTACCACAGTGTCAGGGTACCGCGGAAAGATGCTACCTAGAAGCAAATTGAGAAAGGGCATAGACACACACGGATTTTACAGGTATAGTAAGCGGCGGGAAAGCTGGCCACTTTGTTTTGGAAAATCGTATCCCCCCTCACCGTCAGATTGATGAGCGGTGTTAATCAAAGTGAAGGAGAGGAGTTACAAAAAGGCAGGCGCCCCTCAACGGGCAACAAACGCCAGCCACATGGCCTAGCGGCCAAAATTGAATCACCCGGCTGCAAGCTGCGCCAAAGAGTCGGTGCTCCGGCGGGCTAGACTCCAGCGAGAAGGAAGCCGGCGTGAGACTGGAGGCTGACGATTGCATCTTGAATTGTGCGTTCGAGGAAACCTGACAGCTGCAGGTGGATACCTGGGATGGGACCCAAAAACAGGTATTTGAACCCTAGGCGTAGCAGAAGTTGCTGCCAAGGCCAAAAATAACAAACCCCCGGTCAGGGAGGGCGGATGTGATAAGTCAGGTATTCCGTACGTCACGAATGAATCGCCGGCGAGCACCAGCGATTCGGAAGAAGTGGAGAAACTTGTTTTGTGAGACCGCGTTGTCAGTGCTCTGGAACCACGGATGGATCTCAGTCGGAGTCGGCGCCAGGCGTTTTTTCCCCCCTACTGAAGAGTCGTGTCTGTGCTAACTCGCTTGTCCGCCTCCGTGGTGCAAGCCCTTCTACGTTATTTTTCAGCGCTGCAAACCGCCATTGTATCAAGTGTGCGCGGGGCACCGGTGCGGCTCCAGTGGGTTTTCATAGGGCGAGGAAGGATGCCGGACTGGTTATGGATGGATGAGAACTGCATGCTCCTGCTCGATCAAAAGATAGAGAGAGAGAGAAGAAACAAGCCTGAGTCTAAGGGATTAATATAGTAGAACCAAACATGTGGTGATGGTTCGTCTGTTATCGCCGGGCGCTGTAGTTGGGATGAACAACCAAACAGCCCTCACAGCAGCCCTCCCACCTAGCTGACGGCGGAGAACGTGGGAGGGAGCAGCAGGTGACAGCGGGTCCCCCCCCTGCCGGCCACCATGTTGCGGGCTTCCCAACCAATGCCCACATCCCATGCTCCAGCGGCCACGCCCAGCCCACGCCCATGCCGACTCGGAGACAGAAAGCACCCAGACGCAACAACTTGTTGCGCCAAGTCCCCCAGACCCCGTCAGGTCAAAGGCCTTCATCCAGCTTCTGGACGACGACGAGGCTATTTTGAACCAGTTCCTGCAATAGCGCCTTGCTTTGTGCTCGAGGCCGAAAGAAGCGAAGGACTCCACCACGTCGCCGCCAATCCCGCCAAATCCACCAGCCCATCCACCAGGCGAGTGCAGTCACCCACCATCACCACCACCTCCTGCGCTGGTCCCTCGACAACTTCACGTCTGTGTCTGCCGGGATCTAGCCGCTGTGCTCTGATCCACTGATCGACCTCCCGCTCACCCACCCTCCATCCCTCAGCGCCCAAAACCTAAGAGAGCCTCATCAACTCCCGCCACAGGCTCCCATATTCACCACCACTGCGCCAAACTACAACGGATCCGCTCTCCTTCACTCCGCCTTTGGATTTTCCGGCCACCGATCGCCGGTCAACCACCCCCTCAGCTCGAGGCGGCTCACGACGCACCTCCCAGAATGTTCAGCTCAGGCAGACCTGGTTAACGACTACTGAGTGCGAATGCCCGCGCCCTGAGCGCCCCCCCGCGTCCCGCTGCCGAAGCCGACTTCCTCGCCCACGAGGCGTCCCGCTGCTCGCGCATCAACATGGACGGCGCGGCCCTCGTGTCCGACGACCTTCTCGATCCGCCGCCCCGATTGTATGAGCGCCTTCGTCAGATAGCAGGTTACACTTGGGACGAGTCGACAGCCCCCTTCCACACAACATATGACTTCTGGTAAGTTTCATGTCCGCAAGCCTGGTTTTCCAACCTCTGTTCCTTCGTTGTGGTCCAGTATTCCTGATATGTCCCATCACAATAGGCACGTCATTGGCACTCGATTTGTGTCCCCATTTTCCGCTCCTTCGAATTCGTCGCACAATGCCTCAAGTCCTGGCTTAATACACCACTCCGGGCGTCCGTCCTCGTTGGACGCCGCCGGAACTAGCAGCGATGGAACCGATCTACCAGCGACAACCCCTCCAGCCTCGATACCCTCCAATCAATCTTTTGACATACCATACACAGAAGAACGCGTTGTTGCCAGGATTTCCTACCATGCTCTCCGGGAAGAGCGAGCCTTTCACATCGCCAAGAACCTCACGGCTTCATCCGACCCCAATGGAGAACATATCGTCAAACCCCTCGATCTTATTAGGCTCAACCCAATGCCAAGTGATCGTGCTCCTGTCATAGTTGCCATATACCAACACCCCGGGCACAACTTTTTGGGAAATGTGATGGATATGGGACCAGCGTTTTATAGAGCACGGAGAGTGGGGGAGACTTTTACTTCAGGTCGCAAGAACGAGCCGAAACTTCACGAACCTATATCTCTTCAATATTTCCTGGACTTTGCCATCGGAGCAGCCCAATGTCTCGAACTACTCCACCACAGCCTTGGTATGATTCACGGAGAAATTCGCGGAGATGCTTTTCACTTCAATGCCGAGGAAAACAAAGTCAAGGTCATGTCATTTGGCTCCGGGATACGGTCTTTTGAGCATGGCCTCACTAGCACTGGATGGTCAACGCTGTCCAACGAATTGGGTGCCAAAAACAAATTGCTTTACATCAGCCCCGAGCAAACTGGCCGGATGCCAGCTGAACCCGACAGCCGAACCGACATATACTCCCTAGGCGTTTTATTCTGGACCCTCTTAACCCAAAAACCGGTTTTTGAAGGCGAGACACCACTCGACATTGTCCAGGGAGTCCTAGGGCGTAGGATACCGAATGTGTCCACGGTGCGAATCGATGTCCCGGATGTTATTGGGAGGATCATCCAGAAATGTACGGCCAAGAACGTTCCCGAGCGCTACCACTCGGCTAGCGGTCTTCGTCATGACCTGGTCAAAGTTCATCAGTTTCTTGCCGATGGAGATTGGTTAGCCCTAAAAGAGTGGAAGATTGGCACCACCGACGTTTCCTCGTTCTTTCTGCTTCCCACCATCATGATTGGCCGCCAACGCGAGCGTGCTGATTTGGTCAAGGTCATTGAGCGGGTTGCCAAGAGCCATTACTCTCATGTCAAAGGCGCTGCGAATCGGTTCTCTGACGGCTCTATGTTATCCAACGATGTGGCCCCCTTTGACGACATCTCAAGTGAGGGCGCAAGCTCAATAGACGGGACTAACCGTAGAAGCGGATCCTTTACCCAAACGGTAGCATCTGATCCCAAGCTGCCAAAGAGCAGTCTTCATCCTCTCTTTCCGGACACTCAGACGATAGCCGGCGACTCGTTAGTATCACCGTCCTCCGTCTACCCTCGCCCGGCCCGGCCTTGGGAAAGGCATCAGTCAATATCCATAGAAACTCGCAGTCTCGTCGAGAGTGTGGGAACTGATCCAAACCGCCACAGCGTAGTCGAATCCTCAGCTTCAAGCTTGTCGAGGCAATTGGGCTCGGCGAAATTCCGCCGCCGAGACTACTGCGAGGTTGTCACGATCGCGGGTGCTGGTGGCCTTGGGAAGAGCTTCCTTGTCCAAAGCGTTCTCGCCGAAGCGAGGAGGCGAGGATATTGCGCAACGGCCAAGTTTGATACAGCTAGGAGAACAGCGTTTGGGCCATTGCTTAAGTTGCTGTCGTCCCTGTTCAAACAGGTTTGGGGTGAAAGAAATACAGAGACACCGTTCCATCAGACTCTGAAGCAGTTCATTCGCCCAGTATGGCCAATGCTGCACCGCGTATTAGGCCTCCCCGAGTTCTTACTTGGGCCGCCAGAGATTTCCGTGGGGCGATCCATCTCTTCATCCCAACCATCAATCATTTCCAAGGTGGTTAGCAGGGCAGGAAGCAAGCGTCGAGGCTCCTCTCCTGGAAGTTCTCCAGGGCCAATTGCTCGAAACCCAAGCATTGCATCTCAATCCTCGCAGGACTTTTTGCGTTCAGGGCCATCTACAAAAGCCGGGCGCCTCATGAACATCTTCCTTGATGTCCTCAGAGTTTTTACAGCGCATAAATTTATTTGCTTCTGCCTCGACGATCTTCATTTTGCCGACGATGAGTCCTTGGAACTCATTTCTCAGGTCATTTCCTCAAGGATGAAGATGGTCATTGTTATGACATATCGACCAGAAGAACTCTCGCCAGAAAAAATGCAGAACATCATTCATCCTCCCGAGTCAGATGGTTTGTTGCGCCTGCAATGATTGCTTGACCCGTTCCTTGGCTAATCACATCTTAGAATTCCCCCGCGCGCAAAGCCCTATGGTGACACCAATAACTCTCTCCCCCCTCTCTGAAGATGATATTGTACAATATGTCGCAACAACACTTTGTCGGCCAAAAGAAGAGGTTTATTCTCTCGCGCTTGTTATCCAATCCAAGACCGGAGGGAATCCGTTCTACATGCGGGAAATGTTAAGCGCCTGCCATCGAAAAAAATGTATTTGGTATGAGTACCTGGACAGTCAATGGCATTTTGACCTGGACAGACTCTTTGAGCAGTTCAAGGGTGAGAAGGACTACGACATTCTTGATACTGGCTTCATTACACATCGGTTATCCGAACTCCCTGCTGCCGCCCGAACTCTACTTGCTTGGGCTGCCCTTATCGGTAGCTCATTTTCCTTTGAGTTGGTTTGCCATTTGATGAGCGGGGAGTTTGACTACGATGATGATGAGTGGGGACCATGCTGCACGGGTGAATCCAAGACAAACTATTCCCAAGGGGAAGCCATCGCTGGCTTACAAGCGGCCATACAGGCCTATATAATCATACCAAGCGAGACCGAAGACCGCTTTCGGTTTGCCCACGATCGCTATATTCACGCCTCAGCTGCCTTGAAAGAGTGCAATTCCCGAAAAATGCACTTTATCATTGCACAAACCCTGAACAAATATTACTCCACCGAAGTAAAACAACAAGACAGCACCGCTTCGCATGTTTGTGAAGCTGTTGATATCATTAAACGACGTGTTCCTAACCGCCACCATTATCGTAAGCTGCTGGCGGATCGCGCTCGAGCGGCCATCGAAAACAGTGCTCGGCCCACCGCAGCAAAGTTTTACAGCGCTGCAGTTTCTCTGCTTCAGGAAAACCCCTGGACCGGTGAATCGGACGATGCTTCTTACGAGGAGACTATGGAGATTTACCTTCGCGCTGCTGAGTGCTACCTATTTATGGGTCATTACTCTGGTGCCAACGAAACTCTGGATATCATTTTCAAGAATGCCAAGACTCCATTCGACAAAGCACCAGCTTATGTCTTGCAGTCAAGAATATATTGTCAAAACGGCGACTCTGGCTCTGCCTCGAGGTCTCTGAAGGACTGCTTGGTCTCACTCGGCGTCTCTATTGACGACAACCCAACCATAGAAAAGTGCGATGAAAAGTTCGAACAACTATCTGTCCAAATCCAAACCATGGAGCGCTCAGATATTGTAGCTGATAGACCCTCGGACGATCCCAGCATCGATTCCATCGGCGCTGTCCTATCAGAGACCATCAGCGCAGCATGGTGGAGTGATAACCTTCGATACTATCATCTCTCTCTCATGATGATGGAGATGCATCTGACCAAAGGTACATATCCTCAATCTGGCATGGCTTTCCTGTACTTTTCAATGATTGCTCTTTCTCGCTTCAACATGGCCCAATTTGCAGTTGACCTTGGCGACATGTCCCAGGAGCTGCTATTCCAATCCCGGGACACATTCTCCTTGGCCCGCGGTCTAATGCTCTATCCAATGTGCGTTGGTCATGTTCATTTGAGTATGCCCGTGATTATTGCACGAATGGAAGATGCCGTTGAATGCGCCTCCGCGGCTGGGGATCGTATCTCTACCATACTTAGCTATGGCGTGTCTGCAGTCTTCAAGTTTTTCAACAACGAAAACATGGCCGATCTTGAAGGCTTTTGTCAGTACGGCTGTGAGGAAATACCAAACTGGTACTTTGATTCCAGAGGTGGGTCGGTCCTCATTGCTGTCAGACAGCTCGCTCGTGCTCTCCAAGGCAAGACTAGGTTTCAAGACGCGCACAATGTCATGTCAGATGAAGCACATAATTCATTTGCATACAAGAACTGGCTTCAAGGTTGCAAAGCTGAAAGCAACCGCTCCATTATATTCTACGAAAGCTTCGAAATCATTGCCCTTTTCCTCTACGGCCACTATGACCGAGCCGTAGAGATTGGAAAACCCACCGTCAAGGAAATAAGCATGCTTTGGTCCATTCGAAACAGCAGGCTAGTCCTACTTTTTTACGGATTGGCAAGGGCTGGCCAACTCCTTCAGCGGATGCAAGTTCCTCAAACGCCCCCCGCAGGAGACTTGACCAGTGAGATCCAGGAAGTTATCAAGGAGTTGCGAAATTTCATCAAACTGATTGACGAGTGGTGTGTAGTCTCAGAAGTGAACTACCTGGCTTGGTCGAAGCTTCTCCAGGCACAAGTTGAAGAGCTCTCTGGTAATCACGGTCCTGCAATTCAGCACTATGAACACGCCCTGGATCATGCGACTGAGCATGATGCTGTTTTCGATGAAGCTCTCGGTAATTTTCTCATGGCGGGTCTCTTCATCCGTGGAAAGGCGCGCCGTTCTGCTCGCGCAGCACTCCTCGCAGCAGTTACACTGTTCCGACAGCTGGGTGCTACTGGCGTTTCCAAAGCTGTCGAGGAGGAACACAGTCTGTTGTTGCATGGACCAACTCGAAGCCACCAGACCGTGGAAATAGGGGTGCAGACTGACTTTGTTGCCGACACAGCATCCGTTCAATATCAGAACATGAATGGTGAGAACGGAACAGACCTTGTTCAGATCCCCTCCAACAATATGACGGATCTTAAGGGAGAGCGCATTGGTGCTTGGCGAGGGTCCATGAACATGCAAACCGAAGCCGGGGCTGGGTTACCTGCACTCGATATGATCGACCTGCATGCAATTCTAGTCTCTTCACAGGTCATCTCATCCGTACTCCAGGTTGATGAGCTTCTTAAAACCATGTGCGATGTTATCTTGCAAACACAAGGCGGTTCGGCAACATTAGCTGCTATTGTCGTTCAGGAAAATGATTCAGATTCGTGGTCTGTGGCGGCCAGCGGCGATCCAGAGAGAGGTGCTTCAGCGCACATACCCGGCTTGCCCCTGTCGGGAACTTCGCTAATTGCTGAGAACGTGGTTCTATACTGCACGCGATTCTTAGAGACAGTATTTGTCCCCGACTTGGTTGCCGATGAGAGATTTGGCAATGTCAATGAATCATGGCTCCAGAGAAACCCAGTTGGCAAGACTATCATCTCCATTCCCATATGCCATGGCACAAAGCCTCTCCTCGGAGTGCTTTATCTGGAAGGCGAACCAGGTGCGTTTACTGACCGCAACGTCACCGTCCTCCAATTGCTTGTCAACCAAATCGGCATCAGTTACTCCAATGCCCTATCAATGAAGAATGTCGAGAAGATCTCAGCAGAGAATCGATCAATGGTCACGGTCCAGAAACGTGCTCTTGCCAAAGCACTAGAGGCAGAAACCAAGGCAAAGAATGCCGAGGCAGAGGCAAAGCGAAATGTCAAGCTTGCTGAGGAAGCCGCCAAAGCCAAATCGATCTTCCTGGCCAATGTCTCACACGAGCTTCGAACTCCGCTCAACGGTGTGATTGGAAACTCGGAATTGCTCCGAGATAGCAAGCTCAACCAGGACCAACTTGAGATGGCAGATTCGATCCGCGTATCTGCTGACCTACTCCTGACAGTCATCAACGATATTTTGGACTTTTCGAAGATGGAGGCCGACAAAATGAAGCTCTACATCATTGCCTTTAACCCCGAGGACATGGTTCGCGAAGTTGTCCGCGCAGCTTCGTATAGTAACCGCGAAAAGACTTCCAAGAAGAACGTTAAGATTGTGCAGGACATTAAGTTACCGCCAATGCTCATATACGGCGACCCAATCCGACTGCATCAGGTCCTTGGCAACTTGATTGGAAACAGTTTAAAATTCACGGAGGATGGTTCCATCACCATTGGTGCTCGTCTTGACAGTGAAACGACGGAACACGCAACGCTAACCTTTTGGGTCCGAGACACTGGTATTGGTATTCCTCCGCAGCAACTGGCGAAGCTCTTCCAGCCTTTCAGTCAGGCCGATGCAAGCACAGCAAGAAAGTATGGCGGCAGTGGCCTTGGTCTCAGCATCTGCAAAAACCTCATCGAGATGATGATGAAGGGCAAAATCCAACTGGATAGTGCAGAGAATAAGGGCACAACTGCCTGGTTCACCGTCACTTTCGAGAAGGCCAAGCCAGACGTTACACCGGGAGACGCACAATCGAAGGCGTCACCGCCCATTGATCGATACACAATGACAACGTCACCTCTGGATCACGTAGACCCGCATAACCTCTACGTGGATCTGTCTCAGATTCCGAAGGACCAAGTCCGCATCTGCGTCGCTGAGGACAATCCTATAAACCAAAAGATTGCTATCCAATACGTGCAACGCCTGGGGTATGCCGGTGTCGTGGCGTACGAGAACGGTCTCAAGGCAGTGGAAGGCCTTCGCCAGAAAGCCAAGGAGGGCAAGCCATACCATATCGTTCTCATGGACGTACAAATGCCCGTCCTCGACGGGTATGAGGCAACGAAGCTGATTCGCAAAGATCCTCTAGATGCCGTGCGGAAGATCTTGGTCATTGCAATGACTGCATCAGCCATCCAAGGAGACCGGGAGAAGTGCATTGCTGCCGGCATGAATGACTACCTCGCCAAGCCTGTTCGGTCGGATGTTCTGAAGAAGAAACTGGACGCATACCTTGATCCAGAGGTGAGCCCTCGCTAGCATAATATATTCAAACACTGCTAACAGCCCGCAGTCACTGGCAGACAGCAGTCACATCATGACCCCAATCTCGCAGCCAACATCGCCTCCCGGATTCCATCCCAACGGACCCAGCCGTACTGTTCAACCCCCCCTTGCGTCACCAACCACCACCAGGTCACGACACCAATCCAGTGGTCCTATGGATCCAATGGAGGAATCAGCTATATTTAATCAGCCCATTGATCCGGTAGGAGTCAGGGCGAAGGAGAGTCCTGTGTATGGCGATAGACCCCTGTCACCACCCCTCACTCAAGAGAATTCATCGCATGGCACAGTCGCAAACACGGCACCCAGCCGGGCCTCGAGCGACGGCCGCTCGATAGACATGGGTTCAGTGGCCGACAGTGCATCGGGCACACAGAAGCGACAGCACAGGAAGCTGACCAAGAACCGAAGAAGCAGTGAAGCCGGTACGGACAGGGCAAGTGTGCTAGGAGACAAGCCACCAACCGAAAAACCCAGAGGAGTGCTCACCAAAAAAGGTCCTCTGCGGCAGAGCTCGAGCAGCTTGGCCGAGGACGCCCAGAAGATAGAGAATATGCCACTGGGGCCAAGCAAGGAAGACCACAGGCGCAATAGCTCAAATTCCCACAGCCCATCCTTTAGAGATGTGATATTTCCTCATTAAGCATTTCGAGAGCGGGGAAAAAAGGGGGGAAATATCTATTACTCGAATTCTATCATATTTTACTACACATCATTTCAGCAATGACGCGATCCACGATCAACGACACACGGCCGAAGCAAAGCGGAATGACAGCGCCCGAAATCCGCGAAACAACGGCATTAGCGTTAGGGAACCAAACAAGGGACAAACAGACATGGAGGAAAACGGGAGGCAAGGGATCCGAATGGATAGGGTGGGAAAGCGGGTTAATGGGATTTGTGTGTTACGGTGTTGTTGTTTTTTTGTGTTCCTTTTCCCTCTCGGCTTCCATCATTCCTGTCCAGCAAGGAAGACTCGGCAGGTGCAAAATGGTGGACAAATAGATGACTCAGTCACAGCGCTTCAGCTTCATTGCGGTGCCATTTACATTTCTTGTTTTGCCACTCATGTATCATGCTCTTTGAATTTCTCAGCGAGCCATGTTGAAAGACTACACGAGTTAGGGATAGGGGGGAAGGATAATGCAGATAGAAAAAGTACCCTCGTTGTAGGGTAATTGCATATTACAATATGTCTCCTTTCTTGTGCCCGTGCGGCCTAGCAGGCAGAGGGTTTATCGAGTCACAGGGCAAGGAGACGGAACACGAATTGTCTTCCTTTTGCACATATCTCATCACATCATACTTTCGCTTCATTCTCGAGATACCGTCATTTGATACATGCGAACGTGTGGAACGAGTTGGTTTCTTTTCTTGCCCCCCCCCCCCCCCCCCCCCCTCCCCCCCCCCCCCCCCCCCCCCCCCCCACAAACCCCGAACCCTGGGACCCAGCATCAAACCCAGATCCTGCCGACAACTCTGAGCTGAAGTCAATACACGGATAGCTGGTTGAAGCTGAACAAGGCAGCCTTCATACGGGGTCTAAGGCGTTGTAGACATTGAACGGGAGCAGGCCGGTGCCAGGGCTCAAGCGGATCCGGCCGGTGTGGGGCCGACGGGCAGAGATGAGTAATGACGCGCCCGTTCTGAGCAGCTCGGCTGTGCGTCCGTATCTTGATACAACGGCTGGGGTACCGGGGGGAAAGCATGGACCGGGCGGAGGGTTCGATTGACAACAGGACGAAGCCAAACTAGAGCAAGGAAGCGTGAAACACCACATGGACATGGGAGCAAGGTGCGGCGCTAACGACCGTTTGACATGGCCGGATTTGTCAGAGAGGGCGCGCCAGGCTGTGGGCTTTTTGCGTGGGCGTCGGCTACTTAGATGAAGGAGCGGGGATGTCATGTGCCAGATTGGGTGATAAGGATCGAGGGACAGCGAGAGAATGCAAAGGAAGAAGAGCAGGATGAGGAAGCGGAAGGGACCTCGATGCCAGATCCCTGGATGACTAGGGACTTGGGGACTGGGGACCAGGGACCGGGAGGGGGGAGGAGAGGGGGCGTGAGTGAAATCCGACGCTGAATGAAAAGCCGCGTCTGCTCTAATCTGTACCGCCGGGCAGGTCAAGGTCGTAGAGGGTCGCAGAGGGTCGTCATAAGAGGGAGTGTTTGCGAGAGGAGCCCAGGGTCCGGAAGCAGAAGCAGAGGCTGAAGCAGCAACAAATCAATACCAACAACACCGGGGGGCGTGCGGGTAGCCAGCCTCGACGGCGGCCAAACCAGAAGCCGGAAGCCAGGGCGACAAGCCAGGCGCGTGACGCGGGCTCCAGAGAGAACCGAGCTCATCCGCCTTTCCTTCTGCTTGCAATGCCATGGTACATTTTTCCAATTCGGGATTCCTGGCGAAGAATTCGGTTGTTGCAAACCGTGGGTCCCCGCCAAACTCGTCTCCCTGAGGCAGGTGGAGGATTACCCAGTGCGGTAATTGGCAACAGAGGCTAGGTCCTGAATGAGCCACCGGCCATGGACCATGGGCCATGAGCCCTGGGCGGAAATTACCAGGGTATATTGCCCTTTGACGAAACCAAATTGCGGCCGCGCCTTGACGAGCGCCGCCTTTGCTTTTTCAATTCCTTTCGGCCTTATTGTCTCTTCCTGGTGCTTAGTTGACGCGCGCGCATGGCCGGATCCAACTCAAACGGAGCACTCGTGTAAGTAGCTGCATACTTGTTCCACGAGTGAGCGTCTGAAATGGGCTCCAAGCCATGCAACGTCTGACTCGAGTGTCTTTGCCAACACCATGGCACGCTGCCCTTCCGTGTCTTGTCGCGCCACCATTGACGCAATCGCCTGCTTCACCCCTCGTGAGCCGAAGCACAACCCTACCACCCTCCTAACGGCTCTTGCAGCCTCGTATGTCGATCACTACGCGATGGGGTGCCTTAAATCTCGGAGCTCGTGGGTTCTCGGGTGATGGCCAGATGGGCTGGGGAATGCTAGCAGGGGTCGCGCTGATCCGGATCGGCCAACGGCAGCCCGACCTGAGTATTGGCTCCTCCTACCCACGTCTTGACCTGTCATCTGTGGACCAAATCCTTTCATCCGCCCACCATTGGACCAACGCGAGTCAAAATTAGTTGTCCTCATCGTAATTGACGACATGACACCCTTCCTCCACCCCGGCACCATGGTCGCTTTCTCCGATATAGGGTAGCTGCCTCCCAACCAAACCGCCGTAATCACGCCGAGTTATTGTCCTCATGATTTAACCACCATCGATTTAAAGGTGTTGGCGTCCTTTTTGGTGGGTTTTCTGCAGGGTCGATTAGTCTTGCGTGCAGGTTAGCCCAGTTCACGGGCCCAACGAGTACCGGCAATTGTTGTTTGCCTTCACTGTCTCTCCCACCCCCAATAAAGTTGAAACGCACCACGCACGACTAGTATCTGTGAGGCTAACGTTACCTTCACAATATGCATGGTACCCATTTCATGCCCAAAAACGCTTTCTTGAGCAGCATAACCTCTTTGCAGGATTCCAATAGAACAGACTCATTGTTCTCCAAGCATGGCCATGATCCAAATAAGTTGTCTACGTGCCTCATTTATTTGTACATCTCCACTCATTTCTGCTCATTTTCCTCTCCGCAATCGCGGTTGATGCATTTTGCAGATATTCTTGATAGTCAACGCTTGGAAGTAAAAATAAATGATTGCATCGAGCATCTCGGGCCGTTCAAGTAACAGCCCGAAAACAAAGTTCTATTGTTGCGAGGAGTCCCTGGCCGTACGCTTGAGCGCCATACATATGCTCTTACTAGCCGCTGTTGGCAAACCATCACCAGGAGCTTGAGCCGGAAAGTGTGGCGTAAACTTGGACGCTGGGTCCGAGGAGATGGATGAATACGCTTTCCCGTAATTCTCAACCGTTTGATCGGCTCAAGGCGAAGCCTCCCCCCAGTTTTGATGCTGAAGTTGAGTCTAGACCCGCTCCAAGATCGGAAAGTTAGATTCAGAAGTGACAAGGGTACCACCGGTTTGGGCCGGCCACAAGAGCTAGTCGCTAAGACTAGTTGCCGATCTATCGCCCTTAGACTCAGGCCGAGCGGCGGGCTGGGTATCGAGGCTTTGAGAAATCGTACGTCTTTTGAGGGTCCGTGGCTGACGACCCAAATGACCTTTTTTTCTTCTCCCTCGGGACCCCTACCCTTGAACGGCACGTTAAGATCCCCGCCTTGGCCCATCTATTATTACCACTGCCAGCTTTACGCCGCTGGGAAGATCCGAGATGAGCGATTGAATTAAGCATTAGGAGAAAATTCGACCGAGGCACCACGATGGTAGAGGCGCAAAGACCATGGCAAGCAGTTTGAAAGGCTACCTGGCCTCACCGCTCAACTTATGAAACCTTGGCTGGTGAAAACGTTGGGGGTCTGGTTGACAGCTGCCGCTCCCGTACGTAGCACGATGCAGCACAACATGGCAGACCTGTCCATGTCGCAAACAGGGCGAGCTAGAGAAAACGGCATGGGGATTAGCGGGGTGAGTGGCAAGTGATGGATGGATGCATGGAGACGCCCAGCCACAATACCGAGGCTCGTCATCGAGTTGAGTTGACCAAGTGGGCTGCTAGACACTAAAATCAACCTTGCTCAAGCTTTTGAGGAAGGGAATGTATAAAAATGGACACAGAAAAAAAAAAGCCATTAGGGCATATGATCCAGTGCACCGTAACCAGACTAGCCCCTCAACGGTGAGGATAGCAGTTGTTGCTGGGGTTGGCCTCAAGATCGTGGTTGGACAGGACATCTGTAGTGACAGGCCTCTTGGCAAGCGAGGCACCGTAGTGTTAAGAACGGAGACAGAGGCGATCTCGGAGGACCGAGAGGGGTCTAATTGTCATGCAGCAATAGCCGAGTCTTTGCTGGCCACATTGAAACGGGTGGAGATGATGGATATGTGGTCCTCACGCCCTGGGCATATAGCGGGTTGAGGAGCAGGATCAGGTCGCAAGCAGAGCCACTGGGGCCGCTCGAAAGCCGCTGCGGCCGAGGGGCATGAAGGCGAGGATGGCCTAGTGTTGCCGGTGCAGCTGACGTTACAGCTTGTGGAGAGTGGGTGGGTGAATGATGAGGGATGGATGAGGCTGGTGTGACGAACAAGCTCCCCAATTAATCGATAGGTGCTGACGGGGACTGGGACCCGGTGTTATGTTCTGCAGGTGTAGCGGACAAAGGCGAAGCATCTCTCGCGTGTGTGTGTCAGCGCCTAAGCAGCCGTGAATTGGCGGAACAACGCCAGCTGAAAAGCCAGCAGTGGGAACCTGAAGCTGCCAGGGAACCTGGTCCTGGTAGCCGTTCTTTGGCGCGCGGAGGCCCCGAAAAGATGAACAAAGACAGAGACATGGTCCATTGTTTCTTTTGGCTTCCGTGTCTTGCCTCGAGCTCAGGGCTGGAGTGCAGAAGAGCTGCTGTCGCCATCCATGTTCCACGAGTTCGTCCCATGACATTGCAGGCTCGACAAGTGATGGCTGGGGGAGGAAAGAAGGAAAAAAATCACGACAAGGGCCATGCGCAGCGATGATCCATGGAGCCACAGACGAGATGACCAAAGAAGAAAGAAGAGTGGGGTGGGATCGTGTTTCAGATGTCCCAATTTTGACATGGGGGCTTTGGTTCAGTGGCTCAGTCCAGGGCCTGCAAAGTGCCTGCCATGCCAGGTTTCGCTCACGGATACTCGGGCAGACTGCCTTTTGGCTGACTGCAGTTGCAGATTTGCTTGCTTGCAATTGTTGATCCCTGCATGTGTCTCTCGGTCAGTCCAGGCGGGTTACTGCACTGCGCTTCCCGCTTGCCTGCCTACCTATAGTTGCCTCGGTATTGCCTGCCCGCCCTCTCCCTGCTTGATCTTGGGACCGTCCTCATGTAAACAAGACCTGACGTCGTAGCCGGCAAGTGAGAGGTGCATCTTGCGCCACCGCTGTGATTGGTGGAGTTGACATGAATGTTTTTTTTTCTTAACTCCATCTCTCTTTGGACGGTGGGGTGTGTGTGGCTCTGGGCTTGGTTGACAATTGCGAACCAAGCTGCCTGGTTGGTTGATTGGTCCCGTCCTTCACGTGGGCCCACCCGCCCTTGCTCTTCCTTGCCACTGCACTGTATTGTGCTGCACAATATACTCACTATTTTGTTGGACGACGCCCGCCCAGGCATAAGGTATCCTTGGATAAAGCACTGACTGCAATCACTTCGCCGCCTCGCCTCGCCTAAGCCCAAACCTATCGAGGGCCAACAGAGCCATGGCCACAGTCATGCCATCATAATTTCAGCCCATCTCGATCCTCCGGGAGTTGGGCCTAGCGTTGTCTTCGCTCATCGTTTATGGAGGGGTATGGTAGCCATCCCCCATTCCACCCCATCCCAACCCGCCTCTGGCTTAGTCTAGATAACCGATTACCCAAAAGCCGATGAGCCGTTTGATCTGCCTCAAGACGACGCAAACCTTGGTCGCCGGTGTAATCCTCTCGACTCTGGTGGCAACCATTGCCTGCGGTGAATCAACATTGCATCGTGCCCGGGCCACGGTTGGCCCAACAAGTGCTTACCAGCCCGCAGAACAAGCATGTGTACCCGCAACGGTCTCTTTTGTCAAGCAGGACAGGGAATCCTGGGTTGAGGTGATTGCATGGGGTGTGGGTGACTGGTGACTGGTGACTCTCTTTTTTTTCTTTTCTTTTCTCTGGGCTCTCGCATCAGGACTCAAGACTGAGACCAAGACCAAGACCAAGGCCATCATCCGACTATGATACCTGCCTGCATGGGGCACTGACTTGGAATTCTTGACCGTTGGCGCCTGCCACATGGCCAATTATTGGTTCCTTCGGGAGGCTGAAATTAGAGAAGCCATATTACTTCGTAATGATTACCGAGGAGGCACTTTGAGTGGCTCGGATTGAGTCCGCCTCCTCACATGTTACCCTACCTGAGGCAATCTGAGTCGACAGTGTGCCCTCTCGCTCAGGTCGACGACGTGGATGGGTACTCGGCAGAGGCGGCTTGCTGCATAGGGTCAGATGAGCTAAACTCGTGCCGTCTGCAATTGGAGCCTTTGGTTGTAAGTTGAGCCATTGGGAGCTGTGCCTTGGCTGCCACGCTGAACTGCCCTGGATTGAGCATGGAGCGTGGTGGCTAGGTCGCACATGGGCTACTATTTTCAACTTGGTGCAACGAACAACCCCGTAGTCCCAAGCCTCTCGGCCTTGTTACGGAACACACACCGGCCAGATGGCCTTGGCTATCCAAAAGGTCCATGAGTTTGCATTTTGTTGCGCCTTGGGGCTGATGCTGGTCTTGGAGCATCCCACCATGCGGGCACTCCGCCCAACAAGGCTTTCCCAAGCGCTCAGACCTGGGTTGTATTCGGACAAAATATTGCTCGTGTGCAAATGGCATCGCAGATTTTGAGCCCTTAATAGCGCTAAGGAACTAATTTGACATATTTGAGCCGAGATCGTTGCTCACTGAATTCAGCTACTTTTGAGCGAGGCCCTGGCCGAGATGATCGACATGGATAGGCTACGCTTACGATGTCTTGGTTGTCTCAAACCCGACAGATCTCGGGGCCCGGGCTCGTGGGCCGTGCCGTAAGTACTTGAACAACATGTGCGTGTGTGAGTGAATGTTGGTACCGAGGTGCTTGAGAGTGCGCCAAGTTCGGGTGAGTGCGCCCACGACGCACAAGTTGGCTGGCTGTTCAACAAGGATGGGGGCGAGACCTTGGCGCCGCAGGACTTGAGAAAGGCGGCGATAAGACAAAAGGGCTAGAAAACGCATTTTGTCGTGTCTACATCCCCGTCTTGTGCGACAGCCTACTAGCTCGTCAGCTGGGTTAGGTGCCGTATCGCTGCAAAGACATTCCGTGAAGGGTGTTGCATTTGCCAGGCGTGTCCAACCACGTTAACACTCCCGTCAACTGAATCGGGGGGAGGGGCAGGACTAAGACATATCTCCCACCCGTCTGGTTTTCTCCGGGAAGATCGTGCCCATCCGCGGCAGTCTCTGGCAATGTCCTTGGAGGATTCAATCAGCCAATGAGAAACGCTCGGGGGTCTAATTCCACCTTGGTCTACAACCCTTGCAGATGGTCAAACATGGCCGCGAGCCAATGCTGCTACTGTGCCTATGTCTCTGATGAAAACTGTGGACAAATGAGCCTCGATGGGAATGTCCAAACGTGCTGCAGTGGGCTGCAAAGCCCAAAACGGTAGCTTGCCGAATCAAGCCACAGTTGCTCCACTATGGCATTTGCAGTCGGGACTACCTTGGCGCCTCCCGGCAGCTCCAACGGCGTCAAAGAGGCACGGGAGCCATTTCGGCGGAAAGGTAGTTGCAGAAAAGTGTGGTGGGGTGGCAGGTGGGGTGTTGGCGGCCTGCTTCATCCTGCCCAATGATGGCGATGACGACGACTCCGATTAGGAGGACCGGGGAAGAAGATTGGGAGGGGGAGCTAGAAGGATTGAGGCTAGGAGAAGCGAGAGAGGAACTGCCAGAAGAACGTCAAGTTGCAACGGTGAAAACAAGGGCTGGGGCAAGCCTTGCCAGAGGGCACAGAGAAGGTTTATTCCATGCCTCAGAAGGAAAAACAGCCCGAGCCACTCCAGCGGTTTTCGCCAATAGACAAAAAGAGCGAAAGAAAGGTTTTGGTCACTTCCTTGGCCATGTCCACCTGTTTCCGTTAGATGGAAAGGACGGTTGTCGTCGTGGGGCCTGGCGGCCAGGGCGTCGTGGGGCGGTCATGTTCCAAGGCGAGGACAGGCGCGTGGTGTGGACTGGAGCCCCGTTCGACGATCAAGGCTGGTCTTGTCCCACTCGCTGCTGCTGTCGGAATTGTCGACCTGGCCCAGGGGATAACCTTGTCGGGGTCGCTTCAGCCGCCAAAAAAAACTTACAACTGTTTCGTATTAGCGCGGGAGGGGAGACCTTGCCGGGATGCGTTTTTGGTCAAGCTGGAACACTGCTGCGTTTGAGGCCAGATGCCCAAGAGGGCAAAAATTCCTACGGGAGACCTTGTAGGGATCTGCGACGTCGGGCCAGGTGCGATGACGATGGTTGAGGTTGCTGGTAGCCTTGGGCGAGACATGATCCAAAGCGCATCCATGTGACTCGAGACAATGTTTTTAATTTCGAGTTGACGGCCCTAACATGCAGCCCCGCGATCGTTATCTGAAATTGAAAGGGGCCCAGGTACGTACGCGGCATGTACGTAAGGTAGGAATGGCGCAACCCATGGAAGTGTTATGCTGGTAGGTGTATTGTTGAGATGTGTTTGACATGCTGACTTAGTAATGAATCCAAGAAACTGGGAGAGGCCGTATTATTGTTATTCGCTAGTGGTGGCGGGTGGAGGCCAGCGAGTGAGAAGGTGGAAGGTCAGCCACACATGATTACTTCCTCCTCCACCCTCTCGCTCTGGACCACTCGCAGGACGACCTCGTCCACCACAACGCAGATTGTAGAACCCAGGAAACACAACGGCAGTCCACCCTTGCGTACAGATACACGCGCACACGCAAACCACGTTGGCACACCCCCCTCCTCCCACCTCCACAAAGAGCTTAACGCGCCATGGAGGCGGGCTCTAACAGCTCGTTTGGGTGGTTCTTGAGATCCACGCCCACTTCCCGCCGGCGATTAACCACATCCCTGGCCATAAGGCCGGTCCTCGCCTGCATGGACCATTGGCCCTACTATGTGTGCTAATGTACGAATATGGTACCGGGGAGCAGCTCGTCATTCAAAGCCCGTCCTAGTCCGAGTCCAGTGTTTAATTCCGCCGGGCCCAAATTCTCACTGGCCCCGGACCAGTTAGCGGTCCC
Organism: Calonectria hawksworthii; assembly: GCA_020975415.1. Classification (NCBI taxonomy): domain Eukaryota; kingdom Fungi; phylum Ascomycota; class Sordariomycetes; order Hypocreales; family Nectriaceae; genus Calonectria; species Calonectria hawksworthii. Next base: position 936,642 of record JAHXZK010000005.1, on the reverse strand, counting down.
CAAGGCCTCGCAGTCAAGAGGATCGACTGACTAGCTGGGACTTGCTAGATTCGAGAAGAAAAAAAGAAAGAAACTTTGCCAGCTGTGGACGAGATGGATACGAGGAGTCAGAAAGGCTATGAAGAAGCGCACGATTTCTTCGGATACAAAAAGACCAATACAAGCTGAACCCACTAGCCACCAGCCTCGTGCGGCTGGAGCGACATACCCGGGTCATGATGACGGGGACCTTCACTCCATCTTGTTCGGCCAACGACGCCATTGACGATTGCTGCGATTGATCATGATCTGCCTAATCTGGCAGCCAGCAGAAGCCTCTACCGACGAACACGGCCCAAGGCGGACGGGATTGGCACGCGGGCCATTCAGAAGCCTTCATCCTGCTGTCATGGTGGTTCCAATAGCCTGCTGCTGCCAAGTCTCCAACCGTCATCCCTCATGAGCCGATTCCCAGCTGAGCTGAGCAAGCCACAAGGACGTCACAAATCGTACAAACCCAATTGGTGCTGGCTGTGTCGTTGCTGCTCCGATATAACACCCTCTGCGCGCAAAAAAGCTCAACTCGCACATCCACACTCAATAGACGCACGCACACACCTCCCGGATATACACATTGCAAGCCTCCCTGCACACCCCCCCTGGCTCGCCATGGCCCCTCCACTTCCCCCATCCCTTGTTGGCCACTCTCTGACACACTACGCGCTTCTTTCTTGTTCTCTTCAGCCACTCTCTCGTTAGTTTCTAGGGTCGTTGCCAGCTACCGCCACAAGATGCACCCTCCACCCCTACCTCTCTGCCGACGACCTACTGCACGAGCTGCAAGCTTCAAGCCCACCCGCACCTTTTCCTTGTTGTTATTGTTGTTAGTGGGCGTACTGTGCCCAATCTGTCAATCTCTTCTGATACACGCTTCTCTAGCAGTACCCTAGTGAAATAATCCAGGCACACTGGCTTCTCCACACTGGCACGATTTCCGCGCCGGCCCTTGCCTGAATCTTCTATCGACCTTGCAAGCACCTCTTTGAAGCCTGGTCCCGGGCTTCTGGCTCTGACCCGGTGGCGGCCCTTGTGTCCTTGGCTTTCGTCCCCATCTGTCCCAGCCACGGTCCCTAGTCCTCGTATGCCTCTTTTGTGCCCTCGTACTCTGTGTGTCGTGGGCACTCTTTTTGGCTTAATCCTTTGTCGTTTCTTCTCTTGTCCCTGATCAGACACACCCCCCCTCTCCAAGGGCCCTACCCAGGGCTTGGCTGTACGGAGTATACGGAGTATTACTTGTCAAAGACCCAGGCAAGATCCAAGCAAAGACGATGTTCCGGCCACCGGGCGGCCCTTGATGATGCATGTGGGCGTCTGCGTGGGCGTCTGTCGAGTGCGTGTACTCCATACTTCTGCTGATCCTCAGCTTCTTCTCTCTCTCCCCAGTCTTTTTTTTTTCTCTCCCTCTCTTTTGCCTCTTTCCCACATATACTCGGTGCATCCTCCACCACCTCTACCTCTTCTCATTCGTTCGTCTGACCCCCCCAGTGCTTGTCTATTGTTTGTCGTCAGTTCCCTGGTCTCTCTGCAGATATCCCCGCCCCCATCCTGCTCTTCGTCCCCGTCCAGTCCCGGCCACGGACGGTGCCTAGACCTCGTCCATTCTAGGACAGGCTCGCATTTCCCTTCAGCATCGCGGACGCCCGCTTACACGCGCCGAGCGGTACCTGCGTTGGGACGGGTGCCCGTGTTCGGTGTCTGTGCCTCTCGCCTGAGGTGTGAGAAGTGAAGTTTAAGGTGTGTGGTGCCTCGCTCTGCCACTACTCGTCACTGCCACTGCCACGCCCACTGCCACTCTCTCGCCGACTCTGCATATCCTGCGTCCCTGCTCGGTGTGGCTGGCCCTTCCTGCTCACGCATCTACGTCCCTTGCCATGTGGCAGAGGTATCCATGAAATGAGCTTGGCCGCCCCGCTCCGTCTGTCGACCGCCACACCTCTGAAGCTGTCCGTCCATCCAGCTTCCTGTCTTATACAAAGCTTGCATCCGCATCCATCCCGTATGCATTCCCTTTCTCTCACCTTCCTGGCTTCCTCAAATCTTTTTGCACCCTCTCGTCTCCCTTTTGCTGCAGTGTCCCTTCTATTCCTACCCTTCGTCCCGTTCCTCTTGACTCGGTTCAACAAATTGACCCTTCAGACATTTTGTTGTATTGACTTGCAACCTGAACATATTCTGAGATCACCACCCGTCTCAATTGTTGACATCCCCTCCCACAAACTTAGTCGTTGAATCCTCGGCTCCTCAATACACTGTTGCCCCTCCCTTCCCCCCAAAAAAACACGGACTTGACCCTTGAAACCCTTCTCACGCACACGATTCAAATAAACATTAATTGTTGCTCGCCACACATGCCCCCCAGTGGTGTAGATCAAGCTGCCACATAATGATGCTTACCGTCAAGCAGCCACCAACCTACGGCTACAAGTCCGTCCATGACCTGCCGACTCCGCCATCCACTTGCCGACCTTCTCCCCCCTTGAATAACCAAGAGCCAACTCACAAGTCACTGCCGGCCACATATCGGAACCACAGCCCACCCGCCCAGCCCATGTCGGCACCTCACCGTGGCCTGCCTCCTCCGGCAGCCATGACGCTCGCTCCTCAGCAACCTCCTGCCGGCATCCCTCCACCAGCGCACCACGCACCACCTCCACCACCTCCACCACCACCTTCATTGCCTGCGAGTCACCAAACGAGGGAGCCATGGGCCCAACTCCCCGCTCCGCCTTCGCAATGGCAGGGCGCAGAGGAGTCCATGAAGTATTGGTTGCAAGCCAGAGCAGAAGAAGACAAGCGGAGGCAGGAGGAGGAGCGTACCAGGCAAGAGAGCTTGCGGTTGGAGCAGCGCAAAGTTGAGATGGAAATGTTGCGGGCTTCTCTATCGGGTGGAATTCCACCGCCAATGGTGCCTTTCGTCTTTGCTGGCATGGGAAGCGGAGGCAGCATTTCGCAGGCTGCTCTCGAATGGGGACAGCAATTTCTGCCTCCATCGCAGGCTCCCCGAGCGCAAATCATGCCTCCCCAAGGACCCGTCTCTCCGGAGCAGCAGCGGGAAGCACAACCGGCCGGTCCCAGCCAGTATCACAGTTTACCACCATCAGTTGCACCGCCTCCTCCTCCTCCGGGATACGCATACCCAGGATCGCCGACCAGACCAAGAGGCCAGACGGTGGCCGGTACGATAGGCCGGCCGGTGTCGACCCTCCCGAGCCTCAACACCAACGCACCGCAGCCCGGACACGCGCCTGCCCCTGCAATGGCACCGCACCAGCACATGCAGCAGCCCCAGCAGCCGACGCAGGAACCTCAAGCAACCCCGTCCATTTACTTCCACCACTGGCAGCCACCGGCCACACAGGGTGGTGGCGGCGCAAACCGACCGGGAAGCCCTTCCGGTTCGTCCAAGATCAAGAGAAAGCGAGATTCTCTGTAGGCTAACGTGGCATTGTGACAATAGGGGAAACTCCCAAGAAGCGCAAAGCCACGGGGCAACACCACGCTGTTCCATCTCCGCCCCGAGGCGAACTGCGACTCCGATCTCCACCTCCATTTGTGCAAAGCAACCTTTCGAATCCGGCCCACCGAGGACGCCGCGGGCATGCACGCCAGCGGAGCGATCTCTCACCTTACCGATCTTCTGGGCCAGGACGCGCGCGCAGAGAAAGCTTTGGGGGACCAATCCATCGCATGTCGCCACTGCGAAGCTCAACACCTGGGCCGGTACCGGAACACACAACCAGCGACCGCAGCGAGTCGCAGAAGCACTCGGTGTCGTCAATGCTCTCTGAGGAACCCCGGCCGCCCTCGCAGCAGTCGGCCCCCCCGCATGCCCCTGAGGAAGGCGAACGACGGTACGAACAGACACCCCCGACCGAGGTGAGGGCGCATGTTGCGAACGATGGAACGGCGGCACCGTCGCGTGACGACACAGGGGAGGGAGAGGGAGTGTAATTTCCGAGGCGCGCTCCAGCCATTACTCAGCCCCACGCTCCAGCCCGACGGCAAGCCTCACAGTGCTGAATTCACATGCGCCATTGCAACTGAAACCCATTTTTTTTTTGCCATAACTGAGGTGTTATATGATCGCTGGGAAGCACGTTCTGGGATTGCATTCATTGTTCTATTGGAAGTAGCCCAAATTGCGCAAGGAGCACAAGGGAAGGGCTTACACCACCACTACCACCACCATGACCACCACCAGGGACAGCTGCCTTTGCTGGTTTTATTGGGAACGCTGTTGAAGCAGCCGGTATTTCGACGTTTGTTTTGCTTGATTTCTTTGACTCTTCTACTGATGGAAACGGAACTTTTCGATTCTAAACCCAATTTGTATTGCTATTTGCACCTTGGATTAAACGCTAGAGGCAGTGGGGCGTATACTAGGGATTGTGTGTGATTTTTTAACTATGGAATGAAACAAGCAGGATCGACTAGATAGGGGGAAACAGACATGAGTGGAAAGGAGGAGGGCGAGAAAGGAGACGAAGGAGTATATTTTCTCTATACATATTGCTATCCATTTATGAACGGGAGTTTACAATGGTTTGTAACAAGGGGGAGGGCCAAGGCAAAGCCGGGCCATGAACATGGCAAAGGAGCAAAGGATCGGTGGAGAAACTGGGACAAAGGAGCTCATCGGCTGGAACGGTTCCATGAATTACTATGATTAGATACAGATACCCTACGGGCAAGACCTGGACGGGAAAGAGAAGGTTTCACAACTTGTTGATGCGAACAGATGATGGCGGTGTACTTTTGATATTCCGATGGGTTGAGAGTGACATCAGGCTCGTGTGGTTGGCGTGCTAAAAGCCAGGGCGGCAACCGATAGGCGAGGGGTTGAGGCTGGTTGGATGCTGTCACCGGGATGGGCGCAAGGGCAGCTGTGCTGGGGCACACCGGTCTGTTTAGAGGCCTTCATCTAGGTAGCATCGGCAGCTCAAGTCCTGGGGCGGGTGTTGCATACGGGCCCCATGTTGCGCACATGGACATACACAGACGAGAGGGACTGCTAGCTGCCCCATCCTAGCAAGCGGCCGCCCAACCCGGAGCAAGCCCACACGCACCTGTTTGGGCGGCCAGAGGGGGGAGATGATAGTTTGCAACATGATTTGGCCCAGTACGGCGGCGATTGTCTTTTTTTTGTTTCTTTTTATTTCTAATTTTCCCACTTATTTTTTTTTTTTATCTCACGCTTTCCTCCCCCCTCCCCCCCTCTCCGTCAAGTCCCGGCCGGCTTTTACATGGGCAATGCACGTGTGGCTGAGGCATGCGTGCGAGGGGAGGGGGGTCATGACAGGGCTGCATGTTTGAATTTCCCTCCCCAAGAGTTGAGCGGACGGGCCCCGTGGCTTGATAGAAGCGTCTGTCTCTGGTGTCTGCTCCCCTTGCTTCATGTAACAGGAATGGGACATGACGATGCTGCATGGGACTCGGAGGTTGGGGAGGCAAAGGCCGGTGCCGGAGGCCGTGGCCGTTTCTGCTCTGGGACGATTTGACGATTGCCACTCTACATCGAAAACTCGGTCGGTTCGGGACGATAGGCGAGATTAACTTGTGAGCAGTCCCTTTTGCGTTTACGGCAGAATGGGGGAGATTGAGATGGTGTGTCGGTGTGATGAGGCGAGCATGGCTCTGCATGTCGTGCATGTTGGGGGCCTGTTTTTTTTTTCGCTGCAGTTAGGGTGGTAGTGTAGGCGCGGCCAGCTTGGTTACGTGCGTCAGGACAGGACGCAGGCCGCATATAGTTACAAAAGGGCCTCTGAGTCAGTTTCAGTTGCACAAAGAAAAGGCATCCCCTTCCCCTCCCCCTCCCCTCCTCCCCCTGCCGGAGCGCGCGAGAAGAAGTGGCTGGGGTGAGAGACTAACACAACCCATGGTCTAGCATTAGGATTTCGCGATTGAGCATGTGGGTGTGTATGTGTGAGCCTGAGTGTGCGTGCGTGCATGCAATGTAATGTATTGATGTATGAGAGCGCATTTACCAAAAGTATACGAACTGCTTCCCCCAGCTGCGTAGCCAATCCCCAGCTGCGGACACGAATTCCGAGACAAAACGGCGCCTCAATATTCGTTTTCGTGTCTCTCTATAAGGTTGCGTACGTCATGAGACAAAGGACATCTCCGAAAGAAAAGAAATAGAAAAAAGAAAACAAAATAGAGACAAGATTCGTGAAAAGAGACAATGACGTACAAACTATGAACAATCAACGATGAAGCGTGGTAGAAAAAGAAACGAACCAGATATGAGGTGGAAGTGTTTCAGACCCTGAGTGAGATGGGAGTGAAGGTGAGGGCCATGTGGGTGCTGCAGCCGAAAAGGAAAACGTTGGAAGGGGTGTTGTCAGGATGGGGGACAGGTAAGAAAAAAAGAAAGGAAAAAAGGAAAAACAAGGCGGCGGTGCCGGAGCCACGAGGATCAGCTCGAAAAGAAGAAAAGAAGGGTGTTTTGCTTTTGGGCCTTTCGGCAATGTAGAGTTAAGGGGGGGGCGAGCAAGAGTTGGGTGAGCGTTGTGGAAGCGTGAGTTGTGGCGCGCGTGTGGGAGGGAGGGCTGGAAGAGGATAAAGGCTTACTCTTTGGGTGGCAGCACAAGATGCAAGCAAGTACAATGGGCGATGGCATGGTGCATGCAAGTTGGGTACATGCAATGTAGCTTATACCGGGAAGGGGCGGAAAAAAAAAACAGAGATGGAGAGAGAAATTAAGGCAAGTGGTTTGCGTGAGTAGGTTCCAGGGGAGGGGTGTTCCTGCTGCTCCCACTGCTGCTGATGATGACGATGGGTTGCTGTTGTCTCTCTTACACGCGCAACACGCCCCAATGACTTTGGCCACGATGCACACAACCCGACAACGCCAAGTCCCTCATTTCGCCCACAGAGCAAGAAAGAGAAAACCCCCAGCGCGTGCGCAAGGGCAACATGTGCAATACCAGGCATGTGCTATAACTCCACCAGGCCTTGTACCGGCCCCAAGCTGGCACCAAACTGGGAGGCTCAAGTTACACACGAGTTCCCAAACAGGACAACTCGCCCGTATGGGCCGCCACAGCTCGGACAAGCCACTCTCTCTGCCAACGACCATCGCCAAGCTGTTGCATTTGCTCCGCATCGCATCGCATCGCATGCACATCGCATATCAAGCGCTGCATGCAAGACGAATCGAGTGAGTCGACCAGCAACCGAGCCCACCACCATGACCACGCCCCCCTGCCCTGCTACCTGCTACTTTGTTTTTTTCTCACTCGCTCTTTCTGTGTGTCTCTTGTCTCCTCCTCCTTCCTTCTCTCACTCCCCCTCCCGCCATGTTATCCAGACACTTCCGTTTTCTCATCAACCCGCCCACCAACCCCACCCCCCTCGTTACCCCTCTACCCCTCCCCTCCTTCCAGACCTTACACACAACCTGCCCACCCGTGCCACACATGCACCTTGACGGGCCGGCAAACAAAAAACCAACAGGACGGGTTGGCAGTCTCGATTAGGCAAAAATTGATTCACGCGGCTTGTCCGAGACATGGTGGCAGACGAAAAAAGAAAAGACGAGAGCAAGCGACCCTAAAAAAAAGAATTTCACAAAGCAAGGGAGATGGGCAAGAAGAAGAAAAAAAACCAACCCAACAACCAAGTTTTTTTTTTTTTTTTTTTTTAAACAAGACAGAGAACAAGTAAAAAAAAAATGACGAATATCTTACGTATCTTCTTACATTCTTCCTTATCCCGAAAGGATTGCTAGCACATGAAGCACCCTCTTTTCCCTCGCATCCATGTCCCCAAACTACCCACCTCTCTTGTCACGCCACTCACATAGAGGGATCAGTAAACAAAAGCAACAAAAGACGGAGGGAGAGAGAAAAAATACCCCTCTCCCTCTCTCTTCCCCATCAGGAAAAAACATCCCAGTCCTTTCTCCTTCTGTGCAGTCGCATCCCGGCCAAGTCTTTTTTTTTTTTTCTCCCTCCCTCCCTCCCTCCCTCTCCCCCCCTTCCCTTCTTCCCCTCACCATTGTTGCGTGCTCCTCTTTCTTGGCTGTCCACCCCCGGGTCGCCCGGCATCCGGTCAGGAGCGGGGCCGCCGGAGTACGGGGGCCTCGTGGGCGGGCCGAAAGAGCATGTGGCCAGGGCTCTTAATTCCGAGTCGGATTGAGAACGCAGGCCAGACAGGACAGACACATGATTTCAGCAACTGCCGAACACCCCCCGAACCACGAGACCCCAGGCTGAGGATCCTCCCCCCCTCCCTCCCTCCTCCTCCACCCAGTTGACAACCCCAAGATCCTGAAATTGAAATGAGGGAGCCATTTTCTTACATCCGTACCTACACACGATGCTACCACAACCTCTTTGTTGACTTCTCAACACTTCCTGAATGGTTCGATCCACTTTGACTAAAACAAATCCCAGATGATGCACGTGTGTTGTGTGCATGTGTGCATATGTGCGTGTGTGCATGTGTGTGCGCGCGCGTTAATTTCTTGCAAATTGGTCATGGCCGCAATGGCTCATGACTTTTTCTTTTTTTGGCTGTATTATACCTCGGTAACTAAGTACATGACAAGTTGAGGCGAAGTAACCTAATGTAGGTACTGGCTATACACTATGTATGTAATAATTCTTCAAGTCGGGTTCGACCGCTCAACAACTTCCTTGCTTGTCCACCCGACGTCATTAGGATATTCCAGGGCTATTCCATCTGTTGCCCGATTCCATCTCGTTTGTACGTTGATGCGTGCCATTATCTCGACGCAGTCCATCCCAAATAGCAAAAACCCATTAAAAACAAGACAACCCAATAGTAGAATAAACTGGGTAACAAATAATCCGTTATGCCAGGAAGGGGGTATAAAGCATTAGCTTCCGTGGCCCCAAAACGCTCGTCGTCCAACAAGACGTGAAGAGGAAAAGGGAAGAAGGAAAAAACAAGAACTCCCATTACTCTCGCTTCCATAACCATGGCAAATTGCCGACAAAAGAAAGAGTGCCTGACGAGGCCAGTGGGTTCTCCAAGCATCGAAGCTTGACAGAAAGGGGCAAAAATTGGGGGGGGGGGGGGGTATCGAGGGATTCGCAAAAAAAGAAGCAGAAAAAAACAGTAAACCAGCAGACACATTACACTCCGTGAGATCCTTTTTCATCAAGCCGCTTTCGTCTTGTGTACAATGGGGAATCAATCGACAAATAAAAGTCGTGCCTGTCAAAGTGTAATGGGCAGCAGAGACGCTCTCTAGGCTTTCTTCTTGCCATGGTGCGCCTTCCACTCTGCCTTCATTACCTTCAACAGGAGATCCTCGTCCTTGATTTGGATGGGGGATGTCAATGCCTTCATGGCATTTTCAAAATCAGAGTCAACAATGACCTCTCTCAGGGCCTGGGCAAGGGCTGCACTGGTGGCGTGCAGCACGTCGTATTCGCCAGGCTTGGTTGGGGTCTTGATCTCCAGTTTTGTAGATTCAGAGGCCGCGTCATTAAAAATGGGGGAGCAGTCTCCGAGCAGCAGGAATACATCCCACACTCGCAGTTGGGCGGCAAAGGGGATTGACAAATTAAACAGCGTGAGGTACCAACGGGTCCCGTATGCTGTGGTGTCAATAGACAGTTCTTCCAACTTTTTGGCAACATCTTTGTTGAGCCAGTTGTCGTTGAAGTCTTTCATCGCCGTTATCAGCTCTTCAAACCCAGGACGATAGAGGCGGGACAGTCCGCGGTGTTTCCACATGCGCACTAGCATGACGAAGCATTTCTCCTCATCAAAGTAGCACAGCAGAGTCGCAACCAGCGATGCCATTCCCTGCACATAGCCCGTATCCGGGAAGTAAATGGAAATGGCGTGAAGAACGCGAAACATGAGTCGCTGTCCTCCACGGTAGCGCCTCCTGAACATGATGTGCCTGCTGATGGTCCTGGGAACGTCCAGGTCAATCTGGACGTCGTCTGGTGAGCTTTGAAGCTGAAGCCGATGAAAGTCGGCGACGATGTCTTCTTCGACGGTTGGGTCATTGTTGTGCTTGGCACTGGTCGATAGAAACGACCACCAAGCAGCTGCTCGCCATCGGTCGGGAATTCCCTTCCAGGTTCTGTCAATGAGCTTTGGGTTCTCGACATCAAACTCGAACTCCATACCCTGACCCTTGCCGCTTTTGTGGATGACCTTGGCCATCCTTCTCCACTTTTCGGAGCGCTCCCACTCCTTCTTCTTCATGACTTCATTGAGGCGGTTAGTCCGCGCCTCATCTACAATATCTTGGAGGCTAGGCGTAGTGTCGAGCATCTCGCCCGCCTCGTCCATCCAGCGCCGATCGCGATTATGCGGCAGGAGGTTACTTGCCTGGCGAATAACCGATCTCGACGTCCGGAGCGACGGCGAGGCCGAGAGTTCAGAGGCCTGTGTGTTGAGGGACCGTGCAGAGACCTTGCGAGTGGGCGTGCGTCCGCCTCCGTAGTGCACAGAGAGTGCGGCGAGATCCCGTCTCTGGAGGACACTGCGCTTCTTCCTCGGTGATCCTGGCAGCGACCTGACCTCGGACGGGGGAGGCCCAGACCTGGAGCCAGGGCGCGGGGGCAGAGTGATGAATCCGTATCGGTCCACTCGCGCGCCCTGCAGATCCTGCCAGTCTTCCAAGTCGTCAGGGTACTCAAGCTGCGACTTGTGCAGATCGTAATGAAGGCACGAAGAACTTCCAGAAGCGGGCGTATCCTGAACGGGGGGCGGGTTTCCGGGAGGTCTAGACAGCGAAAGCGCTTAAGTTAGCATACCGAACAATTGAAAGCATGAAAACGGGACGATAAGGAAACCATACGGGACAGTGCAGTTCTCCTCCGACGGCGCCTCGGGAGTCGGTTCGAGTCGCTCGCAGTACGAGCGTCGGGAGCCAGGCTCGCTGAGCGGGCCATCGCCAACATCATAGAGTGATCTCACCTTTTGAGATTCTTTCTCCACGTCGGCGGCCAGGACGCGAATGTCGGGGGGCGGCGTCAAGGCCTGAGGCTGTTCAGCCACGGCCTCGACGTGCTTGTTATCATCGGCATCGGTGTCATCCGTCTCGGTGCTGGGGCGCGCCTGGGAGTGCGACGTGGGAGTAGTGGGAGTCGTGGGCGTAGGTGTTGCGGCGCGCTCGTCGTCATCGTTGGGCGACGGTGGCGATTGCGCAGGAGATTGAGCCTCGTGGAAATCGCGGGCGGGTGGAGTGCTGGGGGGGAGAGTGTTGGCGACGGCAACCTCGAGGGCCGCCGCGTCGTGAGCGCCAAACATGATGCTGCCGCGGTTGGAGAAGCTGACAGAATTCAAGAAATAATCATTGTCGAGGATGCTCTCGCTGGGAATGGAGACGTTGAGGGGGATAAAGGGTAGATGATCAGATGAGTGGGTGGTAGTGGTAGTGGAGGTCGAATCACGCCTCTGCCAAAAACGGGAGGCGGATACAGGAGACGACGACGATAGCGCGTTCCTGTTCCTGTTTTTGGCTGGCCCAGGTCCAGAGGCGGCGGTGGCGGCAGCGGTAGTGGGAGCCGCCTCACTACTGGAAGCAGCGCTAGGAGAAGGTGAAATGCCGGGGCTGCTAGCGGTAGTGGTAGCGGCGGTGCTGGTGGAGGCCGTTGGGGCTTCTAGCGCCCCTGAGCCCTCTGGGACAGTGGTGTCCAGGGCTGGCGATTGGGGCTCGGAACCCCGCCACAGGGGTTGTATGGGCGCTAGGACCTGCGTCAAACTTGGTGTCCTGAAGCGCGACCCTGACCGGAAGCTGATACCCTTGGCTAGCCTGCGGGAGGAAGATGAAATCGACGAGCGCGGAGACGACGGCGACGAGGTCGACACCGGGCTCTCGGCGATGGAGGAAGCTGGGGTGTTGTTTGTTATTTTGGTTTTGAGAGCTAATACGGCGATGGGGCGGGGAGGCGTTGCCGTGGCTGAGGGGCGGGATGTCAGGGGAGTTGTGCAGCGGGCATTGGACGCAGCAGACGACATTGTCGAAACAGACGTCAGCGCCTCCTCAGCAGTGCTATTCTCGTCCACGAATGGGTCTTTGGATACAGGCTCCGTGGATGGCACGACAGCTGGAGATGACTTGACCAGCATCTCCCCACTTGCATCGCCGCGCACGCTGTTGCGCGCCGGCAGCTCGTCGCACTCGTCTTCGCCCTCCACTTCGTGGATGGTCGACGTTGAAGTGGAATTGGTTCGTGCGACACCCGAATCTCGCTTCCACTCCTCAACAATGATAGGCGAGGCTCGCGGCGAAGGTGAAGCCGTCGGCGAAGCTGCGGGTCGAAATGCCGGATGCTCCTCGGTTGGCGGCGGCACGGCCGTCCTAGGAGGTGCCACGACGATAGGGTGATGCGACTGATACGAGGATGCTGAAGAGGTAGAGGGGCGGCGAGAGAAACGAACAGAGTGTCGCGATGTTACGGGAATGGGAGGCTCTGCCTGCACCGTCTTCTCGTATCGCACGGCCACTAGGCCGGTGTCGTTGCCAAACGTGGCTCTACGTACCACCGATTGGCTTCCCCGCCGGGTGCTGGGAAATTTTGAGGGCAACATGGCTATTGTATTGATCTTGTAATATTGGGCGTCTTATGACGCAGGTGAACCGGGAATATGCAGGGCGGCGTGATGGGCGTTGTGCCCTTGCCAAATATGGGACCCAAAATGGGCTTCAGGTAATGAAGCCGAAGGAAACGCGGTGACGCTGTCAGACTCGGCAAGGGATGAGTTGGTTGCTGAAAAGATCCCTTGAGAAAACGGGGCCGTGTCTTTTGTTGTCCGGAGTGTTTGTCGCGGTGTCGTATTCGGAGAATAAACGAAGAGCGCGCGCGGTTGTGCGTGTAAGTCAGCGTGAGACCCTGGCTGTTGGCGTTTAAATCCAGAGAGCGAGAGAGGAAAGCAGCAACGCAGCAAAAAAGCACACAATGACAATCCCGAACAAGAGCGTCGTTTCCAAATAACAAAAAGCGAGCTCGAAGGAGCTTAATAGAGCAGCCGAGTCACCCCGGAACCGAGAGTCCGGGATGCAGCGGAAAACAAAGAGTCCCTTGGAGGAGGGAGGGAGCGTCCTTTCTTTATCGGAGGATGCAGGTCAGACGGGTGACGTGCTGCGAGTCCAAGCCTAGGGCGGAGGGCGGAAGCTCTTAGACAATGCGCGAGGTCGAGTCTCGATGGCGCACCCAGGACGGGAAGGAGGAGCGCAGGCTGAGACAGGTAATAATTGCAGATTGGGGAAGCACCGCGACAGCTGGCTCGAGTGGCGCCGGAGGTGAGTCGGGGGTGAATCAGATTTTTAAATAACCGGAACAGGACTGGATATCGAGAGACGTGGAAATCAACGGGTCTTGGTTCTTGGTCGGCAAAAGCAAGAGGCGATGATGGTCTCGAACCGTTCAGGCAACCGGAGTGTGGAGGTTGAAAGGCAGGTGAGGAACCTTATGGCGGAGGTGGAGGGCAACAGGATCTCATGAGGGCGCGGCTGCGAGAGCGCCTCGATACATATACTACTCAACGAACTAGCCCGTCCGGCGTACCATTGCATGTGCGTGCCTAATTATTTTTTTTTTCTTCTTCCCTCGCCCTCTCTACCTGCGGGTTGGATTGCCAATTGATCCCTCCCCAGCCCGGCCACCCCATGCCCGACCTACCCCGTCCCGGCCCCCGGCCGCAGGGCCCGATGGGCAAGGGTGAATGCGGATGTGGATCTAGGATGTGGATGGGCATGTGTGGGCTAGATGACGGGCGAACAAAATGGTAGAAGCGGGCGCCCATCCAGCAGCAGCCACATCGCCCACCGCTCCATGTACCCACGGCCTCCCGTTGGCCTACGCCGACAGGGTTCTGGCTTCTGGGTCCGGTCCAAGCCCAAGCCGGGTGCAAGTGGGCAGAAACAGTCGGGGAGACGATGGACGTCGGGAGATAATGACTGGGGGGGACAAGACGGTGAAAGGCACCTCCCACAAGCTCAAGTCGTTCGTTTGACACATGCACACACATAGACGACCACATGATTAACGGTAGCCCTGACCCGGCCTCTTTTTTTAATCTGGGGCCTTGAGTTCTCACCTTAGCCCATGCCGTGCTTCTCACTCACCGCACTCTGCCTGATGTCCACCGCCAGGCTCCGCTCCTCGCATTGAGATCCCCAATTCCCCCGGAGAGGCGAGCAGGAGGGGAGGCGAGGGTGGAAGGGGGGGGAAGGGCCGGTATCGAAGTGTCCGCTCAGGGCTGGAGCATCAACTGGTCGTTGGGACGAGACCTGCACGGTTACTCACAATTGGATCACAACCCAGACGAAGTTGGTGTGAGTTACAACACATCGATGCACGCACCAAGGGCCCTGGTCCCTCCTCCTCCTACTCCTCCTCCTCCTCTTCCCCCCTCCCCCATGGTGCTCTCAGGTGATGCGCAGCTTGCTACCCGTCTTCCTTCAGGTCAAAGTTAATGGGGGCATCGTATTTAGTGAAATGCATCTAGTGAATAAAAGCGTGATTGCATTTGCATGTGTTCAGCAGCCAGCCCATTGTGCATGCCTTGGTGTCCCCACCCGTGTCCATGCCACCACCACTCAGGCATGGCTGAACACCTCACATGCACAGAACTGGACAACTCAGCACATCACAGCACAGCATTACAGACGGCATGAGGAACGCATGGGCACCCAACCAGGGGGCGACAAGCCCGAAAAAGAAATAATAGGGGGCGAGTCAGAGATGAGATGAGAATAGACACAAAAAGAAATTCCGGCATAAAGCGTTTGGAATAAACGACCACATGCGGCGCAGGCACAAAAAAAACAATTGAGAAAAAAAGAAAAGAAAAGGAAAAAAAAAAACGCCAATTCGCATGACGCTGCTCCGCTACCGCCACTCAGCCACCCCAGCCGCACATTGAATGAGTGAGATCCATTATCATGACCGGTGCGCACCGGCTGCCCATCAAACGGATTCAATGGAGGGACACTTTGGAAACACAGACCAGGAACGCACAGGCTGATGCCAAACAGCCGAAATAGCACCAACTTCCTTTCTCTCTTGCTTCCTCAATTCTACCCAAACGGATACCAGACCGTCCATCCTTCAAAGTTTGGTAGCTTCCCGCAACGCACTGGCCGTGCTTGACGCACACAAGACGCCATTAAGTAAAAACGCCGACATTTTTTTTCTCTCCCAGGATCATATCTGCAAGGGAGAAGAGTTTTTTTTTTTTTTTTTTTTTGCTCCTCTCTCTCTCAGCTAGCTATCAAAGGGGCCTGAGTGAGGCCACGAGAGTGGGGCATGTTTTCTGTGCCGTGTGGCCTTGTTCTGAGGTCTTAAACGGAGTCAATCATGGCGATCTTCTTCTTTTTTGGGGGCGTAGGGCCTGGCCACAGGATTTTGAGATTTTTTTTTCTGGTTTTTTTCCCCATCTTCTTTCCCTGTTTGGTTGGTTAATGTTTCTGCCATGTCTTGGTTAAAGTTGCGACTTCTTTTTTTGACATGTCGCTCCCCAAGCTCGATACAGCTTAAAGCGATCCGCTCTACCGCCCCCGGGGCCTATCACGACAGGGGGAATACCAAGAGAATATGTGGGTCCCCCGCCTCTCAGGGCTGCACTTTCTCATTCTGGGGCTGGCTGGTTGGGTGAGGCAGAAGGCATCTGCAAGGTACCCGCAACATCGACACACCATCTAGCACGACACACACACTCGCTCACTCGCACACGCACACGTACGTACACCACACGCACGCGCATGCTGTAAGAAAACCAAATAACACGCAGTTTGCATGAAAAAAGGCTTACATTAAGCTGGCCGAAGCGCAACCAAACAGAGCGCGAGGAGAGGACGCGATTCCCTCGCGTATTTTTCAGCCAGTCTTTCCCACATCTGCTGAAACACGCACACATGAGTGGCCGATTTGCTGCATGTAATCTGCCGGGCCGCAGGAATGGTCCCCTTCTTAGGCCCGTGAGCGTGCGTGGGAGAGAAGCCTCGACCGACCAACGAGGAATTAGCATGACTCTTAAGCAGAGGCCGGGCATCCCGACCGAGGAGGCCGAGCCCATGAGAAGACCCTTAATTAAAAAAGGACAGAGACAAATCTTTCTTGGTTGACTCTCAATATTTCGCCTCGCGTCCCACTCTCGCTCATTCCAAGCCATGTCGCCGAAAAACGCCATGGACCTTTCAGCTTCCACGTTTCATCCGTCTCGCCGGTAAGCCGGGATGGTCCCGTCCACCACGCACGCACTTTGTTGCTAGTCCAGACAATAGCTTGGATCTCACCCGCCGGCTCTCGGCCGTCTTACGTCTTACCCCGTCATATTGTGCAAATCCAAACGCCATGTTCCTGACTAGTGAAAATTCTAATTGTGAAAGAGGAAAAAAAAAAAAAGTGTTGATTGGAAATCATGAACAGGAAACAAGTCGCTCCCCCTCCCCCTTCTTTCCCCTACCTGTTTGTTTCGTTGTGCTTCGGCTATCTTCAAGCGCCTCGGCGGGCTGGGTCACTCCTTGACCTCGGAGGATCCGCTCCCAACTACCGACTTAGGCCGGCCCAGGGGGGACCCTTAGGAGGATGGATCGGATCTGTCTTGCTCTGGAATGATCGGATGGTCACAGCTTCATTTGCATCAGTTATTAATTGTGCATCTTAATTGCGCGTCTTAATTGTCTCTGCTATTCTCCTGTTCCAGATCTACGTCAATCATTCCCCGCAAAGCTACCGCAGGCTGAGTAGATCATCTCCCGCGCGCAAGCGTGGGTTCAGTGCGCACAAAAAGGAACGGGACAGGAACGGGACGGGAAATCCGTGAGAACGCACGCTCTCGTGTGTTGTGTGTGTGCGTGCTGATTCTGGCAGCACTCTCTCGCATGTTTCATTTTCTCACTCCCCTCAACGACCAGAACGGCAACCTAGCTTACAAGCGAGGGACGGCAACGCAAGCCATTGGGTCGTGTGCCATTCGGTGTGGGCACATCTAGTCGTTATTGACCAACCCAGCATAACGTGCTCTATTCAGCCAGCAGCAGGGCGCCGCCTCTTACTCTCAGCCTCATGTGCGGCCACGGAGGTAACAAAAAAGGCTGCAGCTACCCTAGGCCAATGGGACACTGACCTGCCTTAGCGCTGGCACCCCGTCATCCCATCATTCAGTGACTCGTCTGAAGCTGCTGCGACGTCTGCTGCGAGAGAATGTGTTGCATCGTTGTAACAGTGGATGGCACGGGTGACGTGATGTGAGCGCTTCCATTCAACTTTACTACTCTGTCTGTTCATTTGGCTCCCGCCCCTCGGGTTTGGGGTTGATGAAATTTACGAGTTAGCGTGACCCAAAGCGCAGGATCGCAAGGACGCCGTCAACAGCAGTCGTTAGTGGGAAACGAAACTTCGGTGAAGAAGAAGAAAAAAAAAAGTTCGAAAGAAGCTAGAGCCCACAAAAAAAATTATCTTGCAGTGTGTGCATCGTAAATTGAAGCCAGCGTGTGAGGTAGACGCAAGCAGAGATCAAAGCCGCGTCCCTGCATCACGTTGATTTGATCTGATTGATAGAGATGCTCCCAACCACCAGCAACCATGGAGCTCAGACGATATCGTTGTGTTGAGTGTAACTCCGAGACGCAGTCGCATCCAAGAAAGCATCGCTGCCATCATGTTTCGTCAACCGCTTGTAGAGTCGTAGACCGCACCCGGTACCTACATCCCATACCACCACACGGTTGCAGCCAGTCTGGGGGCGCCTTCTGACCAGCACCCCGGCTCGGTCTTTTTGACGTGGCATCGAGACGCCAGCGCATCCCAGCATGGGTTGTGTGGAAAGCCAAAAAGAAGAAAGAGAAAAAAAGGCCGCTCCAGGATTGGAGCCGCTCCCCGGTTCCTGAGCAAAAACCCCCCGGTTCATCCTAAAGAAAGCGAGAAACGACAGAGATCTCACCGCCCCTCACCCCCCTTTCGCACCCAAAGGGGCAACTCTCCACTCCCACGCGATGGGTGGAATAAACGGGGCACTCGGCCTTGCTTGATGTTCTCTCTCGCTCCCCCCCATGCAAGCCTCGCTGCAACTCGCACTCAAGCGAGTGAACGAGGGCTTTTCTTACCAGCCACCTGGGATCGAGAGGGGGAGGAGGGGGGGAACAAGCATGGATCAGGGGATTTCCGGGACCTTGACCGGCAGCATTGGGACCCGACACACCACACACACGCAGAGCCGTTTAGTTTGTGTGCCGTTTTTTGCTTTCTGCTGCTCTGTGCTGCTCCAACTGCAACATGCCAACTGTTGAGTGCATGCATCTATGCGCCTGGTACCACGCTCGCAACTCCCAAATTGAGTGAGAACAAGGCCCTGGTCCGACGTCTCATTCGAGTCCCACATAGCCCATCATATCCATGTCATGCCTCTCTGAATGTGACACCCTTCTTACTTCTCACAATACGCACTACAACACACTCGTCTTTTGCATGCACTAAACAGCATCGCCACCTCGGTCAAGATTTCCCCCAGGATCGACTGCCTCCTGCTTGACCGCGATTTAAACAAGCCCAAGCGAGTGCTGGGGATCTGCAACGTAGCAAGGGGGAAAAGGGAGGGGGGAGGGACAAGTAGTATTGGGAATGGCATCATACGCCGGGTATTCTCCTCTATACGCTTGTACTGAGGTATTCAGATTCAACGCTATGTAACACCTCTCTTTTTTTCTTCTTTCTTTGTCTCGCTTACTCCCGTCGCCGTCCTGTCCGCTCCTCCATCCAATCCCATCTGACTCGGACCTGCGCTCCCGTCCCTGCTTGTCCATTCTTTTTTTGTGCTGCGGCACCCCCGGCCGGTCAGCCGTCCGCTACCAAGGCTTTGGTCCCTTGCAGCTTGCATGTCAGTGTTCCAGCCCCGTCGAGTTGTCATTTTGTGGCGGTCCTCGCCATCCGGACCCCCGCGCGGTCTTGCTCGCCATGCACGTCCCATTTTTGAACCCCTTTGCGGATACACTTGCGGATGGTTGCGCCTGGTCCCGCGCCGGTTGGAAGGTCTTTCGGGCCTATTGCCTTTTGGTGCTGTTCAGAGCTGTCTATCCAGATTCCCAAGTCGATCGGCCGAGTATGGCCGCTCTGCTCGCCCCTTTCACACCTCCTCATTTTCCCAGTCCGCCTCTCCAAACATAGGACCCTTCTGGGCTCCGCTTACCTCAAGCTTATCAAGAAACTCTGGCGGTACCGTCGGGATATATTTGCGTTCTCGCTCGCGGTTCATACCTCCAAACCCTGCGCCATACGACACAAGCATATCCGTCACAGAGGGCAATATAAACGGCAACATCAGCGCTGGGTCCAACATAAGGTGCTCCGGCATATCGTCCTCGTCTGATTCCTGATCTGGCCCTGGCGTGCTGGCAATGCTTCCAGGCGTCTCTAGCCCGTGGCCGTTTGACCGACTCTTGACGGGGGTAACTGGGCTGCTGTCCTGACCTGACTTGGGCAGCGGTGAGGCGATACCACTGCGTCGCCGATCTCGCTTGATCGCTGCCTCTTTTTGTATCGCGATGAGGTATTTCATGGCGCTTTTTGGTAACCCCTTTTCGCCCACCTCAGGTCGATAGTGATTGGCTGTATGTATAAGCTGCTGCGGGCTGAGCCTCTTTAGTTGTTGAAGTGTGCCTACCAGCGCCTCCAAGTCGTCTGCACCCAGAGACGAGAAGCACTGGAGCCATTGTAATAGTTGAATGACGGGCGCAAGATGTCTTCGAGCCGCCTCCATCGTAGTCTCTCCCGATGACCGGGTCTCTCCCCCTTCGAAATGCTCAGCCTGCCTGTTGTTGGTACGGGCCCAGTCTTCCAGTATAGAGATGTTCATGCGAATCTGCATCGCCTTGGTCCTGGCCAGGTATTTGCGATTTGACATGATGCGATTAAAGAGCTCCGCTCCAATCCAGTAGAGCAGCTGCGAGATGATCTGGGTAGTGATTACCGAGTGGATATCGTACAAGTCCAGCACGAATAGTGTCGAAGAGAGGAGGGAGGTGACATTTCTGGGCGCTGGCTTTGCTCGTTGCTTTGGCGATGGAGGGCGGAATCTCTTCTCTAGCGGTTCCTCCTTGACTTGTGCTTTGCGCTTGAACAACTTCCACTCGTTCTGAAATGTAATATCTTCGAATCCTGGGATGGTTTCGTGGTCGAGCATCGCCACATCCAAAACCTTATCCAGACGTCGCTCAGCGTCCCGGACAATGAGAATAAAAATCTCATTGATCAACTCGGCAAGGTGCGCCTGGAATTCAGACGTAGCTTCCACAAGGCCGGAATCTTTTTTTAGATAGTGCAGCAAGAGAGTTGCGTTGGAGATCCAAAACGCTAGTATAGTCATATCCCACTGACATCTCTCAACCACGTCGTTAATCAGGTCCATGGCCGAAACCAGTAGCCGTTCCAACAGCTCCGGGCTCGAGTGATAATGCGCATATCTTGCGCTAAGGAAAATCATGTTTGCGGGCACGGGCTTTTGCGACGGCGATCGCTGTGGCGTCATTTTTGTAATGACAATGTCTAGTATGCGGTCCAATTCGTGTTCTTGAAAGACAAACATCTGGTCGTGTAAGCAGCGGCTCCAATCAAACTCTTGTTGGTCCTCTTCAAATTCGTCGGCTTCCTGTCGGAGGTTAATATGCAACCTGCGCAAGTTCAATTCAAGACTTGGGGCACCCACTTCTGGTTGATCATCTATGCCAACATTGCCTAAATCAACCTCGAGATCTCGCGCGCTCTCCATCATCAGCCGTCTACGCATTTCATTTTCGGCCATTTCCTCTTCGAACCGGTCCTGCGAGAATCCGGGGCTGTAAAAGTCATCCGTGACGCCAGCGTTGCCGATATTGTAGCCGTTGTCGTGCAGGTAAAACGACATCTCGCTGTCGGGAGGGACAAAGTCAAACGCCGTACGTCCTGATGATGTCTTCTGATCGGATGAGGCGTTATTGTCAAGGAGAAGCTTCGCAATGCCCTTGTGGCGATTCGTCATGGCCCACATCAAAGCGGTCCACTGGTTTCGATCTTGTTTATCGACTTCGGCTCCGGCGCTGATCAGCGATTGCACCACAGGTTCGTGGCCCTTTTCGGAATGTTAGAATACAATGTCGACAAGCAGGACGAATTGGAACTAACAAAACAGCTGGCGTAAATGAGGGGAGGCGTTCCATCCTCGTCCGGAGCGTTGATATCAATATACCCTCTTGCATTGCCATCCAGAAGCCTCTTGATTCGATCCACATCGCCGTTACTTGCAGCCATGTTCAATGCCTTCTGCAGCATGTCCTTCTTTTCTGCGTCGGACAGCTCCTCGCTGTTTGCAATCTTGTTCTCATCCTCGAATCCCGGGCCGGCTTGATGGGCGGCTTGGGCAGCTAGCATCTCCATCAATCGGGTATCGCTGTCCACGGGACCTTTTGTGATGTCGTCGCCAAAGTCGTTATCGTTGAGCGACAGGTTTCCAAAGTTCAAGGGCTTTGCGATGGCCGGCGTTGTGAGAAACTGGGACTGGCCTGGACACGACTACGTCAGTGGTTGTGCGCATGCAACAGGTGGCGTGGCGATGCCGGACGAACCTTGCCAGCCGTCGTACATCTCGGTCTCTGGCACGTAGTCGACGGGAACATGCCGGCGGTCGTCCAGCGAGGTCGGCAGGTCGGGCGGGAGGACACGGGGCTTCTGTTCGCCCTCGGCGCCGATGGAATCCCCTAGATCCATGATGGTGGAAGGAGGGGCACAGCCAGACACCGGGTTTAGGTCATGGAAATTCGCGGATGCGGGGGTTTCGACGGGTTCGTAGGAGCGGGAGGATGGGCGTTGCGGTCGTCCTGTGAGTTGCTCGTGAAGGAAACAGTGTCTCGTGCCGGTATCGTGTGAGGTTCTCCGGGAGGACAGCCTACCCACTTGTCTGATATGGAGAAACAGACGCTCCGGTGTTGACTGCTTGTCCGGAGCTTGCGCCTCTCTGCTGCTCCCTGCTCCTGCCTGGTACGGATACTGTGGAGGGACACTGAACTGGAGCGAAGCCACAGCAACTGGTCCGTGCACTCCACATCGTCATCTCCCTCGCCGCAGGATACCTTGTCCTGTGTCGAGAATATTAAACTTGGCACAGCTGGTTTAGGATTGATAGACGGGGCTGCCGTCTCATGCACTGCAAACACTAGGCAAGTCAAAATGCTCTGCAGCACATTGGCCATTTTACTGTTTCTTTTTTTTTTGTGCTTCTTTGGCTGCATAAGTTGCTGTCTAACTGTACGTTTTCGGCATCGCTAGCCTGCCTATGCAAGCACCCATGAAAGTCTGCCTAGGAATGGAAGGGATGCGCAAATTCGCATAGCGTTGGGCTCCTACGCAACTCGCTTGCCAAACGCCCTCAATCTCTTGACTCCACCGTCAGGAATCATTATAAGCTTGACATGGGTGACGGCTGCGTCCTTGGACGAGCTGGCGAATTCATGCTCCGCGTCCGGTCCCGTCTTACTCGGTGATACCACCTCCTTCCAGCCGTCGGCGTCGGAGGCCGGATCTCCCTGGCCCTTCCACTCAATGCCCTCAATCGCCACCTTTTGTGGGAAATTGCCTCTGAAGTGTGCTGTGTCCACCACAAACCTCTCGATGTAGCCTGGCGCTCCCAATTTAATAATGGTCCAGTCGGTATGGCCCTTGGTTCGAGACCGTGCCGTCTCCCAGCCGTCGCCCATGTCCTTGCCCCTCCCGGGTAGTAGAAGGTTATCCTTGGTGCCAAAGTGCTGGTCACTGCATGACACAGCAACACCGCCATTTTGAGCTGCTGCGAGGTCGAAAATGGCATCCTTGTCTTCAGGGAAGACAGGGACTGCATGACCGAACAAGCGGAAGCGTGCGATACCACCATCGGGGTACATGTTTAATCTCACGTGCGTGTACTGCTTTGTAGTTGGTACGTCGAGTTTCCAGCCGAATCGCTGTGACGGGCCGCATTCTTGCACACCCAGGATAGTCTCCCACTTTCCTCGTCCACCCTGCCATGACACGACCTCGTCGTCATCCTGGCTGAAGACACCTTCAATAGAGATTGCTGGGGCGTGGTTACCCGAGAAGAAGGCCGTGTCGACCTCAATACCCTCTACGGTGCCAGACGCAACGCCTAGCCGCACAATGACCCAGTCAAACGGCTCAGAGTTGTGTCGGCGGGTTTCCCAGCCATCATACCAGGCACCGGTGAAAACCATTTTGCCTGGTTGGCGGATTGGTGGCGTGGGAGTAAGGAGGTTTGTGGCTTCAGCGAACCACTGGTCCGAGAAGCCGAGGATCTTGCCTCCCAAAGTACCAGAGATCAAATCTATTCATAGCATAACCGTTAGCTTTCGCGAACCATTAAGAGTTTGGCATAGTTATGTGATTGCCCACCAATGCATGTTGATCGAAACGCGGGGTCGATTTGATCGGGACTGAGCGAGGAAGCCTTGACAGTGTCAAGCTTGTACTCGATTTCATCAGCAATAGTGGCCATGATGGACAGTTTGGGAAGAGCAAGGTGCGGTCAGCGGGAAGATTTAGGAAACAGCGCGAGAGTGCTGTTTTAAGAGAAGCAAAAATCAGTAGATCACGCAGTGTAACTAACTTCGTGACTCGGGCCTCAGTGATGGAATCCTTATCTTTATCAAATAATTATTATCGCACATGCGAGGCCGCAGCCGGAGTGAGGGGACTTCTCGGCCACTTCCGGTGGCCGCCGGCGCATCCCCCTCGAGGCCCAGCGCCGGCGCCGTGCGCGGAAAAGCAGCAGGGCGCTAATTCCAATTGGCCTTCATTGCAACGTTGTTGTAATTGGATGCCACTGGATGCTACCAAAAGCATGAATTTTACAACTGCACAGTTAGGCTTCCCCAAGAAGTTCACGCACCAGTAGCGGACGGCAATGAATAAATCCGGGGAAGCGTGGCTGGCTGAAGCGACTGGCTGCCTCCTCGACTAAGTGGCGGCATTCTTCCAAACCAAAAAGACGCCTCCCCGCGACGGCATTCGTCGGGGCCCCATGGGACGATCAGACCCCAGACAAAGTTGAAGCCTCAGCGCGCTAGGAAGCTCACACGATCCGATGCCGATTCCAGGGCTGCCAAGCATTGTGTGAGGGGGGAAGGGCGCGAGAGATGTCTTATCAAGGTTGCACAACCGAGTATTGCTCGATCTCATCGAGTAATAAATACGAGCTTGGGTCCAGCTCGATCTCTGACGCGATGATGGGGCGCCATGGTGGGATCCTAATGGCCTGGCGAATCCGCGGGCCTACCCCGCGCACCCAGTGGCGGATTGTAAAACCCGAGCTCTGATAGGCCGAAGCTTGAAGGGTTCCGCGGGCGTCACTGACGTAGTCGCTAGGCGACCAGGACAAAAGCTTCCAGGCCCTCAGAGCCTAGAGCATGGCTGAGCGCCCTCCTCCTGCCTCCTGGACGGCATTGCCTGGGGCTTGTATTTCTAGCTCAGTTGCCCATAGGCCGTGTGTAATTTGTCATCGGCTGCGGAACGAACCGCGCGTTTCTGACTTGGACTCGGACCTTACTTGATCTTGACCTCTCAATATCCTGGTTTTTTATTTCGCCACGACTCTCCCACCCTGTTTCTCGTGTCGCAACTTGTCTCATCACGGCGCAGCATTCAATTCTGCGGCGTGCTCCCCGCCCGCTTCGCATCATCATCTGAATTCTCGTTTTTGTAGCTGTCCCAGCACTCACCAAAAACCATCGCGTTGCTCCACTGCTGGGCAATACGCATAGCCTTTGGCCCAGCATCGGCCGTACCAAACCCACGCATATTTTTATTTTCCAGCGAGGTCAAAATGGCCAGCGCGACGGGGATTCCGGACCGTCCGTCCCTCAATGGAGAGCTCGAAGGTGTTACGCAACGTGAGACGGAACCACTGCTCGGACGGCCAGGCGATGCTGCTCAAGAGGAAGGCGTTCCGATGCTTAAGAACCTCGTGCTTGGTACGTGCTATAAACATTTTTTTTTTTGAACGGCCAAAGATGCCTTGCTAACTCTGTTCGTGCCCAGGAACCGGCATCCTTGCTCAGCTGGGCATCGTGCTCCTTGTGGTTCTCATCTGGGCCAGCGTTCTCACCAAACCTTTGATCCTCTTCTCTGGCCACCCGCTTGCTCAATCGCTGGCGGCCCTCACGCTGACGCAGTCTATTCTGACCCTGCAACCCACACACACTGCCGACCAAAAGCGAATCGGGCAGCGGATCCATGGTCTTCTCAACCTAGTCGCCTTTCTGTTGCTGGTGGCGGGTGTCACTATCATTGAGTACAACAAATTTGCCAACAATGGCGCGCATTTCCACTCTCTACACGGATACCTCGGCATCATTACATCTTTGATCCTTCTCATCCAATACCTGGTTGGTTTTACCATGTGGGCCACTCCTTCGCTTTATGGTGGCGAAGCCAAGGCCAAATCCATCTGGAAGTATCATCGCTACAGCGGATACGTCGTGTTTCTCCTGCTCCTTGCGACCATCGTAAGCGCAGTAGACACGGATTACAACAAGAACGTGCTCAAGCTGAAGCTGTGGGCCACTGCTATTTTATCCATCTTGGTCGTCCTAGGTGTCTTCCCACGCATTCAGAAAAATAAGCTTGGCTTCAAGGCACCATCACTCACTTGATTATATCTCATGTTTTCTCTATTGGACTATCGCCCTAGATTAGCTTAAGAAAGGAAGGGTTCAGAATGCAATACCCTCATGTCAAACTTTAATATTTCTCTTCTCCCTTTTTTTTTTTTTTTTTTTTTTTTTTTTTTTTTTTTTCGTTGGCCTCGCTGTGATGTGGTCCAGGAAGGAGCTGGTAACTGGATGACAGCTCAGTCCAAAGTATAATCCAATCCGTGAATGATTGTGAGCTGGATATTTTGTTGCACTTCCCAAAACAAAATATAATAAAGAATACCTAACACTTATTTATCTAAAGATTTTTAGTTTATTTTAAATGTTTTGGTCATGTTTTTTTATCTTAGATATGATGACTATTTTGGCCAGCTACTGTGGACGAGTGCCTCTGTTACCATCATTCACGAGTTAGGCTATACGGAGGTGTAACTTTGGATCAATGAGGTAGTCAGACTTTTCAAATATTGAGGACATGGATGGGTTATGAGAACTTAGTGGGCATCTTTTTCTTTCGTATAAATAGAGAAACCCACATACTTTGGTTCCTTCAATCTTGCAGCTGTCTGGCCCCTTCTCTTTGACACGGTTGTTTCATTGATAGCTGACCATCGCTGACATAGACCAAGGCTAGCGATGATTGCTAAGCTGCCCATACGGGCGTTGTTTCTTGCCCTGTCTCTTTCGCTTGGATCTTTGGCTAACCCAGAACCCAAGAAAGCTAGGTCGGTCTGCAGGTCGAATATTTGCTGGAGGTTGGCTATGGGTCTCCATGGCTCGATGTCAGCGAAGGCCAACGAGTTGGATCCGTGTGAAGACTGGGATGAATGTGAGTCTTGGGTTCTTGTGCGGCCTTCTTTTGTTTGGTTTCTTTGCTAACACATACTTCCCATAGTCATTTGTGGGAATTATGGAAAACTCAACCAAGTTGAACTTAGGATGCGCCCCGAGAAGCAGGAAGTCAACGTCCTGACTGTGATGGAGGATTACATCGACCGCTCCCTCGAGAGGGCTGTGGGAAATCCCTACGGAGATGTTGCATGTGACCTACCTACCCCAAATACTAGAATCTTAGGACTAACAAGTATATAGCACGAAGAACCTGAACCATTCGGGTCCGACACGAACACGTTTGAGCGCATGAGGCGATACTACTCGACGTGTTTACAAATTATAGACATCGAGCAAGCCCACCTGGAACCGCTAGAGAGGATTCTTTCTGGCATCCATGAAATCTTCCGCGCATTCGATGTCCCCCACGAGACAAAGGAGAACTACAACAAGGAAAAGGCGTCGCAACTGGAGGAAGCATACCAACGCAGCACGGTGAATATGTACGACAAAGAGGCTATTCGAAATGCAACCCGGCGCCTGAGCGACTACCAGATCTGGGTTCTCGCCGAGTTTATGCCCCAGCAATCAGTATACAATTCGGTAAGTGGAAAGAGCTCACAAACCAACAGCCCTGATGGAATAGCCATTGACATTTTCGGCATGGAATAGTCTACTATGAAGATTGGCGTGCGGCCACACGTGCCTCGAGGGCTGCCTCGAAGAGATCTCTACGATTCTAAAAAACACAAACGTCGTTATACGAAGATTGTGCGGCGTTTTCTTCGCAAGATATGGGATACGGAGTGGGACAAAGATTACCTAAAGGAGACAGCCGAAAACGTCGTAGAACTGGAGAAGAAGATCCTAGATCTTCTGCCGGACAACGCAGAATGGTCTCACATCAAGGTGCGAAGCCCCCTTACTCAGATCTCTCGTAACTGATCTGGGAATTGCTTACATTGAGGTATAGGAAAACACCGTCAAATGGACCTCCAAGAAATTCGAGACCACGGCCCCAGACCTCGCGATCGAGGGAGCCATCGCCGACCAAGCAACGATAGACGATCTGGAGTCGCCCCCGTTGGATGAGCTGGAGGTCATGTTCCCAGATTACTGGCCAGCTCTGCAAAAGCTCATTAGCAGAACCCCGAGGGACACTTTCCATGCTTTCCTTGTGTGGCAAGCTTTCGTCCAGACACAGCATCTTTTCCAACACAGGTTGGCGGCCGACTACCGCGAACTTCAAAGGAATATTAAAGGGACGGTATGTTTACATAAAAAGGAACACATGCCTTTTTTTTTTCTATTGCTAACAAACAAAATAGAAAGAAAACCCTCCTATAGAAATCAGCTGCAAGGCCAGGACAGCCAAACACTTCGGCCCTATCCTTAGCTTCGTCTTTGTCGACCACACTTACACAGCAGAAGCTGATCAAGCAGGCTCGCACATCTTCAGCAGCCTCAGGAAAGAACTTGCCATGACTCTCAAAGAAACCCCCTGGGTGCAAAACGACACCAAGGAGACGGCTGTCCAAAAGGCCACCAACATGTCTGGCGTTGTTGGGTTCCCCCGGGTAAGTCTACATCAAAGACGAAGAGAGGTTTGAGCTTTTTAATTTGCTAACTTTGCATATGAACAGGACCCCGACATCTTGAACTGGGGCAACCTGAAGAAGTACTTTACCGGAGCTGCCGTCCTCACCTGGAACCGCTCTGACGAGTGGACGCACCCCGAGGACTACCTCCAGATGCAGGCGTGGTATGCTCGCAAGGCGTGGGTGAAGGACCTGCGCAGCGAGCCGGCCAAGCACGACTGGTCTCTGAACGCCTTTGACCTGAACATGCACTACTCGCACCTCAAGAACCAAGTCACCATGCCGGCGGGGCTCATGTGGGAGCCCGTGTTAAGTGCGGAAATGCCTTCATACGCCAACTACGGAGCGTTCGGTGCCCTCGCCGCCGAGCAGATGTTCCAGGGCTTCGACACGGTGGGCAGCACCTTTGCCGCCAATGGCTCCCTCGGCGACTGGCTCTCGGGCAAGGACAGGGAGGCGTTCCGGAACCGCACGCAGTGCTTCGTCGACAAGTACGACAGGATCAACATCACTATGAAGGACGACGTGTACGAGATCAACGGCAGGGCTGTCCTAGACAAGGCAATTGCCAACACGCACGGTGCCGACGCAGCCTACTACGCATGGAAGAGGAATTCTGTGCGCCGCCTGGACGACCAGCTCCCCGGGTTCCAAACCTACACGGACGACCAGCTCTTCTGGATGTTCCGGTCGTCGCACTACTGCTCCAAGGAGCGCAAGCAGCTCTTGAGGCAGAATATCGCCACCGGCGATGGCTTGCCAAATCGCGTCAAGACGTGGGCGCCGCTCAAGGACTCGCTTGCATGGCACCAGGCCTTCAACTGCAAGCCCAAGGAGCCAGTGTGTCGTATCTGGGGCGCAGACACCAATAGTGGTAAATATAAAGACTTGCGCTTTGATAGCTCAAATCAAGTTGGCAATGGCAGCTTTGGCTCAAACAGGGTCAATACTCAGGACAAAGGAAGGGACAATCCGCATTACTGGGTTGAGCTGCCTGAGAAGCACCATAATTAATTGGGCCGAGGAATGAACTGGGCGGGTTTGGGGTTTACGAATGAGTATTAGGCAGTGTTTGGAGATAATAATCAATCTTACGCAACTATACGATGCCCCATCGGTTGGGTGCCGCAGGTAGTGAGATGCTATGTGAAATAACGGAGCAGGCCCATAGTTATTCGGCTACTGATGGCTGAGAGTGTCCGCCAGGCGCGTCTCGTGAATTTATGTTCATTGAGTCTGCATGGGGGCGGGATTGTCAGTCGATAACCCACTACGGGGATCGGACAACAAGCATGCATTGCAGCGCAGCGCAGTGCAGTGAGCCATAAACCCGGTGTCGGTGACGCGATGATGAGATTTGCGCCAAACGCGGGGGGGTTGCGGATAGCTGGGGTGATGGGCCGGGAGAGTGGTTGACAGCCACTCTAACCTACCGTCCTTGCATCGCTTGCGTAGCTCGGGTGGTTATGAGAGTTTACTAGCCTCCGTTAAACTCGAGGAACTCTTCTTGTTGAGTGGAAGAGACCAGCGACTTCGCCTTAAACAGATAGGCTTCCGGCCCCTTGCCAGCCACATGGTTAAGGGAAGATGCCTGCGAACTGGGCCACGAGGGGCAATTCGGAATTGAAAGATCCCTGTAGCTGCCGAAGAAAAGATCCAGAAAATGACCAGGTAATGACGACGAGCGCCTGTTATGTAGGGACGGGGCGTCGGACCAACGTACAGGACTATCGACTTACCCTAGACTGTCACTTCGGGTCACCTGTGCTTTTTCCGAGTAGGGACAGGGTCGGACACGTGTCGCCCAACGCGACCGCTTCCCAACTTGGATCTGGCCAGGATCTTGGTGGCGCGCCGCTGACGTCAGGGCACGTCTCAAGGATGCAAAGACGTCATGCATGGGGGCTACTCCAAAACTGGCGGCTGCTTCAGGCCATGGTCTTTGCACGGATCGCGACAAGACGAGACGGGGGATTGAAACTGATGCGCTGTGGTGAGCACGCAGATGAGAGACCCCATCTGGTGTTTCATCCATGGGATGTTGCTGCGGAGCCAGACACCAAGCGTCTTCTTTTTTGCCTTCTTTTTTTGTTTTGTTCTGCCCTCTTGACAGCATTGTCGTGGGTGGTACCGATGCCAGTTAGGGCCGAAAGTGGTCGCTTGAGGGTCCCGTCCGAGTGGGGTGTGTCCGTGCCGAAGGAGAAGGCAGAGGTGGAAGTTGTCTCTCTCTCCTCTCTTTTGCCTGGCCGTCTGCCAGCTGGTCGAGGAATGAACACCGCTGTCTTGGCGTGCTGTCCAGGGGCGACTGGCTGCTAGCACGGCATTGATACTTGGCAGTGTGTTGTTGGAGGGCGGCTTACGGGTATAGGCAGTTCTTGGTTGCAACTACTATCTGTGATCACGACTTTGTAAGTGAGCTTTCAGGGCTGTAAATTACACCAGTGCACAGGTTGGCAAGCAGGGGCCGATTCGCTTCCCCGGAGGCCAGTCCCGCTGTGCCCATGAAGACGCGCGTGGTATGCCGAGACGCCGAGACCCAATCTGAGTGAACCCTAGTACGGGCAGCAGGTGAAGAAATGAGACTGAGGGCTGACCCCAGGAAAGCCTCTCCACCTGGTGGCCATGGCTAAAATTGCACCCGCGCTTGCGTCTCCTTGTCGGTGAGAAGAAGCTTGAGAACGGACGGAAGAGACAGGCGGCGCCAGCGGACGAGGAATTAATGCTTTGGTAGCTCCGGGTCTAAGGTCTAAACCAAGCGGCAGCTGGACGCGGGAGTGGGCGAATGATTGACGAGATGTGCTCACCAGCGCCGACGTTGAGGGAGTCAGCATGATGTCAATTGGGCGCCGAGAGCCACCCAACCTGTGCTCGGCGGACCGAGGACCGAATAAGGAAGCTGGCGGCCGTTGCTCAACCGCTGGTGATGACGTTCATGACGCTGATGACCAGCGCGGGACGGTGAATGAGACGTTGTTCGACATGAGGCGGACGAAGTGACTTGATTGCGACGCGCCTTGGCCTGTCAGCTGTAGCTTGCCCATCAAAATCTATCGGCTCCGGTGGGAAAGGCCTTTGGGCGAAGGCGATCGGCGATCTTGATGCAGAGGGTACGAGGAGTAGTGGGCATAGCACGCGTCGGCGGGCTCTAGCGTTTAGCGTCCAAGGTAATGCGGAGCATCACAGGACTCAGCGGAGCGACAAGCTTTTCCGTCTGGCAAGTGTAAGTGCGGTGTGACTTGGGGGACGAGGAGCCGCCTCGAATGAGGCTGCAGTCACTTGCTGGGTGGTGTTTGGGATATTGGATAGGATTTGAGCCGGGCGCGAGCAAGAGCTGGCGGCGAGGTAGACTCGACATAACAGCCGGAGAAGCTACCCAAGATTGGCAAGGTACTGGATACATGGCATATTGGCAGGTGGATGGTTGGTCAAGCGGTGCAGCCCGCGCGCCGCCGATCATTGCCTTGGTTCTTGCAGCAGCAGCCAATGCCAATTCCGGGACAACGGCCAAAAATTCGTGCAGAAGCCAAATGCATGAGGGCTGGGCGGGCATTGTACATACATGGACCCGGTGGTATCAGGGCAGGACACGGCTCCTCGTGCAGAAAAGGACGGACAAAGCAACCCAGCCGAGCCGTGCAGCAGCAGGAAGAAGGTATACAATGCCAGGGACTGTTGCGTCGCGCAGCTCTCGGATCCGGCTGTGCGCCTGTGCACTTTGATTTTGTGCGCGGTACATCATAGTACGCTTGGCCTGGTCAGCGAGAAGCGGGAGGCAGGTGGAGTTTTTCTTGCTTTGGGGTATGGAACCCGAAGTGTTGCAGCGGAGGCGTTCGGGGAGGGGGGAAAACCAGGTTGGCAGCTTTGCCAGGGGGGAGAGAGAGGGAGGAGGAGTACATAGGAGTCGAAGGAGGGGGTAAGAAGTGCTTTCAATACCATGGTACTGTAAGTGGTTATCTTGGATGCGAGCTGTGACTGGCCCAATGCAACTGCTATTCAGGAGAAGTACGGCAATGGTGCAAGGCAAAAGAAAGCTTCTGCAGGCAGGCCGTTTCTTCTTTGCCTGGCCTGTCAGGTCTGGCGTGGGATTATTTGCTTCTTCGTCAGGGTAGCTATTGAACTTGGGCTGTACGTGTGAAGCCAATGACGAAGCGGAGGCCGAAAATCTGGTGCAGAAAAAAAAAAAAGGTAAAAAGGAAACAAAAAAAAAAAACCCTAGGCACAGTCAGAACAGAGTGACGTGAGTGACAGTGCAGCTGGACCTTGGGTTGGCCGGGGATGCTTGGAAGAAGTGGGAATGTCGCATATTCTGACTAGGGGCTGACTGGGGGGCGCTTTTTGGTGGCCCCCTTCACCTACGTCATCGCAGACCATGTCCCAGCCCAGTCCCCAGTTCTGTCCTACCATGTCCATTTTTTCCCACGAGCATGGGCCATTAGCCGTAGTGGTTTTTGGCATTTTTTGGGGGGACAACGGGACGGGGCAAACGGGGGCCACTCTACCTGACAACAGCTGGATGGGTAATGGCCGTGGACTGGGTCATCCGAAGCATTGGCCTGTCAAAGTAAACTTCCAACCTGTTCCTCCTGCTCGTTGGTGTGATCTGATTCCCCTGCCCGCCTGAACCCGAGCCTGAGCCTGAGCCTGAGCCTGCGTTGCGCCCACCACCGCCTGAAAGAGACAGGGCTTCTCACCTTGACTTCCCAAAGCCGACGCCATCTTTCGCCCTCCACTACGCCTGCTACGCCTACTACGCCCACTACGCCCACTACGCCCACGACACCACAACCACAACTACAACCACCACCACCACAAACCGCTATTGTTCTCTGCCACCCTCCGGTCTAGGGACGCAGGCACAGAGACAGACACCCACGGCACCGCCCATCGACACCGAACCCACCCGAATTTACGACTTACTCTCGCTGTTGCCCCGTCTCCACTGCCAATTACGAAGGGGGAATAGATAGGAATCTCCAAAGGAAAAAAGGCACTCTCGCTCTGGCACCAACCGCTGTACTTGCCGTCGTTCTCCTACCCTCGCTCGACCTCCCCGCCACCACTCCTTCCTCCCGGGCTCCTTATGCCCTTTTTGCGCATGCCAGCCGGCCTCACCATTCGATTTTGAATGAGGCATGCCAAGCCTCGTCTCGTCCTCGAATAACGACACTGCTTCCCTGGCTGCTAGCCCCTCGACGCGATCCTTTAGCTTGCCCATCCGCCTCCGCTCCGCAAATCCCGGTGTCAGCGAGTTGTTCCAACCTGCTCAGGATTCTTATTTTTCTACCATTGCCAGAGATGGACGTGTAATGCCGGCGTCGACTTCGATTTCGACTGCGACTGCCACTGCGCCTGCGGCTCCGAATGCGACCACCGCCAGTGACGCAATGATGGATCGCCACCTGCCATCTTCGCCGCCCGATGCCTTAGGAAGCTCCCCACTCGCAACCAAGACAATGGAACCCCAAATAGTCGACGAGACTTTCGTTTCTGTTCCTGAACAATGGGAATCGTCCACAGCCCCCGACATGGCGCCCGCTGCCCCCCAGGAGAGCCCCTCAAGGCCCCGTCGATCAAGCTACGGAAGCCCCGCCTCCTCAAGTCTAACCTCTTCACAGCAGCAGCTCATCGAGTATCGAGAAAAACTAGCTAGGGACCTTGAGCGCAGGGAGCTCTCCGCCAGAGGACTGGTCCCGAGTCCTGGAGACAAGGCGCGGGTTTCGCCTATCCCGGAGGAGGCCCTTTCAAGTTCCCCATTGCAAGCTTCCATGTTGACCACGACATCCACCGAGTCTGGCGCCACTGTCCGCGGTCCTGCAACTCCTGGACCTATGGCTGCAACACCGTCCTATCCGTTCCCTAGGATGGCCCCCACTGGATTTGTACCTTCGTATTTGCACAAACCCTTTACTACTCTCTCTCCTACAGGTGCACCACGTCATGCTGGTTTCACTTCATTTGAGACCATGGGGATGGGTGCTCAAGACAGGGTACTCTCCGGGAACTCCACGCCTGCCTCCAACTTCACCTTTAACCCATCCGTTATGTCGCCTCAACCTGAGAATCTGGATTTCCCTAGCCCCAACCTTTACGACTTGTCATTGATGCTCACTGCAGAGCCCGGTCTTGAAGCTTGGTGGAACACCGTGGTCCAGATCATGAGGGATGTCTACAGGGCCGAGCGTGTTACCTTGGCTGTGCCGGCTGACACGACTGATATTGAAAATGTACCATGGGGGCAGAAGGCCACTTACAATGAACACAAGGAGGACGATCTGAGTCTGGCATACATGGCAAAGGATGGCCGCAGTAGCATGATTATGAAAAGTGACCAGCCCCGATCCGAAGGTATCGTACCCAGCCCCGATGACGCACTCAAGGTTCAATTTGCTACTCGGCCAGGGCTTTTGAGCCGACACTCATTTACGACTTATGAGGAAAATAAGGAAAAGTCCCAGGATCGATCCCCTGGAGCCTCTCGTCGACCATCTTACATGAGGAGCCAAAGCAATTATCCTCCGGGACACGCTGCAGAAGCACTATCCGACGACTATGCCCCTCTCAACAAAACAGCTCTCGATGAGCACGATGCCAGAGAGGAGCAAATTCCAAGTTGGGAAGCCCCGCTCATCGCAGAAAAAGAGAGCCAGGGCCGTGTGCTACCTGTCTTGCAAGCTCTCGACTACGAAGCAGACCCCTTAATTGACCACGGTGGTATCATGAGAGTGCTTGAACGTGGCAAGACTATTGCGCTCACTAGAACATATCCTTATCTCACTCAAGAGGGACCCGACCACACAGGCCAGCAAAAGCCCAACTCCAAGGATACCACGTCAGATTCAACTAGCAAACCGACCCATAAACCACGATCCGAATCCTTCTCAAAGCTATCGTCCATTTTTAGCGCAGCAGCCTCCGCCGCCCGCATACCTACCCGAAGCAAAACTCATTCGGGCGAGAGAGCCAAGGCATTGGCATCGCGTTTGGAAAACCGCTTGAGGGATGACAAGCCGCAACCCCCGACGCCCAAGTATGAGGAGTTTGAACAGGCACCTCCCTCTCCCTGGTCACAGTCGCCAGCTCCATCCCCCGCCGTCCGCGCTGACCCGAAAGAGAACCCATTCTTCACAGACGCCACTGTGGACGAGGATTCGTTCAACCCCGGCACAGGTACCACAGACTACACGGGTCTTCCCCCTCCGGAGGCCATTGGTGTCGACAACTCGTGGACTGTTCTTCATATTCCACTCTCTCATGTTCTTCTTTCAAAGCCGGTCCATCCCTTCAAACTCGACAATGCTGCTATGGAGCACAAGTCTAATTCCCGAGGCAAGACCGAAAGCATTGCTGGCACAGATGCGGGTGGCCGCCACAGCCCGGACAGCACTAAGAAGGATAAACCTGCTCCAATTGCCATATTGTCCATCCTGAGCCCGATTATCCCATACCCTTCGAGTCTTCGACACTCTCTGGAGCATTTAGCGCCACACATGGCTACGAGTTTCTCTTTGGCAAGGCACTACACTAATTTAGAAACCGAGCTGGCAGGAATGCAGCGAAAGCGACCACCAACAGCAGGATTTGGTGCTGTTGCTCCTGATGGACGCCCTCTGGAGAACATGGCATTTTTGTCAGCTGATGATCTTGTCCCTCACCACTCCCTTGCCGGGAGCATGACCAGCCCAAGCGATTACTCTGCCGTTTCCAAGAGCGCTACTGGATCCCCACTCGGCACCCCTGGATGGGAACAAGGATCTATGAATTATATCGTGGATAAGCGACAGCAGCCGACCTCGAGCCCTGCTGGCCTCCCTCAGGGGGAAGGGTATTTTAGTGCAATCAAGCGAACGCCGTCGGTCAGACAGGAATCTATGGGTCCAGGTGTACCGCGACCTAGGAGGGGTTCCAAGGAGGGTTCGCCCGCCGAGAAACGAAATTCGAGGTTGATCAATACGTCATCGTTGCAAGACATGTTTGAGGCCGAGGAGGGGCCTACTGATATTGCCCGAAATGGAGAGGATGCTGGTGCTGGCACGGCCAAGTCCTTGGCACCATCAGAACCCCAAGAAGTCAGTTTGAACGCCGTGGTCGCTGCTGGCAATGACGAAACCGCCGAGAAGACAGCGGATGCTTCGAAGGGACACCATCATCGTCACAGCCATACCATGTTACATTCATACGGAGCAGATTTCGCTTCCACTTTCCAATCTTTGCCACCAAGCTCTACGCTCGCCGCAAAAGCATCATCGCCTCTCCCTCCACTTTCTCGGAACCCATCGATGTCGACGTCCGCGGTCGACATGCCGCCACCATCAGATAGATTAAAAGGCCTTATCCTAGATTCTCTCCCAGCCCATGTCTTTGTTGCGCTGCCGCAAACTGGCGAGATTGTTTGGGTGAATAGCCGTTACCTATCATACCGAGGACAAACAGCTCCCGACCTGGCCGCTGACCCTTGGGGGAGCCTCCATCCGGATGATAGGGACGACTACTTGAAGGCATGGAGCCATTCTGTTCGCACTGGAGAGCAGTTTTCGCGCACCGTTCGGATCAAACGGTTCGATGGAGCATACCGATGGTTCTATGCTAGAGCTGTTGCGTCCAAGGACAAGAGGGGTGTCATCATGCAATTCCTGGGTTCTTACATGGATATCCATGACCAGCACATTGCTGAGTTGAAGGCAGCTCGACAGGAAGAAATTGAGGCTTCGGAAGCCAAACACCGCTTGTTGGCCAACTTGATCCCCCAGATTATCTTCACCGCCACTGAAGATGATGGAATTACCTTTGCCAACGATCAATGGCTATCGTATACAGGCCAAAGCTTTTCTGACTCACTGGGTCTTGGCTTCATGGATTTCGTGCATCCCGATGATCTTGCCAAGTGCAGAATTCCCACCACCCAGCCGCCTACTCCTAAGGCTCGTAAACGCGAGGGTGAGAAAGTGTACCGAGGATCTGTGTCCTCCGAGGCGACATCGACAAGCACACTTCATGCGCAGAACCTTCAAACAGCCCCAGAGTCTGGCTCTTCCTCTGTGCACTCCCTCTCCCGTAACAACAGTTCGGGTAGCAACAGCTCTGTTTACGAGTGGCCTGCGGACCTGACTGAGCTGGCTCGTAAGGGTGTTGTCAAGGTTGCCACTGATAGTAACGGCAGAGTCTCTTACACCACCGAGGTCAGATTGTTGTCCAAGTCGGGAGAATATCGATGGCACCTTATTCGTTGCGTCGAGATTGACACCATTGATTTCGGCCGAGGAGCTAGTTCTTACTTCGGTTCAGCAACTGACATCAATGACCTCAAGCTTCTTGAGACTAAGCTTAAAGAAGCTATGGAGACCAAGGGCAGATTCCTGAGCAACATGTCTCACGAGATTCGAACCCCCCTCATTGGCATCTCTGGCATGGTCAGCTTCCTCCAGGATACTACCTTGAACGAAGAGCAGCTTGACTACACCAACACAATCCAGACGAGCGCAAACAGTTTGATCATGATAATCAACGACATTCTTGATCTTTCAAAGGTTGATGCGGGCATGATGAAGCTGAAGTTTGAGTGGTTCCACACGCGATCACTGATCGAGGATGTCAATGAACTCGTTTCCACCATGGCAATTGCGAAGGGATTGGAGCTCAACTACCTCGTGGAAGAGGATGTGCCTGCTTGGGTCAAGGGTGACAAAGTCCGAGTGCGCCAGGTTCTGCTCAACGTTATTGGAAACGCCATTAAGTTCACCTCCGAGGGCGAAGTGTTTAGCCGTTGCCGGGTGTACGCAGAACCCGGAACCCACCTCGGCGAGCATGAACTTATGCTTCAGTTTGCCGTAACAGATACTGGCCGTGGATTCACTGAGGAGGAAGCTGAATTAATGTTCAAGCCATTCAGCCAGATTGATGGAAGCAGCACCCGTCAGCATGGAGGCAGTGGCCTGGGCCTGGTAATTTCACGACAACTTGCTGAGCTTCACGGCGGTAACATGGAGGGTAAGGCTGTCCCTGGCAAGGGATCAACCTTTACCTTCACGGCGAAGTTCTCACTTCCCACAGAAGAGGACCGTCCAAATCTACCGGATAGTCCAGTGCCAACAGCCCTCTTCACCCCGAAACCAGAAGCAATCGAGAATTTGCCAGCGAATATTAAACCATTGCCTCCACCCCAGCACCAGAAAGATGTCCCGACTTCAAACTCTGGCTCTGAAACCGGATTTGTCTCCCCCGGAGATGGTTCTGCTGGTAGTTCAAACCCATCGGTGTATTCTGGCCTGTCGCAGGTGACCGACCAGTCATCTACGGCATCCGTGAACACAGGTCTTACTCGATTCAGCGAAGCTGCCAAGGCTAGCGGGCAAGACTTGTCCCAGATGAAGTTGGAGATGCCTTCAGGTCGAAGCTCCCCAAGCTCGAGTCTTGCACATGGAGCTACTGGTCAAATTGACGACCTCCGCCCACTTATGTACTCCATTCTCATCATCTGTCCTCAATTGCACAGCCGGGAGGCTACTACCCAGCACATTGAGATGACATTGCCAAAGGATGTTCCTCATCAAATCACGGCGCTGGCGACGGCAGAAGAGGCGCACACGCTGATCGGAGGCGAAGATCCTATCAAGTTTACGCACATCGTCATCAACCTGCCATCGCCCGAAGCCATTATTTCGCTGATGGATGAAATCACCAAGTCGCAATCTATTGACAAGACGACAATATTGGTTCTTTCTGACTCCGTGCAGCGCCAGTCGGTCATGAAACTCGCAGCTGACACGAAACACGAGCGATTCCTCTCTGAGAACCTGGCAACATTCATCTACAAACCTGTGAAGCCCTCGCGATTTGCAGTCATTTTCGATCCCAACAAGATGCGAGATTTGAGTATTGATCGGAACCGCTCAACAGCGCAGCAAATGGTCGAGAACCAGAAGGCTAGCTACATGGAAATTGAACGACGGATGGGTAACAAAGGCTACAAGGTGCTCCTAGTTGAGGATAACCCTGTCAACCAGAAGGTGCTCAGGCAATATCTCAAGAAGATTGGTGTCGATGTCGAGATTGCGGTTGATGGAGCTGAGTGCACAAACATGGTATTTTCTAAACCACACAGGCACTATTCGCTCATTCTGGTAAGGGCTTAATTCCCCCCTTAGCCGACAAATCTACGATGCATTTGACTGACAGATACAACCATAGTGTGATCTCCATATGCCACGGAAGGATGGCTATCAGGCCTGCCGTGAAATTCGACAGTGGGAACAATCTGCTGGGCTTTCTAGCATGCCCATCATTGCACTTTCTGCAAACGTCATGTCTGACGTGCAGGACAAGTGTGCTGCAGCAGGATTCAGCGACTACGTCACAAAGCCGGTTGACTTTATCGATCTTAGTCGGGCCATGGCTAGGTTCTTCTAAGTAGGCGCCATCGTCTCCTGGTGGCCTGCTTTGAGGAGCTTTGGGCTTCCCGGCCTCTTCCCTTTTCATTTGGTGGTTTGCAACATGACGCTTTTATTGATATTTTAATACCCGGCCAACTTTTTTGCAGCAAGCCTGATTTTGAGAAACGAGACATTTAGAATAGACTCAAACGGACAACAAGACATGGGGAGATTTATGACTACGGTAACGCCCTGGACTAGCGACGAGGTATGAGCCCCGCTGTCTCACAAGCTTCCCATTTAATGCATCTCCCCCCTTGGTCCGTTACGCGCCACGATATACTTATTATCTTCCTCTCCGAAAAAACCCTTCTCTTCATCTTCCCAATCATGTCCACTTACTTTTTTTTCGCCTTCATTCGTCCACTCTGTTTTGGAGTCTTGGGCTTATTTGAATTATTGCATAGTCCCGGAGCACAAGACGCTTCGGGCAGGGAAGGGCTCTTTTTCTTTTTCTTACTTTTTTTTTTTTTTTTACTCATTGGCCAGGGCAAGCAACTGGGGAACTCATTGTGAGCATCATGGTTTTCTTATGCTTTTTTAAGGTCTCTTATTTTTTATGGGCTGGGAGATTACGGTCGAAATGGAAGACGGGGCGGGAGGGGGGTTTAGGAGTTAATGTTTTATTGTTTGCTGAAACTCGTTTGAGAGGAAATGAAAGGAAGGGAAAGGAAAGGAATGAGGATGACCTTGTCTGTACTGCGTGTTGCTTTTTTTGTGGTTTACAGGTTGGCACCAGAGGTTAGATATCGGTCGCCTCCATTGGGAATGGGTAAATGCCAGTGGGAAATCCGGGTTGGTTCTTCCTCGTCTTCAAATAGATACTGAGCAGAAAAGCTCAACAGTAAATGAGATTACTGGTTGGTGCCATTCGCACAAAAGTATACAAAACCTGACCACTCATTCGTGAGCAATGATGTGAAGCAATCTTTTTTTTTTATTTTTATTTCATGACAATCTAGGTACCTGCCCGTCGACAGAAGAAAAACAAGAGCAACGCCCGTGCGAATAAGCAGGCGACATATCCCTGATTCAATTCCCAAACTACATGCCCATGGTCTACTCGCAATCTCACTTTCCATTTTATTCAAAATCATTCTGCAACTTTTCCTTCGTGCCCAGAAAAAAAAACATGAGTGTCGTCATCATGCTTGTGATGGTATCCATTATTCGTTAGAAACAAAGACAAAGAGAAAGAAAAAGACGAGCGTCCATCACGATCAATAGACACTGCCTTGAATGCTTCGGTCCTCCTTTTCGGCTTGGTCAACCTCGTCAACCTCGTCAGCCTCAGGCGAGCCAACTGATGAATCGGGCGAAGCATCCCCAAGACGGTTGGATCGACGGATTTCACCGTCGCCGTTCTCATGCGCGTAAGCTAGCTTATCATGGTGGCGATTGGTGGCGGCGTCGTTGGCTTGCGGGGTAAGCGCTGACTCGGCGATACTTTTGTGGTGGGCGTTGAGAGAGGCGACACGGTGCAAGCTGAGGTTATCGTCATCGGAACCATCCGTGTCGGTGTCAGCGGCGGAAGTGTGACCTGAGTAAGTGCCGCCTCCATCACGGCCTCTGTGGAGAAAAGGAGGTCGGATGCC
The DNA here is from genome assembly GCA_020975415.1 of Calonectria hawksworthii. NCBI lineage: Eukaryota > Fungi > Ascomycota > Sordariomycetes > Hypocreales > Nectriaceae > Calonectria > Calonectria hawksworthii. The sequence continues at coordinate 895,541 of JAHXZK010000005.1, read as the reverse complement.
GTTTTTGAGATCCTCAGACGAGGAAGATTCACCCTTGTGGAGGTGGCTGGCACTAATTTCGTTTGCTCTTTCGTTGTCCTTCTCTTCCTCCACTTCCTTGGTAGCAGGTAGGCTCGGCCGCGACCTTCGGCTGACTAAGTTGGTCACTGTCGAACTCTCATGGTCCTTTTGGCGGAGAATCTCAAGGTCCTCACGCTGAATGTAGTGACTACTGTGGTTGCAGCCGTTGGGACAGCCGCCCCAACGACGAGTGACGATAAACGTCTTTGTGCGCTGAAGCTTTTGGCTGTCCTTATCATCCTTTTCCTTTTCAGTTTCTTTGGGTGCGCGGTCCCGGCGTAGTTCAGACCAAGTGCGCAGCTTGTTTTCAAGGAGGTATTTGCCATTTTCTTGCTTGCGCATGAGCAGAAACTCGCAGTGGTTGATGTTGCGGAGGTCCTCAAAGTATTCCACGGTGAAATGATACCATTTCATGAGAAAGACGCGGGACATGAGGCCATGGGTAACTGGGGCGAAGGGAACCAGGGTCAGTAAAAGGGATCAACGTAGAGATGAAGAACTGGGCACCAAGATGACTTACCTAAAACACAGACACTGGCAAAATCGTCCTCGCCAAATTGACGCCACAGACTCTCATTGAAGCCACTAACACGATCGTATGCGTCGGCAGCGCTTTCGCCGTTGGGGATGCGGTAGAAGAAGTGGCCGTAATCGGCGCGTTCCTGCCACATGCGCTCCATCTCTGCGCTGCATGGCTGGAAGTTGCCGAAGTCTTGCTCCCGGAGGCGAGGCTCCTCGTAGACCTTGATGTTGGAGCGGCGGAAGGGAGAAGGACCTGGGTCATCCGAAGTGAGGGTGGCCAGGATGCCCTCCGTGGTTTCACGGGTGCGGCGATATGGGGAGGTGAAGAAGTGAAGGGTGTCGTCTGGGCGAAGGAGGCTTCGTAGGCGACGACCGGCGTCATGGGCTTGGTTCCAGCCCTCTGATGTGAGCTTGACGCGGTGATCGGGGATGGTTTGGTGGATATCACGGTTCTCTAGCAGAAGCAAGAGAGAGAATGTTAGCGTGGGCGTGGTGGACAAGAGGAGGAGGGAGAGACTGTGGCTGCCGTACTGTTTCCCTCGGATTGGCCGTGACGGACCAAGATGATTAATCTGGGTTTCGTCATGTTGGTTGATTGAGTTGTTCTGGCGGGAAGAGAAGCGAGGCGAGATGAGAAGGTTGAGAGAGGAGAGGGATTGAGATTGGGATTGAGATTGAGATTGAGAGAAGAGGAGCTGTCGAGTGGTTGCTGAGCAGGCGATCAAGGGGGGGAGGGAAGGGCCGTGGTCGGTATGTAGCTGGTCGAGGAAGCTGAAAGCAGCGACGATGGCGGGGTAGGTAAGGTAGTATTGGTCAAAAGACGTTGGGGGTAAGAATGGAGGGGTTACGAGATGTGAGACTGTCGATCGTATGCGCGCTGGACAGAGCGAGATGGTTGGGTTGTAAGGGGTTGAAAGTTGAAACAAATGGAGGGCTGAGGGAGAGCGAACGTCTGTATAAGAAATGCAGCAAGTAAAAAAGCAAGCATGGGTAGGGTCGGAGAGCAGCGGTGATGGATAAAGTAAACTACTAGTAGGTGCTGCTGCTTGTGTAATCCCGACGTCGCTCACTGGTGGCGGCGCACTGTGCGCTGTGCGCTGTGCGCGGGACATTGCGGGCCACCCGCACCCATGTCGACAGTGCCTGCCATGTTTCCGAATGGGGACATGCTGCTTCTCCCCTTACCCCCGGCGCCTGCGGTCGAGTGCGAGCGCGACGAACGGCCACGGGGCCGGCCAATCGCGGAGTCGAATCAGTCATTTATCCATCTGACAAGACACAATCTGCAAATCTGCATCTTGGGGTTGCCGTTGCATGGGCCATGGGCCATGATGGGGGGGCGAATGTGGCCATGAGACCATGGGGCCACTCGCCGAACAGGGCAAACATGGGGTCATGATACCTTGCTTGGCCTGACATTTTTCACCACTGCATCTGGCCATTGCCAACTGCCGGTAGCAGGCGTGTGTGTTGCGCTGCTGTGCGGGCGCCCATCGGAAATAAGGGTCCATCATTATGGCGAAATCGTTTGCTCACAAATCGCATGATTGTGACTGTGTAAACCGCCCTGCAGTCCCTATCGAGACCCGCGCCCACCCCCCAGTCTGCCCATTAATAATTAGTGTCTAATCCAATTCTGGGGTGCAGTAGAGGGCCCCAGGAGCAACTCGATTTGTCTTTTCGGGGTTCCCTATCTGCTTTTGCTGGCGGCACTGTGCTGCGAAGACGGTCACGGAATTCCGTCATTCTAATCCAAGTGATGCATCCATTGGGCGAGCCGTGACGTTTCTCGGAGGTGCCCGGAGCGTGCGCTAGGCCGAAAGCCGAATGCCGGATGGAACTACTGCTTTTTTCTTGTTGAAAACTATTAGTCCTGCCAGTTGCAGATACTACAGTGCTATCGGTCGCAGGCGCAAGGTTTCCCAGTTGCAGTAAAGTAAAACAAAACGAAACGGCCTCTCAGGAGCCGTTTCTCGCTGTCGTGTGCTCTCTGCAACCGTGGCTGGCTGATCCATGCCCTCCCTGTCCATCATGCCTGCTGGATAACCTACCTACCTGTCGGGTGCCTGGCCGGCCTTGCCACCCACGCGGGCACTAACGAGGCGTGTCAGCTAATTACCGCGCGCTTAGTCTGCCACCAATACCGAGCATCCACCACCACACCCATCATATCTCAGCTTTTCCCTTTCCTTCATTCACGTGCCAGTCCGCTCAACACCACAGGCCGCTCAACCTCAACACCTGGTTCGCATCGTCTAACGCCGTGCCTCCACAGCATCGCGTTGCAGTCGCATATACGCATACAACGCAAGACAGCCTGCCATCCAACCCTCGCCCATCTCCGGCCCGGTCACTCGCTTCAGCTCCTACCACCACCACCTCTGCCGGCTCACTTTTTCCTCACGCGTTCCCTCGGCCCATCCTCATCCGACAAGACTGCATCCCCCTGGACCTCATCACACATCTTCGCACATCATGTCCGCTCCGGGACCCGAATCCATCCCCACCTCCGCAGATCCCCGCTCGCGCCGTCCCACCAAGAAGCGCGCCCTCACCCCAGTATCTGCGCAGGCCGCCTCCGTGGACGCTCTCTTCGCAAAGCCTGACCAGCTCATCCGTATCCCAGACGGCAGCTCTTCTACCTCTTCCAACCGTCCTCCGCCCCCGGAAATCGTCACAAATGTCCAAGGTTCGTCGGCTGGTGCCGGCTCTGGCGAGTTCCATGTTTACAAGGCCAGCCGTCGTCGCGAATATGAGCGCTTGCGCGAGATGGACGAGGTGCTCAAGCACGAAAAAGAGCAGGAACAGTTCGACAAGGACAAAACCGACCGCGACCGCAAGGATGAGGAGCGCACCCGGAAGAACCGTGAGAAGCGCGAGAAGATGAAGGCGCGCAAAGCAAAGAAGGGCAAAGGCCCTGCGCCCGGCGCCGACAAGAAGCCATCTACCGCATCGCTTACCGGCGAAGAATCCTCCAAAGATACTGACAAGGCCGCCGGCGAGGAGAAACCCACTTCGCAAAACAAGGACGCCAAGGCTGGGGACGAACAACCCAAGACAACCTCTGAGCCAGTCGGCCTTGTCATTCACGACGACGATTGAACAAAAAAACCGAATGGAAAGAAAATATACCCGAAAACAAAAATCAAATTTGTAACAAGATCAGATACAAGAATGGAGGGGAAAAAGAAAGAATAAACGCCAAGGAAGGCCAAAAGTTTGTAAGAGAGGAAAAAAACAACTGGGCTAGGTAGACAAAGCGATGTGGAGGAGAATGCCAGATGGGCAACTACTGGTTTTGGGAGGTAATTTCAATGATACCCATTTCTTCATCTTGGTAGATGAAAACCCCAGGGGCATTTTGCCCCGGGAGCCTTTTCTTTTCTCTATATCATCTTGGTCTTTTCGGCTAGTACAGGGGGTATGACTGGTCCTTCTCACATCTAAACCATCCCGATGCTCCCACCCGCCAACATGCGCGTCAACATTCTCTGCCGACGACCATCCTCCTTTGATATCCTCACAAATATATCCGTCTCATATTTATACCTTTCTACTCGTCACCACCGCCGCCGACGCCGGGGCGACCGCCCTGCTGCACCTTCTTGGCGCTGCAGATGTCATCTACTCGGAGAAGAAGGCAGGCAGCCTATGAAACCGCTCAGTTAGTAATCTGATATTTGGGAAATTTTTTTTCAAAAAAGAAACAAGAAAATCATACCTCGATAGCGGTCTTGATGCTCTGGAGCTTGATGGCCTCGGGCTCCCAGACACCGTACTCCTTCATGTCGACAATGGCACCAGTATCACCGTTGACACCCCAGGAGCTCTGCTTGTCGGCTTGCTTGGCTCGCAGATCCGTCAACACACGGACAGGGCTCTTGCCAGCGTTCTGGACGAGGGTTCGGGGAATGACCTCGAGGGCGTCTGCCACGGCCTTGTAGGGCCACTGCTGCACACCCTCAATACCCTTTGCCAGCTGGTTCAGTCTCACAGAGACGGCCATCTCGGTGGCACCACCTCCAGGGGATAACCGGGGGTGGAACATGACGTTTCGGGCAACACCCATGGCGTCTTGGAGGTTTCGCTCAATCTCGTTGAGGATGTCCTTGGAGGGGCCTCGGAGGAGGATGGTGCAGGCCTTGGGGTTCTTGCACTTGGTGAGGAAGCTGAAGTACTCGTCGCCAATCTTCTCAATCTCGAACAGGCCGCACTGGGTACCGACATCGGAGTCCTGGAGGTCTTCCACGCGGTTGACAATGGTGGCACCAGTGGCACGGGCTATTCTGTTGTTGTCTGTCTTTCGCACTCGTCGGAGAGCTGTGATGTTGGCCTTCATGAAGTAGTGCTGAGCAAGGTCTGTAACGGGAATTAGCCAACAGGGGGTTCACAAATAAGCAGCAGCTTTGTGGACAGGAAACTCACCAGAGACACCCTTCTCAGTGATGACGAGATCAGGCTTAACGGCAATGATGGCATCGCACATGGCCTTGACCTGCTCCTCTTCAATCTGAAGAATACGGTTCCAGTCATCCTCTTTTGTGATCTCAATGTTGGTCTGAGACTCTCCCTTCTTGTACTCAAGAGGGCAGTCAAGGAGCACGATCCTGGGGTTCTCGATACGTCTGCGCATCTTGGGGTGTGTGATATCCTTGTTCAGCATCAGACCGTCAAGAACAACGCTGTCCTCAATTTCCCCACCAGGGACCTTCTCGATTCGTGCGTATCGCTTGATGTCGACCTCGGTCTTGCCGTTGCCAGCCTCCCATGTCACTGTTCGAACAGCCTTGAGCGCGAGCTCGCACATCTGGTCCATCCATCGCGAAACAAACTTGGTACCGATAGAAGAGGAGATGAGCTTGTACATGGCCTCGTCGTCGTTGATGTCGATTGGCACGGAGACTTCGTCGATGATTTCGAGGGCATCTTTTAGGGCGCGCTTGAAGGCAGAGATGATGACTACGGGGTGGATGTTGCGGTCGAGCTGGGGAAGAGCTTGTGCCAGGATTTCACCAGCTGGAGCTAGTTAGCCAACGCCACCTGGACCACAGGAGAAGCTTCTTATGAAGCTGCACAACCGGGGCTGGCTTACCAAGGATAATGACGGTGGTAGTTCCGTCACCGACCTCTTCATCTTGTGTCCTGCTGAGCTCGATCATGCTCTTAGCGGCGGGGTGGGAGACCTCGATTTCTCGGAGAATAGCGTGACCGTCGTTTGTGAGGACGATACCGCCCATGGGGTCGAGCAGCATCTTGAGCATGGCCTTGGGGCCCAGACATGATCGAATGATATCAGCGACGCTGGGAGAAAGACGTTAGTCCTGGAGGAAAGCTGGAAGGGCACGCGACGGGGAGGGGCATCAAAGGGACGGAAGGGGTTGGAAAACGTACGTCTTGGCGGCGGCGATGTTGGACAACTGAGCTTTCCGACCGGTCTGTCTCTCACCGCTGTTGGTGTCTGGCCAAATGTTAGCATCTTGAAGTTGATGGTTGCTCCCCGCCCCTTGGAGGCGGAAGCTCGTCGAAGCAGCAGGCAGGGGTGGACAGGGACGCACTCATTACCACCACCGGAGCCTGCATGATGGGCGAGGTCGGACTGAGGAAACGGGGAAATTCGAAGGGGACCTAGACAGAGGCAATGGCGACGCAGGCCGCGGCACAGTCAGGGCGTAAGGCGAGAGATGGAAAGGAGATTTCAGAAGTCGGATTTCGGGGGAAACGTGGAGAGGGACTGTTGAGGGGCGCACACCAGAAAAGTTCAGTGGTGGATGGGATTTTTGGCGGGGAGGCTCCCAATGCTCAATGCGGCCGAGCTCTACGAGTGGGCGGCTCATGGACCAACTGGGGCCTGGTGGAATGTTAACCCGCCCCGCCGCCGCCAACAGCCGGCAGCAGGTTTTAGTAGTTGGCCAACAGCAACGACACAGCCTAGCCAACAGGCAACGTGAGAAAGCGCCGAAAAGGCTAAATCAATTACTATCCGGGGTGGCCAGCCCTTACGTGAATGCCCATTCGGAGACGGAGCATCGGGAGCACTCGACGTCAGCCTGCGGACCGATTTAGTACGCGATGCCTTGTGGTTCGGAGGTTTTTTTTTTTTTTTTTTTTTTTGCTTGAGCGAACAGATGACCTCTTTTTTGGAACTTGGCTTGGCCAATAACGCACAATCGAGGGCTTGGGAGCTGCAGTTCCCACCCCCCACACAACCCAGTCCAGTCCCCCCCCTTTTGAGCCTTGCTTGTCGATAACGCACGTTGAACCTGAACAGGTGCGGTACCACCCCCCCGAAAGTACAAGTATATTTTTGGCCGCCTGCCCTCCCAGCAGCTTGGCGCGCCTTGTGGCTGTACGAATATGGTATTCTTAGCATCCCCTTCCATCGACAACGCCGCTGCGTCTGGCTGTCGGATACCGAAAGGCTGGCACACAGGCGCAGATCAATCTCACCCCGTGCCTCTGCTATCACTCGTCGCTCGGCTGCCGAGCTCACCAGCTGCACCCTCCATCGGAGTCCGCCACACCGAGACACTCCGCACCGAGACACCGCTCTTCCAATGACTAAACTGTGCTCGCCCGTGTTAGGTTGTTAGCCACCAATCCCTAGCCGCCTTTCATAGCACCTTCTGGAAACCCAAAGATCTGTCGCCTCAAAACATACTGTAGGCAGCCGCCAATGAAAGAGAGAAAAAAAAAGGTCGTCACATACCACCCAATCCTGGATTATTGATCCGCTTCCACACAATCTCGGTCCGCTAGTCTGGAATTGATAGAAATCAGGCCAAGCGCACACCTTCCCCGGTCCCTCAAAATAGTCCTTTCGTTCCCCTAGACCGCCATGTGATGAGCTTGATGCGTAATTCAACCCGACCAGCTGAAAAAGAAAGAAAAAACTTACTGCAACCGAGTACAACCCAACAATGTCTTTGCCCGAAGCTTCAATCCTGGTCCAGCTTCTGTCTCCGTCTCTGGTGCAATAGGGGAACACGGCGATCCTCCCGTGGCTTGTTCTGATCTGCACGGCATGTCAGATGTGCAAAGTATGATCAGTGACGAAACTAGGCCTACCTTCAGCCCACTATCCGACTTTCCCTTCAGCTGCACCTCCACATCCTGAATCCTTTCGCCCCCAGGGCCGTCAATGGTCAGTATTTCAGGCTCAATGGAACTATCTGCCGCCAGCCGGCCCAATGAGCGCGGGGGCGTCTCATCACTGTACCTAAACTCGACGCGCATGATCTTTCCGTCTTTGAGACTCCAGACTGCCATCTCCGCGAGCTTACCAAGGTCTTCTCCGTTCGGGCCTCCAAACGTCACCGTGATAACCGGTTCGTTGCACTCGTAAAACCAGTCAAGCGGATACTCGTCCGCGAGCCGGTCAAAACGAAGATGACCCGAGGGGACTTCGGGGCTCCAGAGACAAATGTTTCTGAAGGGGAAATCGGCAAGCACCTGCTCGGCACCCATTGCGTCTGTTGAGATGCTGAGAGAAACTAGCTTGAAAGCCTACTGGCGAGTGAGAAAAAAAAAAAAAAAAAAAAAAACATGGACACATCTTGAGAATCCTGTTTTGGACCAAGACATCTCGAGGAAGTTGGGCACTTGACTCACATCGAATTCGCACTTCAAAGCCACAATACCGCCCCGGTCGTCCGTCAATAGCCGTACCGGGAAGCCGTCACGCTCACCCGCCCAGCGGGACGTGGTTTCATCTTCTAACACCAGAGCGACAGCCTTGATCCCTTCCGGGCCCATAGCGGCCTGGAATCCGTGGATCTTTACTGCTTGTTTCCGTCCAAGCTCGAACTGGAGGGGCACTGAGACCTCTCGGCTGCTGTGAACATATCCGAGACATATGTCCTCACCACCTGGTTGCATGAACCGGAGCCCAGAGACCCATGTTCCGCTGATAAGCTGGACGAACGATACAAAAAACCCCGTCACTTCGAAAGGCGCTGGGATATCAGCCATTCGTTTTCGCAAAGCTCTGCAGCCATGCACAAATAACGTCTCGGGCGGTGTTAGACTGCGGGTGGCTGTAAGCCACGGGAGGTCATCCTTGTCGCCGGCATGCTCAAAGAAACAGCGCAAGGGGCGACCAGCGCACGAGACCCGTTCCATTTGGCTCAGCATATCTTGGAGCCGGCTTGCCAGCCCCCATATTCGTATTCGATTCTTGAGGTTGAACCGACAAATCTCCACATCCCTGACAGCGAGATAACGCTGCTTCCAGAAGTTGGGCCCCGCGCCCGGCTCCGTGTCAATGCAGTGGTATTCATGGCCCCTTGAGAATCTCGACTCCCAGAATGCTTCTGGAAGCACTGTATTTGCAAACGCCCGGGATGCGAGTCTCAGAGCAAAAACGTCCCTGGATGGAACGAGAAGAAGAATTCCGTGAAGAATTTCTGTGGGCAAGCACTCGAAAGTGTCTTTGCCCGGCGTCTCCATGCCGAAGAGACCTCGCCCCCTGATATCAATGTACTCGTGCAAGTTGGGCGGGGTGCTTGCCACAATATCTTGGATGGACGGGATATCTACAGGACTTGCGTGAAGCCCCAACGTCCGAGCCACCGTGACCAGCTGAGCAATTAACCGCCGCCTGCCCGTTGGCAGCAGCGTGCACTCTGCTCCGCCTGCGTAGTCATTTCCCCAGTCCAGAATGTTTGAGTAGTGCAGAGGAGCAGACAGGCAGGCAAGAAAGAGATGTGGGAGGTGAGGTTCGCCCAGCTTTGTGAAGATGTCCCAGCAAGCCTCATGAAAACCGAACCCCCACATCATCCCGTAGTAGTACCTACGGTCGGGGTGAAGGACATCGACAAAGGCGCCCCGGGCCAGGTCGACGTCGAACCCGCGCCGGCGAACGTTCAACTCATCGTATCGCTGAGCAGGGTCACTTGGAACCCAGCTCCGGCTGTCACGAGACAGGCCAACCCCGGAGACACGGACCTCGTCCCAGCGATCCAACCTGGTGTAAACTGCTCGGGCGTAGTCAGCACTCTGCTCGTGATGGTGGGGGATGGCCCATAGCCGAGGTGAAAAAGCTATACCGGCGCGAAACACCCTCCGCCACTCGTCGGAGGCGTAATAGAGGATTGGAACACCGCATAGGACGCAGTATGACGACATGTAGATTACCGAGCGTCGATTTCCCTCGTATTGCGTCGGGGTGGGCGTTTCAATGTGTAGCAAAAGATTCCCGAGCACATGCTTGAAAAGGACGATGTGATGCTGACCGAAGATGCGTTGCGTCACGTGCCAAGACTTATCGTCGCAGTCTGCAACCGATTGCTATTATCACTGCTTAAATCGATTTGGAGTAGTGGTTGTTGAGCAAGATAAGTTGACTCGGCATCTGTCGCGATACGAAGCATGATCGACGGCGAGCCAAACCTTGTCGAAGCCTGTCAGATAATTGGAATAACACCAAGGCTCCATTTTAGACTTTAGGGGCACAAACTTAGAGATGGATTCTAACAAGAACATTTGGAAATGGTCTCCGGAGTGTTCCTAGCCTTTGAGTTTTTGTAGAGGGGCATTGTATCCATTCCCCAACAAAGAATCGATTCTTGAGCCCACAGCCCGTTTTTCCCCCTCCATTGCCCAATTCCAACTTCTCCCCTTTTTAAATATCCATGCATGATACGTCCGCTTGGAATACAATTCCCAAGAAAGACATTTACTGAAGGATGCGTGAAATTGTACCAATGCAAACTAATCCAGCGCTTTTTCTCGCTTTTCCTTTCATAGCAGTGGTCTCCTCCTACTCGCGGTGAACCTGATAACGAAGCCCAGATCTCTGGAAGCTCGATTGGGTAGCCCCCCAATGCACCTGATTCGTAGGCGTGTAAGCAGAATCAGCACCATCCGCAACACACATCAACCCAGGCAGTGTACTACCCTTTGGAGGTATCTCAACCCATGCTCCTCCCGGCTTGGACTTGACTTCAACCAAGCAGCTGAACTGTGACATTTTCTGCTTGATTTTTACCCACTTGTCCATGGTGTAGCAGCCCTCCTTGTCCACGTTTCCCCAAAATTCGTCCCTATCCCCGGTAAAGCCAGGCACGCCATCAACGAAGGGGATGTCCTCGTAGACGCCCCGCTCACGCCATACAGGTGGCTTGAAAGCACATGAAAAGCTCGGAACGCCATTTTTGCTGTATTGGAATGCCATGCATTTCCGCCGGAACGGTTCCGATCCAGGGTGTGGATAAGCCGTGTCGATGGCAGCACGCGCAACCCTACGGTTGAAATCTTGGCGGAGATGGTTTCCATCGTTAGGAGGATCCTATTCCTCTTTGACTTTCATCACTCGGAGCGAAGGTGCAGCAAACACAACCTAGGACATTGGCATTGGATTCAGCTCCGGAGGTGCAGCACCGTTCGTCGAAATCAGAGGTTTGGTGACCTTGAACCACATCCAGGTGACCTTTTGACCTTCTTTGTTGCGCCTAACGGTAAGTAAGCACTATATGACAGAAGAAGCGACGGGAAAGTCGGTACATACAGATTGGTATGGTTCAAAGTGATGTTCCCGTTCTTCGCATCAAGTCGTAATACCTCGGTCGGTTCGTCCGACTCCTCCCCATAGTAGTCGTACGTTTCGTCGTCTTCCCCGCGCGCAGCGGATTTCATACGAGGTTGTTTGATGGACTTGAAGACAAGTTCATCCAGCTCCATCCTCCAACCTCCAGCTATATCAGTCGCCTTCTCTAGCATCTCCAACGTGCCACGGTCTCGAGGGAGTGGTGCTTTAGAGTAGTAGGAAGACAGGTAGTCGTTCCCCTCAACGGACATGAGTCTGTCTCGTCCTGGGTGCAAAGGCGGTACTATGGAGATTGGATGCATGTTTCGAACTTCGGTCACGGCTTGAAGCCGCTGGGATGAAGCGGTTCTGTTGAACAACTTAGCAGAAGCATTAATGGAATCTGTTGGACTTCTTCTCACAAAAAAGGGCTGCTTCTCATCATGTGATCATTGAGCATGTCAAGAGTCTCGGGGTCGTCTCTTTCACGGGAGCGAGGATCAGTCAATTTCTGATAGACTGCCCCGGCTATGTCGTCCCTTGTAGGATCCGTTGGAGCAACTTGGTCGGGATGAAGTTTCGGGTCCACGTTAAAGGTAGAATCGACAGCACTTTGCTTCGCTATCATGGTCGATGGGATGGGTCCCGGAACACGCCCCCAGAGCATGGGGTTCTTCTGCCACTGGAACGTTGGCTTCGCTTCTTGCCTCAGAATCTCAAGACGCCGTGTAACACCTCTGCCGATAATTTCATTGATTGAGCGCCCACCAACCATGCCATTCAACTGCTCTCTCATGCGCTTTTCAAAGTCGCGCGAAGGATGCCGCTGGGGTAGTGGGTTGGTACTGATCTTGCAGGTTTCTTCAGGGAAGGCCTCAGCTATTGTTGTCTCTCGTAGGGTCCCTCCTGGAGACTCGACGCAGTAAACAACCGTGCCGCTGACGTAGTTGTTTAGGCCGCCGTTTGAGTCAGCGTTTGGCAGAGGTTCAGGGTTTCCAGACAGTTGGGACATTTTGTTTGGCGAATAGATGCTTCGCAAACGCAATAGTTTTTAGCTTCAAGGTGAGTTCGGCTGAGTTGGTTAGGAGAGCGCAGATAGGGATAGCACCCCCCTTTGCTTTTTCAACGCCCCGTCGAGTAGTAGATAAAGAGATGCGGTGTTATTATGTTGGTTTCTAACTTGCCCTTAAATGTTGCCTGGAGAAGCCTTTCGAGGTATATGTTTGCCAAGTGTCACTGCTTCGATTTTGTAGTGAGGTTCACTCTATTGAACAAGAATAGCCGAATACAAATAATTTCTCTATTGACTAGAACTACGGTGCCAGTTGCTCTTTCTATATGGTTTTCTACGGGTGAGGCAAGTTTTGCGCTATTAAGAATGAACGACAATGTGCTTGCCAATACAAAGAATACACGTTATTCCTCAGCAGGCCTCATTGTCTGCTTGCCTAACTTGGTATCAATCCAGAACCTTTCAACCTCAACTCACCCAGCTGCGGCAACTCACTTCACAACTCATTCACATGGCACATTACAACTACGCGCATATGCCGAATGCATCAACTCTATGCACCGGCTCTATGCACAAACACTAGGCTGAGTTCCAATAACCCTGATGGCAATATCTCCAAAGTCCAAAACATGGCCCACAAGGTCCGTGAGCATGGGACCTGCGCAAAGCCACTCCTCGTATACACAGACAACGGGAACATTCTAAAACGCCATCGCATGTCATTTTTTGCAGATATTCGCAGAGCGGGCCACCCCATCGCACTGCTGCCGCAGGCACGATACAGCCACGGCACCAGTCTTGGCTCTGGCCTGAGCTCCAGCTCCTTCAGGCCTTGTCCCTGCTCCTCTCACCTACCGCAATTCTCACCACTGTGACCACAATTTGGGGCCGTTTTTTTTATTGCCAAACAGCCACAGCCCTGCCATGCGATGCACCCGATCTCTGACCAGGTTCGCAACAAGGCCCGTGACAGTGCTTCTGCAAGGAAGCCAGGGCGGCGATCGGAGGATAACGATGGTGTCCGCGATCGGAGCGGGCCCTGCCCCTGGAGCCGTCGTTTCAGCGCTCGCAAGGAAACGTCGTTCATGGCCTCGTCGAGTCACACAAGGCCAGAGTCAGAGAGGGCTCCGTCGGTTCCTGACGACAACGGAGCCCTCTCCTTCACCGTCATCTCTCTCAACACATTCAGGAGAATTCATACTGCTTTTTGCCGTTGGCATCCACATCCACATCCACATCCGCCACGCCCTGCAAAAATCCACTACTGCACCCACGTCAGCCCACCTTCGGTCGTTCTTTTTGCTCTTCGCTGGCGCCTGTCCGGCTCCCTTCCCCGACAAGCCTTTGCTCCATCGCTGTGCATAGCAAGTGTCCTCCACGGCCAGCCCAAAGCTGCAATCGACCCATTCGGCACAAACCACACCCCCAAAACCAAGGCCGCAGACTCGAGGCCAAGATTCGTCGTCTGCTGCATCCTCCCCCGTCCCCGGGCACCCAAAGTAGAAGGAAAAACTCGACTACTGCTGCAATATCTGCATGGCCCCTTCTGCAGTTCTGCGCTGCGCAGCCCCGGTGCAGCTGCTAATCTCACCGGAGTTGTCCCCAAGTCAACGGACCGCACGGGTAGATCCCGCCGAGAAGGAGCAGATCCAATCGGAATCCCGGCCCCGGATCCCGTCTTCTCCGGCATGGTTCCCCCATGTCCTCTGCAGCCGTCGCAGGCATATCGCCGCCGTGGTGGAGGATCCATCTCACATCTCACCCATTTCAACGGGTGCCGCCTCTCCATCCGCTTCTTTTGGTTGGGTGACCGGGCAAACCCAGCTTGGAACACGCCTGGCTCCCAGCAAAACAGTCCGGTTCGTCAGTCTGATCATGAATTGCAGAGATTTTCCCTTCCCGCTGTGCCCACTCACACCTTAACTCAGACGTTCACAGGCCCGTTCTTACTTTTCTGGTTTTTTTTTTTAATTAATTATTTATTCTTTTTAGTCTTGGTATTATTTTTGGTATTTTTTTTTTTTCATCTAGGTTGGCTGGTGCTGTACCGGGCTCTTACTCGCTCCCCCTTGACCGGTGTGCCAACACCACGATGGGTGCCCCTCCCCCACTCATCCACTCGTCCATCACACAGCGGGCCATGCCGTTGGACACAATCACGTCCACGTCAGCCGCTATCGTGAAACTGGATTCTTCTCTCGCTTGCCTTCTTCACAAGAGGCCAGCCACGGTTGCTACTTCCATTGTATCGCGCCATTTGGCACTCCCGAGACGAATTACTCGCGGGATCCCCCTTGTTGACCTTTGTCGTGATAACCCGAACGTAATTGTGAAAGTTGCGAGAGAATTGAGAACGTTTGTGCGTACGCACGCACCCAGGGCCGTCCATCCATCTCCTGTTGCAAGGCAACCGGCCTACTGGTCCATCCGTCTGTGCTGACGACCAGGCACAATGTACGCCGCCCTTTTCGGACGTTTCTGCCTCAACTAAACAAAAGGTACCGGCGCCGCGGGACGTTGGGCGAATAAGCATGCCGGGCTAGGGAGCATAATCCAACCAGAGGGTTGCCATGCAGCCTGTCAATGCAGGTTGATCGCGATGCGCACCCGCCCAGAGGACCCTCTGTGCTGTCCTGGAATCTCGTAGAAGAATGGTGAAGCAACCCATGGCCCAGGTTCCCCAGCCTCTCAGCGTGTCGCAATTCAGCACTGACACTTGCACCATCCATCCATCCATTGAGCTCGGGCCAGAGACGAGCGCCCGATGGATTACGGTGCCGCTGCTGCTGCTGCCGCTGCTGTAGACCCCGAAGAATCTCGCAGAGATCTACAATCGCCAGTCTCACAGGCTCAGGTCTGGGCTCTACGGTCTACTGCTAGCGAACCTAATTGCTATCCGCGGCTGAATGGCTGCATAGGTCGAGAACCTTGACGTTGCAATCGTGTGTGATGCAGTTTGCCATCGTCTCACTCAGTCTGGCACTTTTTAACTTTTCCGCCATTCTTGCTCGCCTCCAATGCCTCTGATCCTTGCCGACTCCGTCAAAGAAACGTAGCATGTCTCCGATGCCTCCGTTTCGAGTGCCACCCGTCGCAACCCTCTACTGCGACAAGAGGATGGGAAAAGTAAAGAGGAACAAAAAAAAACTGGACTCTCTTACCACCAATGCGCCGGACCCCAAAACCTGGAAACCGGGGTTGGGGACCGCCCCAGCATGGCCATGGCGCCGCGCGAAGGAGATGGAGGGGGGGGATGGGGAAAACTCTTCGTCCCTGGCGGTGGTGTGACAGTGAGACTTTTCGGATTCTGAACCGTCTCACTGCCATTCCTCGAATAGCTCAGCAGCAGTAGCAGCAGCGGCAGCGGTAGCGGTAGCAGCAGCAGCAGCCAAGAGGGGCGTCCGCGTAGGAACAGGCCACTTCATCAGGAACAACGCCTCGAGGTGGATGAATCAACAAAGACGCCCTCTCTCGTCTCTTGTCTCTACGCCTGGCCTTTTTGTCAACACCCGCCCCCCCCCTCTCTGGGTCTCTGGGCGTGAAACGCCCCAGCTCGCCGCCGTGGGGAAAGGCAGAGCGCCCTAGTCCTGTCTCCGTGGTCCACGGAGCACCGTGAAAAGCTTCACAGGGCCGGGCAGCACCGCATCGACCGCCGCGTGTCCCCAGTCGGCGCCGTCCGGCCGGGGGCCCATCCTCGTCGTGAATCCCAGCCCGTCCCCCCCGTCACATCACCCTAGCCCACCGAGCACGGCATTGGCCCGAGGCGGCGATGCCCAAGGGCCGGTCAAGGACCAATTGGCGGCTCGCCGCTCCATTCTGAAAAGTGAGGTGTGACGGGTCCATTGCATTCCCCCTTAGATCGTCTTGACCGACCGTACGTGTATGTACGTGTGCGTGTACAAGTGTGTTGTCTCGGCTTTTTGCGTGAACCCGAGAAAACCGCCAAAGCCCGACTCCTGAAACGCTGTTTGTAAAGACGGGTTCCAGAAGCCTGTTCGTCTCTCATCTGGCAGCGAAAGGCAGCCCGCCATTGAAACAATGCGAACCAGCAGCGAGCATCAGCCCTTCGCCCAGGGCGCACCACCTTCGGATGCCAATCCGTCCGTCTCCGCCGCCGATGGCAGGTCTTGCCCAGAGCCAGAAACCAGTTGAGACAATGCGGGGCCTGCATTATTATCACACACTCGAGACAATGCGCCGGCCGGCGCGCGTGCGAGAAACACGGCGTGGCCAAAAGCAAGCTCTGTTTTCCCTTCAGCGAATCCGACAGGATAGCTGATTCCCACCTCCCCCGATTTTATTTTTTTCTTTGACGAGAAAAAAGAAATCATGGCACTATGGTACCGGCTGTCAATGGCAAGCCACCAAGTTGCCTAACTGGAAGAGGTGAAATGTGGACAGAACAGCCGACAAGGCGGCTAGCGTCTCGCTTGGGTCCCGCCCCAGATGAGACAAGACATCACCAACAGACACACGGCAGCTGAAATTCGAGTTCTTCGCCGAGGCTTTTCAGCCAAGTCCTGCAATTCATCTCAAGAATGTTTTTTTTTTTTTTGGAAACTTTCCAAGCGGGTCCAATTGAGGAAGAAGAAAAAATTTTCTGTATCCACGTTTAGTTTGGAAACACGAGGACATCGAGACACGGGGCCTCTGCGTAGTTTGGCCTCAAAAGTTAGAAAAGCATAGACGTGTAGGCCGCTTTGCCTGGTGCTAGATCGTGTAACACTAAGGATCCCAGCACAACGCGTTAGAGCCCCAGGGACAATCCATCAATCGTATGCAAAAGAGGATTAGTCCTGCCGAAAAAAGTGCCTAAAGGCGGGTCGGTAGTGTATTTCCGTCCACACTCAAAACAAAGCAAAAAAAACGACCAAGCCACTCAAACATGCCAAGTGTGAAGTGAAGGTGATGGGGTTAAAAAAAGAAATAATTAAAATAATAATGATGAACAACAACAACACACACAAAAAAAAGACCCAACATTGTTTTTGTGGCACTAGCCTGTAGACGCCGTGTCTAGCGGCTCCCTACTTCCGGCATCGATTAGAGACAGGCTGCGTGATGTTGAGATGCTTTGGGGTCATGGCACCACTCGAATACAACGTGGCCGAGATGGCTTCGCCACGAGTTTCGTTGCTGGCTCTGGTATTTGGCTGGCCGGGCGGCTGATCCGGCCCCCGAGACGATGCCAATTGGGCTGTCCGAGACGGAATTGTCGCTGACAGGAATCTGGGGGCTGGTCGCGAACGTGGTAGACTCTGCTCTGTATGGCCCAAGGCCTTTCGTGGCTGACACATCCCGAGGATGGGCTATGCAGGCGGCACGCCTCACGGAACGATTCGAGACATCAAGGCTTGGGTCGCATTCCGCGCTGAGGCGAGTGGCTGCTCGCCCGTCGGCCCCCCTTACGGGTCAATTGCTCACCGCGATCCCAGGAGAGCCGGGCAATTGTCGCACTCGCGTTGTGCAATTGCGCGCGCGCGCGCCCAAGCATAGTGAGGCATTGAGCAAGCAGCAGGTGTCAAAAACCGCGAGGCGGCACGCGAGATGAACTGTGTGTGCCCGGTGCCCAAGGCGCCCCATGATTGGCAGACTGCCACTCCGCAATGGGTCGATCGAGAGGGGCTTAAGCCGTCGTTAAGCAGAATGCCATTGGGTCGCTCTAAGGGGGGACGATAAGATGCGTCACAAATGCTGAGCTGTAAGAGCCGTTGCATAGACATACATAAAGGAGGGTCCAATTTTTTTTTTTAAACGGCCCCCCATGTGTCGGGTTCCTGGCCATCAAAAGTGTATAGTGGGTATCTTATTGCCTTCTCAGGGGGGCAATAGAAGAAAAAAAAATGTCAGGCTTTTTTTTTCTTCTCACAAGGTAGCATTCTGTTCCTGTATCAGCATAAAGCAAGCCCTGGAGGTTAAATCATGGCACCCAAACTTGACCATTCGGGGCTTGAGCCGCCAGTGCTATGGGGAGATGATCCACGTGGTGAAACTGAACCGAAGCCCTGTCAGCAAGCCTCTTTTCAACTCCCTCGCGAGTGTTGCAGGGGAACCGAGGTCCGTCAATGCAAAATTGGATACGCAGGAAACCCGATTGGAGTGAGAACAATTCGCATCGTTGCTTTTGGAGAAGGGAGCGCTGAATGTGGATTTGACGTGGGGCACGGCGTGTTTCGAAACCATCCCACGGGTGTTCCGGTGTGAGACTCCTGGGTCAGGATTTGGGATGCGTACGTTGCACGGCTCTGTGAGGCATTGCTCAACTTTTGTCAGCCGGTAAAACCAGTAGTAACCGGGGCGTGCTCGCTGAGAAACAAGGTCTCTGCCGGCAATTAAGATTTGAGACGTCCGCTGGCTGTGGCGAGCTGCAGAGGAATGGAAGGCGAGAGAGAGACGAGGCAAAAGCCATATGTTTTTCCCTCGTTCTTGTTTCAAAATTTTGGAACATTGGACATAGTCGATGACGAATTCGTGAGCCCGGAACCCGGAACAGATGCAGAGCGAGGTGATCAGCCGAGTCGATGATGGAATAGGGCTTGACAAAGAAAGGTCAATTGCATGATTGACCGAGAAACAGAATCGATCGATGAACATGAGCCCGCATCATTGCTTTCTCGCAGAACAGAATCTCTGCCGCTGTATGCCCAGCCAAGACAAAGCAGCAGAGATCTGGCCAAGCCAATGCAGAGCGGGAGTCTCCCAAGTAGCCCTTGTCCATGCTTGCAGCGCCCCGAGTCCTGGCGATCCCGAGAGTGATTGTCGTGGAAAGACGGGGGGCAGTGTACCATTGACAGAGGCCCAAACCCCGAACGGCGCAAGGAACGACCATCTCGATCGGCTCCCGTGGGCAGATTCTTGGTTGATTCCCGGGTCCCCTCCCGCTGAAACAGCCCACTCGAGCTCCTGCCAGTGCCGAGCGAGCTCTGGGGTTTTGCCGAAACGCTCATTGTATGTCCTTTGGGAGCGCTATTAGCGCCCCTCCCCAGATCAGGGAATAAGGTCGGCACAGATAGGGTTGGTGTTCTGTTGTTTTTTTTTTCTCCGGGCGACGGGCGACGGGTGCCGCCGACGATGACATCGTTCTCGGCCGACCCAAGGGCAAGCTAGCTTAGCGACTGGTACGCCACAGGGCTCTCTCGACCAAGGACCACCGGTCGCGCTTACACAGCAGCGTCGCAAAAAGGAAGAAGCACCAGAAGCACAAGCCGTGATGCCCAACCATCGTCATGGTCTCCATCAAAGCGTAGCATAGCCCACGAAAATTTTTCCCGTGTCAAGTGTCATCATGTTTCGGAACCCGCCCAGTGGCTTTGTGGTTCGTCAGGGCCAGACCATTTAGCCCACATTGCAAGACCGCACGAGCTCAAGGCGCTGCTGATCTCCAGAATAAAAAAAGATGCGCTGGCAGAGTTAGAGACCCAGACCCGCCAAGCATGACGTTACCATTTGCTTCGGCCCAGACCAGTCGCAGTGCTCGCTTGCGTGCCGTGCCTGGGCAGTCGCGCAATACCGCAGACCGAGGGCTCCCGAGGCATCATCTATCTGCTTATGTAAATCAATTGAGATACGGAGGTCGACGGGGAAACATGGTGCGCGGCACCCAGAGGACCGTGCCGGCCTTCCAATTTTGGGCCACCGGGGGACGGAGACAGGGACGGGATGATATGATAATGGCATTGATGGGGAATGAATGCAAGCTCGTGGCCGGAAGAGAGGCTTCGGGGGCCCTGGTGGCATGCAGTGCCGGCCGGAGTCCCCCAGGGACAAGGGACGTGTGGGGGGAACGGTCGTCTTCCTTTGTTCTCTGGCATTTGGGGTGGTATCATGGCACGCCTGCGGTAATTGTCGTGGGCCCATTGCCCGCGGACGGTGGTGCAACGTCCAAGGGCCATCTGCCGTTCACTGTCATGTGGTCCGGGACGGAGACCGGAACGAAGCGAGCAAGAGACGAAGGGGAAGGGGAAGGGGGAAATGGGGGGCCATCAGTGGCTGTGGTTCGCATTAGCACGCAATTACGGATGAGCTGGAAGCATGAACTGGAGCATGACACGTCTGGATTTTTCCTTGCTAACTTAGTGCAAAGCCTGCTACTGTTTACCTCATCGCGACTCCGATTGCGAAACTAAGTTTCAAGCCGCCCTTCTAGCACATCTCCAGTGCACAGCTTATGGAAGGCCTGTGGAGCCACAACGGCTGGGGGCGCTGTTGCAGTCTGACGTGGGTGCCCGTCCGACTCCGGCGGGGACAATCCCTTCAAGTGCCGTGACTGCTTCCAAAAAAAAAATCGAAACAGCCAACAATAGCGCAGGAACAGGAGTCATCGCCTGTGGATGGGGTTGCATGGAGCCCCAGTTGGCGCGTGCGAGAGACATGTCAAGTGCGAAGTAGAGAGGGAGAGAAGTTTGTTTGTCTTGAGAGGGTGAAAAAAGTCTTTGCCTATAGTATGCTATGCTAATGCTGTGCTATGCTATGCAGTCTTCCGTGGTTCCTGTCGATATGGCCAATCACCCCAAAGTGATGGCCCCAAGCAGTGAGCAGCCCCCCTCCCAAAGACGTTCCCGTCCCAGTAAAAAGAAATGACCGGCTACCTGCCAGGTCGTCCTGTGCGCCAATACTCTTGTCAAGTATCCCAAAACGTGTGCATCCATGCCGCCCCCAGCGGGTTCCTGACGCTGTCGTATCCCAGATATCATGATATTTCCCCCCATAGCTCCATTTGCTCCCGTAATCCATGCTCTGAAACAACATGCGATGTCAACTCCAGCCTGTATTTGGTACAAGATGCCTATGATGGCTCCCGTATCCCATCAACCCATTGCTGGGCAGAGATCCGCCCGGTAATTCCAGCGAGTCGGTTGAGATAACGAAGTCGTAATGAAAAATAGAAAAACAAACTTTTTTTGGTATGCAGTGCTCCAATGTAATGCCCTTCTTGGTACAGCAAGAAAACAATTCAAGAAAAAAGAAATGTGACGGCGTGTGAAACGTGTGTGGTGTTATGATGTCGAATTGAGTAGCGTGGTCGGTCGGGGGTTAACCCGGGGTATATCAAATGTTTATGGTAAGGTTGAGTGGTGGTGGTGGTGGTGGTGGTGGTGAAGAGTCCGACCGAGTTCTGGTCGGTTTGTTTGATTGAAGCCATTTAGTAAGAACGTCGTCGCTGCATCCTCACTTGCTCGAAGGAGACAGCGTAGGCTCGAAGTTCTTGTCTGGTCTTGTCGGAGAGCTCGCTGGATGTTGAGGTGCTCTGGATGGAGCAGAGGCTGCTGTGGGAGCTGGAGGGTGTCAGGGCTCGGTTGGAGGTCTGGTCGACAGTGGTGGGCTTGTATGTGTGGGTGGAGGCGCTGCCGTATGGCCTTGCGTTGGTGAAGTCGTAGGCGGGAGTGAGGCTGAGGCCCGAGTTGGAGGATTTCGTCGACCAAGGGTAGGGAGGAGCGAAGCCTGGAGAGCTGGCTTGCGAGCTTGGTGTCGAGGTCTTCTCGAAGTCGGCCAGTCTGCACGATTCGGAGCAGTAGGCGTCGGTGGAAGAGTGAACCTGCTTGTCGCAAGCAAGGCAGAAGGAGTGAGCCCAGTCGAAATCCATTGTGATGGTTGGAGTGGTGGTCGGTTGTGAAGTAGAAGAGTTGAATGCGAAGACGAGAGAGTGAAACTCTGGCGTCTTTATACGATCGAGAACCCGGACGAGGCCAGAAGAAGTTGGTCAAGCGGAAGGGTTCGACGAAGGTTGGTTGGTGTCAAGTGGAAGAGAGGTGGGGGACGAGGTGTGAAGATTACAATCGTAAAAGGCAAAGAGCAAGAGGCGTCAGGCAAAAGGTATCCAGACGTATCAAGAGCTCAAAGATAGAAAGAGGCAATGGCAGAGAGAAGGAAGAGTCGAAGTGGTGATGGTGAGGAGGAGAGGGTTGATGTTGGAGGGCGGAGGAGGGAATATGTATATTCTGCTCACCCACTGGGCACAGCCTGGAGGATGGAGCAGAGTTGCTGGACACCCATGGCAGTACTTTGTACATTGCCTAATAAAATGTGGAGGAGGGTACCACGGGTCATCCACGCCCGCCTGAAAAAGCGTAGCTCTTGAGACGGGCAGGGTGAGGGCGGCAAGGATGGGCCAGCAGCCCCACCACATGCCCTGCAGCAGCAGATGCTAGCGCCAGCAAGGATTTGCCCAAGGTGCAAGGCAGGGTGCGTACACAACCCACGTCCTCATTCTGGCTTTGTGAAAGGGGGGTGCAGCACGCCTGGGTGTCTCAGGCATCCAACCAAGGGGGTGTGGGGTTGAGAAGGGTGTCTGGGTACGAAACTAATGGACCCAGGCGTGGGTGAAATGCTCCAAGGCGTCAAAGGCGTGCTTGAAGGCGTGTGAGTTGCAACAGCAGCAGTCCTGAACGCTGAGAGGACGGCGACCCCATAGCACACAATACAGTGGAAGCCCGGCGAGGCGACCCAAGACACACCATCATCGGCGTGTGATTTGATTTCTCTCGACTGGCGCTCCAGGCGGCACGGCGGGCTGGCCAGGCACGAACTCAACTGAACGGAAACGAGATGAAGAAGAAAGGAAAGAAAAAATTTTCACCTCTAGTCCTCACGCACGCAGTCAAACACGATTGTAGCGAAACGAGAATTCTCGTCTGAGTCACCTCGTGCTGATTTGAGGGCCCTTGATCTGGGCCAGAGGGTCCCGGATTCCACCGCGAAGCCATCAGCCGAGATTTTGGCTGGGGCCTGGGCTGATGAACACCACAGCGACATCGGTGGTGGGCAGATGTTTGCCTCCGTTGCCTCCTCGCCCGTGCAATTCTGCACGGCAGTGTCCGCACTGCACCGCAACGCGCCTGCACAGCGCTGCACAAAGGGTGTGTCTCTGCCTTTTTTTTTTTCCCTCTTTGCCTCCCATGTTGCCCACGCTCCGTGGTGTGAGCCTCGCCCGCAAGTGGCCTGCTCTTGTGCCCACTGGCGATATTTTTTTATCTCTCGTCAGTCCGTGTCGCCCGCATTCTCCAGCCAGTGTGACCTTTTTTTCTTGACTAAGGACCCAGTGATGGTCATCGTGAGTGTACACCAAGTGGTAGTGCAATTCGCTCTGAATCTGGTGTGCTGGCTACCAAGGTCGATCCCCTAGCTGCTGGTCGCTATTTCTGCTGGTCTGTCCACTGTGGGCTCCTACTCGCTGGAACGCACCATATCCGCCAAGTCTAGGCCTGAGGCAGAAAACTCAGGAGAACTCAGCGGCCGCACACTCCAACCATGCTACCGCATGCGGACTAGTGTGTCTCTTGTGAGGATCTAGGCCCTTTGTGGCATGGTCGCAAGCTCCTCTCCTTCATCCCTAAACCACCACCCCCCAGCAGGACAGGCCATCTCCCTGCCAGTGTCCACTTTTAGTCCTTGGCTTCAAAGGGGTCTCCACTTTCGCTTCCCCACCCGAGCACGCAAGTGCCTGCTGCAGTGACTTGAGCCTACCGTCATCTGTGTTCATTGCCCAGCTTGAGCATGGAAACCTGTCTGTCTTACGAATTTTCACATCCCAGTGCATTGCGAAACGGGTCAGGCAGAGTCAACGATCCAAGATGTAAGACTTCCGAGTCTAGATCGAAGTCCTCCAGGGTATGAGAGAGCGAAGAGAGACATATAGGCACGGCACGGCATCGCTTCGCATCGTGCTCAGCTGCAAGGTTCGCCCGGTGTTTCCAGGTCTCAAAGCCCATGCCAGTCTGGTTCTGGCTGCCGCCGCAGCTGGCCTCCACCTCCGGGCGTGCTGTGCACATCCAAGTGTCTGGCTTTCATCATGGGAGGTGACAAGTGCACAATGCCTCGAGGCTTGACGTCTCAAAATGGCACTCTGCTTCCCCTTCCGCACCTCGGTTCTGCACACACTGGCCACTGATCAACATCTGCATCGGCTCCCCCAAAACTCGCATGCGCGGAATTCTGGCTGAAGCAACAGGCGTCGCAGTGACGCCATTTTCGCAACTGCGTTGCAGGTTTGCATACTTCCCATCAGGTACGCAATCTGGGGGCTGTGTGGGCCTGCCCCAGAAGGGGATTCCGAGAGGGGACAAGACCAAACTGCCTAGTGCCAAATGGAGGTGCAGTACGACCTCTCCAGACCTTCGACTGCGCTAGACGCATCACTTCATTGGTGGTTTGTCATGCGCCTCCTGCACCCCAAACCAAAGGTTCAATGTACCGTAAACAATATTGCAACTAAGATTTTCCGCATCCCTTAGTGGCAACCGTTACACCCTTTTCGAAGAGATGGAGGGCAATTGCTTGGCTCCAGACAAGACAAGGTTGACAACATCCGACCGGTTGCAATACCTGCAGCACCAAGCGCCCTTCGCCACAAGAGGCATTTCCCCAGGGGAACCGATCAACCGCTGCGATCTACAGCCGGCCAAGGACGAAGCCAATATTTTTTTTTTTTCGTGGCATCAAACTTCTTACTTTTTCGTTGCCACTGCCTTGCCACGGTGTTTTACTGAAAAAAATGTTGGATGCGTCGTGTCCAGGTTAGGGCTTGGCATGATATGATATCAAAACCATAATATTCCCCTCCCATCCACTCCCTCCCAGTATGTCCATGGTTGGCTTGGTACGCCGTCGAGCTGATTATGACCCATCGTATAGTTGAGACATGCTGCCAAGAAAATGCACGCCGGTCACATAGATGGCCGCCAGCCGGAGACTCGGTTCGATACGTTATGCTGCGCCGTTGGTTGCTGTGCTTCAAGAGTTGGCGGCATGGGATCGCCAACCAGAAGCCACCTCTGCATCTGTGTCAGGTAGATTGTCAATAGCTCCAGTCCCTTGATCTGCCGGACAATAATCGTGTAGCCTACCCCAGGCCCACCAATATCTTGTGCCGTACTTGGCAAAACAGGCTCTTGTCTGTCTTATCGCGACCTCGAGAAACCATGTGGTGGTGGTTTCTTGTCGAAGCTAGCCACCCAGGCTAGTCTATTTTGGCTTCCACCTGCTTGAAAGCGGGGGCGGAGGAAGCGCTAAGCAAATCATGAAGACCCTCGCCTCTCCACACCATCAACATCAAGGAAGTGAGGTCCTAAATATTGCCACCTGACCTCTAATGCCAACCTCCTTTACACTCTTTCAGAAACCCGAGTTGTAGTATCGCAATCTTGTGTTACTCATGGAGATTGGGAGGTCTGGGCAGGCAAGATCCCGTCATCCGGCCTACATCTCGAGGTCTCTCATTTCACGTTCCCAGACCACACCCACCAACCTCTGGCTGCCCCTGCCAGGGGTCGAAGAGCATCCTCTGAGAGCATCGGGGTGCTGCATGACGCTACAGCGAGACGCCGCGTGCCCTCGTCATGGCTTGGGCATCTCACATCATACTTGCCCGGGGTAATGTCGACATGAGAAGCGGAAGCGGACTCATCGCCTCGCAATCCAAGACATACACAATGCTAGAGGAAATGGAGTTTCTAAAAAAGAGTGAGTCTGTCCCGAGATAGTCTATGTTACGCCTCAGTACAGCTGGGGATTTCGCCTTCCCGGCGGCCGCCCCAGGTCGAAATGTCTGAAGCTGTTCGGGTCGCCGCGGTTTATCGCAGAGATCCTAAAAGCCACCCAACACCATCTGGAACGCAACCCGTCGAGCTAGCAAAACAAAACCACATTGATTCGCTTAAGGAGGAGGGGCGGGTTGGATTGACGAACGACGGATACTGATGCAAGACTCGGCCAATAACAGAGTGAGAGCTTCAGTCAAGTGCCTCCCAGCAGCGTGGGCGCCTAGCCTGGGGTTTCACCACCTGAGCCTTCTCCAATACCGAAACATGGGAGGGACATGCTACACATGCTGCGGGCGACGAATGTGCGCCAGATACTGACGCTGCAAGTGGAGTCCCACGCGCTGCAGAAGCAAATGACTTGTGTCGGCAACGGGGAAGCAATCATGAAACTCCACGACGAAAGGAGCCGTACGATAAGAGCTGGGGGAGATCCGCGTCCTGCAAGCATGGGCTCATGAACGGCGCGATCTCGACGACAAAGTCGTTTGGCGCTGTCGATCAGCGTCCATCATCAGCGTCTCCTACAGGCGCAATGCGTTTTGAAGCTGAATCTGTCAGGAATTCCATACGAGGCTGGGGTTAGAATGGCCGCCATGAGACCAAAGTGCCATCATGGATAATCAGAAACCATGGCGTTTTTTTCCCGCTTCAGAGACACTGGTAAACCCCACCCGACATGACATGGAATACGGAACTCCCGTGCCTCCAGTCATCCACCACGAGGGACAAAATGTGAGGTCTGACAGCTTGCGTGACCCCCAACACGAGTGAGCTTGCAGTGCGCCCGCAAGCGAGACGGCAGCGAGATATGGCGTACATCGGCTAATATCAGCCAGGACTTATCGGGTGGACAACCGAATGGGTGAGATGGCCCCCCACGTTCACTGATCAGATATGTGTGTATGCATCTCAGTGAAAGCAGAGTGTGCCCCATCGGACAACCTCCCCAGAAAGGAAACAATCCCATTGCTAAGCCCGGGGGAGCGCTCGGCCGAGGCTACAACAGTGCACGGCCAATGTCCGGACGAGACAAACGAGACAAAGACATCCTGCGCCTTTCCTCGTGCGGCCATCTTGACGAGTCTGGACCAAGCCCAAGTCTCATTTTAAGACCATTTTTGACCGGTGTGCCGGGTTCAACAGTTCTGAGCCTCGGGCTGCAAGAAATGCGTGCTCAGAAGGCCATGCTGTTGGTTAATGGCACCACGGTTTGCAAGCCACGAACTAAAGCGAGAAACCAAGCTGGGGTGCTGAGCGCTAGCTGGACGCACTGTCCACGCGGGAACCAGGAAGCTCCCTCATCGGCTAGCCCTAGGCTATGGCCACTCAGGGATCCATTCCTCCCCAGTCTCTGTCTGTCTCAATTCAGGAGCTGCAGCTGGGTTTGATTACAGGCTCCCACTGTCTTGGTGATTGAGTTTGGCTTCACTTGCTTTCCATCGTGCAGCGCATGCGCGAGAGGGTTCTGGAGCTGGAAACACCATGCGCACGTCCCTGCGCGATCTGGTGAACCCGCAGCACTTGGCTGCATCGTAATACAAACCGAGGGCCAGGATACTGTCCTTAGGCAAGTCTTACTTCAGCAGTCAGCTTCTACAACTAGTTGTATCCGTTATTACCACCCACAATCCCTAAAAAAGATGTATATTGTCAAGAAGGGGAAAATAAGAGGGAAAAAATAAGCCCCTTCCATTGGATTACTGATCTGAGAACCGGAGGCGCCTTGAATGGGATCTCTTCCTCATGCGGTCGCAAAATTTTTTAACCTCTCATGTCCCTGCTCGGCCTGGCCGACGGTACTACACCCCGAAACAACGTTATCGAGAGGCGCATGCAGCGAAACGAACAGGCACAGCCAAGAGGAGAGTTCGATGCAGCGTACAAGCCTGGGCTCGATCGTCCAGGGCTTTCTCGGCGGACAGTAAGAAGCACCTGGTCGTCTGGTGGTGGTGGGCTCATTGATCACCTCACCCACCCAAACCCAAAGACCATCCTTGACTACTAAGAGCTAGCTAGATACGTACCACAACCAACCCTAGCCCCTATTCTAAACGCCCGTGCGGGCAACGAGGTGGCTGTTTAAGGTGCAAAATGGACAAAGGCCCAGAAAGGTTGTAATGAGCGCCTTCAAACGCCACCTTGGCCTGAGTTGGGCAACCGCGAAGTCGCTAGCCGAACAACACCAAGCTACCATTTTTAGCATCCCTCGTCGCCGGCGCTAATAAAGGATGAAAGATGCCGCAAAAGCAATATGAACCAAAGATGCAAGAGGGGAACGGGGAAAAAGCGAAAGAAAAAGAAATATGAGCAAGGAATACGATCGCGTCTGGTGCCGCCTCCGCAGACCATCCGTCATCGATGACAAACGAGAGGAACGAACAAGCGCTAGCCAAGCATCGCCAGCTGTCATTGAACCTAGCGGCTCGTTGACGAAGCGAGAGCGAAATGAAGAAATTTATTTGCGAAGAGTTTCGGCCTCGTTCTGCGGCGGTACCTTGCATCTGGTCAACTGCGAACCATCAAGATTACCAGTCGGTAGGGACGGCTCATGCAAGTCAGCGGGCGAGAAACTGAGATGACAGGAGGGCTATGAGAGGGAACCAACCAGCTGAGCTGGAGGTCAGATACAAATATGCCAGCTAGTCCAACAAGGTCTGTCAGCCAGCCTAGATTCGACAAGGAAGTCCTCCACAGCCTGCTTTGGGACTGCAGTGGTGTGGGCGCTTGCTATAGCCATGGGAAGCCCGCAAGTTCTCATTCGTTGAACGACCTACATGATCTGACAGCTAAGATCCAGCACAAGGACCAACAAGAAAATTTTCTGAGGCTTCGTGATACCCTTGTGCAACCCAGGGGGTCGCCACCAACCAACAATTAAGCCAGCCGTTATCGAGTACGAATGGGCATGCCAAGAGATATCCCCCCAGAACGCCCTCCTGGACAGGGTTCAACCCATGACACTCATCCCATGATGGAAAAGCGCTGTTCCCGATTCAGAATGATCGACAAATAGCCTCCTGTGGCTCTGGCTGTTCTCTGGGGCTAGCGCTGGCTGACTCTAATTGCACACCCTTCCGTTTTGTTCTTAGCTTCCTTTCTTGGTAGCCTGACTACAATTTTTTTTTTTTTCAACTTTGGCTCCCCTGTCATTCTAAAAAAGAGTTGCCGCCAGAGAAAGCCAAGCTTCATTTCGGCTTTAGGCGTGGATCGCGATAGAGGACGATGGAGCCCGAAAAACGGATCGGCCGATTGGAGTGACGACATTTTCCTTGACAGGGCAGAGCTAGCCTTAGGTCAAGAGACCAAAGATAAAGGTGGAGGAACAAAAGTGGTTCAGTGGGAGTCTCGACGTGACACCAGAAGCCCCGTGAGGTGATGCCATGTCGAGATTGGGTTGTGCGATACGTAGAAGAGCACGTTTTTTTGGCAAGGCTGTGGGGCGATGTCAAAGCACTGCGCACAAGCCCAGGGCATCGTGACACGAGGGTGAGATCTTCCATCACATCATCAGCTTGGCAAGTCGTCAGCTCAAGGCT
Source organism: Calonectria hawksworthii (assembly GCA_020975415.1). Taxonomy (NCBI): domain Eukaryota; kingdom Fungi; phylum Ascomycota; class Sordariomycetes; order Hypocreales; family Nectriaceae; genus Calonectria; species Calonectria hawksworthii. Next base: position 866,351 of record JAHXZK010000005.1, on the reverse strand, counting down.
GTATGGGCAAATGGCTGGCTCTGTTCTAGTGGTTGCCTCTTTCTTTTCTTCCTTGCATTTCTTCCAAACCAAAAAAGCTAGATTCGCGCAACGGGGCGAAGCGCTCATGCCGTAGTCCGGTCGGCCCGGGATCCTATCGAAACTCTCTGTTCCTGGTTGCGTTGATTGATTAACGGATTGATCGCCGTGCACACGTTTCACGGACTCCGTACCTGAACGATACTCCGTTATGCAAAGTTTTTTCTCTTCTTCTCCTCCGTCTCTCTGTTTTCTCTCAAAAAAGTTTCTTGGCTTGGTCTGGGCCCGTGTCATGAGCAGCCGCTCGCTTCCGATGAAGCCGCCCACGGGCGAGGGCAAAAACACCTCATTGGCTCACATACGCCAGCGGGCGTTGTCGTCATATGAGGATTGGCCCAGGAGCCGAACGACATCATCGAGCCTGGTAGCTGGAGACACTAAGGGCCAGCCAAGGTCCAAACCGAGATTTTCTTGTCATCATTGTATTTCTGCTTCGGGAAGAAGCCATCTCTCGTCAACAAATTCTTCTCCGATCGGGGCAAGATTCGCTGAGTCACTGCAAGATAATCAGGGTCCCGCATCCACTCTTCCCGTCCAGTTCGCAGAAAGCGGATACAGGGAAAAAATTTTCGATGATGCTCTGTGCTTTTCACCTTGTCGCTGGCGATAAAGCAAGGTCACCCTCGAAGGATGGCCCCTGAGATAGGTGAAGCTGGGCTCGGGAGGCACGGGGAGGATGGGGGTTCCGTCGCTCGCTCGCTTTTCCACCCCCAGCGGCAGGCAAAAACTCTAAGACCACCAAAGTCCCGGGCCCCCGTTCTCGCTGCGACGCTGAAGAGCTGCTGGTGGAGCTGAGCCGCTCTGGACCTGACCTTGATCCCACTCCAGCAACTAAAGCCCGAGAGCCTCGGGCACGGCATGGCCTATGCGCTCTACGACGTGCCCGTGTACTATTACGACTTGGCCTGGCTGGCTCAGGGGCAAGATCGCACCAAGGATTGTCGGCATCAATGCCATAGTCAGCACGGAATATGAAAATGCCTATCTGAGATAGCTGCATGCTACATCGTAGGAAACAGGTAGGGGGAGGGGTGTTGTTGGCTGGCCAGGGAGCTTTGTTTTTCATGACCCCAGGCTGTGCTCGATTGACCATGCCATTTGCACTTTGTGTCACCGTACATGGATAGGCCGTGTTCGCCTTGCCTCGACTTCCTCTTGCGCTTGCTTACATGCACTTACACCTTAAACCCGGGAACAACCTCACCTCCCAGCGCTTCACCGCGGGCTGCTAGTTACGGGGTGGCTTGATGGAGCGGCGGGACGATGCCCACAATTAGTGTCAAAGCAAGGGGACTGCTTTTTTGTCGGTTTGTTTTTCTTCTTCCCCGTTCTGCGGCCTCTGCTGTTCCTGCCGCAGCTTCTGTATCTTGCCGGGTTTGTGTAGCATCGTATCATGTCCACCCACGCTGTCCTTGCTAGTCGATCTGACAAGTCACAAAGCTCCCCCGCATTTCTCTACTGCAACGGCCGTCGGGCCTATTTGGCCATACAGCAGCGGCCGCCAGTGCCACTGAGGACATGTTGCAGGATGCCGGCCGAAGCCGCCTACCTACCTGCCAATCCCGAGGGCGATTGAGAGGCATTTTGGGATTTTGGGGGGTTCCCCTTCTTTGACAGCACCGCTGTAGTGCAGAAATGGGACCTTGGCAGGAAGAGGCATGGCTCCGGGAACATGAAGGCTGCAGGGCGAAGCAAAACGCCGAGGCGCCCTCTAGGACGGTTCGAGGCTCTCACGTCCCGTCTGTGCGGCGCCCTTTCGCTTGGGATTGTCTGCTGCACCTGGACGCTCTGGGGAAGAGGGCGTGCAGAGGGCGGGCACAGGGGCTTGCCGCCTCGTCCCGTACTTGGCCTGGTGCTTGACGGGACTCGCCTCCCTTCGATAACGACCGTCACCGTTCAGCCTCCGGGACTATTGAGGGCACTGGGCAGATCCATGTACTCGGGGATATCTCTACTACGTGGTGGCTTGTGTCGGCTGGGGACGGCGCAAAGCAGAGACGCCCGCTGCTGCAAGAAACCCCAAAAAAGGCGAACCCCACGCCCGTGACACTCCGAGATTAGCATTTATCAGCTACGACATTTCTGGGTGGGTGTTGAGACAGCGGGACAGAGGCTTGTCGCTGTCGGACAACAGCCGCGTCTAGCCAAGGGATCCGTGGCGAGCATTGGCCTCTCAGAAGCGAGAGGGAATAAAAAAATTTCATCATCATTGATCAGGGAAGAAAAAAGCCGCGACGGCGTCGTTGCATCGCAGGTCGCCCTTGGTCAAACTGGCTGCAACCTTGGAGGGAATCGGACTAATCGATGCCAAAGTTTTTCTGGTTTGCCACGCAGGCCACGCAGACAGAAGGATTTTTTTAGGACGCTCTGCGCAGCACAGCCAATCACAGGCGCCATCGCTGTTCCCCAGATTGTCCAGTGGGCCGCCCCCAGAAAATGAGTGGGCCCCGGCGCGCGACGGAGGCAATGCGCCCTTGAAAGCCACTGTCGCTTGCTGCAGGCGTCCTGTCTGTGGGTTCTAGGCGACGCCGCGGTGCAGAATGGGAACAGGCAAAATCCCAAGACACGGAGGCACCAGCTTTGCAAATCGTCATATCACTTTTCCCGATGCGCTTAGCTGGGCCGGAGCATAACACAAAGAGGGGTCTCTGTGGCTCTCGGACTTCTCTGGGCGCCGCCGCCGGTTATCTCGGTCGTGGCTTGGCTCCCGTTCACCACCAGGTCGGCGACCGTCTGAAGTTTACCAGGGAAAGGGGAGGGCCACGGGGCCATTTTTCGAGCTGCGACTGCCCAATGCAATGTCTCGCATGGCACCAAAACGAGTCCGTCGATACGGATGCTCCCAGATCCGTTGCCCTGGGATTGCCCACGTCCGTGGTGCCATTTCATCGTCAGCAGACATCCAAGTTACCACCATGGCAGAAGAGACCAGCTGCAAGCACGCCTGGTAGGGGTTCATCTGCTCTGACGGGCAGCTCTTGTCTCGCGGCATCTTGCCTGCCCGCTCTGGGCCGGGACGGCATCTCACTCCCATGCAGGTAGGTGTAACCCCCATTGTTTTTCGTCGGTCCTTTGACCATTCCCATTCCCATTCCCAATCTCCCCCTCACTTTCACCCAGCATCCCGTGTCGACAATCTCATTTCTCAGAAAAATACCCCCCTCAGCCGTGCCATGTCCATGTCCGCGCCTACTGCGCTGGGCAACAACGTTTCATCCCAACCCAGGTCTGGGGTGGCTAGGCCGCGCGGGGTGATTTACAGCCCCGTCCGATGATGTGCGCCCAGCCATCCCCTTTCGCTGGAAGCCATCCCCATTTCTTATGATTATTGTTATTAGTTTCGAAGCTGTGTGACAGCGGGATGGGTCCCTTGAACCTTTTTTTTTTCTCCTTGGCCAGTTGTTGTCCGTCCCAGACAAGGGACCCAGCAGAAAATGCGGAGGTGGCGTCAGAGTGCTGCGCTAAATGTCTCGGTTGCCGGCGCTGAAGGGCCCCATGTGACCAGTCTCTTCAACCCAGGGAGACAGCTCCTGCAGGAACTCGTGAGGGTCAGTCTGGTCGTCGAGGTTGGTGCCGTGGTGGGGGCGAGGGTGTTTCGATGACAAGAGGGAGAAGAAAAGCGCCGAGGGTGCATGAAGATGGGTGGGCGTGAGTGTGTGTGGTGTAGTGACATGACATGGCTTTCCATGTGGTGGTTAGCACCTTCTATTCTCTGCTTCTTCACCTTTTGGGTTTGGGCGGAGTGGGCAATGTGACACTTCACGGGACTCGACGAGACTGTCAAGTGGGCGATTGCCCAATAGATTGTGCCTGTTTACGTGGACAAGACGTAATCTTGGGCTGCGCATCTGGGGGCGTCATGTGGTTGCTATAGGGTAGGATGGACGCCAGGCACATTGACAGCTATCATGGCATGGGCCTCTCATTCAGCTCTCGGAGTCGCTACGGCAGTTAGGTTGCATGACATCTCGCCTTTCGTTTTCGTGTTATGCACCCTTCCCCCTCCCGTCAGGTTCTCGAGGGGGGAGGCTCCAACTATAGCCTCTCCACGTTGACAGGTCCCCCCACGTGCATCATCGCCTCCAATACGAGCCTCACAGCATTCCGATGTAAACGCACATCTGCTACGCACCAAGGCCAAGACCACTCTGGAAGAGACTCCAAACCCGAGACATGCCACCATGTAAGCCAAACGCAACGGGACACGACAGGAAGTACTGCGATAGAGCAACATGCACCTATACCCAAACAATCCGCAAAGCCGCCGAGACGCTGGCCTCAACCTATGCTGTCACCAGTCGCGGGATAACGTCCACGTCGTCTACGACCTGTCTATTATCCTGTGCTTGCATTCCCGACGAAAACCGATGGAAACAGCCTCATGTAGCCACCCTGACAGATAAGACCATGCCGTGCGTCATTCCTCCCTCATGCATTGAGCCGCCCACCCTCCTTCTTCTTCTTTCTGTATGTCTGTTTCTCCTCAAAAGGCGATAGATTCGTGTAACTCGCCGCTTGGACCCGGAGTTCTGCAATGCGCCCTCCGATGGAGCGTCTCCGTGCGACGTTGAAGCCGACGTGAACACGCATGCGCGCACCCGAAGCTCAGTGACATGTCGTTCGCCCGAACCGGTGCGGGTAGCGGCATCCTTTCCTCCTCATTTTTTGGGGGGCGTGAGAAGGAGAGAAGAGAGGGGGAAATTTCCGTTCTGGGCCGGGCACAGGGAATACAGACACAAGAGGCAGCGAGAGTCCCCCTCCCGTGTGCGACTGGCTGACCAGAGAGCCCCGAGGGGTTGGTGTAGAAGCCAGCAGTGACGACACCGCGCAGCTCGATGTTGCGTGATGGAGATATGGGGGTTGGATTAAATCTCGATAACCGCCGGCGTAGATTTGAGTCGTTTTCGTTGGTGGAGAGAGAGAGAGGGAGAGAGAGGGAAAGAGAGGGGGGCGTGTTTCCTGAACTCTCACGTGCGTGCCGTCGTGTCTCGAGTTGATGATGATGGCAGCCAGACGGGCTCTCCTTGCGCCCGAGGCAGCAGCCGCACTCAAGGGTCCAAATGGGAACACAGCCAAGGATTGTGATATCGGTACACCAATGGATGAATTATGCTGCAATGCCGAGATAAGCCACCGCTTAGGAGCGGTATATGCTTTGACGCGCTGTTTGGGATGGCTGGAATGGCTGGATGGATATCCCATGAAACCATTCCTTCAGGGTCCTGTCAAAGAAAAAAAAAAGCAACTTTGCGGTGGGCTCGTCAAGGGTATCTCCCGACTGCTATCTCAGGGTCCGGCTTGAATTATGCTCGGTGGGGACCCATCCTTTGAGTGTTGAATATATTGCACAGGACTGCGTGAACGAATCAGTGCTTTTGGAGGGCAGTTCATTTGTAACCACCATGCTGCCGCGATATCCACGATAATCCGCAACGCCTCGTCGTAGTTGTCATCACATAGATCACGCCATTCGCGACGTTATTGGATGATGTAGACTCCAAAATAGTGCTTCTTTGACTGCCACGGACCTTCTCTCCGCCTTCACCGACTGTTAAAGTATTGCAAATACGGGGAGTGGTGTTAGAAAGGAGCCTCAATTCTTCGTGGTTACGTTCACACCGAATGCTACCTGTGGCCCTTCTATTTGCTCCTCCATCGTGGATCCAAAAGGGCCCGCAAAGGGTCGATACGAGGAGCATCAGTGTCCGCTATGCGATGGGTCTGCGACGAAACTAAGACAACGAGCGGTTCGAAACTTTCCATGAGGTCCACTGGAAGGTTGATGGGGAAGGGGGGAGGGGAAGGGACGAATGTAGTCTGCAATGCGGTGTATTGAGGCCAGGATCTAATTGTATCCTCGCTTATTGCTTCCGACTTTTCATTCATGGTAGATCATGCGATGCTATGGAGGAGAGGCTGGCCTCAGTGGGAAGAAGAAAAGCGGACACAGCGTGGTGTTGTCCATTGAAGATGGCTTGGGTTGGTGGTGTAAGTGGTCCGGCTTCTGGGCCCAAACGCCATATTGGATGTTTGAGGAGAGATGAGATGAGATGTTATCTTCGCTATTGCAATAACGACTACGTTCAATTGGAATCCATTGTTGTCAAGATTCCAAAAAAAAACAACAACAATGAACTGTGTGTGTTTTGAGCTTTAACATGTTGAGATATTGAAATGTCAGCATTTGGATTCATCTAGCAAGGGAAACAACTCAACATGACTATTTACGGAACATGGCTAGAAAACTTTCAATCCCATGGTACATCTTGATAATCTTGTAAATCTCAGAGAAACAAATATCTCGGTTCAAAGGTATTGGATAACAACTAGTTGCTGGGTATTGGGGATAGATAGATACATGGCAAAGTGAACAGCGGCGACTCTGGATCCGTGATAGTATCTGATCTTAGCAAAGACGACCAAACTTTTTCTATTCTTCTTTCTTTATTTAATTCTTTCTCTATTTCAAAGTAACCAACTCCTCGGCGCTTGTGGGGTGAATGGCCACGCAGCTGTCAAAGTCAGCCTTGGTGGCGCCCATCTTGACAGCGACACCGAAACCCTGGAGCATCTCGCCGCTGCCCTGGCCCATGATGTGCAGACCGACGACCTTCTCCTCGGGACCGGCAGTGATGAGCTTGTAGTTGGTAGGGCCCTTCTGCTCGGGATCCATCATGGCGTAGTACATGGCAGTGAAGCCAGTCTTGTAGATCTTGAGGTTCTCCTTGCCGTACTTCTCAATGGCCTGGGGCTCGGTAAGACCGATGCTGCCGACCTCGGGGTGAGAGAAGACGACCGAGGGGATGTTCTCGTAGCTGAGCTTGAGGTTGGAGAACTCGGCAGGTCCAAATAGGCGGTGGGCGAGACGGCGGCCAGCGGCAATGGCGACGGGGGTGAGCTCGGCCTCGCCAGTGACATCGCCGAGGGCATAGATGTTCTCAACGGAGGTGTTTTGGTACTCATCAGCGACGATGTGACCTGAGGGGCGGAGCTTGATGCCAGCCTCCTCCAGACCAATGTCCTGAGTCAGGGGAGTGCGTCCGATGGCCCAGATGAGGTGGTCAACGTCGTGGACAACGCTCTCGTTGCCCTCGTCGTCCTTGTAAGTGACGGTAAGCTTGCCGTTGGCGTCCTTCTCAACCTTGCTGACCTGGGAGCGCTTGTGGAGGTTCACACCGATCCTCTCGTACTCCTTGGTGACACTCTCCTGAATCATGGGGTCGAAGCTGCGGAGGAAGTTGTCGTGTCGGATGAAGAGGTGAGTCTCAGTGCCGAGGCCGTTGAAGACGCCGGCAAACTCGACAGCAATGTAGCCAGCACCGACAATGGCAACCTTCTTGGGCTGCGTCTCAATGTCGAAGAAGCCGTCGCTGTCGGTGCCAAGCTCTGCGCCGGGGATTTGGGGAGGAGGAGTGGGCTTGCCGCCAACGGCAACAAGGACCTTCTTGGCGTTGACGAGGACCTTGGAGCCATCGTCGAGCGTCACCTCGGCCTGGTTCTTGGAGAGGAGACGAGCCCAGCCGTGGAGGTAGTCGACCTTGTCGTTGTTGAGGTTGCGCTCGTAGATGCCATTGAGGCGCTTGATGTAAGCATCACGCTTGGTCTTGAAGGTGGTCCAGTCGAAGGGGGCGGTTTCCTGAACCGAGAAGCCATACGCCTTGGCGTCGTGGATGGCCTCGGCGAGGGCGGCGGCGTTGTATGTAACCTTCTTGGGCACGCAGCTGAGGGAAAATGCGTTAGCGACATGTTCTCATTGGGTGTTTCCAGCGCAATTGCGGCACACCACGGCCGCTTTGGGACTGCTGCGCATGGCTGCCCGCACCAGCTGGGACAGTGGTGGTGGGAGCTATCGACGACTTACCCAACGTTGACACAGGTTCCGCCCAGTCGCTTGCCTTCAACGATGAGGGCCTTGACGCCGTACTTGCTGCTAGCCATGCGCGCGGAGGCGAGGCCACCGCTGCCGCCGCCAATGACGAGGTAGTCGGTCTCCTTGGTGATGGGAGCCATGTTGCGCGGTGTGGTGGACAGATGGCGGGACAGGGAAGCTATTCGCAGCGGGGCTGATCTCGTGGTCGACGACAAGGCGGATGTGCGAGCGAGACGGGCGAAGGCTTGCATGCCTTGATTGGAACGAGGTATGCAGAGGACGGAGGAGTGGGCGCTTTTGGCGGGGGGCGGGGGAGGGAATGTCGTCTTTTATGTGCGGCCTCACTGACGAAAAGGCGTAAGGCGGCGGCGGCGACGGCGACGGAGGTGGTGATGTCGGGGGACTGGAGGGGCCGAAAACGAGCGAATCCGAGGTCGGGAGCGGGCCGGTGGCCTATGAAAGCAGGGCGCAGATAGTGACTGGGGATAGCTTTTCTGGGAGCGAGCGGGCGATTGTGTAATCAGCGCGAGGGGAGCTGCAGCATGGCGATTTGAAATCCACCTCGCCGACTGAAGTTTTGCTTCCTTTCCGCTTTGGGCGAGCTGGGTGGAGGCGGGCAGCGATGACAACACCCGGTGATACCACCTAATTTTGGACCGGGCTGGGCTTGCAAATACAAATTTCGTTTATTTGGAATATGGAAACCTATACATGTTTACGAATTGAGTGCTCGGATGGCCAGATGATGTGGAATCATTGTGATTGCGGCATATCCGCGTGGCCGGTAATTCCCCGTTGCCCGTGATTAGAAATCAGACACCGACCCATGTGGAATATGACTTGGTCCTATGATTCCGCTTGGAACTAACAACAAAACAAAAGGCCATAGCTAACTAAATACATTAGTGAGGATTTTCGGACTGACGCAGGTGGAGTAAATATCGCATCATGATGGTACCTGATGATGCACCCTTCCCAGCCCGAGAGCAACATGTATTACTATATGACAGCCGGACAAGCCGTACGGGAATCGAAAACATTAATTAACATGCTAAGTAAGAAAACAAAACACAGCGCAAACACCGCACAACATAAATGCCCCATTTCCATGATTCTCGTGGGAATTCACGATCAAAGATGTCGTTGTCAAGGTGGCGCTAAAGTGGGGTTTCAAAGCTTAATGGAGGAGTTATGCCTAATAGTGGAACTTGAAGCAAATTGTCAACATGTTTGTCGCATTCTGAATTGAGAATACGAATTCTTCTTCTTGGGGTCCTTATCCGATTCGAGAACAATCGCCCGGGAACCGCCTCAACTGTTTGATGATTTTGGACGAGATAGATCCCCCGCATCTTTCTCAATGCCAACGAATACTATGAACTCCAAACTGACTGAATGATTTCATTTAAGCTATGTTGTTGACGGAGTTGGTAAAATCTATAACCAAGACTATGAGTGGGTTTGTAAAAGCGTTGTAGTTTGGCAAGACGGAAACCATCATTGACCAACTCGAATCAAAGCCGACAGGGTGCAGTATTACATATTCTCGTACAATTTGCTTCTTTTCTCCTCTCTATGCTGATATAAGTGTTCCAGCCCTCAACACCCCTGTTGGAGGAGCCATGCCACTTTCACTTTAGCTTGTCGCGTAGTTTTGGGCGAACGCCACGTCTTCGAGAAGCTTTTTTTCAGGCAATGGAATAATAGAACCTTCTGTGCGCCAAGATTGATGGCTCTTGATAGTCAACAGCCACAAAAGATGGCGCGCGAGCCTTGAGTGCTGGCGCATATGAGCGGGCTCAACGCAAATCCGAAAATGGTGAATGTGGCATAATCGTTTTTCGATGGCACTTGGCGCGCGAGATCACTCTAGTTGTAGTAGATGGGTATGCATATTATACAGAAAAATATTGCGGTAGAAGTGGAGTAGGAACCCGCAAGCTAATCTTGGTAAGACGGAGCGTCAATAACTGGAAATGAGTTGGATTCTGGAAATAGATCATTTAGTTCAGTTATGAAAGCTTTTCTTCACTAGACATCCGCCGTCCGGTCGTGACATTAAATAGCTGCAATAGAACGTAATTATTACGCAAAGCCGACCACAATTGTTTTTATACTATAAGTCTCATTTATGCCGAATCAACTTATTCTGGCTAGGATTGGATTCTAATTGTAGGGATACAGGAAAACAATGCGAAAGGTGGACGAGCTTGAGTTCCCTAGGCTCAATCCTGGTATTGAGAACCCTGCATGGACATCAGAGGCTTGCCTCTTTAATTATGCATGTTTGGGTTCTGATGCGGAGCGAGAATATGTTGCCGATCTTAATTTTGACCTGCAGTTCTTAATAAGTGTGTGTTGAGTTCATTTGTGAAGACTATGATGTTTTTATCTGTCATGCTATTCTTGTCTGTCGTTGCGTCGATAAAAAATATGACCGATAAAGGAGGTTATTGGTTGATGTCTCTCCTGTTTGTTGTTGGATATCTATAGCATACATAGGCAAATGGGCAAAGTAACGAGACATTTGTTATCAAAAACTTAGTAGGTAATAAAAAGAATACATGATATTACTAAAATAGCCAGTATTTTAACCTATCAAGTTAATTATTTTTATATTTTGTTCCAAAGGGTACCCGACCAGAGACGTGGTGGGCAGGCAATGCCACCATCCAGAGTGCATGGCTCGTAGCCTGGATCACATGATTAGGAGAATGGGGTGCTGAATTGAGTTTACGTGGCTCAGGAATGTGGTTGAACAAGTGAAGTCCATCGATTTGATCTGTATGAGGGTTTCCTGGTCTGCGTATTGAGGTGTTGTTAGCCTGCTGCGTGTCTGGCCGTGCCCACAATAATTTCCATGCCAAGGTGACACCGTTGGTGGCATGGGTTGAGGTAAATAAGGCTCATTACGCTGTCATTAGGGGAGAAACACTGGCTTCTGTATAGGTGGCATTCCGACCTGGGAATTGATGACAACACAGAGCCGCCGCGCGTGCCTCGGCTTTTTTTACGCACAAGAACCTTTAAAACACCATCCTGTGCAGCCGTGACTGAAGAGGAATAGGCGTGTGTGGCACTCGGCTACGTGCATGCTACCTACATAATGTGTACATGTGGGGAGCACACGACGAACCTGCCTTCTTCAGGTAGTCAGTGAGGGACAGCGTCTGAGCGGCGTGACCCGGGTTCTATGTGCATTGCTGCAAAGAAAAGAAGCCTTGCAGCACGTGCTGGCCCCTGCATCTGCCATCTGCCATCTAGTTTCCCGTCCCTGCCGAGAGACTTTGGGTAAATTAATTCACCCGTCGAGCACTCGAGAGTTTGAGTTGACAAGCCCGCGAGCAACCTACTCCAATGACGTTGCCGTGACTAGCAAGGTTGCCACCACTACGGCATAGTGGAGCTCCCGCGGGGAGCGGCTTTTGTGTGGCTTGGGCTCATTTGGGAGGGGGGGGGCCCTTGATATTTGGGAGCGAGTTTGGGAATAATTAATGTGCGCCCTGGGTTTTCGAGCCGCGAGGGCGAGAGAGCAGAGCGACGGGAAAAAAGAGTGGCCCCAGGAATGGGATGAGAATCCTCGTAATTCTACCCAATTTTATTTTCTGCTGCTAGAGACCCAACCTATCAGCCCCCATCGTTCCAACGGGTCGTCAGGTTTGACGCTGCAGTCGCCAAAGCTGCAGCAGCGTCAAAGCAGCCGGATCCCAGCACAGCCTAGCGGCCCACCCGAGAGTCTGCCACAGCTCTAGCTCCTGGTTGGTCCATTGGTCTGGCCCAGGTAGCAACACCAACCCCCCAAAACGACAGTCCCAATACCTGACTTCATCGACATCGTCCACCATCAGGACTGCTCCACGCACCTTTCCCTGCCCGCTCTTGCTCCGCGCCGCTTCAGCGCCACTCGTGCTCCGCGACCCGCGACCTGCGCTCTCTGCCCCCGAATACCGGCTTCTTGCATCTCGCCCGATTCTCCCGCCTGACGCCGCCAGGCCTTGTCTCTTCGTCTTAAACCTACGTGGAGCTCGCATGCGCGACAATGGCGGCCGAAGGAGTTTCTGATCCTGGTATTTCATCCATCTCTCGCTTGCCCATCTGCTGCTCTCCGCTGTTCAGAACTGACCGCAAACGTCTTTTCCAGCTGCGCCGAACCTGAACTTGACCCCCGAGGAGAAGAGAGTCTATGGCCAACTCTTCAGACAAGCCGACAATGACAGCGTTGGCGTCGTCACCGGCGAGGTCGCCGTAAAGTTCTTTGACAAGACAAGACTAGACTCCCGCGTGCTGGGCGAGGTTCGTCAACACCAGATCTCTGGCGCCCCCCTTTTTCGACCTCGACTGACATTGTGCGCTACAGATCTGGCAGATTGCCGATAGGGAGAACAGAGGCTTCCTCACCCCGGCCGGCTTTGGCATCGTCCTTCGACTCATCGGCCACGCCCAGGCAGGCCGCGAACCTACCGCAGAACTCGCTCTCCAACAAGGTCCTATTCCGCGATTCGATGGCCTCGGTCCTCCCGCCGGAGCCGTGCCTCCTCCTCCTCCCGTGCCCATGGGCTCTCCCCCTCCGCCCGCCGCCCTCCAGGCACAAAGCACTGGCGGCCCGATCCGAATTCCCGCCCTGACCCCTGAGAAGGTCGCTCAGTATACAAGCCTTTTCGAGCGACAGCCGCTCCAGGGCACTACTCTGCCTGGAGACCAGGCCAAGTCCATCTTTGAGAAGTCGGGCTTGCCCAACGAGGTTCTTGGGAGAATATGGCAACTTGCCGACACTGAGCAGCGCGGCGCCCTCGTCCTCACAGAGTTCATCATTGCTATGCACTTGTTGACATCTATGAAGACTGGTTCCCTTCGGGCCCTGCCTAACATGCTCCCGGCTGGCTTGTACGAAGCTGCCTCACGGCGTGGCTCGGCCTCCCGCCAGGGCTCAACCGGCCCCGGCATGTCTGCTATTCCCCGGCAGGTCAGCGGCTCTGCCCAGATGCGCACCGGAAGCCCCCTTGGACGCCCGCCTTTGTCCCCTCCACCCGTTGCCAATGACTGGGCAGTCACTCCCAGCGACAAGGCCAGGTTCGACAAGATTTACGCCGACCTGGACAAGACCAACAAGGGTTTCATTACAGGCGAGGAGGCAGTTCCTTTCCTGAGCCAGTCAAGCCTGCCAGAGGATACACTTGCTCAGATTTGGGATCTGTCCGATACGCAGTCCCGGGGTCAGCTCACGCGCGACGAGTTTGCTGTTGCCATGTACTTGATCCGACAGCAGAGGAGTGGCCCGGCAGCTCCCCTGCCCAGTGTCCTTCCACCAAACCTGATTCCGCCCAGCGTGCGAAACCAGAACCAAACACGCCCATCTACGGCTTCGGCCTTCGATGCCCCACCTCCCATTGCTGCCGCACCACCTCTCCCCCAACCCAGCTCTGCTCTTAATGACCTGTTCGGCCTGGATTCCACACCAACCCCGCCTCCGGCTCCGGCCCAGGCTCCTATGTCAACGGGCGGATCCAACGCGAACGATCCCTTTGGAGGTGGTTCCAACGTCCTCGCCCCCTCCTCTCCCCTCAGGCCATCAGCCACCGGTACCCCGACCTTCAAGCCTTTTGTTCCCTCATCTTCTTTCGGCCGAGGCTTGACGGCAACCGCCACAGGTGGCTCCAGCGGCTCGGCTCCTCACCATGCCCCATCAGCATCCGAGGATCTGTTGGCGGACACCGATGAGGCTAGCAAGAACATTTCTGGCGAAACCACAGAACTCGCCAATCTTTCTAACCAGATCGGCTCCCTCACCAAGCAGGTGCAGGATACTCAAGTCAAGAGGACCGCTACTCAGAACGAGCTTACACAGGCCACTTCTCAGAAGCAAAACTTCGAGCAGCGACTTGCCCAGCTCCGAACACTCTACGAGAAGGAGGCGGCAGACACACACGCTCTGGAGGAGCAGCTGAAGAATGCTCGCACCGAGACCCAGAAGCTCCAGACTGAGTGCATGGCTCTGGAGGGAACATACAAGGACACGCAGGCCCAGCACCAGCAGGTCACTGCGGCCTTGCAGGCTGACCAGCAGGAGAATGCCAACCTGCGGGAGCGCATCCGTGTTGTTAACGCTGAGATTGCTCAGCTCAAGCCTCAGATTGAGAAGTTGAAGTCTGAGGCTAGGCAGCAGAAGGGACTGGTTGCAATTAACAAGAAGCAGTTGTCCACAACCGAGGGCGAGCGAGACAAGCTCAAGACGGAGGCCGAAGAGCTCACCAAGAGCAATGAGGAGCTCGCTCGCCAGAACACTGGCTCCCCAGCTTCTGTATCAAACCAGGTCGCCAGCCCTGCCGCTTCCACTGCCAGCGGCAACAACCCCTTTTTCCGACGAACAGGTAGCACTGACATTATGGGAGCTTTTGCCTCCCCTAACCCCAAGAACCTTTCGGACAAGTCGTTCGATGATCTTTTTGGCCCCTCTTTTGGCGGTAGCACTTCTGGCACACCTCCACCCCCGACTTCATTTAAGCCCCAGAACACCGGTGCCTCGTCTGCTAGTGTTGGCTCATTCTCGACCCCTCCTGCATCTCAATCCCCCGTCATGAGCCGCCAGCCCACGCTCGCCGTTGACCCCCCCGCGCCCCCTGAGTCCAGGCAGATTAGCTCCAGCTTTCTGCCTTTTGGTGAGCAAAACGAGTCTCTGTCGTCTTCCCGTCAAGTGTCACCCCCCGCGTCGCGCATGGATGACCCCCTGCACGGTGCCTCCACCCCCCTCGCCGGCGATCTAGCTACCTCCGTAAACACTCCTCCGCCCGCTGAAGATGCAGAGAAGTCGGAGGTGAAGAGCGCTGAGGGTTCTCATGATGCTCACAGCAACGGTTCACCAAACCCTGCTGCGGCTGCCGCCCCTGCTCCCGCGTCCGCTGATCCTTTCGGAGTTGCTGACGAGGCCAAGGCCAAGGCGGATTTTGAAAACGCCTTTGCTGCTTTTACCTCTTCTAAGAAGGTCGCACCTGAGACTACTGCCAAACCCACCTCGGCTTTCGACAGCGAGTTCCCGCCCATCTCCGAAATTGAGCGCGACGACGAGTCCGATTCAGCAAGTGAGCAGGGTGGGTTTGATGACGATTTCGCCCCGGTTTCACCTCCAACCAAGTCTTCGGCTGAGAAAGACGCAGCAGATGAGGGTGGTGTGAAGTTGGGCGAAGACTCCAAGACTGCCACTCCTTCCGGTCCGACCAAAGAGCCTTCGTTTGCCTCAGAGACGAAGGACAGGTACGTAAATTGCAAAATGGACAGGAGTTGATCTGAACAAGCACTGACAGCAGAGGTAGCATTGACCCAATTTCATCAACAGCAACCATTACCGATAGCCAGAGGACAGCCGTAGACGACATCTTCGGCTCAGCTGCCCCCGGGGCTCCCGCAGCCCCTGCTCAGCAGCCTGCCCCCACAAATCCTGCCCAGGCCAAGAACACCTTCGATGACCTTGATGACGACTTCGAGGGCCTCGAGGATGCCAAGGAGGCCTCAGAGGATGAGGAGTTTGCCAACATCTCTCGTTCCGGGCTGAACGACTTCAACCCCGTCTTCGACAGCAGCCCCCCGGCGAGCCAGGCTAAGAGCGAGTCGACAGCGTTTGGCAACGAGAGCAGCTTTGACTTTGTCTCGTCCAACTCCACCGGCGCTATCCAAACTCCCGCCAGCACCGGCCAGCAAAAGCCAGGTGAGGCCCACGACTGGGATGCCATCTTTTCGGGACTCGACTCTGCCCCCGCAGCGACGTCTCCCGTCGACAAGCAGGGCGCTGCTGCCCCCGCCCAACCCCAGGAAGACGACGATCCCACTCTGAAGCGACTCCTTAGCATGGGCTACCAGCGCGATCTTGCTATTGAAGCGCTGGAGAAGCACAACTATGATGTCAACAAGGTATGTTGCACCTGACGAGTGTATGCCGAGCAAGACTGACATTTCTTTTACGCAGGCCGCAAACGAGCTGGCTAGTCACTCTTAATGAACCATTATTCTTTGGAAGCCATGGCATATCGGAGGGGACGACAGGAACATTACTTCTCATTACATATCTCTCACCCAACATCTCCTTAGTTTATCTTGTCTACATCTCGACGAAGGCCCCGCTTGTTTGATAGTTGGTGGGCAAACGAAACATCCTCTTTGTCTTTTCCCTTCATTTCTGCCTGATTTCTTCCCTTGTTTCCACATCACTGTCTATCATCATCTGTGTGCGTACTCTGCTGGCCTTGGGTGTGGGAGGAACCTTTTTTTAATCTTACATCGCTCTTTGCATCTTGCTTTTGTTGTATGTAATTCCACTTGCTGTAGCTTCCCCAGAAAGAATCATAGTGAGAGAAGTGGTAATCTGTAGTTGATAGTTGCATGGGCTACAATGAAGAGCCCCCCTTGTGTTGCCGAGACAAGCCAAAGCATTTGCCTGCATCGCGTGATCATTCAAGTTCTTGTCAAGTGAAATTTGAGAGTATGTCATCCTGTACATGCATGTATCTATCCAGGACAGTATTCTCTTTCCTAATTCGACCTTGCGTTGCACTCCCCCCCACACACACATCATCATGATGCGCAGAATGACAGGCAACGTAAAATAAATGTTTACTTTGGCTCGTCAGCTCTATTGCCTCTGAATGCTTGGACGACTGCAAACATGGTCGCCGTTTCTTTTGCCTCCAAACTACACCCATGGGCCTAGCATGTGCCTATTAGCAACCGGCTCATGCTTGATCCGATGCAGCTGAGCCTCTAGCTGAGGACGAGAACACTAGGCAACTAAACTGCGGAGCATGGTGCAACTGCCGTGTAGGGCGCAATAGCCCGAAATGTAGGGCTTGAACAATGGTTGCCTGCGTCGTCGCCTTGGGCACATGGGGGAACTGAATACTGTATGAGGAGAGCCATGGCACAAGTTTCGCCATCGACGGCAACCAAGCAACGGTTTTCATTCACTTTCTTGGATCTAGTCAACATGAAATCTCCAAGAATTGCTCTCTTCTCCTGTCAGTTAGTACCTTCCAGGTGGAGGCTCTGCTCCGCCTAGACGAGAGGGCATCAGAAGATAACGAGTTGAGATGGGGACCTTGCACTCAGAGCTTCCCCATCATGTTTGTGGATGGGCCATACGACCCCGCCACTCCCTTGATCAGCGCCTACGAGGCGTCTGCCGGGTTCAAAGGCAGCAGAGTTCTAGTACACACCGGATTTGGTGTAAGTTCTATTTTCTCTTCTTTTCTTGTCCTTTCACTTTGACGTTCACTTTCCTTTTGACAAGGCTGACAATTGGGCAAATCAGCACGGTTCCTTCAACCATCCTTCAAACTGCACCAACGAGGGGGTCCGAGAATACTTTGAGAACGGAAAGCTGCCTAAGGTCGGAGCCGAGTGCGAGCCGGACATGACGGCCTACGAATATGCTGAGAGTCTAGTTGCTCAGTAGACCAATGTTTGGCGCAAGTTGGGAGATGTATATGGATCAACTGGGTGGTTATGATGTCGAATTTCTACGTCTTGTATTACTTGCTTGGTTTTAGTACTAGGTCAAATTTCAGGTATTGCGTTGTGTCAAAGTTCTATACAGTCACTTTCATTGCTCCTAATATTACCTAGTCAAACGAACTTGCATTCATCACCGAACGAACTGTCCTAAGTAGCCCAATGAATCAGCCCCTGAAGCATCGCTAATAAACATGCAGTAGAAGAGCACAGTGAATTGCAACCCATTTGAGAAAAAAAAGTTTTCAGTATCAAAATTGTCAAACATGTCATCGCTAAACTGGCGTGGCCGCCTATCATACATGCATTTCCCCATTGCTCCGTTAACCCCCCTTCGTGCCTCTCGCATCCATCTTGGATCTAACTGCTACCTCTAATGGCCCCTCTCTTCTTGCCTCTGGGATGAGAATGCCCCGGCTTCTTTATTTAACGCGCCCCATGATGGTCTCTGCGCCACGGACGACGTCCATCTGCGCAGCCCTGGCCTTGACGGCGTTGAGCATGCTGCGCTCAAAGTCGTCGCGGGAGCGGAGGACAGCCTCGACCCAACTGATCTGGAGGTCCCAGTGCGTAGATTTGAAGGCAGCAAAAGTATCGGCAACGCTGTCGCGGTCAGCTGTGAGCAGCCGCAGGAACTGCTCCGTGACACGCCATGTCTCCTTGATGGAGGCGCCGATCTCGGGTGAGGGCAGACTGCTAAAGAGCTCAAAGGCAGTGGCAATGTCGTTGAAGAGCTTGTCCTGGAATGGATCGGTTCGACGGAACTTGGCGCCCTTGTTGCGAACGGCAGACAGATAGCGAACAAGCAGCTCATCGGCAAAGATTTCAATGAAGATGTCAACAAGAGAGTGGTGCAGTATCGCACGATATTCGTTGACGTACTCCTCAAATGTGACAACCATCTGCTTCATAGCCGTGCTCGTATACCACTTCGGGGTGAAGAAATCAGGCATAACGGTGCCGAAATCGACAGCGAAGATGAGCTGAGCGAAGCGGTTAATGCACCAGGTACTGAAATCGACATAGCCATCGCGCAGGGCGTTCATCTCATTGTCAGCACGGTCGAGGTAGGCGGGTGTGACGGTGGTCTCCCACGCGTGGCGGAAGCTCGACAGGTAGGCGAGACGGCCTTCATCTTCACCATCGTCAATGCAGGCAATCTGATCGTTGGCTGTTGCAACGAGCCAATCCTGCAGTGCCTGGAAGCCCTCCAGGTCAGGTATCTTGCCAGTCTCATAGTTAGATGCCTCTTCCTCAAGCATGCGCTGCCACGATTGCTGGCGAGTACGGAGACGGACAAACATGGCGTCAATGACACCCTCGACAACATCAGCACGTTGCGAGTTGTTTGCCGAATCGACTTGCTCGCGAAGCATACGCCACAGGGCGACAAGGTTCTTGGTGCGGACGTAGCCATATTCATCATTATCCAAGTTGGAGCCCTCAGTGTTGCGGCCGGCAAAGTCCTTGTTTTCTTGTGCAAAAATACGCTCGATCCACTCGTCGAGGAACTTGATGATGAGCTCTCGGAAGTCACGCACCAGCTCTGCCTCACGGTTGTCAATGACGTGCGGCACTAGGTCTTCTTGACGGAAGCCCAGCTTGCCCATCTTGCGGTAGTACTTTTCTGGGAATCCCACAATCTCAAGTGTGTGTGCAGATGATCCATCCTCGCCGTCTACCATGTCAATGAGAAAGTCATGCATAAGCTGATGGTAAACGTCGGCATACGTCTTGGAAATGTGCCACTTTTTGGGCATCAAAGGTGCCATTCCAATCTTGACGGCGTTGAGTTCGTTGAAATACCACTTCATAATCTTTTCCAACTTAGTTGGGTCGTCGAGGAACTCCTCACGAGATTGCTCAAACGACTGCTGGGCGCTGAGCTGGATGGCCTGGAGGAACTTGTCTTTGTAACCGCGGACTTTCTTGGCACCGTCGGTGATGCTCTGGAAACGTGTCGCCATTTCTTTGTGATCCTTGAGAGCTTCCTGCAGTGCCAGTACCCTTTGATCACTCTTCTCCTCGGCCTCCATCACCACAGCAAATCTCACCACTAGGCCATTGTTGTCATTGACAACGAGACTGATGAGATTGAGGGCCAAGAGACCTACGTGCTCGTCGAACCAGTCGATTGTCTCGTCGAGCCGCGCAAAGTAATCTTCTAGTGTAGACTCCAGGCTTGGATCCTCTGCTCTTTGGATTTGCTCCATAGCATCATCTCTGATATTTCGTAGTTGCGTAAGCTCGTAATGGCATGGAAGCAGGTTAGGCATATTCTCCTTGTCCTCGTCATCCTCCCGGAGCATCGTCTCCACGACGGCCAGTCGATCGTTGAATGTCTCGAGGTTGCGGCGCATCGTTTCAACAGCGCCAAAGTTGCGGTGGGCTTGGGACACAATGTTGATGCTCGTAAAGTCTGTAATCATATTCTGAGACTCGGAGCACAGCTTGTCGATCTTCATCATCTCCTCTTTAATCATCTGGACTGTCTTCTGGCCGTCGCTCAGCCCGGACATGCCCGCCTGGGTCGTCTCGAGCTGCTCGCGCAGGCCGCTGCGCAGCTGGCTGTCGACTGCTCCCTTCTTGCGCGTGAATTCCAGCTTCAGCGCAGGGATCTTGTCGAGGTCTTCCGGGTGCCGTAGCAGCTCCGAGAGCTTGGGCACGGGTGCGTCGTCCATTATGGCGGCGTCGGCGTCGGCGTCGGCGGCGGGGGATCGTGAACCATGCGACGGGGTGCAGGGCGCGCCAATCAGACCATGGTGGGGTGGCGAGCTATGTGTGGTGGTCTGCAGCTGGCGCGCTCAATTGTAGAGGTGCACGTCGTCGTCGGGGAGATTGAGGTGCTGAGCGATGGCGAGTTGCTTCGGAATGAAGCCGGTGGTGGGATATGAGGTTGTATGGCCACTCCATCATTGCCAGGGAGGTAGCTGTGGCTGACACTACAGCTCCAGCCCAACCCCACTGCACAGCCACTACTCCTTGTTTCACTCCACTAACATGGTTCATCAGCCATCCCAGCACACGAAGTTGGCAAATAGTGAAGCTGAACAAACATTTCGAGTTGGAAAAATAAAATACAAGAAATGCAACCACTCAAATGAGAAGAAACCCACCAAGGCAGGTTTGCAAATTATTCAACAACAAGTCCATTGGGTATCATACTGCCAATCTAACTCTATATTCTTTTCTTCCATATTAGACAACCAACACCTTTTCTAGGTACGTCTTTCACGTCCCTCATTCCAACTCACTATCGCTTCCTGAACTACTTGTGGTATCGTCATCATCATCATCGTCCTCTTCGCCCAAGCTTTGCTCCCCAATCACATCTCCTGCCTCTAGAGCAATGCCCTTCACGTCTCCAGTCTCATCTCCGTCCGAGTTTCCTCCCTCCTCGTCGCTACCAACTTCGCCCTCTTCGACACCACCCCCACCGTGCTTGCTCCTCTTAGCTGATTTCCCAGAGTTTTTCTTTCCTGGCGGGTTCTTTCGTTTGTTGTTCCCCTGAGGCAGAACTGTATCTTTGGGTCCAAGGATGAAGTCCGGCGGCAAAGTCTCGCCTTCGTTAAGAACATAGATGGTTGGAAATTCAAGGACTCGGGTGTTTGCCAGAATATCTCGGAAACAATCATCGGGTTCGAGTTGCGTCAGAGAAGATGGAAGATCAGATCGTGTTCGAGGGCGCGCCAGGAAAAATTGGAATCGTCGCCTCTCTGTCTCCGCCTTCTCAGATGGCCACATTGCTGTATTTGCGTCATGGCAGGTTGCCCAGGTGCCAGAAAGGGGGTCATGGAGCGTATACGCTCCTCCGTACCACATAGTACTGGACGGGTCCTGACCACCATGTTCGACTCGAGCCCCTCTTCTGGATGGTTGGCCATCGACTTTCTCTTGCTCCTCCAGAAGCGCATGATAGGCTTGGTAGAGAGGGACATCATCCATGACTTTGGATAGAACCCGGTTGGTTGGTGTTTTTCCATCTTCCTCCTCTTCGTTTTCCTTGCCTTTGATACCATCCATCGACCCAAAGGTCATCCACTCCACTTGCCAATTGACACGCCCCGTCCGCCGGTTAAACGTGGTATTGTTCTCCTTTTGTCTCGACATCCCCATTGGGGCGCAAACAATGCCTATATTCAATTTCTTGAGTCGCTGCGACAAAAGACGTTCGAATGTTCTCCCTTTTGCCTCCCTCAATACTCTTGTAACAAGGACTTTGCGCTTACGCCCATCTCGCCCAGGTTTCCATTTAACCTCTTGAACAGTCATCGGCCGCAGTTCCTCCTCTTGAACCAGTTTGCGCTCTCCGATGAGTAGCTTCTCGGAGCGTTCGACAGAGAGCTCAATCCCATGTAAAAAATTGTAGTCGTGATCGATACCAGCCGGCGTTCGCAGTTTCGAGGTTGGGACGTAGGCCGTAGCATCGCGCTCGCCTGTGCATTCAGACCAGGCTTTGTGTTTCTTGATGCAGGCGAGAGAGCAGGTACGAATGCTACACCGAGGGCATTTGTATTTGGGAGCGGATATATGGCATATGGCGCAAAGAGAGGTCAACAGCGGATCGGCCATGGCGACAAACAAATCAGAAGATACAAGTGTGTTCGTGTGGTTGGAGGGATTGAATTGATACTTGCAAGAAGCGCTACAGCTCAACTTTTTTCTGGGGCGGCTGCGACGCGTCTTATCTTATCGGCCCCAAACCCAAGCGTCACTCCCCACTCGCATGTACGTACCTGCAGAGTAAATTATTGTTATCCACACACCACCAAGGATTCTTAAAGTATTCAACGTTGTTTTTAAGCACAGCGCTTCCAGTTGAAACAAACGTTGCCGAGTTTATTAAAATTAGCTCCTATAATCGGTCACGACAGTGCAAGGAGAGACACAATTGGCTATACACAGAAGGCCCCAAAGAATGCAAAAGTGTGAAAGATATTTAGTTTTTTTTTTAAACATGAGGAGTTCTTAACTCGCTACTTCAAGCCGAGCAAAGGATTGACGTGAAAAGAAACACACCGCTTCTCGACACAATATACTAACATGATGGGGAATAACGTGCCTGGCTTGAGGCTAGTACATGATCGAGCCTGCACACAGCAAGACTACAGAAATGGTTATATGACAAAAAGGAAACAGTTAAACGCCTTAGTCCACAGATTTTAAGCCAAACCACCGCCAAACTCGACGAGATGAGAACAATAGACAAACAAGTGAGATCAGCACGTCGTGCCCTGGACGTTGATAGACCGTTGCAACAGTCATCAGAATAAGAATAGGGGGATACCATCTATAGTATCGTCATAAATCTTCGAGGGGGTCCCCTCGCCGTGAGGTAGAAATTAATGTCTTAACGAGAACCACCGAGAGCGCTAATCCTGGCGCCGGAGGGGCGGTGCATCAGAGATGCCGAGTGCTTGGAAACGAGACCGGCCTCGTGAGAGGCACCACCGGTATCGCTTCGATTCTCCTCGAAGTCCTCTTCATCGTCCTCGACAATCTTAGTGGGGATCTCGTCCCTGAGGTTGTACTGCTGGCTGGATCGCTCAGGCGTAGTGGCAGTGGAGGCGTATGACATTGAGGTAGAACTCCGATTTGGAATGAGGTCTGGGGTGGGAGGGATGCTGGACGCCCGGCCACCACTGGGTTGAAGGAGGCTGTCATCACACGTCTCGGACGTAGCGGCGGAGTGGCCGTCATCGCTCTGGGCGGTAGAGAGGCTACTTGTCCGTCTACTCCCCCGCGACTCCGCGTCTTGTGCCAGCTGGAGACCCTCAACAGCAGCCTGGCACTGCTCAGCAATGTTGCGGATGATGTGGGCAATGGCATCGGTCTTGTCCTTCAGGTGGCGGTCGGCCACATCACGGAAGCTTGACGACGACAATCGCTTGCTGCGGCTGGTAGGAGTCTTGAGCATGCGGTTCTCGGGGTCCTCAACCACTTCTTCCTCCTCGGGCTCATCGTAACCCTCCTCGAGTTCCTGAGCAAGATCATCGGGCTTGGTGAGCGACTCAATGAGGTGCTCAAGGTGGTGGCTCTGACCGCCAACCAGACTGCGCAGGTGCAGAACAACACGACGAGCCTCGTCACGCTGTCGAAGGATGGTGACGTTGGTGTGTTGAAGCTGAGCAAGCTCCTTCTTGTTCCTCTGGCGCTCACGTTCGAGCTCCTCGGCAATCTCCTGCTGAAGGACAAGAGCCTCAAGAGCATCGTCACGCTGCTTCTCGGTACCAGTAAGACGAACAGAAAGGCGAGCATTGTCATCCTTCTGCTGGTCGATGAGACCGGCAAGACGACGGTTCTCCCTCTTGTGAGACTCAATCTTGACCTTGAGGTCTTGGGTCTCCTTGGTAAGCTGCTCAGCAAAGGCCTGGAACTTGAGAAACTGCTGCTTCCAGCTCTCGAGCTCCTCCACGAGGTAGTTGTTGCGCTTAGTAACCTTGCTGAGCTCGGTATCCATGCGGCCCTTGAGGTTGATGAAATCTTGCCAGGCCTCGAGAGCATCGCGGGAGTACTGGTTCCTCTCGCGGACAATCTCGTTGAGATGTCGCATGGAGACCTTTGTCATCAGGGGCTTCTTTACTGAGCCGCCAAATACGGCCTTGATACCGGTGTTGCGACCAAGCTTTTCACAAACATGGTCCATAACAGCCATGACGGCATCTTGGTTCCACCACTCAGGGTCCAGAATAGACTCGACCTCACCGCGCATAACAATGATCTGACCAGCGGGAACAAGCTTACCGCCACCATAGGCGGATCGCAGGTGCTGAGGAACACCGGAAGGCGTAACATCTCCGTTAAGGGCCTGGGTCAGGCGGGTAACAAACTTGTTGCGCTGGCCGGGTGTGAGGGCAGTGGGAGGGCTTGAGGTAAGGACGAAGTTGCGGTCCAGGTCAACAACCAGGGCATCAGTAGGTGCTGTAAAGAGCGAGCGGCACTCAGCAGTAATACCGAGAATGTAGGGACCGGGCTCCTGAACGAGCTCCTTAGCGTGGCGAGCGTGAACAACAGGCACGTAAAGACCACTCCATTCATAAACTCGAACACAGTATCGGACAGTCTCCGCAGCCATGGTAAGCATAGCAGGGTAGTGACTGACGAAGATAATGCGACGAGTGGGAGAGATGGCTGCTTCAATCACACCCACAATGTTGGGAATTGACAAGCAGTTGAACAACGGCCACATGGCAAAGTTCTGGAATCCAGTAGGCGATGATGGAAACTGGTAGCAGAGCGCATAATCCTTCATGTCAATGCGGACGAGATCGTTGAGACGGGGAGCAGGGAAGCTCAGAATGCGAGAAACTTCCTCAGCGTGGAAAAGGTTAGTAGCCTTGTTCCAGTGAATCCACATGCCACGGAGGTAATCGCCGAGCAGGTTGTAGAGGGGATAGCGAGAGAGGAAGGAGAGACAGTAGGGAATCCAGTAAGTCTCATCGGGGTTGTCGTAAAAGTCGCTTTCGGTGCGCTTGCGGAGATCGCGGATTGTCTCGGCTCTCTTCTCATCGGCTCGGGACCAGACGCGCAGAGAAATACCGTACAAGGTGTGAGAGGAGTCCTGCTGCAGCACAAAGGCATGGTGAACGCAGTGAGGCTGGCTTCGGCCAGTGCAAATCTCGACGTCATGGGGGAAGCAAGCCTATAGATGGCAAAAGGGAGCTATGGTCAGCAAACTCGTCCACTCGACAAGAGCTTTCGAAGGATGGGGAAATACATACACGCATCGCAGCATGGAGCGCACGAGCAATTTCATTATCTTGCTCGAGACGAGGGCTGCTGCCCAAAATTTCCGGTAGCCAGAACTGGCCAACGGCGCCCTTCATGTGGCTAATCTTGCCTTGGGCGGGAGTAGGAGCCTTGACCCACTGAGAGGGCTCGCGACCAACACCACAGACCATGTAGGCATGGGTAAGGGTCTTGGGAGTGCGCTGCTGCGGCTTCATGTTGAGAGTAGAGGGGATGGGCTGGGTAATTCGCGAGTGTAGCGATGAGGTGCGGCTGGGAATCAAGAGGTTTTGGTCAGCGCCCTGGTCGCGGGTGCTGGGCCGGCCATCACGATCGCTGGTCCTAGGACGGGTGAAGGAAGGGTGGGTGTTTAGTGAGGGTGGCATGTTGGGCAACTGTGAGGAGCAAGCCTCGTCGTCAATTATCGTCGAGGTTTGTTTGGGTATCTTCGTCGGGGTTGCTGCTGTGTGATCGACACTTGGGGGAAGCTGGCGGTTGTGGTGGAAGAGGGTGAGTAGGAGTCGCAAAACGTCGATTTCCAACCAGTTGGTGTTGCGTAGGCGAATTACTCGATCTCTCTCGCTTTTCTCTCAAGGGTGCCTAATCAAGGCTCGGCCGACCTCGAAGGAGAAAAGAAAAAGAAGACAGAGAGAAAGAAGAAGAGAAACGGTCGGCGGATGGGGGGAGGCGAGGGGAAATGAAAGAAGGTATTAGTCCCCAGGTCAGGTCGAGGACGAAGGGGGGATGGTTAGGTAGTCAAGGAGAGAAGTGGGGACGCGATGAGAGTGGAAGCGGCAGCAAGTAACGCGCGAGACAAGATGAGACGCAAAGAGGCAAGGCAGTTGCAAGGAGGGTACGGGAGTAAGGTAGGGGTGCCGGGGTGTAGTACTTCTGGGGGCAAAGTAAAAAAGTAGGCCCGTCAAGTACCCGGACCAGGCGGGCAGGCTAGCGAACGCAAGCAACAAGTGACTGGCGGGACGGCGGACGGAAGAGGTCAAGCAGGTGGCCCAGAACCAGGAACGGAACCACTACAATGGATGGACGGGGACGGGCCTGGGCTGCGACAAGGTGAGACGGAGGTGGCATACAATTACAATTAGAAGAAAGAAGAGCAATCAGGGGTGCCTTGTCTCTCCTTGTTCCCTGAGCCTGGGTTCCGAAAGCGTTCAGAGGCCCAGCTACCTTACGCCTCACGGCACTCGCGCGTTTTGGCTTTTTGCCTCTCACCGGGTCCAGCCAACGTCTCCGCTCGAGTCAATGCCTCTATCTTTTGATTGCCCTGTGACGGATTTTGTGGCTCACGGCAGCTCCAGCGAAGCGAGAGAAGGAGATGCGCCGCCGTCGAAACCTAGCCCACAAGAGACCGAGTCGATTGGCACAGAGAGAGTACCGGGCGAAGAGCTGCAAAAACAGACTAGCGAACTGACCAGGGGCAGGGGTGCTCAGGTACCTACATTAGCAGACGCCCTAGGGGGACCGGGATGCCTCCAGGCCGGTACAGCAGGTACAGCAGGTACTCGTCACTGGCGCAAAATAGAGGCTGCCAGCTGTAGCGTTGCTACTGTACTGCGGCAGGGGAGGGAAGAGAGAGAAAAAAAATCGCCGTCGCCATAGCTGCGTTCGTATGCCTTGGAGACGCGAGCGGGCAAACACACCTCCACTCTCGTCCGTATACAACACCGTCCCCCCAGGGGCCTAAGGTCCAGGGCTATCAGGGGCGTATTGCGCATTTGCCAGGGGCGGATGACCCAAATTGGTGGGCAACAGTGCCATCGGCTTGGTGCAGAGTGAGTCGTGGGCATGATCTGTGCGATAATGAACGTGCCACTGGTGGATGGGCGACGGATACGGAACGCAGACGCTACACAACAGAGATCGCCACGGGGCGTTGAATAGACAGGCCAAGCGGCAGCGTGTGCCACACCCCCACCTCAGCCAGTTGTGAATCCAGCAAGCCTCTACAGGCCATTTCCCTCATCACGACCAAGCCAAGCCGCCTACCGGGCCCTCCGAGTTAGCACAGCAATAGGCCGGCAAGGAGATGGGCACGAAATTGTGTTGCGATGGTGGTGGATGGCACCTATGGTTGCGGTCCCCAGGGCGGCTTGGTGGTGGAAAGCTGAAAGCCCCATTAAGTGCCCACCCTTTCCCAGCAGCTGCTCAGGGGAAATGGTCAGGCGGGGGGGCGAGGCGCCAGAGTAACGGATACACAACGGGGTGCATACTAGGCCCGCAAGCGGCGCGGTTCATGGTACCCGCAAACAGAACAAATACGTACGAATATACCTACTCAGTGGCCTCACAAACTTCCCAGGTCGCCGGCCGGGAGGCCCAGCAGTGGCCCCTGAACCCGCTGCATCCGCCAGGCCCTGCGCCGCAAGTACAATGTCTCTGATTGGCCTGTGCGTGCTAGATCCAAGCTTCCGTCACCGGGGGTGGGGCCTTGAGTTGAGTCCCAGGTCCTTTCCCGAACCACGTTTTCATGGTGCATCTCGCCCTCCTCAAGAGCAGGCAGAGGTAACAGCAGCATCACCCCATGCCGCCAGGAAGAATTCATCCAGAACTATAGCTTTCCCGGATTAGGGAGCGCTGCGAACTCTCGCAACGATACGCTCCAAACGTGCAGCAGTACATGCGCGTCCCCCAGCCTCGTGTCGTTCGAGTGTGTCGCATAAATCGCAGATCTCTCCGTCTTCGTCATCATCATCTCGGATCGACCTTGTTTCTGCTCTGTACTCTCTGCAGCGCGTGGCAAGCTAGTCTTGGAGCTTCTGTGCCGGGGAGTCAGTGTACACCCCCACTCGAAAGGCTCGGCCTCAAGATTGTGGTGTTTGGGCCACCAATCACATGTGCTCAATCCAAGGCCCGGACCCCAACGAGGGAAATTGTCTCTGCCGAGAGTGAGCTGGTTGTGTGGAGCCCCAAAGGGAGGGAGAAGGGCGACACTGTTCTGTGACAGCGCAAGATTCAGACAACAGCCATGCAGGAGGAAAAAAGAAAGTATCTGTCGTTGTCGTTGGCCGCCACCATGGGGTCGCGACTCAGAAACAAGGCACCATAAACCACTTTTTTTTTCTCCTACCGTATACGCTTACTGCTGCATATGTGCGGCGGTGAGCCAAGTGACTGAAGCACAGGTCCTTGATCGATCCGAAGGGCCGAAAAAGAAAGTCTAGGTCTAGGAATAAGCAAACCAGCATCCGTACCCCGTTTGACCACGAACGGGATTGACAGAAACCGTCCAGAATGTGGCTTGCCTAGTTTTGCTTTCATTGCTTGGCTTGTGTATTCCGCTTAGCTAACGATATGCTAGCTCATCGGTGCGCGGCCCTACTTCCCGTCTATTTCCAGCATCTGAGGCTGATGACACAATCCAACTGTGTGGTATACTTGCCCACAACATCATTGTTATTCTCTATCTCTGACGGCTCTCTTTTTTTTTTTTTTTTTTAGCGCTATGTGAGACGTTCGGACTCAATATTGAATTATGACATGCGAGTGGGCTCCCCTCCCGGTCGAACGCACACATCCATCCCTGCAGGCGTAATTGGATGTGACCACAAATGGCACCTCAACCTTGCCTGGGCGTTTGGACGAAACAAAACAGGATGACTGAGAGATGCGACTCGCTTCCCAGCTGAAGCCCAGACAACAACAATTGTCACGTCACATCACAAAAACAGGCGGACGCATAAAGACGGCATTTAATAGTGACCAGTCCTCGAAATGCACGACACCAGACATCCAACAGCGAGCATGGGCTGAAAATGCACGGCTCCGTCAGGGGCCTGTCTTCGAGCAATCACTCACCTTGCCGATTATGCATGCACAGGGCCTATAGAATCAGCACGACATTGGCCGCGTCAATTGGCCGTGCACACAGATCCAAGCCCCCCCGCAACTGGCTATGAGCAAAAATAAACCATTGGAGCTAGAGGGGATCGGTGGACAAACGGTCCCAAGGCTAGAGGGCCGATCAACGAGAGGGTCATAACTCCCTCCGCCCCAGGTGCGATGCAAGAGCTGGCTCGGACATGAGGATCCGTCGTTGTGCAGCCATAGTCGCTCCCGGGCACTCTACTAACAGCTTGGGTGCAAACAAAGAGGCCGTCGTATATATGGAAATCATGTCATGGGCTGCATTAGACCGTGAGCTCCTGAGGCTGTTGGGTGCTCGCTCTCGCACGCGTAAATACGCGCACGCACACAATTGCGGCTTGAAATTACAAAGCACGGCTGTTGCAGAAACCTAATCTGACGCGAGGATTGGGCTGCAGTCTGATATTCACATCAATTCATAATTCGAGATATGTTATTCAACTACGGCCAGGCGGGATTCAATTTTAATCAATTTGTCACTCACGGACGGCAGAGGGAATAAAGTTCTGGTGAGGCTGCGACGTCCGGTACAGCCTGTCATGGTGACATTGTTTCCGTTTGCAGGGACCCTGGGCAGTTTTTAGTTTTGTTCTGTTTTTTTTTTTTTTTTTCCTTCTCTTCCATCGTCTTTGACGATATTGCGGTGGAGTGACGGTTCGTCTTAGGGTGGGCTTATTCCTCGAGGGCTTAGCGTTAGCCTGCTTGTTGGTCAAAGAAAGCCGACCCGTCCCAGTGGTGGACGAGAAAAGCAATTCCTGTCACTGTCACTGGCCTAGATTACGAAGTATGGATACGGAAGGCTATATTTCGTTCGCTGACTCTCGGCGAGTTCAAGGCCCATGGCAAGTCCGCAAATTGCCCTTTGCTTGCCTCAAAATCAATGACCCCCAAAAAAAAATGTAACCTCGGCGCCACCAGTTCGTCACCGCACCCAAGCAGGCACATCCCCTGGTGCAAGGTCTCCCTTCGGCTCTAGGGCGATCAGTCAATATGGTGGGTGTCTTTGAAATGGCCTCTCTCCCATGCTCTCTGCTCCTGCTTGGCCCCTGATTCGGGCCTGCATGTGTGTTTGAGAATCTCGTGTCTGCGTTACACCACTTTTTGTTTCCTTTGGCTGGCCTTTCTGTCCGTGTTTTAACTCCCCCTTTATTTTGTTTGGGAATCAACTCCCATGTTCTGATGCGATGCAATGCAATGCAATGCATTCACACGTACATACATGACATGGGATCCCATATGCGTGTGCCGCACGCATTGTGTGATCACATTTGCACCAAATCAAGCTAATCAGAAAATTGTCCGGCCGCACCACCAACCCATCGGTACCAGCCAAGGCGCACCGCGCCACAGGGCCAGTCAGCCAGCAACGATAGCGTCGACCTTTTGAAGGGCCTTTAGACCGCACGGCGCGTTTCAGAAGTGAGATGGCGCCCGTCCGGCTCCAGTAGAGGCCGGAGTGGGTTCGAATGGTCCAGACACATCCACCACCAGCCTCCTCCATTTTTCTTGTCTGCTTAGTATTCCTCCTCGGTACCCAGCGATCGGTTCCTGGGATCGCCATGCCACGAAATGGCACAGCGGGCTTGTTTTTTGACACACGGAGACGGGGGTGAAATCGGGGCCCGGGCCTCCATCTTGATGCAACTGCTCGCCCTGTGGCAAAATTGGAGACATGGAGAGCATGGAAAGCATGGAGAGGACGGGAAACGCAGCTGCGGCAGCCACGCTCGGTTTCACCATCTCTGCCGTCGACATGGCTGTCCCGGGCATCCAGCGTGCGCGTCTCTTGGTGACCCCGTCGCCGGCTGTCAGAGCAGAGCAGGGACCACTGCAGAAAAACAGCGCACCTTTCCTTGCACCTTGCAACAACATCACGCTGCCGTCTCTTGATCCATCCATACTCACTCACCCATCCCGTGCGTGGCCCTGCCTGTCTTGCGAGACGAGCCCACTGATCCGCGTCCTAATCAAACGGCGTCGCCAGGGGGGCTGTCCAGGATCCAGCCTTCCACCCCAGACAAGTCAAGCCAACGCTGCGCGGGCGCTCGCGCCATGTCGCTGTCCGCCATGAACATGCTATCTCTGCCATCCGTATGCCTGTCAACCTATTTCGGCCGCACCCGTCCCTATCTGGCATGCGCTCGTTTGTGCCGAGTTCGATTAATTAATTGCCATCCCCGCTGATCCTCCTTTCGGTGCGGACTCCGAGCCCATGCCCACCCAGGCCTGAAGCGCCATGACCTCCTGCTCTCTATCTGCTGCAACCCAACCCGTGCGTCAATTCGCAACAGGCTTAGCCCATCACTTCTCCTCTTCTGCTCCTCCCTTTCTTCGCCAAGTCTTGCCAGTTTTAACAGCGCTGACATGTAACAGTTAAGTTATCTGTTCCCCAGCCAGTCCCTGCTTGTTGGTTGGGTCAAACACGAAAAAAGAGAGGAGCAAAAGAAAAAAAAGAAAAGAAGAATTTTGGCGATCCTCCATGTCTGTCATCCCTGCATCTCATCCGTCTGACCTTTTTTTTTTTTTTTTTTTGACTCTTGACCCTTGCAGCGAACGTGTTGTGTCTCCGATTGAGTGTCTTTGCTAACAATGTCTTTGATGCTGGGTTAATATCTCCGCTTTCCCGCCTCCACATCGGCTTTTGGAGGTCATCCCTTCTCCCCTAGCTGTTGCAAACATATTAAGTCTTACGTTGCATTCGATCTCGGTCTGCTCGCCCGGCCATTTTTTGTCTCGCGCCCGTTCAATATATTGCCTGCCCAGCCTCTCGTAATACGGAAAATGAGTTTCCGCCCACTGCTTCCCACGCGTGGCGAGTTTATACATCACTTGTAGCTTCTCACTTGCATCCTTTGAAGCAAGCCATGTCTTGCGCCTGCCCACCTTATCCGATTAATGGTTGGTGCGGTTGGTGACCTCGCGTAGCCGTGGTTCGACACGCTCATCCTAGGTCGGAATGGGCCTTATGTCGTCTTATATTATCATTAAGCGAGGCAGCATGGGATGTTGTGTGACCTCGGAGCTTAGCATAGAGCATATGAAAATAGTTGCTCTCAGTAATGTCTTGCTGCTACGTTGCTAGGGCAGGGTAAGTTGTAAAGCCGCCAGCCGGTAATACCAGTGTGATAATAAAAAAAGCCGAGGACAAAAAGTAAAGCGGCAAATCCACCAGAAATAGTAATCAGGTGAAATCACAAGACCAAAGGAATATCAAAGTAAATGAGGAGTAAAATCTTCATTCTCAACTCATCCGTTTGCGGTCTACCCTATAGGTCAGCACCTCTTCCACTGTTGTGATGATAGCACACTGCATCTCATGTCAGATACTGAAAATATCCTGTTTTCTTTTACTTTTTTTTTTGGCATCTACGGGCACGTAGAAATTATTCTAGTGGTGTATTTGCTGATATCGTTATATTGGTGCCGATTCATTGTCAATTCTTATGCAAGCATGGTATTCCAACTGTCACGAGATCAGGATTCAAATCAACATTATATGCGATACCGTTAACTAGTTTATTCCACATATTCGACCTTGCGCTCAAGATCCCAGATGGCAATGAAATAAATTATCTAATACCATGGTATTCAGCTTCTACGGTAAACCAACCAAACAGGAAAAAAAAAAAAAAAGAACCATCAAAACCATCGGGACTACCCTATACAAAAGATTTCCTTCGACCGAGGCCGACCACTCTCCAAATACAGTTGACAATTATCTCATCAAATATTACAAGCCAACATGTTTAAAACGGTCATTATTAAAAGATGTTGTAAACTAACAAACTGTTACGTGACATGACCATCTGCGACGTAAATCATGAGGTTGTTCCTCCCGACCCTACTGAAAGACTCGTCACCTGTGCAAGCCTCCGAGTCATCTCATGACATAACAATGACACGCGACCACATTGAATCACGAAAAAGTTTCACCTCGAGCGGGACGATGAAATGAGCCATGTTGATGGGAACCACTAGGCTGAAACGAAGCGCAGGCCTTTCCAAACCCATCCTGGATCGTCGTCAAGTTTCCTAACGCGGCCTCGATCCGTACTCATTGGAATTCACAAGGACACTGATCGAACCTAAAAAAAAACTTGACAGACCCGTTTCCAACTCAGAGACAACAATACATGGGAACCGGGGATAAACTCTTGCAACTCCGGGCCACGAACTTGTGCCACAAGACAAAACGAGGGTGCATCGCGCAAAGCCGAAGGAAGCGGCAGTCTTATAAAGGAAACACTCCAAGAAAATCTATTAAACTCTCATTTTTATGTCTTTTGTCGTCCGAATCGTTCTGCCAATCTCGACTCCTACCCCGAGCGCATCCCGAAATGAATGCGCATTCGTGAAAAGGAGCTAGGAAAGAAGAAACCAAGGAAAACAGCGCCCCCATCACATCTTTGACCAAACAAAGACTATAATAATCTCTCCCTGAAAAAAAAGAAAAATAAATAAATAGGAAATCGTCACTGCGTCAACCTGTATACGGGACTCCAGGGTTGCATGCGCATTCCTAGTGTGCTCGCCACATCGAGTTTTATTCCGTGAGCACGCCACAATACGCCATGAGCGCGAGGTAAGATTGACGACAGAGTGCTCGACGGGAGCAGATAAAGATTCTCAAACCGCTGCCAAGAAACGAGGAGAAAATCCAATAAAAACGACGGTTCCGGGGGGAACGACGGCCCCTCTTGTCCTGATGCGTCAACTCATGGACAGGCCAGCTGCCCTCTTCAGAAGGGCTCGCTCTCTCCTTCACCACGTAACCAAAAGAAGCGCACCCAAGAAAAAAAAAAAAAAGGCTGCGCGCACAGAGGGGTGAGGGGTGATAGGTAAAATAGAAAATGGACCCAGACAAGCGAAGGGAGGGTATACATAGAACGGGTCCTTCAATCCGATGTCGTCGTCAACTCGAGTGGAACCATCTTCCGGGGTATAACTCAATTACTGGTTGATCTTCTCGTTCACAGCCTGGGTGGCTTCGGTCTTCTTGGCGTGGATGAAGCCGCTCAGCCAGGTGAGGGTCTCGTTGCTGACAATAAGGACGGTGGTGAGACCAGCCTTTCCGAGGGCGAAGATACCAGCCTGCTCATTCTTCTTATACTCAGAGTTGTAGACCTCGAGGACGTGCTCCTTGCCCTCGATGCCCTTGGTGTATGGGAGGAGGATCAGGGTCTTTGTCTCATTGTACAGCTCCTCAGTGGGCTTCTTGACAACGGGGAACTTCTCGTCAAGGCGGTCCAGGGTCTTGTCGCCAAGCGAATCAGCCTTCTGAACGTAAGGAGAGAAGTACTGGTAGGGCTTGGAAAAGTAAGGGAACACAGGAGCGACCAGGGTCTGGTAGGCAGCGTCGGTGAGCTTGATAGACTTCTGGCCGTACTCGTTGGCCTTGAATGTGTGGACTCCGTCGCTGATGACGGGGTAGTTCAGCAGGTGCTGGTGGTGGAGAAGGTAGGGTTAGCAGTGGGTTCGAAACAGCGTGTAAGTGGAGGAGCACGGAGCTCTCGGGGAAGGCATCGCACCTGAACAAAGAGAGAGTGGAAGGAGCTGGGGATGTCGCCGTTAACCTGAGGAGAGGCCATTGCGAATTGTGTGCCGTGAAGGTCTTGCGTGTGCGTGGTGTTTGAGTTGAGTTGGGGCGGCGAGGAGAGCTGGTGGTGGACAAGCTCAAAAGGATTGTCGAGGTCAGGCGCAGATGACGACAAGCGGACGGAAGGGATGGATGGATGGGCGGGAGCCGGCAAGGTACCCAATGGAAGATCGGTGGATAGCTAAGCTGGATAGCTCGAGAGGATGGTTGACGAAGGAAGAGGGGAAACGCTTCGGTTGCGGGAGGCAGGTCAGGTCAGGTTTGGGCTGGTCTGAGCAGAAGAGGCAGAAGCGGGGAGAGTTGCGAGAAGCTTGCAGCAGCAGCAGCGAGGAAGAGTCGGTGACAAGGCAGGAAGACGAGAGAGGAGAAGCAAGGAGGAGATGGATGGTAGCGGGAGATGGGGTCTAGCAGAGGC
Source organism: Calonectria hawksworthii (assembly GCA_020975415.1). Taxonomy (NCBI): domain Eukaryota; kingdom Fungi; phylum Ascomycota; class Sordariomycetes; order Hypocreales; family Nectriaceae; genus Calonectria; species Calonectria hawksworthii. The sequence continues at coordinate 831,290 of JAHXZK010000005.1, read as the reverse complement.
TAAAAAGGGAACGAGGTGCGAGGTGTGTTTGATGTGATGTGGTGTGGACGCCACAACCTGACGGGCAGCGCGGACCAGAAATGTACGTATTTATCAAGGGAAACCTTGCCCATGGATGTCGTCGCAGTGTAATCGAGGGCCAGGCTCGTCACTGGTGGCTCTGGCATGTGCATGCGCATTTGCATGTGTCTGTGTCGGCGCGCGCCAGGGTTGGGATGCCATCGGATCAGGATTGAGCGAGGCGTCGTTCGGTACCTGAGCTTGAGCTTGTGATTGCTTCCCGAGACCAGACCTCTCCACCAGTGCTGTTTCGCTTTCTTCTTTTCTTTTCTCCACCGTTTATCTGTATTCCAGGAAAAAAAAAACAGCAAAAAGGAAGCAACGGGAGGCGATGACTCTTGCGCCACCCTTCTACAGCGCTTGCCCCCTCTCTCTCTCGCCCCTTCTTTGCTTCTGTTGCGCTCGCCGGGAAGCTGGCCGGACCGTGCATCGTCATGATGGAGATGGAGGTGGTGGGGTGCTGCTGGCGTTCCGTGACACCATGGGCGCTGGAGCAAGGCGTGGGCCCACTCAGCCGCACCATTCCAGGGCGTGTTGCGTAGGTACTGACCAAAAACCAAACCCCCTGTTGATCTGGCATGTGAAAGTGGCTCCCGAAGGTGGGCGCGCTCCTGCTCACTGCTGCTCACTGCTGCTCGCGGCTGCCTTTCGTCACAAGCGAACCCGATCGTCTGCTCTCGTACGGCGCATTCTCCTGCCTGGATAAATTTTTTTGCCCTCTGGAAAGCCCTAGCACCGCAGTTGAGCCGCTTTCCCTTGGCAACCACTCATGGATTGAGCCGCAAACCCGCTTTGTCGGGCTTCCAGCGACTTGGCAGGCTGGGCTGGGCCGGGTTGACCCATTGCCTCCCGTTGCAAGCTCGTGAAACGCATCGCCAGCAGCCGCCCTCTCTTCCTACGGTACGGTGGCATTGTGTGCTGTACGCTGCTCTAAAAGTCCCCTTGGCAGTCGGATGCGAGGAGGGGATTTCAAGGATTCCTCGTTGCATCCTCCAGCACCCTTCGTCATAATTACACTTCCAATAATGCGCCTTTAGCTGTTCGCGCGCAGGGGTGTGTTCACTGGCCCAACTTCACTGGCTGGCGCTTCATGTCCGATTCCTGGGCTTATCTGCGCTGTTTGCCCGCATCGGTTCGTCTGCCTCTCGTCGAATGGCATCGCCAATGGCGCGCAGCATGCATCACACCCTGTCGTCGGCCAACAGTCCAAGGGCAAGGGCAGCTTGGGATACGGGCAATGGAGCTATCTCGTCCGCAGCAGTCAGTTGTTGAGGCCAGCCAGAAATTTTGTCATGTAAATTTAGTTGAGGGCAGAGCACGAAAACCTCCCGGCGCTCAGTCATGCTCTTTCGCCGCACACCCCCCCAGCTGCGTCGTCGCCTATCGCACTGCTGGAGGCTTCAAAGTATGCTCTTGACGAACGCAACATGACTCTCCAATTGCCCCCAAGGATTGATAAGAAGGCCGGCCCCTTGCCCGTCTTGGCGATGCCTATGCCGCGGCTAACACCAACGACCATACACACAAACACGAGCTTAATGCATCCCGCCTCGGGCCCCTCCAATCGCCGGATTCGCTCTGGCACGAACTCCCAGTCTGTTTTTTCTTTTTTAATTTTGCTTTTCTCTCGCGGCCCCCCGGTCGCATCGAGCAAAATAAATCCCTCCATTGACCACTGAGCTAATCGCCACGGAGCTCCGTCAGCTGCCGGTCACGGATCACCCTGCCTCGCACCCGTAGCGCGGGCGCATTTAGATTCCCTGTCATCGTGAGTCTTCGTCTCCACTCACTAGCCACATTCACATGCCAAAAGTCTCAGCACGCGATCGTCATGACAAGGAATCAAAATACTTCCCCTCCAAGGCTCCTTGAATAAACCAATGGACCCCTTCCGAACCACTCAATATCCAACGCCCAATGCTCCATGCTCCATGCCGATGCAACAAGGCCAGACGGTAATAATGGCATGTTGGGTGAGGTGTCGTCACCTCATCCATCCACCCATCCGTCTCGTCTGCCGCTCGTCAGATATCGCCCGTGTGCTTTCGCGCTTGTCGGTCTTGGCTATGCGCCATGGCTCCTCCGCGCTCTGTCGCAACCATGATGTGATGGAACTCAACAAAAAGGGTCCGTCGTCCGTCGGGCCCCGTGCCGAAGCGAAGCCCTCGAATGCCATTATCAGACTGATATCCCCCCGGACAATGAACGCCATCCAAGACCAATCGTATCGGGCGTCACCCCCTTCCTCCCTTGATATCCACCATCCGGGACCTAGCAACCCGCGTTGATGTCGCACTCGGTCCGGACCAAGCTGGCTTGCTGGATCGATGAGAGATTATTTCTCATCTAGATCCCACGTATCCGGGCAGCGCCTTCATTCCGCATACTCTTGACGTTGATAAAGGGCCAAAGCTCTTAGTCACAGTGACAGCTTGGTGGTCGTGTCTTGCTCCCCGTGTGAGACATTTGTGGGAGCCCTCATGTCGTATTGGTTTACGGCGACATCAATTGCCGGCCTCAGACTGGCTGAAAATGCACATGAATGTGGCATTGACTCCTCGTTTCGCTTGTCGCGACCCTCTTGACGTTGATAGGGCTAACATTTTGTGTCATATCGCCCCCAGGTGTTTATCCAAATGCAAGGAGCCCGTATCTTACGGAAGACCGAGTAAAAGCCGTCAGCATGTTACCGGGCCCTATCTGGAACTCGACGGACGGCATTGAAAGCTCCCCATACATTGCCACCGTAAATCCATGCAATGCCGGAGGATTCCCCGTAGGATCGTGCGACAGAAAGGGGATTGAGACGCAATTCCCATTTGCTGCGACGAAAACTGTGCCGCAGCTTGCATCTGCCTCGATATGCAGACCTTGGCGCATTGTAACCGTGCGGCCGGAAACAAGACACCGGAGCTGGAGACCCGTCATAGAAGTCGGACTGGAGCCATACTCTATGCGGGGCTGACAGGTTGCTCAATAAGCAGGTCCAATAAAACATGCAACTATAACGGAAGCCATTTTGGCTGCTGGTGCATCCGTCCGAGACTACTTCCGGTTATGGTGGGTTGGCTTTCCGGAACATCCACACGAATGTTTGTGTGATGCGAAGGGGCAAAAAACGTCACGGTCCTCCCTAGTGAAGAGACAGCTCGCAACCTCGAATGAACAAAGAACATGGAGTGTAGTGGGAATAATGCTTTGTGCCGCAATACCTGACCTTTCCAGGAGGGCGGATTTCTGGTTGCGTCAGTGGTAGCAAATGCTCGTGTTCGGACCTGAATGATGCATATGACCTTGAAGCCCGCGCCGGCAAGCGTGCGCGTACCCGAAGAGGGTTTCTGCATTCGTGTTCATGGTGGGAAGCCTGGTGTCCTGTTTGAGACAAGCGCTGGCGTTTTCGTCATGATGTGGTATTGACGCCTAAGCAATCAACCCCAAGCAATCGGCCACGATGGATGATGCGGTCCACGGGCAGGACGGAGAAAGGGGTGGGTGCCCTGACGCAGCTGCTTCTCCGCACCAAAGCTTGCACTTCTCCATGTTTTCGGTTGAGCAAGTTCACGGAGCAACGGAATGCAGGTGGAATGCTCATTGTGCAGTCTCGGTAAGTAGACCGTATAAATATCCCGTTACGGAGATATATGTGCAGACCGGAGATTATCCCGGCCGCCGATTTGGGCCACCTGCAGATGTGTCATCACAAAAAAAATCATCGGTGCCGGAGTGGTGATCTCTAGCGCTGTAAGAAATCCGATTTGGCCTAGAAGCATGGGATAAGCCAATCGGCAGAGAATATGAACAAAGTTGATTGAACGTATCGATGTTCAAACATATGTGTTGTGTGTGTGAACCTCACTTTGCAGTAGAGCTCTGAAGTTTCGGCTTGATATTCCAAAATAATTCAATTGGGGAGCACAGGTACACATGGAAAATAAGTGAACCACTTCGTTGTCCCGAATTTGGCTGTTGAACATCGCAACTAGGGTTGGTTGTGGGAAAGTGATAATTGGGTATGTCCCATTCATGAATGGCATGATGATTCTGGGATAAGGTTCCTCAAATTGACAAGTTATGAACTTGGTTCTTGAATAAAGTCTTGGGTTGTGACCGTCTCATAAAAACGTCGATCCTACGATTGAGTTTTCTCAACGATGAGCCCCTGTTGATCAGCTGCTGTTTGTACTGACACCCCAGCGACACCTGGGGAAGCTGCGAGACGATGTGTCTATCGAAACCCACACTATGAAGTGTATGAACAGAGGCTGAAATTTTATAACTAATACTCAGACTTTGCTGAAATTATTTGTGTGTAATGGTTGGCCCATCATATGTTCATCATGAGTGCTACCTGGCATTGTTTCCTTTTCAGTGCCACCGATGTAATTGGCCATATCTCATCATGAGAACTCGCATGATCCAGTTACATTCTCTCTTGGAGCTTGCCAATGACACTTGAGCAACATGTTACAGTCCCCTTTTTCTTTCATGTACATGCATGAACATGTAGCGTCTGCTTAGACAGCCACCGCACCAAGTGTCGGATGTCCAAAGGGAGTAGTTCTACAAGACCACAGAAAGTTGTGGCAGCAAAACATGTGATTGCGCCCGCTAAAAGTTGTACGCCACTAATAACACGTGGTAGAATTCGTGCTCTGGGTTGGCAACTGTTCAAGCTTCACATCCTGATGCAGGGGAACAATACTTTACTATCACCTGCGTATTAACTAATCTATAGTGGTGGTTTGCGGCGATGCGATACTGTTATTAATGGAGCACGAGAGAGGGAAGTAGACACATGTCATGATGCCCTAAAAAACTACAAACGAAAGGAACCGTGACAAGACAGCCTGAATCCGAATGAGAATGGAAACAAGGCACGCGCAGGTGGTTAGGGAGAATGGTGTGAAAATTTGTGAAGCTGGTTTGCTAAATTAACGAGAGAAGACTTTTTTACTCGATTAAAAGTAGCTTCGACTTGGTAAAATAGTTTGGTAAACGGTGAAATATTGACTCGGCGCTAACTTTTGTACTCAAGCACAGCGAGCACTCAGCGCTGTAGCTGACAGCAGGCATGCCTGTGCAACCTGATAACGATAAGACGGCATCCAGCACGCCCGAGGTGTAGATAGTGAGGTTATCAAATTGGCTTGCATATTGAATTGAAAAGGATAAAAATTATAACATGATGTTGTTTTATTGTTGATGTAGGCAGAGGCTCGGTGACTGAATAATGGACTTGCAACTAATTCGTTTGGACAATCTTTACACGTCGTAAATTTGTGTGGATTACCTTTGAGACGCATACGCTATGATGACGCGACGAAACTTTTGGATGGCGAATGAGGCTATTCCCAGACTCAATCAGGAAGTCATGATCCGGATAAGTTCGGACTTTGAGTAGCGAAACAAAAAAAAATAGAAGTAAAAAAAAAAAAGAGAAAAAAAAAAAGAAACAAATCACCAGTGCCAAACCCGGGCTCGTGAACGAGAATAGGAATGAGAAGGTGAGGCCTAAACCGACACAGAAAAGGCTGGATTCAGAAGCGATGAGAACATCATGGCAACCAGTGGCGGCTCAAGATTGAAGCAAATACCATCATCATGGTTACAAATTCTCATCAAAGCATGGCACGGGAATAAAGCCAGCCAACCATTTCGTCACCCTTATTAATTACCCGCGGGCCATGCCCGTTTGGTGGCTAGCGCGCCCCTTACGCAGCCTGAATCAGCGCGAAAAGAAGCTCTGGGCCCCACAGCCACTGGCCCCGAACCCCAAAAATGCTGCCCGCCATTGCTGATGTAACACTTGACTAAAACTCCACCCCACCCATCGCCGTCCGCAAAATGTGCCCCTCGTGGGCCGCGCGCGCGCGCTGGCAACGCCCAGCAGATTCGGCTGTATTTCTAACCGCCAGGCTGGATCGCAAGTTTTTTCTCTTTTCTTTCTTATTCCCCTCTTTCTAATTCCCAGCTAATTAATTCTCATCCACTTCCCCCCTCCTCACTTCAATTCCTGCGTCATCAGCCCCGCAGTCAGTAGCCCCCCCCAGCCCAGCTATATAGACCCTCCTCGACCCCACGGTCAAAATTCCCATGACGCTTTTGAGAAACATCCTCATCCCAGTCTTCGTTGCTTTAGCTGCTACGATCCTCTTCCAAACACAACTTCGAGACACCGCGACAACAGCGATTGCGCTTGTAAAGAACTTGACCAACACAAACAACTTGACGACCCCCGTCGCAAACACGCACCCAAACCAAGACCAACACCCAGACCACCACCTCTTCGCCTCCGAAATGTCCGTCTCACGAGCTATCCGCAAGGTCTTCCTGGCCGTTGAGCAGGCCGAGGGCGCTGGCGCTCGCGTCCGCCGATCCATTGGCACTCCCCAGCTTCGCAACTTTTCGCCCTTCCTGATGCTCGACCACTTCTCCATCAAGCCTGGCGCTGGCTTCCCTGACCAGTAAGTCCGAATGCATTGCCTCAAACATGACTTTTACAAAATATGACAGACACTAATTGAACCTTGCGCAGCCCCCACCGTGGCCAGGAGACCATCACCTACCTTCTTGAGGGTGGTGTCGACCACGAGGATTTTGCCGGCAACAAGGGCACGCTCTCCGCCGGTGACCTGCAGTTCATGACGGCTGGTCGCGGCATCGTCCACGCCGAGATGCCCCGCCAGAACCCCGACGGCAGCGCCAACGTCGGTCTCCAGCTCTGGGTCGATCTCCCCCAGGAGCTCAAGGCCTGCGAGCCCCGGTACCGCGACCTGCGCGCCTCCGAGATTCCCACCGTCGACGTTGACGACTCGCGCGTCACCGTCAAGGTCATTTCCGGCCAGAGCCACGGCATCGACTCGGTCAAGGACCTCGCCTACACCCCCGTGTGGATCCTCGACATCACCATCCGCCCCGGCGGCAAGATCACCCAGCCCGTGCCCAAGACCTGGAACGCCTTCGCCTACACCCTCGAGGGAGACGTCATTGTCGGAAAGGATGACCAACGCCGCGTCGTTGGCCAGTACCACAACGTTGTCTTTGAGCAGGAGGGCGATGTCGTCCACTTTGAGGTTGACGCCGGAGCCGAGAAGCCCGCTCGACTTGGTATGTGCTTTCCCCATCACCCCCCCAAAATTCTCCCAATCTCGAATATTTACTAACAACTGCTCTTAGCTCTGATTGCGGGTACTCCCCTCGACCAGCCCATTGTCCAGTACGGCCCCTTCGTCCTCAGCTCCAAGGACGAGGTCGTCAAGGCCCTCTACGACTACCAGACCCACACCAACGGCTTTGAGCGTGCCAAGGACTGGGAGAGTGAGATTGGCAAGTCCATGATGCACTAGTCATTTGAAACTGGTAGAACTGTGCATCATATTGGCGTTGGATTACGAAAGGGAAACATGATTGAATGGGTTTTGAGTTTTATGGGCGTCCTCATGATGGGATAAAATATACTTGAGCTATAGCGATTATACGGTTATGTTTAGATGAATGATACAATCTCATCAAATTATGTGCTCATGTTCAAAGTGAAAGAAAAGAAAAAAAAAAGACATTTTATTGTAAACATCACTCCAACCACGTACTACAATTTCCAAATCTCACTACGACTTTTTGAATAATTGCCAATTTTCCTATTCTGTCTCATTGATACAATCTGCTTGCCAGCGTTACTCGAAAATGCCGATAGGGATTAGATGTAATACAGGGTCTTATGTCTGATGTCGAGCACACGTTTTGAGATATTGTGAGACTCTGTCATGATATTGTATGTCGCAGACATAAATGTCATTTATTTGAGATTACCAGAAACTCGTTTTTTACCATAAAGTATTGCAAGAGTTACTTGCACCCAGGTTATCTATTTCCTGCCTGGGTTAGCTACAAATCACCAACAACTACAAAAACTGGTAAATTGCCATACTAGACGTGAAGCCTTTTTTGTTAGGTGAATGGGGGCACTATAATATGGAGTAGAATTAACTACACAACAAGGCAAATGGATACTGAGCAGTGGAAACGTAGTGTAGAGAAGGGCTTCAAATTTCGAAACATGAAAACCATTCCCAGGCTTGACAGTATCACAATTTGTAGTCGATTTGAATCTAGAAACTTCATTGATACCTTAAATCAGTCTACAACTAACGCGCGTGCCAAAATTATCTATTAATGTGCTTCAATGAGAGCAAAGAAGAAGAATCCACCACTCGAGGCCAACCGAGGAACCGTACCACATTCTCGCATTATGCGAGGTATTGTGGTACAACAACGCCGCAAGGTCGTCATTGTTAGCTTCAGAATCCCTGAAAGTCCCTCAAAAATCCCAAGCCACATTCATGCAACTCATAATTTTCACTAGAAAGACGAAAGACAAATCATATGCATCATTAAACCCCCCAAAAAAGCTCAACACGTCCATATCCGTTCACCTCATTTTCCGTGTTCCTTGCGCCAAAGATTGTCCCGATGCCAGGCCTCTGCACCGAGGATGCAATAAGGGTCCAAATATTGGAGGGACGAGCGGGTATTATGTATCAAACATGTGCAACGTAAAGCATCAAATTCGGATGACAACGTCCTCATTTAGAGGAGGAAAACGGCAAGGCCGGCGGCGGCGATAACGCCAAGGGGAGCAGCAGTCTTTTGAGGCATGCCCTACGTGAATGTAAGTAAAAGAATCGAAAACTCAAGGGGTAGTACTCACGGCATTGTCAGAGCTGGTGGCGCTGGTCTCGCTGGAAGAAGAGTCACTGCCAGAGGCGCTGGATTCCCCGGTGGCTGTGGCAGAAGAGTCGCCAGTCTCGGAAGCAGACTCATCACTAGAACCGCTGCTCTCAGTGGTAATGGTCTCAACAATTGTGGATCCACTAGAGGTGAAGGTGGTGAGAACAACATCTTCGGTCTCGGAGGCACCAGAACCACTGAGAGTGGTTTCGCCAACAGTGGTGACCTCATCACCGGCAGAGTTGGTGGTGACACGCGTGAAAGTGGATACCTTGCCGGAGCCAGTCTTGGAGTTGTTCTCATCATCGTCAGAGCCAAAAGTGGTGGTGGCAACGGCAGTAGTGATGGCGGTACCGCCAGAAGTGATCTCGCTGTAAATGGTCGACACAGTAGCCTATGGGTTTTGTTAGAAATCATTATGGCATCAAGTTTCAAGCCACGTACCGAGCCTCCCTCAGAGCTTCCAGATCCAGTCTTGGTAGAACCGCTGTTCGAGCCACCGGTTGTGGAGATGGCAACGCCAGCGCCTAGGGTGCATGTCAGCCAACAATGATAGCAGGTGTTGCTCGAGTGTCCTAAATCTTACCTTGGCAGATGTTAATACCGTACTGAACAGCCTGAGAAGCCTCAGAGCTGCCACAGATGGCGTTGGAGCAGTCTCGAATGCCATAAAGGAAGTTGGGGTTAGCGCAAAGGCACTTGAGGTCGCCAGTGCTGCATCCAAGCTCAGTAGACTTCTCCTCGCCGAGCATGTTGTTGGCACAGGTTTGCTAATTGGGCTGTTAGCGGATGTGAAGAACGCAATGGACAGTGAACATACACCACATTGAGCGAGGTCAGCAACAGTGGTCTGGGCGACAGCAGCAGTGGCGAAGCCGGCAACAGCGAAGAGGATGGACTTCATTTTGATGGATGTTTGAGTTGACAAGTTGTCGAAGGTTCAAACCTAATGCGCAATATTAGCCAGGCTGGTGAGGAAGAAGTTTTCGTATAGAGAAGCCGCTGAAAATCGAGGGGGGAGGAGTAGAGTTTTGGGATTGAGCTTGGTCGTTGAAAGTGTGATGGGATGGGGGAGAATGCAGTAGTGATTCACGGCTTGGAGGAAAGGTGCGAGGTGAGGAGTAAATGAAGGGGAATGCAAGAGGTCTGAAATTCAGAACACAATAGTGTTTGCGTTTGACAAGCAAAGGGGCGGTGGCACACAGAGTGCGAAGCGCCGAAATGAGGTGAAGGCGAGAGACGAGTGCAGCAAGGTCCGGGAACACGATGTGATCCATGAGACGATAATCTAAGGAAACCTGGCCTCGGGACACAAGGGAGGAGGCCAAACGCTCGGGAGAGGTATTCGTGAAATACACCAGTGGTGATGAGGGATGCGAAAATCAAGAAGCAGTTGCATACCTAGTATCGATACACGACTGAACGAGTGCGGATCTTCTGAAAGAGGGGCTGGTAGTGTCGAGATGGACTGGTGCCGACAAGACGAGAGCTGGAGTTGGAGAAGAGAGGTGGTGAAGGTGTGCAGAGAAGTTGTTGAGGATGAGTTGAGAAATGGAACAGGAGGAATGAGGAGTTTTAAAGTCGCAAGGGAAGGAGTAAGGTGCCGTGGTCTGGCAGCAGTTGGTTGCCAGCTGGTAGTTGGCAGGTACTAGCAACTGAGGTGTGAGTCGGGATACCTTGGCGTACGGCATGTCCGCAGGGGTGGGCAGGTACCTGGCTATGGGCCATAGGCGACTACGTCGGCAATGCCAGGCCGTTTGGCGCATGAGTAGCAGGTACCGGGGCATGAGCGTAGAACCGTCGATGGCTTAACGTTCGGGTGCCGATGGGATGGATCTCCCATCTGCCCCTCCACCGACCGTGCCAGGGCAGCTAGGTCGTCAACGATGCCTGACCAGCTGTGCGGGGCGCTAGGGCAGACACTTGGCAGTGAATACCGCATAGCTAGCAAGGCCACTGGTGAGCTCATAAACGGGGCTGGTGTCAACAGGGGGCTCCGAATGTCTAGGATCTAATCAGGGTCATGGGAAAAGTTGGAGCTCCACCGCGGACTCAGATACGTGTAAGTGGTTCGTCTGGCAAGTCAAAGAGAGGGGAGGGGGAAAAACGCCCCTGCTTCGCCAAGGTGAGAATCTACGTCTATGGAGAGCATCTCGCCTCTCGCTCTCTTCCCTCGTGATTCCCAATGCCGCGCAATTGGCGGCGAATATGTTACATGCTTATGTGAAAATGAGGCAGAAGCGAGCTGGATCAATATGCGCTACGGGTATGATGATGCGATGTGCTGTGATACCACCACACTAGATCACCCTAATCGGCCCCCACCCCACCAGACTTGTCAGTTCCAAGCCGGGCGCTAGACGGAATTGCTAAAGTGCCATCGAGACAGAGGCGCCACTGCGGAACGTCCGAGTGCCAGATTTCCGTGGTAATTAAATCACATTGGCCTCGTCGGATCCAGTCGTCGCTAGGTCCTTTGTCACAAACTCTGATGGAGGCCGCTCCCGAGAAGTCTCGGGGGCCCAGACCACTCCAGGTCCAGCACTGGTAGGCGGTGTTGATACAACGGGCTTCCCGCTGAAAATACTGTTTACCATCCCGCTGCCAGTCCAGACCAAAGGGGCGGGAAATTGCCATTCATGAAACGGAGGCCGCCCACCATCCATCAGCCACCGAGTAAACATGATTGACGTTGCACGGAAATGCCGCTGAGTTGGGATTCGTTTCGAGCTGGGTAACGGCCGCAAACAGGGCGGCAGGGTAGGAGGGTATGACGAGCACACCAAGTTACTCCAGCCCTTTAGTCGAGATGTGATGTGTATGATTCTCTTTGTCCCGACAACCAGTCGGGTTGGGCAATCAGGAAACCCCAGCCACGGCCATCGCCAGCCTCTGGGACACTACCTAGCCGACCCTTGACTGCAGAAGAGCAACAACACGTGTATGACCGGGAGCTGGAGCCACAGCAGAGCAAAGGTGCCGCATTGACGACAGACTGGGCGATCAATCATGAAGCGAGGACAGGGTCAAGTAAGACACGGCACAGAACACCAACCACGATCAAGCTTGGTTGCAGCAGCGTTTTCAACAATGAGGTCAGTCCTTGTTGACAGAGGAGCCCAGGTCGGTTTCTGATTGGACAATGCACCCTTGTTCTTTCCGTTGTGGTGCTGCGGGATGCTTGGAAGTCGCCAAGTCTGGATGCACCATCCCCACTTCCTGCTCCCCACCCATCATCCCATTGTACTGTAGACTCCACTGCCTTCCCAGTTTCCTGGCAACCATTGCTGCCCGCTTGTTTCTTTCCTTTGTATCATGACTTCTCACACCAACCCCCCCAACTTATTGCTTTCAACTAATGCAATTGATCATACTGATTATGCCCAGGACACTGATGCTCAGAAGGAGGGGGGCTGAGGAAAAGAAAGAAAAAAGCAAACCTCCAAATATGGCCTGTATCCATCCATCTACCCTATGCATTCATCCAAAAACCATCAAAAAAATGCGCTCGACTTTTTAACCTGCCTCCCCACATACACACTTGGTCGCATTACCCCTCCCTTTGATCCTTGCACATCCCTGCCCAGCTGGCATAAGTGGTGGCCCTACCATGGCCAGGGGCCACTAGAAGCCATCGGCAATCAAGGGAGCTAGAGTCCCGACCACCCGGCGTGGCTGATGTCATGGATTGCCCATGGTCAGAATCATCACCTTCTCCCTCGTCATGATCAAATCACCCTTGATTTGATGGTAGAATAAACTTGATTTACAAGTGTATCACGGCACATCTGTTTCCCCCAGGTACCTGTTCGGTCGGCATGACCACCAAAACAAGCTCAAACTGGCCCTGGGTCTCTAGGCGATGTCTCCCTTTGTTCCATGTCTGCCATTTTGTCTCTCCAAATCAAAAGCTGGTCTTGTTTAGAACAGGCGCCAACTAACCATATACACATCCCATTTTTGATCATCGGTGTTGCATCCCGCTTCTTCCGGACTGTCGTCGTAATCGTCTCAATCGACATTGGCCGAAAGCCGCAAATCTGATACAGAGCCTGCAGATTATGGCGCGTGCGACGCGAGACCGCCATTTCCTGACAACCAGCTCAACTAGTGTGGCTGGTTATCATCTGTGATTTGATTTATCCAACCTCCCTTGTCCCATTGCCACTCTATCGCAAAGTCGAAGGAAATGGCTGATGAAACCAAGAGCAGCCTGTGACACAGCCTACCCCGATTACAGTGATCATCTCATTTCACAAACGCAACTGTATCACTCACAATGTACACTCTTAGGCTCGACAATGTAGCATCCCATGCCCTCTGGCGACCTGCAAGCCATCTAAGCTGCTGCCCGCAGGTGCAGCAGCGTACCATTTCGGTGCTTTCCATGTTTCGTTTTGCCTGCGGCTAACGCCGTCCGCCCCGCCCAAATACCAGTACAACCTTGGGTGATACCGTCAGCATCAATTTCATCCTTAGATTTTCTACTCAACAGCCTGAGAATTAAGGGAGCCGACCTCTGCGCGGTATTAAGTCTGGCAACAGGTCTAGTGTATTCTTTAATGCCCTAGGCCCACGTAGTTGGATCTAAACAGATCGGACCTTCACTAAGGCGCTAGTTAGGGTAGATCGCCCCATGTTCAGCTCGACAGGTGTCTTGCTGTGGGGCGAGCCTTGGGATCGCACCCAAGTGCGCACTGCCCCGAAAGGACCGGCCGAGACTTTTACCCGACGCCTGTGATGGATCATGCTGCTCTTCCCATTGGGTGCCCTCAGACGTGTTCGCCTCTCCGCGTCATCTATCTGCAGCATCAACGTTCATTTCCCCAAATTGGCCGAGTTTGGCGATCAAATTTGGACTGAGAGAGAGGCCTCACATCCACGCCGGCACTATGTACCACCGTTGGGCATTCATGACAATTTCACTGGCATGGGACACATGTTATAATTTGTGGAGACGTAACAACGTCGTTTACTATTCAATATCTATGGCTGGGGGTAGTGTGCGCAGAAGAAACAATAGCGGAAACAATTCGTCGAAACGACTGAGATATTCTAACAAATGCAACTCCCGCGCGAGCAGGCGCAGGGGGAATCAATAGCAGCTCCCTGAGATGCTCATCGTAACAAGGGCATAAGACACCTGACTTTACATATTACTTTCCTGTACTTCATTCATTCCGTGCTTTCAGATCCGTATCATCGTTTTCATCTCATCGACCTTCATAATACAACTCACGACAGCAAGATAGCTGTACGTTTAACCACTGCACATAACGCAAGCCTCAGGGTTCTCAATGGAGCCTGGAAGTTCTGTTAGCATCTTTGGTTGATTCGTGTGGTTGGGTGATCGTCACTTACATTCCAAAACGGCATCAGAATAGATGTCGCGCTCGCGCTCCTCACTGTCACCATCCTGGTCCTCAGACTGGTTCTTCTTCTGGCCAAGCTCCTCTTCCTTGATCTTCTCGGTAGGCTCAGTGGGCAATGTTTTGGGGCTGCCTCCCTCTGCCTCAGTCTTGCTTCCGTTGGTAGCAGGGGCACTGCGAGCAGCATTGGCGCTGGCAGAGGCGCCCGAGACGCCGTTGGAAGCACCAGAGCGAGATGTGGCGGCATGGGTCATGCTGTAGGTTGAGCCAGCAGGGGGGGCCCGCTTCTTCAAGCCCTTGGGCTGACCGACATTGGTATCGGCGACCTTCAGAGCCTGCTGATCAACAGTAAACTGAATAGGTGCAGCAGCGGCCTGGGTACGGAGGTAGTACATGCCAGTCTTAAGACCGAGCTTCCAGCCGGTGAAGTGCATGCTGGTGATCTTGCCCATAGTAGGATCCTTCATGTGGATGTTGAGAGACTGAGACTGGTCAATGAAGGCACCTCGGTCGGCAGCCATCTGGACGACCTGACGCTGAGAGATCTCCCAAACGGTCTTGTAGAGAGCCTTGACATCTGCGGGGATGTTGGGGATGTTCTGAATAGAACCGTCCTCGGCAATGATTCGGTTCTTCATAGCATCCGACCACAGACCCATGTCGACGAGATCCTTCAGGAGCCAGGGGTTGACAACCTGGAACTCACCGGCAAGGACACGGCGAGAGTAAATGTTGGATGTGTAGGGCTCGAAGCACTCGTTGTTGCCCAGAATCTGAGAGGTACTGGCAGTGGGCATGGGTGCCATGAGCAGACTGTTGCGAATACCATGCTCCTTGACTTGCTCTCGGAGCGGCTCCCAGTCCCAGAGGTCTGAGGGCTTGACGTTCCACATGTCAAACTGAAGGATACCCTCAGAGGTAGGGGAGCCCTTGAAGGTAGAGTAGGGTCCCTCCTCCTTGGCAAGCTGCACGGAAGCAGTCAAGGCAGCGTGGTAGATGGTCTCGAAGATCTGCTTGTTCAGCTCACGAGCTTCAGGTGACTCGAAGGGCATGCGGAGGGCAAGGAAAGCATCGGCAAGACCCTGGACACCAACACCAATGGGGCGGTGGCGCATGTTGCTGTTGCGAGCCTCAGGGACTGGGTAGTGGTTGACATCGATAATCTTGTTCAAGTTGCGCACAACAGTCTGAGTGACCTCGTGTAGCTTCTGGAAGTCATAGCAATCGTTGTTGTAGTCAACAAACGAAGGCAGGGCCAGCGAGGCAAGGTTGCAGACAGCCACCTCATCAGGAGCGCTGTATTCGATAATCTCAGTGCACAGGTTGGAGCTGCGGATTGTGCCAAGGTTCTTCTGGTTGCTCTTGCGGTTGGCGTGATCCTTGTAGAGCATGAAGGGGTTACCAGTCTCGGTCTGAGCCTCGAGAATGGCGTACCAGAGCTTCTGAGCCTTCATGGTCTTGCGGCCCTTGCCAGCCTTCTCGTAGCTTTCGTACAAAGCCTCAAACTCCTCGCCGTAGCAGTCAGCAAGACCAGGGCACTCGTTGGGGCACATGAGTGTCCAGTCGCCGTTCTTCTCAACACGCTTCATGAACAGATCAGGGATCCACAGAGCAAGGAACAGATCACGGGCTCGGACTTCTTCCTTTCCGTGGTTCTTGCGGAGGTCGAGGAACTCAAACACATCAGCGTGCCAGGGCTCAAGGTAGATGGCGAAAGCACCAGGTCGCTTGTTGCCACCCTGGTCGACGTATCGAGCAGTGTTGTTGAAGACACGAAGCATAGGGGTGACACCGTTGGAGGTACCGTTGGTACCGGCAATGTAAGAACCAGTGGCACGAATTCGGTGGACGTTGAGACCGATACCACCAGCCATCTTGGAGATCATGGCACAGGTCTTGAGGGTGTCGTAGATACCCTCAATACTGTCCTCCTTCATGTCAACCAGGAAGCATGAGGACAGCTGGGGCTGAGGGGTACCAGCGTTGAAGAGAGTGGGGGAAGCGTGGGTGAAGAACTTCATGGACATGAGGTTGTAGGTCTCGAGGACACGCTCAATGTTGTCGCCCCAGATACCTACAGAGACACGCATGATCATGTGCTGAGGTCGCTCAACAATCTTGCCGTCGATCTTGAGGAGGTAGGATCGCTCCAATGTCTTGAAGCCGAAGTACTGGTAGTTGAAGTCACGGTCATAGACAATGGCAGAGTCCAACTCCTCCTTGTGTCGCATCACGCACTCATAGGTCTCCTTGGAGATCATGGGGGATGCCCGGTCGTTCTTGGGGTTGACATAGTGGTAGAGGTCGCTGACGACGGTAGACCATTGCTTCTTGGTCTGCTTGTGAAGGTTGGAGACGGCAATACGGGCCGCAAGGATGGCATAGTCGGGATGGGTAACGGTCATGTACGCAGCAGTCTCGGCAGCCTGGTTAAGTCTTTGTTAGTTGACTGCGGCATGATGAATAGGCATAAATCACATACGAGATCGTCCAATTGCACAGTTGTTACACCACCGTAGACACCAGAGATGACTTTTTGGGTGATGGCAACAGGATCAACGTGGTCCATGTCCAGGCCGTAACACAGCCTGGAGACACGGGCAGTGATCTTGTCGAACTGGACACGCTCCTGGCGTCCATCTAGTCAAGGGTTAGGGTCGAGGAGATCAAGTAATGCTGTTTTTGTGGAAGCATACCTCGCTTTCTGACGAACATGGTGACGGTGTGGGTATTAGAACAGGAGGCGGTAAGGAAGGGATGAAGCAGATGCAAGTCTTATGCAAGGCTTTATTCCCTGCTGTAATGTGCAGCGGGGAGTGCAGCGTTCAAAAGACGAGTCTAAAAACGCTTAAAGAAAGGACAAAAGTTGTCCGAAGTGAATCTTGGTGGGATGTTTAGGGGATGTGGGAGCGAGATTTGCTGCGGATGTCGAGGGAGGTTTTAAGGGAGCGCGTCTTGGTACGCGACACCAATTTTTAGCGCGACGCCAGGCTAGGCCTCTCAGAAAAGTCCATTAAAGTCCCCGCCCGGCAACCACATGCAACGTCCGTGTCCATACAACAATGCACCGATTGCGGCTGAAACCAGGTTTATCTGGCCTCATTCTGGGATCTGGAAGTCGGTGAGATGATCGGATTTCGTCGTAACTCCTGCGCAGCATCTTCCAAAGCTCATGTTTCCCTTGCTTGGCTCCGATATCGCGTTGTCGCGACCCCCTGGCTGCTAAACCTGGCTAACTCAACCCCACCATGAGAATTGAGCGCGGAATCACGTGATGGATCATGCATTATTAATTGAAAGGGCCAGTATTGCATAAGCATGGCGGGAAAACGAATGGAGACGTCTCTTGGGGCAACAGCCAATGAATGGGCAATCTAGCTCAAGGCCTAACACAGACACTCAACACCCTGTCAACTGTGTGACTCTTAGAGTCCCAAACGGTTCTGTTGCCTGTTAGTGACTCAAGCACCACAACTGCTTGGAGGCAATTGGATCTATGTTATCAAGAAGACTCCTTCTGCACGCTCGAACACCAAAGTTTTTCTTTGCTTCTCAACTTTCGCATTTTAGAACCATCACCATGGCGTCCGGCTCTGAGCCCACGGGTGCCCCAAGCTACACCCCCAGATACATCGATGTACGTGTAGTCGGGTATACCCCTGGCTCTATATCCGATGTGGAGACCGGACTTACATGCTGAACTATCTCGAGTAGATCGGAATCAACTTGGCGGACCCCATCTTTCGAGGCCGTTACCATGGATCCCAAAAACACCCCGATGACCTTGCTGGTGTTATCGGCCGGGCTCGCGAAGTCGGCTGTTCCAAACTTATCGTAACCGGGTCTGATTTGGGCAACTCTCGAGAAGCCCTTGGACTTGCCGATGAATATCGTGCGTTTGCTCCACTCACCTTGCCTGCTCTCAACCAAGATTCCAGACTAATGTGGCTTGAATACAGCTGGAACTGTCTTTGCAACAGCTGGTATTCACCCTTGCAGCAGCGCCGTGTTCAGTGCTGCTGGATCATCGCACGAATCTGAACACACCACGCCATGTGACCCCAATCCGGATGCCCCAGTTTCTGAAGAGCACCCTGCGGATCCTGAGAAGACCGAGAAACTAATTGCCGACCTTACTGCTCTTGTCTCGGAAGCCCAAGCTTCTGGAAAGAAGCATCTGGTTGCAATGGGCGAGTTTGGTCTTGACTATGATCGTCTCCATTACTGCTCTAAGACTATCCAGTTGCATTCCTTTGCCGCCCAACTCAAGTTGGCCGCCTCCCTAAGCCCTCAACTGCCGCTATTTTTGCACTCAAGAGCTGCGCACGCCGATTTCGTGCGGTTGCTCAAGGAGGCTTTTGGCGAGAAGCTGGAGAGGTTGGAGAAGGGTGGCGTTGTCCACAGCTTCACCGGCACCGCCAAGGAGATGCATGAGCTGATGGATCTGGGATTGTACATTGGCATTAACGGCTGCAGCTTCAAGACTGCCGAGAACTGTGCTGTTGTGAAGGAGGTCAGCCTTGACCGACTCATGATAGAAACGGACGGCCCCTGGTGCGAGGTCCGACCCAGTCACGAGGGTTACAAGTATTTGATTGAGAAGAAGGAAGAAAAGCCTGCTCCGGAGCCGGAACAGAATGGAGCAGCCGTTGCTCCCGAAGGGGCCCCAGAGCAGCCAAAGCAAACGAAGCAGCAAAAACAGCAAAAACAGAACAAGAAGAACCAGAAGAAGGAGCCCGAAGTTCCAGATCGCTTCAAGATCGTCAAGAAGGAGAAGTGGGAAGAGGGAGCCATGATCAAGGGCCGTAACGAACCATGTAACATTGAGCGTGTGGCTAAGATTATCGCTGGTATCAAAGAAGTTAGTGTCGAGGAGGTGTGTGAGACGGCATGGCGCAACACAGTGGCTGTCTTTGGAGTAGCAGAGAACTGAGTAAGTATATTTTTTTTTGGACAGGAAGGTGTTCTTGTCACAGGGTATCAACTAGAGAAAAGAATATAGAATAGACGCCACCACACCAATCCATATTATAAACCGGAGCCCTTATGACCGCGTATTCGTCCATGTCTCACGACTCCCGTCGTCACCCCATCCTCGCCAGTCATCCACCCAGGCATCCGCTCGCCGTCTATTATCCCAGCTTCAACCAGCTGTCTTATTCCTGCCCACACGTGTGTACCTTGGAATGACACTTTGAGTGTGGGTGCCCATGTGTCCGTCTCATGAGGAGGATTCTCTGGTGACTCGTCCAGATCCGCCTCAGTGTCCGCCTCTTGTATTACTGCACTGATCTTGCTTCGCCTTCGCTTGGTCGCACTAACTTCAGCTCTTGACTCATCTTCCTCCTCCTCATTCGGAAGTGGATTGGCCAAGGGAAATGGATCTTGTAATACAATCTCGACCTTTTCGATACCCTTTCCATCTGTAACAATGGCAGACTCGCCGAATCTTGCCTTAGCTACTAACCTTGCGCGCTTAGTCATTCTTTGCATTGGCGTCAATTCTGGCGCACCTCTTTTCCCGCGGTCTTTCAAAAATGAGGATTCTCTGGATAGTGGCGGGGTGGGTAGTACAGTGTCTAGAGGCGACTCCTTTTTCCTTTCATCTGAGTAAATACTCCAGCCACCGCCGGCGGCATTTGTGCGGCCCGATCCTTTCTTTTCCAAGATCGCATCCAAGTTGCGACTTGTAAGGTTGGTGTTTTTGAGGGTGTACCGTTCTCGGGGACGAGACAGGGCCTTGGGGACACCATCCACAATTAAACTTTGCAGGCTTTTTGACTCGCCTGAGCTATTGGCGCCGGTATTTTGAGATTTTGTAATGTAAAGAGCTGGCGTGCCATCTGGAAAGGCAATGTAGATGGTTCGAGAGGAGTCAAAGTTTGCGGCACTGCCAGACTGGTCGCGGGCTGTTAGTGCCAAGTTGGTTGCATATGGCGAATCAACAATAAATATTCTCAGAATGAGTACGGGCAAGTCCTTTGGTCTGTGAAATTGGTAGTGTGCCTTTACATCTGGAAGCACATGGCTTTGGAGGTTTTGAAGAAATGTTGATGGATGGAACCGTGGGATGGAGAGGCTCTTTTTATCCACTTTGAGGATTTCAATTTCGTCTGAATTTTTGGAGGGAGGCATCAGAGGCAAAATTTGATATGATGTCCATTTCTGAGAGGTCGGATTTTGGTCGAAGTAGGCGAGATCTGCCATGGCGAGTTGATATAACGTCAGGCCGTTTCGCCAGTCGCCTTCCAGAATGCGGCTGATTACATCACGCTTTGAACCCTTTTGCTGCTGCATCTCGCGATAGAGATCTCGGAGTTCGTCCAGGGAACGGCATGGCGGAAAAATGTCATCCTCATCCTCGTCTTCCTCGTCATGCTGGATATAAGGGATTGCATTAGAGAGATTGCCATGGTCCAACCAATCCAAAGCGAGCGAGATCAGTGACTCGCGCGACAATCGATTGAGAATTTTTAGTATAGCAGGGTTTTCAGAATTAACACGAAGTGTTGGCGGTAAGCTGGTGGTGGTTGG
Source organism: Calonectria hawksworthii (assembly GCA_020975415.1). Lineage (NCBI taxonomy): Eukaryota > Fungi > Ascomycota > Sordariomycetes > Hypocreales > Nectriaceae > Calonectria > Calonectria hawksworthii. The sequence continues at coordinate 810,600 of JAHXZK010000005.1, read as the reverse complement.
GACGGAAATGCGCGCCATGATGGTGGTTGGTAGTCAAAGCCGAACTATCCAAGAGACCAGGATCAACAACAACAACGCGGCCTGGGCGAGGCTGAGATAGAAAGACAAGGCTGCCCCGCTCGGTGGAGTTAGAATGCTCGCAAGGACGTTTTTGATAGGAGCCCACCTGTGAGTGCTTGGCCGCGACACGTTCAGTGATGGAAAACGCGTCGAGATCATCATCCGTAGATGAGCCGATTTAAATCCGCTGAGTAAGCGGATTCATTCTGCAAGACCCACAGTTTACATGCATGGTAAAGGTTCCACTTGATGCACGAAGGTCATGTGACTCAGCACCTCTGGCTTCCCATTTGGAGGCGATTAAGCTCGGTCATAATGAATGAAAGCCTGACCGATGTGCAATGAAAGCAAGACAACGGAACCAAATCTGTACGAAAGCTAAAGAACATTGCAGAAATGAATCAAAACAAGACAACACGAGCAGATCCGCAGATTAGTCTTCCGCTCGGAAATGTCAGGAACATTCCGAGTTCAGTGTCTGGTGCGAAAGGGAGAAGCCCAAACCCAAACGCCGCATCACTGCTGGTAATGAATGTCCGGATGATGAGAAGTTCGTTGGCTCTGCTAAACTGAGGATGAAAAAGGTGACGAGGCAGGCCACGCCGTTTCTCCATCCTCGCTTCGTCTTATGGGACGACCCGGATGTGAGCATGGCATGACCCGGTATCTCATACGTACTCGATTGACCCTGAATTTGTTTGACCTACCACTGGACAGCCTTTGCTGGACCCAGCAACCCCACTGCCACGGAATCTCATTCCTGGAATAGGATCAAATTCGGAGAACCGAGATGCTCGGGCGGAGAAAACCAAAGACAGCAGGGGGGATTGGAGAGAGTTATCCAGGGTCCAACAGACCTTTTCTGATGAACTCCCCGATAGCGAGGCGAATAACGTGGCTCCCTTCCCATGACTGCTTGGCGCAGCCCAGGAATTGATGGCTGCTTCTGTCGCAGAACCTCGGCCAGTAGCTCGGTCCTCCCCCACGCGCATGCAACGAGGGCCTTGTCGCTCCCAACCTCAGGCTGGTGCAGATCTGGGTCGGCAGATGCGCGAATACCGCAAAGGAAAAGGTAAGGTTGCAGGCATGATCCGTATTTCGGAAGGGATGGTACGCAAGTGGTGTGAAAAGTGGGTGGTGGCTTGCGTGCTTGCGTGGGAGTGACAGAGGCCACCACTGTGACGAGTGAGGATGCACCTGAATAATCTGACCTCGACCTGAGAGACCCGTTGATCTCGTCAGACTCCTCAGTTGATGGAGGGTGAGAGGCCGGGGAGTTCCCATGCCTCGGGGCGGGGGCCCAGACTAGTGAAGCGAGGGTCCACGAGGTTCGGGGGGACTTGCTTTTCACGTTGGGGCCCCAAAATCTCGGGGAGTTGGGAGGCTCAGGCCACTACGATTGGTGGATGGGTCGAGATTTGATAATGATGTATGACAATCTATCGCGAGACCAAAGCACACGGGAGCGATGCCGACCACACAGCTTTGCCCATTTGCGCCAAAATACCCACGAGGAGTTCTTTGACGCGGCCTCTGCCTGCACCCTGGACATGGGGGCTGGAGTCACGTACATACATACACACACCCACTGTTACCTCCCAGGAGCGAGCATGCGCAAGCCCAGGCAGATGCCACTGTCGTTCCTTGCCTTGTTGGTCGAGGGCGGACCTCTGGCAGCCATGTCTCGAAGCGGCTGAACACTGTGCGAGGTTGCATTCGACGACCGTTGGCATTTGCAAAGCATGCTTGTATATCCGATTGGGTTTCTCGCTTGTATGTTAATTTAAATGAGATTGAATATTTTTTTTGACTCTATTTTTTTCCATTTTTGCTCAAAAAAGTGTGTGGGTTCAGCAAGGACCAAAGCTTTGATCAGGGTTTTCCGACCGGGCCATGGATTCGGTAATCGAGGTGTCGCTGACTCGGAGGCGAAAAAAAGGTAGTTGGACGAAGTCGGAGGAATTCGCCACGAGCTACGGACTACCTGGGCTCGCGCTACTCGTCGTTGGGCCTTGGCACTGTGAGGCTGGCCCCTGGTCCAGGTATGCTGTGACAAACTTGGCCGATGCATGTTGGGTGTGAGAGTGGCAATGGTGATTAATACCGATGAAACGCTTTGCCGTCATATCACTTGCAGGACCAACACAAAATAGAGCAGGGAGCAGCAATGATATTAGGCTACACGAGCATTATTGCAATGCAGTATACATCAGGTAACGAATATCCAATTTTCCCGGGCGTGTGCCCCCTTCGATGCTTGTTCGGGGAGTCCACGGTGGTCCGTTCAGCCCTGGGTCGGTCACCCCCAAATTAGACACAGAAAGGCAATTGAGCCCGACCCGACTGGAGTTCGTAGATCGGGGTTAGTGACGACCCTAGACCGTCTGAAGTCGACCTCTCATCGGATCCGTTGCCGTTGCGTTGTAAGGGACGGTCAATGGCAGGTGGAGCTCCCCTTTCCCGTCCTCTGTTCCTTTGGTCCCCTTCGGAAGAACACCGACACTTTCCATAGTGTGCGGCTCATGCAGGCTGGTCGGGGGGATTTGTAATCCAGCAACCGGACATCCGTGGAGGACCGTGGGAAGCAGACTCTGGGACGGAAACGCACGCAGGCACGCAGGAAGCGTGAAAAAAAAAAAAGTAACAGATCAGACTGCAAACTGACGCGCTGTAACCGAGGACAGAAATGAAGTTACTTGATTGCCATTGCATCTGCGTCGAGTTTGGCAACCTCCATGGCAGGGCACAGGGTCTCAAGGCGCACTCAACGTGGGGGAAGGTTGACGAGATCCCGGTACCTCCATGGGTTGATTGTTAAGCAACCCTGACACGCAACTAAGCCGGCGCCTTTCAGTGGACAGCCAGGGAGGGGCAGACCCCCACAGGAATTGGTGGCTTCACTTGGCTTTGTGTCTTTGACAGGCTCACCCGTACAGTACGAAACCTGCAGCTGTCGGTCAAGGGCTCATTGGATTGGGCCCGCTGCGAGCGCTGTCGGTCCGCCCTTCGTTTCCAGCGACGCAGATGGGCTGGGATGGCACAGGGCATTGCACTGTGATCCCTGGGACTGCCCACGCGCACCGCTGCACCGCTAAGCCCACTACAGCCGCACCACCCGTCCACCACCCGACACGCTCTAGTCTGCCAAACCTCCCCACTACCCACTGTTACTACCCACTACGCCGTGGCTTCGGCGGCAATCGGCCTCGACAAAAGCATCCACTGTCTGAAAACCCCCCCAGGACTCCAAGTCGAGTTCCTTTCTTCCTCCACATCTTCCCATACGCCCATCTCGACAGCTTCTCTGCGTGTTCCGTCCACCAGAGATTCGGCATCGCCCATCGACCAACGACGTGTGCATTGACGGCCCCGGTTTACGACGACGTGACGCTTACGCCTCTCTCAGCGTCCTTCGACTTTGTCGCCCTTCGAGTCATCCGCCCTGCGACAATTTGTCCCGCAAAAAATAAAGGCCACACAAAACCCCGCTCCCTCTCTCACTGAAGTGTGATTGAAGGACTCTGTGCCGCATCCGGCCTCAACCACCCGACGACAAATCCTTTGTGATTTTTTATTTTCAACCTGGGCATTTCATCCGACAGGAGGAGGACTGCCTAAATTCTTTCATTGCGGGAGGGAATTATCAGCGTCGCCAATTAACCGCGGCACATCTTTTCAAAAAACAATGTCCAACTACAACGGTCGCCGCGGCCCCAACGTGTCGCAGTACCTCCGGGATCTCAACGCCATCAACCGCCAGGAGTCGGCTCCTGAGGAGCCTTTCAACATGGAGGAGGACCTTGCCCTGTTCACCAACACCCAATTCTTTGATTTCGAGACAGGCCAGAACACCGACTACCAAGCTCACCCGAGCAAGGTCGACGTTGAGTCTTCGCAGAGCGCCTCGCCTTCCGACGACATGACCCCCGCTCAATCCGTCATGGGAGAGCTTTCTAACATTGATTTCATGCAGAGTGAGTTTTTTTCTATTTTGTCGCTATTAAAAAAAAAAACCACAGATCCCAGTCATATTCTTGGCCGTGTTATCGATATACTCGGACACAGACAGGTCCGGGATCAATCAGCCTGAGATGAGGTTGCGGCATTGCAGTTTTGCCGCAGTCTCCTCACGGCACTGCATCTCCGCGGGCTGTCACTCACTCCTCTCCACACCGTCACGTCCAATACCGCTCAAGTGGACGGCTTTGGAGAGACCTGCATTTCTGGGGCTTTTGCTAGCCCTGGATGCACGACGAACTGCACCTGCTCTCTTGACCAACACTTACTCACTCCCTCCCCACCCTTGACCTTCTTTTCCCTGCCCCCCCTGTGTGCAGCGCGCGCCTCTCCATTATTGGGACAGAGTTGTCACAGTATGCAGCCTGCGCTGGAGTGTGGCTCGCCCTGGGGTACCGGCCAAACCTAAATGGCTGGAAGGGCGGGATGGTGTCTATGGTGCAATATCTCGTGATTTGCGGGCCCCGATCACGACATCGATCAACCCCCCTGTTCCCTCTCACTCCCCTTCCCGAGATGGGAAAGTCGCTTCCCCGGGTCTCCATGGCCCTTTTGCTACATCATGTATTATTCTTCACCTCTTGGTGATCTTAATTGTTCCTATTCTCTTGCATACCTATTGTCATGACTATTGCATTGCCACGACCTTGGCTAACCAAGCTACCATGGCAGGTGACTTTAGCTTCTCCGACTTCAGCACCAACGCCTATCCTTCTACGCCCTTGAACGCCTTCCCGGAAAGCAACCAGAGCTTTCCTTCTATGCAGCCTAACTCGTCTGCCTACCCCCAAGTGCCCCAGACCCAGCACCAGCCAGCTCACTATGCTGCCCCCGCCGCCCCTCAGCCAAGTGAGAAGCGCAACTCCGAGAGCGGTCCCGGCGCCGGCCGCGGCATGAACTTCGAGGAGGCTTCCCGCCAGGCTGCCGAGGAGGACAAGCGAAGGCGCAACACAGCCGCCTCGGCCCGCTTCCGCATCAAGAAGAAGCAGCGCGAGCAGGCCCTCGAGAAGTCGGCCAAGGAGATGTCCGAGAAGGTCTCGGTGCTCGAGAGCAAGGTTCAGCAACTCGAAATGGAGAACAAGTGGCTCAAGAACCTGCTTGTTGAGAAGAACGAGGGAAATGACGAGATTGTCACACTCTGGAAGGAGTTCGCCGCCACGCGACAGACAACCGATAAGTCAAAGTCCGATTCGAAACAGGACGAGTCCGTCAAGGAGGAGCGGTGATTGTCACAGCTGACCAGTGCTGTGGAAAAATCTATGGATGGCAACATATCCTCACCTCATCTCCGTTGTTGATGCGTGAGGGTCGGGCGGCGTTCTTCTTCTCTCTCTGGGTTGCGGTAGGGGCGGCTGGGGGCGTTTTGATTGAAATTCAAAAGACCTGGGTTGGGCCAGGCAGGTGTGCTCCGGGTTTGCCATCAAGGCTGCCCATGGACAAATGCATAGATGAAGACGAGAACGGGGTATCGGGTATATATCAAGAGTGGTCGGACAGTTGGCGGAGAGGCATACGGAATGCATTCATGAGGGCAACTGGATAGAGTCACATCTCGAGGCAAGGCAGGCATGCAGGCAAAGCCGGGAGACTTGAGAGAAGTCGTGTCTTGGTTATTGGTTTTCCTTTCTTGCAATGATATCAATGGGTTTACGACAATCGTACAATTTTAGTATCTCTTGGTTGCACAAAGGTTTTCAAAAAAAGAAGAAGAGAGGAACCGCCTGTGTTCGACGCCCTCGTTAAGCAACAAAACGCACACATACACACACACACACACACACGACCACATCTGTTCCCCAAGTATACACACATAATATTGAAGCATAATCTCCAAGCCACTTTCTGTCTGATGGCTTATTTTCGTGGTGGTGTGATTGAATTTCCCTTCGTTCCCAATTCAGCTCATGACTCACGCCTTGCCCTGGAAATCCTTCCCCCTCGAGACCCCTTCCCGCTCGCCTACCCATCCATCCATCCATCCATCCATCTATCCACACGTTCAAAGCAGCTAACCGCTGCGGCTGGCCGCCTCCTCGGCGTCCTTCCTGGCCTTGAGCGCCTCGAGCCTCTGGCGGTTTCGCCTACTCAGGAGCCGCATCGTAGCCTCCTGCTCCATCTCCGTCATGCCGGCCCAGTTGCCCACGCGGGCCATGGAGCCGTCCGTGTTGACAACGAGCGGGCCGAGCGCGTCCAGGCGCAGCGTCTCTCCCACGCGTAGCGTCGTCACGTCATCGCCCCTGCTGCCGTCCTCCGTCTTCATCTGCTGCTGCTGGTCCTGCGGGGACGGCGGCGCGGGGAGCGGGAGAATGCCATTCCCTCTGGCCGCCTGCGAGGCGGTGGAGGCTGATTCCGCCCCCGTAGTGCTCGTAGTAGCAGTAGTATCCGTAGTCGTCGTCTCAGAGATGCCTGTCACTGCCGGGCCCTGCTCGCCTTCCTGCTGCGGCGTCTGCTGCTTCTCGGATGCCCCCATCTTGGCACCAGCTGACTGTCCTGACGAGAAAGAGGCTGCCACACCAAACTGCGAGCGTGACGTGCTTGCGAATCTGCACAAAGGAACCACTACAGGGCGTCGGATGAGGCGCGTGAGCATGGTGGTGTGCAAATCTTCCACCCCAAAGAGGGACCCCACGGCCAACGAAGACGGGGAGTGTGTAACTTGGTTCCCCGCCCCACAAAATATAACAAAGTGGAAGAAGAGGTAAAAAAAAAAAGAGACGGTGTCACAGATCCGTTCTTGTCTTTGACAGGGCAAATTGAGTTGGGGATATCTCCGAGAGAGTGCCAAATATGACAAATTCGACAAGGCTAGAAGTGGGTTGACTTTGCAAGGCAGAGAAGGAAAAAAAAAAAACAGGAACCGAGCAGTCTTGATTGGCTTGGGCGTCACTGAACTCCCCGAACTGCCCACACCGCAACGTAATTGTTATTCCTCAAAGACAACCTCGCTTCCTCTCCCCCCTTCTTGTTGTTACACGAATGGGGCCAAAAAAACGGTGCAGGCGTGTAGTGCATCCACATACGCGCCCATGCGGGGAGAAAGGAAGAATTGGGAGATGAGAGATGCAAGTTCAGATCTGCAGCGCGGGATGGGGCGCGGGATGTATGGTGTCATCGCTAGGGCCTTGCCACCGACGACCTCTGATAGGCGGCTAGGACGTTTCTTTGTAATAAGCCGCATGCAGGACCTATTCAACACTATCTAGGGCGATGGCGAGATGGGCAGGGTATATGATGTCTGCCGGCCCGGCCATTCACGGGAAGCTTAAACGAGGGAATGTCTCACCCAACGGAACTCTTTGAATGCATATTCGGTTCAATTCGCAACCCTCGGCTACGAGGGCTGCCTTTAATGCTGCTAAAATGAAAGCGAGATCCCATGAGCACCATCTGGCTCGGTCATGTTTCTTCGGCATGCATCGGTTCACAAAGTTTGGCTCCCGCACCGTCCCCTCAAGTTTACATCACTTGGGACTCCGGCTTTAAAAGTATTCCTTCTCCTTCACACCACCAACTCTCGCAGCATGAAATTTGAGGCCCGACATTCCTTCAAGGATGAGGCCTTTTCAGAACTCATGAGTCGAGGCTTCAGCCATCTGCCATAACCTCGGGTAAGTTATCACGAGGAGCTCTTGGCCCTGAAAAACCGGTTAGCACCTTTTGTTAATACAAGGCATCTCGACAAAACTTACTTCCGGACCACACGCTCGATAGCGTCCATGCCCATCTTCAACACATCCATTCTAGGTCCATACGAGAGACGAACGAAGTGGTGGCAAGGGCTGTCAAACAGATCACGACGACGCGAAGGGTTGAGATCGAAGAAGATACCAGGCACGACAATGACCTTCTCCTGCAAGCAGGCATGGAAGAAGTTGAGACCGTCGGCAATGGACTCTGGGAGACCCTCAAGGTTCAACCAGCTACGGTAGAATTAGCTTCTTGCACCTTTCGCGTGATGTCGAGTGATGCGTATACTTACAGGTAGAAAGTCGAGTCGGGCACGTACTTGATGACGAAGCCCATCTCGCGGAGACGGCGGACGACGTAGTCACGCTTGTCCTGGTGAATTGTTAGCGATACTCCTGGTTTATCCAAGTGATTCTTTGTGACATACTCGGAAGTGAGACTGAAGGTGAACCATCTCCTTCTTGACCAGCTCGGGCTCAAGCATGGGGACAGCAGCCTCCTGGAAGGGGTGGCAGGCACCACCGTCAAGGTAACTACCGCAGGAGCCGATGCTTGAAACTTGTCAGTAATTGGACTCCAACCTGAGGATATTATGAAACATACGCGTTGATGTACTCTGTTCAAAAGTCGTTAGCACCGATGTTCTCCATATAATTCAAAGCATTTTTGCTTGGCTTAACTAACCCTTAGGACCAATGATCCAGGCAATTCGCCATCCAGGAAGACGGAAGCGCTTGGTAAGACCGTCAATAATCAGGACATCGTCCTCGTCGACATCCTCGACGTTCTCTGCAGCGGAAATGGTGGTACCATCGCAGTTGCTGGTGTAGTTGTAACCGGAGTAGAACTCGTCGCTGACGAAGGTGGCACGACCACGGCAGATGTCCTGGATCTCAGCGAGCTCAGGGTTGGCGACGACACGGCCAGTAGGGTTGCGGGGGTTGGAGGTGAGGATGACAGAGGTACCACGGGCGATTTCCTCAGCGATCTTGTCAGGGTGGATGTGGTAGCCATCGCTTTCGTTTAGAGGGACGGGAATGGCGGCGAACTATATCCAATTGATCAGTATACTTGTTGCAAAGAGCCGTGCGCTGCTCCAATGATTCAATTCGACCATAAACCTACGTTCTTGAAAAGACTCAGCATCTCATTGTAAGCCGTGTAGTCGGGCAAGAAGAAGGAGAGGTAAGAGTTTCCGAGGACGGCGGCGATTCGGATGAGACCAGCACGACCACCTGGAACGATGGCGACGTTCTCCCAGGTGTACTGGCTGTCCTTGCCCTTTCGGTGCATCTCGTTGTAGAGGTTGGCAACGGCCTCTCTCAGGGGCTTGATACCAGCGGTGGGACCATACTCACGGCCAGCCATGGAGATGTCGACAGTCTGAGGGCGGGGGAAGCAGCCCTCAATCTCGTCTTCGACTTCGGGAGCACCTTGGCCCAGGTTGGCCCAGGCATCAGGGTCCTCGAGGAAACCAAACTCGGCAGCACGCTCAGTACACCAGATGACACCGGTGGAAGATCGGCTGGCATCGAGACCAGCGTGGGGCAGGTGACCCTCGTGGGCGTTACGGAACTGACGATGAGCCTGGGACTGGACCTCTTTTGGAAAAGTCAGTATGATGGCATAAAAATTATGATCACCACATTAGAAAACGAGTGGAATTAGACTGGGGATTGCTTTTGCAAGCATTGATGATTGCGTCGGTAGTCAATGGCATGAGGCTGATGATGACGTTATGGGCAAGCTCTGGAGCTTGTCGCATGGAGCTTTGGTGCAGGTGGAAGGAGGGGAGCTGGCGGGGTGCTTTGCAGACAAGCTTGCCAGGGTGGGCAGGTGGTGCAGGGGGGGAGCAACGCCGCAGAAAAGGTTAGGTGCCATTGGGTAGCGCCGTGGGAATGAGGGGCAATGAGTGGCAGCTGGGAGCGCCAAGTAGCACTGGGTAAGGGCAGGGGGAAAGTCTTCGAGGTGGGGAGGATGAAAAGGCGGAGAGGACAACGTGTGTGAAGGTGAGGGGGTGGTTTTTTGGAGCTTTGTCGGGCCTCGAAAAAAAAAGAATTTCTCGATGGCCGCCCATAGCGATGCTGGCGATGATACCCAAAGCTTCAGCCACGGGATCTAGCGAGGACGCTCGCAAGGCCTAGGACGTGGGGTGACAATGCCAGAAGAGGGCAGATGAGACATGGAACAAAGTCGAGACACACACGTAAAAGGAACCAGAGATGCAGATGGGAGAAAAAGAAAAGTGAGGCTGACCGCTGTTGGGGGGCTCGCCAGAGCTGAATCGACGAGCGAGCGTCTTGGGAGCGCCAGTGTGGCGGTTAATGGAGAACTTGCGACCACCGAACATGTTGGCGGCGAGAAGTGATCAAAGTGCGAAAGAGCAGGTGGAGTTTGCAGTCTAACGGCGAGGTTCAGGAGCTTGCCGTGTTTCGCGTATCTTGGCAGACCGCCGATGGTCTAGCAGACAAGGTGCTTTGGCGGGAGGTGAGAGAGCAGAGAAGAAGCGGGGTCTAAGCAACCATGCCAGAGACAGGCTACCTAACAAGGGGAAGGGAGGAGAGGAGGGTTTAAGTAAAAGAAGAGAAGAAAGAGAGGGGAGAAAAAGATTATGGAGATGCGAAAGGGGCCTTGGATATAAGTGCAAAATGAGCGAGTCGGGGCGTGGCACGGGGGATGGGGATGGGGCGGGACGCCGCCTTGCTTGCACGCACAAGACGAGGTACATGAAGCTCTGTACCTAACTCTTGCGCGCGTACCCCGTACCTGACCTACAGTACTAGTTGGGTAGGGCCCCGGTGGTCTGTGAGTGTTTCTGTAGTGAGCAGTGAGCGGCGAGCATTGGTTGACGTTGGGATGCATGACGATTTTTTGCGGCCATGCTGCAGCAGTGAGACCCTCCCATGGTCGCCGACGTCCCATGGCATAGGATTCCCCCTTAGCCAGGGCCTGGACCTTTTGAATCATACTGGGCTTGCGCCAGACATGTCTTGATTGGAGCAGGCTCGGGCAGAGCTGACAGCTCAAGATATCAAGGTCAGCACTGGTGGCCTAGGTACATGTTGCTCTCCCATGTGCCGCTCTCCAAGTCTCCATCCTCCAGTCTCGTCCCTGCAGCTTAAATCCTGGGGCGCATCCCTTGATGCTACTTTTTTTCAGAGCTATACCCTTTGGGTCCCCTTTGAGAAGATATGCTTGATTGCACTGCTTCACCGTGGCTGCCAGCTGTGCGACCAATTTGTTGCAGGTAGTCTTTTTTTTTTTTTTTTCCTCACCTCTCACCACAATCGGCACCGTGTCGGATTTGAAATGTTACTTGTCGCCTCACCGACGGCCCCCCACGACAACTCGACTAACAACAAACGCAGAGGCAATAATCGCGAACAAGCTGGGATCCCTTTTCTTACAAGCATGAAACTCCGAAACTACATGCACCTGATAACCCCCCGTCTCGTGCTACCAGAGATCTCCATGTCTCACTCCTGCACAACCAGTAGAAAGTGACGTACCGGACTGGCCTCTGCGTGCGCGGACCCATCAATCACAGCAGGGAATGACATGGTGGGCTGCTTTAGCTGCCTTTTCTATCATCAACCAGCAGCCACCAAATGGCCTCTTACAACAACGTGTACATCTTCAAGTCGGATACTCGGCATCATGAATGCGGGTGGATCGCGGTACTTGGAGGCATCGCCCGCGCAGATCGATCACCTCGTAAGCCCTAGAAGGCGGCAAGCTGAGTTGTCCGCCTTGAAAAGAAAAGAAAACTTCTTGATCAGGGTCTTGCGTTTTGCCCCCCTTTCCCGTTACCCAAGCGCCGGCCAGGTTTCGCACCCGGGGCGAGCAACTTGCTCTCTTTTGCTCGTAGCCCGAATGCGATTCCACAGAGTGGCTCCCCCCCTCCCCCTCAGCCCGCCGAGCGGATGTTCCAGTGTGGAGCCCATTATCCCACGATAACTCGCATAAACGCCCTGGGATAGGGCCATGCCCGGATCTAGCTGCCGGCCCGGTCCCTTGGCCACCTTGGGAAACTGCGCGAACCTCTCAACTGGCTCAAATCCGCATACATGGAAACAAACTACCGCCTGGCTCTCTGCTGCTGCTAGTCGCTCCGCCGGTGAGGGCGAAATCAATTTTTTCCCCCTTAGTATCAACCTTTGGATCCATTGAGGGGCGCGTGGTTGGGTTTCTGCAATTTGATTGCTTGGGGAGGCACGGATTAACTTAGAAAATACCTGACAATCGACCCTTGAACGACACCCTGGCGAATGAACTCGGTCTCGTGTAGGAGGCCGTCGGGTATCGCCCCTCCAAAATGTGGAGAGATGCTCTCCTTGCGTAGCACTGTTTTGATGACTTCTGGAACCGGCCCTGGCCCAGTCCTGGGCTTGCCCAGAAACGACACGAAGGTGTGCGGTGGAACAGGCTGAAGCGACCCGGTTGGTCCCGATGTCGCGGGCCACGCTGAGCACCCAGCATCCATCTGCTTACGGTGGACAGGGAAGAAATCACCAGACCTGCGGAAGATACGGTCCCAGGTCGCGTTGGCGATGGCGTCACACGGTGGCCGGGTGGAATGTTGGTGAGGCCTCGTTCGTCGCCCTCACCTTAAAAGCCTCACGGTGACGCCGGGCCCAGGGTTTCACAGACCTTCTTTATTCGCGCACCGTGAAATTGGAAATGGCTCCATGAACGAGATTTTTTCTTGTTGTTACTATTCACGGTCCACCGTTTCGCCACACCTTGGCCCGTCGTCCGTTGGTCTCCAGTTGAGGACCGGGTTGTGGGGAGACTCGGGGAAAGTTGGGGCAAGGTGAGGGTTAAAGATGACCATCATGACCGAGAAGATATCGGGGATGCCACTTCCAAGGTCACTCCTCAAATGGATGCCCAATGTGGTGCATGCTCAAGATCCTTCACCGAAGTTTTGATCCTGGCCTGCTCCATTTAACAGCCCCAGGAAAATCGATGCCCACATGCCCATGCTCGAATATCCACAATGTCACTTGAACCCCATAATCCTCACATGATCATGGACAAAGGTCATGGGTAAAAACAAAAGAGTTTTGGTTTGTAACATAACGCTAGCTTCTTCCACTTTTGCCTCTAGTTGGTGTGCATCCTCACTTTTATTTCTCAAGGTGCTGTAAGTCTGTCTTCATTCCATCTACGTTCAACAACCCAGTTTCAACTGCCGATGTCAGTGGTATGCCTCATCGCATCACCACTGCCGCACGATTGTATCTGTGCCTCTGTGGCGGCTATGTTTGAGCGCTTTTGTAACTTCGTTTGAGAAATACTATCTGAATATTTCTAAATGGACGGTGTGCTCTGACTACACCACATCTCGAAGGGGCGCAGCCACCGCCACATCGCTAAGCCCCCTAGAGCGAGTTTGCCAGTTTGCCTTGGCGGTGCCTACCTCACGTGAAATTATCTGACATGTGCAAAAATGTCTAGCACTGTGTTGTCTTGTGCTGACAGTCAATTAGTGAAATCAATTCAGCATTGTTGAATTAAAATTAAAAAAAAAAAAAATCAAAATTAAAACAAAAAAAAGAAACCATAAAATAATATAATAATAATAAAGACAATGTTGTATCGAAACAATGGTAGCCCTTGTTGATCATTTATTTAGGAAGTACTTTATTGTGCTTAAGAGGAACTTATTTTTTCCTTCATAATTTGGCCCCTCTGAAGTGTAAATGCACTGCCAGCGAGCCACTCAGACGAGGCGAATCCACAGCCTTAATGCGGCGGAGCCATGACACGCGAATGAATAGGCACAACACAAGGTTATTTGACATTCATAAAGAATAGTATATCTAAGGTGCATTCCATCAAGCAAAGAACTTACAAAAAAGAACACAGGATTCAATCAACAACATCAGCAAGCAGTTCTCTCTTTGATTCACAGTCATACATACACTCAGGCACCCACGAACAACGCAACGTGAATCAGAGTCCCGCATACCAAAGCCCAACCACCGACCAACCACGGGAAGGCACGAACCAACCACATCAGTCCTATTTAACCGACCTCCGACATGCTTTCTTCATCACCAAGCTGCTACTCCTGCAACTGCGGAACTCCCTCCAAACCCAGAACAATGCAATCCTTCTTTTCCAAAGTTAGCAAACGGCTATCTGTAAGCGGACCTGGCACTAGCCCGAGCCGCGAGAGAATCGCGAAAGCCGATGGGAAAGATGGAAATCCTGACCCATACTATGATGACAACCAAGAAGGTAAGCGGGAGCCGCATCTCAAAAACCCCGCTCTTGGAAGATCTTACTGACCCACGAATCAGACGCCCCCCCTGCCTACTCTGCCACTGCTAGTCCTTCGACCACAAGCGGCAGGTTTAGTAACTGGGTGAAGAGCGCCGTTGCCTCCTCACCTGGAGCTTCATCAGCCGACGATAGTTATGCCTATCTCGCTGAATTTGACACCATTTTTGTCATCGACGACTCAGGGTCGATGAAAAACTACTGGAAAGAAGCCCGTGATGCCATCGCGGCTATTGCACCTATCTGCGCTTCTCGCGATCCCGATGGTATAGATGTTTACTTCCTGAACCACCACCCAACCGAGGATTCTCAATTTGCAAAGAACGACAGGGGGTTCATCAATATCAGCAGTGCAGATCAAGTTAATAATTTGTTCACGCAAGTCCAACCCAGCGGTTACACGCCTACTGGCAGGTGTTTGCGCGACATCTTAGAACCGTACCTCGAGCGATATGAACAGTTGGGCAGAAAAGAGGTCAAGCCAGTCAACATCATTGTCATAACCGACGGAGCTCCATCGGATGCCCCAGAAGAAGTCATCGTTGAAGTTGCTCAGTCGCTAGATCGGCATCGCGCACCGGCTCATCAAGTCGGTATCCAGTTTTTCCAGGTCGGCAACTCGAGCAGCGCTCGCAAAGCTCTCATCGGGCTAGACGATGACCTTGCTAAGAAGGGCATTCGTGATATTGTGGACACTGTCCCCTGGAACTCCTCAGCCCGCGGCCGAGGCAACACTCTCACTTCGGACGGTATTCTCAAAGTGGTTCTAGGTGCGGTTATGCGCCGCTACGATGACCTGACCGTTGACCAGATGGCTCGTCGCCGCTATTAATTTGGGTCACACAACGAATGCTTGTCTATTTTTTTCTTCCCGCAGATTCTCTTCTTGTTCATATTTCCATTTTCCTTTTTACTTTTCTTTATTGTTCTGGAACAGGGCTCATAGTTTACAAATGATCAAGACCCGGGTTGGCGTTTAGGAGTGCACGGGGGAGAAGGGAAGACAAAACACAATCAACTTGGGTTTGGGACCAGGTTTTAGGTGAATAAATAGAATCATCGCAACAATGAATACTCTTTTAAACCGCGCCCTCAGCCAAGTCAGAACAACGCACCGTCCGTGAACGCACTGTAGGCCAAGAAATATTTGTATATATATTAAGCATAGAAACCTAACCGCCGATGAAATAGATTCAATGAGCCAACGAGGATTTCCTATTTTGTGGGAAGACTAATGGCTAACTGCAGATAAGCCCTGTATATTGGACCTGACTTGTTCGCTCCGTCTTTGTACCCAATACTTGACCGAAATTCAATCATCGAGATATAGGTCCTGTTCCTCTCCCGGAGCTCTCAGGTGCCTTTTTTGCAGATACCCCTTCATCCCTTTATCGCCCAAATTATTCCTGGCTTTCTCCGTCCCGAACCATCTCCCCACCAGATGAAGAAGAAAAGAGAAATAGAAGAAAACAAAGATCGCACCCGTCCTTATCCCGGGAATAGAAGAAGACAAGAAAAGACAAAAGGTCCCGGTAAATGCACAAATCCAGCAACGGCCTCGCTTTCCATGAGATCCCAGAGTAAAAGGTTGAGCCTGGGGATACATGATAGGATGTGCGGTGCTAAAACACCGACTTTTATGGGAAAGGAGGAGAAAAAAAGTGCCCATTTTTGATAAATTTCCTCCAAGAGTAGGTGAGATGATTGCTCGCCTAGTATTTGTTTGCCCAACAGGGCAAAAGGACGATCTCGTGGTTGCTCCCATCACCTTTCAGAAAGAACAATCGGAGGATACGACCCAAGAGGTTGGGTATTTTGCTTCATGCCTCTACTGCATACAAACAACGTCGGCCAACGCAACTGAATGAGCAGAGATGTTTGTGCCTGTGTCGTTGCGGCAGGTGATGACCGGGGTGGTGACGAGCGCAACGCGCCAGTGCTTTGCCTGAAGTTCCATGGGGTCCATGTTGGGCCAGATTGGGATCATGGACTGGCACGAGAAGCGGCATCCGACCTCCGGGAAACGGAAGTCGAATGTCAAGCGACTGGTGAGGATCCGCGACGACAGCCCCCAGGCCGTGCTGGCAACGTGCTCCAAGTCGCTGTACGCCTTGAGGGAGTTGGCGTCCGGGTTGAGAAGGGGGCGGATCATTTGCATCAGCATCTCGGTTATCTCCTCGACGCGTCCCTTGCCGAAGTGTTGGTAGTGGTCAAGCTTCATGATGGAGTCGACAACCGAGGCTTGTCGATCAAGGATGGGTTGGCGATACGTAGACGGTTGACCTAAAATGCATCATGTTAGTACAAAAACAACAAAAGGGATTCTTGATATATCGGAAACTTGCCTTGAGTTCGCTCGATGTCTCTTTCAATGTCCATGATGCCATATGTGGCTTCGGTGTCGGCACCGCACCAAGCGCGGGGGACCCAGACACGATTGACAATGAAGTCGATGATAACTCGAGTCACAAGACAAGACTTTGAGCTCTCGTCTTTAAGATGATACTCGAGGTAGGAAACTGCCTCGGATTCCAGAAGAGGATAGTAAGTCGCCAAGAGCACTGGCCAGAGACGAGTCTGAGGCAATTCGACAGGGTTGAAGCAGCAAGGCTCGTTGGCATTGTGCTCGACAAAAGCGCGAATGGAAGTGTAGAGATCCATGATCTGCTCGTTCCAGGCTGCGACAGTCATGTCTGTGATGTGGATGAGAGGCCCAGGAAAGCTTCCGCGGCCAACCAGAGCAGCATTAGCAGCAGCTGGCTGTGAATTTGGAAACTCGGGGGAAACAGGATCACGGAAGCGGCTGTACTTGTTGCGAGTAGTAGACGGAGTAGCAGGGTACATCTCTCGTCGATTGCCAAAAGCACTCTCTGGCCTATAGCTCTTGTCCCCGGCACCCATGTTCTGATGATAGAGGTCAGACATGTTGGAGCGATAGGCCCCGTTGTGAAAACCTCGACGAGAGGGGGCTCGTCCGAACCCGCTCGAGCCCATGTTTCCATTCCCAGGAGTGTTCCCAAAGCGAGGTTGAGGAGGTGCCCAGTTGGCTGAGGACCGTCTGTCAGAAGGGGCGGCTGTCCCGACTCGTGGGGGTCCAGCAGTAAGCGGTCCAAAGCGTGGAGGACCAAATGCTCCAGTTCGGTTGGGCTGGTAGCCAGTAAGAGGACGAGCGGTTTGAATTGCCAAGTCAGTAAAGACGTGAGACAAATGCTTAGAGTCCTGGGGCTCAGAGCCGTCTCGGCTCTCAGGGCGGAGAGACATGATAGATTTGTGAACAGCTTCTTTGTCCTGGCAGGACTCAGCAATAGCTTCAATAGCACGAGCAACAGAGTTAGGGCTCGAGTGCTTCATAACCCATAGGGAGCGACGGTTATTCACTTGGCCCTCCAGGTGCTGGATGGTCGCTTCCAGTTGCTATGAGGTAAGGTTAGTATATCATATTTGGTCATATTAATCGTCGCACGTTGCTCACCTTTATCATGTCTGAGGGGGTTGGTGAGTGCTCATCGTCTTGGTGGTTCTCCTTATCCTTGTAGGATTTGAACTCTTGAGTGAGCTTCTGAAGATCCTCCATGACTTTGGAGACCTCTGCCTCAGCGCCTTTACGCTTCTCCTTCTCATCATTAAGCTCAACTTTGAGCGTGCTGATGATTTGCGCCTTGTCATCTGTCTCAGCCTTTGCCAGGTTCGCCTCGATGCTCATACGAGCGATGGCCTTGTCAGTGTCCTCCTGGTCAAGCTGGAGGTTCATCAAGGCATCGACAAGCTGGCTGGTCTCTTGACTGATGATTTGACCGACTTCCTGGAGTTGAGAGATGATCTCATTAGACTCTTTAGCAGAGACACCAGGCATGCGGCGGAGAGATGTCTGGATTTTCACAAGGATCTCCTGAGACATTCTTGCCTTTTCAAAGGCGGGCTGCAAGAAAGCAAATGTTAGCACTGATTCCGTAGAGAAGAGACGAAAGCATTTACGTGATTATTGGTCATTTGTTTAATACGCTCTGAGCGAGCAGGCCCTGCCAAGGGCGTGGAGAAGTTGATAGAGAGCATGTTGCTTGATCCGGTTTTAGACTTGACTTTCTCCGGGCTGCTAGACCAGCGTGACTGAGGTTGATAGCCACTCGATTTACTTTCTGTGGACTTCCGGCGCCCTTCAATCATTCTAGGCCCAAAGGAAGACTCCAGCCGTGGTTGCGAGAGCGCGGACAGAAAATAGACGCTGGAGGGGAAAGAAGAGGGTGGTTGTGAAGTTGAGGTGAAGGCGGGAAGCGAGATGCAGCTTTTAGAAATCAAAAAGGAAAAAGGAACCCGCTTTTGTGCTCGGATTTCTCACATTTGCTCACAGGTCGCCAGTAACTCATAGTAAACAAAGGCAAACAAAAGAATGGGGGACTCGACAAGCCCAGGCTAGGCAGATGCCCTGCGGACCGTCAACCCATCAGCCTGGGGGCTGCTTATGCAAGGTTTTAGAGGCAATGAATCATCCTCCTATAGAGTCACGTCTCTCCACTAAAAATAATAACAATAACAGCGAATCATAGTCATCCTCTCGGGCTCGAATCTTTCTTTTTCTCATCTCAGCCCGTGCATGAAGCACTGATGAGATAACCAATAACTATTTTAAACTGCAGACGGAAAAGCCCCAGTTCGGGAAATACTCATAAAAAAACTGCAAAACGAAGTGATAGAAAGCAAGCAAATAAGTGCCTACCGTACTACCCACCTATCAAGCCAAACACCCTGCTATTGGATGCCGAGCTAGCCAGGTTGGAGAGGTCGGTCAGCATTCACTTCGATTGCTACAAAAAGAAAGCAGGTGGGAAAGCATTTATTCCAACCAACAATATCAAGATTAAGACGAAAGATGACGAAATGCCTGAGAAGCAAAGTTTCTCTGGAGTGATTCTCTCCGCAAATCCAAGCTCAAGTCCAATCATGTATGGAGCCGATCTGTAACATCAAGGTTGATCAATTTACGACCATGCCGAGCATGCACATTAGGCCCGTGACGAGAAAAAGAAAATAGCTCTTAAAACTTTTATATTCCTAGCCTAAAGATATGCGTCCTGTGTTGACATACTCCTAGCCAAAACCAAATATAAGATAACAGAACAAGAAACTACATCCAATGTACTAAGTAAACCAAGATACAAAAATGCCATCACAAAACAATCATACTCTCTCTACTACGTTCAACACAATCTATTTTGTACCAAATGTCGTGACTATCTAGACAGGCGCTGTGGGGCAATGGGCAGTTGCCCCTTCTTTTCGTAGAGGAGAGGGGCATCCTATGGTACAGACATCAGCAGGGGGCTTTGCACCAGGGTGTGCTCGACCTAGAGTAGTTGGTGGTGAATCCAGGGATACTGCGTCGCATCCAGAGTGGCGGGAGGGATAACCTGCAATACCAAGTGTTAAGATGAAAAGGTGTGCTTGGGATGGATCCCAAACGCATAGCGGGCGTGGAGTAGGTTGAGGTTGGGGTAGAGGGTAAACCGTCGGGTACTTTGGTAAATCGTCATGAGAGAACATGCTCTCCGAGGAAGCAAAGGCTTCATGCCTATTGAACAACCAAAGATCTTAGTCGGGGGGAACAGCCAGTCGGGACGGACACTGCTAACCTGCGCAAGACGTCCTAAATAGCAGTGTCGACAAGCCGAGATTAGCTTTAGATTGCCCGAGTACGAGAGAACAAACTGCTGTAGACGGCATCTACAACAGGTGCCGCGTCAATCATTCGTCCTCCAAAGTATCGGCCGTTGAGGCCCTTGATGGCATTTTCGCCGCCCTGGACTTTGTCAAACTTCAGATAAATGTCTCCCTTGGAGTTTGGATCGACGGAGATGTGGACGACATGTCCGTATTTCGACTCGGCCTCCTGCCTAACGTCATCCTCGAGCTCTTTGACCCATTCATCACCTTCTTCCCTACGAAACGTGTTAATACTCATTTTCATCAGCTGGGGGAGACCAAAATCGCTTACTCTTCGGGATCAAACATGTTGTGAAGAACGACACAGCGACTCGCCATGTTGACATTCACGGGGAGCGGCTTGGACTCCGTCTTGGGCTTGAGGACCTGTCGTTCGTCGTTGCCATTGGTGCTCTCGTCAGTTCTGGCAAGTTTTCTCATCAATGCATCGCGACTATAGTTGTTAAAGTTGACACCGGCGACATCGGTGTCATCGAGGGCGCTGGCACCACCCGACTTCTCGCTCTCTCGGCCTCCGGCCCGGTCGAAGGCCGAGGATTGAGGGCCGCGTCCACCAGCACCAGAAAAGGCGGAACCTTGGAATTGCGAATTCTGGCCGGAAAATCTCTGCAACAGGTTGGCAGTGCTCTCAGGGGTGAACTTATCGTTTCCAAGACCGACGCGGATAGGACGACCGGCTAAATCAAAGCCGTTCATCTTCTCCAACGCCTCTCGTGCCTGGGTTGCATCACGGAATCTGTGTCAAGGTCAGCGAATGATACTGCAAGATAAAACACAGGCATTAACATACTGGACGAAACCGTAACCGCGGCTTCTGTTATTCTCATCCTTTTGAAGTTGAACAAACTCAAGCTCACCGAAAGGCTCAAAAACAGCCTGCAGATCCTGCTCGGTAACGTTGAAATGGATGTTGCCAACATAAAGGCGATGGAAGGGAATAGAATTAGGGTGAGACCCGGAATCAGGGTTGCGGGCTTGTCGGTTCTTTTCGGCTTCTGTCAATTGCACAATGACAGGAATACCTAGGAGTTTCTGTCCAGTGAGTTGAAGTGCCTGGGTAACGGATTCTTCATTTTTGAACTCGACGTAACCAACTCTGTATTTCTTGTTAGCATTGAACGGTTGATAAAAGTACAGTGGCTTGTATGCTTACCCCTTGGATCTCTGGCTGATTCGGTCCTTGACAATCTGAGCTTCATTGACTGGGCCAACCTTTTCAAAGAACTCCTTCAGCTCACGGGTGCGCAGACGGGCTGCAAGCTGCTGGACAAACACGGTGCGACGATCTCGCTCGTCTTCAGTAAGCTGGGGTGTGGCCTCACGCTTGAAATCTCGGCGATCGTCGTCCCGACCGCGGGGGAAATCACGCGCGCGGCGGTCACGATCCCGTCGTTCGCGATGGTCGCGGTCATCGCGAGGGCGGTAGTGGCGGTATGGGGAGCGCGATCGGGACCTCGAGCGCCGTCCACCTCTGTAATAATCGCCGTCTCTGTTTCGGCGTGAGTGACGGCGATCATCATCGCGGCTTCTGCTTCTCCTCCTACTTTTGTGGCTGCCGGCATCGCTTCGTGGAGTTCCTACTACATCGGGTGTGCCTCTGCGGCTTCGCGTCTGGCTGTGATCTCGACGGTCGCGCCGCCGGCGGTCGTGGTCGCGGTCTCGGTGTCGGCTGCCATCACGGCCACGGTCGCGTTCACGATCCCTGTCACGTCGGTCGGATCGCTCATCCCGGGTTTGATCCTCACTGGGACTCTTGATCTTGTGTTCAGTATCCTTTGCTGTGGCATCAAGAAGTGCCTCGACGTCCAAGGTAGCCATGGTGTCTATGCCGTCCTGTAAGTTCTGGGATCCTCAAGTACAGAATCACCTAATCGGGCCTTCGAGTCAGCCAAAAGTTGTTGTATTGTTTCACTCGCGTCGTTTGAGCGGCGGGTAAGATGTTCCGAGGAAAATTGCCTGGATTTTATGGGTGATGCCTGATGAAACAAGGTTTTGGCCTTAGCCACAGCTGTCTTCACGTGATGCGCCACAGCACGCTAGGTCACCTCGATGGCATGTGAATCAGGACTTTATGAACGCGTTCATGAGATTGAGAAAAACCAAGTAAGGATTATTATTTAGATAGATATGTCCAAGAGCAGCTGTCCTGCCACGCGTACAATCTAGAGCATTAAAACTATGATAGTGGTTCGTGGTCATAAATGCCCTGCGCCCGGCATAAGCTCATTACCATCCTAAATCATTACTGCTTTGGCCCCTTCCGACTCCCGTCAAAGTAAGCGTTCTAATGAAGAAAATAGTTATATACCATGACCCCAAAGTAGTGCAATTTGTTGAAGAAATAATCATGTTGACACGAAGCGTCCCAAACAGCTTCAGTTCGTCTTCTTGACATCGTACACAAGGGCAGTACCAAAAAGGTTGTCCCAGAACTTGCTGGTGACGCCAAATCCAAGCTCGTAGTCGAGGAAGTGATGAGCGAGGTGGTACTTCTTGAGCTCCTTGTACCAGAGAGGGAGGTTGGTGTGGTGAAGGAAGTAGTGGGTGAGGTCATAGCAGACATAGCCAAAGATACCGCCACAGTAGACGGCGGTGGCAGCGTGCCAGCTATAAGCAAAAATGGCGTGGGCAAGGTACCAGAAGGGCGTTGCGAGCACAACGAACAGGGTCGGGGGCATAACGAGTCGGTACTTGTCCATGGGCAAGTAGTGGTGAACACCGTGGAGCAGGAAGTGCAAGGTGATGCCAACACGGTTGTCGGGGAGGTAGCTATCAGAAAGTCAGAAAATTATACATATGGCGCTGGCACAATACATACTAGTCAAGATGGAATAGGAATCGGTGGAGGCAGTACTCAGTAAAGGACCAGAATACAATGCCGAACAGCCAGTACGCGGCAGTGATGATCTGAGTGCTGAAGCCCTGAGCAGCCAGATAGGTACCGTATGCGACCCATGGCAGCCAGACGGTTGGGACTACCCACCAAGGGGTCAAGGAGAGGGGCTCCAGAAAGTTGCCAAAGAGCGGCGCAGATTTACCGCCCTTGTAGTGTCGAGGACGGTGAACCTGATCCAAATAAAACTCTTTGCTGAAACCACCAAACCAAACCTGGGGGAGAAGAGGTTTGCCTAGATCAAGGAACTTGTGCTTCTTGTAATCGTTCTGGTAATCCGTCTCCCTGTTCAAATCTTCCTCGCAAGACATGCCAGTTCGCGGGTGGACGAAGGCCTCTTCGGAGGCGTCGGCATGGCCGTTTGCGGTACCGTTTGCGTGGCCGTTGGCCTTGCCATTGCCGTTGGCGGCCTTGCCAGTGGCGACGAATCCGACGAGGGAGTCGTCAAGGACCTCGTATGCGGCCTCGGAGTGGGTATGGGAAGCCGGGTCCTTGAGGATCTCTTCGATATCGCGGCCACCATATTCGAGGACGAGGTCGGCGCCGCCGGGATGGTCATCGGCGAACTCGGTCACATCGTAGACCTTGTTGCCAACGGTGACATAGCAAGACTTGCTCGAGTTGTGCGACTCGATCTGAGCGCGTGTGAAGGTTGGAAGAGTTCGAGCAGGCATGTTTGAAGATGGCGGTGGGGAGGAAGATCAGTCGAAATAGTTGATCGATGGGTGCGATTGCATGAGCAGGTGGTGCAGCGCGCGACCGAGAGGGACGATGGCTTTGGCGCCAAAAGGGAACGATGCAGAAGCGTCAAAGGAAGGAAATCAAGACGCCGGGCAAACAGCGATTGAAACAAAGGAAGGAAAATTGGTGCCTGCTCTTGGGACAATTATACACAGACGTGGAGGGACGGAAGGGCGGGAAGCCGCACAGGGGTTTGGGGTTGGTTTTTTTTGAAATGAGGATCCTCCCTATCTGTGTTAGCGACCAAGTGGCGCTATAATGACCAGAGAACAGGCCACACTGAGGGAAGCTACGGGGTAAAAAGGCACGGAAGCTGGGATTTGCCGGAAAGAGAAGTGAGAACTCGATGGAATATTCCAATAGGAGATGGCCCATTTGTCGGATGGCCTCATGCTTAGGTTTTGCAGAATAACACATAGGCCAGGTCATCCAGACGCCTGGTGCGATTCTGTGTCGATGAAAAGGGGCCAATTAATTGCATTGCATGGAGCAGCACGCATTGGACACACAGCTAAACCAGCTTTGCATGGTTACGGCCGTGTACCGCATGAAGCGAAAGCCGAGTTTAAGCTAAATATTGCCAAATGGCATTTTGATTGCTTCATGATTGATTTGCCCATGTGGTCGAACCCAGTGTCATTGAATCCAGGGGTTGCTTCAATGGGTTCCACGGGATGCCGTATGTCTATTGGACACCACCAATAAACAACTGACAAAGAAAAAAACTGGCCCGATCGGAAAGCCCAAGTCCCGAAGTTGACAATGCGGGTACGTCCTAAAACAAAGCGTCAATGTGGAACCATGTACTTTCGGACCTGTCGGACAGTCCAAACTTTTTCTCACAGCCAAGCTAGCCCGGCGGCTTGCAAATTCGTACCGAGAGTACGTTGGCTGCCTTGTGATTATGTCTCTGTGCAATTACACTTGAGGTCAGACCTCGGATGCTATCAGCCCACCGCGCGGCCGATTTGCGAGAGAGGCGCGTTAGATTGGCTGACGTTTCGGCCGCAGCAGAATCTACACTCTCCAGCAAGCCACCATGCACGGCTTGCACGGTAGCGACAGTAATACAGGAACTAGGTCGCTCTTCAACTTGGTTGGTCAAGAGTAATGGTTGCATTGGGCGGGAATCTGGAATTTCCTGCCTCCCTCCATCCTGCTTGGAAGCCAAGCACTACCAAAGTGCTGACGGCCCGGCACTTGTTTAGTATACCTCCAACTAGTAGTCATCACGAGCAAACAATTGCGTGCGGCCTCCAAGTAGCAATGAAGACGTGGGTTGCCGCGGGTGGTCAGCTTGCGCTGTGTTTCCTCCCAACCTCGCATCCATTTGGTCTCTTCTGCCACAGCATGGTGTCTAACTCCACCAACTTGACCCGACAAATAATTTTCGTACAATACGCAAGGCAGAGATCAGATGTCAACATCTGTTTCCGAGCACCTACATGATACATGAGATCGACAGCCCAACCACGCACGGCAACGGCTGCAACGGCACAGCGGTTGATCTTGGCGGAAGCTGGTAACGCTGTCAGCAGTGTTAGTCTGCAGGAGCATGCTGTCGCGCGGAGTCATGGGCCCCGTTGGGCGTTTTAAGCCGCTGGTGAAGCCCTCCAGCCCAGCATCGGAGGCCTAGCGGGGCGCGCTTGGTGCCTATCCGCGGATGTCCGTATCCCCGTATCTCCCCAGCCAGCACAAGCTACCAGCTGATGGAATGGAAGCGCCAGTGGAAGCACCAGCGGAAGCGCCAGTCATGACCAGCAGATGCACCCAATGCACCCGATGCAGCACTGCCTTTCTGCCCTACGGCCCCGAGAAAGGTTAAAGCGAAACCAAGGTCGGCGGAGCTCCTGGTCAGCCACAGTCATCCCGTCATCAAGTGGCAACCATTCCAGCTTGCGCCCATAGATTCAGCTCGTCTTACTGCCCAGGAAACCGCAATTTTTTTTTATTTCCCCTTCCATCTCACAGCCAACGGCGGAGCGCTTTCCCCCCTTCCTCTATCCTTTGCTCTCTTGCTTCACATCTTCTCCTCCGCCTTGTCGCCTACCGCTACCTCTATCGCCTAACACACCACTAGCACCTGTAACCCCGCCTGCTCTGTGCTCCTGCTGTAGGGCTGCGTCATGCCGTCGTTTTCTTTGCCGCGGGGCAGCTGGCTGCTGCTTGTCGCAGTCTGCCTCATTCTGCTACCCGGCAAGGCGGCAGCTTTCGGAGCTGGCAACATCCCGTCCATCGCACAGGTTCGGTCCTTGTCGCAATGCTCTTACCCATTCTTCTCTCGCTGACTATTGCGCGCTTCAGGTTGAGGGCCACAATTGGCGCCATGGAGGTTCGCATCTCACGTTACCCCTCGGTAGCTCACATGCACCCGCGCTAACACAGCATATAGACATTGAAGACATTCTCGAAACGATCGCATTCATTCACGGTAAAAAATGGACATCTATGCTTATCAAGCGTACTTACTTCGGAAATTGGCTGCGTGACTACTCTCAGGCTGTCGACGTCGGCAGTTTGAAGAGCGTCAACGCCCCAACAATTCGCATTCTTGTACGTCGCGCTTGTCGCATTCCTACCTTATTTACAATGCAGTCAACCTAACCTTTTCCAAGGTCTGGGTCTTGTCTTTTATGGCCTTTGGATATGCTACCGAAGAGTTCGAAGTGACCGAGGAGCGCCTGGGTGTTTATCGCCCTGAAGAGCACATCGATAACCCCCTCGGCTATGCGGACGGCGGTGATGCCCGCACCTTTGATCCTCGCCTGCGCGGCCCGGTCCAACCGATTGAAACAGAGATCGACCCCAAAACAGGAATGAAGAACTACATTGCAAACGAATCTGGCCAATGGGCAACCAGTGCCGGTTACCTCCGCTACAGCTTCGCTCGGTCCATCCACTTCGGTCGGCTCTACACAAGTGGCGCTAAGCACGGGAAGGAGGAAGATCTATGTGAGGCTCTTCGGTGTCTGGGACAAGCTCTGCACTGTATGGAGGATTTTAGCGCCCACAGCAACTACTGCGAGCTTGCCCTCAAAGAACTTGGGTACCACTCGGTCTTTGCTCACTGTGGATCAGCTACTGAGATAAATCTTCGCGGCAAGCGAGTATTCCCTCTCGTCACTGGTACTTTTGGAGTTGTGGACTTCTTACATTCAGTTATCGGAGAAGCCTCAGACCATTTTACACAGGCCGAAGTCGACGAGGTCGACATTGCTCTCAAGAATGCAGAGGGTAATTCTGGTGGCGCCTCCTCCTCGCGAGGCTTCTTCGGGTTTTCTGCTCCAACCGACTTCATTTCCCTGGTCAGCAAACTTCCCAGTGTTGGTGGTGGATTCGCCGCCCAAGCGAGGGACCTCAAGGCCGCTTCAGAAGCCCAGGATCGATTGAACCATCAGCAGTCCAGCCGCGACCTGAGCCGCGACAACGCTAATGTTGTCCCCGGCATGAGCCCCAATTTTGATCCTGTTAAGGTTGCGGGACAAATTTACCCCATTCTCGAATTCCGAGACAAGATTGTGAAAGCAATTAGCCGTGGCATTGCAAAGGTTCCGGGTCTGGAGAAACTCTTGGAGAAAATCAGTGAGACACTGACAGCTTTCATCCTGGGCCTCCTCGCCCCCTTCATCCGACCTATCATCAACCAGGTTTCCAAAGTCTTGAAGGATGGCTCCTCTGGTGTCATCAGCGCAAGCGCTAAATCACAGCTTGAACCCTGGGAGAACCCCCGATGCTCCGACCCCACTCACTCCATGTTGTCCAAGGATCACTTTACAAACATTCTCAACTCGTGCGCAGGCCGCGTTGCTGCTACCATTCTTCAATACGTCGTCCCGTAAGTTGCACAAAAAAAAACCGGTTAGCTTTTATGAGCGCTGGCTAACTATCATCAGCCGTATTCTATATGCCTGGGAAAACACGTCAGTTCCCGTGGATGAGGTCATGAATGATATTCTTCGTGCCTTTCACCACCCTGCTGCCCGGGATGATCATGTTCAAATCCAGCGCGATATGTTCGAGACGGTTAAAAAGTGGGCTAACGAGCACCCTCGCCGCCACGAGCTTCCTCACCTCCTTTCTTCCGAATCTGTCAAGAACCACAAGAACCACATTATCAGCACCAAAGACGGTAGCCGTAGCTTCAACCCTAATGAAGGTTGTGCTCATACCCACGGCACCTTTGGTGGCCACAGCAAAACGGCTGGTGGACTCTGGTCCCAGATCAGCACCCGGGACTTGAACTCAATGGAGGGCAAGGATGGTAACCCTGCAAACGACTACCTGTCCAACACGCCAGCCCCGGCCAGCAATACCTCGTTTGACTACGGTCAAAACCCATCCTACGGCTCATCCGAAGTCGGATACAACCACCAGGGCGGATACAGTCACCAGGGTCCTCACCAACACCAGCAGCCTCACCATGGAGGCTACGGCGGGCCGCAACAAGGGTATGGCCACCAGCCACCTCCAGGACAATGGGGAGCCCCTCAGCAACAACAACAGCAATACGGAGGGCAGGGATACGGGGCACCGTACGAGCAACCGACATATGCACAACCTCCATACGGACAGGCGCCGTATGGGCAGCCTCCTCACGGCCAGGGCCATCAGTCGTGGAACCAGTATCCCGGCCAAGGTCCCAGATACTAAGTACATAAAGCTCTAGGTGGGAATGCGCCGGTTCGTATTCAAGTTGGGAACACGGGATATGCAAGTCTGGATCAGAGGTCAAGTTTGAACACAGCGAGTCGACGGGCCGTGGAAGATACCCAACATGAATTAGGAAAGTGTCCAGAGTAGTAAGGTATTCAATTGACTAGGTAAATCTCGTCTAGCAAGAAAAATATAACAAACACTTCGTACACAGTTACAAATGCCACAAGCTCGGTCTGGACAGCAACAGGGTTCCAGCTCCGAGCAAGTATAATGTGGATGGGGCTCGCTTTGCATAATGGCATCCCTCCTCTGAGCTACCCATTTGGGGGTTTGCTCTCCTAACTCCCAATCCCATGCTATAAAAACAAGAAAGAAAAATCCCAAACAAAAAAAGCAGAAGAGGGGAGGGCGCTAGGCTATGAAGATGCAATATGTCCATATGATACAGCCACGGGCTTCCGTTTCTAAAGAAGGTGGTGGCTGGGTTTCTAGAAAAATGCAGGTTTTTTGGCTTTAGTCGCACTATTATTTTATTCCTTCAGCAGCGGCGCATCGTGGCATGGCCTTCTACCTCTTGCCACGGCGAGGATCCTGGGCCTCTGTGATGCGCATGTCACGGAGTTCTTTGGTGCCCAGGCTGCCCAAGCCACCCTCAGAACGTCGTTCCCAACCGCCAAGGCGCACCACCTGGCAGGTAGCGTTATCGCCGTCGGAAGATACTTCTGTGGCATACTTCACAACGCTTCTGGCGCCTTCTTCGGGTGTGCGCGCCTCTTTGACAACGTCGACAATCTCCTGATCACTCAGGGTGCCAGAAATGCCATCCGACATGAGCACCAAGAAGGAGTACTCTGCAGGGCCCATCTCGACACGAGTGATTTCGGGCTCCGCGGACACACCGATTCGCTTGCTCTTCATGTCACCAAAGGCGCGGCTGTTTGCCAAACCGGCGATGCGCTCCTCGCCGAAACTGTCGCCAGACACCATGGATCCGGCAGGGGCATATCGACGCAAACGGCGAGTCTCGGTTGGGTTGCTCGGGTGGTGATCCGATGTGAGAGGATGGGCAAGACCCGTGGCCGTGTGGCAGAGCAGGATGCGACTGTCGCCGACGTGAGCACAGAGAAGAGTGGACTGGGCGGCAGGGTGCCAGAAAGGGGCGGGAGTGGGGGTAGATATGAGAGCAATGGAAGCGGTAGAGCCTCCTTTGAAGCGAGTCGGGCCGCCAATGCCCTGACCCGTCGGTGTTGAAGGAGCACCTAAGACCTCGTCGTTGTTCAGCGGTGTATCGCTCACCCGAGAATCGTCAGGGTCTACCTTTTGGGCCTGTGCTGACACGAAGTCGAGGTCGGCGCGCAAAAAGGCATATGTCAAGACAGACTCGATTGTGATTTTGCCATCTTCCTCCTTTCCATCCTTTGAGAGAACAAAGTGCTCGGGGTGGAATCGTCTAAAGTAGCCCCCAATAGTTTGCTTATACTCGTTGACTAAATCTTTCTCTAGCTGAATGGCTTTGGCGCGATTCGTAACCTCAGCTGGGGGGGATGTTGCGCTGTGCATTGGCTCCCCGTGCACTGGTTTGTCAGAGATATGAGCAGCATCTGGGTGAGGAATGTCCGCATCTTTTTCGACTTCTTCGGGGCTTTTCATATCCACAGCTTTGAGAGCCTCCTTCTTCGTAACAGGAGCGTTGGGTCCTGATCTGGGGCCCCCGTTCTCTCGTCCTGGCTTCTTCTTCCGCAGACTACTCTGCAAACCAAAGTCTTTTGCGGCATTCTCAATGTACCCAGGCAGCTCATCTCGGACGAACTCAGCACACTGGATTCCTCCATGTCCATCGAAAACACCAAAATAGAACACTTGCGGATCTCCCAGAGCGCTATCCGCAGGTGTTGCCTCGCCAGGCTTTTGCTGCACACTTCTGGGAGCTCTTCTGGCAAAGGCGGGGAGGCTAATGGTTCCGGCTTGGTCCCTATCTTCATTGTATGGACGATCTCCGCGATCAGTTGAAACGCCCAAGTGGTGTTTGGCTCGGCGCATGGGAATGCGCACAACAGTCAGGTCTCTCGTCGACGGAATATAGGGTGGGGCGACGGCGGGAGCTGATCCGGGGCTTGGGGTATGAGGGGTTGAGGCATCGCGCGGTAATTTGTGGCCCGGGCCCCGCGACAATCGAGCATCTGGATGAACAGATGATGATGGAAGGTGTGTTACGAAATACGTGTGAAAGTTTCGGCTTGTTTGTGCCACGGCGTATCGCGGAGAGAGGTCGCTAGCAGCGAAGAGTGGGCGCCTGCAGCTACATTGCCAAGATTGCCTAGCAGTGGATTCTGCTGGAGCCGGGTGGGCTTTTTTGGACAATGAGCAAAATCTCGCACTCGATAAACGCTGGAGTCGGAGGAGGGCACCGGGGCTGGCTGTTCGAAAACCTGGGTTGGTGCTGAAGATGCCGGAGGTGGCGCAAAGGCGCGAGGTCGGGTTTGGGAGCCGAGCCGCCAAGGTAGTCCCAGAAGCTACTGCTGGGCGCGCAAACGGGGCCATTGTCTTGAAGAAATGCTTTGTTGAGCTGGAGAGCCGAGTCTTAGGACCTCAGCGACCCAGGAAATACAGAAGCGCTGCGCAGACGTCGCCGTCCAGAGCCATGGGGCAAGCTGTCGGGGGTGGGATCGTTGGCGGAAATGGGCAAGGGGGAGGCGGATCGATATCGGAGACAGGCGCAGGAGAGGACGGAGATGCGGTAAAAGAGCTGGGCTAGGAGGTTAGAGCGGGAAAAGGCGTCGAGGCGCTGTTGGAATTGTGGTGTCCCCCCAGAAGCACTCGCGGTGCTGTGGAGGAGAAGAAGTTGGCGTAGTTTTGAGATTCAGAGTTCATGGTGACGACAATGGAGAATCGTTTCCAGGGTGGAGCCTCAGCTAGGCTCAGAAGGTCCAGGGAAGCTGGCCAGGTATGCGGTGTAGCCAATCAAGGCGGGAAAAGCGCCACCTTTCGGCGGTGATTGTGCGGCGCGGGGTTGAGACTTCAGGGCCTGCGGCCTCGGCGTGGCAGGGAGGCCCGTAATTTAGCGCCTTACGGCGGCGGAGGGTATTCAGCGAGACAAACGCCGGTAGGTTTCCGCGACCTGCGCTGCCTCGTTTGTGTGCAAGCTCACTGAAGTAATCCTATAAATGGGTGCTCCTAGAGAAACAGGGTGGGATTATCTATGCATCGATTTGCTCGAGCCAATGTATACTCGACTAATAACTGAGCACTGAACAGCAGGATTGGACTTGAGCAGAATATGATTTTAGCAATGTAAACTACACCGGTGGTGTTAGTGAAGACAACTAGTCTGATCGAGGCTGTGGTTTAACTAAGGCTCAGAATAAACCTGCAACAGCGGTGAAGAGCAATAACCCGCCCAGGTAGAACGAGTTTGATTAAATAACATGCGATAAATTAAGATAACCAACTGTAATACGGACGATTCCAGGCATCGAGTGACCCAGCTGCTGTGCGACTTGCGAGCCTGGCACCATACAAAACTCAACGGAGGTACGTATCCCCGCCGCAAATCGGTGGGGCACCTTGTCAGCCCAAGACATGGGCCGTGGCGGCCCTGATGATGGCTATCGAAATCCATGTCAATTTACTATTGGCGTCGACATCATAATCCGCCACTTGCCCACGTATCAGCCCTGCCAGACAGCCGCGCGCGGCACACAGAGAACCACGATAGCCGACGTCCCGGCTAACCTCTCCATGTCTACGAAATATACGTCATGGGCGAGTCCGCAGCTACTGCTCCCGCCGATGCGGATGCCCCTGACCCGTCCAGGAATCTGCCCCATACGGTAGACGTCGACGCCGCTGGGGACATTGTCTTGGATGTGACCTTTGAGACCTCTGCCGCCACCTTGAACAAGACACGGAAGAGCGTGCTTGCGGCCAGCAGAAAGGCCGGGACTCAGCCTCCACCGGCCTCTGACCTGAAACCCAAGGTTAGGGTGGCGTATCGTGTCAGTTTGGGGGCGTTGAAGAAGCACTCCAAATATTTTGAAAACCTGCTTTCCAACTCGCAGTTCCGCGAGGCTGGAATCATATCAGATGCCCACGGTGCGCTTGCCGAGAGGAAAGTCAAGCCCAGCGAAGCGAGCATCGAGGATTTACCCTGGATTCCGATCAGGGATGACGATGAAGCCACAAAGGCGGCTGGCCGCGAGAACATCATGGAGGATCTTTTAAACATAATTCACCAGAAGCCACCAAAGACGACGCATTTTACCATTTCGATTGTTACAACACTGGCCATCATGGCTGACCGCTTCGACTGCGCTACTGTTGTATCCCGATCGCTCAAGTCTGACCTCAAGTTCAAATGGCCCCTGACAACGGGCAGACCGATTCGAAGTGAAGACGGCAAACCCACCGACACGGAGCAAGCGCTTCGACAAAAGATCCTCGTTGCGTGGTTGCTGGCACAGCCGCCGCGTTTTCAGCAGTCCACCCGGGAGTTGATTTTACGGGGTTCCAGCTTGTGGAGTGACTTCCACGACGCCAGCTCCATCACGAGTGCTGCCTGGTGGAACCTGCCGGACGGAATAGAGGGTATGAGTTATTCCGAATATTCACAAGTAATACAGGTGGCTGACTGAAGAATAGAGGAACTTCGATATCGACGTGAGTGCATACTGAACACCGTCGCATCGGTGCAGCGTCACTTCCTCTCTCTCTTCTCGTCGCGTGAGAGACAGTGCAAGCTAGGCTACGACACAAGCGGCGCATGCGACTCTTTTCAACTTGGCCAAATGCTCAAATTTTTCGTCTCAAAGAATTTGTTATTCTTGGTCGACTTTGGCCCCGCGTCCCTTGATTCCGTCCCCGATACAGCCATGCTCGAGGTTGAAGAGTTGATCACGTTAATCCAGCAGTGCCCCAACTACCAGCTTGACAAGTACCACACGAACTGCGGACTTAGGGTGCGCGTGGAACCCATTCTTGGTTACATACGTACAATGCTGTCTTCCGCTGTCGTTTCAATCTCCCACCCTGATTGGAAGCGACAGCGAAGCGAGATCTCCTGGATCACCCTGAAAGAGAACCAGGACGAGGAGGAAGCTTCCAAGACATTTGAATTTACGAGATCGCTTGCTAACGACCCGCGACTCCGATACGAGGGGGTTTTGTACACAGACAAAATGGCTAGAGCTATGTTTACGGCAAATGCGTGGAACTGGACGCCTGAGACGTGATGGCGAACAAGACTTGCTTATTCCTTCATAAATAGACTAGATTAGACGCATGAAGATGTAGAAAGCGGTCAACCTAGATGTTTGCGCCTCAATGGACTTTTCTTCCCTTCCCTTTCGTACCATAGCATCTCGCGTCTTCACATACCCAAAGTCAATCCTCACTTAGACAGTAGTCGTCTTCTCGCTGGCGATGTGCTTGTCATTTTGGGCACCGTCTTGGCTCTCGCTGCTGTCGTCTGCGCGAGCAACTGACTTGGCCTTCATCAGGGGCCATCGGCCGTTGACCTCCTTGAATCGCATCACAATGAATCCTGCCATGACAAAAATCCAATACAGGTTGTAGGAGATGACAGATCCGTATGTGGCAGAGTTGGTCCAACCAAAGATGGCGTTGAAAATACCCCAGCCGCCACCGTCGGATGTGTTGGGCGAACAGCACTGCGCATTGTTAGAACAACCCGAGACGAGATATGAAGTAGCATATAAGACGGGACGTGAGACGCGAAAAGGGGATACGTACGTTAACATGCCAGACGCTCTTGTCAATGTCGTAGGAGCCCGGACCAGCACCAAACTCAGCGGCCTCGCCACCAATGTATTCATTCCATTTTTGCTGCTCAAAGCTCCAGACAGATCGGGAGAAGAGGCCAGCAGCGACGAGATAGAGCAAGCATGTGGAAACGACTAGGAAAATCTGGAGTCTGGCTGTCGAGCCACCCCTGTGTTGCGCGGTCAGTCAGCTTGAGGTGAAATGTTCGGAGAATACAGGCGACTCACTTGTATAGGACGTAGCCTACGACACTGCCGGCCATGAGGCCAACAATAGTAGGTAGAGGTATGGCCTTGGCGGACGCGGAAAAGGAAACGCCAGCGACGAATACGACAGCTTCAATGCCCTCTCGTAGGATGGTGATGAAAGGCAGGACAAACATGGCGTACTTCTCGAAGAATTTCTTGAGGAAGCCCGCAGAACCGGCTCGGAGGGGCGACTCAATGGCCTTGGCTAGCTTGATACGCCACTTGGCTTGCATCTTACCGATGCGGAGAAGAGCGGCGCCCATGACAGTGATGATGAGCGAAGCGAAGAGGCAGAAGGCGCCTTCGTAGTAAAACTCGTTCTTCTCCCAGGACGTGCTGCCGACGGTGTAAAATGTGCCAATCACGGCGGCAGCAACTACCATGCAGATGAAGAAGCCAATGCCTGTTCCAAGCCATACCTGGACGTTGTGATGCGGTTAGTATCTGCCAAGGAGGAGCAATTTGATGAAGTGGATGAATATGGCAGCTCACCTGGCGTCTTAAACGATTGTAGACCTTTATATCACCGTCAGGGCCATCGAGAGTCTGTTTCAGGAAAGCTAGCAAGACAGAGACAATAATAACCGTCTCGACGGTCTCTCTGAAGACGACCAGAAAGACCGGGACGGAAAACACATCGACAGCCATGGCGGGAGAAGCAGATGTTGCTCTATTCGACTACTGGACTCAATGGCTGAAAAAAAAAAAGGCACAATGAACCCAGCCTCTCAAATGATGGAAGGGAGACCAAAGGGAGGAGGAAGAATGGCGAGGATGTGCTGGCGGTGCGTGGAAGAGATTGAGGTATTCCCAGATCTGATAAGTTATTTAGAAGAGCAGCAGCAGCGAAGAGAGCGCAAGAGATCGATTCGATAATCGGGACAATGGCACTAGGGCGAGATGGGGGTGTGGTGGTCACCAGGCAGGTTGGGAGAGCAGCCCATGGGCGGAGTACCAGGTACACAACCCACGAAGCAACAGAGATGGCACGGTGAACAGGCAATTGGACGTGCCCGACCCGAAAACCGGCGCACTGACAATGTGCCCCCAAAAAGAGGAATGAGGGGGTGTCCCGAAGGGCTCGGAGATCGAGGACGTTTGGCTAACTAGGCTTGTGGCTTCGATGCCACAGCCGCTAGCACAAGTGACGGTCGGCAAGGAATTGCCGTGGGCGTGGGATGTGTCAATGGGCCTGCTCCCGAGCTACGCGCAACGACGACCCGTAATTGGGGATTTCCTCAAGACAGATTGATGAGACAAGGGGGCCATCGTCCTGTTGGTTCACTGGCTTTTTTTTTATTTCGCGCAAACTCTGTGTCATGGTTTCTTAATGACATGTTGCTATAATTGTGTGTAACCGGGTTACGGACTGGCGGGGGATCGTCACAGTATGTAAGAAGAACCCAAACGAGGGTAGGCCTGATTGAACAAGAGCGGAAGCAAGGATATCTAGCTCTTTTTTTTTTTCTTTTCTTCGAGCGGCCGTTTTAATCATGTCGAGGGCGGAATTGGCGATAACGGACGGCGGTGGCGTGCATAAACGAAGACGGCCGATGGTGGACATCATGTCAATCAGATGAGACAGCCAACCATCTTGGGAGGCGACGAGGTCATGCGATGACTGGGAGATTTGTTTAGTTAGGTTTGGGGGGCAAGCCCCCTGTAGGTAGGTTGGATTTGACTTAGGCTTAGACTTAGGCTTAAGGCTCAATTTGGGACGAGAAGTACAAAGTTGCAGCAGAGCTAAGCCGGAGCAAGACGGCCAAAAAATTTAAGCCTACACTTAACCCTGTATCCTGTCGGTTTTATCGCTACTCCACCCACGACACGAACCGAACGAGCAGGCAGCACATGGTAGAGACAGAACGGAAACATGCCGCGTAGCATTCTCGGAGCGATAGCCGAACTGGCCTGGGCGAAGGGAAAGCGAGAATCACATCTGCCCATTGACCAGGGGGTGTCAGAGTGTGTTTGGCTGGCTGGCCCCGAGTGCACATCTCTCAGCCGCAGAAAACATGGATGGTCTTGGTTCAGCGCGCCGTCCATTCACAGACACCCGCGCGGGGACCGGGCAGGACGCACCACTGGGGTTCGGATGTGGAGGAGCCCAAGGCCTAGAACCTTCGCGTTGGTGAAGAAGGTCGGCTCGGAGATGCACACACAGCGTTCCTCACCTCCGAGTTGTTGAATTGCCTCTTCGCTGCTGCTCGCTGTGTTTAATCTCAAGGGGCACGGTTTTCGGCTATCGACACACTGAATCATACCACACTGGCCTTGCTTGGGGGTGGTAGTGAGGATGAGGCTGAGCCATGATTCCCACCCGTCGTTTCTCCCTGGGACAAGCGCCTGTCTGCGTGTGGGATGTGAACTGGGGTGCCGCTTTTCTCGGCTCTAACGTGCCGGAAACAGGGTCCTCGCACGCCCTGCAAACCGCTGTTCTAGTGGATGCTTGGCCTCTGGGGGTGGTGGGTTTCCCACGCGGTTGCGGTCGGGGGATCGCCCAGACAGCAGAAATCTGTAAGCGTCCCGGCTTGGCGTTGATACGATGGGGCCTTCCTCTCCACTCATGTCATCAACACCAACATGCTGCTACACCTTTTTCTTCTCATGCTCGAGCAAGGGAAGTCGAAGCACCCAGGGACGATAGCGGAATAGCTGGTGAATGGATATACGCATTAGAATCACCAGCGTGGCACCACCATCTGTCCACGCACCCTCAGCCAACTCCATGACGGATTGATAAGATTACATTACACTTCCGCGGCAGTGAGCGAATGGCCTGGCACCACACGGCATGGCCTGGCGCGGGCTCGACTTGCGCCATGGCAAGCCACAATCCCCAAGAGCTTGCACATCCTGTCCGCGTTTGGAACCATACGAGGGTCATGGCCGGCTTTCTCCATCAACATACGTTGGCCATCTTCCAATGCCAGAGGGGCCATGCCACTCTGCTTCAGCTCCTCCCACCACACTAGCTTGAACCATGCCACCTGCTCCATACCATGGCGTCGCGCTTTTTTCTCTCGGAACTTCCCCGCCTCTCAATTGTCTCAGTCGAATCTCGCATTGTATCGGGTACTTGTGCGTGTTTCGCAGAGAGAAAAAAAACGTAACGGTTGGGTTGTCGTGCGTGGGCGACTTCCGGCCCATTCGCCTCACATCGTCCCACATGGCTTCCAAGTCATCCCTCCATCTCAATCCAGCCTCGTGAGCTTTTCCTATTCGTCTTTTCCGATTTATCAATGTCACTGTGATGCTAGACGAGACAAGACCACACACCCCCAGCTTTCACAGCAGTGCGAGCAACTTGCACTCCCCCCTCCCATCTTAGCTCCGTGCTCGGCCGATGCGTCTTAGTCTCCCGCCTTTTGGTTCTTCGGCCTGCACCTCTTTGATTATCTGATGAGATCATCTCCCATCTTGATCTCATATTTTGCATCCTCCCTCCGGCTTGCATTGATGAGGCTGGCGCAACTCCTGGCATTGTCCCGCTTTCGTCTCTCTTCATCCGGTTCTCTGTCTCAATTGCCGTCTCTGTAGGCGCCATGGTTTCAAACCTTCTGTCCGCAGTGGCAGCCTCTCTGCTGGTTGTCCCCCAGCTTGCAGCCGCTGCGACTATTAAGTATGATTTTGATATTCACTGGGTCAGAGCCAACCCAGATGGCGCCCAGGAGCGCCCAGTGATTGGAATTAACGGGAAATGGCCCATCCCAACAATCGAAGCCAACGTTGGCGACAGGATTGTTATTAATGCCCACAACAACCTGGGAAACCAGTCGACGTCGCTGCACTTTCACGGTCTCTATATGAATGGAACCACTCACATGGATGGCCCTGCCGGAGTTTCGCAGTGTGAAATCCCCCCAGGTGCTTCATTCACTTACAACTTCACTGTGGGCGAAGCCGCTACCTCGATCCTGACAGAAATACTGACGAATGTTTAGATTGATCAACCTGGTACCTACTGGTATCACTCTCACACGAGCGCCCAATACCCTGACGGCCTGCGTGGCCCCCTGATTGTCCATGACAAGGACTTTCCTTACAAGGACAAGGTTGACGAGGAGCTTGTCCTTACTCTTTCTGATTGGTACCATGACGAGATGCAATATCTTATTCCCAACTTCTTCATGGCCAAGTCAAACCCGTCTGGTGCAGAACCCGTCCCCAAAGCCGCTCTCATGAATGAGACTCAAAACTTTACCATTTCTGTCAAACCCGAGACTACTTACTTGTTCCGCGTTATCAACATGGGAGCTTTTGCCGGACAGTACCTTTGGTTTGAAGACCACACAATGCGTATTGTCGAAGTTGACGGCATCTACACTGAGGAGGCCGAGGCCGACATGGTCTACATCTCTGCTGCTCAAAGAGTCAGTTTTCTCGTTACTACAAAGAAGGACACATCTAAGAACTTTCCTATTTCTGCCAGCATGGACACTGTA
This sequence comes from Calonectria hawksworthii, assembly GCA_020975415.1. Lineage (NCBI taxonomy): Eukaryota > Fungi > Ascomycota > Sordariomycetes > Hypocreales > Nectriaceae > Calonectria > Calonectria hawksworthii. Next base: position 772,069 of record JAHXZK010000005.1, on the reverse strand, counting down.
AGTACTCTCTCCATCCTCCATTTAGCTGGGCTTTGGAAAACTCACCTGTAATCACCAGACCCTCTTTGATGTTCTTCCTGATGACCTCAACTACAACTCTACCGGTTGGCTCGTCTACGACAAGAAGAAGGACCTTCCTGCCGCCGCCACTGTAGATGCCCTGGAGCCTTTTGACGACATGAAACTTGTTCCCTATGACAAGATGGAGCTCCTTGGCGAGCCTGATCAAATTGTCGAGCTCGACGTCATGATGGACAACCTCCACGACGGCCAAAACTACGCCTTCTTCAACAACATCACCTACCGCGCCCCCAAGGTTCCAACTCTGTACACAGCCCTCAACGCTGGTGAAGACGCTGAAGACCCGGCAGTGTATGGAACCTACACCCACTCGTTCGTTCTCAAGAAGAATGAGATTGTCCAGCTTGTCGTCAACAACCTCGACTCTGGACGCCACCCCTTCCATCTCCACGGCCACGCCTTCCAGGCCATCTATCGATCTGATGAGGAGGCGGGCGTTTGGGAAGATGCTGGTGTTTCCGAGAAAGATCTCCCCAAAACACCCATGCGCCGCGATACTCTTGTCATTTATCCCAACGGCAACATTGTTATGCGCTTCAAGGCTGACAACCCTGGTATGTTGAGAAGTTCATCGCTGTCAACTTCCCATAACCCTTCATCTCTGCTCGCTTCAGAAAACTAATCACCAATTCCTAGGTGTCTGGCTGTTCCACTGCCATATTGAGTGGCACGTCATCTCTGGTCTCATTGCTACCTTTGTCGAAAATCCCCTTGATCTCCAAAAGACGCTCACCATCCCCGACAATCATCTTGAAGTCTGCAAAAAGGCTGGCGTTTCCACAAAAGGCAACGCGGCTGGCAACACCGCTGATTACCTCGATCTAACTGGCGAAAACGTTCCTCCGCCAAGACTTCCTGCTGGGTTCGTAACATCAAGATGCTCATTTCTGGCTTTCGTGTCTGAGGTTCATCAGGCTAACTCGTATTCTCTACAGATTCACGACCCGAGGTGTGGTTGCGCTAGTATTTAGCTGCATTGCCGGCATAATGGGTGTAGGCGTCGTCGCCTGGTACGGCTTGTCTGCCCCGGTCGACGAAGATGGTACCGGTGCCATCGGTCAGGGCGTCGTTGAGGGCGACTCCGCGGCAGGTTCCCAGGGAGTGACTCATGGGCAGAGCGAGACCGTGGCAGCAGTAAGCGGCAGTGATGCAAATGCAGGGCGATCGTAAAAGGGATTCGGATAATTTGGTATGATGAATGCTTGAAACCGGCGGGGGGAAATGATACCGTCGATTTTTCCGTGAGCCCAGAGCTCTTTTTATTTAGCCCATGTTTGGATAATAAATACCACGTGTTTGTATGATCTCTTCAAAGGCGAGCTGCGTCGTTTATTCTTTGCTGGATATGCAACTAGAAACAGAAATAAAGAGTGTCACTGTGAATGTACCACTGCAATGTGTGAGAAACACCCTCGAATCTTTTATCGCCAATTATTAAGACTGGCAGCTGCCTCTATTTCCTAGTTGTATTAGAAACCCAAGAGACAATAACGATCCTCAAACTCAACCTAAAACTAAAGAGCAATTATTTTGACACCAATCTTGCCCTTGTTTGGGAGCCCAGGATACCGCTTCTCCTCGTACTAAAATCGGACTTCAAACCACCAACTCTCCTAGCCCTTACACCATTCCATCAATAGACGAGGCCAATCGGAAATTTGAAGCGGTCAGCCTGCCGAGCATCTTCGTACTGAAAGGTCATTTCGACACCATCTTCGACTCTGGTTCCTCGGTAGAGGTGCGGGTACATGCCCATGATACAAAGTTCACGGGTATTCGGGAGGATACGGCCCATTTGGCCGATCAGCTCGAAGTACCAAGTAGCAGGGTCATACGAGGTGAGCGATTGTCCATCTTGGGATGCGAGGTTGCGAACCCTGGGAAGGCGAGGCTTGCAGCTGAGTGAAGGGAGCAGTATGCCTAAGCGTTTGAGCTTGGTGATGGGTTTTAGAGATTCGGCGAACAACTGAAGTTTCTCCTCCTAGTTCCGAACATGGTTAGACCTTTTCAACAACATGTTGCGGATCACGGGCATTAAACCATGATGAAGTAGGACAATAGAAGTGAGCTAAGACTGTGAGGATCACTTACAAAGGCAGCTTTCTCCTCAGTAGTTATAAACGACATCAAGTAATTCGATGGTCTAGTGTAGACCACGAGCCACTCTAGACAGGGGAACCTCAGTGCTATATCGTGTACATCGGGGAAAGGTTTGCCTGCTATGGCGCACCAAGTGTTCTCGGAGATGTGAAGTCTCTTGAGCCGACTGCACAGCTCGCTCGCCCGCGTGCAAGCTCGAGGTCCTTCTTCGTTAATGACTTGGAGCGAAACAAGCGTCTTTGGGCAGAAGTGTCCGACGATGTAGCGCGTCAATAGTGATGAGGCGGCTACTCGTAGGTGGGCTATCTCCCATTTCGCGCCCGCTTCTAGCAACTGGAGGAATATTCGTTCCTGCTCGGAATCAAAAGCCTGAATGTCGATGCTGAGAACACGGAGATTCTTCATGAGTTGCATACACTGAATAATCCGTCTGGGGATCTCCTCGTCCTTTGGGGTATAGCGATCGGTTGCTTCTCGCCAGGGGATCAATGACGAGGGGCGCATGTCTGGAAACAAGGTGATGGTTGCGTGCCTGTTTCATTAGTGAGTTGCTCGCGCCCCGTTTGGGAGCCCTTGAAAGCTTACGTAGTGTAAGCCCATACGTTGTCTGTTTGTGAGGCTTGCTGATTCAAGGGCAGCGCCTCCAAAATGCGCGAGACGTTGCGTTGGGAATCCTCGACCCGGACCTTTTTAAACAGGCCGGGTGCGAACAAGGCTCTGCATAGTTTTGATGCATTTGTGAGGGAACCCAGGCCCTCTTTGTCCAACAAGGCCGAGATGGCGTCCCGGATCTCCGGTGGAAACCGAGCTATGATCATCGGCGTGGTAGTCGATCCCGACATTGTTGAGTGTCTGTTGGTGCAAAGAACAGGAAGAAGATGGAAAAGGGCGATTTGATCAAGTACTGCCTTCTCAAATGACAGCACAGTGGATTGTTACAGACAGCCTGATGTGGAGCACATTTCGGCATCTGACAGAAATAGTATTAATAACAGGGGACTTTTCTGAATAGATTGTATATATTGAAGTCGTAAAGATTGTTCCGTGATTCACAGCGTACCATCGTGTAAATAAAATAATTCATGAAAAGAATAACAATAGAAATAAGTAATAATATAACTAGGATTCACCGCAATAGGGAAATAGATTTCAACAAAGGATGTTGTTGCCATCTCGCTTCATGCTATGTCATTTCCCGTCTGGATTGAATGGCTCGGATTTCCAATGTATAGGGGCTGAGGCAAGTCACACGCAAAACCACTCTGCAAGTTAAACTGCCTGTTTCGCACAATAAACCAGGCAAGATATAAGTGAACAGTAAATAATTATTTAGCAAGATAGTAAATTCCAGCGAGTGTCGAACTGCTTCGTCCGCGATTAAGTAAAATGTACAAAAGATAGAGCCAAAGCTATGTGTACAGTGAAGTCTAAACCAAAGTCATCCGCTAAATCAGACGAAAAATTCGCCACTAAGATTCTTCAGCCCTCACATGTCGTTCCCCCCTGTTCGGGGATGTCGCCATCAACCCAATTTTCGATTAATTATTTTCATCACCCCCCAGCCGTGTTCCGTAGAGTTCCCCGTTTACGCCGTTTCATGCAGCCCAGGGGATCCAAAATCCACCTAAACAAAGCCCCTAGTTCTCGTTTGAGGTTGTAAAAGAAACCTGACCGAATTTGTTTCAAATAAATCTGGGCAATGTTATGCCTTTCAAAAGCCACAAGAACGATGGCCTAAGGAAAGAAAGCCACTCACGAGGAAGGCGAACGACAATATCATTGAACATTCGCCCCCATCTTCCTCAAAGTGTCAACGAGTATTAAAAGTATATATGGTTGCCTAATCGGATCGAAAAAAGGCCGTTGCATTTAAGCAGTCTTGGGCTTAGGCCTGGGGAGACCCTTCTCGCGGCGGGTCTTGATGTCGACCTTGGCAAGCTCCTTGCTGGCGTTGACAAGCTGGACTACGTTGATAATCTGCTTGGCAAACATGACGGGGAAGCTAATTCCGGCAATGACCCAGGGCCAGAAAGAGTCCATCTTGTTGGCACGGGCGAGCTCGAGAGCGGCGGCGCTGAACGGATCGGGGAAAATCTGTCGGAGAAGAGAGGTGTTGACCTGGGCGCCGGGCTGGAGGGACTCTCCGCTGGTGTTCTCAACGGTCTTGATCAGGTGGGGAGACAGGAGAGGAGAGGAGAAGGACAGGAGGTAGAGAGCGATGAAGAAGACCTCGTTGAGAGCGCAGAACACGAACAAGACGTTCTAGAAACAATGTCAGATTTTGGGGCACCGGGCCACGACGTGGAGATGCAGACATACCTTGTTGGTGTAGTACAAGTTGAGAGCCCAGCTCTTGCTCTTGTCGATGCTCTTGTGGCTAGAGTCGGTGCCAGAAACGACAAGAGTAGCATACATGTGCATGTAGTGACTGGCGAGATCGAGGGCAATCAGGCCCTGGAAAATGATGGCCCAACGAGGGAAAGCGGAGGACAGGAAAACGAGGAGACAGGCGGTGGTGCAGCGGTCGGTAACCATGTCGAGGACAGCGCCGAAGCGAGTAGACTGCTCAAAAACACGGGCGACGTAGCCATCGAGGGCGTCGAGCAAGCACGAAACACTGTAAAGCACAGAGCACGTGCGTGGGTGGAGGGGCATATAGTAGAGGGACGCAATGGCGAGGACGATTCGCGCATAGCCTAGGAGCACAATTCGTTAACAGGGTGAAGCAGCGGGAGCAGGTAAAGATCTGCTTACCGATAATGTTGGGCCAGAACAGGAAGATGTTCTCTTCAGGAATATCGTCCGAGGCATCCGGAGCTTTGCGAGCAGAACCGTTGCCGTTCTGCTTCTGAACCTCACGCTCCTCGTCGGACGAAGTTGGCGTGTTGCGGGCCTTGGCGGCCTGGCTCCGGGTCTGTCGCGCAGGCATGATGTCGATGCGGGAGGGGCTGCAGAGGTTGGGCTTGGTGAGGCGTCGCAGGAGCTAATCGATCTTATCGACTTGGGCGCTGGCCAGGATAGTCGCGAGCCGGTGTCAGCGAACGGTCAGGGGCTGAGGGGAAGGACGTCGAGGTATCTCTTGGGCGGGGGCGACGTCAGAGACAAGCAGAAAGGTAGAAAACAAGATATGAGACGGAAGAAGCAAAGGAGTGGATGAGTAGGAGGGAAGAAAACTCTGGAGAGAAGAGAAGTTGAGCCTGCGCAAGGTGGAGGCCGAGGGAAAGGTGGTGGGTTAAAGTTCTGAGATGATGCTGGCCTCGAGCACTGGCGACAGCGTGCGTGGGAGGTGGGAGGTACGTAGCTTCAGGCCTGCACTTGCGCCAAGCAGGACAGGGGCGCGCGCTCGGTAGCACCGGGACCACTAGCGGCCCGCTGAGAGGAGCAGATGCTATGTGTCAATTTAACTGACAGTGGTTTGGATCTAGGCAGCCCGGCTCGGGGCAATAGCGCAAACCTGGGACCCGGCGCTGCACGCTTCCGGCGCTGATTGGAGCGATGCCAGTAAATTGTCAGCCAGGGATAAGCACGGAGCGTATCCACTTAGGAGGCTGATTTTGACAAGATGCCAGCATGCGCGGAAAGACACCACGTACGATTTGGAGCGTTGGCACACCATGATGACACTGGACGTACAGCCTGAACATGACATGGCGGGCCTGCGGGATTGTGTGCATCCATCACATCGCAGCTTTGGCGTCATTTTTCCACCCCGGACTAGCCACCTGCTGAAACCGGACCCGAGATAAAAAAGAACTCAACGTCTTGGTTGATACCGCGGTGCATTAGTGGCGGCTAGAGCCAGATAAGACACTTGAACCCCTCCAATACCGATACTGACGCTGATACGGATATCAACTTTTTGTCGGTGGGAGGGCCGCGTGAGAGCATGGTAACAGAAGCTGCGCGGGTGCTATCAAACTCCGCTGCCATACCTCTTTGTCCACTCTTCCACGGAGAATGCAGCGGAGGGATCAAGTCCGTCAGGGCACGCATCCCACTCAAATTTCCCCATCTGCCTGCCAAGCCGATGATCTGAGTGGACAAGCGAAAAGGGCAATATGCGCAGTTGCGGTGTAGAGCGAAACACGCTGGAGCCAACCAACTAACTAGACATCCATCGCGCGTACGTGGGTATTTTTTTTTTTCCTTCTTCTCCAACTTGTCCACGTCAACCTCGCTCGACGCAGTTCGGGGCACAGCTGTAACGGTGTTCCACGCGGCAGATGATGACCCCCTGTTCCCGGCAACAGGGACCAAAGACAATCAGCGGTTGATGCAACATGGGTTTGCGACACGAAATAATCACAAACCCGCGTACGCCCATTTCGCTTGGCATGACGAGAACTGAGACACGTTCGCAGCAGCCTTACGCCATCCCCACATGTTGAACCGTCACCCGCGGAGAAGTTGTTTGAACCAATAGATTATTGTAATTTTCTATAAGATTCACTTATGCACGCACACAAACTATGAATTCTCGTATTATTGTAAACTAGTAACTTCATCTACCTTGTTATCAATATTCGCAGTCTAGACTGCCAACTTTACCCCTCACTAGTACAATGCTCGAGCGCCTTGGGGTTCTCACTACTTTTGAAAAAGAAGCTTCAGGAAGAAAAAGCCCAATGAACATGTAATTTATAATATTTTTCTACATCATACTAATTCTATAATATATTTGTATTTCTAAATACAGAGAGAGAGAAAACGGTGGCGCGCAAAATTCGAATGGATAGGGTCGCCAACCAATATTAAGGTGCGAGCCAGGACCATTCTCGGACACCAACAATACAGCCGCGTACAGAACTACGCGTTAACAGAAGGAATCCCTGTCAAACTCGTTGCATTTATATAATTGAGTTTAACAGCGCTCGCCGATTGCTATGTAAGGAAACATCTCTCCAAAGTATGATCCACAGCACCGAGCGGGTCGACGTCATCAGCCTTCATTTCCCTGGCCCCCAATTATTTCTCCGGTTTTTGGTCCCGGCGCCGCCGATATCTCCGCCTTGCACGGGTGGCCGGCCTCATGGCATTGTCAACTTGACTCTCTCCACACAACCAGGCAATCCGATCGGACCCCGGCGCAACCCCGATCCGCCGTTTTGATTCGGCCCTTCCGCAATGCTCCATTGATCGTTACTCCCAACGCGACACTGATAGTCATTCCCTATAGCCAGCATGGTGCAGCCGCCGAACCCCACAAAGCCCTTATTCCGTTCTGGGCCGCCCGCAAAGAGACAGCGTATCAAGGCATCCTGCACGGAATGCCACCGGCGAAAGCAGAAGGTTTGCGCAACCAACCATCTTTCGAGCACAAGGCTGACTTTGGATTCGAGTGTGATCGTGAAAAGCCGTGTACGCACTGCAAAGGGAGGAATAAGCCGGAAGGATGCGTCTACGAAACCAAGTTTGTGAAGCGAGGTCAGGGGTTGCCTGCGGGTGATGCCCACGGCCACGGGGAGCCGCTAGATAGTGCTGCGATGCCAGTCCAAGAGACTCCCTTGAAAGTCGATGATGGTGGCACTCTTGCCTCCAGCGCCGCAGATTGGGGCTATGGTCGAAACACAGGCTCTACCATGACCTTTCTCAAGGAAATCGAGTCAACCGTGGAGGCCGATGTTCCACAGTCATCTCCTGACCGCGAACCCAGCGCCATTTCTCGTGACGACGTTGCTCTTAGGGAGAAATATAGAGCCCTCATCCGCCAGCTGCCGTCCAAAAAGTACATCGACTCACTAGCCGAATCATTCATGGAAGGTCTCAACTGGAATTATTACTTTATTGACCCAGACATCTTCTATACGCAGTTGGATGAATGGAGCAAGTTGCCCTTTTCTACCTTTACAGACATTGGGCCCCGGGGCATTCCACCCAGCCTCAGGGCATTTCCTGCTGTCTTGCTTCAGGTCCTAGCGTTGTCACTCATGCTCGTCACTGAGAGGAATGACCCGGACTATGACCCATTAAGATACATAAACAGCATGACGCTGGAAGATGTGGCCACCGAGTACAGCAACGCCGGTGCTGCCATTCTTGATGTCCTTGGAACAACCCAAATAACAATAGAAACTGTCCAAGCACAATTTCTAAGAGCTACGTTTTTCAAGTACACTGCCAAAATTACCGACGCTGTAAGTCCCACTATGCGATATGTGTTTCCTAAGCTAATAGGAACAGTGGCATGCGATATCCGTGTCTATTCGCTGTGCTCAGGATCTTGGAATGGATCAGGAGAGCATGGATCCACGCCCCACTGGTGTCGATGCGGAGAGCATCCTTGAAAACAAGTGGCTGATTCAACGACGAAGGAGGATGTGGGCAGTCCTCGCCCTGTGGTAGGACGCGGCCCAAGTGAAATGTGTTCACTACCGGCGCTGACTTAGTTTTGCTTTTAGGGATCTCACTTGCGCCGTTATACTTGGGCGCCCTGGAACATTAGACTGGAACCGATCGATGCCCCCTCCGCCAGTCGACGCCATTTTGACGGAGAATCGATCCAAGGATCCGGTCAGATGCCGAACAGATGCAGATCGGCCGACGCCAGTTACTCTAGTGCTCTGGAGCGTTGAGATTGCGAGACCGCTACAAGCCATCCGGGATCTGGAAAACAAAAGCCCATCTCGCGCCCTGTTTAAGAAGGTTGATCGGCTTCATGAGAGCATCATTGATCTGCACAACAGAGCCCCCCTTGCATTCAAATTAGATAACCCTGACAGGAAATGGGACGAATGCGTGGGAATGGGGTGGATTAAACCTGCCAGGTTCTATTCTGCTCTCTTGCAAGAATTTGCGCTTATGGCCCTGCATCGGCCGTACGTTTTTCATCGCAGCCAGAGCAGGCTCGAGGCAATCCAAGCTGGTCTACGAATGCTCGAGGTCCAGAAACAGACGTTTCTCGGTCTACCTCCCGACACGTGGAGAAAGTGAGTCACAAATTACATACACACAGACACACACAAGTGTCAGCTGAAACTGTTTTTTTTCTCGCCCTTGTACTAACTTGGGATGTGCAGCCATTTGCTCTTCTTTGGAAGTTTTGACGCAGTTGTATTGATAGCCTCCACTTACATTTTGTATCCGCACGAAAACAATGACCTTACGGTAACTGTAGTGCAGCACTTTGATTGGACCGTCGAGCGATTCCAAGCTATGCAGGACAGGAATCCACTGGCAAAAGCTGCACAGGGGGTGCTCAAAGCCATCGTAGTGCGGTTCAAGAAGGTCATGTCCAGCAGGGCACCGTCTACGGATGTGACATCGAGCATAGGTCGCGACAAGTCTAACACGGTATTATCCGTGCCAATCAACCCGACGATAGGCCCAGGAGAGGAGTTTAGGCACCTAGAGGTTCCGCCGATGACTACGGCGGGCGAGTGGAGTTTCCCGTCAGCAGATAGTCTGGCAACGCTTGCCCCCATGTTTCCCACCGGCGACATTATATACAACGATCTAAACGCAGTCCAAAATAGCATGCCCCCGGCGCACGGAGGCCTGATGGGACTAGAAAACTCTGGAGTAAACTCCGGGGAAGGTGCTGGGGTAGACGAGATGGCATGGCTGTTTGGAGGGGAGTTGGGCAATGACACGGTGTGGCAACTGCTCAATCAGTTCCCACAAGCGGGAGAAGGTGATGGAACGCTGGGAGCAGCGGGAGGCGGCATTGGAGCCTAAAGAGGCCGGGATGGAACGGGATGCTCGATGGAATGGTGGATTAGAAGCTGACTACTTGCATGTGCTTGGGCTAATATAAGAGGATGGAAGAGCGGGCAACAAGTCGGTCAGCCAGCTGGCAGTGCAAGATGATGTAACGCAAGCATAGGAAGTGTGGATGCGGATGGCCTGCAGCGGTGCCAAAGCTGAGCTTAGCACCTTAGGTAGGTTGTAGCGGGTTGTGTGTGGTGTTGGGCAAAATGGGCGACACCCAGCATCGACGAAGTTTGTGTGAGGGCAATATGGATGGTGGTGAGAATGACGACGGACGGCTCCTCAAAAACCGGGGCACGCCATGACACGGGTGATATACATGGATGGGCCATGGGAATATACAGTGCAGCATCTTGATCACTCAAGCCGAGAAGGGATTCCCCAGGGTCATGTTTGGCGATATTTGGCGGCTATGGTGACGGAAATGAGAGAGCACAGTCAGCGAGACAAGGGCATGAGGGGCGCTGAGTGGCCCCAGATTTGGCAGAGGCACATGCGTAGTAGTGCGCAGTGGACATTTGCTTGGCGGGGATTGGCGACGGGGCCCTTCTGGCGCAGCGACTACTGAGACAGGGGCCCCCGCGGGACGAACCACAGCAGCGGAGAAGCCCGCGAGCTGCGTCGCTGGCGCTGAGCGCAACCACCCCCCCGGCGTGATGATGGCATGATGTTTAGGTGGCACACACCAGGCAAGCGTGTGAATGGGAAGCGAGAATACCCTCTGCCAGTGCATTGACGAGGTATTTATTTTGGGGGAGGGGCCGACACCCGGGCTCGGGTTTCCTTGGGCTTGGGCCTGGGCTTGGGCTGAGCCAAGCGAGCGCTGCATTAGAGCAAACATTTCGCAGCGCACATATGGATGCCATGGCATGCTATGCTATGGGGACTTGCAGCTGCTGTGCGCACGCATGAGACATGGTCTGCTCCTGTGGTGGGTGAATCGAGGCAGTTACTTTGTTTGGCGATTGCCTCCGGGCTACTTGAAGCGATGTCATGTCGCTGCTGAATCCGGAACGGGGAGAGAGTGGCCCAGGCCTTGCAGGGCATGGGCATGCCCGACTTTCTTTTTTTAATTGAGACGATCATTAATTTAGAGCGCCACGATGGGCAATGTACTGTGGAGGTACCCCTGCAAGTGAGAGACACCTGATGGTGGCTTTCTGGTGCTTTAATTAGGGCTACTCGTGTTCATACTGCGACCCTGTCGCTCGTTATATTACCCCATTTACGAATTTCTCCCTTGCTGATACACGAAATATCAAGGGACTGAGCGTAGGCGCGTAATTGCTCTATCTGCGACACTCGAAAGGGAAAAAAAAGTGTGAGTAGGAACGAGAGGGAGAAAGAAAAAAAAAAGAAATAAAAAAAAAAACTCTGAGGCCTACATTTAGCGCTGTACAACCCGACGATGGAATCGAGCGTGTGGTCCCAGTGCAACCTATGGATGATCTGGAACTGGTGGAGCATCGGCACTTGTATGGGTACTTACGAGGTACTCTGTGATGGATCTCATTGACCCTTGTCCGGGACCAGAAACAGAAAAAAAAAAAGAGCTGTAAAAAAAAAAATCTGGAGCTCACCGACTATGTATGAGAGAGATTCCATTCCCAGACATATGTCCCTTACAGGCAGGCGTCTACACCGTTTTTTTCTGGTCTCAGATAGATGCCGCACAGTATTGTCTTTGATGGCGCGCACACAAAGTATTTTGCGCAGGTAGCTTCAAAATTCAAAATGGGAAAGCAAATCTGGCGGCGCTGGGCTTTGAGCTTTTTTAGCTCCACCACGAGGACTTAGACGCATACCTGCCTGGAAGAACATAAACATCTTGTGCCTTTTTGACTTTCCCTTTGTGCTCGCAAACCAGCCGCATATAACAAAATTAGCCGAAGCAAGACTGAGGCCGCGGCGTCCACGACACCCCAGATTTGGCATCGCTCGCAAGCAAGCACTCAAAGCAGGTTAAGCAAGTGAGAACAAGCGAGCGCCGCCAGAGAAGAAAAAGAAGGGCCCAGAGCCAGGACCAGAGAGAGCCCAGAGAGCCCAGAGAGAGAGCTAGGACCACCCAGAGCAAGCAACGCAGCGAGTGAGGGCCAGCGCAGATCACAGCAAGCAAGCAAGCAAGCCCCCCCGACCAAAAATACAAGCCACACCCCCCCAGCGTCTAAAGACCCTGCTCCCGCACCTCGTCTCTTCTGCTTCTATCCTACTCTTGGACCTGACCTGAACCTGAACCTCGATCGAATTGTCTGTCACGTCACAGTGATTCTTGCGCGCCTAACAAGTTTGAATACGCGCCCTTATTTACACCCTGTGGTCTTTTTTTTTCAAGCCCACCCTGGCCTCTTGCTCCCCTTCTTCTCTTTTAATCCCAGGCATCCTGTTACCTACCCACTGATCGTTTTTTTATCCGTGCAAGCAGCTCTCGGAGAAAAGGCAGACACACAGACGCTCCTCCTCCACCCACAAACGCACATATCGCACACGCTGTGCAGCATAGCTCCTTTGGTTTTGAGCATACTTGGCCTCCATCATGGCGACCACATTTCTTGATTTCATCCAGCGTTACTCTACGCTGCAGGCGTACCAGGATACCAGCAGCGAGCTGATCAAGGTACGATTTTCAGCCAGCCGTTTATTCCCATTTCCAGCTTCCCGCTGCTCCATCCTCACCCGTCATTCGTCGCCGACTTGCAGAAGAAGCAACCGCGAGCCCGAAACTCGTTGGCTCGCTTCGTCGCCCGTTTTGCACTTTTTTCCCACCATCGCATCCCGTGTCTCTGCCTTGTTTGTGTTTCTCGCATTGTCCCCTTTGCCACCCGCAGTCAACGGTACCGCATGATGCTGACATGATCTTGTGTGTGTCGCGCCAACAGGATATTCTTATCTACGCCCAAAATATCGAAACCAGCCTGCGCGAAGAGAATGAAGCCTTGACCGAGCGCCTACATAATATCCAACTTGACCTTGCCCATGCGACGCAATCTAGAAGAGATCTCCAGCACCGTGTGCAAAAATGCGAAACCCAGATTGAATACGTTTCGGCAGAGAATAGCAACCTCAAGGTGGGCTTGGATCACGATCCTCCCTCTAAACCATCAGCCGACTAAATACATTCCAGAACCGTAATCCCTACATTTTGATCTTGATAGACGGCGATGGCCTCTTGGTAAGTCCGCGTAAAACATTTTTACACCATTTGTGGGCCGCCGCCTAACAAAGGCTCTTAAACAGTTCCATGAGAATTTGATCAAAGACCGCATTGAGGGTGGCAAAAAGGCTGCCTATGCGCTGCGCGCTGCCGTCGCTAAGCACGTGGGCGACCGCGCTGACGAGCTTGAAATTGTCGCCAGAGTAGTAGCCAATGTTAATGGCCTGGGCAAGGCCATGATGCGTGATGGCTCCCTAGAAAACCACACCGATTTCCGCGACTTTACTTTAGGATTTACACAGGCCAAGGCCTCTTTTGATTTTATTGATGTCGGCTACGGCAAGGAGCGAGCCGACTCCAAGATCAAAGGTATGCGATTATGAGTGGATCTCGCCTACAAGTGATGACGAAATGACTTACACCGGTCGCAGAAACCGCCCGCTGGCATTTGCAGAACCACAATTGCAAGCAGGTTCTCTTGGGAATTTCCCATGATGCCGGTTACGCACCATTCCTCGATGAGCTCCTCGCAGACGATACGGCCCAGCAAAGAATATCGGTGCTTGAGGGTTATCCCACCGTTCGCGAGCTTAAGGAGACCAGCGTCAACATTGTACAATTCAACACCAATATCTTCCGCCATGAGAAGCTCATCGATAAGTCGACAACATTTTCGCTATCCAAGTCATCCACAGCCAATTCCGTTCCGGGCATTTTGACCCCGGCAACAAGCAACGCCTCCTTGTCCCCTCCCATGGCGTCGGCGACCACTGTCCCAACCGACCTGGACGATTCCCCAGCTCCCCCACCTGTCGGCATGTCCTCGTATGCCAACATCACGGCAACGCCTAGTCCGCCGCCTCAGATGGTCATACCTCTGGCACCCAAGCCGGCCGCTGCCCGCCAGAAATCGACAGTTCCATCTGCAACCCCAGCCTGGGTCCCAACGCCCCGAGGCCTTGACGACCCCATTTCGGTGGGCCAGCAGGCCATGGAAGGTATTAAGCGTCGCAAAGAACATAACAAGCTCTGCAACAACCACTACCTCCGAGGACCTTGCACCAAGATTGACAGCTGTTTATTTGTGCATAACTACAAGCCAACAAAAGAGGAGATTCGCGCGCTTGCAATGCTGTCTAGATTGAACCCATGCACACGGGGGCAAGACTGCGACGTGGAAGATTGCATTTATGGCCACCACGTAAGTTTACTTGATTCAAGTGTATTAAAAAAAAAGGTGAATTGAGACTAACGAGACGAACAGTGCCCCAGCTTCAGAGATGGTGTGTGCGGTCACCCGTATTGCAGATTCCCAGTGGATGCTCATCCGCCGGGTACGAAATTTAAGAACGCCAAGATCCACGAGAATTAGCCGTGTCTCAAACACACACGGCAGAAAAAGTATGGATATTGAATATTTAAAGCACAACTACTATTTTATTTGTTTGAAAGATATTTGGTGGCGACCAGCCACGGCAGCCAGATTGATCTGCATCTCAGCTTAAGAATGCGGGTCATTTGCGATAAGAAAGAGAATACAAGAAAATTTTGTCGGAAAGGAAGAAGGGTCATATACGGCAGGAAACGGAAAAGGCCAAGATGGCTAAATTGAGCTCTCGAGGGTCGGTTCGATGACTTGGTGCAAAGTCTAGGAGGCTATATTTACATGGTTTAGGCTACCTGGTAATTAGGTTGCTTCCCCAAGCCTATCCATTCGCTGGCTCGGGCTCCATCGACCAGGTGTCGAAGTAGACGGGAGCCTCAGATATACCCCGGACTGGTTTTGAACCCTTTAAATTGATTTTTAATTTGCTTTGTCCCGAATGTGGTGGTCAAGATCGATCAACTCTATCGTGCAGTAGTGGTGGTGGCCCTTGAGCCTTGAAGCCCTGTCCTCCCCGTTTCTCAGATACCCCACATTTTGCCAGTTGCGAGACACCCCCACCAGCCTATTTTTCTGCCAGGTGCTGAACCCACCAGCCAACCCCACCATGGCCATAGGAAATGCAATACCTGTCCCGTGCCACCTCGAGCCTCACCACGGCCAACACCACCGCCGTCACCTTGGTCTGATATCCCGTCCCCATCGCCGCCGGCCACTCCCTCCCGGCGCGCCTCTCTGCTCAATTCTCTCCCTCCACCTCGCCTCACCTCGCCTCACCTCACCAGCTCATCCTTGGCTTTACCCCCCGCCGCCGCCATGTCTCACCCCCGGATAGAGGAGGTGTCCGACAGCGACCTGGCCTCCGACCCCGATATCGATGACATTGACGACTTTGATGACGCCGAAATCATCCGCCGCATCCCCGATGAGACCCAGGCCAGGCCTGCGCCAGCAGCATCCGCCGCCGCCGCCGCCTCGCACATCCTAGACCCGAGCATCCTCGGGCAGCCCCCAACGTCGACACTCCCGCAGACGGCAGACCGGAGTGCGTACGCCGACTTCCAGTGCCTGTACCCCGTCTACTTTGACGCCTCGCGCACGCGAGCAGAGGGCCGCCGCGTGCCCATCGAGCTGGCCGTCCAGGACCCGCTGGCGCGCGAGATTGCAAACGCCTGCTCGCGGCTGCGGCTGCCGACGCTCCTCGAGCCCGAAAAGGTGCACCCCAAGGACTGGGCCAACCCGGGCCGCGTCAAGGTCGGCCTCAAGAAGGCCGGCGCCGGAACCACCGTCAACAACAAGCACCACCTCTACCGCCTCGTCGCCGACCACCTGCGCGCCAACCCCACGTCCGACGACAGCCCCGGCCTGCGCCTGCGCATCGGCGGCCAGCTGCAGCCCGACCCGTCCAAGCCGTACCCGCGCCCCGCCGTGCCCCGCGGCTGGAAGATGGGCGATCGCCTCCCCTACCTAAGCGCCGCCATGACCGGCGGAGGCGTCTCCGAGAACCTGTTCAAGGACATGATGAAGGAGATGCAGAGCGGCGGCGACCCCATGGCCGCCCTGATGGGTGCCCAGGCCGGCATGGGAGGTGGTGGTGGTGCTGACGACAGCGGCTCTGGAGGCGGCAAGAAGAAGAAGGACAAGAAGGGCAAGAACAAGGCATAAAATAAGAATTTTTTGAGCAAAAAAAAAAAAAACAAGAGAAAGGACCACGCAAAGAAGGAATGGTGGAGGAAGAGGGGAGGTTTATCAATCTTATGACCAAGGAGTTGTTTGCAGACATCAATGGCATTGGGACGAATGGGTTATTGGAACCATCAAAGGAGATATACCATGGATGAAGCATGACCACAGTAAAGAACCGAGGGGGACGGGGGAAACAAAGGCTCTCTCCCCTCCCAAAAAATGAATTCCAAAAAAATCAAAGTCACCAAAAAAGACTTCACATTCTTCTCTCCTTCGCCCCTTTTAAGTACAATTAAGCGTGTGTGTTTTTTGTTCATCAAAGGCTTTATTCTCTGTTGCGAATTGATACGGGTTCGCTGTCATGCTAAAAAAGGTACATGAAGTAAAAAAAATGTAGAATAAAAAACAACAACACCAAGCATCCCTGGGTTTACAAGGTGACGGAAACGAAAAAACGGGGGTATTTCTATAGCGCTTGTTGTGCGTCGTCTTCCATGCATTCTCTCATCATACAGCTGCTGCCACGCGGCCCTGGAGAGCCTCCCACTCGCGGGATCCCACGATTTGCACCTCGCTTCCGGTTCCTGGCACCACCTTTCCATCTGGGCCAGCCATCTTGATACGCAGGCGTGCGGCTGCGGCTGCGGCGGGGTTCGACCGGCTGAGGGCCTTGCGTCGGTCTGCCCCAGAAACCTGCGTGCGCAGCATGTCGGCCTTTTGAAGGACCGAGTCTTGCCAGGCAGACCAAGCGGCATAGTCTTCGGCCTGCTTAGCGGCGTGGTATTGGGGTGTGGAACGAGCAGGCTTCCACGCGAGCTTATCCTGTGGCAGGGCCGAGTAGTCGTACACCGTGGCCGAGCAAGCCATCCTGACGAGCTCGCCGAGCACATCCTTGCCCTCAGCGGCAATGAGCGTCTTGCGCTGCTCCGTAACATCAACAGGCTTCTTGAGCGGCTCCGCAAGCCAGTCATACTTGGCCTGCTCTGCCGTGCGAGCCCGTCGGTTGTCTTCGCGAAGATATCGCACTGCTGACTGCAAGCTCTCAATGTCCGACTTGAGGGCATCCATCTCCCGTGCTGTGGCAACGGCACGCTCCTGGCCCGCCTTGGCTCCGGCAGCATCAGCACCGTCAGCGTAGGCACGGCTATCGCTGGCAATCTTCTTCCACTTGTCCCGCTCGGACTCGAGGCTCTTGAGTTCGCGGTCTTGCTTCTCAATGTCCTCCTTAAGGCTGCCGATCTGTTGACCAGATTGCTCAAGCTCCTCCTGCAGCTTGGTAATGCGTTCAATGTTGGCCTGAGCATCGCGCATTCTAGACTCGAGTGTCTCAATCTTGAGGACGGCGGTGCTGATGTGTTCATCGCGCTGCGCAATGGTGCGGCGAGCCTCGCTGTATTCCTCCTTGACGCGGCGGAGCTCTTCCTCCGCATCGACGGGCACAGTCTTGAGTGCCTTGAGCTCTTGAGATCGCGACTTCCAAGGCTCTGGGCCTACATCAAACTCTTGAGTCTGGTCAAGGTCTGATGCCAGCGCAGCCAAGTCAGTGATCTGTGTTGTCACAGTTCGAAGCTTGGTCAGATAAGTAGAGAAGAGGTCAGAGTCGTTGGCAGAAGTGGCGGCGAGCACCGTCTTCTGAATGCAGCTTTGCACCTCAGAGTAAGTAAATGGCTCGGTTCTGCTCTCATCAGAGGTAAGCAGCTCGTGGAGACCAAAGCCAATCTGTCGAGAGAGGTCTGCAAGCTCCTGAGTAGCCCTGCCGCACTGCTCAAATACATCCGAGGTTTCCGGAAGCAGTGAAAGCGATCGGGTCTTGAGATCTTGCAGAGCACGCACAGCCTTACCGGCAATGACCTTGGCACCCCTGGTCTGGGTAATGACAAGCTCGGTCTTCTTGATAAAGTGCTGCGCCAGTTCTTCCTCGTCACCCTCGCCAGGAACCACGCGTTGAACCATGCCGCGCGTGGTATTGAATGCGGCGGCGGCTGAGTCAAGGTGGCTCTGCATGACCAAGGACTTCATGTAAACATCGTCGGCATAGTTGGCAAGGTCTCCTGGAATGTGAACCTCAGCGAGGTGAGAAAGCAGTGCAATGGTGCGCTGGAGCTCATCGGCACACTTCTGTTCCTTGAGTTCATCCCGACGCAAACCATCAATCCATACGTTGAGAGCACGCTCAACAGGCTCAAGCTCGAGAAGGGCATTCTGATACTTGGAGAATTGTTCAATGGAGCAGTGGCTCATATCCTGAACAAAGCGGTCGCACATGTTTGATACCCAGACAAGCTTGTCCACAGCATCGCATCCAGCAAAGACATCATTCTCATGGCCAGGGTGGGGCTGTCCATTGATGCGCTCGCGAATGAAGCTGTTGAGAAGGTTGGCCTTGAACGCCAGTCTGCGGAAGCGGAGCAGAGCAAGAACCGAATCTTGATCTTCCTTGTAAGTGTCGGGCAAGAAGAGCTTGACGATTTCGAGGTGTTGCTCGGCCTCTTGAGCCTCCAGGCGACGCAGCTCCAGGTCAATAGCCTTGACTTGGGCCTTGGCGGCAGAGATTTGAAGCTTCATGTTAAGATCCATCATGGCGCGTGATCGGTCGTTGAGTTTCTCTGACTCTCCTTCAGTGACGGCCTGGGATGCCCTCATATCCTCCAGATCGCTCTGTAAGCTCGTCACCAATTCGCGGAATCGCGAAAGGGTATACTCCATGTCTTCGAGGGTTTCCTCTCGCTCGGCAGCGCGGCGGAGTTGCTCCGTGATGACGGCATCCTTCAAGTCAAGCTCCTCTTGCATTTCTTTCTCGTTTTGGACGTGGTTAATCTCAAGCTCATCATTAATCTCCTTCAGGCTCTCGAGGTCGTCAACAACGGCCTTGAGCTCCTCGATCCGCTCAGTCATGCTCATGTTTCGCTCCGTGAGGTCTTCAATCATATCCTCAGCACCAAGTGCATTATCAAGCTGCTGGCGGAGATCCTCAACAGCAGTCTCCGATTGCTCGAGCTTCTCCTTTGTTGTGCTGAAGTCTTCCTTGACTGTGGCGAACTCCTTAACTTCATCCTCCAGTCCTTTGATTTGGTCCCTGAGTTCCTCTTCCGCCTCTTGGGTTATATCTCGCAGGCGCAGCAAAGCCTCTCGTAGGCGCTCATTCGTTCGCTCCATCTGCAGCCACCCAACACTGGATCGCTCTTCGGGCGTCATGCCCTTGCTGTACTCGTCATTCTCCTCTCTTAGGATTTCAACCTCGAGCTCCAGCTCTTCCGCCTTTTGTTTCAGCGCTTCGAGCTCGGCTTTGAAGACCTCGGCTGTCTCTTCAGCCATTTCTCGGTCAAGTGTCGCCAGCTCCAATGCCGTGTCATGCTCGGCCTGGATTTCCTCAATCGATTCCAGCCTTTGTTCCGCCTCTTTCAATAGCTTGCGGAGCTCGTTATTCTCTTGTTGTTGAGGTTGGTATTTCTGTTGAAGCTTCTGAATGATGGCTTCGAATTTGTCCCTCTCCCCCTGAACCTTATCGAGCTGCATCAGTTTATCACGGTCCTCGATTCGTTTCCTTTCCAACACTTTTAGCTTCGCCTTGAGGTCTTCAATCTCTCGACTCGCAGCCGTGCTTCCACCAGTGCGCGTCGTTGTGGGTGCAGCTGGTTTCTTGGTGGCTGGAGGCGTCGCGGAGCGTGATGGGGGGCCACCAGTGAGTCTCTCCAGAGCCTTTGTTCTTGCCATGACTGGGCTCCTCGGCTGTGGTGATAGAATCTCTGCCTCGCCTCCATCATCATCCCTATCCGATGACCCCCGGCCACCCCCTGAATCAACAGATGGCCGCCTGGAGGCTGATTCTGGTCGAGATGTTGATACTGTCCGTGACCCACTGACTGACATACGACCGCTGGTTCGAGGTGCAGGCGCGCCTGCTCTTGATGTGACCGAGGACGTAGACGCCTGTCGGGCTCGAGAAACGGGTGCTGCTGGGGGTCCCATGGAGGTTCGAGCCCCCGAAGTTGGACGAGTCTTCGAGGCAGCCGATGGCACTCGGACATTGGAGGGCGTTCCGGTCCGAGAAACAGAAGCACTCGGTGGTCCGCTGAGCTGTTTCGTGGGCGATTTCGTAGGTGACTGTCCAAATATTAGCCTTCCATGGTTCATGCTATGACATCAGACCCGTTCATACTCTTGCAATGCTCGTCGGGCGGTTTCTCGGTACCGGGCTAGGGCTGGGTGCATTCAGGCTCTTCCTCCTGCTCAGGCCCGCGTCACCAGATATGGATTGCCTCCCGCTTGGATTGAAACTTGACGGGCGAGAAGGTTTCCGTCCCGGTGCAGGCCTAGGGGCAGGGGGCTGCGCGATGACTGTGGCCATCATGGGCTTGACAAACATGCCGTAGCCCATGGGGCAGTCGAAATATCGCTCGCCCTGAACACTTCCATCGTTCTTGCCAGTCTTTTCATCAAGCTCGATGCCTATCCACTCGCCGACCTGGAAGCTGGTCGAGCCGACGAAGCGAACGGTACCTTTGCGGCCATCGTTGAGCTGGACTGTCTGTCCAGACTTGAATTCTTGCATTATGGGCGATGGTCGAG
The DNA here is from genome assembly GCA_020975415.1 of Calonectria hawksworthii. Taxonomy (NCBI): domain Eukaryota; kingdom Fungi; phylum Ascomycota; class Sordariomycetes; order Hypocreales; family Nectriaceae; genus Calonectria; species Calonectria hawksworthii. Next base: position 751,391 of record JAHXZK010000005.1, on the reverse strand, counting down.
ATCGGGTTGCATCGTGCTAGCACCGGGCTCGTTGTCGCTGCGTCTCGTCTCTGTTGTTGTTGCCGTCGATGTTGTTGGAGAACGGAGTGTTGCGTCCCTGCAATCCGAGAGCTTAGCTCCTGAGCCCCATTTGCGTCCTGTTGTCTTTGTCGCTGGAAACGCGTTTCCCTTTCGGATAAACGCGACGGCGTAACAGGTTAGGCTGTCATCCCGACCGGGGCTTAGTGGGGATGGGAGTACGTACCCTGAGTCTTGTACCTTGCATCCGTCAAAAGAAGTGGGGACGAAAGCGACGACATTCTTGCCTTTGCGCCTCGGACATCAGGCATCGCAAACCCTACACCTGAACACTCAGAGATGTTCGAGATGTAAAGTTTATCATGTTTCAATCGTTTTCGTCTTTCCCATCCCCAACCATTTCTTCGTTAAAAGCTTCTTTGGTTTCTGCAAAGTCACTGCTTTGGGAAAAGTGCCAAGATCCAAACATCTGTGCTTCAATAGAACCATCAGTATCCACCAGGGCTTCAGAAGCAATATTTTGTTTCAGCTATCTAACTATGCGATATTATTTGGTCATAACAATAGTTACCTACAGGCAAAACTTCTTCTTTTTTCGAGTGGTTCCTCGGGGCCAACCCCCTCAGACTCCATGGAAATTCCCAACATTGACCAACTCCCCGTTCACTAACCCACTTAATCGTACATAACACATGGCAGTAGCACTCCTCAACGCCACCGCTATTGATATCTCGTTGCAGTCATTATGAATCCTTGTCCAGTTACTCCTTGGAGTTACGCTCCCCGAACCCATTCGACAACTTCAAACGCCACTCGACGCTCCGCAGCCTCGTCAAGATCATGTCCAGACGGGACCCGGACAATCATGAGTGCAGGGCGCTTCTGCACCTGTACCGCGCCACATTTGGAAATCTCCTCCTCCGAAGTAGGTTTGACATATACTACCAAATCAGGACCAACGATCCCACGCCAGAGAGTTGCCATCCACTGCCAGTGGTCGATCGGAGCATATGCATCTCCAATAGGGGCGTTGCAGGCAAACATGTCGGACAGTGTAAGGCTGAATCCCTCTTTGAGTAATGCAACTGGGATCTTGTGTGATGCCGTGTTTCCTTGCTTCTCGTTGGGGGATGTTGATTCGGCAGAACCTCGACGGGAGCCCTCATCAGCATCATCAGCCTTTGGCTCGTGTTTGGGGCCAATGTGCTTGACAATCTCCTTGGATTTCTCGTGCCAACGTGCCATGGTCTGAAAGTAAGCCGCAAAAAAGTCTTGGGACTCTAGCGGTGTCCCCTCACTATCAGACCTGAACCCATCACCCCCGTGAAATTCTTGGGTGGAGTGGTTCTCCCAGGTCTTGAGGTCGAAGTTCTCAACTGTCATCAGTGCTTTCTGCACTGCTTTCCCGACTTGCTTGAGAAGCTTTGGCTTTGGTCCTTCAACAGCAATGACTGGGCCGCGAGCACTCGACACAACCTCGCCAGGGGTAGGCGAGGAGTGAGGGTGGCAGATTCTAGCCAGAACGGCCAACTTTTTGGTGAATGGTATGGACATGACCATGGCCTCGACGCCTCTGGCTTGGGGGTCACGAGTAGCAGAGATTCCAAGCCCAGTGACAGGAGTATTGATTTGACGAATATCAACCTCTGTAGCCATTGTCGGGGACATGGGGCCTGAAGTTTGCAAGGGAGGGAGCCGAAGCGACTCGTCAAAAGAATGATGTCGACCGGAATGGGGGCTATTCTCTGGCCACGAACCTGACATTGGTGGCCGAGGGGGGGGAGGCATAGGGCCTGACTTGGATCGGGATAAACCCCCAGGTTCAGGCAGGGTAGGAGCGCCATACGGCCGCATGGCGCTTGGGGGTCCCCCCATGGATATAGCTCGTGGGGTTTGCCCTGCCATGAGGTTTGGAGAAGTCACAGTGTGGTAGCTGGCGTTGTTGTTGAAGCGCCGTCTCTTCATTTCAGGGGACTCGGCGTCATATTCGTCGGCATCATAGACACTGGGTCTCTGAGCGGGATATCGTGGTCTGCTCAGGGGTAGGCTGCCAAAGCTTGAACGACGAGACATGTCAGGTTCGTCTCCTCTCATGGTAGACGTAAAGGGATGGATGCCTGGTTTGGCACCAGTCGGTGTAGAAAAGGACGCTGAGGGGGTGCGGGGGGTCGCCAGGGAGCGGCCGTTGCACTTGGGGCAGCGACCTACATCATCAGCGGGAGACGAACCCGGACGGGAAGCCTGCGCTCGAGCACCCCGGCGAGGTTGGTAACGGTAATCGGGATATTGACGCTGGTGGCGTTGTTTCTCTTCGTCGGCCAGGCTCTTCCACCTGTCCTTGACCTGCTCAGACTCCTCCTTCCATTGCTCTCCGATGATTTTGGAGATTTCTGGATTGGAGAGGTTTGGGTTCTCGGCGACGACTTGCGCTTGGTGATGTTGACGATAGAGGATAAATGCTATATACCGAAAAAGTTAGTCTAAAGGCGCGGTGTAGGCGGAACACTGCGGCGATGTGATTGCTCCTCGATGCTGTGCGAGCGTCTCACGACAAACAGTACGTTGGCAAGTCCCACCAACTGGAACAAAGAAACTCCTCTCACTCACCATTCCGAGGCCTGGGGATCTTTGGGGCCGGTGTGCAGAGACAGATATGGTCCCTGGGGCTGTCGGAGTTCATAGTGCCAGGTGTGTTAAGCTGAAGCTGCTCAAACCTAGCATAGCTGGCATCGGCAGTGTTGATGGAAGCAGCACGTTTTCTCGCAAGGCCGACGGTGCGAGGGCTGGGAGATTCGGGGGTGTCGGCCGCAGTTCTAAAGGCTCGGGGGTCGTGGTCGTCCAGCTCCATGGGGGACGAACGGGCCGGGGTCATGGCCTTTGGGGGAGCAACCAAGGAGATGACTTGTGACATTTTGGACGGCAGCGCAAACCAAACGGAAGGCTGAAGTGACAGGGGCAAATACGCCAACAACTTACACCGTACCCTGGCTCGTTGGCTGAAAGTGGGTTATCGATCGGGAAGACTAGATGATGGGGTGAAGGAAAAAGAAATAGCAAGACGGCAGCCTGGAGGGCAAACGCCCAGGGATATCGGGGTCCAATAAGAGCGGCTTGGTGCAAGAGTTTGATGAAAGGATGCTGCAGCTGAATCTCTTTTCGGGTGTGTGGGAAATTCCGAGTTGCGTTCGTCTTTGTGGGCTGAGGTCCAGGTGAGCATTCACAAGATGATGGCGGAGAACAATGAAAGAAAGGAAGGCCGTATGTCAATCACAACCCAAGGCAACCCGTGGATCACCGTCCATTATCGGACAATTTTGCCACTTCTCTTTTTCCTTTCCCTCTTCTTTTTCTCTCTGCAGCTTCCTTTTGCGCTCCTTCTGTTCAAGTTCATCCGTATCCTGCTTCTCACGTTCACCGAACCTGCCACTCTCGGTTTAGTTGGGCGGCAACTTTTGGGCGGGAGTGAGTTCACTGTAGTGAGAGCCGTGAGTAAAAGCCCCTAAGTACGCCTCTTGACACAAAAAAAAACTGGCTCCCGGCAAGGTTGCAGTAATGACTGGTCACAGTTCTTTGTTCGCGTTTGCGCCGTTAGCCGCTCCGTCCACCCGTCTGCAGAGTTCCGGGCACCAACAGCACAAGATAATTATTAAATAAAAATAAAAAGAGGGCCCCGGGAGCAATAGCAACAATACTGCGTAGCCCCTGAGAGGGTAAAACAAGGGAAAGAAAGAGAAAAAAGAGAGAGGCAACCCCATCCAGCATCGTAGACAAAGTAACACACAGGCCATGCATGATATATGATCGCCGGCGGGCACTTCTTTTGTTCCAAAGGACAGCAAAAGGGAGCACAGAGACCGCCCGCGCCTCTACCTGGACCGCGCACTCCTTTCCGATTCCCCAACCTCGCCGCTCAGGGCTACAATGAAGCGACGGAATGCAGACGGCGCCGGCAGTTGGTGTTGGAATGCTGGACGCCCTGAGACAAAGACAATGCCCGCATCGAAATTGGGTGCGCCAGAAAGTCCACACGTGATGCTAAACGGCCTTTCTTTCAAACGGACAACGAGCCAGCAAAGACCGCCGGATGGGATCATTAACTGACATGGTACGAGGTGGGCCGCGAGGGTGTGCGCCCGTGACTTCGATTGTTGGATTGTATCATCATATCTGGGGGAGACAACAAGCAAAGACCCCCCCCCCCCTTTGCACGGAAATAAGGGGGGAAGGGCCCTCTGACAAATGGCCCTGCCTCTTTCAAAGACGACTGGACAAGAGGCGCACGGTAATACACCAGGAAGCTGGGAAGACTCTCCTTTTTTTCTTTGCAATGGCATTTTCTGCTGGTTCTATCGAAGACAGCTCAGCACCCACGCCAGCCCGACGCCGAACCTTCACCCGGTAATATTCCTAACAAAATTACACGAAAAACTCTTTGCTCTCTTTTTTTCTCGTCACTGTGAGATGTCCCGTTCGCAGCCTTAAAAATTTGAATAATTATGACACGTCGTCCAGCCCCCGGCGCTGCCCAGACCGGTCTAGCAACCACTTGTACGACCCGACCCGTCCCCCTTGAACCACTCAGGCGAGGTATCCTCGCCCGGCCTCGCTGCTAAGGAGAGAGGCGCTGCGGGCGGCGTCTAGGAACAGGTCCTCACACTCCGCGACGTCCTGGACGTCGATCTGCGAGCGTCCGTTGGCCTTGGCAAGAATGCTGTTTGTGCCCTTGTCAGTCACTCGTGTCTCAAAAACCTGTGTCCAGGGGGTTGCCCTTCGGGTACCGGCGTGCTTACCTAGCGGGAGTCAGCAGCTGCAGGCAGTATCGCAAACTAATGCGGACGCCATGCTCTGCAATCTTGTCAATGGCGGCATCCGTGATGCCCACGTTTTCTGTCTGGACGCGTATCCGCACGATGCGCTTGATCTCGTCGGCATCGTAGGGGGTGGTGGGGATGATGAGAAGACGCGCGAGGAAGTCAGTAGGGATACCGTGAGCCGCAACAATATCGTCGGTGCCTCTGATGGTGCACATTCCCCTGTTGGAGGCCAGCACGACAATGGGGGAGATTGGCGATTCCAGGGCTCGGTTGAGGTAGGTGAAGCACTCCACATCAAGCATGTGTGCCTATCAAACAGAGAGTTTGTTAGCCATGGTTTGCCCTCCCGACACATGAGACAGGGGGGGATATTACCTCGTCGATGAACAGGACGCCCGGCACCAGCTCCGCCACGCCTTGATCGATGTACTTGCTAACCACCTTGTTAATCTCGGCCCGGAGCTTCTCCGTGATTTCCGTCATCTTGGGCTTCATCAGCTGGCCCATCATGCTCATGATGTCCTGGCCGCCCTGGGGCCGGGCGTTGGCCACGTCGAGGTCGTGCAACGTGACATCCTGCACAATCTCCTTCTTCTTGTGCACCTCGCCCTTGGGGATGGGCACATACTCCTCCGCCTCGAGATCGAATTCTGTGGCATAGGCATCGGATCGGCCCACACGTTTGCAGGCACCGGTGTTTGCCTCGATGTAGATGACGTCGCCCACTGTGACACGCTCCTTCTGGATGGCCTCGTAGATGCTGGGGTCGAGGCGGAGCTTCTTCTGGCCCTTTGCGCTCTTCAGGCCGATCAGCAAAGTGCTGATGGTCTTGCCGTATCCGCCCAGAGGGTTCTCAGCCTCCTCGGGTGTAAGTTCCGTAACCTCTCCTTCGTAGACCTCCTTGGTCTCCCGGACCTTGAGACCAATTGCTCTTCGGAAGTTCTCCATCAAAATTTCTGTCTTCTTGACTTCGGTCGAGTAGATTTCGCTGCCAACAATGGGGCAGAAGGGAATCTTGGTTCCCAATTCCTGGCTAATGGCGAGCGCGAGCGCTGTTTTTCCCGTTCCAGGCCCTCCAGCCAGCAAAACACCCCGGCCGGCCATCTTCTGAGCTCGAATCAAGTCCACCACGACACCGCAGGACTGGTCAACAAGTTAGCAACCGGCGGGAAGCAAACAGACGCTCCCCTCTAATCCTTACCTCTCGCGCTGAGGCCTGGCCAACGAAGCCTCCCGACTGCTTCTCTGCATATCCATCTGATTTCAGGCCCAGGCCCTTGATGTGGCTGTGGGCAGCTGTGCGATTGTCTCGCTTGTTGCCTTTGACTTCGCTGATCTGGACCATCTTGTCGCGTGGCTCTCGTGGCCGTCAAAAAAGTGCGATTAATCTATTCGGTGTTGTAGATGGGGTATCAATCGGTGATTTCGCGGTTTTGATGTTTGATGACAAAAAGTCGGTGTTGAAAACGTAGTCTCGAGCTCCCAAAGATTTGCGATGGAGCTCAGCCTGCTGGAAAGCGTCTCCTTGACAATGCGCGTCCGCGCGCGCTACCTGGCGTCACGTGATTGCGCATTGTTCCAAATTTACACTTACCCTATAGCGGTATTCAAACTTCTAATGCTTCTTACTTCGCTGCTTTAATTATTTCTGGTACTGGTTTTTTGACATGTTCTGGCCTTCTTTTTAGTTGCTTTTCTCTTCTTATTTTGTTTTTAATATATAGTGGATGTTGATATTGTTGCCTGATTATTTACATCTGCATCATAAGGTCTTTATCTAAAATCTCAGGTTGGTAAGATTACATTAGAAGGAAGCTTTTTATGATATTAGCAAGCACTATCATTTTTTAGTCCCCAGCACCTCCCAAATCACTAAGAGTGTTGCCTGTTGAAAATTCGCGATAGAAGTTCATGTTCTGTATTCTGCGCTCGAAATGAGCCAAGATTGAACCCAACATGCTCTAAGTTAAAAACAGAGTGCGCCGATATCCCACCATGCTCAAACCAAACGAACGTATAATCATACACCAAATGTTGTATAGCCATGACCTCATACCCGTGGATATCATAAATCCCCATTCATACCCAACCATATATCCGTCTAAACGCCGTATCCAAAATTCTATCGTGGAACACGCAGATCTTCCGAGGCTTCCGTGGCATTCAGAAGCATCGGCGAGCCCTCGGACTCTCCCAAGAGGTTTTCCTGCCTTTCTATATCGCCCGACGAGGGCTTTGGCGAAGGCGACTTCTTCATCAGCACAACACCAATTGCGCTTCCCAAGATCAGTGTACAACCAGCCCCACTCAGCAAATCCATTTGATGCCCAAACACCCACTTATCGAAGCTGACGGCAAACAGCATATGCGTGTAAACCATGGCGTTGGCGCGGTTTGACTTGTCCGACCCGAGTCCCGATGTGAGCAGGTACTGCATGATGAAACCCACCAAACCAAGCGGCAGCAACAGGAGCCACTGCCTGAGAGACGTGGGTGTGACCCATCTCAGCCCGGGCTGTCCAATGTCGAGAAGAGGGGCAGCAATCAAAACAACGACTGAGATGATGGTGGAGATGACACCGAAGTAATTGACCGAAATCAAAGGATGCGCTCGCTTTCCAATGGCCCGCAGAGTCGTAAAGGCGCCTGCAGCCCCAAGTACACCCAACAAAGCAACGCCAACTGCAAAAAGTCGCTGCTCAGCCGTCACCTCGTGCTCTCCATCTGGAATATCCGGGTTTGAAGGATCGGCTGCGGATGGGTCTTCGATACTCGATGTCGCAAAAAGTGACACTGGTTTCGCAATCAACACTACACCAAACAAGGCAACCACTGTCCCTAGCTGTTCCATTCGAGTAAAGGGCTCCCTGAGAAGAAAGTAGCAGACGAAACCCGCAACGCCAGGAGCAAGGAAGGTGATGACGGTGGCATCCGCAAGAGGAAGATACATCATCGAATACCACATCCCAAAGATGCCCATAAACCCAGAGATTCCTCGAAACACTAGAAGATGTCGAATATCTTTTGGGCCAAAGGGAAACCCTGGCGTCTTCGCAGCCGACATGTACAGAATGCAGCAGAATGAAGTCACCGACTGCCTGAGAAGGAGAACTTGCACGGGGTGCATGCCCTCGCCTTCAAACTCGACCAGGCGGGCACATAGGTTCATCAACGACCCAAAAAACTGCGACAAGGCAACCAGCACAGCAGGTTTGTTTCGTACCCAGAACTGTTGGAACTTGGTAGGCTGGTCTTCGGTTCTCAAGTTTGGGTCTGCGTGCACCATGCGACCCGAGGGTATCGGTGTAAGGAGCGGGCTCGCACCAGGGCTTAGAGACAAGCGGCGAAAATTGTCAAAACTCGGTTCTCTCAGTTTCGATGAGTCCATGGCGGGCGACTGGTTGTTTGGTAAGGATAAGAAACCTCGGGTTTCTACCGCAACTTCCTGGGAAACGACTTTTGAGAGGGGATTCGGAGGAATGTCATCTTCTGACGAGAGGGGGTTAGGCTCTTGCGCCATGCTGGGCGCTCGGAGGAGGCTTGCGACTGCGGCCGAGTTTTACAATGCTACCAGGGTTGTGGGCGAAGTGAGGGACGGCGAGAGTTTATCACGAGGAACAGGAAACTCGACAAGAGCAAAAGCCTTTTCTTCTTTTTTGGATTGACTGACTCGGAAGAGATAAAAAAAAAAAGAGAAAACCTTGAAGAATCGGACAGATGATCGCACCTGCGGAGGAACGAAACGCCCTTCGGTCCCCGCAACCGCAGCCGCCGACCATGACAGCAGGAAAACTCTCCCGCAGTAGGTAAGGACTCGGTGGGGGTGGAGCAGTCCCTTCAAGCTCAGCGACATATGAGAGCGTCTACTCGGTTCTCGGACGGCTTCAAGAACAGGCAACATGTGTGGAACCCCCCCGGTTTCGCTGTGTTTGACCGGTCTGCTGACCAGTGAGAGGCCCTGTTAAAAGGCCGAGGACACCAATGGGAAGGATTCGTTGGTGGCGAAGGCGCCTAAGAGCAGAGGTGAGGTGGTGGGCCGGGTCTCGACGTTACTAGAGGGAACCAGAGGTGCAGCTCTTGGCCCTCGCCTCTACGGTTCGAATGCCTGGCTGCATTGGACGGTGAGAAAAATCCTTGCGAGTTCGCGGTGGTGCGTGGGGAGGGTCAACGTGTGTGGGTGCGCGCGAGGGTGCGCGAGAGCCGGCGTTGCCGACTTGGGAGGCACGGCGAGAAGGAAGCACAACGGTCCGAGTGGAAGGTTCTAAGAAGGAAGGAAAGTAAAAAGGAATTATGAAATAAAGAGAGACATGTCTCTCTATAGCCTCTCATGCGTATACTTGAGCTAAATTTTCTGGAAACAAGATTTCCTCGCATCTCAAACAAAAGAAATGCCGATAGTCTGTCGTTTCGATCTTCGGCGCTGCCGACCTCGCAGGATCGGTGGCTGGCTCTCCGAGTCACTCGGGAAGCGCCATCTCCGTCCTATTCCCCCGGAAGCAGCCGCTCGCCCACGGAACAAGTTGCAACCGGTTTAATTGGTGTTCGGGTAGCCTTTTTTTCCGCTGAGACAACGGGCGTGTAAGATGAGGCACGATGTGATGATCGTCGCGAGGCGAACCCGTCGCTGCCAAGGCGATCAGTGGGGTCTATCTTGGGGCAAGTTGCTCTGTGAGTTGACGGAGCTTACGAAGCCAAAACAACGGAAGAAAAATTGCCATGGCTGGGGGACTAAAGCCGGCAGCTCGGCAGGCAAGGCCGCTAGGCAAGGGTGCAAGGGGAGGATGCAGGCGACCTACATAGTCACTAAGCCCTGCATAGTATTCGTACTTGTTTTTTTGTTCGCGTCTTTTTTAACAGGAATACAGTTCTCAGGTGTTTCGAGTATTGCAGGAAGCCAACCGGGTGGCCCATGCAACTTGGTCTGGGTTCCCATCCAAGTCGCCAAGAGTCATGGGCAAGGTCATGTTGTCGCTTATCAGATAAACGAATTACACTGCATCGTCTCTGCGGTACTCCTGACCGGAGTTGGTAAAGTTTGGATGTGAGTCTCTCCTTTTACGGGTACACGGCAATTTGTTGGAAAGGTCCCTGGTTTCGTGAAGCTGAAGTATCTTGTCGGTTGGGGTGGTGGGTGGTGGGTGCTCTATGAGGTCAGGTCGACTCAGGCCTTCAAAAAGTGTCCTCGCCAGAGCGTCGGGTGAGATGAATGGAGCTATCAGCTCGTCCAAGCACCAGCAGCTTTGACCAACAAAGTCTCAACTTACCTTAGACCCTTTATCGCTTGGCCCCAAAATACGACCAGTATTCAGCTTGGGTTGACTATCATTCCCGCTCACTGTCCCTGTGTTTGCATGCCTCTAAGCTCATGGCTGCCAGGGCCAAAAGCGCCCATACCCCACTGCCGCCACATAGACACGAGCGGCACCCAGTCACCATCACGGAAACAAGCCCAGTTGTCGGCATCTAAAACGCCTGCATAGAAAATAAGCCCATTCTCGAGTCAAGATATAACTGATCACTCGCGCCATATGCTCGGACGTTGCGGTTTGATGTTCTGACTGGCTCAAGCGAACCAGACCAGCCGAACCCAAACCCAGACGGGGTTTGACTCCGAAAAGAAAAGAAAAAAACCATCCAACAAAAGTGCTTTTTCCCTTGATGGACCAGAGACGGGAAGCAACACCACTGCACACGCACACGCACCCATTCAGTCAGCCACTGGTCAAGCCATGCCACCAGACGGCGTTCGCGTTCTGCACCGGTGCCCTCAGGGCGCGAGATGATGCTGGCCGCACGCCGGCCCACCGCGCAGCAAAGGGAGGAGACGAAAAAAGAAAAGTAGCAAGAGGCCGACAAATGATATCATTGAACTGATTGACGCCCCACAGCGGGACTGGGCTGAACTGACAAGACACATCTGGACGAGGCTAGAAAACTACAGGCTGGTTTTATTTTTATTTCTTTTTTGGCGCCTGTGCTGGTGCTTGTGCTCGCGGCTCGTGCGTGTACGTGCGTTCTGTTTTGCGTCTCCAAACCAAACCCACGACAGTGTAGCTGACGACCACCCCCCCTGATCTGATGCTGAATGAGAGATTGCACCCACGTGACTCAATGCAACTAGAGACAGGGCCCCCAACAACCGGCGGCGCAGCGTCAAGGATGTGCTGGCTTGTAAGTGGGAAAATGTGGACTCTGAATTTTGCCAACCAACGTCTTTTTTCTTCTCCCTGGTGTTAAGCGTACTTTTTTAACGGCCTGTGCATAAGGTGGGCGACATATGTACATACAAGGCAATAAGGCCGTCGGGCCTGTCAAATGTGCCAGACGTGCGTGCGTGCGTGCGTGTGTGACCACTAAATTGCTGCTATACTTTGCTGGGAGTGGGTTCCTTTTTCCCTCTATCCAGGTTTTTTTTTTATGGCGGGGTTCACCATCCCATCCCACATTGTGCTGTGCCTTCTTCTCTTCGCAAGCTCGCAAAAGCGCCACCCCCTGCCATTTGATCTCGCGTCGTCGCCGTTTGTTTCTATTCTGTCCCTTTAACACAGACCCGGGACCCGGACCAAGTGCCTAGCCTTCTAGCCTTGTTGCCTCTCTAACAGGCCAGGCCACTCAGCAGCCCGTGGATTGTCACTTTTCGGATTGACCAGGGTCCGCGCATCTTGGTTTCATTCCTCTCGTCCTCGTCCTCGTCTCATCGAGGCGATTCCTCCCTCCGCACTCTCCTCCTTTTCGCCATCGACAACGTTGCCACCACCACCGCTGGCACGATAAGACAGACACACTTTCGACCCTAGTCCTGTCTTGCTTGACCCTGTCTCATCCACCTCAACTACCCCTCCATCCGTGACCGCTGGTCAACTCTGTTTCCCATCGCATTCTTAATCTCTCTCTCGGGACCTGGATTTCTCCTCAACCCATCTCTCGCTCTCTGTCTCTCTATTCTCCTCGTCAACGTCAACGTCAACGCCAACTCCCCGTCTCTTCGCCATGTCGCCTCATCCCACCCTCAAGGCGACCTTCGCCAACCGTTCTCAGACGGCTACCCACCCCCTGAATGCGTACCTGTTTAAGCTCATGGACCTCAAGGCCTCAAACCTCTGCCTCAGTGCTGATGTTGCAAATGCCCGGGAACTGCTCTACTTTGCCGACAAGATCGGCCCCTCTATTGTGGTTCTAAAGACTCACTACGACATGGTTTCCGGCTGGGACTTTCACCCTCAGACCGGCACCGGAGCCAAGCTGGCTGCCCTGGCGCGGAAGCATGGCTTTCTCATTTTTGAGGACCGCAAGTTTGGTGATATTGGAAACACCGTCGAGTTGCAGTACACCAGCGGCGCTGCACGCGTCATCGAGTGGGCTCACATTACCAACGTCAACATGGTTCCCGGCAAGGCTTCCGTGACCTCTCTCGCCAACGCTGCCAAGAGGTGGCTCCAGCGCTATCACTACGAGGTCAAGACCTCTGTGACCGTTGGAACTCCCACTGCCAGCAACAACGATGAGGAGAGTGAGCGGTCCGACACTGACAAGTCTGATGAGACCGAGGAGGGTTTCCTCGAGCCCGCTCGAAAAGGCAGCATCGTTTCCACCACAACTGTCACTCAGCAGTACGAGTCAGCGGATTCACCACGTCTCGTCAAGCACATTTCTGAAAATGACGAGAACAACTTTGCCGGTATCGAAAAGGCCCCCATTGAGAGAGGTCTCCTTATTCTGGCCCAAATGTCCAGCCAGGGCAACTTCATGAACAAGGAGTACACCCAGGCTTGTGTTGAGGCCGCGCGAGAGCACAAGGAATTTGTCATGGGATTCATCTCACAAGAGACCCTCAACACTGAGCCCGAAGATGCTTTTATCCACATGACCCCTGGTTGCCAACTGCCCCCTGATGGCGAGGATGAGGACGCAGAACTCAAGGGCGACGGCAAGGGTCAGCAGTACAACACCCCTCAGAAGATTATTGGCATTGCAGGTGCGGATATTGCCATTGTTGGGCGGGGTATCATCAAGGCCAGCGATCCGGAGGAGGAGGCTGAGCGATACCGATCTGCCGCCTGGAAGGCTTACACTGAGCGTGTTCGATAAATTTCAAGCATCATGTCATCAAGGAGCGGGGACGGCGTCCTGTTGTGAGTTGTTGGCGAACTATCAGACGGCGCATCATGATTTACGAGGAGTCATGTATGGGGGGTAGGCATATCAAAACAGTAAAAACTCCCAGATATTGGGAATGGGATCCAGCCATTTGGTCTTTCGCATTTTGCAGCATTTGGGGATATATTTGCATACTTTTGCATATTGATCATCGAGTTGAATGGATGTTGATCTCTTAATCTTTGCTTGATATCGTATAATAATCGTTGTATGCTTGGGATAATGTGAACTGGTGTTGCAGTTGGTCTTTGGTGTAGGGTATTTGGTTCTAGTTTCAAGGTCATGTTAGCAAACCTGTAACTACTGTGTTCCGGAGTAGTTTCCAATAGTCTGTTATTAATTCAAACTATGTTGATATGCGAATGATTATTCAGTGTCCCACTCCTCGGTGGTTTTCAATTGGTAGATAAGAATCGTATGATCTATGCTGGACAGGAAGCTCATATATTATACGGGCAGCAACTGCTCCACTGTTCCCAACGAGAGCCTCGTTGGCTACCTGGAAGGTCTTGGTTGGGCCACATATCTCGGCATTTATAGACTGTAACATCTCTCTCTCCATATAGATGACCGATGGTGGCATTGAAATGGAAAATAGGCTCTAGTTTGTTGATACTCATATATGATGCCATTCTCATAACCCGCAACTCCATCGTGTCCAATTCTTAGTCTTGGAGGAAACAAACTGAACCAATAAACCCGAACGCCAAAATATCCCCATTCCCCTAAAGCCAGAGAAAAAAAACACTGGATAAAAAATCAATCGCCCATCAGCGCTTCTTTCCCAAGGCATCAGCCTCTGCCTCGGCATCGTCATCGGCCTCGCCAAGCTCCTCCTCGACCCTCGGGGCACGCGTGTCCGTTTTTTCGCGGCGCTTCTCCTCGTCGGCGGCGTCCTTCATAATCTCGTCCTCGCCGTCGCGCAGAATCTCACGGGCCTTCTTGATCTCCTTCTGCTTCTCAAAGACCTCCTGCACCTTGCCCAGGAACACGGGGTTCTTGCGGAACGCAAACTCGAAGTCCTCGTACTTGATTTTTTGGCGCCCAGAGTAGTTGGCGGCCCGCGTCGCCTCGAACGCGATGGACTGCATGAAGTCGGTGAGGATCTCGTCGAGGACTCGGACGGTCTCGGGGAGCGGGTTCTGGACGTCGCCGTGAGCGTAGAGCAGCTGCGCTACTGCATGTGATTGTTAGAATTTACCGAATTGCCGAAGCCGTTCAGCAGGAAGACGTACGCTCGTTGTGGCTAAAGTTCATCTTTCCGACATTCTTGCCGGCACGCGCTCGAGGCTCCATCTTGGATCTGGGCTGGGCGTCGCAGAGCGGCGCAATGACACGAAGAATGTCGTTTTTTATCCCGGAAACCAAGGACAGCTTGGCTCGAATTATAGCGACCAATATGCCAATTCTTAAGCTCGGCGTCGGGTTTGGCTCGTTTCGATAGCAGATGGTGCCTGGAGGTCAATCGGCATGGTGGGGGCAGCATGTGCCTGTGGGGGCCAGACGTCACCCTGGCGCATGCCGGCTCGGCGAATCTTTACCCCTAAGCACACCTTGCCCATCAGCTACCTTTGCGCCAGCCTGGACTATCGCGAACGACAAGCTATCTGTCAATCACGAAACCGAGAAGCCACCCCACCCTCAGTCACTGAATCTCATTGTCGAATTGCAAAGATGGTGAGCTCCCCATTGCGACCAGCCAGCTGCCAAGCTCTAACAATATCCTGCAGTCGGCCCTCTTCAACTTCCAGTCGCTGCTCCTCGTCCTGCTGCTGCTGATCTGCACCAGCGCATATGTCCACCACTTCGCACCGGGAATCATGGACCGCAACAAGGACGGGTAAGTCCTGCTGTCCCCGAGCAATATTGCACAAATAACTCACTAGCCTAGTGTCATGGGAATCTTTTGGAAATGCGCAAGAATAGGAGAGCGACTAAGTCCATACATAAGCATATGCTGTGTCCTCATGGCTGTATGTTCCCATTCTGTGCTTCTAAGCGACCGGGTTTAACGGAATATGTTGCTGACCAAATATAGGCCACCCTCCTCCTTAACTAGACTTTTTTTTCTGATTTCACTTTGATTTCCTTATCGCACACCCGACGAATACTTGTATTAAGATATCACGACATGCGAGGAGTTGAAACGAACGACGACTACTGTTTTGCGAATTGCGAGGCGTACGGGGAACGGGTTACGAGAATTCGAGAGGACAACCGAGACTGTCGTTTTTGGGAAGATGCATATTGTGCTGGGGGAGGAGTTACGGAATACCAGCTTGACAAACTTTCTCACTTGGGGAGCTGATGGGCTGCGAGATGAGTTTGCGTCACACCGGAAGCTGTCGCGGGCCCGAACTAGAAATCCCTCGACCCGATGTCCCACGAGGTTATTTCATCGTTCGGCTATCCACGGGATTGCTGGCTTTCTGGTTCTTATACGACCCTGACCGAGATGCTCTGACGACATGAGCTGTGTCCCACGAGTTCTAAGCCCAGCTGCGATGGCATTGGCGCTCAATTGAGAGAGGATAGTGCGGGATTCTCGGATGCCTTGATGGATGCAATGTCTGTGGCCGGCGGGACGAAGCTGCGCATTAAAATTTTGGAACAACCCCCTCCTCAAA
Organism: Calonectria hawksworthii; assembly: GCA_020975415.1. Classification (NCBI taxonomy): domain Eukaryota; kingdom Fungi; phylum Ascomycota; class Sordariomycetes; order Hypocreales; family Nectriaceae; genus Calonectria; species Calonectria hawksworthii. The sequence continues at coordinate 735,775 of JAHXZK010000005.1, read as the reverse complement.
TGGTCCCTGGGGTCATGGCGTGTATTCGAATCAGTCTGTGGCCAAGGGATCAATCTCAACTAGGCTTCTTGAGGGGTTACATAGAACACGATACACGACTCATCACTAATACGAATGCAATTGCCGTTAATGGAAGCCGGGAATAATTGACCGATGACTTGTATGAAGGGGCTGGTGGGAAGGATACGTGCATATACATGGAGCATGTCGTAGGGCGGCTGGAGGAAGCTTGTTGGCTGATATGTGCATCTCTGGGCTGTATCACATACCAGCGCGCGCGCGTGCTGGGGATGCCGGGACGTGCAGGCTAGGACTCAGCTATATCACGTCCTGCGTGCATGTGCTGGTGCGTGTTGAACAAAGGGCTGACGCGGCGAGACTGAATTGAGTAAAAAGGCCGAACGGCGTTTGGAGAGAATGAAGGAGGCAAGGGATAAGGCCATTACATGTCTCTTTTTTCTTGAGCGCCCCCTCCTCGCCTCTGACACAAACCCAGATAAAGGATGCGATGAAACCGCGGAGTTTGTTCCACGGACCGCTAGTGGGAATAGCTCTGGGCATGGCATTGCGATGCTGTGTGTGCTTTGCGGAACAGGCCAGCTGGGGGACGTGAGGGGAGAGGGAAGGGGGGGTTAGTTTCATGTGTGCAGAGCTGCGGCGTCGGGACTGGAGACGACAGGGCAATGCGAGAAATTGGGGAGCATGAGATGGGGGAGACAACAGAGAAACAGAAACAGAAGTGTGAGGGGAGGATTTTGAGGTGGTGGTGGAGGATGGGAAAGTGCATCAACCCTTACTCCGACGGCAGTTCGCCTCTGTTCCCTTTACGGCGCTGGCTTGATGCACGAGTTATCACAAACAAACGGGCGGACACCTTCTCATGCCAGATGCAAGTTTTGGAATGAAGCCCCCAAGCAGCCAATGAGGGCTGGTGCGCCGCCAGCCGTCTCGCTCATTTGTGTTCACCCTTCCCTCTCTGGCTTGTTTCGTTCTCGTTCAAGCAAATCCATTGGCACGCGAGCGCACACCCGCACCAAGACGGCAATCGGCAGCCCTGCGCGAGAGGGTGTGCTTGTGCTGACTTTTTTCTTCTCTTTGCATTGCATTTCTGGCCTGAGATGCGATCGTTTGTAAGACCTCTCCTCCTCGCGGCGTCGCTGCTCCCAATAATCTTATCCTCCAACCCTGGACTAGCGAGCATCGGCAAGCCGGGGCCATGATCCATTCTTCTTTTCTTTTGCGGGATCCTGGTCTGCCCATCACGGGACCTGGGTGATTTTATTTTATTTTGGCACACCAGTAGTGCCTCCCCATAGCGGCCTGGCGCAGGCGCAAGGGGAAGCGAAAAAGAAAACCGGAGAAGAGGCGCGAGAGAGAGAGAGTGAGTGTGAGAAGATCCAAGGGAAAGGGACGTGTAGGGGGAAGGGGTTCCTCATCCGCAAACCCGCATTGTTCGCGTGGGGCTCTCGTTTTGGCGGCACCGAGTTTCTCGCCTTCAGAACTGCACGCCCCCCCTTTCGGCGTGATGCGCTGCTCCGCTCCATTTTCAAGCCCAGAGCTGCTGACTCGCAACGGCTACTAGGTTAATAACACCTGAGTGGGAAAGCGCAGGGTAGACTTCCCGGAGATAGTCGTGTTGCGAAAAAGGAAAAGGAAAAACCCAGACGCCTCGTCCGGGCGGTGGCCCGCGCATGAGGTGAGCAGCAGGAGAAGAGGTGTGGTTGACTCAGGTGAGCGCAAAGGGAGATGGTGTGGCCATTGGATCAATCGGAGCAAGGCTAGGGGGAATAGTAGGAATAGTAGATCAGGCGTATGCAAGCCATTGGTTTTATTTTTATTTTTGCTTCATTTTTATTTTGTTTACTTTTTATTGTCATGTTTCTTGTTTCTCGTGTGTGTGTGTGTATGTCGGAGCCGTTGCCACCACAGTACGTGGCAAACATACGTCGCAATTGATATGTTGTTGGCATCTGCTTGGAGCGATGCAATTGTGTTTTGGACAATGCAGGACACACCCAGCTGTGTTCAGAGACACATCTACATCCGGGGTATTGCTGGATATAGTTCGTCCAAGCACATCACCATCTTACCCGGGAGGGGCGAGCAAGGACAAGGAATGAGGGCCTAGCGCCTGTCTCATCAATATGTCTCGCCCTATTCTTACGAGCGAATTTGGCCGCAGGAGCCAAGAGGGCCAAAAAGGAAGGGGAGAAATAAAACACCAAAGGTAAAAATATAAGAGCATGAAAACCCCACGCACGTTAGATCATCCTGCATGCACGAGGCGCCAGCGTTAACGCAGGGTTGGCAATAAATAAAAAAGGGACCCTCATTCGTATTTCGGGGTTGCATGACGCTATCGCCATTTCCGCCCTGACCCGGTCGCATTGGTTGGTGGGCTTATTCTCATGGGATATTACCCCAAGCTAGGCACGGAAAGAGATGATCAATAGACCAAGAGCCAAAAGAACAAAAAAATTACGGGGCGCCCGTTCGATCTCGGAGGCATCTACCTGGGAGCCCATTATATCCACCCATTCGGGGACAGCGGCCTTTACCTGAGGAGCTGGGCAGACGGTTGAGCCGCGCACAGGGAGGGCGCTTGTTTGGCCCGTCGGCGGCGACGAGCTCGGTCAGAAAAGGGAAGGTGAGGTGAGGAGAAGGGTATTTGCTGCGACGCTATTATCTCCACATCCTGGGGCAAATCTGCCGTGGGAGACGGGCGGCTCGTGTGGCACACATGGCAGAATGTCGTATGAGTAAGTTGTGAGATGGGATGTGATGTGATGTGGATGGGGGGGAGGGAAGGAAGGAGAATTAGCATGTACGAGATCACGTCGTCGCATTGGCTGCTGGTACGTTGGCGGCAGGCCAGTTGGGGTGGCTGTTTTGTGTGTGTCAGGGCGGATCCCAAGGTTCGAGATGGACACTTCAGGTCTTGTTCAGCTTTGGTTCGTATCGCGAGGGCCGAGAGGGTTTACGGTTGCACGAGCGCGGCAAAGAGATGCTGGATTCGAGCACGAGCACCGGGCGTTTGAGTGATGAGCGTGAACTCTGTGTGTGCGAGGGTGCCGGGTCGGTTGAGGTGTGGCTCATGGAACGTCCGAGCCGGCTGGAGCATCCCGCACCGGCCGGGACAGGGCACGGCAAGGGGGGGGGAAGGCAGGAGGACCAACAACAGCCTAGGTCAAGGTCAAGGTCAAGGTCCCAGCTGAAGCGGCGAGGCGAAAAATGCGGATGAAGCTTCTTTGTCATGGCATCGCATCGAGAAGAGCATTGGAACATTCCAGCGCCTGGGGGGTTTGGGGAGCGTCTGGGGGTGCCGGACAATGATGGACCCATGGGGGTGTCTGTGTTGGACCGGCCGAGGCTGCAAAGAGTAAGTGAATCGTTGGGTAACACGGCGCTCGAGCCAGAGCCAGAGCCAGGCGAGGAGCCAAAAAAGCCAGAGCCTGAATGGGGGACGGCGGTTGCTTGTTCGGGCTCGCTACATGGCTGTAGCAGCAAGCCGTCTTGGCTGTAGTTAGGTTCCAGGTTGATCTTGAGGGTGAAACTGAAACCGGGCAGAGTCATCAGCGCTGCGCTTCGGGGTGCGAATTACTCGTGCGCCATCTGGTCGATCCTCAGCAAGCATCGGAGACCATTTTAGACACGCGGCAGGGAGGCGGGGATGGATGTGGAAGTTATCGCCCGTCCACGACTCCACGGCGTGCGCGTGTCTGAGAAGACGAAGGAAAGAAACAAGAATAAAAAAAAGTGACAGAAATACAGAGAGATGCTTCAAATGTGCATACGTGTGGTTGCGTACATGAAAAGAAAAAAAAACCAAAAACCAAAAAAACAAAGGTCGGTGAGGCCTGTTCGTGACCAATTCCTACCGTGTCCCATTTTTTTGCTTCTGGATGTGGTGGTAATTTACATATCTGTGATGTGTATGCGGGACGGATCAATGGGATTGGACTCAGATGTTGCGTGTTGGGTAACCAGCAGGGAGGGTGGTGGTGATGGGAGAGGGGCCACCTCAGCCACCCAGGACAATGATGGACGACTTCACCGTGAATGAGGTGTTATGTATGGTCGGCCAATGTATGTATGTACACCCGTATGGGTATGGTATGGGCATGGGATGTCTGGGCATGGCTTGTGTTGGCGCACATCGCATGAGGTGCGTGAGAGTTGAGACCTACCTGCGACCTACAGCCCGATCCAATGCAGCTACAGCTATTCGCTGCGCGACTATGCGCTACGATAGCTTTCAATCCATACACACATGATGCGGCTGCAGCGTGCGGCTACGGCGGGCAAAAGGGACTCAAGGCAGGGCGGGCACGCCTAATAAGAGGTCAGTTATCTTTGGGCAGCATACATAGTACAGATTATGGATGCGGTGGTGGTGCAGTGCAGCGCAGCGCAGCACAACCAAGCCAAGTGGACAGGACAATTACGGCCCAAATATCCGTAGTTGCAGCGATGTGTTGGCTGTTCCCGGTCGGGTCACGGTGAAGCGTCCATGGTAGTGCGCGATCGAGTGGTCGACCGGAGGGCACTGGTTGGTGGGTTTCAATCAGGACGCCTCAAAATGCTGGGAACATGGGGAGCGTAAAAAAAAAAAAAAAAAAAAAGAGGCGCCACAACGATGGGCCGGACGGGGGGGACCATGGGGCGCCAAGCAGCGATGAGGATTCATACCATTTTGATTGACGAACTTGTGACTCAGGTAGATCGAGATGAGAGACCAGACTAGTCAAGCCAGGCCAGGGATTGGGATTTCGGGGGGCCACCTAGAGGCGAGGGATGAGGGAGCAAGATGCAGCAGGGCACAAGCACTAAAGCACCAAGCACCAAACAACAAACAAACAAATAAACACCAGAAAAGCATGGTGACAAGGGAGACGACATCCACATTGGAGACTCGAAATGCGATTCGACCTCGAGTCATTGCCACATCTGTCTACTAATGTACTTGCTACCGGTGCCTGTCTCGCTTGGTCGCTGTCGTTGTCCATCCAATCCCTCCCTCACCCAACGCACATGACTTTGACAGACAGGGTTCCAATTACGGGGGCCACTCTAGTGGTGGAGGGGGGGGGGGGGCATAAGACAGGCAAACCAAGCACCAAGCACACACCAGTGCGCCAAACCACACCACTCCGACACCACCACCGTCCGACGTCACTGGGCGCCGCCGTCAAAATGTCCTTGTCTCGCCACGGCACCAGCATAGCGCTGTCACCGCAACCCAGACCCGACCTGGAACCTGGACCTGGAGCTTGCACCGCGCTGGGAGGAGGCGCCGGTGCTGGGTAGACCCTGACTCCCAGAGCCAAGAGCAAAAGCCAGACTCTGTCCAAGTCGCCGCCCTGAACATCTAGTTCTTGGGACGTGCTGACCCTTCCCACTTCCCGCTGCCCGGGGAGGGGCTGTTATTCCCTGGTGATATGGAAGGACGACGACGATGGCGGCTACGACGCTGTCACCAACAGACCCAGCACGCACGCACGCACACCACACAACACAAGCTCACTCTACCGCTCTCTCCCTTCGCCATGACACGCACGTCCACCTACATGCATACAGACATGCCCATCGGAGAGCACTGACTCTGACCGAACGTGTGCTCCACATCAGAGAACAAACTCGGCGCTTTCAGTCTCCGCACACGAGGATCGTCTTTCTCGTGGGATCCCCCTCCCCTCAAAAAAAGTGTCGTCAGCAGGCATGAGGTTTGAGGCGTAGGGCATGAGGCATGAGGCGCGATACGTAAACTGGGGCATGGTAAACGGTAACTGGTCTGTAACTGGCCCAGTCTCTTCGCGCTTTCCAGGTCTAGGTCCCAGTTCCCACGCGGCCGGGATCTGGCCCGCCGGCGATGAGCGGGTTCGGCCTCACCCATCCATCGGCAGTAGCGCCACAGGGCACGCAGCTCACGGTGGCCAGACTTTGACTCCATCCTTACTCATCCATCCCAAGGTGACGGTGTGTGTGCCTCCGGTCGGGTATGTCTCGGTCTGCTGCCAACACAAGACCAAAGTGGCACGACACCTGGGCATTGGCAACGGGACCACCCCTCCCCGCCCATCCCATCTCATCCCATCCCGGACAGGGAGGCCACGGGGGACATCGTCCGTCGGAAGTCGACCGCTGCTGCTCCTGCTGCTGGACAATTGAGCCTGCCGCCGCCCGTGGCGAACGACAGCGTGCTCCGTGTTCGTGGGGGGGGAATGGGAGGGGAGGGAGGGGAGGAGGGGAGGAGGGGAAGGGAAAAGCAGCGATGGAGGGGAACTACACCGCAATATCGCACGCGCGCATCGTGACCGACCATGATGCGTTCGGGTCGACTTGGGGTGACGAACTATGGTAGTGGTGGCGGTAGACTCGTATACCGGGCGATGATACGCAACAGCATGAAGGACACCTTCGCGCACTTGTTTGAGAAGAGGCAAACGCCGGGAGATCCCACCAGCACCTAAGAATAGGCCCCGTATATGCCACCCGACAACTGCAACAGCTGTGTCGTTGTGCATCTTGCGTGCTGCTCCGCCGCCATCATCGCCATGGCCGGTTCGGGCCATGCGCTTTGGCGATTGGGATGAGCCCCACGGGCTTGTTTTGCGCTGTGTGGTGGTGGTGGTGGTGGTGGGAGTAGTAGTGGTGGTTGTATTTTTTTCCCTTAGCCCACTTGCACCGCAGCCAGCGTCATCGCCAATCTCGTTTCGAGGCTTTTGAGTTGGCCGACCACAGTGACCTCACAGTGGGCAACAGAAACCTCGTAGTGGCCGAAACCCGGGCGCCTCATTAGTCGCGACGGCTCCGCTCTCTGCACGCTTCTGGCCCGCTTCTAGATCAGCGGCGGCGGCTGATGGGTCCCCAGGTCCCTTTGGGACCCCCTTGGCGGTTCCCACCCCTGGAAACCGCTGGGGCCATCCCTGGCGGGCCCTGGAGGTCCTGGGGAGGTCCTGGATTGGTTTGGCATTCCTTGGGGATGGATTGGATGAGGATGAAGGGCCAGAGGCTCATGTGAAGCCCTGCAAAAAAAAGGCGAAAAATGGCCCCTTCGAGGATGGGACGGCACTATGTACTGTTGCCATTGCTCCATCCTCCGATCCATTCCTTCATGTCCCTTCCCACATGTGGCGTTTCATTTCAACTGCGCGGATACTGCGCATCTGTGGACTGCCGCCGTTCTCTCATTGCCTCATGCTCACTAATAACTAGACGATGCTAACGCTGTCGCTAACCCGTACACGCCGCCACGTTCGCTACGCCGGGTGTGGTCTGTCAATCGTTCGCTGCTCCTCATCACCACCGCCGCCGCCCGGGGTTGAAATCTCAAGTCTAGTTGGGGTGTCTTGGCTTGGCCCCCAAGGGCCTGTCGAGCTGGTACCCTCTAGGTACTTCCCCTGCGCGAGCTGACGCCTCGTTGGATCAGGTCGGCCGGTACATCGTCTTTATTTGGAGGTAAGGTATGCAAGGGCAGGTTGGACGAGCCGTAGCATATCCCACGACCCCGGGGTGGCTACTTGCTTTGGGGGCGACGGGATAACTCCCAGCACCAACTGGGACCACATTGTGGATATTGTCTATCGCCATCGTCCATCGCTCATCGTCCATCGACATGCCATTAATGCTGGACCCAATTTGATGGGGGAACACGTGCTTATCACAGGGTATACGTACAACCAGACCAACCGTGTGTAGTGGTCGATTTTTTTGTATTTTATTTCCGCGGTCATATTCATTGCAGGGTTGAGACAACGCAATGCCTCGGCTTGGCCGTTCCCTGCTGTAACCCAGCCCAGCCCAGCCCAAGCAAGGCTGGCTCCCTCCCCTACCATCGGGCTCTAGGATGCAATGCAATGTAGAAGCAAAAAAAAAAAAGAGTCATTCAGTCGCTCACCATGCCGTCGCTACTGCCGCAGCTGATGCAGTGTTTGATTACTCATTACATTACCGCGCTGCCCCTTGGTGGCGGTGTTTTGGGTGATGCTGCGTGTGTGGTGGCCACATACACAATTTTTTTTTCCTTTTCCTCGTGTGTGTGGTGTGCCTCTCGCGCTCCCGTCCACGGTGTTCCGCTCATCAAATGGAAGGGGAAGCGAACCGAATGTTGGGGACCCAACCCTACCCAAACGAGCGGCCTGGGCGAGTGAGGCGAGACGAGTGGAATCGCCAACCTAACTAAACAGCCTCTGGGTTCATTAGATTCCGGGGGGCGGCCGGTGGGATTTGGGTAACCGGGGCGGGATGGATAAGATGGGATGGGATGGGCAGCCAGCGCAACGCCCTGGATTTCGAGGTCACGCCTGGGCCAGAAATCAGCTACTCAAGGTACCCGTGGACGCCCTGTAACCCACCCACCGCCGCCCCCCCACACACCACCATAACCCACTAGAACACACCTGCCCACACGCCCACTGCACATTGCACACGCCCCCGTCAGGGCCATCCCCTCCATCAAGTCGCTGCATGCATGCCCGCCCACAGTCCGTGTAGTATAGTGCCTGTAGTGTGTAGAGGTAGTGTGCACCTGGGAAAAGAAGCGACGAGAGGGCCCGAGTACCGTGTACACGGTCGGTACTTGGCCCGCCGCCGCTCGTTTCGCAGCGGATCGTGTCCCTCGCTCGTCTCCGGGCCCGCGCTATACCTTACCCATCCATGGGATCTGTCATGCCACGACCTATGCCGGGCTCGGCCTTGCCAATTTTTTTTTACTCCCAAGCCAAAGTAAGTCCCTTACTCGCCTCCGTCCGGCCTTGTTCTGCGTCGGTGTCTGTGTCGTGTTTGAGGGACGGGCATCCATCTAACTTCCGCTGCATCCTTGCCTGAGACTATACTACTACCCCCTTTCCTTCCACCTTCCCACTCACGTTCCCTTTTCTCTCTCTCTCTTCCCTCTTTTTTCTCTCTCCCTCTCCCCTGTGAAGAAAAAGGAAAGAAGAAACATCTTTTGTGTCGTTTGCTCCTTTGTTATTTCTACCCTCGCATCCACCCTTTCCACCTTTCCGGGGTCTGGTCTTTTTTTGCGTATCTTGGGCTCTCTTATTAGATCTCCTTGGTCCCTCCGCGTGTGTGCATTTTCACTCTTGCACTTTCACTGCACCCCCGGCCCCGAAATCGAATCTCAATAGCACCGGGAGAACACCACCAACGCCAACCACACACTATACGACGCACGGCGCCCTACCGTCACTCAAGCATACCGACTCGTCTTTGGGCACATTAGACTGGAACCTTCGCATCACCGACATTTGTGCCAGGCCTCTTGCGCTCGCTGCTGCACGAAAACAGCACACTCGGACCAACATTGACCGCCATCATCCGACACCGACCTGCCGATAAAAGACAGACGACAGCGAACACAACATTTCCCGCTTGTTCCGCCTGCCGATTGTTGCAACCCTCTTTGGACTTTTACATCTGCATACATGTAAGCAAGCCCTCGCGCTTCCATGCACACTTCCCCCCGGGCCCCCTATTGTACAATACCCATCCCCCTTCGTACTCGGCGTACACGCAGGTGCACAGCGACATTCCATAGCCGACTCCAACTGCAGCTGTCCGCCCGCTCGTGACTACGCCCCCCGTTGCACCCACTCAACCTCATGTTTGATTTGCCTTATGCTGGAAACCTTCCCCCCTTTGCTGACAATCTCATTAGCTCTGACGCTTAGTCCATATTACGAACCGTCTCACACCACATTTTTTTTATTCTTCACCTGGGAATACTAATTGCCTTCCCACCCACTTGCGAAGCAAGCAGCAGATTACACCCTTCCGAGTTATCTGGGAGTTTTCCGGTCTTTACTTAGGAGTCGCATTCACCGAAGTCTTCACGTCAAGATGACGGCCGATCAGGGGTTTGGTGGCCCAGTGGAGAGGTCGAGGAGGAATCTGTCCACCTCGGCTCCTGGGCCCAACGGAGAAGGTGATGCCAGACCTGAGAAGGAGACGAAGAGAAAACCTAGCAAGGACGAGAAGGACGAGACAGTACAGTCATCACAGGTCTCACCGCGCCGGTGCGACGACCCTTCACAAACAACCGCCACGCCCGTGGCTGCACCGCTCTCGCGGAACCCTTCAGAAACATTAGCTACCCCGAGCCCAACTCCCGAGGGCCGCAAATCACCAGCTCCCTTCCCTCTAGAGCCTCCAGTTACCCGGTCAAGTCTGAGCGAGCTGGAAGTGTCAAAAATCATTAACAACCCCAAGTTAAGACACGACATCAACTTTGACCCCGAGCTTCACTTCAGACCCAATGTGGAGGGCGACAAGGGCCGAAGAAAACACGACCGAGCCAGCCTTTTCTGGACCGCCTTGAAGGAGCAGTTGGTTGAGTTCATTGTGGACCGAAACAGCTTTTACGCCAAGTACGGAATGGAGGATGATTGGTGCTTGCCCAAGCTTCTGAAGGCTGTCAAGGACATCATTCAGACCCTTGTTCCCCAGCGAGACCGCCAATTTTTGGATGAGGGCCTCAATGTCGAACTTTTGATGCAGCAGTTTCACAAGGGAATCGCCGATCTTGAGAAGTTGGCTCTATGGTTATCTCGCGTGCTCAAGTCTCATTGCGCACCGATGCGAGATGAGTGGGTGGATTCCATGTACAACCAGCTCAGCAGCGGCAACCGTAACAACGATGTTGACGAGCTTGTGAATGGTATGCGCAGTCTCCTGAGCGTGCTTGAGGCGATGAAGTTGGATGTTGCCAACCACCAGATCCGATGCCTGCGGCCTGCGTTGATTGAGGAGACTACAGCTTTCGAGCAGAAGTTCCTCATGAAGAAGCTACGAAACCGTAAGATGGATATTAGCGATGCTAAGCCTTGGTATCGGGATGCCGCCCGCACTTATCCCGGCACTGGTGCCTCGACTTCTTCCTCGTTTGGCGAGATGGGCATTTTCTTTGAGGGCCTCTCACGATCCATGCTTCCCTCTGCTGGCGACAAGCCCCTTCCTGGAACCTTCTTCTTCGATGAGGACCGTCTCGGTCGAGTGAGGTCCGATATTCTCGACGCCATCAACCTGGACGTGTGCATGCGCATGTACGAGGATCTTGAGCGAATTGCTAGGTTCAACACTGTGCCTGCTTTCTCTAACCACGCTTCCGATGATGAGCCTTTGATGCCCTCGATGAACCACAGCCAGGAGTTCAACTTCAACACCCCTCCCTCAACCTCTAGACCCTCGAGCATTGCTCTCAGCTCGGCTGGCTCTGCTTCCTCATCACCTCGATCATCGCTGGTTGTCCCTTCATATATTGTCCCCGACACCAACGAGGCCAAGGTCAAGGCCCGCAACCTCCGTGACTCCCTTGTCGCTCTCCTTCAGCAGGCTCCTCATGAGCACAACCACATCGAGCGCTGGCGCGCCATGGCCCCTTCCATGGCTCTCCAGATCTTCCGATTTACCAACGCCCCCTCCGAGATGCTTCCCTGCTTCGAGGAGAAGCTTGCCGAGAACGTCTGCAACATCAACGCCCCCATGTTCCTGGAGATTGAGGAGGCCTACCGCGTCCGCCTCGTGAACGAGCTGGCTGCCCGAGTTCGCTACTTCAAGTCGCTCTCTGGTGTTTGCTTGTTCTCCATCGCCACCGGCAATCGTGTTCCCAGCAACACCCGCGGCCTCGATCTCGGACGGGATCGGGATCTCGATGCGGCAATCCGCGTCGGCCAGCAGGAGGGTGGTGTCGAGGACATCGCTACCCGCATTGCCCACGTGGGTGTTATCCACTGGAGGATTTGGGCACGCATGGCCTATGTCGATGAGGACGACATGGCCATGGACTAAACAGGACACATGGCGAATTTACGTCACGTTTAGCATGTCAGGCAACCGATAGCGTTCCACTTCGCAACAACCCGCATTATCTCTAATACCATCCTTCTAATATCGACAATGATTCGGGCTTCCGAGGCACAACCACACCCCTCCGGCTGGACCGATCACGTACGACTACAACATCAGCAACCATCATACCCCACCGCATTTTTTTTTTCATCGTCGTCGCAACTGGAGTCAAAAGAACAAGGGCGGAAGATCATTAGACAGGCTGGGACAGGCGCACAGCCTGCATTCATGGTTTTGCATTTTGGTCATCCTTGTTTTCGGTTATTTGTTTTTTTTGGTTGGGTTGTTTTCCCATTTGGTTACACTTTGCCCTTTGCCGTCACATTTTGTTGCTTTTTTCGCCGTCTTGGTTGTTTTTATTTTTTTGTTTTTTATTGGGCCTCGGCGGCGTTTAGGATGGGATGGCTGGGGACGGCAGGAGTATTGAAACCCCCTGATACATGGCGCAGGGCACATTGCATTGTAAGATTGAGTCATGATCCTGGCTTGTTTTTCCTTTTGGGTGATTGGGCCACTGTGGAGTGAAGAGTTAGCTTTTTTTTTGGGCACACCCACTTGACATTACCAAAGACGCACGCGCGCAAAAGACGCATCACACTAACACCCGCCCGTCACACTCAACAATATCACACGCACACACACAACTTTGTACATACACGGGGCGCAATTAGAGAGGAGAATTAGACTAAACCATTTTTTGTTACCACTACGTTTGCTGCTATTGCCACCACTGATTGCCGATGATAATGTGCCGATACCGCTGTTGCCCAACAATATGTCCCCGTGACGGATCGGCTCGCAGAGCACTGCGGAGGTGGGCGCACATCTCTTGCTTGGCACGGTAGGAGCGGTGCCGAGAGAGGTTCTTTCCTATCTTGCTGTATCAAGGTGTGTCTCTTGTCATTTCTTTCCCTTCTTGGTAGGCTCGGCCGTGGCATAACTGCGCATCCACTTTTCCCGGGCCGGCCGGGGCGTTCCCGGCGTGTCCGGCAAAGTTGACGACGGGTGCAAGCACTCCGCCTCCAGCTCAGCCCAGAGCATAACTTTAGTTATTTTCTGGGTCGTGGCACGCGGCAGGCTCGCGGCAAAGGCTCACGTAAGTGAAAGTGTCTTTTTTGTTCATTTGGAACAGGTGCATTGATTGGGGCTTTGAATTCTGGGCGAGACGTCATTGTCGCCTCTCTCCTTCCCCATCTTTCTTTCTCTCTCTCGTCCCCCTCCACCCCCCCTGGCTCTCTCCCTCTCTCTCCCTCTCTCTGCCCCCCCCCTCCCGATCGCTGAATTGCCGTCGACCCGGAAAATCGGGATATTGCCAGCGGATCCGCGCCCCACGAACCCCCTCCCTCCAATTACGTCGGTGTATGTGGTTTTTTTTGGGCACTGATTCATCAGCGCTTGGAGGGGAAACTAACTGGGCTGGATCCTCTTTTTGTGGTCTCCAGAGGTGGAAAAGCAACCACAAAAAGATACGTTACTGCGTTCATCCCGCTCCGTGGGAATACGGTGTGGGTTGGGAGGCGAAAAACAGAAAGAAAACGAAAACGAGAAAAAAAAAAGAAAAAAAGTAGGACTTTGTGTGGATTTTGGATGTCGTTCGTTTATGCGACATGGCGTAAGTGTAGTTTGGAGATTTTCCCATCCCGCGTGCCGCACATCAATTTCTCACATTTCGGTCTCTCTTTTTTTTTTCTCTCCTTGTTCAACTAACTCTCTTTGCTTTCTTTTTCTTTTGAGGTCTCGTACGGTTTTACGTTGATGGACGTCTCACATGCATCGCCTATGCCGAGACCTGCTTGACTTTGCTTGCTTTTTTCCATCTTTGCCTTTGGTCCGAGACACATCATAAATTCCTTTTTTTTTTTTTTCTCTCCCTCTGATGATCCCCGAATGGCTTGCCCGTAGGCTTTAATCTGACGACTCTCAAACGCAGAGTAAGAGATAAAACAAAACAAAGGAAAAAAAAAACCACAAAAAACATAATACGCCCCCCCATCTATTCTGGAACAGAGTTTTTGGCCCCCCCCCCTCTACGAGGACATCTCAAGAGCGTAGTTTATATCGTGGGCTCCCCTCCCTGCCCCCCTTTCGCTGACCTACCTACTGTACATACATACACACCCCCCCCTTACCAAAACCTTCCCCCCCTGTCGTTTTTTGGTCTCTCTTTGTTTGCGGGATCATCCAGGGCAAGGCGTTTGCGGCTGAGTCGCAGCCCGGTTTTGCTTATTCCTGGTTTTCGGAAGAGGGACTTCCCTATTCCGCTTTTTTATTTTTTTGGTCGCTTACGGACCGAGCGCGGGTGAACTCAAAATGCGGAGCAAAGGCTCGTGCACCTACCTCTTCTTCGCTCAGGTCAAGCCAAAAATCAAGCCAAGCGAACCCAGCTGACTGGAAGGTTTCGTACCGGGAATGCGGGGGGAGGAGATCTTTCCTCCTCCTTACTTGGAACGGTTTTTTTTTGGTCCTGTGAGAGAAAACTTAGATTTCTCTTTTCTTTTGGCTTTTGTGTGAATAAGCAAGAGAGAAATTACTTATGAAGCAAGGTTGGTAAATGCTAGTTGTGCTATGCTGCGCAGCGCCGCTAGACTTGATGGTGCGTGTAAGTTGATGTGTAAGTTGATGTTTAACTTGACTCAATCACGAAGAACTCAACACGAAGAAAACACACATTTGCGCCACTGGCACCATAATTGAAAAAACAAGGCTTCGTTCGGCATTTGTTTGCATCTGGTAGCTACCAACAACTCTCGATAACCCCCCAACCACAAAACCACAAAAAAATAATAACCAAGATTCGTCAAGTCTATAATTCCCATCTCCGCCGCCATGCCATTTTGCCAGGCAGACACAACTCCGCAGGCGTCCCAACTTTTTCTCTTAAACTGGTCCCGTCGTCCATCCACAAATAGCTCCCGTAATGTGGTTGATATGTGCCCAAAAGAGGAAAACAGCCAACTCCTAATCGCCAGAAGGATCAGGCTGGCTTACCCAGTAAATGATATCCCACACAACTAAACAATTGAATAGAAGAGAAGCAAACAATCAACACCTGCTAGTGAAGGAAGAAATACTATACACTTTCCCGCGGAGCCCCTCTTGCTCCCGGGCGGCCCGTCATTAACAGATTACAAGCGAATTACATTACCACATCTCACCGCGGGCTCGAAGATCCCTTTGAAGAGGACCCTTGACCTCGTTTCAGCCGAGAGAGCTCCTCCTCGAGCTTGCGGGCTCGCGAACGCTCCTCCTGTAATCATTGTCAGCAGACTGCTACTGGCGTAGTTAAATTTGAGGATAACACATACCTTGAGCTCCTCCTGGAACTTCTTTCTCTCTTCTCTCATTGTGGTTCTGAATCGCTCGCTGATGATCGAGGCACCCGTTCCGGCTCGGCCTGGGCCACCTTGGCCGGGTACAGCCTTGAGACGCTCTCCATCCAACTCGTCCTGCAGCTGGGCCATGCGCTCCCGGGCCTTGTTCATCTCTTCCTCGAGACGATCGCGGAGACCAGAAATCTCGCCCTCGAGCGAGTTCTTGAGTTGCTCAGCATCATCCAGCTTGTTCTCGAGCTCAATCTTCTCGCGCTCGGCACCCAAGCTCTCCTTGGTCACGTCTTCCAATTCCTGGACGGTGCCTGAGAGTTCTGACTTGAGCTTGGTGATCTGGTTCTGAAGCTTGGTGACCTCGGCTCCCGTCTTCATGGCAGCGATGTCAGCAGCGCGTTCTGCTCGGCTGCCGTAGGCGCCTTCTAGCTCAGCCTGAGCGATGGTGAGTTCGGTCTTGATCTCTGCCAGGTTCATGCTGAGCATCTCCAGTTCATCTTCCTTGACCTTGAGCAACTTGGTCTTCTCGTCCAAGTCTTCCTTCTGCTCCTCAAACTGCTTCTTCAGACTGCGTGCAGATTCCTCAGATGTGGACTGTGAGTTTGTAGCCACAGCAAGTTGCTCCGTGAGAGTTGCAATAGTGCCCTCAATCTCGGCCAACCTGGACTGGCTGGTTTTGCTGCTCGACTCGGCGGAATGGATATGGGCTTGCAGTTCCTGCAGGTCGGACTCAAGGGTGGCGATCCTGGCATTGCGCTCCTGCATCTGGGCAGAGTGATGCTCAGACTGCGCGACGTGATCCTCCAGTTGAGACCTGTGTTCCTGAATCTGGGCCCGGTGCTCCTCGAGAAGACTCTTCTGTTCTTCTAGTTGGGCGTCACGTTCTTGGAGCTGAATATCGCGTTGCTTAATTTGGGCATCACGCTCCTCGATATCCTGGTTGCGAGAGCTAGCCACGGCCTGAGCCGCGAACGTATTGCTGGCAGCATCGCGGGCCTTCTCGAGATCTTCCAAGGCCTCGGAAAGCAGCGCCTGGGCATCCATGGCGTCCCTCTCGGCTCGGGCGACGAGGATCCGGTTTTCTTCGATCTCCTCCTGCTTTCGAGCAATCTCCTCATCCTTCTCAGCGTCCGACTTGTTGTTAAGCTCGCGCTGTTGCTTAATCTGTCGCTTGAGAACTGCCTTCTGGTCCTTGAGCGTTGTTGCCTGTCGGTAGAGCCATTGGACCCTGGCGGAGAAGCCGTGTAGTGAATATGGCTCGTCTGTGTCGACTTCGTCGTCGGAGCCCTCGTCATCGTCGAGACCCTTCTCCAAGCGAGCACGTCTGCGTTCCTCCTTCTGCTGCTTAATGTTGGCAAAGCCAGACTGGATAATCTCCCACAAGCCCACCAGCACGGTTTCGATCTGCTCGCTGTCTTGTCCTCCTCCGATTGATCCCATCTTGGGGGTGCGCAAGGCCTGCTCCAACTCTGTGTCAACAGCGCGCATCGAGTCCTCCAGGTAGGAGATTTGACCATCAATATCGGTTTGAGAGGGGTGTGGCGCAGGAGGGTGATTGGGATCCACGGTCAAAAGAATCTCGCGGATATGCTGGTTCAAGGACTCGATTCGCTGGCTCATCTTCTCGCCGCCAGAGTAGTCTTCCTGCTCAGCCTGAATGGCAAAGATGCCTGTCTCCAGGTAGTCCATTTGGTTCTTCAGCATCTTTCCGGGTTCCATCTTCTGCGAGGCGTAAGGGGGTTCGATGAAGTCGTCGTTCTTGGTAGGGTTGAATCGCACAATGGCATCGCGTAGCGAGCCGTTGAGGTTCTCGAGTCTGGCCTCCATTTCCGAAATGGACTGGACCAGCGTATCGGTTTGTTTGCGTAGCTGGTCATTTTCCTCCTTGGCTCGGTCCAGGTCCTCTCGAAGTTGGCTGTTTTGTTCGCGGATTGGCGACTTTAGGGGTATCTCAATGTGGGTTGCGCGAGGTTGAGATGTCTGAAGTCCGTCCAGCTGATCAAACTCGTAGGGGCTTTCGTCAAAGTAATTGCCTTCGGCGGCTTGGTCCATGCTGTTGCGGGTGTAGGTATATAGGCTCTCAGGGCTGCCCGGCATGCCATTGACGGGCTGGCCGTGGGTGGGCGCATTGTTCTTCTTCTTGGACACCTTGTGTGTCAGCTGGAGGATACCGGCAGTGTGCTCGAGGAGGCGTCGCTGGGGCTCCATGAATCGCTTCTCGAGGTTGAAGAGCTCCGAGGCCAACTCCTCACATTTCCGTTCGCTGGCCTGCCTTTCAACCTCGGCCTCCTTGGCCTTGACAATGTCGCCGCCGCCGCCGCTGTTCCGTCCCAGTATACTCCTCCTTCGGCCGCCTTCGGGGCGACCAGGAGAGTATAACCTAGCCATGGAAATGGCAGCATCTCGGTACTTTGACTGGATCAGGAGGTTGTTTCGGGTCGAGTCGATTCGCTGACCGAGTGACTGGATCTGCTTCTTGAGGTCGTCGACCTCCTCCTGGGAGAGGATCTCATACTCCTTGCTGTCGGAGAGGGCGGTCTCGGTGAGGAGGTGGACCTGGATCGGGTCCCTCAGGTCGACGAGAGCCGAACTCTGGGTGCGTTCGGGGTTCATCTGCGAGGTTGTTAGAGCTTGAATCGTTTCGACGGCGCTCTAGGGGAGGAGTAGTGAGAAGGGTTGAGAAGGAAGAGCAGGACGTACTGGGTTGAATCGGGGAGGGTCCTTTTCGAAGCCAGCGATAATATCCTTTCGATAACCTTCGACGAGGGTCTTGCCGTCAGGTCCCTGTGCTTGATGCGACGACAACCGTGTGCCCGGATAGGCGACGTAGGAAGTGGCCGCCGCGTCAGTCGCGTAGGCGCTCATGGCTTCAAGAGTTCAAGTTCGCGTTATCGTGGTCATAAACACATTACACAAGAGAAAGCAGTACCGGCGCCGTTGAGTTTAGGAGCTCGTCCCAGGGGCCATCAGAGACGGTGGCTGGCGGGCTGGAGTCGGGATAAAAAAAAATAAGGGCCAGGAGGCGAGGCGGGTGATGAGAGAATGTCTAGGTCCGGGTGTGCCACGCACGCAGGGGTTAATTAGTTGATTGCGCTGTGGATGTACGCGGCGATGGCCCTTTTCGGTGGAATGGGGGGAAAAGGAACTGTGCAGGGCAATACCGATGGGAACCAGGGGAAAAGGGAGGAGGTCGGGATTCGCGGGCGAGAGGGCAAGGTGCAATGTTAAAAGGAGGTCCATCGACAAGTCCATTTAGGATAGTGGATCCCCAAATTCTGGAGGTGCGAAATATTGGGCGGGAGGCCACTATAGCGCGTGCATGCACCGTACCACATTACGGTCCTCTGTATTACAGGTCCCGCCCACCACGGGCACGGGCTGAGGGCTGCACCACGCGCTGCACCTCTGGCTGCACCTTGCACTGGACCGTACAGCCGCTCATCATTAGTGGGTCCTGGGCGCCGGGGCGGCTGGGTCGAGGGGCGAGAGCGAAGGGGACCCCCCCTGGGGTCTGGGCGGATTGGGCGCTTCCAGTTGGACTCGGGCCAGGGTCTCGCGCTCAATTGGGCCACACTTGACCCGCCGGCATGGTGCTGGACAGGCATGGAGGCCGCTATTGACTTGGTCTAGCGTACTTGCCGCTCTTCATAGAAAATTAAGTCGGCCCTTGTGCCCAAAGCCGCGTACCAGCTCCCGTCATCTTTGCACAAAGCAAATTTTATGCAGAAACGGACTGGCTGAAAACGGTAAGCTTCTAAAAACGGTCGGCCGCCTCGCTCGTCCGCTGCCCTGACTCGCTCTTTGTACTTCAGCCTGCAAGCGATCATCGCGTTTCAATCAATCTGATCATGATCGTAAAACCGTACCCCTGCGATGGTCGTAAACAAAAAGAAAAGATATGCTGTCTTGTGTCTGGGGAATTATTCATCTCCAATATGTCAAGCTGCCTCACCGAGACAAACCTTCTGCTTCAGGTCACGTTTGGGAGCTCCGTCCGAGCACCTGCTGCCAGAACATCAGGGGTCAGCGACTTTGACTCGACGCCATGTCCATACCAGTCCACCAGGCTGCACGAAACTCCTCCACGGCATCGACCTGGTCTTGTGGCAAAAGCTTCAGCTGGGCATTGCAGTCACAATCTCCTCATTCTTTGTCGAAGAATCTCGCATGCGGTGAATTATCTGCCCACGTATCTAGGATATGGCGTTAATACACCAAGCTCGTGATTGATGCACATGTCACAGTTCAAACGCCGCCTCCAAGCGCATGTGTGCAGAAGATCAAAAATAAACACCCATGCCCCTCCAATACACCCGCCGTTCAAAGCGTTCCCGCTCCTTGGTTTCGAAAGCGCCCAAAAACGTCGCCAATCGCAAGCTACTGGGTTGTCTAGACCGGCGGTTCCAGTCGCTTGGTGCTCTAGGGAGCCGCCACCAGGGCGGGCTCGACTAGAAACTCGGCCGGCGCAGCGTGAACCAAAAAAAATTATCCCTCTTAGTCAAATCACAGCTGCCATCTGGTCCTCCTCGGCAGCAGCATATTGGCTGGTCGCACGTCGTCACACCACGGCCGGAACGCCCAAAGGTTAAACATTCTGCAAGCTTTCGGGGCGGGCTGCCACTCGCTAGCATGGATCAGCGAAACAGCTGTTGGCACGCACCTGAGGTCCAAGCCAGACCCTTTCCCTGCTTAGCGATATACTTCTCTCTACAATCTTCAGCTGAGTCAATCACCTGGTTTTGCTTGGAATGAGAGGTGTTGCAGATGCACCTCTGCCCATAGCTGAGTAATGCATTGTGCACACATGGCCTGCTGAGCTCGTATAAGTCCCGTAGTCGAGGTCAAACACGAAATGGGGATCCCGTCTAAGATTTCCTTGTTGGGAAATGCCCACGTTTTAACGTTTCCATCATCGCTGTCGCCCAAAAAGCCAAAGGGCGCATGTTTGAACTAAAAGCTGAAGAAAACCGTCTGAATGTAGATGCGGATGAGTCTTTCCTCCTCGATGTGCAGATGTAATACGGAAGCATCCTGTCGCTGAAAGTCAGAGATGCTGAGAGGACAGCATCACATTAATGCCAGCCGTTTTTTTAAAATTCTTTTTTGTATAAATATCATTTACCAGCATGAATAACCGAAACTTGTGCAGGCATTCCTCTGCAGCACAATTAAGGAAGCCGTGTCAGTTGCGGCTGCCCATGTGCAGGTGTTTCAATATTTCGTCTTCCTCACAGTACAGGACTTAGGCAGGCATCCGACGATACGTCATAACCATCAGCGCCAGTGGACACGGAATTTACAACCTTTCCCTTAATCTCTTCAGGATACAACATTTTTAATAGGGATCTTCTTTCACTTCGCGAATTTGTCGCTAAAGTGTTTCCAGGCTACGTCATTGTTTCCAACGGTTAAACTGGGCATTGTCTCCTTGGCAAGGTTACTGACATGGGTAGCGCAATCCAGAGGGGCATCCGCCAGGAGAGACGCAAAGAGGGGACGCGCATTCTGTACATGGTTGAGTTGTGCAAGAAAGACATCCAGCGCAACCAGCCGTTTCGTTTAGGCTGCTGATCTAGCTTACAGACGAGAGACTGAGTGCCCAACAAACACACTGCACTGCTGCGTGTGGTTCGAAACGGACCACGTCCGTCTAAAACTGTGAAACCACCGCGTGCATAAAATTCAATATTGTGCATTCTCAAGGATTCCCGCTCGATCGCGTGGGAGGATCCTCCCCTTCGCTGCACTGACCAAAAAGCGGCACCGCGAAAATGGGCTTGTCAGCTCTCAAAGGAACGGCAGAGATTTGGGGGCCGCTATCCTGGATCGGGCATCGCCGGTTTTGAGGGACATGCCTCTTCTAAGATTCCATCTCGTGGCGGAGCCCACCCGTGGCGCGCTCTGACATGTCAGTTGGCGAATGGACGCAGTTCTCCTCCCACCCATACAGCCTCCCAGGGATGCATGCTTCTTGCAATTTTTGGAACGCTTTATTTATAGACTGCAATGTTTGCTCTCACTGGCCGTGATGCTCTTTTTTGGGCAGCATCCGCCCGTCCTATCTTGTTTGCAATCGGCTGCCGATCCCCGGCTGGCCTTGCTTCCGAGTTGGTGGTGTTGCGTGTACTGCCGAGGCGATCGCCTCAAAAAAAAATCGCCAACTGGTATTTGCGCTCATACCTGAGAATGAGCTCCTTTACGCGAATGAACCACGTTGCATTCTTTGCCATTCTAATAATGGCAAGATGAGAAAACAGCGGTCGCGAAAGGAGTCAGAGGGCATTGGGCTCAGGGATAGCCAGGTTTGGCATTTCGCTTAGCCATCCATGATTGATGCTCCCGTCACGGGCCAACGTCATTTACTTCCGACCATAACCTCCGTCATGGACTATTCAAGTGCCGGAGGGGTGACCGTGCGCCGGATTTTCACCAACCTGAAGATGTCTATTCTCGGCACTCAGCCATCTGCACGTTGAGACAAACCATTTGTTTCTTCTTACATGCGCTGCGAACACGCGACACGCCTGCTACAGGCCGTTTCCTGCAATGAGACGGAACCTTGACCCTTGTATTCTAAACATGGCACCTATCAGATGGCAAAGCGGGCTCTAAACTGAACTAAACCAAGCTAGAAGGAGAAAAAAAAAAGGAACGCAGCTAGAGGACCTCGCGCATTTGGTCGTATATTTGCTGCCCCATGGTTCTCCTCCTCTCTGCTTGACCCTCATCCGCGCCCTGAGCTGTCTGCGCTCCCGTCGCAACGGCTGTATTTTCACCTTCAAGCCGTCGCCGCAGTCCCTCGAACTCGGCACTGCGCCTTTGAGTGCTCAGCCCCACCACCCAGCCGGGCACCCGCCAGCGCACTAGCGCCGCGGGGAGCAGACCCTCCCGCCACGAGGAGCCCACCACCCAGCCAATAACGGCGCCCAAGAGTGAACCTGGCCACTGCAGCAGCGCCAGGTGGATGGCGATGGCATATTTGTAGGACTTGTCTGAAAATGTGAGCCCTACGAAGGGCTCGTTCGTGGGCGGTGCCTCGCTCGTGGCCACTCGGTACTTGTACATGTGCGGCACCATGGCGTGGTACTGCGCCAGTATGGCAAAGATGATGGGCGTCGGTCCAGCCGGAAGGTAGTTGAACCAGCCGGCCGTGAGCGGTCGGAGGACAATCATGACGAGGGGAGGGAGAAGTGCGGTGAGGAGGAAGGACACGAAAAGGAAGGACTATATGAGACACGAAAAAACATTAGCAGAGCTCCGCACTTGCGCATAGGTTGCCGTTGTTGGCTAGACACCGTAACACACGGCGACCAGACAATCCCAGAGAGACTCACAGCAAACTTGCGAGACCCCCACATGCGCTCGACGATTCGCAGGTTGTAAATGGTCATGGCGGAAAAAAGCACTTCTGTTGAGTTGGTGTAGCACAGCTGATAGGCCAGCAGGCGCCAAAACTGGCGGTAGCGCCATATGTGCGTGTCGACGAGGATGTAAAAGTAGTGCTTGAGGTCGAGGATGCCGGCCAGGATGGACCCGGTGACGAGTCCCATGACCGCGATGCGAGTCACGGGCGCGTTGGTGAAGGACATTGCTGCCGTTGGTGTTCTTGTTTTTTTTGGACGAGGGCCGCGGTGTGGTCGTGTGATGGATCAACTTTATCGACACATGCTGCGTGGAAGTTTGGGATGAAGTGGTGTCGTGGTGGAAAGGACGTGGCCTGGTGGCAGCGACGAGAGCTTCAACGGAATTGCAAAGGAGCGGAGCGCGGGCGGAGAGCGTCGCAGTGTGTATTAAAACACTGTAGGTAAGATTCACGAGCGAATCTTGGTGTGTTTGGACCAATTGCCGTTGCGAAAGCTTCGTCCTCTTCAACTAAGCTCTGGCAACTGAGATTCACATGGTGACATGTTGCAACTTCAAGGTGGCATCATTGGGTCACGTGAGCAATAGATAGTGGTGGGGGTGCTGTTTGGTGGGGTTCCGAGCAGGGGAACTTGACGGGCTGGGGTACGCATCAGTAGTCTCCTGGGGAAAGAAGGCAACTGTAACAATGTGGTAATAAGAGAACCGAGCCAAAAAGCCAAGCTTGAGGGTTAATTAGTTACATTGGTATATTCACCTACCTTATCGATTCTTACAATTTCTCTCGGGTTTTCTTTTTTTCTCTCTCTCTTCTCTCCAGCACGTCCCGCGAATAACCGTGAGCCGCAGGTAAATGAAGGCCTCGCACCAAAGTTGGATCGGATCGGCAGGGGTGTTGAACGGTTGCGTCTGTGACACTTGCAGATAAAACATGCACCGAACAAGAAGAAACGAACTAAGGATATGCACTTGTGCGGTCCCGGAGAATATCACAAAAAAACGCAATGCCAAACATCATGGAAGTACCCAGGAAAGGCAATTGCTTGTCCAGACCAATGCGGCCTATCAGCAGCTAGGCCATCGGTGAACGAACGTCACTGTGGTCCTAGTGCCGCAGGCGGGAGTGTGGGGGGGCCTTCCGACTGGGCAGAGCGAGCCCGCGGCTTGCTTTCGGGCGAGGGTCGGGAAACTCGGCGTCGTATTAAATCATTTCTCGATGGTTTTCTAGGCCTTCCCCAGACTGAGAATTGTCGCATTGGCTGCTGGATGCGTCTTTGATAGGCCTCGTTTCTGCTTCTGCGCGACAATAGAACCTGTTTTTTCTTTCTCAATGCCCTCGCTCTCCATCTATCTCCCTCACAAAGGTCATATGAGTGGGACACGGCCAAGGTAACTCAACCCGCGTCAGGGGCTAGTGCGACAAACCTCACCCATACATCCAAGCTACTCGCCGCCACACATCGCATCGATCAACAACCACCCACCACTCGAACGGCTCAAACGGCAACCCTCCATTAGGCCTGGCAACCCGGCACTACCACTCAAATTTTTCCCTTCTCTTCCCTCCCTCCCTCCCGCTCCCGGTCATTCCCGGCCGGCTAATACACAGCGCTGCAGCAGCCAAAAAAAAAAATAGTGACGCTGCCATGCCGCTGTCCAACTTTGGCACGCTCGTGCTCCACCACATCATCTTCATTGCCCACCTCGCCTACTTCCACATTGCCTTCTCTCACATGGAGGAGGCAGCTGTAGTCACTCTCTACTGCATATACAGGCTGCTTGCCAGGAGCCCCGACGACCTCGACGGCCCGCCTCCAGAATGGCCACCGCCCGTAATCGATTGGTGAAGCCCGGTGTCGGTGTCGGTCCCGGCTCTTTGACGGGCGCCGCCGCCGGATCTGGCTCGGGCTATGAGTCGCCCACCGAGGACAATGTCCCGCCATTTTTCTCGTCCTCAGCGGCATCCTCTTCGGTCCCCTTTGATGCCGCTGCCCTTGTGGCCTCGCCCGCCGTCCGTCGACCCCCCCTAGCACAGCGGCCGTCGTACATTGCCGCTACTCCTCCAATGGCCCCGGGGACTGGCACCGCTACTCCCCCGGGCTTGAACCACGGGCACAGTCTTGCATCCAGCCTGAACCATGTCGTTGTTGCCCTCGAAAAGCTTCCGGCAAATCGAAAGATTGGCATCAGGGATCGCATTGCTTGTCATCAGTGGACCTACTTTACTTTGGTGGGCTCTCTCTATGTTGACCTCATCTCGACTCACGCCGGCTAACACTGATATTTATAGAACATGTCGACCGGCGGCATCGCTAACATTATCCATGGCTGTAAGAATTCATATTTCCCCTTCATCGTATCTTCTCTAACATCGCTCGCCTCTAGTAAAATGGACTGATTCATGGATCAATGGAATTGGCCTATTCTTCTTCTTCCTCAACCTTGTCCTCTTTCTCACCAACTGCGTTCTCATCTGTGTCCGTTTTCGACTTCGTCCGGGTACTTTCATTAGCTCCTTTACCGATCAGGTGGAGTCCCTTTTTATACCGGCATTTGTAAGTTCTCGTCCCCGCCTGAACTCTTTGAGTGAATGAGACATGGTTCTGACCCCAGGTTCCAATGCCAGTTTGTAGCGTAAGTCTTCGCATTCACAATGCAATCGTGTATACCCAATAAGCTAATATGCTTGTTTCAGCATTGCAGTAATCTTAATAAATATTTGCCAATATGGGATCCCCAACTCCGGGCCCTGGCTTCTTCGAACGATGGAAATTGTCTTTTGGATCCATGGCGGAGTCAGTGTTTGTGCTAGTGCTGGACTCTACCTAATACTTTGGTCTACACTGTATGTTTCATCTTCCGGTGTTGGTTCTATTCGCAGTCACGCTGACATCCTTTGGCAGCATCTTTCCCGTTCACACCATGACTCCGACATGGGTCTTTCCTGCGTATCCTCTGCTGCTCAATGCACCCCTCGCCGCAAATCTCATCGCCTCCGCCCGAAAAACAGGCTACGATCTGTCTCTGAATCCTACGGCTGTAGCTTTCGGTGCCGCCACGCTGCAAGGGACGGGCTGCCTGATTGCCTTCATGATTTCTGCCGCCTTCATCTACCGCCTCATGACCCAGAAGCTGCCACGAGATGCCCAGAGGCCTGGTATTGTGCGTCTTCAACTGAATCTTGAAACTTGCGGCCACTGACAACGAATAGTTTATGTCCATAGGACCTTACGGCTTCACCGCAGCTGGAATAGGTTTGTACTCCCCCCGTTTATGCCAGGCCATCCTTCCATGTCTAACAACCTTTTAGCCCAGCTTGGCAACCAAGCTGAGTTCATCATCCCTGACACCTTTATCGGCACCCAGAATATCGCACCCATCGTCAAAGTTATTTGCGTTCTCGTCAGCATGTGGCTTTGGGGCCTGGCCCTTTGGTTCTTTGTAGTCTGCGTCGGCGCACTCTGGAAGTATGTCCGTGCTGGCAGCCGCATTCCCTTCCAAATTACGTGGTGGTCCTTCGTCTTTCCGAATACCGCTCTGGTGCGTTTCACAGAAATCCCATCCCCCGGGGTGGCAACCTGAGCTAACGCTTGTGTCATCTAGATAGCGGCTACGAGCACCATGGGCAACGTTTTTGATAGCGATGGCCTGCACATTTTTTCCGGCGTAATGACCGTTGCCATCACCCTTGTCTGGGTTTATA
Source organism: Calonectria hawksworthii (assembly GCA_020975415.1). Classification (NCBI taxonomy): domain Eukaryota; kingdom Fungi; phylum Ascomycota; class Sordariomycetes; order Hypocreales; family Nectriaceae; genus Calonectria; species Calonectria hawksworthii. The sequence goes on along the minus strand of JAHXZK010000005.1, from coordinate 709,540 downwards.
TATTTTCAAAAATGATGTGGGCCCTCAATGCTAGGAAGCTGCTTTGGCCTAAAAACGATGTCTAGATTCTCCTTCCTCCTAAGTCTTGGTTCTGTTCGGTTATATAGCAGAGCATTGTACATGTCTTTCCTTAATTCTGCTTTCTTCCTTCTTTTCGACTTAGAATTGTTCTCGAGAGGATAGAATTGGGCACACTGGATGAACCGTACACATGATGGCGCTGTGGATTACTTCACAGTATACTTCATAGATTTGTTTTGGCCATTCGGCCTGTTGAGGTAATTGACATACAAAGAACTCTCCGAAATAGTATTTTTTTGCATTCTTATGCCGACAAACAATGCGCTTCTTTCGCTAATCCCAAAGTTGACCGAGAGAGTTGTCTTCATGACAATACATCAGTCTACAACATACAAGTCTGTCTAGAGCCAGCGTCTTGACCTAGTTCAGCCGTCATCGCACCTCATCTATAGTACAGAGGGATACTGGAAACAAAAACAAAACAAGAGACCGTTATCGGAGTGGTTCAAATCCTGCAACGCCCCAAAACTCCCAGTCGTAAGCCTCATCGCCACAGACTGTTTACAGCTTAAACTTGAAGCCCTCGGAAGCGGACGCTTCAACATTGAGCGTTACTTCGCCCGACTTCTCGCCCTGGCCGAAAAAGATGACCTGAACAGTAAGATCGTCACTAGAGGCTCGTTAGTATATTTCATGGCAAAGTGTGGTTCCAGCGGAGAGCTTACCGGTAGCGTCTTGAGAAGGGAGAGGGCAGAGTGAGCAGAGCGCAAACCTGCTCATCATTGGTGCCGCCCAGAGCATTGCGCACCAAGTGAGTCGCCACGTTCTTGTCCTTCACTACGAAGCGGTCCTTGGCCATGGGATCAATGCCCCATTGTGCCAGGCGGATGGGGGTCTTGCTTCCCTCAGGGCCAGAGCCTTGGCGCTCCTCAACCGGGAGAGGAGACTTGGATGATCCAAAGATCTTTGACCAAGTCGCATCAAACTGCGATGCAGAGCCGCTGGCTTGAGTCTCAATCCACTTGCCAACGAGACCGACGACCTCCTCGTTAGTAAGCATTTCCCAAAGGCCATCGGTGGCCAGGACAAGAAAATCGCCATTCTCGGGCTGAATCTTGGTGGTAGTCACGACGGGCTCGGCAGTCACATAAGGGGGAGTCTTCAGCAGTGGTGAAGGGCTTCGTCCAAAGAAGTTGGAGCGCAGCTTGGAGGCAACTTCCCTGCTCCACTTGTAGACAGCATCACCAAAGGCACGGGTGGGTTCCAGGCCCCCAAGAACACGGCCATTGCGAACAACATACTCCTCTCCGGGGTGCTCCTTGCGCATGCGCTCAGCCTCGCTGGGGGTGCTGCCAGTCTGGTCCTCGGACAAAGCAGTGGCCGTCCACTTTCCAGAGTCTGATCGACGTCCAAGCACAGCGCGGGAGTCACCAGTGCATGCAACCCTCAGGAGCTTGCTTCGACTATCGTAGAAGGAGAGAAGGGCGCAGGATCCAGACAGAGCGGGCTGGAGCAGTTCCGCAGCCACAGTTTTGGAGCTGGCCTTGAAGACCTTTTCGACGCTCTTGTGGACGATCTCGTTATCCAGGCGGTTAAATCCGGTCTTGATGGCAAGGTCAACGGCATCGTTGGCGGGACTGGTGCCCTTTGCCTGTTTATAAGTCTCGTTCAACTCTCGAGCGACGTAGCTGATCAGGCTCTCCCTCAAGGTAGCGGATGTAGTCCAGCCACTATATTCATAGATGTTAGAATGGGAAATGCGATGCAGAAAGAGCAGTTTCGAATAGGTGCAAACTCACGAGTGGCCATCAAAAACACCCCAGAACATCCAATCGCTGTTATCCGTCTCGGCGCGGTTGGGAACCTGGACAATCTTCTCGGCGTGATCATCCTCGATGGGATCGTTGCTGGGCAATTGGACCAGATCATATCTGGTGACGCCCTGGCCGCGGTTGACGGAGTAGGACTGCTCCAGCTTGCGGAGCTTATGGGTAGCTTGCTCGGGGGTGAGCATCTCGACAATGCGCCGGCCGTCGTCGCTGCCAGTCAGCTTGGAAATTGGGCCCTCGCCCACGATGGTGCCTTGCCTTAGCTCGTCGGCGCCGACTACGAGGACGGTGCGGGTGGGCAGGGCATCCGACTGGGTCGAGGTGAAGCCGTGCGAGACGGTGGCCGAGCCGGGAGAAACGCCGGTTGTCGTGTTGTACGAGTACCAGGCACCGTAACCGACGACGATGCTGGAAACGAGAGCGACGGGGAGGCGGCGAAAGTACATGGAGGACCTCAGCGGCACATTGCCGACGTGAAGCTGACGGCGGGCGTTGGCTTCGGCGTGGGCGTGCGACTTGGCCTTTGCCCGGGCGAGGAGGGAGACGGAAAAGCCACGACGGGGAGTCGAGCGGGCGAGGGAGCGGACGGCGGAGAGTGAGGTGGTGCGGAAAGCTCGCACGGCGGCTCGATTCATCGGGGCGAGGTTTCTTGGTGGACCGGGGACCAAGACCGAAACCTGGAGGAGGAGAAACAAGTCGAAGCTGTCGACCACAACGACGAGAGCGAAGGCGATGGCATGAGCATGGGCCTGCTGCGTCTGGGGCTGCCGCAGATAAGTTACCTGGGGAGCCCACTGTGCTGCTGCGCTGCGCTGCCGCCTGTGGTTGGTGGGCCTCCAACCACTGGGAACTGCAGAATGTCCTATGCAGTCAGTGTAGATTAGCTTCAACTAATAAAACAGACTACAACGCCAAAAGAAAATCTAGCCCATCCAAAGCACACGAAAAAAAAAAACAGAAGAAAAAGAGGGATGTTTTACAAATAATGAGAGAGAAAAAGCAATGTCATTCACACATATAAATGACCACCCCCAAGGCGAGAATTCCCGACCATCCCACGCTCCCACCACAAGCCCATCCTCACTTGATCACGCATTCCCTTTTCATTCTCGTCCGCATACGCACGTGAGCCAGACACCATGAGCTGCCACAAGTGATTAGTACCAACTCAGAATTGTACTTACCTGCCTAGGTAGTAGCCATCGTGCCGAGGTTTTACCCCCCTTCCATCTCCCGTCGATAATCCTACCCCAGATTCTCACATGCTTGGTGCCCACCCAAAGGGTTCCATTCACACCCGCCCCTCAACCTTGCACCCCGATACGCACCCGGCGCGCTCCGCCCAGTCGCTATCACACTCATCACACTCAGCGCCAACTAACTCTTATGAAGCCAATGACAAAAAATAATAATGCCAATCTGCTCATAGTCGCCCCTATTTCGCCTCCATACACCGCCCATCTCGTCTAGCTATCTAATCTCCTACCATAACTGGCCCCTTCAATACCGTTCTTTGCCTCCCCCGCCATGGCCCAATCATCGCAGGTCAGCCTCTCCGGCACAGATCACATACGCGCTCTCAGAGGCGAGGATGACGTCTTCCAGGCATTCGATGCCTACCCTTGGACCAAGGATAAGATGTTTATGGTCAGTTCAATTCCATCTCCTCTCACCGCTGCACACCACCTAGCATCGATATATAACTCATTGCTCAATGTCTCGATTTTCATGCTCATTATGCTGCAGTCTGGCCTATACGCCATCTTAGGTGAACCTGGCCAACAAAATCCCCAGGCCTCTCTTGTGGATATGGCTACCCACGCCCGCATCTTCTACTACACTCAGCGTATTGGCGTCTCAATCGACTTTAGCCGCTACCAGGCTTGGATCGCAAAGCACCCGGACCACCAACCCCCAGATGTCCTTCCTGAGGGTTATCGTCGCCAAGCCCAACCTACCCAGTCTCTCGATTGGCAACAGGCTGCCCCAAAAACCGAATTATATGTTGATCGCAGCGCGGCGGCACAGTCACCTTCTGACCAGCCCAACTATCCAATGGGCTTTGGCGAGATGCTCAAGTTGATCCAGGAGGGGAAACCCGTTCCAGGCATTCGCCAGATTCCCAACACCATCATCCGTGATCCCGTACGATGCCACCCTTTGCTTCTAATGCAATTATATTGACCAATTTTTAGGCTGTTAAACCTGTCGGCACAAGGACTGCACCTAGGAAACCCTGGGAAAGGGACGTTGGTCAAGCTGCAGAAACCCCCAAAAGCTTAGATAGCGAGTTCCCGCCTCTTGAGTAAGCTAATACCCATTCTAAGTCTACATTGAACGCTTCACGCCATCCGGCAAACATCTGTTTGGGTCGGTGTCACCCGTAGCCTTGGGAGGGGCTGAGCCAGCACATATTGCTATACAAGTTGCAAGCCATTGGGCTTACTTCAATACCCGCTCATAGTCAATATTGGATATATCCCGTTTGTCTGAATCACAGCGAGAAGATAAAGAGACGTAATCATTATTAATGCGTCAGGAATAAATAACAAAATTAGCTTGGCCTCCTCTCAATGCCACCCTGAAAAACAATATGCACGTTTCCTGTGAACCGATCCTTGCCAATCCACCCTAAGCATCACCTAACAATCGCGAGTTAATAGAAGTTTGGTCCTAAAAAAGAACATCACCCTCAGTCGATGAGATTAATGGTCCATGGTATCTGAGATGCAAACTGCGGTCCCCCAGAGGGGTTCCTCTTGTGACGATTAGTGCCTGCTGTCTCCTCCATATTGCAAAATCCATAACCATGATGTGTCCAATGCACCCAGACAAGCAGTAGCCGGCCGAGCGTAGGATGACGTGTGATCTGTAAATTACTTGCATGGGAAGATGTTTCTAAGAAAGGTCGACAAATTCTGGTTTGTTCCATGCCATCCTGGCGAGAACGGTCGAGGAGTTCAAAATAGGGACTCCTCAACAACATGAGGTACTAACAAAAGAATAAGACAGACGAAAAGGAAAAGGTTCAGTTACCACCTTGGGGGAAAGGCAATGCACCGGAGCAAGAAACACTCAGAGCATCGCGATTTGAGGCCCAAGACTATCAGCGGTAGCCATTGTAACGAGGGCCAGGAGCCACACGACCGCTCATACCCGGTCCAACACCAGGGCCAGGGCGGGTAGTGACTGCGTGGTTGGTACAGAGCATGCCAACACGAGACCCAAACTTGGATCCACGAAGAGATACCATGTGCTTCCGAATGTGCGCAGCAACAATCTCGCGGTGCTGGGGGGACGCATTGTTGAGAATCCACTGAATGAGATAGTTACCATATTGATCACTGGCGATATCAATCAGTGGAATGCGGGTGCGGTCCCGGCGGCCTTCACAGACTCGGTCAAGGTAGCGCCCAAGAAACTCAACGCCACCAATTTTAAGGCACTTTTCGACCACCTTAGAAGCGAATTGATCAGTACTGTACTCGGCCGCATAACGAATGACGTGATCAATAGCTCTGCCGCGGTCAGGAGGACCTCCATGCTCACAAATGTGTTGAATGCACCAATTTCCAAACTGACCGTGAGCAACAATGTCGATGTTGGCCAGTACTTCCTCGATGCAAGGTCTCTGGGGCTCTGATTAGCGTCACCTCCACAAAGTAAAAAATCAAGCATACCTTGTCATCCTCCAGGCAGTTCTCGAAGATGTTCTGCACGACCAAGCTACCTGTCTCCCCCAAAGCGACTTCATGCCACATTCCTCGGAGGGCTTCGTTGACATGCGTCATGATGACCGGCGGAGTCTTTGTCCAGCGAAGCTCAAACAACTTTTGCCAAACATGGCATGCGTAGCGATGAATGACAGTCTCTGGGATTCGGCGTAGCAGCTCATTAACCATGATGGTCTTGTAGTCTTCGGGGACCGAATCGAATGCTTTCTGAACTACATGGCAACCGAATGGATCCATGGAAAGGCTCAGGGTGTTGCCCCGGATCGCTTCTGCAATTTTGATGACCTGCTCCGGAGTCCCATGTTCGAAACAGCGTTGGACAAGAAAGTTTCCAAAGCGATTGACCATCAAGGGATAGGCCTGAGCCACAATGGCCTCGACAATTTCGTACTTTTGCTCCGGGGTACCAACCTTGAGCTTTTGCTGAAGGAATATGGATGCTTGTTGGTCATTGTTGCAGACAATCTTGTCAACAATATACTTCCAATTGCAATTCACATTGCGATCCAAGAGACGACGGTAGTTTAGGGGTTCGGTTGGAGGCAGGTAGGTCTGCCCTTCAGAGACGGACGTCTGGCGCAAGGTTACCTCATGACGCATATCAGGAAGCCACGCCATTTTGCTCACCTCATTCTTCCAGGGAGCCTTGGATGTAAATTCAGATGCATGGGGAGAGAGGGGTGTTCCCATCGGTTGAGGCTGAAAAGGAGAGAACACGCCCATCCCCATGGGGCCAAGTCCTTGAGACACATTCAAGGGTGCACCGCCAGGGATTGGGGGACCTGCGAAGTCTGACTGAGTAGCGGGGCTGTTGTAACCTCCTCCATATCCACTGTTGAATGGTTGAGGAGAGCCAAAGCGACTCTCATAGCGGCTGCCACGTCGACTACTAGTAGACCGAATCATGTCAGGGTCGGGTGTGAGGCGATCGCCACGGTACACATCAATCATAGGGTAAGCTGGCGGGTTAGGATCTCCATAGGCATGGCTAAAACTGCGGCCTCCCAGCCAGTTCCCCGGAGTTGGTTCAGAAACAGGGGCCTGCAGGGTCGCGTTTACAAATGAGCCCTTTGGGTTTCCCCAAATACCTCTAGTACGGTTAAAGGTGGTGGAGGATATGGCATCGCTAGTATCGGATCGAGCATCGTCTGGGGGCCCCCAGGTACTCTCCCGAGACATTGGAGCCGCACTCCGGAATCCAAGGCTGGGGGTTTCAAATTCTTCCTTGACAGAGCGTGTCTGGGCAAGTTCTCTATCGAGCTTGGATATTTCGTTCTGGGCCTGAGCGAGCTGCAGCTTCAATCGAAGGATCTCGTCGCTGTTGGGACGGGCGTCATCAAGTGTAGCGCTAGCGGGGCGTGTGGTTGGACCAGTGCCTTGGAAGGCATCGAGAGCAGGTGTGATCGGAAGTGAGTTGCTCGAAGAAACATGTTCCAGGGCCTGGGGGTACAGACTTTCATCATCACTCGACTTCAGAGCCTCGGCCTGTTGGGTTAAAACAGCCTGTTGCTCAGAGAGCTTGGCAAGAAGTCTATCCATCGGGTATGGTTCTTCAGGGGCTGGGCCGTCGTGGTTTCTCTTCATCTTCTATCAAGATTAGCAAATCAATCACAGAAAGGGAAGAAGAGGTTCAACCTTTGGCATCCCTTGATTTGCCAACTTTGAAGTAGCCAGAGCAGCGACGTTTTTCTTGACTGAAGCATGAGATGCAGAGTCTTGCTATATCTTGTATGAGCATCCATAGAGACGATTTTTTCAATAACAGGCGAGGAGGTTGAAAGACGAAAATAACTAAATACAAAGAGAGAGAGAAACAGGAGTGAAAAGGACCTACACTTCCGGGGATAGAAATGGGCCGAGAATCCCCAGCATCCTTAGTACTACCCTCCCGGTGAATACCAGGGAGGCCTGGGGGCGCCTTTTGCGGGGGAGACCCTGTGATCTCGAGGTTCGACATGGCACCGCTGGCGAAGAGTAGATAGAACCAAGAAGCGCAGATGAAGTTCGTTAAATGACCAAGGCTTAGCACAGATAAGGAATCGGGTTGACCAACGAGCGTGGACGTGGTATGAGAGTGGTGGGAGGCAGAAGTTGTTTGAAGGCGAGAAAAAAGAAGAGGATGAGGGTGAGGAGGCAGAGTGGGATAGGATGGCAGCCCGGCGTTAGTTATTCACTGACGCAGCCAGAGGTGCAGGAACAAGCAGAAAAAACCTGAGGAAAGAACTACAGCCCTATTGTAGAAGGCGGTAGGAACAGTCATGACGTGAGTGTACAGGCGCAGCTGGCCACTGGCAAGCAAACTGCTAGGTTTGTAGGCAGCCGAGCACAGGTGCAAAGCTTCTAGCAGCATACCTAATTTAGCGATCAAACAGAGGGAAAGGCAGCCACTATTCATAAATTCATCCCTTCCATTACCTACGCACACCTGTAGATCGTGGCTGGGTGCCTTATTCTTAAATTCGCCAAATTGGTGCGTGTGATTGAGGCCAGGGCAACATCCAGTAGGCATGCAGTGACGCAGCCTGTAATCATTTTTGAAAAAGAAAAACCTTGAGGTTTCCTGCACGAGGGGAGTCAATACCTTCATAGATGATCATTTGGTAGATTGAATATTATATTGGAACATAGCTATGGAGTAAACGCAAGTTTGAGCAAGGAGTACAGCATCAGGCAAATCGTTTTAAGCCTTGATGATCTCATTATTTGCGAAATGTGTACATGTAGACAGAATTGCGAGTGGTTTTCATTTAGCTCTTATATTTCATCAGCCTCAAGGGCAACCCTATACTGGAGTCAATGGGTTCATATATGCATTCCTTGGATCCGTAATCACATCTATCAGACATTCAGCCAAGAATATCCCCTCGGTACGTTTCACATCATATGGAGTTTGGTGTTGGTTAATGGTACATATGTTTTTACATGATCGAGACAAAAACCGCATTTGGAGAGCCACTTGCTCCGGGCCTCTCTTTCTCCACTTCTATATCCATACAATGATATATTTTCCGGTCCATACATCGCTAGCTTCGTGAAGTATGTGCCTTGAAGGAACTAGTCTTTCGAATCGAGAGTCACGCCGTAGGTGTCGGTCACCTTATCGCTTCTTGCCGGGGGTGGGAGCTGGGGAACTGGTTAGCCATTGACTTTGAGCATTTCAACCATCGCGCATACCAGGTGGTCCTCTCTTCTTCTTAGGTGCACTCTTTCCGCGGAGCTTGAGTCTGTAACAGGAATGTCAGCTGGCACATCTGGGAGGGGGTATCGTGGCAGGCGCATACTCGTCAATGTATTCGAATCGGTCCTCCTCGGCTTCATCCCAAGTGGCTAGTCTGGGGCCAAACTCGCGCTTGAGATCTTTGATCGTCGCCGTCTTTCGAGGGTAGTACGCTGCCACGGCTGGGCCCTTGAGGCGCTGTCGGAGCACCTTGTTGCCCAGGCGGGCGCCCTCAGGGTTGAAGGTGGTCGCGAAGACCTGGCATTGCGCCTGGACGCAGTCAGAAAAAAGGCCACATGATGTCCTCCGGGGTGCTTACCTTCATCAAATCCAATACTCGTGCTCGTGGGACACTCATCTTGGCATTGTCGACTGAACGTGCTCAAAGAACTTTTTTTCCAGGTTGGATTGACGTTTGAAGCATTCTGGGTCGATATCGCCCATGCATGTTCTGATTGGCTGCCTCATTTTCAAGTGGGTCTTGGCTCTCGAGGCTGGATCAAAGTGAATGAAGCTCGGATTTCTCATGTGCACTCTTGTGACTGATTCAACGGCCGTCAAGTTTTGGGCCGGTCATATTTATTTTTGTGACTCAAAATGAAAAGACCATCAGATACTGATGCGGAGGATGACGCGTCAAATCGAAAACGGCAGCATCTTCAACCAAACTCCAATCTGCAGCTCCCCATCCCGGATCTTCGCATCGTGACGCCCTGGTCGTCATCTGAGATCCCATCCGAGTTGCCGTCTCTGCCAGAGATTTCGGACCCAGAACTCGCGACTGCGGTATTCACTCATCCTGGAGTCGGTCATGGACCCAACTATGAGCGCCTGGAGTGGCTGGGCGATGCTTACCTCGAGATGATTGCCACGGTCCTCATCTTTCAAACCTTTCCCAATACCTCGGCAGGGAGGAGCTCCCAGATTCGAGAGCAGCTGATCCGAAATACTACGCTTGCGGAGTATTTTCGGGAGTACAAGATGGAGAAGCGAGCCCGTTTGCCCTCGGATCTAGGCACAATGGAGCAGTTACTCCAGTCAAATTCTAAACGCAAAGACGTGCTCAAGATCCAAGGTGACATTTTTGAGGCATTCGTTGCAGCGGCAATTCTGTCAGACCCCGTCAATGGGCATCAAACCGTCATCGCCTGGCTGAAGGCACTTTGGGGTCGGACCATCAAGAAGCAAATTGAGACCGAGGAGAGGACCAGAAAGCCAACACAGCCGGGCACAGGGGATTCGGTACCAGCAGCATCTAACGCCACAAGTACGAATACGGCACCGGCCAAAGAACATTTGGCAAATACATTGGTCGTCAAAGGGATCCGCCTACGTTACGAGGACATGCCCAACAACAATAAAAAGGACAAGAATATGGGATTGCCGCTGTTTACCGTGGGCGTTTATATGGACGGGTGGGGGGAAACAAATAAGCTCCTTGGGTTTGGCACCGCACTTAAGAAGAAGGAGGCTGGCCAAAAGGCTGCTGTAATGGCATTGGAAAACAAGAAGCTCATGAAGCTGTATGGGGACAAAAAGAAGGCATTTGTTGAAGCGCAACGCCAGGAAGCAGAAAACTAGGCTGGCTTGCGCATGTGAGACGGGGACAGGAATGGCATTGGAGGTTTGATACCCAGGGTGCATGAAGATCAATTTCACGTCCAAGTGCCTAATTCTCATACGAATATGGCATACTGCAGAATGCTTCTGCTAAACTGGAATGGAGTCCTTGAGATAATAATAGTTTTGATCTTGTACAAGTACGAAATAGGTGTATATAAATATGCGCGTTAAGTATGGTATGTTCTTAACAATCGAGTTATTATCAATGTTCCCCTGTCCACATCTGTCAAGCTGATCGGAACTTGCCCCGGTCTTGTGAGCAAGCCCAGAGCCTCCATGTGCCATAATTGGTGGACGATCTGCTCTGTGTTCAACGTGGTCCCGACCCGAGTATTAAAATTAAAATTGCGGGGTGATAATAAATCATGCACAGGCCTGGAGATGTCATTTTTGACAGCTTCACGTGCGCGTGTGCTCGGAACATGGCCGCGGGGAAGAAGAAGGGGGGAGAGGTGGTGGTGGAAATGGGCTGTGGCGCCCAGTGTCGCGAATGCATCACGTCCCTGCCGCTATCAATTTCCAATCTTGTACAATACAGCCGGGACTCGACTAGCCGCTTGGCCCGGTGCGCTGTGTGTTGCCCGGGGGCCTGGACGCGCCGATGGCAGCGCCGCACCGAGGTCAAAACAGGATCCATTGGGTTTGGATTTGCCGATGGCGGAAACGGCCTCCGCAAATTCCCCATTGGCGCAGGCACTGGCAGCCCACACCGTCATCCACCATCTTAGATTCTAGCCCCATTCATCCATCCAACATCATCAACACCACTTCAGCTCTGCCCTTGCGATCCCTGCCTTGGGGGATTTGCCATTGGGTTTCTGGGTTTCAGCACCAGAGGCGTAGGCGAGATCCCAATTCCATCGTTGGCGTTGGTTTTTTTTCTTCACCATAACATTTTGTTCCAGCCGCTCAGCTCAGCCTTGTACCTGGCTTGTGGGGTGGTCTCGGTCACCAAGCCGCGGTTCGGACGGCCCAGGGCCCGATAAAGGGTATCCGGAATCCAAACCTCGGCCACCACCCATCGATTCCGGCTTCCTTGACCGCTGCTGAGGACCTTCGGGACGCCCTCTCATCAACACGCCCAACATGGCCGACTCGGTCGGTATGTGCTCGCATTCTAGCCCGTCTTCCTAATGCTGCGTGCGTCTGCTTACTGGCAATAGATCGCGTGTTCGTGCACGCCCTCAACACCGTCAAGAAGATCCCCAAAACCGGCGCTTCGCGACCGCCTCCTTCAGACCGACTGCGCCTCTATGGACTCTACAAGCAAGCTATGGAGGGCGATGTCGACGGCGTCATGGAGCGCCCGACTGCTGCCTCCGGAATGAGCCCTGACGAGCTACAGCGCGAGAAGGACAAGTGGGATGCGTGGAATATGCAAAAGGGCATGAGCCGTACGGAATCCAAGAGGAAATACATCGAGGCCCTTATCGACACGATGCATCGCTATGCGACAACCCCGTAAGACAATTTCTCGGTACCGTGCCGTCGATTCGGCTGACTGACCCGATTCCTTATCGCAGTGATGCCCGAGAACTCGTTGACGAGCTCGAATTCGTCTGGAACCAGATTAAGCACAACAGCCCCAGCTCTTCTTTCTCATCGCCGAAAGCGAACCGTTCGACCGGCGCACCACCTCGATACCAAGACAACACAAGCGAGCCCGGAGGTCCAATGAAGGTCATCAGCCCGATGAGCGAGCACGACGAAGCCGAGCTGCAGTCCCAGCGACAAATGGATATGGAGGATGAGCTTATGGAAGGCGTTCAAGACCCGGTACAACGAGGTAGTCGGTGGCAGCGCAAGGTGGAGCGGGCACTGACAACCCTGTCGGCCGAAGTCGCAGCCCTCCGGGAACAGATCACAATAGGTCGCGAGTGGCGAGCGAAGAAGGAGCGCAGCTTTCCGGCCTGGATCAACTGGTTGGCATGGCTTGTGATGAAGCATCTCGTAGCCGACCTTATCATCCTTGCCATAGTCTTGTTGTGGATGAGAAGACGCAAGGACAGGCGGCTGGAAGACCTGGTGCGTGCTGCCTTTAAACTCATAAGGGAGTATGTCCGGAACATTGTTCCAAGCCGATGAGAAGGTCCGCGCAATCCTACGGCCGAGTCCCTACAATAATTTGAAGCTCCGGAGACGAATTCCACGGAATGAAGATGCGCGGAAATCTGATCGCAGCACGACGAGGGGGAGGAACTCCCTCCACGGCCTTCTCAAACCCACTATTATTAATTCCAGCACAGCGATCAGCTGGAGAGTATAATGCCAAGAATCTTCAAACACCACTGTATATGCCTCTTGCATATTGTTTTCAATTTGATTTGGGCTATGCAACACACGCGGTGCTGTAGTGCCCTGAGGGAGGAGGACTCGACTACTTTGCGGTCAACAGCACACTGAACCCAGGGTTGCTGCGGCATGGGAATTGTTTTGGTGCAAGATTACGTTCAACTGGCCAAGGCGCTATGGAGTAAGAGGTCACGGCTCATGATTTAGAGACTGGGACATGCGGGGTGTTTTTTTTTGTACATGTAGTAACGACTTGGTAGATATCATGATGGCTACCTACCTGCTTGGTTGTCTATTCTTTTGTATATAGAACCATTTATATCCAAAAACCTGTGTCCTATTGTTCAACGAACCAACCTGCTCGGCTGCTCGGCGCGCATGATTTGCACTTTTTTGGCGCCTCGGCTCCTCCTCCTCATCATGTGAGTCTCAACCGACGCACCCAGCGGCGCGGCAACCTCTCAGCAGGCGGCCCAACCCTCCCATCCGCAGCTTGTTTGAGGTTTCGCGCCGGCTTCATGCAGGTACCAAACCCGAACAGCCACTGAGCCGGCCCAGCCCGTGTCAATCCGCTTGGACCCTATTAATTCTTGTTTTTTAGGGGGCGCTTGCACTTTGCCTAACCCCACCGGCCGCATCCTTCACAATGGATGGCAGGGACCAAAAAAAAAAGGTGCTGAGTGGCTGCTCCGACAAGTGAGTGGCATGCATCAGTAATTTTTTGCATACCAGCTTGAAAACCGCCAATGAGTTGGACACACGCCATCCTACACGTCATGGACCTCGACGTCACCTACCTACAACAATCATCAGGGCAAGACTTGGTCAAGTCCAGCCATCAAGGTGTATGGCTGAATGCTCTAAATCAGAATTAGGGAAATGTAGTTGTGGTGTAATGCTGCCATCGCCGTCTCATTCGGATTCTTGAGACAGGCCCAAGTTCGCATCCGAGTCTTCAACAAGGTCTGATTTCACCTGCATGTTGAAAATGTATACACAAGATCATTTGGCACTAGAGAATGAAGCTTGGGTGCACCTTTGCAACAATCACAAATGCTTGAACCAACGGCACTCCTGCCAGAATTAAATTGACTTGTCAGGCGTCCCCTGGTTGAACGTGCCCGCCTGCCAAGCCAACCGCCTCTACAGCTTCATTATCCAAAAAGATTGATGAGTATTGCTTGCCAGCCAACTACCATCACATGCTATGCAGCGCTTAGGCCCAGCGGCCAATTCACACCTGACCCTCACCGCGAGCAACTGCCGACAACAGCTCAGCAATCGTCAACTCGGGTACACGGCATCATCCTAGCGAATCGACCAGTTACAATTCCCCGGTCACTGACATCAATCATCCTGCCATCTACAACAACCCTTCCAGATGCGTCTGACAGAACAGAGGCCCATCGACGCACTGCCCCTCCCGTAAGAAAGACATCATGGCCCAGCCAGGCCCCGGCGCAGGCAACACCCCTATCAACTATCCGCAACCCGCCAGTCTCAACGTCAAGTTCCCGCGCTCAGAGGAGGACCCGGCCGGCGAGCCCATCATCCCTACCATCCAGTCCCTCGCGCCGTGCATCTTCGTGCCCCTCGCCGACGACGAGGACCTCGCGGCGCCCTTCGCACCACCCACCACCCGCCTCGCGGAGCTGCACGAGGCCCTCGCCCTCATCGACTCGCAGTCGGCCGCTGTCCGCACCAACCTGCTCAACCTCTTCACCCGCGACGCTGCCCGCATCGCCCAGGAAGCCCGCCGCCAGGAAGCCCACTTCCACGGGACCAACACTCACCCGGGCGACACCGAGACGGGAATGAGCCCGCAGGAGACGGCAGACATGATTGCCCACATGGAGCAGCCGCAGGAGCCAGGCAAGGACTACAATCTGGAGGACATCCCCCACCCCGACTTTGTCACGGGCGTGGTCCTGCACAACCCCCGCGAGTGGGCCTCAAACAACATGTTCCGCCTGGGAATGATGGCCGCGACGGACCTCGAGGGCTACGAGAAGCATGTTGCCGACCTCCGCGCTTACTACGAGCAGGAAATCAAAAGGGAGATGGACCGCCAGCCTGGTTAGAACCCGGTTCCGCGCGCCCCAGTTTCCTTCCCGCTTCCCCATCCTACGTCTGGGTGGCCGTTTATCCCACCAAAACCAAAGAAGCGCGTCATCTCAGGCAAGAACCAGCGACAGCAGACTCAGGGAAGTCAGGCAAAATAAGGTCGAGATGATGTAAAATGGCTTTAATTTAAAGACGCACGCCGAAAGGGGAGGGACCAGCATGTCGACTTCTTTATCTTCACCCTCCAGCCCGACGTCCTATATGTACAAGCACTACTAACATCCCAGACGACAAAAGGAAATCTTTCTATTCTTTTACAGCCGCCTCCTTATGCTCCGTACTCGATCTGGCCCATAGGCCTGTCCTCCTCCATACCAGGGGCCATAAAGTTCGTTCGGGGGTCGCCAGTGGCCTTAGCAGCCGAGCAGCGAGCCATTGTGGGCGAGCTACGAGATGAGTTAGCAAAAGAATTAGTCAATTAAAGTGTGTGCAAGATATCTTACCTCCTTGAGATGACGTCTGTGAAGTAGAAGTTGTCGATGGGCTTCTTCAGAGGAGCGCCGGTGACCTGGGCACCCTTGTTCTGGTCCACAAGCTGGACCTTGCTGAGCTGGGGAAGAGCAACGGGCTCGATGACATCGTAGGCAGCCAGGGCAGGGCTGATCTCAACCATGCGGTCGCGGACCATGGAAACGTCGTCGTAGGGCAGAGGGGCGCCCAGGAACTCACTAGCAGCTCGGAGGATCTTCCAGTCGGTTCGGGAAGCGCCGGGCAGAGAGGTGGCAGCACGGGTCATCTGGACTCGGCCCTCAGTGTTGATGTAGGTACCAGCCTTCTCGGTGTAGGCAGCACCGGGGAGGACAATGTCGGCGATCTGAGCGCCCTTGTCACCGTGGTGGCCCTGGTACACGACGAAGGCGTCCTTGGGGATGTCGGCCTCGTTAACCTCATCGGCACCGAGGAGCCAGACGAACTTGGGCTTGGTCTGGGCAACCTCAGCCGAAGGAACGGTGAAGCCGACCTCGAAAGCACCAGCACGCGAGGCCTCACGCTGGAGGACGTTGTAGCCATCCCACTCAGCAGTGCGGAAGTTGGCAGTGTTCTTCTCAACAAACTCACCCACGGTCTGGTAGAAGGCCTTGGCATCAGCATGGTCAGTGACGGCAGAGCCGACGATGATCATGGGGCGCTTAGCAGCCTGGAGCTTCTTGCCGAAAGGTCCGGCAAGAGCTGACTTGAGGGCAGCGTGGTCGGATCCGAGGTGCTCGAACTCGAAAGTGGACTCGAAGTTCTCGCCAACGACACCGATCTCGAGGTCGGATCGGAGCCACTGCTTTCGGATACGGGCGTTGAGGACAGCAGCCTCGTGTCGGGGGTTGCTTCCAACAATAAGGATGGCATCAGCCTCCTCAATACCCCAGATAGTAGAGTTGAAGGTGTAGTTGGATCGGACATCAACACCGTGAGCAATAGGCTGGCTACCAGTGGGAGTGTCCAGGGCAAGGTTCTCAGATCCGAGCTTGTTGGCCATATCCTTGGCGACAACGAGGGACTCGATCTCAGTCAGAGCACCAGCAATAACCTTGAACTCGTTACCCTGGGGGTTCTTGATCTGCCAGGCACGGGAAACCTCAGTCATGGCCTCCTCCCAATCAGCGGGCTCGAATCGACCCTCACGGCGAACCAAAGGCATGGTCAATCGCTGAGTCTTAAGACCGTCGCAGGCAAATCGGGACTTGTCGTTGATCCACTCCTCGTTCACGTCGTCGTTAAGTCGGGGCAGGATACGCATAACCTCAAGGCCTCGGGAGTCGACACGGATGTTGGAGCCGAGGGCGTCAAGGACGTCAATAGACTCGGTGTGCTTCAGTTCCCAGGGACGAGCTCGGAAAGCATAGGGCTTGGAGGTCAGGGCACCAACGGGGCAGAGGTCGATAACGTTGCCAGACATCTCGGAGTCAAGGTTCTTCTCAAGGTAGGTGCCGATCTGGATATCGTTACCACGGCCAGAGGAACCCAGTTCCGGTGCTCCGGCAATATCGTTGGCAAATCGGATACATCGGGTGCAGTGAATGCATCGGTTCATGGAGGTCTTGATGAGAGGACCAATGTTCTTGTCCTCGACGGCACGCTTACCGCCGATCTCGTGGAATCGACCTCGGTCGGCACCGTAACGCATAGACTGGTCCTGAAGATCACACTCACCACCCTGATCACAGATAGGGCAGTCAAGAGGGTGGTTGGCCAAAAGGAATTCCATCACACCCTCTCGAGCCTTGTGGGTAAGGGGAGAGTTGGTCTTGACGACCATTCCGGGCTGTACGGGCCATGCACACGAGGCCACGGGCTTAGGGGCTTTCTCGACTTCGACGAGGCACATTCGGCAGTTACCGGCAATCATGAGCTTCCTGGGGACGGGGTTAGCTGTGTATCGGTCGGGACGGGATTTTCGGGGAAGTCGTACTCGTGGTAGCAGTATCTATAAGACGTTAGCCAGGACATCAGTGCTCGCTGGGTCAATCTCAACATACCTGGGCACAATTGATCCCGCCTTCTCGCAGGCCTGGATGAGGGCCGAACCAGCTACAATGGCGTTAGAACAGGCTTCCCGGGGCCCCAATCATCGAAGCATACCTTCAATCGACACCTTCTTTCCATCTGGCACCGAGTTAGCACACCGTCGGACGGTCAATGGCTGGATACACAAAGATGCTCACCAATTGTCAGCTCCACCTCGGCAGGGCGCTGGGTTGTCGTCGCGAAGGCCCGCGAGACATTGGCGGCCCGCCGGCCGGTCCGCCAAGCCGAACGAGCTAGAGAATGACGGAGCATCGTGTCGCCTTGACGGAGTGAAGGAGATTGACGTTGCTTGCCGCTGCGGCGAATATGTGCTCAATGCTTGACGTCTTGAAGGGAACTTGCTGTTCGGGTGATGGATTTAGTGGCGCTAACCTGCGATTAATTTACGTGATCTCTCATTGGCCGGATCCCCCTTCTTAATGCCTGAGGCATCAACACGCTGTCCAGCGGGGCCTCTGCTATATCTAATTTGCGAGCATCGGCAATTTTGGTTTTTTTTTCTTTCTTTACCAAATAATTGTACACGGGCACATTTTATTGTAGGTGAGCTTGCGCAGCAGGCCTGCTTCGGCAGCCTGTTGCTTCAGTCGAGTCTTCCTCTATCTTGTGCTCCAGAGAAATATTTTACGCCGTTTATGGAAGCATGGGAGAGTTCTCTCCATGACCGTTGCCTCTTACCGCCGGTCGTAACATTTCATCACCGAGTGAAAACTTGGTTCGTAGATTTATTTTTTCTTGCACGTACTTGTTGGGCCTTTGGTCCACGGAGCATTACGATTTTGTGTGATTCACGTCCTATCTGCACTACGAGCTGCAGCTGCATTGAATGGCCCTCTGCGTCTTCGGAGGGTCAGAAATCCAGCGCGTCTCCTCCTCCTTGTCGCCTTCGTACTTGACACCATTAATCGTCTGCCCATCCCATGAATCCTCAAAGGGATGGAGGGCCATGTGCATGATTCGATCAAGCACCTCGTTTTCGTCCTCCTTTTCAACGCGACGGATAACCTCGTCCAGAATCCAACCACGCGGGATAAAGTTGGGATTGACCTGTTTCATGGCCTGGATTCTCTCGCTGTCTCGTGCCTCCGACACAGAGCCATCATCATCCTTCCAATCCTCAATGACTCGCTCCCTCCAGCTTGCCAGCCATTTGGCAATCCGCTCTCGCGCATCCTTTTCAGTAGCCAGCTTTGGAGGGCCCTCCTTGTGGAAGAAAATGGACGCTTTCTCCTGCCTTGCCTCGTCCGTGGCCAGCTCCTCGATCTTGAGAGAGCTCAACCGACGGAAGAAGTGGTGGAAATCAAGCTCCAGTGCTTCGAGGGTATCCAGAGCCTCGCTAAAAAGAACGTCGAAATCAGAGTCTTTGAATTTTCGGAGGCCAAGGCGAGTAGTCATGAGTCGCTTGTACTCGGCCAGGAAAGTGGCCTTGTATTCTTCTCCAACCTGGCTGATGATTTTTTCAGCTCTCGCTACGAGCTTCTCGGCCTGTTCCTCTGTAACGCCTTTGTCGATGAATGTTTGGTTATCGACATCGGCTCCAATACCAAGCAGCTCGCCCAGGGCCTCGCCTAACCGAACCAGGTTCCACCAAATAATTGTAGGCTGGTTCTTGTAACTATATCGAAGCGCGTAGTCATCGTGATTCGGAGTGTAATTCGGGTCGAAGTCGTCCATAAACGCAAAGGGACCAAAATCGATCGACAGACCGTAAATTGACGTATTGTCAGTGTTCTGGTTCGAGCTGCGTCAGTATTTCTCTCCGGGTATTGCACAGAAAATATCACTCACCAGCACACCATTCATAAATCCATAAGCCTGCCAGTGGGCAACCACTCGGGCGTTTCGCCTGACGATTTCTCGGTAAAGTCTAACGAACCTATTCTCAGCAGATTCGTCCGGGCCCTCGATATCGGCAGCAGCCACTCCACGCTTTGGCGCAGGTGATTTTGTAGGGCTTTCGGGATCTTCTAGCCGAGCTGGCAGCTTGTCCCAGCCGCCAAAGACGTCCTCTGCAATGTACGTCGCCAGCCTTCGGATCAATGCGCGGTCCCCTCTGGCGCGGAGGATATCAAAGTTGCCCAGGCGCAGCCAGCTCTGGGCGAAGCGCAAGACAATGGCGCCGGGCTCGCTCCTCTCTCGGAAAACCTTGGAGTGTGGCAGGTGAGTGAGGGACAACGCTCGGGTGGTAGGAATCTTCAAGGCATTGAGAGCTTCAGAAACGACGAATTCTCTGATGCTTGATCGCAAGACAGCTTTTCCGTCTGCAAATCGGGAGTAAGGCGTCAAGCCTGCACCTTTCAGCTGCAGTTCGTAGCGCTCTCCAGAGGCAGGGTTGGTGGTTTCGAAAAGAGAAATGGCTCTTCCGTCACCCAGCTGTCCGGCCCATTGGCCAAACTGGAAGCCTCCGTAGCATTGCGCCCATGGATAGCCGCCTTCGAGCCGTTCTTCGTCCCATCCAAGGAGCTTGTTTCCAGCTACCAATTGGCGGAAATCCTCTGTCTTCTCTTCCCCAGCCTTTATTCCCAGGTCGCGCAAAGCAGCAGGGCTAACAGCGAGGAGCTCTGGGTTCTTTTGTTCTTCGGGGCGCACCCAGGTGAAGGTGGCATTCGGGACCTGTCGAGGCCGAATCTCATCTCTGGGAGTCTTGTGGGAGTCGGCCGGTGTCGGAAACTTGGCGTCGGCAGGGAGCGATTCGGTAAAGTGCCAGGACTTGGGGAGGTCGGCGAGCGTTGCGCCCTCGTAGGATGAATCCTGCGGCGCTGGCACAGGTGTGCCGTTGGAGAGATGAGCAGCAGTCATGGCGATTCGGAGCTTCGGAGCACGCGGGGTAGCTCTTCGGAGGGCTGCGCGACAAAGCATCAACGCGATGAAAGGGATGGTATTTATACCGACATCTAAATGGACATCCGGGCCAGTGGATGAGAAAGGATGAGTATATGCTTAGGAAATGCGCTTGAAGCGACTGCGGAATCTACTAGGCCGCGAAGGGTGGCGACGGCATTTCGCAGTTTAGACGGCTATCTTCACCATATCTGACATCACCGTTCGGGGGTCGCAGTGACCCCACATTGTCCTGGCCGAGGCTTCAACTAATCCACGTTAAGCGGAACTAGGCTATGCAGATTCCAAATGACAGCGACCTATAGGAGGTTGGAACTTTTTGGATTGCTAGTGTTCAATGCTCGTTGGGATTCTGAGTGGTTGTACTCATCAAACTCTTTGTCATGGTTGTATTATTAATCTGGTATCACCAAGAAGTCTCGCAATAGTAATTTATGAACAACCACGTTCCTCAACAATTACAACAGCTTCATTTAAATATCTCCAAAATTATCAAATGATTATTTATGGTTGATTTTTAGGAGGACAATGATGACCCTGTGATGCAGGTATTGGGTGTGGTTGCAGAGGATACCCTAGACCTTAATGTTCGCATTAAATGGTTGGACCATCAAGAATGATGGGTGTTTTGACGCTGCACGCCTTGACAGGGGCTATACAAAATGGCATTAAATATACTGTACCAGTATTTTTCAAGAAATAACACAATTTTATGGTGCAGTCGTATGCTGTGGCGCATAATAAAGACAATTACCCATGTACACATTTGTGTGTTAACAGTGTGATCAGAGCCTGGTTGCAAAAACAAGCAAACCAGGCAAAAATCCATAAAAAATAAAAGTACCTTAGAAACACAAATAGATGTATCCTCAATAGTAAAATTAAAAACCATTACAAGACCATACAAAGACTTTTGGCATTTTGAAACATGCAAGGTACAAAAATGTCCCTAAGAAGCCAATGAATACCACGTGTATCTCATGACAGGAGCATTTGGGCATGACTAATTCTTTTGTACTATAAGACTAACTAGTAATCCCCATAGCAGAGAGCCGGAATAATAAGAAAGAGAACATTGATCTGGCATGGTAGGATTTTAGAACGCTCATCTTAGTGGAAGAATACACTGGTGACAAGCAAAATTCTGCTTGCTGTCAAGCATAGGGCAAGGATATATCAATCAAACCATGCAAGCATGTTTCAATGAGCAGTCATATCTGACCTCCGGGAATATAATAGCTCGCATTGTAAATGTCAATTGGAATTTCACAAATGTTGGCAGCTGTGGTCAGCCGATACTCAGGACACCGACCACCTTAATACATATTGGGTGGAACTCAGGACCTTAAATCTAACCCCAATCCACACGACTGAAAGAAAATTGACACATATTAACCTTAGACCTAGAGTACGCGAAGAATTTGCAATAAAAATCGTAGACAACCTATGAAAGGTTTTGGGCCTCAATGCCTTGATTCCGTGGCTCGAGACGTTGGACTGGATTAAGATACATAGAACTGTGGTAGTGAAGGTGGGTATGCGGGATCAATTGGCAAAAATGAATTTGATTCTTTTTTAAATAAATATTCGGAATTCCGATTTGAGAAACCCAAGCATTGTAACGGGTAATATATAATGTGGTTCCACCGTACCATTTTGAGGCACCCGAGGCTGCAGGCACCACTTCGTGCTTTTTTTCTTGAAAATGCAATGACGTGTCTGTTTGGAAGACCTTGACCGCAGTTACCATCTACCCTATCAGACTAAACCTGGGGAGCACTGCCGTTTAGTGATTGGGTGGGTTGTTGAACGGCTTGTGGAATACAAAGGGGCCTCAACGGTATGGTTTACCCAACGGACCCAATGAACGAACCTGTATTATAGGAACGGGAAAAGAAATTTCTCTGTTACCCATCAAGCCAATCGCAATTTTCAAGTCCTTCGCCCACCAGCCCTAACAGGTTGACCAGACTTTGTTGGGCTCGCCGTCGGCAATGTTGCTGGAGCCGAGTCCAACCAAGATCAGGACAAGTTCCAAAAAAGTTGCTGCAGGGTCCTCAGGAAGCTCCAGTGGCTGCGGGTTGCGAGTGGACAATGGCGGCAGGATTATAGGAGATAAGGGGGGGCCCTAGGGAATGGGGAAGGATGGGCCCAGAGCCTCTCGTTTCGGGGTCAAAAATAGGGTCTTCAGGGTCATGGTCATCTCGACTTCACTAGCACTGTCGATTCCTTCTGCAATTGACCAAGCCCAGCAGCAAGCCAACGCGTCAGCACGCACCTTTGCTTTTTTGTGCGTGATTTTGGCCACCAGCTCAACAATGCCCTGTGTTCGTGACCCCCGCGGGCTGTTTTTTCTCCCCCCCAAAAGACAAGTCACACGGGCATCGGGTCTGCCGACCAAGCCAAGGGACACGAGGTTCTAGACACGGCCGCGTCCTTCTCTCCCACCGTCCGCCCCCCAGAAAAAAAAAAAGGGACTCTGCTCCAGCCTAGGCAGCGCCGTTACTATACTTGGGTTGCGAAGATGCCGGCCGCTCGGATTACCCTTCGGGGGCGGCGCATGCCGAGCTTGCTTCCTCGTGTTGCACTGTATGATTTTCTGGGCGGCGGATTGGGGGAGCAGCGCCCCATGGGCACAGCGGCGGCCCCCCCCGGAGCCGCTGCGAGAGAGACTGTGTGGGAGCGTTAGAATCTTGTTTTTGGCCCTGTCAGGCTACAGTGGCAGGGAACCCGTAGTCTGGTTGGTGGACCCTTGTTCAACTGCGGCACTACTGTTGGTGCCCGATGCGCTTGGTTGTCGTTGACTTGCTTTGGTCGTGCATCGCCTCTCTGACGGCAGCCCATTTCCAAGGAAAACGCCAAAATGTTCAACCCCGTATCCCGGTCTCAGACCGGGCGACGCTGTGTATAAAAGGTTGGGGATGGTCTGAGTCCCTCACGACAGATTGAGGTCCCCTCAAGTTCATCCAGCTCGATTGACCAATTTCCCCAGCTTTTTCCTTTCCACTAGAGCCCAGATCCAAATCTATTATAATATCGCTGGTCACTTATTATCCTTCCAACCACCCTTGCCTCTCTCTCTCTCTCCCACACACATCTGCCAATCATGATGAAGGGCGAAGTCTCCATGGGCCCCGACGCCTCCCAGTGGTTTGGGGCCCTGTACGTCGACAACGTGCGCGACGTCAAGGGTCGTGGCATCCCTATCCGAAAGTTCCTAGCCATCAAGTTCGTCTCGCCTGTCCGTGTCTACCCTGAGGACTTCCTCCTGCAAATCAACCCTTGGAAGTCAATCCAGCCAGAGGTCGAGAGCTTGAAGCTCGACCCTTGGACCTACCTCATCACGGCCCGGTGGGTCATGATTGACGGCTACACTTTCACCCCCCATGACGCCATTGGCATCAGCATCAACGGCAACCTGCCCAGGGAAATCGGCCTCGTTAAGAAGTCGTTCCGGATCGCTGCCGACCGGATGCCCGATGACCGGGACTACCTTCGAGCCTGATGCACATCAGCGCCTCGGGCCCACCACTTGCTGCTCTTCTCCCCCCCCGCATGTGGTGGCCGCTTTTAACCACCAACTCTTTGGCTTCTCAAAAGCCTGCTCTCGTCGTGTCTCACCGAAGTGGCTTGCTTGTTCCGCTAACCGACCTGCCACCAACAATGCGGTTGGGTTCGGTAGAGAAAACGCCTGCCGATCTCCCCCGGACGGTTTGGGTGGCGTCACCCGACAATGCCTTTTCCTGAACCCGCTTTTGGCACTTATTTTTTTTGACGTCGAGCCGGCGCCATCGCAGTTGGATCACCACCGCCAATAGTTTACCAACACACACGCAAACTACTGCGGCTGTTTTAATCACATGTATTTATTAGCATGGCGGAGACCAAGCCACAGACGAACTCGAGTTCGTTTTCCCGGCTGTCACGTCGTTGCACTAGTCTTTTTTACTCGTCCTTAGCAAGCAAGCGAACAGCGTGGGGAAATATCAGGGACGGAAACGTCGGAAATGTGTTAACGTATGGAGCATGGGAAATGGAAAATTTGGCTTATGAATCCTGTAGGAAGGCGGAGTTTGTATTCAGATTGACAATAAAAATTGAAAAATTCATCTTACACCATTACTGTGTTCGTCTCGATCCGCATAGCCAATTCATCTGCCTCGTCATCTCGGCCACTTCCCAACCCGTGGAAGATTGTCTTAGAGGTACTTCCCCCCACTGTAGCCTCTGCACAGGTTGACCCAGGTAAAATGATAAAAAAAAACAATCCTAAAAATGACGTAACACATTATATTCATGATGGTATATTTATTTAGGTATTATTGTTTATTTACTTTGGATAAAAATGCTAAGACCTCTCGTCTTTTGGCAAGGGCCCCATGTAATAAGGTGTTGGACTGACAATCATTCCAGGCTTGTATTGCAAATCGCCGGTCGCCATCCCTCTCGCTGATGTCGTCACTGTACCCACTCGTTCCGCACTCAACCCTTCTGGGGGATGCGGCACAAGTGGGACGGGGAGAGGGGTAGCTGAGAGTCAGAGCTCCGAAGCAATCTGTGCATTGGGTTTTTTCATAAACTTATCGCATATCGCACGGGAGCCAGCCGGATCCTCGAGATAAGCGAAGTCCATGGGCTTTTGGGGGGAAATGAGAGGAAAAAGAAATAAAAAGTTTGATTGCTGCTTGCGCCGCATCGATGATGGCATTGATTGATTGTGACGCGCGCATTGCTTTGCTTTGTCCCAGGTGCTGCAAAAACACGTTGCTGCCAAGATCGCTGCAGCATAAAGGAAAGGATGGCCTGGAAAAACAAATAAGCAATGAAAACACCATCCCGCGGCTCGCAGTAGCTCTAGCCGACGTTCTTCCTATCCGAGTTTCCGCGTGGGACAAATCACGGCATGGTTCCGTCCGGCTTCGCAATGTGCAAAGCGAGAGCGACCGGCAATGCTACCCACTTACTAGCACACCTTTGGCACATTCATCCCACTCTTGCTGCGAGCCTCCTCTTTCCCCGTCTCCCATTTTCCATTTCACCTTTTTTTTTTGTCTCAGGATAAACTTGTCTTTTGCAATTTTCTTCTTCTTTAATAATACAAAGTCTTTGTTATTTAATACCCACGCAGGCTTGAATCACCATGACTGGCACCGTACCCGTCGTCAAGCTTAATGACGGCAACGAGATCCCTGCGGTAGGTAACCATTTCCGGAAAATATGTGATTGAAAAAGAATGAAAGAAAAACCAAGCAATCTACCGTATCGAGAAAGCTAATTGGAATTTTCTTAGCTTGCGTATGGTCTTGGCACCGCGAGATACAAGAGTGACCCCAACGCTCCTCTTGATCAGGACCTGATTGATCTCACCAAGAAAGCCATTGAGATTGGCTATCGCCACCTTGATGGTGCTGAGGGTAAGTGATACTAAAATCGGCCGACCTAACCCCTCTGACCCGTGCTCTAGTCTACGGCAACGAGGCGGAGCTTGGTGCTGCCATTAAGGCCTCCGGCGTCCCTCGAGAGCAGCTCTATGTAACCACAAAGATTAGTGCCACCAAGAAGCAAGACACCTTTGAGGCCTTTGACCTTTCTCTCAAGAAGCTCGGCCTCGACTATGTTGATCTGTACCTGGTCCACGGTCCGTGGTTCGCTGATTCCGAGGAGGAGTTGCAGGCGAGATGGGCCGACCTCGAAACCATCAAAGCGTCTGGCCGTGCCAAGTCCATCGGCGTTTCCAACTTCCTCCAGGAGCACGTTGAGACTGTCCTAAAGAAGGCAACGGTTACTCCCGCCATTAACCAGATCGAGTACCACCCTTACCTGCAGCACGGTGACCTTGTTCCGTTTCACAAGAAGCACAACATCATCATCGAGGCCTATGGCCCTCTTACCCCGCTCACCTCGGCCCCGGGCGGCCCCGTTGATGGCTACTGGAAGCAGCTTGCGGAAAAGTATGGCGTGACGGATTCTGACGTTGGCCTGCGGTGGATCATTGACCAAGGCGTCGTCGCTGTCACTACGAGCTCCAAGCCAGCAAGACTCGAGGGCTACCTGGAGAGGCTGCCCAAGTTCAAGCTGACTGACGAGGAGGTTGCCGAGACCGCCAAGCTGGGCGATCAGAAGCACTTCCGCGGCTTTTGGAAGGACAAGTTTGACCCCAACGACCGCAGCTAAAACTCTCGCTGGTCGAGTTCATCCCTTCGCGAAATAACAGCCACGTTGAATAAAGTGATATAGGACCCCATAAACAATGTGATATATATTGACAAGATAAATGATCTCCTCTAATCATTATAAACTGCTTTTGAAGTGCGTGTATACATGAAAATCATTTACTCATAGTTCATCATCATCCGATTCCGTCTCGCTGCCAGCGGCCCCAGCTGGGGCGGGTTTCGGCGCAGCAGGTTTGCTATTAAAAGGAAGACTTCTTTTGGGAGGAGGCTGCTCTGCCGTTTTGGGCAAGGTCTTCCCCGTGTCACTGGGCCCTGTGGGTGGGGCATCATCGACGTCTTCATCATCATCGTCGTCGTCACTGGCCACAGATGCAGTCGCCTCGGTTGTCTCACCAAGATCTGTGTCTTCTGGTTCTTGCTTGATATCGACATCCATGGCCTCAGGACTGACCTCAGGACTGGCCTCGTCTTCTGATTCTTCAACCCTCCTTGAAGCTGGCTGTTTCCTCTTTGTAGCCCTAGATTGGCCGGCCTTACGAGCTGGTTTTGCTGGCTTAGAAGGAGGGGGAGGAGGAGGGGAGGCAATTCGCTGAGATTGCGTAGACGACCCAGGATGACTGGCATTGAACGAGCCTGAGGCGAGGACCTGATGCTGCTCACGGATCTTGACCTTCTTCTCATTTAGGAGATCCCTAAACTTGCGTAGCAGGGCCGTCTCATCCTCCTCCTTCGCTTGAAGGAGCTCTTCTAATTGCAACTTGAGCTGAGCAACAGCGGCCTCGGACTCGTTTGATTTAGTCGACAAGTCGGCTGCGGCCCGTTTCGCGTCGGCCGAGGCTTCCACAGCGGCCCCGCACCACTCAAACAGTTCAATGGCCTCATCGGCATCATGGCTCAGGGTTATAGCGCCCAAGCGTTGCTAGACTAATTAGCACATGGCCTGAGTTTCAGAGAGAGGACATGCTGCATTCGTACTGTGATACCCTGGGTTTCCTTCCGCACTGTAATGGATATGGAAGATTCACTTTGGACAGTTGCCGTTGCCTGTATATCTGAGAGCGGTTTCTGATTGAACAGCGATTCCAGGATGGCTTGCCACTCGGACTCGGACGCTGGGCAATTCTTCACTCGCAGCGAGGATACCCGGTCATGTTTCACTAAAATCAAAGGTTAGATTGGCGACAAGTGGTTTGAGCATGTCAGTGCGCGGAGCAAATTATTGCGGACCAGGATTCAATATTGCGTCGCGGGAAGAAGGAATATGGGATGACTTGCATGAAGCAACATACGGGGCCTCCCCTTCCGTGCCCACCAGCTTGAGATCCAAGGGCCGCGAACCCTTGGGTGTGACTTGCAGCAAGACAAAGGCGGATTCGTCGTCACTGCGCGCGAATCGTAATACGAAGTTTGGGGCCATCTGAGGACGCTTTGGTGATGAGCCCGATCCCGGCCGAGACGGGACAGGGATTTTTGATGATGATTTGTCTGACACGAACAATTGATCCGGCTTGAGTGGCAAACCGAGAACAGATGCGTGTTTTGCCGCTTAAACACTAATCAAAAGGGATAAAAACGAAGTCTGGGCGGCTGAATTTCCGAGCGAGACACGGCCCGAGGAGATCTGCTAGTGGCGATATGTTGAAGGAATGTTGATATATGGCAGGGTCCGGGACGGTTCGGACGGGGAATGGCGGCAGGAGATGGGGTCAAACAATGCGCAAGGTCTCGGCGATGATGTAGAGTGCAGAAAAAGGCCGAGAGAGGAATGTGGTGATTTTGGCCGTGGAGCGGAGAGAGATTGCGCGGCCGGTTTGATGAAGAGGCGCTGTCCTTTAATGCGTGTGGTGATGTGAGTGAAGCGTGAGACGTGCAAGGCAGGCAGCAGCACCACCAGCAAGCAGCACGCACACTGTCGGCGCTGTTCCTACATCACGTAAAGGTACCTGGTCAGAAACTGGGCTAGGCCAGGGTGCAGCCTCAGCGTGTAAGTGCAGACAGCTGCAGCCTGCAGCAGCCCACTTGGCCTCGCAGGTGGCAGCCGTGCCCCTGTGGCTGGTGCCTGTTGGCCTGGAGAGCGACCACAATATAGTGGGCGGGTTAGCAGAACGGCGCCAATTCTGAGGAGGACCAGTTTCCTTCTTTGCTCTTGTGTGAGAGCAGCACCTGGACAGGTGTGCCCACAGGATCACCAGGGCGGACAAGGGGTGTTGATAATTTACGAGAGACCGATCTGAGAATCCGACGGGAAAATCTGCTCGCCCCGCCGTTAACCCGTTAACACGATACGAGTCAGCAGCCCCGTCCCGTATACCTGGGGCTTTCTGGCTGGACGTGGTATCCATGGGTTGTTCGTCCTCCAATAGTGGAGATGAGTGCTTGCATCGCTCTCGCATGAACATTAGCAATGCAAACTGAAGATTTTCAATCTGCGCCAGCACTGTTCTGGAAACCTTACAATGCAGGTCGAAAGGAAGAAAAGAATAAAACCAGGAACACATGCACCATCTTACGATGCTTGCCTTGCTCGCCAAGAGGTTGACGTCTGTTACAAACTCGGCTCCATCAGGCCATGTTGGACCCGGAACACGAGCAGGCGTTCAAAGTCAAACCAACCTCTCCGTCCTCTTGGACGTATTCTTTTTGAAACGAGCACCGATCCGCAACTGACAGACCAGAAAGCCCGTCCCTCGTCGCGACCATGACGCGTGGGAGAAGGCTGGCGCGGTGTTTTGGCTGACGAGCCAATCGGGCGGCTCCCCCGACGCAAACACTAACACGGAGGCATGGATGAAGTGGTGGAAAAATTTGAGCAAACTGGGTAATGTTGGCGAGTGTGTCACGTGTATATCCGGCCTCCGGGGGTTTTCAATTTTTTCCTTTCACTGGTCGTGCAAACAGGAGCGATGCCATCAGGTCTGTGTGTTACAGGCCCCTGTGCTCCTGCAGGTGCTGTAAAGGTACGTAGCGAAAGTGGAAGGGGAGGCGGCAGGTGCAGAAGGCCGAAGGTGGTGAGGCAGGTGCGTTAGACTGTGTTTTTAGTCCCATGCGTAGTGCGAGGTAGGAGCAACCCGTCCCTTATTAGTTAGCAGGAACTGCCACCAGCCACGCACACTACCACCCCAGCCTTTTCTCTTTTTCCAAATCCCAACCAACCCACCTTCTCCCACCGCCCACCTTTATCCACATCCACCACTCACCAACCTCGTTCCAACCCGCCGGCCACATTCCTGACCTCGCATCAACCTTTCACGTCACTCTTCCCACACACACAAACACTGCACCCGGCGACCGAAATACTGTTCCTTGTTCCTTTACTCAATTGCGTATTCTTGTTGGACACCGCTACGTCCTTTCCTTGCCCATATCGTTCTCTGCCTCATTTTACACTCGTTTCACCGACCCTGCGACACACAACACGCCCTGCAACGCTTGATTCTCCGCACCTAACGCCTGCTGCACCTGTCGCGAACCGCCTGCAGGGCCAAACATAACCAACACACCCGACGCACCGACGACGCTGCCGCCGCCGACGTTTTCTCATCCGCACCGGTTCTACGCCTGGGGGAGATGCTGGTGACTGCGGGGAACAGTTGGCCTTGACGATAATGACAGTGCGCAATTGACAACAGCGTTCCATCTGTCGTGTCCCAAAGCGAACTCCCTTGCAAAAATTTTTTTGGACTCGACCACCGACTGCGCACCCGGAATCAATCACTGTATTTATATAATGGAACCCCTACGTCTAAAACCTCGACAACCGGTCGTGGAAGCGATCGAGAACTGGGATGATGACGACTTTTTGGTGGACGGCGACGACTTGACTTTCCGCAGCCCATCGACAGCCACAAATGCAGCCTCGAGACCGCCATCCAGACGTCGAGACTCTGGCTCTTCACATTTATCTTTTCGATCAGAGCTGGAGGGCGAGGAGGAGAAGCATGTCCATATTCCAGGCGACGACGAGAAATCCACCCTCGACGCCATTACTGCCGCCCAAAATGCCGGCATTCCATTACCGAGAAACGTTCCCTCGTCTGCTTTGATGGGGGGTACCATCAGGCGGCTAGGAGGGAAGAAACTTCGAAAAATTATCCAGGATGACTGGGAAAACGATTTGGAACTGCCGGACGCATCCCAGGGCTTTAAGATTAAGAAGCACACAGAGTTTCCTGAGAGTCTACGTCAAGTTAGTGGCGGTTCCATTCAAACGAGCCCAGCCAAACTCTCCAAATCCGGCTGTTTTTCCCAATTCGATCGAAGAGACTCGAATCAATCCACCAGCGCTCTTTCGGCCGCCATCAATCTGGACAGGTTCAAAGATGTCGATGACGATGATGACTTCTTTGGCGACGGCGGTGACACCATTCGGGTCTCCAAGAGCCGTCAACCTAAGCCCATATCCTTTATTACACCACCTACTCCCTCAAGAGAAAACAAACCTGCGGACTTGGACGATGATTTTGAGACGGACCTTGAGCTTCCCTCGGATGGGAAGTTGAAGCTGTCTACGAGAAGAGACATCCCCAAGACTCCCTCATCACAGAGCGATGATTTGGATTGGGGAGAAGGCAGTCTTGGTACGAGATACGGAGGCACCCGTCGTGATGGTCGATCTAACAGAAATTCATCAGCCTCCGCTATGAGCCCTAGCGTATCAAGCTCTATTACAGCTGAGAGTGAAGATGAAACGTTTGATGGCCTTGTTCTTCCTGACGGCCCCGTGAACTTCTCAGAGAGACTTCAGAAGCGACGAAAGAGTCGGTCTCCAATGAGAATTTCAGAGGAGCCTATTGTCCCGCCACCCAAGACCCAGTCTGCTGATGCTGACAAGCTCGACTTCCTTGAGGGCCTTGATATTGGTGACGGAGAGGTTTTCGACTCAGGCAAACTAACTCTGCATCGAAATGTCAAGGTGAAGGAAACGCGACCTGCCAGCCCAGCTCGGCCTAAGGCGGCCGTGTCTTTGACCTTCACTAATAAACCGGTCAACACACGGATACCGCGCCTCAATTCTCATGAAAGGACGCATTCTACGTCCCTTGAGCCCGTGTCTGAGAGTGGTGGGCCAATTCCCCGAAGCCGACGCTCGCAATCACGGATGGGCCATTCAACACAATCGTCGGTCTCAAGTCTCCCTACCCCCACCACACCATCTCCCGTGCCCGCAACACCCCGTCGAAGGGAGCTGGGCTTGAGGACGTCGACGAGTTCTCTCCGAGACGGCCCAACTACAACAAGCGCTCAACTTTTGAAGTCGAAGCGTTCCTTGCCAGCTATCCGGGCCCTCAACTCACCAGCGAAAGCAATGACTTACCGCCAGGAGCGCCCTCCATCCAGGTCCGAAAACAGTCGACCTCTCTCTGGCATGCGGCCGAAGACACCCGTCGACCGCCAGCGGCCAGCAACGACCGACAGCCCGGCAACCTCTCGAAAGCCAACGATGCCATTCTTGCCTGCTGGCGGTTCCCACACACAATCTCACCATGTAGCTTCTAAAAGCTTGCGCCAGTTCCGTCGTCATGATTCTGATAACTCTATTGACCTCCGACCTCACTCACGCACGCTTTCAAGATCATCGACAATGCGATCCCCCAGTCCCCATCGATACCGAGTAGCTACGGACACTTGGGAGCGCTTGAGTAAGCCAAAGCACAAGAAGAATTTTGGAGATGGGCATGAACTGGATGGCTTTGACGATTTGCCTACTTCCCGCGAGAGTGAGAGTAGGTACTTGAGGCAACCTTTGACCTCCGGACCTAAGGCTGCCCTGCGAAACAAGCTCTACCAGAATGTGCTTCCTGATCGTGCCGCGTCGGCCTCACCTACGATACCCCCATCCCCGGCTCGGACAGCAGGATACACGCCTCACTTCGCTCGAGATACGGCTGCAAGCCGAATTGCCCGCGAGACATCATTGGCGCAGCGAGCCCCTAGCACTGGCACGCTTGCTCCTCTCACCAGTCAACGTGTAGCTCAGCTTTCTACCCGCGCCAATCTTCACCCATCCACACCTCAATCGACCGTTCGCTCTAAGAAGCATCGGCGAACCCAGACGAAGCCACACCTGATTTCTAATCTAAACACTGGCAAGGAGTCGAAGAGTAAGTGGCTTGACAATCTCTGATCATGCCAACACTAACAATGTTTACAGCGGTGAATGGAATGTATTATAATGCCGAAACATTCCGTTGGGAGGGCAATGAGAACGCGCTCAATCTTTTTGATGCTACAGCTTCAACACCCACTCAGACACCTGTTTCCAGCGTCTTGCGTGAGAAGGAGGCCTCGACTCCTCGCCCTGCATTGATTACCAACATTAGTGCAACCAAGGGAGTTCAAGTTGTTGGCGGCATGGTGTTTGATCCCCAAAACATGTGCTGGCTTAAGCTTGATGCTCCCGCAAAACCCAAATCTGAGCTTAGTGATCCTATGGATGGCTTTGATGCTCTTGATGAAGATGAAGACGTTTTCAAGGATATTCCTGACCTTGACGATAACCCAGCCGACGATGACGGCGTACAGGGACGAGTCAGTGACATTAAAGATGACTGGCTCGTCGGTGAAGAGTTTGACGTTGGTCCTGAGTTCATCAGGAGACAGCGCGAAGAAGAAGACAGGTGGCGCAAGAAGTGCGAGAGATGGGTCGGCCGAGGAACCAGAGACCGCGAGGCCTGGCGATGGACGATCCGTGAGCTTGTCTCACAGTTTGACGACTTGTCCGTGTGAGTGAACATATTTTCGACTTTGATTCTTCTTACATTTTCGGTTTCACTCAAAGACTTTTTGTAATACCGGCGACCTCCACGACGGATACCCCCCCCTTTTTTTTTGTGGATACAATACCTCACATATTTCTGCCAACAGCGTCAGCCATTTCGGAGATACCCACGGCTGGATACGGATCTGCGGCAGTTTTACTTCGACTTTTTTCGCAATTCTTGGCTAGAATTGCCTTTACTTTGTTTGGGTGGTTATTTTTGTTGCCGTATCGATATTCTTTTTTCTGATGTGATCATGTACTTAATGAAAGAAATTATGGGTTGCGGGGGAACTCGGTTTTGGGACTCGCGATAGAAAAAAGGTGGGTTGCGGCAACAATCGGCACCTGCTGGAGGATGTTGGGCTTAATGATGCGATGAGAGATATGCTTTATGACTTGTTACTCAATGAATGGTTTGTTATTTACTCATCTCATATCTCTTGGGCGTTTTCGGTTCATTGTGAGGCGTACGGTGCATGGCGTGCTTTTGAATTTCCTTTCTATTATACGATACATTGCGATGACCAAAATAACGTGAAA
This sequence comes from Calonectria hawksworthii, assembly GCA_020975415.1. Classification (NCBI taxonomy): domain Eukaryota; kingdom Fungi; phylum Ascomycota; class Sordariomycetes; order Hypocreales; family Nectriaceae; genus Calonectria; species Calonectria hawksworthii. The sequence continues at coordinate 675,863 of JAHXZK010000005.1, read as the reverse complement.
ACAGACCCATGAAAGCTATCCGGTTGGTATATCTACTCTTTCTCCTTTTTACTCGACTTCTTGCTCTTGCTCTTTCCCTTGGACTTCTTCTCGTCGCTGTTCGGGTCCAGACCTCTTCTTCGCATAGCGTTCCTTCGTCCCTTCTCCATGTACTCCTTATCCTCATCGTCATCCCAGCCACCAAAGTCGTCCTTGCTCTTGCCACCTTCGGTGTCCTCGTCGTCGGTAATGGGTGTGCGGTCGACGACCTCGGACTCAGACGAGTCCTTGGCAGCCTTGGAACCGGCGCGGCTGGCATTGGCGGTGGCCGCAGCAGCCTTGGCCGGCGTGGGACCGAACTTGTGGAACTTGGCGACGAAGAAGCCGTCAACGTTGTAGGTGTGAGGGTAGTAGCGGCGGGTGTGGCGGACCGAAGGGTCAAACTTCTTGCCCATGTAGCTGGTGAAGCCCTCCTTGCCAAAGGCGAGGCCGGCGTCGACGAGGCGGACGTTGGGGCGGCGGGAAAGGGCGTACTGGACGACGGCCTCGTTCTCCTCAACGGTGACGGAACAGGTCGAGTAGACAATGTAGCCACCCGTCTTGGAGGCGTGGTTGACAGAGTCAATGGCCGACAGGAGCAGCTGCTTCTGGATATGGGGCAGCTGCATGAAGTCGCGCTCCGTCTTGTTGGTCTTGACGCTGGGATCCTTTGCAATGACACCGGTACCGGAGCAAGGGGCATCGAGCAGGACACGGTCGAATCCGCCCATGGGCTTGGGGAACTCTCGGGCATCGTAGTTGGAGACGATGACGTTGCGGGCGCCCAGACGGTGAATGTTACCGATGAGACCCTTGGCACGAGCCTTGTTAGGATCGTTGGCCATGATGAAGCCAGTGTTCTTCATCATAGCGGCCATGTAAGTAGTTTTACCACCGGGGGCGGCGGCCATATCCAGCACACGCTCGTTCTCCTGGGGGTCGAGAGCCATGCAGGGCAGGAAAGAAGAGGCGGCCTGAAGAATGTAGTGACCAGCGAGGTATTCTGGCGTGGCACCCAGAGGCACGCTGCTTTCGAATACCTGCAGACCGACCTTGGACCATTTGCCAACGGGCTCGAGAGTGACACCACGGTTGATCAAAGCCTGAGCAAGGTCACGGCGGTGGGTGCGCAGCGTGTTTGTTCGGATGACGACGGGACGGGGCGACTCGTTAGCCTCGAAAAAGGCAAAGGCTTCGCGGGGAGTGAACAGGTTGAAGAGCTTTTCAGCCAGGTAATCGGAGTAACCGTAGTAAGCGCAGATATCCTTGAGAAGCTGTGCGGTGTACTCGGCTCTCGAGCGGCCCTCCTCGGCGAGGTTGGAGAAGTCGTCGAGCACGCGGATGTTTTCGGTGATTCTTGTTCGTAGAAGCTGTAGATCGGGGGCCAGGAGGGCGTTCGTCTTGGCCGAGAGCTCATCAACCTCATCATCGTCGTCCAGGATATGGGGCTTGTCGCCGTCAATGTTGGTTTGAAGGGCCTCATCGGCCATTTCTGCATCTGCATCGGCAGCCTCCTCCGCCCTTTGGGCGTCCAATTTCCTTGAGAGACCCTCGATGTTTGCGGCTGTAAGCTTCTCCTCGACGTCCGACTCGTCCTCGTCCTCGGACCACATTGTCTTTCCATGACCACCTTGGTCCTCGTCAGAGTCGAACACAGAATCCTCTTCCGAGTCAAGGAAATCGTCCTTCAGCCCAGCGCCTTCCTCATCTGACAGATCGGCACCCTCCAGATCATCCATGTCGAACTCATCGTCCAATTCCTCGTCGGAGAGATCCTCCAGATCTGGCAGAGACTTCTTCTTCGACTTGCCATTGGCCTTGGCCTTGGGCGCGGGAGCAGGCGCGGCAGCCTTCACAGGCTTGGCGCCGTTCGTCTTCTTGGTCGCAGACTTCTTGGGAGCTGCGCCATTGCTCTTGGGCTCGGCGGGCTTGGTGGTTTTGCGCTTCTTCTTCTCGGGCGCCTCGACGGCGGCTTCGACAGGCAGACCGGCCTTGCGCTTGAGCTTTGCGAAATGCTCTTCTGACAGGGGCTGGGGAGGGCCCTGTTTCTTCATGCGTCGTCCGACACCCATTTTGATCAAGGGCAGCGAGTCGATCGACTTGCAGGTTGGGAGGAATTGGTTAAAAAAAAAAAAGTTCGAGCAGCGCAACTGCCCGTCTTGTCTACATCCAAAAAATGAAGATGGCGCCCCGCCGAAACTTTTTTTCTTCGAGCAGGACCTGCAGGGGTCCGATAAGTCGGTAGAACTCCGTATCGGCGCTAGCCACACGTGATCGCCCACCTCCATAGCGCGGGTTACAGCATGGAGCTACGCTATACATCCATTGTGAGGCTTTCGTTAGGAAGACTTGGCCGTACCCGAAACGTCACTTTGAGGCCTATCCATTCCTCCCGCATACTCTACTCTATTTCTTATTACTATTACCCAACGGCTTTAACCTAGGGTTCGGCTGAGACACTCACCCGCACCGCCCTATTATTCTCCTGTCATAGCTTTCGACCCCGCCTCCACTTCCCTCCCAACGCCTCGCAACACCACCACCATGGCTGAGGTCGCTTTCGCAAAGACCTTCCTGTCGTCGCTCGACTCCCGCCCAATCAAGCTATCCGCCGATCATGTTGAGGATCCCAAGGGCTTCCCGGCCCGACCACCTGTAGGAACCTCATTGACCTTGGATGACCTGTTCGAAGCTGACACTGATCGTCATAGTATATCCTCCCGCGGATGCCCAAGGCCATGAGCAAACCAATCAAGCTCGCTCCCGGTCAAGAACGAAGTGTTACTGTGACTCTGAAATCTCTGCGAAACCCTCCCCTCGACCTCAAGTTCACCTCACAACCCCTCGATACGTCTATTCTGGACCTTAAATCCAAGGTACAGGCCCAAACGAGAATCCCCGTCGATAAGATGAAGCTCCTATTCAACAGGAAGCCTATTCCGGACAGCAAGATTCTCAAGGATATACTGGATGAGACTGCTATGACTATTGAGTTCTCAGTAATGGTCATGGGTGGTGCTGCTGCGATCCCATCAGCAGAACCCCAGGCGGCAGAAGATGATCAGGCTACAGGTTCAGCAGCGCTGGAGACGGAAAAGTTCTGGCAAGATTTGCAGGGGTTCCTGTCACAGCGACTAAAAGATAACGAGCAAGCCGAGGTGTTATCGGCTCTCTTCAAGTCAAGTTGGCAATCAAGCCAGGCTAGTCCTTGAAGTTATACGTGTAACACGAACATTGTAGTAAAGGGAAATATAATGGGCAGCACAGTTTTGCCAAAAAGTTCCACATACCAGTATGTGTGTTTATTTTCTGTGGTACGGTACATGGTGAGGGCTGGCAAATCTGTCCATTTACCTGTCGGCCCGAGAAGAAAACTCGATGACGATGTCCCATAGGGACGACTACCACTCCTCTGCCTTGTTCCTCCGCAATATCACTACACGATCGGTCCTGGTCCCTCAAGCTCAATGCTGACGGCCACCCAAAGTACGCCCAGTTCTATTTCCATGCGCTTCTCAAGCATGATGTGTTGGGGGGGTAAATTTGCAAATGCTTAAGCAAGGCCCTTGCTGACAGCCTTGAGGACGGTGTCGTACTCGATGTCATCGTTGTCGTTGGCTTGCAGCTCATGGGCGACACCGGTAAGGGATCGTCTGAGGGCCTCCTTGGAAGAGGCGTAAACCATCTTGGGCTACGATGCGGAATCAGTAACTTGTGATTAGATCAAGCGGCTGGATGAAGTATTTTACGCACCTTGATCTTGGCGTCATCGGGGGACCAGGCAATGAAAGTAATCTTGTTTCTGCGAATGCGTTAGGATGTGTATGTCTTACTGGAAAGCAAATTGCACTAGGACCGCGTACCGTTTACCCTCGCCAGAGTTTAGCTCGTACTCAAAGTCGTAGACAGCGTATCGGGGTTCCTTGCCAGGAGCGCCCTGTTCATCTTGTTAGAAATCTTGCTAATTCCAGTACTTCAAATAGCATCTGGCGAAAGCGCAAAGACGTACAGCGTTGATGAGCTTTTCACGGAACTCGTCATAGTCCCTGCCCGTACCGGTGTGCTCGACGACAATCTCCTTGTTGTCGGCCGACAGCTTGTAAATGATGTAGGTCCATTTCTTGTTCAGCTTCAACTCGTTGAATGCTGTGATGCAGTCCTGCGCAACGGAGGCACTGGAGGGCAAGATGAGGTTAGCGCGCCGTTTCAATCGGAGTGCGGCTCATCATTGAGGGAGCAGCTGCATGCCCCGCGGCGCCGTTGTCGTCTAAGACGTGGGCGGCGGGCCCGGCGGGGGAGGGGAAGGCAATAAAAAATAAAAGAAGGAGGAGAGGGGTACGAACCCGGATTGAGACTGCGGGACGCGTTAGAGATGAAAGCGCATAAGGGGGCCGACAAAAGTTGTCCGGTTGAGCTTACCATGATTGCGGTCTACGTCAGGAGACGGATCCTAGGAGATGAGGGGTGGGCTGGAGCGGGAGCTGCTGGTTAGCAGCTGTTTCAGAGCGGGCGATAAGGATGGAGGGGTAACAGAATCGAGAGGAGGGCGAAGCGCGGATGCGTCCAGGTATTGAAGGGCTGGGGGAGCGTACCGGAATTGGAGTGTTTGAGGAGAGGAAGAGAGGCGACGAGGCTCCGTGATGAAGAAGAACTATGTAGTAGCAGAGTGTCCTCGGGGGATGGTTGGGCGGATTAGGCGGTGCCATGGGAGGCGGGGCCATTGCGGGAGAAAAACACCACTCCTCCTTGGTGGGGTTGCCCGTGAGATGGACCCACGTGACTACCTTGGCGTGCGTGTCAAGTGTGGCTCGTCATGAAAACGATTGTGTTCTGCTTTTGCCTGCAAGGCATCAATTAATCTGGCTAGTTTGACATAGTGTCATGTTTGCTTCAGCCTGGTTTTTATGTTGCTACCTAGCCTGGTTATGTCGGTGCCTTCTTAGGACGAGGCATCAACAATTCACACATCTCACCCAAAATGACAACAATCTGCAATGAACCCCTGTCTGGTCTGCTTACCGACAAACTTGCACAGACTCACGTTGGGGACGAGGGAAGGGACAGTTTTAATCTTCTTGAAATCGTAACGTAATGTACATTTATCTCATACAAGTTTTTTTTTTCCTTGTGATTCTTTTTTTTTCTTCTAGTACTACACAGTCAGTGCTACTATACAGGGCTCAAGCGGCCTGAAAATCTGCGAGGGGTATGAAATGTGGTCGTGAAGATGGTAGAGAGGAGATTGCAGGGCCACTTGATCCGTCCCATGATAACACACAACACCATGTGCGCCGCTACCCAATCAGCGGTTTTTATACATCATCCAAGTCGTGTTTCTTTTTTTACATCATGCCACCCATGCCGCCCATTCCAGGCATGCCGCCCATGGGGGGACCGCTGGGCTTGTCCTCGGGAGCATCCACGATAGCAACCTCGGTGGTACCAAGCAGGGAGGCGACGCCGCTGGCGTCAATAAGACCAGTGCGGACAACCTTGAAGGGGTCAAGGATACCGGCGTCAATCATGTCGACGTACTCGCCCTTGGAGCTGTCGAAACCCTTGTTGAAGTCGGTAGCGTGCTCATCAGTGAGCTTGCCAACAACGACAGAGCCCTCAAGACCGGCGTTCTCAATGATGGTGCGGGCGGGGCGGGTGATGGCGCTCTTGACAATGTTGACACCGAGCTGCTGGTCAAAGTTGCTGGTCTTGACCTCGTTCAGGGCGTTGACAGAGGCCTTGATGAGAGCAGTACCACCACCGGGCAGGATACCCTCCTCAACAGCGGCGCGGGTGGCGTTCAGGGCATCGACGTATCGGTCCTTCTTCTCACCGACCTCAACCTCGGAGGAGCCACCAACCTTGATGACGGCGACACCGCCAGAAAGCTTGGCGAGACGCTCCTGGAGCTTCTCCTTCTCGTACTCGGAGGTGGTGGGGTCAGCGATGACGCCACGGATCTGCTCGCAGCGCTGAGCAATGCTGTCCTTGCTGCCGCTGCCGTTAAGGATGATGGTGTCCTCCTTGGTGATGGTGATGGAACCAGTGGATCCAAGCAGGTCGGGGGTGGCCTTCTCAAGCTTGACGTCAAGCTCGTCAGTGAAGACGGTACCGTCGGTCAGAACAGCGAGATCGCCGAGGATGGACTTGCGGTTGTCACCGAAACCGGGAGCCTTGACGGCAACAACCTGGAGCTGACCACGGAGCTTGTTGAGAATGCAGACAGCAAGGGCCTCACCCTCAATGTCCTCAGCAATGATGACAAGAGGTCGTCGCTGCTGGGTGGAGATCTCGAGAGCAGGGATGATGTCCTGAACAGCAGAGATCTTCTTCTCGGAAAGAAGGATGACGGGGTTCTCGAACTCAACCTTCTGAGTCTTGGCGTCGGTGATGAAGTAGGGAGAAACGAAACCACGGTCGAATCGCATACCCTCGGTGACCTCAAGCTCATCAAGCATGGTCTTGCCCTCCTTGACGGTGATGACACCCTCCTTGCCAACCTTCTCCATGGCGTTGGCAATCATGGCACCGACGTGCTGGTCGCCGTTGGCGGAAATGGTAGCAACCTGAGCAATCTCAGCGCTGGTGGTGATGTCGCGCTTGTTCTTCTGGAGGAACTCGACGACGGACTCGACAGCAGCCTGGATACCACGGCGGAGGTCCATGGGGTTGCAGCCTGCAGCAACGTTCTTGACGGTCTCGGAGAAGATGGCGCGGGCGAGAACGGTAGCGGTGGTGGTACCGTCACCGGCGACTTCGTTGGTCTTAGAGGCCACATCCTGGAGGAGCTTGGCACCAAGGTTCTCGAACTTGTCCTTGAGAGTAACAGCGCGGGCGACGGTCACACCATCTATTTAGAGTTAGAAAAATTCTTCAATTGAACAATTGATTGTTTGTACGCACCCTTGGTGATCTTGGGGGAACCAAAGCTGGACTCAATGAGGACATTTCGGCCCTTGGGTCCGAGAGTGGTGGCAACAGCCTTGGCGAGGGTGTCGACACCAGCGAGGAGAGCGGCACGGCCCTCAACACCGAACTTGAGCTCCTATAAATCGCATTAGAAACCCATTGAGGTTGCGACGGTTTGAAATTCAAGCATACCTTGTGAGCAAATCGGACCTGCTGGCCGAGACTAGCTCCGGCTCGGTACTTGGTGGCAGCCGAGGACAGGACAGAGGCCCTAGCCCGAGAGCTCAATGCGCGCTGCATGATTGTGAATTAAGGGGGGGTATCAGGCGTAGAAGTACAAAAAAAGAAAGGAGAAGCGCTTGAAGACTTTCGACTTTGGAGGAGGACAAAGACGGAAGTGAATCAAGGGCGGAAGAGTCCAGAGGGAGGAAGTGGTGGATGATATGGAGGTCAAACTGGAGAAGCTCTCGCCCCAAAAAAATTGTTGTCCGGAGCGTCGGCAAAACATCCACCCAGAAGCGACACTAAACCTATTCGGGAATAGCCTCGGTCGAGGCCATTTTTCTACACCATTCTAACGACGTCTGCGCACTGGAAGCACATTGCCGCAGAGAATAATTAATAGCCGAGTTCCACGTCTTTCAAGGCAATTGGCGGTGACTTACCACGCGGCCCGGTGTGGACCCGCCTGACAAATGCAGCTCATGGGGTTCGTTAGCCTGGCAGCCTGGCAACCCGGGCAGCTGATGACGGAACACAGGTCTGGACTGGGAATGCGGGTTCTTGTTAGTTGGGATGGGGTAATGGAGTCTTGAGTAGTCACTGCGATGGCCAACAAGTGTGAAGATAGGTCGAAGATTTTCCATATTTAGCTAAAGCTCTGCTCTCATCTCGATATTTGTTCATCTGTATCAGATTGTTAACAATGCGATAGCAAATGTGCCCAACTCTATAACCGAAAATTCAGACTCTAATACAGGATGCCTGTCTCATATCCCTGTCCGATGCATGTCCCCCAGATCTAGTGCCTCTTGGGGATGTGATTTGATAAGCGATCATCATGAACCAAATGAGTGTAGTCTCTCCAACGCCAGTGACCATATTACAAAAGCAAGCAAAAAGGTCAGAAGCCAAACGAGTGATATCCTGTTGTCGAACAAATATAGTAACAATAGATGGGGTTCGTCTCCCTTGTCCATCAGAGAACGTGCGGCAGCAGGCCGTGCGGCCGATGGTTGGTGAGCCAGGATGACCAAATGTGATTGTGAGTTTTTTTTTTTTTTTTTTCGTTTTCTGTTTTTTCAGGGGGGGTTCAAGCTTTTTTCTTCCTCTAAGTGACTGCTTGCTGCACATCACTAGTAATCAAAGTCAACACCTTGAGATCCAGTGAACTCCCAAGGATGAGAGGAACCCCAAGCATCAGAGGACTCCCAGGGTTGAGCGGGCTCCAAAGGTTGAGGCACCCAGGGCTGATCAGGCTTGAGGAATGCATCGCAGTCAAATTCCTCGAAGTCAAAGCCATTGTAAAGAGTAATCTGAAGTGGTGTTAGATAATGAAGAACTGTGACAAGGGGGGTTGAGCTTACCGCGTCAAGGGACTGAGGGGAAACGGTGGTTCTGTTGACCTCGACCGAATTGACATGTTGTTGCCCGGCGCAGTTAGTAGCATTTTGCTGCTCGACCGCATCCATAGAGTGCAGTTGATCAGAGCAATCAGTGAGATCCTGCTGCTCTTCCGAGTCAATATCATGAGGTTGTTCAGAGAAATCCTCGACGATGTCATCCCCAAACAGACTATCATAGTCCTGCGGCTCAGGAGAGCTGGCGGCCTCTTGCTGTTCAAGCAAGCCAGTGGCGATCTGCTGCTCAGAGCAGTCGGTATCCTGTTGCTGAAGGAGGTCAGTAGGCTCTTGTGGCTCAGAAAAGCTGGCAATCTCTTGTTGGTCAGACGACTCAATAAATTGCTTCAGTTGCATGATTAAAAACTCGTCACCAGCTGGAGTGTCTTGGTGAAGCTGGCTATGCTTCTGGTTCCCACTGTCATCGCCGGGCTGGGAGAAGGGAGCAATGTCGATATCGGGCGTGGGAGACTGAGATGTGCGGTTGGGACCATTGGGTTCTCCCTAAACACCCATGGGGTCACCAGTGACATCCTGCGATGTAGCGCTGGACTCAGTGTTGACAGATAGGAGCGATGAGCTGCTGTCAGAAGCGGGCAACGATGTAGGAGTCTGGCTCGCTGGGCTTTGTTGGCCGACACAGTCCAACATAGCGATAGCATCAGTAGGCTTCTCAGAAAGAATTTTGTTTTGCTGAATAAGCTTGAGGTCGACGAGGGAGCCAAAGCTAGTAGGGGTAGCGATGTTGGCAGTTTTAGCAGTGTTGGTAGTATTACCAGTGTTGCAAATGGTGCCACTGCTACTGACAGTGCCAGCAGTGCCAAATTTGACAGAGGAGCCAAAGTCAGCAGATGAGTCAAAACCAACAGAAAAGCCAGTGTTGGCGGGAGTGCCAAAATTGTTGAAAATACCAAAGTTGGCAGAGCGCTCAAAGCCAGCAGTAGAAGAGCCTAACTTGGCAGAAGTGCCAGAGCTGGTAGTAGAACCAGAGCTGAAGTTGGCCGAAGAGCCAAAGCTTGCGAGGGATCCGGAGCTAGAAGAGGAACCAATGCCAGTGGTGGAACCAAAGCTAGCAGAGGCAGGGAGCTGCTGATTCTGCGGCATCACAAAGGGCTGTTGACCATAAGGCTGTTGACCATAGGGCTTAACAATGTCAGTATACGCCGATGTAAGAGATGAGACCAACTTACCAGGTAGCGAATATTAAAGCCTGGGACAGTGGTAGAGCAGTCAGGCTGAGTATGTTCGTTGGTGACGACCCTGGATCCAATGATCTCGATGGATGACTGGCGCTCATGAGCAGGCTTGGAAGTACGGGGAGCGGGAGTGGGAGTGTCAGGACACTCTTCCTCCATCTCGTAGGAGTAGGTCACTTCAGCGCACATTTCCTCGAGGTCAATGGCATCAGAAAGGCTGGTTCGGCGATCTTCCACTTGCTCGCTGTAGGTGACGGGACGAGTGGTGACTTTGCCGTTGACAACCGCATCCCGGATGAAACCGCGAATGCTGGGGTCGATTGGCTTGGCGCCAGGACGGGGAATGGGAGGGGGGACAACATGACCTTCGTTGATCACGCTGTTTCGAATACGACCCATGTACTGAGTGACAGCAGCGCCAGAAGAACCAGGGTGAAGACGGTGAGCAATAGCATCCCAAGGAAGCTCAATCTTGCGGCGGGCGCACTCATACTGAAGATGAAGGAGAAGCTTCTCATTCATACGGGGACCTGTCACCGTGTTAGAAAATTGACAAATCCAGAAACCAAAAGAGGGGGAGGGGGAAGGGGGAGGGAAACGTACGATTCCAACCAATGAGATTGCGGCCAGGAACACGACCATTGCCGCTGAGCACCTCTGCGGTTGGAAGCTCGCTCGTGAAGTTGTACTTCTTGGCCGGAGTCTGGTTCTTGCGGGCCTTGGAGTTCTTGGCAACCTTTGTAGGAGTGCCATTGGAGTTGGTAGCCGGAGCCTTCTTGGGGGTGTGGCGGGATTCGCCCTTGGCAGGAGTCTTTGCAGGAGCCATGACTGTTATCAATGGAAGCAAAGGATTGAGCCTGTGAAGGTGATTAGTTTGGTTGTGCGTCGTAAAAATGCACCCGGAGAAGTGGCATTGGAGCAAAGAGGGGAGAAGCTCGCAATGACGACTTACAAGGTGGCTTGGAATAGTCGAATGCCGAAATGCTGATAGATTGGAGCTGTCAAAGGGTATCAAAGAATTCAGACGATAGAAAGAAGCTTGTGGGAAGAAAGAATTGTTGTACGTTGTGATTTTCACGATGGTGGTCAAGAGAAGATCGTGAGTTGATGTGGGTGAAGTTTTCCAGTTGGATTTCAGAAACGAGAACTCGTTTATATGAGCGCTCATTGAAAAAGAAACTCAATGTGAGAATTGGCCGTACCCACTTTACAGCTGTGTATGGAGCTCTCATTGCTCAAAAATCCATCTGCCAGCTGTAAGTGAGGCTGGGATACAACAGAGAACTGGCAAACGGCTGGCAACCAACTGCAATATCATGCACCTCTCTATTCTCCCAGCCTCCTGAATAATGCGAAGGCTTCCGGTTTCGGGCAAATTTGGTATTCTTTTAGGACTTCCCGCCGAGGTTTGGTGAGCTATGCGGCCGAAATGGCAGAACAGGGGCAAGGGCTGTGATGGAGTTGAAAATACTCTATGTCTTGGCGCCTCAATTTTTGCCATAGGGCTGCCAGTTTTGTGAAGAAAATATCATGTACATCATGTACTTGATCGTAGATACTGGTATTCTTCTATCGCGCGCAACGAGTGCCTTTGTCCTGGCCGTGAGAATTGCTTTTCGTTCCATGCCATGCCAAACATGCCTGCAAACCGGTGGTCAATAGTCCATATCAGACATACAATAGGGCAGATGAAAGACAAAAGACGAACCCATGTTGCAAGTCACCTGGCCATTCCTCAGCAGCGCACGCGCAGATTCTTGGAGACCCGGCCACAGGAAAAAGACTCTAAATTTGTTCTGAAAGACTGCTAACTTTTGAGTAGATAGAAATTTCCATCAAGCCATCCCATACCAAGTAATTGCCCATAAATCAATGATCATTAATTCCGAAAAACCTTCTTCATAAGCTTTCGCACCCTCCCTCTGCTTTTGGGAGTGCCAAGTTCTTGTGACCTTGATCCAGACAGGTGAACCGACCCCAAATCCCGCTCCCGCTGCTCCAACTGAAGCCTGGCTGCTTCCACCTCCAACGCCATGGCTTGAACTTGTCGTGATCGCTTCTCGAGGTCGAGGATAATCCTTTGCTGAGCTTCGAGAATATCTCTGAATGCATCTTCCGTCTGTTGTTGCACCACCGTGTGGACGACTTGATTAACTGCACTGGGGAGGTTCATGACAATCTGCGATAGAGAGCTGACAAGATCTCCTGCCTGCAAAAGTTGATCTGTTGTTGCATTGACGTGTTCGGTTGTCGCTTGGATGTTCTTGGCTTGTGGTTCGAACATGCTCTGCAAAGCGGTGATGCTAGTGGATTGCTGTTCGAGAACGTGATAATGTAGATCAATCTGGCGGTTGTGCAAATCGTTTTGACGACGGAATATCTCATTCTGCCGACTAAAATGGTCGTTCTGGCGGCTAAGGGTATCATTTTGATCCTTGAAATCAGCAGCCTCGCTGCGAAGGTTGCCAATGTTCAGGCGTAAAGGGCCAGAAGCATCAGCCATGGTCTGCTCGGCTGCTTTTTCGATAATAGAGAAAATCTCCTCTCCCACGTCGTCGAGGTCCAACTGTGTTGACTGCAGCGGTCGCCGCTGTATCAGCCCCTTTGCGGCATCAAAGCACTGCCTCTCTTGCTCGACAGATCGAAGATAGGTTTCTACCCTGCGAGTGGCCTCCACCTTTCTTGCTGCTTCATCGAGCGCAGCATCTCGCTCCTTGATGCGGCGGGTGACTTCAACCAACAGCTGCCTGTACTCCTCAGAGGCGTGCTCGGAATTACTGCTCCGCGCTTGTCGGAGCTTCAGCAGGTTTTCGTAGTCCTCAACGACCACTTGTGCGTCCCTTGACGAAGCTGATGTGTGGGGGAACTCCCTGTCGTCTCGGGCTTGGGCCAACTCATCCGACATGGCACGGATTTCGCTGACGGGATACACGACGCTCCCTTCTGTCACTATGCTGGAATCCATCATGGCCTCTTCTTCATCAGAACCTGAAGCGTCGTCGCACCCTGCAGTGGACCTTCTAGTGGGAGAATCGGGAGGAGTCATCAAGCCGGACATTGATACGATGCGGATCGTGTCGTCAAAGCGGCTAGCAGGCAATATGGGGGTCGGAGAACAAGGTTCCATGACGGAAGCTTTGACGATATTTCTTTTGAGCAAGATGAAGGAAAGATTGGGCCAATGTCGAATGATAGATGTGCTGAGTTTGGATGTTAACGATGTTCGTCGTGAGGGTGCGTGGCACTTACACGAAGCAGATGAGTACGGAGAAGAATAACTTGGGGGGAAAGACTGAGCGGTTGAATGTGTGACTACGAGAAGGAAGGATTATTGAAGCCGACGAGGTAGTAAAATATATACATCTCCAAGTAGAAGCATGTGGGATGTTGATCTCACATTCTGCTCAAGCATGCCTCGTGCCCATTGACACAATAAGGGGGTGAGCCATCGTCATGGGCTTGCCTTAGCCGATTGTCATGAATAGCCACAATGGGGCAACAAGTGGGTAACCCAAGTTCCCGGCGTGCTCGGACACGCAACCAAACCGCATGAACTCTGAGCTTGTGTTTGCCACAACGGCCCTACGAATAGGGAGCTAGCCCCGCGAGCCAACTATTCGGGACGATTCAAGCCCGCTGCCAGTACGTCGGCCGCGCCTTGGCTTTTAAGTGGACACGGGAAAAAGGAAAAAGGGTCGATTGCCTGTTTTGGGAACCGGAGGTGTCGGCAAACACCTGAGAGGAATGTGAAAAGCGGTGTTCCTGGCTTAGCCTACGACGGCACCAGCTGACGAAGTGGGGGGAGGACTGACGAAAATCTGAAGAGCACGCTGATCAACGTTTTGAGGAGGGAGACATTTTTTTTTATTTTTAAAAAAGCGGAAAACACAAAAATCAAGCAGACAAGGTTTGGGCTTGATTGCGTGGTAGCGTCTTTCTTGAATCAGAATCCCTGCGAACTACCCATAAACGAACTAAGACTTTTGTCAGGATGCTCTGGCACCGTAGACTAGATCAGTCACTATCTGATGGAAAGAGAGAAGCCTCGGCAGTATGCCGGACTAGAATCATTCTCGCCTTCTTCGAATCCACATCCCTCACGTCATGTACGGATGTTGCCGTTCCAAACCCCACGTTTAAGCCTGGTCTTCCTCAGAAGGAGGGGGATCTATATGGAGCCAGTAGTTAGACGATGAAGCTAAAATCCCAATCTTCCGACATACCACTCAAAGATGAGGCGGGGGAGGCAGGAGCTCCCTCCTCCTGCTTCATCTCCTCTTCCTCTTCGGCCTTGGGCTCAGGCTCCTCTTCCCCCTCAGTGTCCTCCTGCTTGGGGACCGGCTTCTTAGCACGCGGGGTGCGAGTTCGCTTCTTCGCAGGCGAGGCAGTAGCTTCACCGTTGGTCTTGCGCTTGGTAGCTCTAGCGGGGGTCGCCTTTTCCTTGGCAGGAGACTTGTCGGCATTGCTGGCTCCGTTGGGGGTGGAAACACTGCCAGGCTTGATGCCGTGGGCCTTTAGCATACGCTCGTATCGCTTCTGGCTGTTTGCCTTTGGTCAGCACTGGTATGTGAAAGATGGGGGTGGATGGGAACATACGCGGCAGCCTTGGACACAATGCTGAGTTCATCGGCAACAGCTTGAAAATCGGGCTAGCTGGGTTAGCGAGTGCGAGAACCAACAAGAAATTCGCTCGTGGCTTACTCGTCCATTGGAAGTGTGCCCAATGCAAGACACGAGGAACTTGACTTGGTCGGCAGGCTCTTGCTTCGACATCTTGACAGGATGAGGCTAGACGAAAGAAGCAAAGTTAGCGAAACACGAGACGAAAGGAGTCGAACGCAAAAGTCCGTTGCGCAGTGAGCATCTGAAGACTTCGGATGAAAGGACGCACATGGAGAATCAGCGAATTGCGAGTAATTGAATAGATACCAGATGGTGAGAGCAAAGGGATGCAAGAACGAAAAGGGCTGATGATAGAGTAGAAAGGAAAGCTGTGGGAGAAAGAAATCTCAGAGGCAGGGAGATGCAGACTTGGTTTGTTTATTTTGGCCAGAGGGCAAAGATGCTTGACAGTGTCAGAGGTGAAGTGCGGCAAGCAAACGAAAGTCGCGGCCAGTGCCACGCACTCAGTCTGCCAACTGCTCAATTATGCCGAATGAAGACACCATAAAAGCAAGGGAATTCTCAGTCAAAATATGCGCAGTAGCCTATTTGAAGTCTTTGAGGATATATCAAGGACAATCACAAAAGAAGAAATATATTTTGCCATCTTAGTCTTAGAGTGTCGTCTCGTGCAGAGCTTCCAAGATTGCTACAGTGTCCAGCACCATCACAATTCAGGTTTGCATATTCACGATATCATGAGAGTGACTGCTACCCTACAGGAAACGTCCGAGGAGGTGGCCGAGTGAATAGCGTGGATCTGACTCTGCTGGATGCCTGGGCTAACCCCTTGTTTGCTGGAATCCAAGGTGGCAGTTGGAGGAATAACAGCGAAGCACCTCTTTCTCAGACCCACTTTTCGGTGTTGTTTTTCACAAAGTTGTATTCACCGGGCGTGACCATTTCAGATGCCACGGGCGAGCTCCAATAATTAGTACCAGCGGGCGCAGTGTTGAGGTCAGCCCGTCGAATTTTCCACACGAGCATTCACTTGTGGTCAGGGACCAGAAAGAGCGGGACCTTCACCCCAATCACAGCAAATAGATGTAGAGAGAATTTAGAATTATGGTGTTGAAACTTTATTGATTCCTCACTCTCTTTCAATTCGTCCTTTCGTGAGAAAGCTGATCTGTTGTTACTGTACTTTCGAGGCATATGCTCTCTTCCATGTCCACCCTCCCGATACCGTGATACTCAAAGAGTCCAGCAACGCAAAACATCGCATACATGTCTTTGAAAGCGCCCTCCAACTCTAAACAGCGCCGGCCTCCTCCTTGACCTCGGTGTCAGATTCGTTCTTGGGCTCGGTCTTGGTCTCAGCCTTGACCTCAGAGTCCGAATCCGAGCTCTGCTTGGCCGGTGCCTTCTTGCGAGGAGTGCGAGGCTTCTTTGCGACCTTTGTATCCCCAATGGTGGTGGAGGCAGCCTTGGACTTGCGGGGGCTCGAGGTGGTTCCGTTACCCTCGCGCCAGCCGTGGCGGACAGACATTTGGCGGAAGCGCTCCTTGGCGCATTTGGCATCCTTGAGACCCAGAGCACCGGCCACGCCGTCCCAGTCAGCATCGGGCTTCTGGGTCATGTTGTCGAAAACCGCCTTGATGAAGCGAAGCTCGCCGTCGGTCAGGCCCAGGGGGGTCTCGCCATCAGAGGAAACAGAACCCTTCTTGGCAGGCATGTTGGACTAGAAGGGTCAGTCGATCCATGATGGGTGACGAGAGTGGGCACACATACATTTTGTTTGGAAGAAGGGAATTCTGTGTGATGAATGAGGATATGAAGTGGATGGTCAATCCACTTGGTGGTTCGTTTGTGTGAGGTTATGGGAATGATGGAATGTATGGATGGTGCCGTTGGTGAAGAAGGGAGCAACGGTTTGAGTGAGGGGAGTGGGTTTAAATAACTTTCAGGAACGGGCAATCTCAAACCAGGACGGTGACCTTGACTCTCGCTCTCGCTCGTTTGTTTGCTCTCGCTTAACCAGACACCGGCAGCATCGAGCTTTGGGTGAATCGAAAGTGAAGTGAGGCCGAGCGGTTTGTTTGCAGGAGATGAGGGGTTTGCAATGCCTTGCAGTCAGCTTGGGGACGAAAGGCTGACCATGGTGGATTACAATGTAGAATATTCTGGTGTTGATTGCGAGTCTCTATTCGGATCGGATTGGATCGCTTCGGCGCTCGTATGTCATCAAAGCATAGCAACTACATCACAACAGTGGCAATTAATGGACAGTTTAGCAACCCGGTTTCTTTGCGAGAAAGCTTTTCTCAAATCTGTGAGCCATCACCACATATGACTTTCTGATAGATGTGACATCTTCCCCAGCACATCAATGCTGGCCCATTTTCAGCCAACCCAGCCGTGCTTAGCCATGCACCAAATTTCAACTGACGGTGATTATGGATACTCCATAAAATTGAAATTCCATCATCCTCGATGTAGTTCCCATCGGTTCACAGTGCCTCCAGTTAGAATGGGTCCATGCAGTCCATCTCTCCCAGAAGCTGATTCTCAGGACCGTCGGTCTCGCTGTTGTCCCGCTCAGCCTTCACGGGCGTGAATGGCTCCTTGTCGTCATCATCCTCCTGGATCTCCTTCTTAACTTTGCCTCGACCCTTACCCTTGGAGCGGGGTTTGGAGACCTTCGAGGCCGAGATAGGCCCAGCAGCGGCGGTCTTCTTCGCGGAAGCGCGAACAGGAGTGGATGCCTCGCTGGAGATTCCCAGCTTGCGCTTGACTTGTCCAAAGCGAACCTGAGTCGAGATCCATTGTTTCAGCGCATGATATTGATTGAATCGGACGGGGCCAAAAGAAAGATGATAACATACCTTGGCAACTTCGGCGTTCTTGAAACCCTGTTCAACGGCAACAGCCTCCCAGTCGACATCAGCCTTGTTCTTGGTGTTCTTGACGATGCTGAAGAAAAGCATCGCCTCGGCGGCCGTAGGCTCCTTCTTCGGCTCAGAAGGGGTGCTCATGATGCAAAAGGTTGGCTGAAAAGCGTCAATATCGAAGCTTGGTGGTATCAATCAAGTCAACAAACCTTTGAGGCTGCTCAGTTCGCTACTTTGGAGACGGCTAATACCGAGATCAGTTGGTGTCAGTGTAGGGCGATGTGGGTTGGAGTAGGAGAACAGAATTTCCAGAGCGGCTTGTGCACAGAAATATTTAGTTTAAATTCTGAGGTGCAGGTGGAAGGGCAAACAGGAGAAACTACACATCGATTCACTAGTGATGCAAACATTTGAGAGGCCCCGCCGGTTACTGTGCTGAAGCAGGCTGTTGCCTACAGGTGCAAACACTGCCCGGTATTCAATGAAGAATGTCGTGTGCTTTTTCTTTCCCTTCTTGCTCATAATAAACAGATTATAAGATTGACCAGGTCACAAAACTTCATGGGATGGAAAGACATGCAACTTGCTTTACGACATCCTTATCATTATCCATTGAACCACTTATCCCAGTCTTCAAACTCGTAGTTCAAAAAGTAAAACACTCTTGTCCAACTAATTCGGTCTCAGTCAACCACAGTGGATACTTTATTGTCCATGTTGCCAACGAGCGCATCTCTACTCTCTCCTGAGTTCCGTGGTGCATCTATCATTAGATTAACTTGGCGGCCTCTACTGTATAATACATAACAGAAACCAGTCAAGTTGTTGCAGCATATGAACTTGATTTGGGGCGCCATTTATGGCCGCGACAAGGCCAACTGGGGTTTGGCAAGATCTCGGACACCAACACAAGTAGCCAATGTCTCTGCTGCGGGCCTAACCTAGAAATTCCTGTCATTTTCATAAGCAGATTACATACATTCATAAATTATGACACAGTACATTACCTTCTTCCCTGTAGTAAAAGATGGACATGTGACACACGAATGGAAACAATATGGCGATTAAGACAACATCATCCGCCTTAGTTCCACATGGGAAGGCAAACTCTTCACCACTTTCCTATTTTTAAATTTATAAAAAAAAAAGCCTTTGCCGTGTAAATTAAGTAGAATAAGAAGGCAAACAAAGCAGAAGTGCAAGGTTCAGAGCGTTTGGGTTATCAAGAGAAGAGGGGGGGTATGGACGAGACCTGCTAGTGGATTACTAATAATCATTTACTCGTGTAACCAGAAATAAAAATAGCTCTTCTGCCTTTTAAACCTACAGTTTAGTTTAAACCCTTTCCGAAAGCATGTTCAACTATCAGAAACAGCACTCTGACTCTAGCACGAGGCTGGGGATCCCACGCAGCAGACTATCAGAATGTCATCACCACAGTCTTAAAATTGACATCTACGAGATATGAAACGATATTATTTGTGACAAAGGGTGAGTTTTATCATCTGCTTAACTGTTCACAAGAAGATCATTAACGTATTTAATAGAGTGTTTCTAGGCATCCTTCCGTAGTGGGTCCGACCGCGGATCTTCTCAATCAGGCGCAGCGACGTGACAGGAGAGCAACGAAGCTTATTTCCGGCATTTTCTGCTACCTAGTGTAGATTAATAATTCAAAACCAACCATAATTGCAAAGCTTTAGGCAGAATAACGGGTCAAATTCACACCATGACGAGCAAAATCCATTTCGTATAGGGTAGCTCGCATCATGACTTGGATTTTAAGCATTCTCTAGTAAGAGTATATACATGTTCAAATGTTAAACAAGTGTGCGTTAAAGTCAAATAAAGGTTCTTCTTTATTCTGGAATAGGGATTTGGTCGTAGAAGTTAAAGGTATCGCATACTGTTCCTTTGTTCACGCTTCACGATTATGACTCTGACACTTGCAATGGGCCCAACTGACTTGTTGATACCGCCTCTTTCCATGATGGCATTTGTATGATCACAAAGAAACATACTAATTTAATTCCAGTCGGGGAGGTGACAAATGGCCCCGAGGTCAAGGCAGCCTAGTCTCCGGTAATAGAGTGTGAAACCGGCCGCATGCCTCAATGATTGGCATAATTTCAACAAAGACAGTTCGGACATGCGGGGAGATCGAGCTAGTGCCGAATCTAGCCTGCGAAAAGGTGTTGTTCAACGAGTGGGGTGTCTCGGGAACATCTTTGTTAGTCACATGGTCAACAGTTCCTCCAACTAGAGGCAAGAGCGTGGATCTCATGGCTGATACATGTTGGCAAAGTGATTAACTACTTGTCACGGTAGTACCGAATTCCAGACATGAATGACCGCATTCAGACATTGAACCAATCAGCATAGTATACATTCTGTAGTCGTAGCATCGACCAGTTAAGTTAAGAAACATCCTTGTTAACGCACCGCCACTGCGGGCAAAAAGTACCATAGTTGAGAGATCAGGAAGAAGAACAAAATCAGACCAGAAGATGACAATACACATAACCTAATCTCAAACTCAAAACCATGGTCATTAAGTCATAATAGCAAAACCTTCTAGGCATATCCCCAGTTTTAGTACATTACGCATCCCCTCTATCCGTGTGCTTTTTTTTCTTGTCGGGTATCAAAATGGGTGGTGATCATGGAAGTTGTCAGTCCACTCGGGACTGAAGTCTGCAAGCGAGTGAGCGCCAGTCAAGTCTAGAGCAACCGGGCTCTGAGCTTCACCAGCAACTCGATAGCTGCCTAGATCATAGGCAGCGTCAAACGTATGAAAAGGAGATTGGCCTAGGCCGAGATGATCGGTAGAAGGCTGAGGCATCAAGTCTTGGTTGCTCTCTACCGAAGGACCAAAGCCGTTTCGAAGACGAAGATCTTCGAGCGACGCAGGGTTCACAGACAGAGTGTGAGTTGCATCATCACTGCAGGGAGTGAGGAATCTGTTGTCGAAGTCGTCTCGGTTGTCTATGAGGTAGGGAGAGGCATTCGAATCAGGAGAGAATTGCGCGAGATAGGCGGGTGGGTTTTGTTCCTGCTTGATCTTGGGAGAAATGCTCTGACGCACTTGAGCATAAGAAGAGAGACTGATTCCCGAATCGGACTTGGGAAGGCTGTCCCTCTTGGGCTGTGATGGCTTCTTGGACTTTGTGACTCGGGACTTGTCGGCAGTGCGGTTTCTCTTTGATGGTTCGTGGCCGTTGACTGCAGTACGGAATCGAGCAAATCGCATTCTCGCAGCATGTCCATTTGTGATAGGCTGGAGAAGAACAGGGTCTGAAGCAACTTGGTTCCAGTCGATCTAGATAACAGTGAGAAAGAGGCTTGGCGAAAGCTGTGATGCAACTTACGTCCTTGAGGTTCTTCTGGTTCAAAATGGCCAGAAGAAATCGAGCCATGGCGTTCTCGCTGTTGGGAGTCATGGTGAAGATGTGCGGGGAAGTTGATGAATTAGGATGAACGAGACGAGGATGTATAGTCTGGCACGAGGCTGCGAGAGCAGGCAAGAGAGGAGAGGGGCCGAGTTATATATGAACTAGGCAGCTAGGGGTGCCTCAGCCGGGGTGTGCGAAGCAAACAGTGGCTCGGGATGGTGGAGTCGGATTTGAATTGTGTGAATCAGCGTGAAGATCGGTGCATTTGGGTTAGGCAGGTGTTGGGCAACGAGGCGGAACAAAGTCGAGCATCGGTTGTGGATGGGTCAGCCGAGATGGAAGGATAGATGATGGAGGGTTGAAACGGTGAAGTGTTGGCCAGCAGGGGAAAACCACCAGAAGAATGGTGAGGCGAGCGAGGAGAGGCCGGGAAAGGGCCTTTTTATGTCGGAGGGATGCTGGGGTAGTGGGATGAAAGGTGGGAGGGAGCAAGGGGAGAGAGTGATAAAATAGGTAATCGGACTACGGAAGAAGGAAAAAGCTTCAAATCCAAAAAGGGGACACATGCATTATATGGGAGCACGCCTGCCTCTTCTGCCGCCGCTATTCGGAAACCTCCTCATGGCCTTGTGGGGGAAACCACAGGGATCCGTGGGCCTTTCCAGGGACAGTGCGGACAATATTCGAAGCACCCCAGTGCCGTACAGGGCCTAGGCCGCTGCAAACACCCTCGAGCCGTCATCCCACCTGCATGTGTCTGAGGCGTATGGCGATAATGGCCGTGGTTGCCTGGTGCTACTGGCATTGTTGGCTTTGGAGGGAACTGGAGATCCCTCCCAGCATTGGCAAATGGGGCGCGACGAGGGGCTGCGGGCGCGGACACCGCGTAAAGTGGTTACGCCCCCGCCGCTAAACCCACTAAAAAATGGCACCAGACACCGCCAGACCTCCCCAAAGCGCAGCTAAGTGCCACCCACACGAGGGCCCATGCTTCCGTGGGCCCACTAAGTGTCCCTTGCCGCTCCCTAAACGCTGTCTGCTGCAACCACTACAGCGGCTCGCCGCAGGTCTGCAGCGCTTCAAATCTCAATGCAATCCGAGGCAAACGCCCATTGTTGAGCAATTGAGACACGGCCAGACTCAATCTCTTTAATGGAAACACAGTCACAGCAATGGAATGGAGAATCCCCGGAATTGTCTGATTCTGCCTGCAACGCTGCGGGCTTCTCCACACAGTATCTGCGTCTTCTGAGAATCCGTCTCTCAATTGCGCCGACGATGATGGGGAACAAGATTTTTCTTTTCCCATGGCAGCATCGCATCGCCGAACCAAGGCTTGCTGCTGACAGGGATGGCAAAGCTTGGAATGGGGTGAAACTAGGTGTGACTCATTCGTGGACCACAGACGAATTAGCTACATGTACGGCTTGGCCTTGAGCGCTCCTACGACAGGGGAAAGGAGGGAGGGTGTGGGCAGCGTTGGGAGTCAAGCGGCGATATGGCGCACATGGCCTCGTGCTGCAGCTTGCCGGCTCCTCCGCTATTCATTGGCCCAGCTTATTTCGGGCTGCGCAATTGGGAATTACAACAGGAAAATAAGCCGTCAGCTCTATTTTTCGGCCATCGCAAGGTTCCAGAGGCAAACAAGCCTGCGCCTGGCCGGCTGGGATAAGGGCGTGATGCAAGCCCATCACCATTACAAGCTGCCTCAATTGCGAGGAGAAAAGAGGCAACGTACGCAAGGACCCAAGTCTGATGATACGCTAAGTACGTCTCAAGAATGAAGAGATTGCGCCATGCAGCCGATCCGCCGAAATTTTCTTCTGATCCTCAGCTGAGGAGGGGTGGCCCTCGGCCATGATGAATGGACTGCCGTCCGAGAATCATAGGGCATATTGGCATCAACCAGCAAGTAGCAATTCGGGCATCAGAAACGGCCGGAGATCCGGGAAAATTTGTATATCCCCAAAGTGGCAAAGAAACACGCATTGGGACGCATCACGGCCGCATCTATGGTGGCCGCATGAGCTCCAGGCCATGATGGTCGTCATGGAGGGGATGAGATGAAGTGGTGGGAGACGCGACGGACGCGAAGCCCGGTGGGACCTGTGATGCCTAGCGGCCCACGACTTTTCCACGGGTGCACGTGAGACTCGTAAAGTGAGAATAAATGGGGCGGAGCACTCAAGACCAAGAGCGGGGATATTAGAGGAGCATCCGTGTCCAGGGAGGGTTAAGGGGGCCCTGGCGTCCTCCCTTACACTGGCGGAATGATGTTGCACTGACGAGTCACCGTCGTCATACCGCTGCCCGCACCGTTTCGCTTCCGTTTTCAAACCGTGTATTATGGATCGCAAATGGCAAGCTTGTCTTTGGCTCGCGCTCTGACGCCTTGATATTGCTGGCGTCGTCCGCCGGTTAATCCCTGGTCTACCCTCGGCTAAGTCAAAGCATCTTGGCTGGGAAAGTAAAACCAAATCCAATATTCCCGTGTCGGATGCGTGCAAATCGCCGTCTTTTTTTTGGTGCGGGATCAATTGCATGAATCACAGCCTGACATGCTCTCTGCAGCCCGGTTAGAAGCTGCTGGAACTGCAACTTTCCAAGGCGAAGCAAGAATGGTGCAACCGGAAACTCGGCTCGACACTTTTTCCGCTGCCCGGATCCTCTCCGGTCAAGGCCCGCTCGGACCACTTTGCGCCTCATTGTCCCCAACCTCTCACCCGGCGGGCGACCTTAGCTGTTCTCACTACCAATTTTCCCATTGAACCAGTCGTCGACTTAACAGCTTCTAACCTCGTGCCGTCTCGGGTTTCGCCCATCTCGCCAACTCTCGTCCCCACCAGCCTCCATCGAGATGAACCACAAGAATTGGAATGACAGGGCAGACAAAGACCTGTTCTTTACTATTCTTTCCGTCAAAAACATTGGTGTCATCAGCGGAGCAGAATGGACCACCATTGGCAATCACATGAGAGCCTTGGGCTATGGATTCACCAATGAGGGATGCCGGTAAGTCAGCTTGGCGCCTCTGGGTTATCAGTGTACCTTGTTTATTATCATTTTGAGAGCTGGATTTCTTTCAGCTCTTGCTTCATATCGAGATTTAATCTTGAAAAGCTGTGTTGAACTTGGGAATACGCTGGACGCATTCCGAGCCTTCTCCGGCTGTCGCTCTTCACATATATAGTTTTCTTTCAATACCATCAACCTACCTATGCACACCATCACGTCTAGCCTATAATGATACGCATCCAACTTATTCCCCATTAACCTCCTCACTAACTTTAACTTAGTCAACACTTCCAAGGCCTTCGCCGGGCTCAGAACAAGGCTGATGTGAACGGCTCTCCAGAGAGTGCGCGAAGGGTTGATCCAACTCTAAACCCCATCACGCGTCGTCCTGGCCCTGGTCGAGGTCGACCCAGAAAGCAACCCATTGCCCCTGTTGAGGATACAACTGTGCCTCCTGTCGCTGGCGTCCACATTCCCTCTGCCCAGGCCCCTATCATGACTATTCCCAATGCGCCTGGCATGCCTGATCCAAATCACCCTGGTGCTCATGTCCCTGGCGAACCCATATCCATGGTCCCTATGCCTCCTCATGGGCCTTCATCTGCTCTCACTCACGGCTTGCCCGGTGATGCAGTTACAGACTCGTTATCTGCGCCCCCTATGACGTTCCCCAGCCCCCCTCATGCTTCCGAATTATCCCACGACACATCCCATATGCACGCGCTCACAAGCCCTCAACAAGGGCAAAACCCCCAGCATCAACCTCAGCCCCAAGAGATATCCCTTCACCAATCAACAGTTGAAACCCCCATAGACCCCGAAAGCGGATCTGTTGCGCCTTCCGACTCCTTAACTCGAGATTCAACTCACCTTGACGCAGATAGTGAGGAGCCAGACCCAAAGCGAGCGCGCCTTGCATCCCCAGACACAGACAAAGAGGTCTTAGATGATGAAGCTGTCCTTGCGCTAGCCGCACATAGCGGCTCTGCGGACCCATTTCCCCCTGAGTACGTTCGGCGTTCAACCCACCCTGATCCAAAAGTCTCTAATTTGTTCTAGTTTTACGTACGGAGAGGCATAGTTCGCCAATCTTAGATCATGGCAATATTGAACGGTGGAAAATGGAGAATTTTGATTCATATACATGACTTGCTCTTACTGTAACAGTCAGTCGAGCATGGAACAACGAAGCCCATATGGCTTCCTTTTTTCTATGATATTCTCGGAGTATTTAGGGCATGGTTTGGTATCTTAGTTGCACGAACAGCGTGTATCTTTTTTTTATGGAGTTGGAGAGCCGGGAAATGAAGCAGCGAATTGAATGGATGGTCTTGGAATGAGCTATTGTTTTAAGCGTGGGTTGGATAGAAACAATCAACTGATTGGCACTGGCAAATAGACCAGGCGACAAACATTTTGAGCTTTCAACTTCCCGTTTCTCACACTCATCGCTCGTCACCTATTTATTTGCGCTCCTCGCTTCGCCAGCTCTCATCTTCATCCTTCAGCTCCCCCGACCACACACCTTTGGTTCCAGAATAAAGCCACTGATCAGATATATCGACTCCCCGCCTCACGAATACGATCACTTGCATTCACGATGCCTCCAAAGTCAGGGTTTACTGCTTGGGACAACCCTGAGTTTCTGATGGAGATGGGTGTTGCCCTTTTTGTGACTGCGCAGAGCGCCGGAGGCCTGAACCAAAACGCGCGTGATGCCATCGCCAGTTATCTGCAGGAGCAAGGACACAACACCACCTGGGAGGCGATTCGGTATGTTACAGAAATCTCTTTATGTTTTTGCGTGTTTGGAATTTCGTTCATGCTTCTGTTTTCCGAATTTTCAGTTGTGTTTGGGTGCAACTTCGATGGGTTGGTTTGGCCCGCAGCTGGCGACCAAACATGTTGTCTGTATCTTGAGCCTCAAGAATCAATGGCAACCCACTGGGCAAGATCCACCGTTGGAAACAACAAACACCTGCTGCCTAAGCTACACCCTAATCCTTCACGCGTTTATCTGCCTCTGCCCCTCTCCACATCCACCCTCATCTTGAACTGGTTCATCAAGGCACAATTTTCCTCGCTACACTGCAAGCACTTTTGACAATTCATTTCCTATCACACACACGCAATGGCTGGTCGTCAGACCATGAAATGGGACGCCGGTGTCCACGAAGACATTCTCATCTGCCTGTTTCAACATCTCAAACTGGGAACCCAAGATTGGGCCAATGTTATGAAAGACCTCCAAGATTTGGGCTATTCATTCTCAGAGTCTGCTCTTCGGTATGCCAACCATTTTATTCCCTGGATCGAAATTTACATATATTGTTGTCTCCCTGCATTTTATTTGCTGCCTGGGTAGTTCGCGCAGCTTGTTTGTTTACTTTGCTTCACTACCTATTTATTCCCCCCCACTCCCACTCGCGATCCCTAACTCTTACACACCTGCAACCTATTCGCACACAGAATTGAAACCAATACTCCTTCCTCTGCTTATTTTGCTTTGATCCTTCAACATTCCTCTGTTCATCCGTCATCATGTCTGCGAAACCATCTCGTGGCTGGGATCATGGTTCACATGGCGACCTTCTCCTAGCCTTTATTGAGGCATCCAACCCAAACAAAGGTGTCATCACCAATGTGACGGACAAAATGCGAGAGATGGGCTATTCCTACTCATTTGATGCTGTCAAGTACTTGCCCCTTTATTCGTGCTTCACCGTACAACTACTGGTGTCCTTGAGAATGATGCTAACTGATCACCCTAGCCAGCATGTTCAGAAGCTTCGCCGAACTCGAGACACTTCTGGCATTCAGGCTGCCGTTGGAGGAGGTTCCGCCAACATTACCCCCCGAAAGCCAGCGACTCCCCGAAAGCGTGCCACCCCAGCCAAGAAGGGCAAGGCCGCGGCCGTCGCCGATGATGACACCGAGGACGAGAAGCTGAAACTCAAGCGCGAGGCTGACTCGGACGAGGAGATCTGCACTCCCACAGTCAAGCGTGCCAAGAAGACGATGGTCAAGTCAGTAATATGATGACATGATTCTTTTCAAAACCCTTACTAATATGCGTGTTCATTTATAGGACCGAGCTGGAGGAGGAGAACTATGACCAGGAAATTTCGGGCGAGCTTTAGTTTCCCTTCGTGGTAGTTGACCAATCGGCAACCCAATTGAAGATGGTTTGGGTGATATGGTTTTTAAAGGCTACCAGAAAATTGCAGGAGAAAATTACGGACAAGGACTAGGTTAGGAATTTTGTGTGAGCAAAACACAATCAGACGATTCTTGATTTTCGTTCAAGATCTCAATAAATCACCACAACGGGTGTTTCTAGCCTATATTCTAGTTGCTCGCGGAAACTTCATGGATGTGATGGTGGAAAAGAAAGCTGAGGATTTTAAGAGGTCTAGTGTGTACTGAATTTGGTTTTCTTAAATGGAGGAACCCAAGCAAACGATAGTGACTGTGGTGCGCAGTGAATGGTCACGCAGCCCCGAGTTCGCTACGCTTTCTCTCATCTCCTGGCAACCGGCAAGGAGCAAACACTTTTGGCGCCAGTCTTTCGGCTGCCCAGATACTTAAGTCAGTTAAATCGCAGT
Source organism: Calonectria hawksworthii (assembly GCA_020975415.1). NCBI lineage: Eukaryota > Fungi > Ascomycota > Sordariomycetes > Hypocreales > Nectriaceae > Calonectria > Calonectria hawksworthii. The sequence goes on along the minus strand of JAHXZK010000005.1, from coordinate 648,619 downwards.
TTGCTGATGTTTGCCTCTAACATTTCATCCATTCCCCTAAAACCTAGTGTTGGGCTCTACCTCTCTTTCATCCCCCCTCATCTCAACTTTGTTCTTCTACCTCTTACTCACTACCATCGACATTTTGCAAGCAGCAGCGTGGAAGAGCATATTCCCTTATTTATCCCTTTGCTATTTATCTCCCTCTTTCAACCACCTTATCCCAGTCCCAATCGACCAACATGCCTGCCGTTGAGAAGAAGTGGGATTCCAACGCTGAGCGTGACCTCTGCCTCGCCATCATCATGGGCAACCAAGACGGCGAGCGCATGCGACACAACTGGCCCGGGGTTCACACCATCATGTCCAACCTTGGATACAAGTTCACCAAGGATGCCATCTCGTAAGTTGCTTAGTGAATCTTCATCCCGCACACCTCCCCGCGTGAAGCTCTCCGAAAACTGACCTCCCCCTTAACAGCCAACACTTCACCAAGACCGTCATGCGAGAGTTCAAAGCCCGCCACGGTGACGAAATCGGCAAGGCTGGCGGTGGCGGAAGTGGCAGCGGCAGCGGCAGCACTACCGTGACCCCCAAGAAGGTTGCAACTCCACGCAAGCGCGCCACCCCGGCCAAGGCCAAAAAGTCCAAGGCCATAGTCGGGCCAGAGGATGAGGACATGGACGACGACGTCCTCGAAACCCCCACCAAGAAGGCCAAGACCGACAAGGGCATGGTCAAGACCGAAGAGGACGCTGGTTTCGCTGGGCGCGAGCGAAGGTACGAGCTTGGCGCTGGCATAGTTTGGAAGTTGTCTTCTGACGCATCTACTAACAATCTCGGCAGCGTTACCGTCGCTGGTATGAACCACGACGAGAAGTTTGAGGATTGGGTCAACGAGGACGACCACTCCGTTTAGCGACATGTCCGCTCATGTTTTGATACCATCTCCCGGGGACCGCCCGGGCGAGTATCGAGGTCGAAGGAATTGCCAGTGAGGAATAGAGCGTCCAGGTGCCGAGGCAGAGGGATTTCTGCCTAGATGAATCTGAAGAGTCAAGTAGACATCAACATGAGAGAGATAAAGAAGTCTTCCGATCATAAATCATGTTCCATATCATTTTCATTGTGCATCGTAATCATTTCACACCGATCCGGGTTCAAAACTAATCGACCTAGAACTAGACTAATTTCATTCTTGAAACCCCAAGTATGTTCCAGACTCTCACCAACCCCAACGAGAGCTATTTTTGTCATGTTCCCGGTGTCCATTTTGTTGCAATCACCTTGAAATCGTTGGATGCTATCATTCTCAAGTCAACCTACCCAGACATGATCATGCCCCCTAATGCTCCTGAACGCCGCTTAAACCTGCAAGACCAATGCCTTTATCGGGGTCGTCGACCATCCAATCGATTTCCCTCACCTGTTCCCTTCTTTTCGGGTGCTTTGGACTTGTCCTCTCCGTCTCCCTTTCTCTTGACGGCCCCACGGAGAGTTTGACCTTGTCCAGCAAAGTGAGGCCGGTTGGCGTTCTCCTTCTCCTTCTCCTTGTCTGCCTCCGTCTTGACTGGCTTGATCTCGTATCCGAAAAACAACTTGTTTGGTGGCAAGCGCAGGGCAGCAGGCGCACCCGTTCGTCGCTTCGGCAGTCCAGGAATTTCCACACTGGGTTGCACTGGAGTCGAGGGCTTGGGAGTTGAGTTCTTGCTGCCTTTCTTCACTAGCCGCTGACCTTCACCAAGAAAGTTTGTGATGTTACTCGTGACCGAAGGGGCAATGGCGTTATAGTTGATAGCCTGGGCCATAGTGCCCTGGCTATGGAGTAGGCCACCTGCGGGGGGGCCGCCACCGCGTGCGCTTCGAGGAGTGCTCGTGCCACTCTTTCGCTCAGGCTCAACATAGCCTACAGGAGGAGCGAAATCGACGGAAACATCTGTCTCAATCATACTGACACCCATCTTCTCTGTCTCTGGCTTGACGTCTAGAACGGCAACATGGTACACCTCGTCGTTGTACTCGAAGTTGAAGATGTCGCCTTTTGTCAGAGTAGCAAAATTGCGGAAGGCCTTTTCCAAGACAGCCTTCGGGTCGCTAATATCAAGGAAGTTCACGGACTGGGGTTGAAGTTTGACCATTTTAGCAAGTTCGAGTGAGGTCGTTCGGATCTGGATCATATCACCGACATCCATGCCCAATGTCTGCATCATCTGTGATTTGTCAGTACCCATCCCAAGGAAAAGTTCATATCATGAAGTCGCATACCCAATGGGGGATATAGGCACGCCCCTCCTCGGCGATAAACTCCAACACACCAGCATGAGAATGCTTCCCCTTCTCGCCGTTGATCAACTCCATCAGCAAAGGCCACTGGACATGTAGCTTGGACACCTTGTCGAGAGCGGAGGGAGGCAGAATAATTTTGGAGCCGTAGTTGAGTTCTGGTCGATCGGAACCGGGAGCCATGATAACGGGGTAGCATCGATAGTACTCGTCAAAGCGTTGCACGATAGGTCGTCGTCCATGGCGAGCCATGTTGTAGTGGTCCGGGTTGGACGGGTCGAACCCGCCGCCGCCGCCAAAGCCCGAATACTATGAACCGGAGTGTTAGCAAGAGGGAGGCTAACATCTATGATCGGGTCGCTGTGACAAACCATGGTGAGAGCGACGAATGCGTTTGAGTAAGATCTTAAGGCACCGCGGGGTGGGTGATGTTCGATGTCGAGGCTAGCGGTCAAGGTTGGCTGTGGCTTGTGCAAGACTCGAAGAAGAACGCAGGATTTCGGACTAAATAGTCTTCAAAAGTGGTGATATGATCAAGGGGGGTGGTGCTGTCAGCCAAAGCTATGTGGCTGTACGGCGGTTGTTGGAGAGAGGTTCAACGTTGCAGGGCGAAGTTGTCTTCGGACGATGTCTACGTGGGGCCGGCCTGGTGGAGGCGGCAAAGGCAGCTCTGGGATGACGCAGTGCGTTGAGGTTCACAGGGCCTGGGAGCATGCACTACAGTGAGTTACCGCCTAAAAAAAAACGGACCTAAGCAAGATTGGTCCAACCAGCATCGCGCATTCGCGACAGCCAACATCCAAGCTTCCTGACGCAAACCTAGCTTCAACACCAGGCTTGAATGCGCCTGGGAATTTTCGCGCCCGCGCCTCTGATTCTTGTTTTGATTCAACAACGCGTCGCCTTCGCTACTGATACCTTCCTGATTGACACAGAATCATGGCCTCCCGACACTCCGCGGCGCGGCCCAAAAGGGCGGGCGAGAACTTTGCGCGTACCCACCACAACGACGACGAAACCGAGAACAAGCGAGTCAAGTTCGATCTTCGCAATCCCTCAGCCTTGGCTCCTGACGCTCGAGAAGACGACTCGATTCTCGATGCCGACGTGATTGGTCGCTCCGGCTCTACCAAACGAGGTGCTGTCAACATTGATGGCTACGATAGCGACTCGGACAACGAGAACTTCAATGCTCGCGCCCAGAGTCGAAAGAAAGGCGACGTGAATATTCTAGATCAGCTCGAAAACTACAACGCAAAGGATAATGATCCAGCTGGGAACGCGGCCGGCGACGACGATGACGACGACGACATGTTTGCGGCCGATGATGATGATGAAAAGAAGGAGGAGCGTACTGAAAATGAAGATTTCGACAAGTTTGGTCGCAAGAAGAAGGATGTGCGCTTTCTTGATATTGATCAAATCGAGGGACAAGATCAAGTTAGTAAAGATGGAGGGCAGATTCGTCTGGACGAAAGAGGAAGCAGCGACGACGAAGATGAAGTCGACCTAGCTATCCAAGAAGAAGGCGTCGATGAAGAAGTTGGTGCAGGCGGTCTCAAGAGGAATGCCCCCAAAGTAGAGGCCTTTAACCTGAAGCAAGAGATGGAAGAGGGCCAGTTCGACCAGAATGGCAACTACGTACGGAAAGCGGGAGATCCCGATGCGGTTCACGACAACTGGTTGGATGGCCTCAGCAAAAAGGATATGAAAAAAGCGGCGGCGGCGCATGAGAAGCGAGAGGTGGAAGCGCGTCAGCAACGGATGCAGGACGACGAGCTGTTGGTGTCAGACCTACTCAAAACACTGATCCTTCAGTTAGAGAAGACGGAGACGCCACTTGAGGCGCTGGCTAGACTCGGCAAAAGCCAGGCCAAGACGAAAAAGGTTCCGAAGTGGAAGCTCAAGAAGAAGAACAAGGATGCCGAGGGTATGGAGGTGGATACCGAAAACACCGAGGACCCAGAACAGAAGCGAATAAAGGAAGCGATCAACGCCATCACAGAGGCCGCCGACAAGCTACTAAGCCGAGACCACGAAGACATTTACGACCAGGAACGGGAATTGCTTGTCCGGGAATATCGCAGAGAAACCGGGGAGGAATGGGTCGAACCGGAACCTGAGCAGGCTAGTGCCGATGGACAGCAACAACAACAAGATGATGCGGTGAAGGCGGGAACCATGTGGGAATTCCGGTGGGCGGATGGACGTGATGGAGGCGCCAAACAGGGACCATACGACGGGGCTACGATGAAGGCCTGGCAGGATGCCGGGTATTTTGCAGAAGGGTCGGTCGAGTTCCGAGCTGTGGAGGAGGGGCAAGAGTGGACGCCGCGAGTAGGCGCCTTTGTATGAAGGCCACGAGACCACCCCCAGAGCCCAGGTAACCGACGGTGCGGGCGCGGAAGAGGGATTGGAGGGGATTGGCCCGGGGTTTGAATGTCCGGGAACGGTGTAACAGTTCCAATGGTGTCTATTCTTGGGACATGGGCCCTGGGCGACCCGTTGATCATGGGTGCTCGGTCAAACAGGTGTATGTGTATACAAGCACGTACGGTCAAGAGGCACAGCGGCTGAAGCAGGACAGGATCTAGAAACGCGACAATAGGCGGCGTGTGGAGCCGGCGGCGTCAAAAAAGCCCACAGAACAAGGACGCGGAGTGAATGCATGACACAATAGCTGCTACCCCTTGGACGGGCGTTGGGCGGCTTGGGTGCAGACAAGGTCACGATGCTGCATGATGGTGCCGCGGGAGGACCCTCGTGGACGACGAGGGGTGGAAGCTAAGAGCCGACAAGGTGGCACCAGCGGGCACTTAGTCGCCATCTTGTTCCTGGGGATCCCGATCCGCGCCGGGGGCGGGCGTGGCCGGGCAAGGCCGGGCGAGGGGGAGGAGGCTGAGAAGCCGGGGAAAGGCTGGACGACAAGCCTCATAGGTGAAGCCTCGTGCCGACCCCAAGTCCGTGACCCGTGATGCTCCGGGTGGTGGAGCTCCGTAGCCGAGCGCTTCCCGGGAAGCGGGCTGAATCGGAAAAGTCGACAGGGATGAGATGGATCGAATAGGACTGGAGGGCTGAGTTGATTGGGGAAAGAAGCATAAGCGTCGTCTTGTAACTACTAATTCGGATGTATTAACCTTGGACTATGTGTCAAGGCGTGTAAGTCGAGGCCCGAAACGTAACAAATGGTCGGCAATGAGAGGTCACGCTTCGTCATCACTAACCCACTAGACGGGCTATCGATGCAACGTAAGTTCTGTGTCGGAACCAAAAAAAAAAAAAAAGTGAATTGAAAGAGAGAACAAAAAAAAATGGTGCAGTAATGAAACCGAATAAAAAAAAAGATTGACAAGGGAGGGGGGGTGTATACGTGGCGACCAGGGAATTGAAGTCAGTATGGGACCCGAATCGGTCAGGGGAGGTGAGGTGAGGTGAAGTCGTGCCAGATCAGGTCAGATCTCAGGTGAGGATTTCGGTGAGATTGGCATGAGGCCATGGGCAAAGCCACGGGCCAGGATGCATGTAAGGGGGGGGAATTCGATCTGTGTGGCTAGGGGAGGGCTTAAAAGAAACCACGCCAGATAAACGAATGGGCTGAGATTCGGTTCTGCGTGCTAAGGGGGGTTTTATGGTTTTGCGCAGAAAAGCATGAACTGATTCGAGAGAGATTTGTCACCCCCAAAGCCCAGGGCTGCGAATGCAGTCAAGTCAAACTGGAGCCCGCGCCCGGACAACGGGCCGACGCAGGGCCGGATTCGCTTGATGGGTTGCTTTTCTCTGTCCATTTTGTCGATTTCTCAGCAGACTGGGAGGCGAGCATGAAGAGTCATAGTCTTAGAGCACGGGATAATTGTTGTAATTCGCCTCACTTTCTTTTTTGGTATCATCATCATCATCACCGTCATCATCATGGTTGCCTCGATCCCAAGCCCACCCCTCCCCCGCTCACGGTGACCCCGTTGACATTAGGAATCATGTTACCGGTGAGGGAGAGGAGCTAATCATGGGGAATGCGTCTTTTGGGCCAATTACGAGCACACCCAACACAACACCCACGTTTGTTGAACGGTGATCAAGAAGAGGGACAGAGAGAAAAAAAATTACGCTCCGCTAGTAAATCATTGTCAAACGGGCCCCTCACCTGCCCGGTAACAGCTATGTATAGCTAAGGTAAACCTGGAGCTTGGGCTGAAGCGGAATTGCTAAAACTGGCAAGACGGAGCCACACCTTGATTTAGCTCACGCGTCAATTTTTTTTTTGTTGAAGGCGAGGCGCGGCAAAGCAAGGTGAGTAAGAGAGAGGAGAGGGTGAGCGTTTGAAAGCGAGGGTCTCTTTAGCCTTGCTTGCCAACCTCGTCGTAGTCGTAGTCGCCGAGAGAACGACATCGATGCTAGCCCCGCTGCTCATCACTTTGCCATCGCGTAAAAAGGCGCAACGTGGACGAGGCAGGCTAGATCGAGATAGGCCAGCTCCAAAAAACCGTACTAAGAAAAAAGAGATACGCGTTACAGGCCATCATTTTCTCGTACGTATAACAATAAATAACGAGGCAGGGAAAAACGTAAAACGATTCCCAATTTTAATATCCCATCAGTCGGCGGCAAACACGGGATTAGGTAGGTAGTATTCGGTGGTTTTACAATTGGATAGAATTTTTTTTCTTGTAAACAAGCCAAACCAAAATTGATAAAAGAAAAAAAAGAGGCTTTTTTGCCCATGCTGTCCAATGTCTCTCATCTGTTTTGCTGGGCCTTATTTCTCTCACCCCCCATTGGACACGTAAGAGATGTGACTGTACGGATTGCCCGGAATGATAAGTTAGTTGAGACGGGAAGGCGAGCGATCCCGTTGAGAACGGCCGCGGCCGGCGCGGGAAGAAGGCCATGAAAGCAAGAAACCCGTGCGTGCGAGTGAGAGAGCACAGACACGAACGAAACTAGACGGTCAGCAAGGAAGCGTAGTTAGTGTTAGTCACAGACATTCTGCCCGAGATCTGTGTTGACCGACGTATCGGAGCACCAAACATCACGGCATGGCACCAGTCGGCGTGGGTTCCGGAGCTCGTGAGGGCATGGCGCAAGCATGGAACACGGAGAGCATGGGGGGAGCTTTGGCAGCAACAGATTTGCCTGCGTACCGCACGTTAGAGCATATGGGGCGTTTGGCGGCGGCGGGCAGCGGCAGCATGGCAGATGCAAGCAGGGGGTTCAGAAATCTCTGGGACGATTCTACTGGGCCGATAAGTCAATGGTCTTTTTTTTTTTTCCTGTCCTCATGTTGCTCTTCTGTTACGGTGAGACACATCGGGCTTGTGTTGCATGTTGCATGTTGTGTTGCATGTTGGAGCTATCTTTTTGTTTTTCCCTTTTCCCCCTCAACGGGGACCTCAAGGTCGTGATTGATTCACAATGCACCGTGATGATATCAGAGGAAAGTAAACGGGCCAATGCCGGCGCATTCCACAGCCACAGCCACCATTGGAGCTTGGGGTCTCGTTGTCGCGAGCTCTCACACACATTCTCTCTCAACGAGATATGACAGGGTGGGAGGGGAACTGGGGGGCTTGCTGGCAAGGCGCCAAGCGAAAGGGGGTACCTGTCGTCACGGTAGCGCGACAGTGGGCAGGGCAGTACCTGGGTAGGTTGGCTTGTTCATGAGAAACACCCCACCATTGTCCCGCCCAGTGACGCTTGGGGGGGCAGAGGAGGGGCAATCCATGGGCCATGCACATGGGAGTCGAGATGCTTGCCTTTCTGCGAGGGATGCGAGGGGCGGAAGGGGGGAGGGGGGGAGGCGAGGTGAACGACAAAGCGAACGATGAGTATTGATGAGTGTCGTGACTTTTTTTTTTTTAATTTGGACTCATACGAGGGGAGGGGGCGGCCAACCCGGATGACAAGCCATGATGGGCGTTTTGTTGGCGAGCCAGCCGGGTTGGTTTAGGGCAAAGGGCAGCTAGAGGGCATTGCGACGACGGATGAGCGGGATGGTGGATGGAGGGAATGGATGAATGGACTGACGTTGACGTCGACCTTGTTGAGTTACAATGCACCGCAGCTAAATTTTCATGTGTATGTATGTACACCGCGTTCATATCTGGTGCTGATGCATATGCCGAGCATGATCTGAGGAACAAAGCAGAAAAAAAGAATTGGCCGCTGTCATGGATTCGGCACAATTCCCCGAGGTACAACAGTCGTCAACGCTCAGCTGCAAAGAAATCTCGGATGGCCCTTACGTAGGCAGATTTCCCATCATCAGAACAGAAATCATGATGATATGTCCCTCACACCCTCAGCCGATCCAATCTACACACTCACCCAGCGGTCCGTTGCCCCTCCTCATCCCTGCGCCATCCCTCACCTCCCCTCCCCCCATGTCGCATGCCCCATGCCCATGCTGCTCCTTCCCTGGCCTAGGTCGGCCCTGCGCTGGATGGAGCTTGTGCTCGCCACTTTCATACCCCTCCCCCCACTTCACTCCCTCTCCATGACTTCCAAGGGCCCTGCCCCTCCTTTACGGCGAGCTCGCCCCACTTCCCAGCTCAGAAAGCAACAGCTTTGCTCCGTGAATGTGCTCAGGAAGAGGCCATGTACCGTGCCCAAATTGACCAGTAGCAGCCTCGAGTTGGCCCAGTCCCGGCTGCTGCGGTGGGACGTGGTACATCCAGCTCCTCTCCCTTCCGCGCCTTCGCGTTGACGAGCAAACAACATAAATTACCCCACCCCCTCACTGAGCCTCACCTTGCTTCTTTGTTCTCCTCCGTTCACCATCACTTCTTCCTCAATCACTCAAAGATTCTTTCTCAACTACTCAAAATGGCTCCCATCAAGGTCGGCATCAACGGTTTCGGTCGTATTGGCCGAATCGTTTTCCGCAACTCCGTCGAGCTCCCCGATATCGAGGTCGTCGCTGTCAACGACCCCTTCATCGAGCCTCACTACGCTGTAAGTTTCCTCCTCATCCTCCTCCTCTTCCTCAACCAGTCTTCTTCTCGAAGTATACACCCGCCGATGCGATCCCCGAGCAACCCGAACCTATACACATCCCCCTGTCTCTAAATCACATCATACCACCACCGAGCCTCCCATCTGGCGCCACCCACGCCATGGCTCGACCACATATTCCATACACGCTAGCGAGCTTGGTTCTCAAAGCCAGTCATGATATGATATGATGATGGCTGCAAGAACAATGGCTTCCGTTTTTGTGCACCACCCTCCCGCTCCCCTCTCAAAAACACAAACCATCCATTTAACCAACCCACTCAAGAGGTTTGACGCTGACATAATCTTCCCATATCACAGGAGTACATGCTCAAGTATGACTCTTCCCACGGTACCTTCAAGGGTGACGTCTCCAACGACGGCAAGGACCTCATCGTGAACGGCAAGAAGGTCAAGTTCTTCACCGAGCGTGACCCCTCCGCCATCCCCTGGGGTGAGACCGGCGCCGAGTACGTTGTCGAGTCCACTGGTGTCTTCACCACCATCGAGAAGGCCTCCGCCCATCTCAAGGGTGGCGCCAAGCGCGTCATCATCTCTGCTCCCTCCGCTGATGCCCCCATGTTCGTCATGGGTGTCAACCACGAGAAGTACGACGGCAAGCCCCAGGTTATCTCCAACGCCTCTTGCACCACCAACTGCTTGGCTCCCCTCGCCAAGGTTCTCAACGACAAGTACGGTATCGTTGAGGGTCTCATGACCACTGTCCACTCCTACACTGCTACCCAGAAGACCGTCGATGGTCCCTCCGCCAAGGACTGGCGAGGTGGCCGTGGTGCTGCCCAGAACATCATTCCCAGCAGCACTGGTGCCGCCAAGGCTGTCGGCAAGGTCATTCCTGAGCTCAACGGCAAGCTCACCGGCATGTCCATGCGTGTCCCCACCGCCAACGTCTCCGTTGTCGATCTTACTGTCCGCCTTGAGAAGCCTGCTTCTTACGACGACATCAAGGCCACCGTCAAGGCTGCTGCCGAGGGCGAGCTCAAGGGTTAGTTCTTTCTTCTGGCATTCCTACTTCTGTATTACAGCCAACTAACAAGCATTCTAGGTGTTCTGGCCTACACTGAGGACGACGTTGTCTCCTCTGACCTGAACGGCAACCCCAACTCCTCCATCTTCGATGCCAAGGCCGGTATCTCCCTCAACGACAAGTTCGTCAAGGTTGTCAGCTGGTACGACAACGAGTGGGGCTACTCCCGCCGTGTCCTCGACCTCTTGGCCCACGTTGCCAAGGTTGACGGCGCCAACTAAGCGTAGATCGCTGAAGGGGCATAAAACTCTTATCCACGTATAGTAATGAAAAAAAAGTCTTCCATTAATGCATTATAATTGTTCCTATTTCGCGTGACTTGTTTGAACTTCGTTTCCGGTTACGTTTCGTATACCCTTAGTCATGTTGGCGAGTGAACAGAGATCACCCATTTTGGTGTAGACAGGGAGGATTTGGGATGAGGGAAGTTTGGACTATCGTCTTTCACATGGTACTGTTGTGCTAAGAGTTTTAACGTAATTTAGTCCTGGTTGGTAACTGAGGTCATTTTGTTGGAAAGCTTGATACCTGAATGTATCTGTTAGTGCTAACCCAACGTCTCCTTTGCACCATAAGACAATATTTGCAAGTTCAAGGTATAAATAGCTTTAGATAAACTTGACTGAAGGACCCCCTCAAATTGTTCGCCATTGTCTCGCCAATCCAGGCATAGTAATGTATTATCTCCCTTGCAACGGAGCAGATCAGCCAGCCAAGGCTTCTTCAGCTAGGCAAGGGTTTCGTCAATCACGGACTTGCCCAGAAGATACAAGCACTGCCCATTCTAGCACGACTATGAGAAGATGTATATTCCACATGCTGTGTTGGGAGCGATGCAAATTCTGGTGCCACAACAAGCTAAAATGACGCCTCAGTTTCCAGTAATTGGCTGCTTCTCGCTCCCGTCTCGCGGAGCCCCTCACATCGCCCGAGATGCTACTGGTGTTCGATCGGTGCGTGCTTAACGATAAAGTCGACGACCCCAAGAATCGAAGACTGCAGAGAACCTCCTGGTCGTTTGTATAGGTGATTGTGGCAATATGCGCCGATGCCGTGTCTTTGAACAACTAGGCGGCTGAATTACTTGGAGCCCAGCGATTAATTGAATGAAAAGTATTACTCAGAGTATGCATAAGAGTCAATAACGTCTTAAATCCCAATAATAGGGTTAAAAGGAAAGTATAGCAAAAACTTGATTTACGTCTTCACTCAATCTCAAGTATATGTCCCAGGGTTAGGGTTAGGGTTATGTTAAGTATGCAGCTACCCTTCTTCCCTCCGTGTCCTTCCCATCAGCATGACTATTAGCTCGGATTCATCGCCCTCTATAAGTGTCACAGTCTGCATGCCAGGGCGATGGTACGAGTGAAGGAAGAGGAGGCCCATACTTACCTGCATGAATTCATGATGTGGTGACGAGCAGCTTGAAGAGGTTTTTACGAATGGAAAGCGTAATGTGGTATTCGAATGCCACATAACTTCTAATGTTGCTGGGGTACAAGAAAGATGTCTCTGTTACGATCGACCAGCTACTCCCTGCTGGACAAACAGTTGCCCAGGTACCTAAAGACTACAGCCGATGGTTTCGGGCATGACCATGCAAACAGCATCGCTACAATGTGTTGCATTGATGTGGTCTAGAGTTGCCAGAAGCAGTATTCTCGTCAAAGACTCACAATCTTAGCCAGGACATGCCACATTTGTTTATGAAGGTAATATAATTTGTCTATGTTCGACCTATCTTTCCACTCGCGAGGTGGATTCGTCGCAGAGGCTTCAATATCTCCCTCCTTCCCCCTTCTCTTAAGCATTCAAGATGACGAACAAGGTCCCAAAACGCAATTCCAATGGTTTGCTTCGCATGTGATATAATTCAGTTCTTCCCGCCCATCCATCGACTCATTCACTCATGCTGCTCTTCCTCGCGCTCGCTCAGAATATTCTTCCCCTAGGTACGTGGCTGAGGTGTTTAAGCAAACTCGTCGTCGGCCTCCTCGATGGAGTTCTTGACGCGAACCAAGATGGTTGTCTTCCACTTGTCAAGCTTGCTCACTTGGTCATACTTGAACAGCTCATCTGAGAACTGCTCCTGGGACTTGGCCTCGATGGCTTCGCACAGTTTCACGAGCAATTGATGCTCGCGCTGACCGGCAAATGAGTTGTCCAGCTCGCGGTACTTTTCGAGAGCGCGCTGGGCAGCCACCAGGTCGCCACTGGCAAGGTGGCAGATACCAGCCTTCAGAAGGTAGTCCTTGACGCTGTATTTCATCAGGTTGTTGTTGATGGATACCTCAGCGACCTTTTCGTAATTCTCGATGGCCTTGTAGTAGTCACCATCGATGGCCGCAAGATCAGCGACCTTGAGCCAAAGCTTGTTGGCGAGGCTAATCAGAAAGTTGTGTCAGCCACGAATGCGCTTCCATAACCAACAATCCAAAATCCAAGAAGCAACTTACGCTGTGGCGTTATCTCCCTCATACCAACTAGCAGCAGCCTCATAACACTCGAGGGCAGCCTTGTTGTCGCCGAGATCCTGCTCGAACAGCTCTCCGAGGTTCTCCTTGTGGGAAGCAGCACGACGGAAGTTTCCCTTGGCGCAATAGCGTTCGATGGAAACGTTCAGGCAGCGGGCAGCAGCCTGAGGATCGTCCTTGCGGTAGGCCTTGAAGGCGTCGACGAGGGAGTTGGCGGCGTCATCGGGCTCCTTGAGGTTCTGGGTCTGGACCTGAGCGGCCTGCTCAAAGGCCTTTCCGGCTTCGATGTCTGTCGCGCAAAAGAGACGCCAGTTAGTCGCATGGTACCACAACCAAAGATAATACAAAATGATAAGGGTAAGACAGGAGGGGTTCGCGACATACTCTGCTTCTGCATCTTGAAGGCATTTGCGGCCTGGATGTAGAGGTCGGCGGCTTCCTGGTACTTATCCTCCCGGCCACCAAAGAAGCTGAAGCCGCCGCTGGCGCTCTGCAGCTGCTTCTGGGCCTGCGAAACGTGGTAAGTAATCGGACATGATTATTTCGGGCCAGCGAGGCGGGAATCTCAGAAAGCAGCCAAGGCCAAGCGGCAAGGCTCATGATGAGGAGGGCCCAAGGTGGGGGAGGGGTTGGAGGAAGCGGGAACGGACCTTTTGGAGGAGGGCGCGAGGGTCTTGGGCCATGGTTGCGACGGGGTCGTTGGTTTTGGGGGGATGCGATGAGGGCGTAAACCGAAGCGGCGCAGAGGCGACGGTGTTGTGTTTATGGATGGTGTCTCGAGAGACGTTGCTGGTTGCTTGCGGTCGAGAGCTTATGACGAAGAGCGCCGCCTGAGCCACATTGCAGAAAGTCCCCCCAGCCATGGTGGGGTAGCCTACCGCCAATGCGCAAGACGTCACCCCGGCTTCTGGGTGGCTTAGCCCGAAGTCTAGCGATGGGCCTGCTGTTCGCGCCCGCACAGCGCTGTAGGTTCCCCGTAGCGCCGTGCTTCGGGGCCTTGCAGCTCAACGTTGCAGGGATTGGACATTTTTATCACCAACACCAATATCAAGCGCCTTTCACATTCGAGCGGGAGCAGGCACATACACCACAATCTAGGCGCCGGCTTCAACCTCGGGCATCACAGTAGTTCTAGAATTATCATTGGCTACTTTGCATCCTTGCCGATACCCTCGCAATGGCGCTCTGTTCGTCCTGCCGGCTGGCTCTGCGTCATGCCATGACATCTCCAACCGCTCGCATCTCGCATCGCACAGCCACCCGATCTCTTGCAACCAAATCTACAGCCGCCGATATTCTCTCCAAGCCAACCTGGTCCGTCCGCAGCCTGCTCCCTTCGTCGCCCTCGTCGGCCCCTCCAGAGCGCATCACGCCCGCCCAGCTTCACCACCTTCTCCGCCTGTCTGCCCTGCCGGTGCCCAGCAGCCCCGAGGCTGAGGCCGCCATGATTGAGACGCTGCAAAGCCAGCTTCAGTTCGTCCGCGCCGTGCAGCGGGTCGACACGACGGGCGTTGAGCCCCTGCGCGCCATCCGCGACGAGACTCCCGAGGCCCGGGAGGAGAACGCACTCGGGCTGGCCGACCTCAAAGAGGTTCTCGAGCGTGAGACGCTCTTCGGGCACTACCAGCGACCCAAGAGGGTGCGAGAGAAGATTGAGTCAGAGGCCGAGAACTGGGACGCCCTGAGTACAGCATCGAGAACGGCGGGCAAGTATTTCGTGGTGCAGAGCGGAAGCAAGCAGGTTGAGGGCTCAGACTGAGTCTCCCCCACCATCACCCAACAACCTTTATTTTTTTTTTCCTTGTACAATACATGATGCTCATGTTAAAAACATAAACGAGACTAGATGAAGAGATATGCTGGAACCGTCGAAATGATGGATTTATACCCTTTATACATAATAAAAAAAAAGGTCATAGAAAAAAAGTCCTCAACGCTGGAATATCAGGATTGTATCTATCTGTAGTCATGATGCTTCGCTTGTTCTTGTTTGCATGTGAATGGTATATAGCCCAGCCCATCTCTCCCTTCCCGTCCTGTCCATGCCAACCAAAAACTAGCCCGGTCCTTCTATCCGATCTCGCAGTCCTTGAAATGAAATGAAATAAAAATAAAAAAGAACGCCATTCTTATCCAACGCTCCGCCCATTTCTATGCAGTGTTTCCTCCGGGCCCGTCTCTGGGCTTCGGCTTGGGCACCTTTTCGTAGGCGTTTGGGCTCGGGGCTCTCTTCTCCTTGCCCTTCTTGCTGCCGCGCCCTCGCCCGTGGTCGTGCCCGCAGGCCCGCCCCTTGCCGCCCGCCGGTCTCGCGCCGTCGGGCTCCGAATCCGAGTCAGAGTCGGAATCAGAGTCGGAGGAGGACTCGTCGCTCGATTCGCCTACAGCCTTTGGTCGGTGGTAGATGCAGCAAACTGGAATGGCGGGGTTAGAAAATCAGTGGTTTGGAGGGTAAGGGGGCGGGAGGGGTTGTAAGAGAATCATCATATGAAGGGAGGGGGGAGAGGGGAAATCGTACCTTTGGAACTCTTCCGCCCAAGACCCTCGTTGTCCACCACATCCTCGGCCCACTGCACCGATCTGCCGTTGGACTGGTTGCCGCCGCGTAGACGAAGGATTCGTGGGGCGGGAGCGCTGGACTCTGCTGGTGTCGCCTGCGTCTGAGTCTGGGAGGGCGCTGGTGCGCTTTGCTGCGGTCGTTGCTGTTGCGACATGGCGGGCGATGTGCTGCTGTGGGCCCCGTGCAAGGGGGGGGGAAGGGGAGGAGAGGCGGTCTCGAGTGCTGCCTCTTAAACTCAGGCTCTTCTCCTTCTAGTGCTTTCTGGGCCCTTTATTTGCAGCTTTTCGAGAAGACGTAAAATGTGGTGTTGTCGGGTCACGAGTCGTGATGATGATAAATCTAGGTCGTAGTTCAAACATCGTCGGCTTTAGGCGTTGTTTTTTTTGGAGGGGCAGAAAATCTGGGGTTGCCCCACGTCATTACTTGGGCATGAGCTGATCCCTGGAATGCAGCTCATCGCCGATCAACATTATTGTCCGAGGGATCGGTCACTGTATCATGACTAGACACGGCTAGTTCCATGCACATGCCTCTCTGAACATGAGATAACGTCTTCGGTATAATTCGTGAGTAGTCTTGTTGTTTTTACAGGCTATTGGTACAGTTTGTCTAGAGTCTATACACGTCGTGTTACATCGCATAAATTAATACGTCATTACGCCGAAGCCGAGGCTGCCCGTCGCTCGGCCTTTTCCTTCTTTTTAGCACCTGTCATACTTCGTCGTGGGCGGCTCTTCTTGTGCTTCGCCAGGATGCGAGGCTTGTTGTTGAGCCATCCGTTGATGGGCATGCGCGATCCGATAAATTCGCCCTTGGGGCTAAAGACCTCGACTGCCGGCCAATCAGGCTCGGCCGGTTCTTCTACCACCTCTTCCACAACTCTCTCGTTCGTATCCCTCCGGTTATTAAAGAGGGAAGAAAACGGATCTGAGTTATTTTTTGCCCGCTCACGGCTCGTAGCGCCTTCCTGGACTCGGCGGATTGTGGGTGGGCCGACATCGAGATCTCGGGATCGGACCTGGGCCACCAGTTCGACATAGCCAACTCCCTCAATCAGGATGTCAGTTGAGAGAACCCTAAACGGCAGCCGATCCACCGTCATTCCAACTGCGTTCTTTCTGGTCAGCGGCCCGGCCCTCTTCTTCGTGACGTCATGAGATAGTTTGAATGTTCCCGCATGCTTCATCTTATCACCGATGCCATCCAGCATGATACTCGGGACACCAATCGACTGGCGTGTCTGGTCCTGGAAGGCAACTGCCTTGTCCGTACTAGTAAGATGCTCGTTCAAGGGCGTAAAATTATAGGCCAAAATGACCGTCCTCGGGTTCTTAGGCGTGATGCGGATGAGACCTCCACCCAATATCAGTGAATGGCCGGCCTTGAGTGTGATCTGCTCGGGCACGATTCGCTTCTTCATAATCATCGACTGCCTGTGTTCTTCCTTGACATATAAATCAAGCTCACTTCGTTCCAAGCCCGGCAAATCAATCAACTCGCCCTTTTTGTTTCCAAAGGGAATTCGAATGGGCGAGGCCGTTGTGCCAGGCAATGACGAAACGATGGGCATCTCGGGATAGTTTGTCGCGGGTTGAGCCGGGGGAAGCAAGTCTCCAATGTCAAGATCTTCCAGGGAATCGGTTTCGTCGGCCGTTTCTGCGATTGGCTCGGCTCCAAGGCTCTCTCGTGGATATGTTGAGACCGAACCGCCTTTCGTATCCTTGGGGCCGCCCATTCTCCCCTTGGGGAAAACGGCCTCAAACAGCTGGCTTTTTCCTACATTGACTTTGCCGACCATCCAGCCGGCACCGCCCCGCTCCCAAATCTCCTCCCTGAGATCCTTCGTCCACCATGCGCGCTTAGCGCTAACACATTTGACGTTGCCCAAACGCACACGGCCGCCTAGACGCCCAAGTGCATCTCGCAGCACCTCACGCAGGTAAGGCATCATGGTATCCACCATTTCCTTCTTTGGCGCAAGCAGATCGCCCCTGGTGATGATGAAGCTCAGCTCCGTCTTTCGGTCCTTTTGATACTTGCCCGAGCGCGATCGTCGATTGCGAGTTCGTAGAGGGATGTCGCCCAGAAGGACATTGAGTCGCGGAATCAGCGACATGGGGAAATCAGCAGCATCGATAACATGGTAAATGTGGTTGTATTTGTGCGGTGATTCCTCAATCGTCTCACGCAGCGACTCGACGGTGGGGTGGAACATGGGGAGCTTTGCCGTATCGCTAGAGATGTTGTAATGTTGTAAATTATGGCATCGGTCGCACACAGGCTGTTTATCGGACACTCGGGCTGCAATTCAATAATTAGTCCACGTTTGGTCGTTGCATCACTCAATGTGCCTTACCAGCCATTGCAGCTCCTTGTGTTTCTGAGCCCACCTTCAAAAGGTTGGGGTCTAAGCCCAATTCCTTAAGTATGCTCGGGTCCAAAGATTTCAGCGCATCGTCCACAACTCCATCTTCCGCCGAGTCCTTTTCCCTGGGATCGGACTTGGGCGGGCTCAGCCATTTCTTCACCCTCTTGCTCTCCAAGTCAAAATAACCCAGCTGCTGAGGGTCATTCGTTTGTGTGAAAGCGCCACAGCCAGAACAATTTATAGGAAGCTTCCTTTGAGTTGTCGGCGCCTGCGAGGTCGTCTCTTGTGGGGGAACGGCAGCATCAATTGGCGTCGCATCGGTGTGGTTTAGTCGTCGAGAGTATATGGATGGTCGAGGGGATGAAGCCACCAGAGGCGATCTCGTCAAGCGGGACGCTCCCACAGCGGGACACAAAAACAGCGGCACAGCGGTAGAAGCCGATGCTTCGCCGATGCTAAGTGCCCGGTTGAGCCATCGTGCCGACAATGCTCGATGCATTGTGGGGGAGGGTTATCGTCGTTGTTGGGCCAAGACTTAAACAATCGCAAAATCCAAGCATCCAAAAATTTCCCTTCCCACTCCCACTTACAAGGCCCGCCACACCCAGGCACGCGACAGGGGCCCTCTCGCATGTGAGGACCCCACCATCCAACCTGGGTGCTCAGTGCTTGGGCTGGCTGGCCGGGTCAACGTTCGGCCCGCCACCACCCTCAGTCCACCGCAGATGTGGGTCCGTCGGTGGTCGACTTTTCGAAGCATATCGCGAAAAAACGACCCGAAGCCCTCTGAATCGGGAGAATTGGCAACGCCTTGGCATTGAGGTGGCACAGATTCTCGCAAAATGAGGTCCCTCGGTGAACGGCTAAACTTGCTTCGCAAGGTACGTTGGTGAATTGGCTACTCCAAGCGGCGGAAACAGCGCTAACTCTTTAACTACAGAAGGTACATTCATCTCTTGGACATCGACACATCACCGGCTCCGTCGTGCTCACGCCTCACAGCTAATCAACGTACAATGCGGCCCCGGAGCAGCAATCCTCCCCAAGGAGGTTACTAGAATTCACCTCGACTTTGCCAAGTCGCTCAATGGAGGCCACATGGGTGCCAGGTCAGTTCACACCACACACCGCACCACTAGATTACGACCCCTCTGACATGGAAACTTGGAATTGCAGAAAGTTCTGGCTCGAGAACCTCCCTAGGCTAAAGTACCACAACCCCGCCGTCCCGATGATCGTCAACCGCCACACGCAGAACTCGCAAACCCCCACAATGTCCATCTACATGCGCAAGCCCGGCGCCGCGGCCGACGTCGCCCCGGAGAAGCGCAACCAGCCCGCCTCGTCGCGGGACAACCTGTCCAAGGCGCCGCAGCCCGACGCCGACGAGCGCGTCGTCACCATCGACATGACCAAGAAGCACTCGTCGCACATCCTCGAGTTCCTCCTGGCCGAGACCAAGGCCGTCGTCATCCAGCCCACCCCCGAGGAGATCCGCGAGATCCAGGAGCTCGACGCCATGCGCAGGCAGGCCGACGTTGACCGCGAGCGCGTGAGGAGCCTGCGCGAGGAGAGGAAGCGCGAGGAGGAGATGCTCAAGCGTGCCCGGGCGGCCGGCGGCGTGGCAGAAGAGGAGGCGTAAGAAAGAGAAGAGCAAAAGGGACAAAAACCCTAAGAGGGGACAACGACAAAAGGCTTGTACAATACGTGTGTATTAAATCGGTGCCATATATCTGGCAATGTACTAGTTGGGAACATGAATCCAAGACCACCAATGATCTGATTTACGCAACATGATGTTTAACATGAGTTTCGGTGAGGCAAGGCGAGGCGAATAAATACATCTTAACTCTACAAATACTCGCGCTCAGTAATGAAATTTTGTGAATATAATTTACTTGTGTAGTATCCTAAACACATCTCTTTGCACGGTGCAGTTACTCTAGCTCAAGGTTGAAATTATGGTCAGTCAATTCGATGGGTCAATGTGAGAGTTGCTAAAAGTTTATTGAAGTTCAACATTTCTAGGCTAGCTGCTAATTCAACCTTGAGCGTGAATAAGTCTCTGCAAAAAGGCTTCATAACGGGGTACGGAGTTGCCAGCGTCCCTCTCCTACACGGATCTACTTAACATGCTGCGCCATTCTGTAATCTAGTTCATCCTCGAATGCCCACAAATGTGTCTATCTATAAATGGATGTTGCCGCGGGCCTGCTTGCTGGCCTCCAAATCAAAACTCCAAGAAATATACAATCGTGGGTCTCATCAAAGTTTGCAGTAACAATTATTTTAGTCCAAACCCTTCGCTCTCGTGAACGGCTGTCCACAGCATCTTTTCCAATTGTTCTTTGGATTCGTATCGTGACAGTGAAATGAGATTGAAGCATGTCCTAGCGATGGGGAACCTGCCCGCGTCGTCGCCCAGGTAGGAGATTTTGATGGGCAACACTGCCGCACCCATGGCGGGGATTCGATCACTTCCGGTAATAAATAGGAGAAGCTTCCGCTGGTCCTTGGGATTGGCAGCCTGGAACGTCTCCCAGAACCAATCAATCATGGGTTCAGAGCCGTCTGGCTTTTTGCTCTCCCAATTGTCATACTGAGCAACAGCTCTCAAAGACGAAATATCCAGCTCCTCATCCGAACCGCGGATCAGGAGCTCAATCTCCTCGGGACGGAACAGAGACAGTGCGTTGCCTCCGCAAACCGTATAGAAGCCACGTTTAAAAGGCTCGAATTGGCGTTTCACAGCCACGTCAAGAACGTACCTTACATAGAGGTCCACATATTCCCGCCGGTTGCTGTTCGTCACTGGCTTTCGCTCGCCTCCAGTACACAAGGGAACTTGTACAGTTGTTCCGTACTTGTCCACATCGATGACAAAATCGAGAGAAAAGGTCGACTCAACGTCGCCTTCGAAATCAAGCAGCTGGCGCAATCCGCGTGCCAATGTCGGACGATACTCAGCGAGGTCTTCCAGAGTGTAGCGCATTGCCGGTCTGGGATGAGCTGATGCGCCTGTGCCTTGGGTAGGGGCAGACGCAATGAGCTTTCTAAAAGCAAATGGTGGTAGTGCCAGGTCTAGAATAGTAGAGTTGTAGATGGCCAGTCCCATGACCACGCCAACCAAGAAGAATTGATCAGACGTCTCAAAGGAGTTGGGGTTAAAATAGCAGTACTGCGAATCCTCATCGTAAAGGAACAGTCCTAAAGCAACCGTTAGCTAGGTACAGATACGGGATATCTGGGCGGCTTTTCGCTTACCATGGTCGGGATTAAAAACCTCCCTGACGAGGAGCAAAAACCATTCCTTTCGCAGGCCACCGGCATCTATACCCTCTTCACCCTTGAATGTGATACGAAGGCCCTTTTTAATATCCTCACTGCCACTGCCGATAACCTCACTAACTCCTTTAAGACTGTCATCTACCAGACAATCTCTGCGCACATTCAACATAAGAAACTGGTTGACGCTTCTGCGGCTCATGATGCTATCAAAGAATGCATCACGAGCTTTGCTCTCCATCTGTCGACGAGCGTCATACTCCAATATTCGGTTTTTGGCCCAGATACTGAGGAGGAATGGGTATTGGCAAAACGAAAATTTGCCTTTCCTGCCCTCCCAGTTCTCAAAATCAGCAATGAGATCCGCATAGTCAATCATTGAGTTGTAAAAGTCACTCGTTGGCAACATTTGTCCGTGGGCATGGACGCCGTCACGAACGGCACCGAGATTATCGTGTGGGTTCGGTGAAGGGTCGTCTCCACGGCGTACATGAGGCAAGTTGTTTGCAGCGAAAAGCAGCGCCAAAACACGGGATGTGGCCTTGATCTGCCAGTCATCACTGTATGTGATCTTTTTGGTGGGCTCCTTGGGTTTCTTGGACGAGCTGGATACGTTGATTTCGTCGTACAGATAAGCGCCCGATCGACCCTCTTGCATCTGCGGGATCAGACCAGCAGTAATATCCACCTTGACCTCTTGCTTCTTCTCACTTTGCCGCAGCATGCGATAAGTGAGAAACCCAGAAATCAGTTCCTTAGTCTTTGAAAAGCGCGACAGGTGGTATTTCGCAAACCAGGTGATGAGTTGATTGTGGCACTCAATTGAAGAATGCGATATCAACCCAATAATGCGCTTAACAATGCCCGAGTGATGGCCTGACAAGGGGCCAGATTCGGGTGTGGATTGAGGCTTGTCTGATGCATCCTCTTTTTTCGGAGGTGGGGGGGCCTTCGTCTCAGGTTGAAGCAAGCCACGGAATAGGTGTTGGTCTTGCTGGAACAGGGGGTTTTCCAAAAGAATGAGAAGGAATCGCAGGTCTGCAGGATCCCTAAACTGTCTTCCAGGTCGTTTGAGGAGCATTTCAGTCGCTTTGAGAAGAATCCTCCGAGCGTGCTCTTGCGCATGTAAGAGTTCGCGCTCAATCCCCTGCAGCTCTGCATCTGTTGGCCCTTTAAAACCCTCCTCTTGAGATAACGCTTCATAGATGCTAAACCATCCCTCGGCAGCGTTGGTGACCAATGAATACCAGTTCGTCAAGTCTCCCCAGTGTATCTGAGGAGATTTAGAGCTAATTATGGAATTGTTAGGAGATGTATCGTGTCGAATTGGTGGTGACCTAGGCCCAGGCGCAATCCCTTCTTGTCCACCGGTCCACCACGTTCCATTCTCGGCAAAGTCGCCCAAAAGGAGCAGCTTGGGGTCCAAATCCCAAACACCCGGGTCCGGTTGTGACTGCGGCTGCGGCTGTTCCCGCTGAATGCGACGTTCCGGGGGGTTTCGCACCTCCCGCTGTTTCTGAGGGACACGGGGGGGCTCGCGCTGTGGAGGAGGTGGAATAGGCGGTAGGGGTTTTCTTCGAAGGTTCTCACTCCCTCCTCTAGATGGGTGTCGAAAATGGTGGGTCGTGAAGGATGAGTTGACACATTCGAAAGTATTAAAGCAAGCCACTATATAATCTTCCAAAGGTTTAAAGATTCTCTTGGGATCACCATCAGGGATGCGTGAAGGCATTCTCTGGTGTCCCTTTGGTTTTTCGTCATACAGAACGCTCTGCACAGAGGGTCTTTCTGTAAAAGATGTCGAGTATGAACGCGGCGAGGTGGCTCGGGCAGGACTCGGGCGGAGAGTCGGCTGTTCGTCAAAAACATATTGGGAAACATATATCGATGGAGAATGGTTTGGGACAGAAGCATCCTGCGGCCCTGGCCCATGGCCATTTACCTGCATTCGGTTGTTGAAGGAGCCGCCGTTTTGTGGTTGCGGGTGGTTCTCGGGCGCCCGTGCAGGGGTCTTTCCCAACTTCCTGGATAAATGTGAATGAATGCATTGGTGAACAATTCGTCTCGTATGCTCGACTGAAATGTATTGAACTATTTTATTCTTGTCAATTTCGGGTCTTTGGATCAAATCAGTTCGCAACAGTCGCGTACCTCGTGGTGGTGGACTTGGCTGCGGCGCATTGGGAGGGCCCTGAGTCGCATCGCGCCGGGACCTTGGCCCATCAGCGTTCAGCGGCTCCAGATCATTCACCGTCATGCAGATGGTGCACTTGAAGACCTTGAGTTCCCTGGGCCATCTCACAAGCGACCCACAGGTCATGCAGTTCCCAGTCGCAAAGTCTTTGCTGCCGGCTGGCCCGCCGCGGGTGTGCGTCTTGGTAGGTGGTCGGGGAGGCATGACTGCATCATCATCGGCGAAGCCCAAGTCCGGCGGGGGGCCCCCTATAGAATTCTGCCTCTTCTTTTTGCTGCTAAAAAGAGAGGGAAACGGCTGGCTCATGGAGCGTGAGTGGCGGGCTTTGGAAGGGCGCGATGTCGAGGATGCGGCGGCGTGAAAGTCGGCGTCGGAGTCGCTCGAGTCGACATGAGCATTGGAAAGATCGAGGCGGCTGCCAAAGGCCGGGAGGGTCGTCGGCGTGTGCAGGGCGGAAGTGTGAATACGGCTAATGAGGTCACTGTTAGAGCGGTTGGGTTGAGACCCACGGCGACTCGACCAGGGAGCCATTTCCACTGCTGGGGGAGCTCTCAGGCGTCACGGGGACGGTGCTTTGATTTTAGGCGATCGGCGAGTAAGTTGAGTGAGTGGTGATGGTGACAGCAGCAGCAGCGAACAGCCAGCAGCTGCAGCATTGGGGAGAGAAGAAGCCTCACCAGTCCCCAAGAAAAAAAAAGAAAAAAGGAAAATGCGCCCAGTAAATGCAAAGGTCCAGAAAAAAAAAAAGACCAAGATCCTTTGGCCTGGTCGGGAACTCTCAGCTGCCTGGATCTAGCTGACGCCCCCAGGGGCGGTTTAATAAAAGAAAGGTCAACGCCAGCGAGCAACAGCCGCGGCTGCGGTGGTGAAACACAGCCCGACTGCTGGGACCGACAGCGTGCAATGCAGCGCACAAGTGTATTAGGAATTAGCCTTGTGCTACAGATGTGCTGTCACACTCAGGGCAGGCTTCGCAAGCTTGGACACGTCGATTGTCACAAGAAGTAATTGAGGGGGAGGAAGATGATGGAGTGTCTGGGAGTTATCTAACCGCCTCGTCTTCCTTCGGTTGCTTCCCCCTGGCACGGTATTCCCCAGACGAACCTAAGGTCTCGTCCACTTGGCGATGTGGATGACAGTGGGACGGGCCTGAGTAGCGTACCGTGTATGCGCTGCTGCACTGCAAAGGCCGCCAAGGGATGCCCAGGTCCCCGGAGTTCCAGTCGCGGCCCGAAGGAATGGCGTTAAAAAAGCTCCGTAGGAGCCCTCCCCAAGGTCCAACAGGGCCATAGATAAGGCTGCCAACAATAGAAGAAGAAAGAAGCGAGCTATTCTCGTCAAATTTACGAGAAAGGGATGGAGAAGCATCGAGATGCTCGCTATCTCTACAGAGTACTGACGTCGCATCTCGTATTCACCGGCGGAGACGTCAAGGCGATCGCTAAAGCGGACCAGGGGTAGCTTGAGCCTAGTCGGTAGTCTGGACGAATCAAGTCCCCAAAGCACAATCACCAAACATTGACATAATCAATCGCCCATACGACACGAGCGTATTGCATCCAAGACCACCAGACGATGGCGAGTCACCCAAATCATGATTGCCGGATTCGTGATGGAACCACCCAGGGTCGGCCGGCCAGCGATCCCATGGTTGCCCCCTTGACAATGATATTAGGACCATCAATGCTCCCAAATGCCAATCCCAATGCCAATCTTGCCAATCTTAGAATCTCATAACAGCTCCAATGCCGATGGCGGGCATGGCACAATTTCCGCCCACGGTGCTTGCAGAAGAGTGCAAAAGAATAAGTAAAGAGAAAAAGGCCAGGGCCGCAGCTGTGTGTAAGATGAAAACAAACCCACATTTTCCTCTCAACCCGCGTCGTCCACGACGTCGGACCTTGATCATGTTCCCTCCACTACCGGATGCTAATGTTCATCCTCATACCGTGTGTGCTGCATGCATCGCCCTATTGTTCCAGGTCCCAGGGAATAAGCCCAAAACAGGGGTCTATCGGAGGCGCCAGTCTAAGCAGGGGTCCGTCTGTCTCTCTCGTGTCGCTCACGGCCTCTCGTCCCCGCAAACTGGCACCGGACCTTGCCGGGTTGCTGTGTGGCAGCTGAAATGCCAAATATGCCCTACTGCCAGACCATTGCGCGACCCAATATTGGACTAGACCACGGCGCCAATGAAACGGTTCATCGTTCCAGAGTTTTGCATCCCACGGCTAGCTCCCGCCAGTTACTGGATGCTGAATGACTGGAGCAGGCTGCTCTAAAACCTTCATCTGAAGCTTGAAAAAGGGTATTCATGCTTATTGTTAAAGCCAAATACTATGGCTTAATCTCTGGGTTCGTCTTTGTCAATCCCTGTGTCCCCGTGTCGGCTATATATTAGCTGCGATCGATCGATCGATTCTGTTTTCAAAATTGTGACATTTTATTTCAATGAAACAGTCATTGTTGTGTCAATCGACCTGAAATATTTTTTATTCATGGCTCACTCAGAAAGTCATACTACCTTGTGTGGTTACTAGTTGCACGCCACAACGCCAGGGGGACCAGTGCTACAGAAAAAAAGAAAAGTCGATCAAAAGCCCAGCCCGAGATGTTGCTCTCTTGACATCATACATTTTGTTTCATCGAAGCAGCCCCACTAGCTTCGGCGGCACGTCGACCACCACATCAACATGCCGTACTGTCACGTTGCCCCAGAAGGCCCCTTCCACACCGACTCCAACCAGCCTGACCTTGTCGGATGGCACCACCCCTGGTAGGATTCTCCCCTGCAGGACTAGATCGAATTGGCCTCGGACTATTTTCAACTCTCCTCTCAGCTCCGCTAGCCGCTCGCCCTTATCGTTGCGCAGTTCAAATTCACAGGTGCCATGTTCGAGCTCCACAGGACTCGGGTTGTTTACTCGAAATGTCGCCGCAATGCCCTCATCACCCGATCGGGATAGCTTGCGAAGAGACATCTGTGGGCCACCCATGGCCAAAATAGGAATGTCAAGACTGTAAATAGAATTCGCCGTGAGGCCTAATGATCGAATCGTGCAATCTCCGTTTTCCAGCTGAAAATTTGTGTCGTTGTCAACAAGGATGCTTCGTATAAACGCATCGTATGTGACCATGTCCGTGATATGGATCGCTTGTTTTTCAACTACAACCTGGGTACCCCACAAGGATGTGTGAATTTCGGGAAGCTTGACCTGACCAAATACGGAGCTGTTGAATGTAAGGTCGAGCTCCATCGGGTCAATTGTACTTTTGATAGGACCGGTCCCTGTTACTTGGCATTCGATGCTGAGGTCGAGCGAGCTGTTGACAAAATTGAGCACAAAGTAACATATAGCATATGAATCGCCACTTACCTTTCACCGGCATTGGAAAGTCGGATTCGCGAAACCTCGATCCTCACCCGATTCACCAGATATTGGATGATGGAATCCATGATGCCTGACGATGAGCGGCTCTGGAGGATAGGCCGAGCATACTCCTTGAAAAGGGCTGAATCGCCGATGTTCATGATGGCAATGACGTTGGTTGCGTGGTTCTCTCTAGGTCTTTCTGCACTTGGGCGAGGTTGGGTAGACACGGAGGCAGGCGCGCAAATGATGCAGCGGAAGGTGAGAAGTAAGCGAGTGAAAAACGCTGTGGTTTGGAAAGACAGCAGACCGCTGAGAAAAAGATCAAGCACATTACAGTGCAGGGAAGGATTCAGCGAAGACTGACGCAAGTTGCGACGCACAAAGAGGAAAACTAAAAGGAGGTTGAATTTTGAACAGAGTGACCTGACTTGCGGCACGAGTGAACATCTACATATCTGCCAGGCTGTCCATCACACAGCCCCCTTCCCTCTACTACTCGTTATAGACCTGAAAGTTACGGAGACAAAGATGAGAGCAAGCATGTAGGGCATGAACCGAAGTTCCATGTACGCGATACATGAATCCATTCACTCCAGCCGCGAGCAGGTGTCAAGGTACGGACCACGATTACGCGCGGTAAGGCTGGTCTGCTGGAAGTGGGGCTGACTGTGTTTTGTGCGTCGAGCAGCGAATAGCCCGGTCAGACTCGGTAACTTGTTGCGAATGTGTCTGTGTCGTCTGATGTCAGCGGTAATTGCAAGTGGCAATTCGTTGCGAACCCATGTACAGAGCTGAATATCATTTGTGAGAGATTCAGCTCCAGTGCTTTGAGAACCCACAGCTGCGAAATATCAAATCCGACATTCCCTTCAGCTTCTTCAACCATCGTGTCTTGTCAAGAAAAAAATAAAAAACGAGGCATCAAATGATACATCATAGAATGAGTGACTACTCCCCTACTATGGCACATGTCATGACCAGTGGTCGTTTTGATCAAACGAACAATAGGACGCGCATTCAAGCGGTCCATACAACCCGATGGAAATGCCAAGGCAAATCTGGGCCGAGAACAGTTCCTGTCAAATACCACAGCAGCGCTGTACCACCTCACTGGGACATGCTCCACATGCAATGTGCTTGCGGGGAATCATGCATCCTATACCCGGAGACAGTCTGATTTAACGCACATTTGCTCAAGTTCCCCATTAAAAACTGATCTAAAAACAGTATACAGTGCTATCTTTGTATCAATCACCCGGTTACATAAAGCCTCATCATTGACTCGTATTCCCCCATGCGGAATTAGGGGATGGCATTTCTGTAGTCCTATATCTTACTCGGACTTCTCAACTCCGTTGGCCTCTGCTTCGACCTTTTCCTCGACTGGTGCTTCCTCCATAGTCACTTCAGGCACGGGCGATTTCTCGGCATCCTCCGCTGTCGCAGTAACGCCGTTGCCATTAATGGTTTCTTCGGGAACGGCAGTACCATTCGTCTCGGCCTCAGTGGCGGGCTCCTCGTCCTCAAACACGATGGCGGCCTTGATCGCGCTCTTATCCCTAATGCTCTGCAAAGCTTTGTCAAAGTCCTCAAGCTTAAATGTCTTGTTCACAATGCCTGCCGTCTTGACCTTGCCTGAGTCGAGGTAGTCGATAGTGGCAGCTGTATCTTGTTTAACACCGAGCAGTAAAAAAAAGTTCAATCATGACTTACGGAACATGTAGGTTTCAGAGAAAGAACCTAGGATGGTAATCTCGTCACCAAAAATCTTGGATGGCGGCCAAGACACACGATCGGCGTTGGAATAGACGCTTTGTTTAGGTGATCAGCTCTGCAAATACAGTCAGGCGGGACTAAGGAGACTTACCCGTATACGACAAGAGTGCCACCTCGTCGAACGTAGTTGATGGAGTCTTCCAGAATCTTGACTGATCCAGTGGCCTCGACGACTGTCATATTGTCAGAAAAAGTTCGCTGAGATTTGAGGATGACTTACCAATATCGAAGCCATATGGGTTATCGGTTCGCAGTTGGGCAAACTGCTTGACAGGATCGCTTCGAGATAATTCGACGTAAACGTCAGCAGCATCAAGGCTCTTGGCCAGGTCCATCTTGAGACCCCCTGGAGCCGCAATGGTGACCTTGCAGCCACCGTTCTGTCGCAGGAGCTGTGCAAGCATCTAAAATGTTTCTGGTTAAATGGGTCAAAATGAAGGGACAAATGGGCAAGAACATACCAGACCTGTCGGGCCGGCTCCAAACATAAGGACGTGGGATCCAAGCTTGGGGCGAATCTTCTCGAGACCGTGGCATGCGCAAGAGGCCGGCTCCAGGAGGGTGGCATCCACCCAGGAAAGGTTTTGGATCTTGAAGACCTTTGCTGCAGGATAAGCACAGTATTCGGCAAATCCACCGTCCATAGTAACACCATGGGCATTAAACTACTTGGTATCAGCCCTGTTCAAAGAATTTTGCCGGTAGAGGCACTCACGTTCTCGCATAGGAGAGGCTGGCCACGGCGGCAATAGAAGCATTCATTGCAAAGCTCGCTGTTGTCTGCGGCCACACGATCTCCAATGGAAAATCCATTGACATTCTGTCAATCACATTAGAGATGGTAGGAGAAATAAAGCTCCGTAAACACAAACCTTGCCTATGGCCACAACCACGCCGACAGTTTCGTGGCCGGGGATAAGGGGAAATTTGGCAATGAATTCACCCTCGTGAATATGCTAATAATTCTTTTAGTCATGGAATTTGAGAATTGTTCAATTTGGTGAGTAATTACCAGATCTATTGACGTTAGGTTGGCCATGCAATATCCTTGATCAGGGGTATTAGTTCGACTTACCAGTTCCACACACGCCACAGGCCTTGACTTTCACCAGGATATCATTGTCTCGCATCTGGGGTAACGGGACCGTCACGATGGACCAATCTTCCGGCTTCTCATACCTGGAAAAGTGGTGGGACAGAGTTAGTGACCGAAGACAGCGCATGACTAAGTGGTCCCATGGAAGTTGGATCTAAGCAATCATGGGAACACCCAGGTGGACAACCCTGATGGATACATTGAATTCATGTATATATGCAGGTTCCTCGCTACATGCTTGGAAGGACATACCGGAGAGCCTTCATCTCTGTAGGCAACGAAACCATTTTGCCGGTAGTAGTCTTGTGTAAGTCGACAAGGTAAAGATTGGCGGGTTCTGTCTGTGCAGATGCTAACACAGTTACAGACAGCAAATAGTGTGTCTTAGGAAGTTATCAAAGTATCGGAGAATAACTGTGGATGGATGAGAAAGAGTATGAATGGTGAGGGTTTTCAAGAAGAGAAATAGAAAGGAGAACGACAAGGAGCGAGTATTTCAACACCTGAAGGCCACTCTCCCCGAGGCCAGGGGCTGGCGCTCTGCCCACACCTACGGCCTCCATCAAGCCAAGCCAGCACGAAAAAGAAGCGACTGCATCCCGGAAATCCCAACGGATGAAAGCGAGCCGATGATCTAGGCTCCCGAAAGACCTCGTTCAAGCGAGGGGCTTGGTAAACCCCCCACTCACTCGGAACGCCACTACACCAGTAAACAGGCCAGTTGCTGGAATAGGGTCCCATACTGGCGACTTTTGTGGGCGTTTGATACCGACATGTCACCTCATCAGAAGCTCAGACCTTGTTCCCCGGGTCATTATCCCCTGATCCCCATCCAGCCAGTCGTCGGCCCTTCCCCCGTCGTCATGGGAGGCAACGGGGTTTGGCCGAGCATCAGAAACGCGATGTCGGGCATGATGCTTTCGACTCAACAACAACATTTTTTTTCGGCAGAAAGGAGATGACATACAGTTGTCAAGGGTTGCTGCAAATGCAGGGTCATTATTAACCTCCTGGGACCTCCCCCGCATCGTTCCTGATGTAACCTGCGAGAACGGATGGGACAAGCGGCATTGTTTGTCTACGCGCCTTAGCACATGCGTCGGGCTCCATCACATCGGAAAAATAAATCACAAGGATCATGGGGAAGAGATGGCCTATTACTAGGAAACCCTCGTCAAAGAGTCTCGACCTCCTAGCACAGCTTCACACTCACACCACCACACAAGCGGCCGTCAACCGTTGCCCGCTGGCCTCCAAATAACCGGGCGATTTGACCCGGCCTGTTTCAAAGCTACTGTATTTGGTTCTATTAGTGGAGCGAAAGGCTTTGATGTCTTCCGAAACCCCGGTCAAGCTCTCCTTGGGGTGAGGTGAAGTAAGGTGAGATGAAGGTCCCGGACCGACGCCAGGTTGGGTGGATAGGTCGACGACGTAGCTCAGACTTGCTCCCGAGCTACCCCGGCCGGGGTGCTGCTTCGATACAGGGGTAGGGTTTCTCTCACCGAGAGGACGCGGTGGTAGCAACTCGTGTTGAGGTGAGCTGTCGTTCGGTAACATTCGCAAGCATCACCGGAGAGCACACTCACCTGAATTGCACCCTCGAGTGCAGCTCAACGTCTGCAAGGTGAGCCAACAATGTTACCGGTGAAGCGCCTCCTGCTCGCTGACCGTTGTTGACTGCGACCTCATTCACCTAGACCCCTGGAGAGCATTGCGACAAAGTACAAGCACACTTGCGGCGTTGAGATGGAACGTCTAAAAAAA
Source organism: Calonectria hawksworthii (assembly GCA_020975415.1). Classification (NCBI taxonomy): domain Eukaryota; kingdom Fungi; phylum Ascomycota; class Sordariomycetes; order Hypocreales; family Nectriaceae; genus Calonectria; species Calonectria hawksworthii. The sequence continues at coordinate 617,437 of JAHXZK010000005.1, read as the reverse complement.
AAAACCTGCCAATGTAATAGCCCTTGCCAAACGGATCCGCGGGCCTCGATACGTTATGGTGGCTTTTGCGGAAAAGAACGTGTTTTAACAGAGCATCTGACGTCAAAGTCAAACCACTCACTTGATATCCATGCTGTATTTGGAGTTGACCAATTTGCGTTCAATTACCCTGAAGTCGTACCGGGTTCTAGCTATCAATCAGGGCCACGGCACCATCCATTCACCTCGATATTATCACCTGAGATCAATTACAAACCTCCTCTCACACCGACCCCTGCAATTGTAGACGTCACCGAGTGTAGAGTTGGTCTTTCACCCCTCAATGGACAGGGTTTTGGCGAGTCCACAAGTTGGAATTTCGTCAAGCATCAACACATTAGCATTGAGACAACAACCCCGCAGGCTAACACACACGCACGCACATGGCAAGGAAGTCGGTTCACATAATTTTTGACATCTCACTCATTCCCGAGCAATTAATCTCGTTGACGGCAAAAAATTGACCCTGATGCAAATGATTTCCGAGGATCTAACCTCAAAACTCCCACGGTGTCTTCCACGCAACCTGTCTCACGAGCGGACCCATGGTGAAAAATTGCCCTCCATTTTTAGAGTACACGTCGATACCGTTTCGCCATGCATCTCAACCGTATGATCACCTAAAGGAAATGGCTTCGTTTAAGAAGGGGGGGCGGCACCACGGCCACGGCCATATCCACCACGGCTATTATCCATGTTAGCATTCGCGCTCCTGCTGCTCGCCGCACACAACGGCAAATAAAGGAATACTCACAACTGAGGAGCGAACTCGCCGGGAGCACCACCCTCCTTGCCCTCGCCAGCATCCCTTCTTCGGTATCCACCCTCACGGTCGCCACGGTCGCCACCACGGCCACGGCCGAAAGGTCGTCGCTCACGCTCACCCTCGCCGAGCATGCCACGGGGAGGAGCGTGCGATCGCTGCTGCTTGATGTGGGTAGCAGGAACGATCTCAGCAGGGAGGTGGAGCCATTCGCGGAGGTAGTCGAGACCCTCGGGGGTCAGGGTGTAGTAGTAGTACTGCCACGAGAACTGGGTCTTGACGTAGCCGCGGGAGGTGAGCGACTGGCAAGCCTTGATAACGAACAGGTTCTTGGTGTCGATATCGGGGTGCTTGGGAAGGTTGAAGTCCTTCGCAGCGACGAGGACACCCTCTCGGAAGAGGTACTGGTGCCATTGTTAGTTTCTGTCCACTCGCTCAGCGTCTGTCGGTCGGTTATTACCTCGTGGATCTTCTTGCGGTCGGCCTTGGGAATCAACATCGTGGCGGTTGTGCTGCTCGAGGGTCGGGATGTTGGAAGGTGGCAGACGAACGATTTCAGATCTCGAAACTTGAATTCTGGTTTGGTGCGCACGGACCGGAGGGCTTTTTTGCTGCGAAATTCCAAATGTGGGCATCAGGGTATCCGCACGTGATCCCGCCTGTGCACGGGCCGTCGCTTGAGCCCCTCCAACAGCACTCAGGTGCTAAGCGAAGGGGAGTGTTGCTCTTGTTAGCATGAGATTATTGGGCTTTTGGAAATTTTATGCCGAAATTTACAATTGGACTATGGTAGCTTTTGGAGATTCTAAATGAGAATTTTCTGAATTCAAAAGCCTGTGCTTCCTCAGTCGTTTTGTTGACTGAGAAATGAAATGTGCCAGGTGGACTAACACTGACACGAGTGTACTTGCTGAGGCGATTGAGAATACTGTAATGGATATCAACAAAATTCGTAATTCATGGCAAATTAGTGACGATGATAATGGTATGCTCGGTGAACAAGGTATCTTGCTCGAGTATCCCCGTCTCTTGCCAATCATCTCGACAAGGAAGTTCCATTATGGTATCAGAGAAGATGCTGTAATTGTTCAGGAGGCCATCAATGAGAATGACAATGTGTCCTGTAAATGCCGACTTGGGGAACTTTTGAGTATTGGCCAAATGAATGACCAATGACAACTTATTGATTGGCATCATCCCCCGGTTTTCCATGATCCGTCGTTGGAGAGTGGAGTCGAGTTGATGAAGAACTGTTGTGATTTTAAATTTGTGCCATGAATTGGCTGTTATGGAGACTCGGATGAGATCTGCGAAATATGATATTTGAAGAGGTGACATGGCTACTACAGCCGCCGGCAACTAAAAAAGAAACACTGGTTCATTTCCCCTGAGGGAGGAGGAGTGTATTTAGGGAGTGCTTAGGCCTAGGATATAATACGACGCACGATAGACTTATTTCTTGAAATCGTAGTGAGCACAGTTCGAGTATTTTCGAGACTTAATCGGCGTGCTGCTTCCCCTTAATTTGACTGTATGCCACACTTCCTACTATTTTAGAGCTACATGTCTTCTATAATTCACATTCCACGGCCACTCTTTCACTGAGTTTCTCCGGAGCAGTTCACAATTATAACGTAAAGTGAAGAAAATGAGTGATGGCTCTCGCGAATCGTGTGATCGTAGTGGCTATACAGTGACCATCACTTTCGCGTAGTAGGACCATGCAGTTGAGAACAAGCCGTGGCTTAAGTGTCAGATGAGGCACAAGCCTAATGAGTGACCTCTATTTGTGCAGATAAAATTAGTACGTAGAGAGTGCCGTGAATAGGGAAGGGAATCGGTGGGATCGACTGGGATGAGTACTGAATAAGGAGATTTGCGATATACAAAGCCAGCTGCACGAATTGCGCCGCCGAGTTTGGCATTGTTACTCTAAAGAGTTCATCTGTAAAACCTAGCGTTAATTTTCCGTATGATTTTTACTGTTGTAGCTTATCAACATCCTTTCATGCACCCTAAGCCTTCAGTGAAATCTAATATACTTTTTCATTAAGTGGAGGAGAGATCCAGCGGACAATTTTAACCCAGCTAAATCTTATTGAGATAAAGGTTCGATTAAGACAGGTGGGAATACTATATGAATTGCTACCATCATGTATGTAACAATACTACAGCAGCTCGCACCAGAGCTTATTCATGTTTGCCCTTGACAATCGTGCAGTGTACCGAAAGTTGCGTGTGAATTGGTACCAAGACTAAGCGGCGAAACACTTAGGGAAATAAAAATTTTGGGCTAATTTGAGATGCATGCATTTTCCCCCTTTCAGTAAAAAAAGGGCATATTTAGCAGTGCATTGAGGATTAATGAACGGTATACGAAAATGACCACTTCTGTCCTGCAAGTTGAAGATTGCCAAGCCGTGGCTTGTGCTCACGTGGCTTTCGTGTGGCTGGTGCCTACCATGAGCGGCGCATCCCCAGGCGACCATGACCCATCAAAAGTTTGGCTGCGGTCTGAGGTGTTCGGCCCCGACCTTTCCATCACGCATCCAAGTCGCAACGCTTCTTCAAGATTTCATCAGCATCGCGGCATCATGTCTCCGCGCAACCTGAACGTGCTGGTCACCAGCTTTTCGGGCCTTGGCCTTCCACCCACCTTTGTCCTCCCGCTTCCGCCATCAACAACAGTCTCTGAGCTACGGGACCAGATCGATGATCGATTGCCAACCACACAATCGCGACTTATTCTAACGACAATCTCGAACAAACAGCTCCCAGTAGAGTCTACGATCCCTATTTCGGATTATCTTTCATCCAATCAAGATGATTTTCTATCACTGCGACTATCCGTACCTCTCTGCGGTGGCAAAGGTGGTTTCGGATCTCAGCTTCGAGCGGCGGGTGGTCGCATGTCATCACGAAAGAAGAAGAATCAGGATGACCATGGTTCCAGTCGAAATCTGGATGGCCGGCGCCTGCGCACGGTAAACGAGGCAAAGGCGTTGGCTGAGTATCTCGCCATCAAGCCTGAGATGGAAAAGAAGGAAAAGGAAAAGCGGCGCGAACGATGGGAACAGGTCGTTCAGTTGGCAGAGCAAAAGGAAGCCGAAATCAAATCAGGCAGCAAGGCGCGTATGGACGGCAAGTGGGTGGAAGATAAGGAGGAGAGCAGTGAACGAACACGAGATGCGGTCCTCGCCGCAATGAAGAGCGGCAACTACAAGGATAATCTTCTGGGCACATCTCATGATTCAAATTCCACGCAGCCAAGCAACGATCAGTCTGGCTCCGACGAAGACAAGGGTACTTCTTCGCAGGAGTCAACGCCCCCACCTGAGGAAAAGAAGCCCGCAAAGGCTAAAGCGACGACATTTTTTGGATTTGGCGAGGATGACGAGTTTATGAGTTCGGACGAGGACGAGGCTGAGAAATAGCGATTGACGGCGGCATCTTACGGTCTTGGGGTTTGTTCATTTTGAGGGCGGGTCAAATCAGCCAATGGCAACGGGGATTTTCGGGATTACGGCGCATGGGACCCTGGGCGGTTTGTCAAGAGATTTTGGAATTGCCAGCGCTTCCGAGTTAATAGATAGTACAGAGCACAGCACATGATACCATTTTTTTGCTGACTGCACGTATGACCCCATGCTTCCACTTTAGGTTTCACAGCAAGGCGTGATATTTGAGGCACAGGCAACAAAGGAGCCAATCTCTTTACGAGGTTTGTCTACATGAGTTAAGAAAGTGGTACATTTGCAGCGTGTCTGCTCAGTCATCTCTATCAACAACTCCACTAGTTCGCCAACGCTATGATTCCATCTTAAGCGTCCAGCTTAACGGGGAAGCTACCAGCCTCTGTATGTCGCGTTAGTCATATTAATTCTATTCAATGGTTTTTTTTTCTTGTCGGGGTGTGCACGTACCGCGCTGCTCGTCCCATCGAGTGTACCAGCCGGAGGGGCAGAGGGATCGGTAGGAGAGCCAGAACTGAGCGTCAATTAGCGATTGGGGGCCCCATTGATCGTTTCCACGGCCTGTGTCGCGTACCTGGCGGCAGGGAGCAAAGTCCTCGCCCTTGGCAGTGATGCACTTGTGGTAATCGACGTAGTTTTGCCAGCAGTGCTTGGTCTGGTTCTGGTTGGGGAAACGAGCGTCGGTGCCTGTGAGGGGTTAGAGGGTCCAATTCACGTCGTCCAAAGCGCAATTGAGCGTCGCTCGAGGGTCGGGTCTTCGTCGAGGGGCATCGTCGTGGGTTAGGCTTACCAGCTGCGCGGAATTGTTAGCCTCGGGTTAAGGATCAGGTCATTTTTTCGCCAGCGGGATTATCAGACTTACCAGTGACAAACTTGAAGGGCTTGGTGACAAGCTCCTGACCGTCGTCGGACATTTTGAAATCGATTGAGGAATTGGCTTTTGGGAGGGGAGATTTGTCTTGGAATGTGACGACGTAAGGATGGAGCTCGGTGCGTTGGATGGGAGGTTGATGCGTCGACGTTGTCGGCTCGAATCAGGTGGTTCGATTCCGGAAGCTCAGTGGCTGCCTGAGGCCGTCACGGGCCAATGGGGTAAGGCACCCACCCCCATTGGTGGGTCGGATTGCAATTGCACATCAGATGTTCGGCCAACTCCAAACGCTCCTCCAAAGGTCGACAATTTCCAATTGAATCATCACTCTTGGACCTCCCGCAGACCCTCCCCACTCAGCAAGATGCGTTCCACCCTCGCTCTCCGAATGTTCAGGCAAACGCCTCGCATGCTGCGTCCCGTTCCTGTAAGTACAATCCGTTTTCTGCCGCGCGCGGGCACCGCTGGGCCGAGAATTGAGGCTGACCTGATCTCGTTGCAGAAGGAGGACCAGGCTGGTACGTGAACCACCACCGCTCTGTCGATGCCTGTCGGACGATTCGAGATGCCGCAATGGCTAGATACACCCAATGGCACAGGAAAACTAACATGCCTCAAGGCCACACCATCTCCCAGCGCCTCCGAAAGCTCAAGTCGATCCCTCCTGAGCTTTACCCCCTCGGTAAATGCGACCACCTTGCCATTGAGTCTTTTTCTTTGTACTAATTGATCCCGCTAGCTGTCGTCGTTGCCTTCGCTCTGGGCGCTGCCACCTACTCCATCTCCCGCAAGTTTATGGTCGACAAGAACCTCCGCCTTTCGCGACAGGGCCCTTCTGGCCGTGACACACACAAGGCTGAGCACGCCGAGGAGCACTAAGCCTGTGCGGGGGGTTTTGGGAACCTGACTAGAAACTCACCCATTCAGGGCAATTTTTTGTTTGTACATGTCAAAGAAGAGGAGAATGTTCAATCAAGTATAACTGTTGAAGATTGTCCGTGATCGGTTTATAGCTCATGTCCCACTACCCAATAACTGTGAACCCAATGCCTCCAAACGCCCTCGCTATGCCAACGTACAAGTGAACACGAAGACTCAATTGCTATCCCATTACTCAGGTTTCGGCCCAGCAACATCTAATCCCTCCAGCCCTTGCATAGGGTCAGGCCCGCTCTCCTCGATAACCTTACCGCCATCGACCCCTTCTCCCACTTTTTCATCTGCGGCGTGTTCAGCCAGCCAGCCCTCCTAGAAGTGCACCGTCAGCATTGATTTTCTCTGTGATTTAATTGGTTAGGCAATAAGCGTACTTTTTCCCAGATGGCGGTCTTGCTGCCCAGGCCTTCCTCGGCACTCTTGGGTGCTTTGGCCTGTGAGACTTTGAGGACCTTTCCGAAAAACTCCGATTGATCCATGTTGTCGATGGCCTCCTTTGCGTCCGCGGCGTCTTCGTACTCTACGTACGCAAATCCTCGGTGAGACTCGGTGGAATTTGGTGCATCAGGTTTGGGGACTTTGACTTCAACAATCTCTCCAAATGGGATGAAGGCGTCAAGGACATGTCGTTGGGTAGCCATTTGAGACAGTCCACCCACGTAGACCGTGGCTTTCCAACGGGCGGCGTCTGTCATGGTAGGCTGTGAAATGGTTTATGAAGCCAACGCAACGTAGATATTATTCGGTTTGTTGGTTTCAGTGGATGATGATTGTCTTGTAGCTTATCCCAACTTCAGTGAGCTCAAGGCACCCGCAGTGAAATGTTTCATGGCTCACGTGACCCAGAGCTACTCCAAGAGATGGCGCGACAAACATCCTCCAACCTTCTTGAGCTTAGCACCCATTATCAAAACAAGTAGACTTTAGGGGAGAATTTTAATTTGATTCGTCATTTTATGAACTCAATTCAGTCATCTCGCTCAATTGGTTTTCCTCCAGCGACGGTCATGTAGATATTCTCTCGACCGTTTGTCCTGTACTATCCGCAGACAATGATACCGAGACGCCATCCTTGTTACGTCCAAAATCCAGCGCATTTCCTTTTTTCAAAATACGTTCATTATTATTATTTTAATAAGTTAATACCGGTAAAAGCTTCAAGATACAAGTATTTTATTCATTCCTGTCCCTCATGCTTGTTCACTATATTGTGAAGAGGCTAAATCACAGTTCTGGAGACAAACCCATACGGTAGATGGATATATTTTTTCCCTTATTCTATAAAAACCAAAAGGATACAGCCTCGTCATGACGACGAACGTGTTCTAATTAAAGCATACAGCGCTGTCCTTATTGCATGCTGCAGAGAAGACATGACGGAACACGTGACAGAACCCCACCTTGCTTGTCACTCAAGGGGGGCACGGACGTGGGCTGGCGGGAGCTCCTGAGAGTGGGAGGGATAGCCTGCAATCTGGCATCATACCTCTTGATTCAAGACACCTTTCGTCCTCGCCCTGCTTCGACCAACTTTGAAGCTCGATCTCGCGGGCAGAGGCAAGAAGCTTCATAATATTCACTGGCTTTATCTAGGCCAGTGTTGTTAAATATTTGTTTTAACCAAGCTCACCGCCACCCCAATCCCTTCTGATATACTTGGCCCTTTCGTCGCACATCCCCCGCCATCACCATCATGGTGCGCCTTCGAGATATACCCCGAACGGCCGCCTTTACCTGGTCGCCAGGTACTGGGAAGCCTTTTCTAGCAACCGGAACCCGCGCAGGTGCTGTCGACGGCGATTTTTCTGATGAGAGCAAGTTGGAACTTTGGGATCTTGCTCTCGACGACCAAGACCAAGGACTAGAGCTCCAACCTGTCGCAAGCATTAGCACTGATGCTAGGTAGCCACCCAACGTGATCGCCCGGCTAAAAAAATTATATTAACCAACAATGTAGATTCTACGATGTTGCGTGGGGACCTCCCGATGAGGACCATCCCAGGGGTGTAATTGCCGGTGCCCTCGAGAACGGCTCCCTCGATTTGTGGGATGCTGAGAAGCTCATTGCTGGAGCTTCAGACGCTTTGATCTCCCAGACTCAGAAACACACCGGCCCGATCAAAGCCCTGCAATTCAACCCATTGAAGCCCCAGATTCTTGCCACCGCTGGCGCCAAGGGCGAGCTTTACATTTACGACGTCAACGATATTGCGAACCCATTCCGTCTAGGAAACGCTCAGGCTCGTTCCGACGATATCGAGTGTCTTGCGTGGAACCAGAAAGTCTCCCACATTCTTGCCACTGGCGGTTCCGGGGGATTTGTTACCGTGTGGGACCTAAAGACCAAGAAGGCCTCTCTTACTCTCAACAACAGCCGCAAGGCTGTCAGCGCCATTGCCTGGGACCCTGAAAACTCAACCAAGCTTTTGACAGCAACTCCGGATGATACCTCACCCGTCATCCTGCTTTGGAATCTCCGAAACTCAAACGCTCCCGAGAAGACCCTCCAGGGCCATGAGCAAGGCATCCTATCGCTGTCTTGGTGTCAACAAGACAGTGAGCTCTTGCTCTCGTCTGGCAAGGACAATCGAACCATTGTATGGAACCCTCGAACCGGCGAGCGCTACGGAGAGCTGCCCGAAGTCACAAACTGGACCTTCCTGACCCGATTCAACCCCCACAACCCCAACCTATCAGCAACTGCCAGCTTCGACGGAAAGATTACGGTGCAGACGCTGCAAAACACCAACCCCGATACATCCAAGGCAGCAGCAGAGAAAAACCTGGACGATGAGGACTTTTTCCGCGCCGCTCAGGACCAGCCCCAGGATGCTTCGTGGTCATTGAGCAAGGCTCCCAACTGGTTCGAGCGCCCCGTTGGTGTCTCGTTTGGTTTTGGAGGCAAAGTTGTGGTTTTCAAAGCCAACCCTACGCAGCCTGGGCAGAAGCGATCGTCCAAGATCTCCATTTCCACATTTTCTGTGGATTCTGAAGTTTCAAAGGCAACAGAGAAGTTCCAGGAAGCCATCACTTCCGGTAACGTGTCTTCAATTTGCTCTGAACGAATTGAGCAGGCCAAGACCGATGATGAGAAGGCCGATTGGCAAGTTATGGAGACTCTGGTTGGAGACAACCCCCGAGGCAAAATCGTCGAATATCTCGGCTTCAACGAGGAGGAGCTCGCCAATGGAGCCGAGGAAGAAGCTGAGGCTGAAGAGGATGAGTCCGAGACAAAGCCCGAGGCCAGTGCGGAGGACGCCGAAAAGAAGAAGAAGCGCCTCTCTAACTTCTTTGACGGTGCCGAGGGCGATGGCGAGGGAGATGACTTCCTCTCCGGTCTTGCTGCCACCAAGGGGGCCAAGACTGACAACCCATTCGAGCTGTTTGGTGATAACGACTCCACTGTTGACAAGGATATCACCAAGGCATTGATGCTCGGCAACTTTGCAAAGGCAACGGATATTTGCCTTAAGGAGGAACGCATCGCTGACGCCTTCCTGATTGCCAACTGTGGCGGTCAGGAGCTTGTGGACAAGGTCCAGACTGCTTACCTCGCTCGTAAGAAGGGTGTCCCTAGTTATATGCGCCTCTTGAGCTCCGTTATCACAAAGAACTTGTGGGATGTTGTCTACAACGCTGATCTGTACAACTGGAAGGAGACCATGGCCATTATCTGCACTTTTTCAAACCCAACTGAGTTCCCAGACCTTTGCGAGGCTCTTGGTGACAGGATGAATGAGGAGGGTGAGCGAAAGGACGCATGCTTCTGCTACCTTGTTGGCTCCAAGCTTGAAAAGGTGGTGGCCATCTGGGTGTCAGAGCTGGAGGAAGCGGAGCAAGCCGGTATTGAGGAGGAGTCTGGCGATTCAACATTCTCCGTCCACGCCAGGTCACTGCAGAACTTCATCGAGAAGGTCACCATCTTCCGCCATGTGACTAAGTTCGAGGATGGAGAGAAGAGCCTAACGGCTGATTGGAAACTTGCTACACTGTATGACAAGTACACCGAGTACGCGGATATCCTTGCCGCACACGGCCAGTTGGACGTTGCGCAGAAGTATCTCGACCTTCTCCCCACCACCTATCCAGCTGCGGAGCTTTCCCGCACCCGCGTCAAGTTGGCGACAAAGAAGGCAGCTCCTCAGGCCGCCGCCAGAGTTCCTTCATCTGCAGCTCGGACGACATCCAGGCTAGCACCTCAAGCTGGATACCAACCTCAGGCTGCGCCTGTTTCAAACACACCCAACCCATACGGCAACATTGCTCAGAACACTACCCCACGTGCAGCCGCCTCAGTACCCGCATCATCGTACGCTCCTCCCACAAACCCCTACCAGCCGCAGGGATTCGTGCCCCCGACCGGGTACCAGCCGCAACCTCAGCCTGGATATCAACCGCCTGCTCAGCCTGGATATCAACCACCTGCTCAGCCTGGATACCAGCCGCCCGCCCAGCCCGGATACCAACCTCCTGGCCAGCCTGGATATCCTAACCCCACCGGTCCTCCCCCAATGGGTGGCCCTCCCCGAAATGGGACACCCTCAGGGCCGCCTCCTTCCAAGGCTAAAAACATGGAGAACTGGAACGATGTCCCAATGGTGACCAAGGCGCCGTCTCGCAGGTCCACACCGAACGTCGCTCCTATTACTTCTCCTTTCCCCGGCCAGCCTGGCGGCGTACCACCGCCCCCGAACTCAACTCCGTATGGCCGAACGGGTGCCACCCCTCCACCTCCGCCTCCTAAGGGGCCGGCCCCTCCCCGAGTCCAGTCTCCCCTTGCCGGTCCTCCTCAGTCGTTCCAGGCTCCGCCTCCACAGGCCAGCGCTCCCAACCCTTACGCGCCCCCTCCTCCTGCAGTAGGAGCCATTCCTCATATGCCCATGGCAGCCCCACGAACGGCGTCTCCGTATAATGCTCCTCCTGCTGGTGCTCCTCCTTCTAACCGATACGCGCCCGCTCCTGCTGCTCAGCAGCAATACAACCAGCCTCCCGGTTCCGCACCACCTCCCGGAGTCCGCCCTCCTCCTACTGGCTCGTTCGGAGCTCCCCCTCCGCAAGCACCTCCTTCCAACCCGTACGCTCCATCACCTTATGCCGCCCCCCCTAACCAACAATCTGCACCGCCAACCGGACCTCCCACCACCGGACCTCCTCCTGCCGGGCCTCCCCGGGCCGGCCCCCCACCTGCCGCTGCTGCACCTCCTCAGCCAACCCCCCCTCCTCCAGCTGCCAGCCCACCCAAGGCCCGACACCCCGCTGGTGACCGATCACACATTCCGGCTAGTGCACAAGGCCTGGTCGAGGTTCTGAGCCAGGATATGCAGCGAGTTGCTTCCAAGGCGCCTGCTACTTTTGCGCCCCAGGTGAAGGACACACAAAAGCGTCTCAACTTACTCTTTGATCACCTCAACAATGAAGAGCTGATTCAGCCCGGCACGATCGAGCAGCTTTCACAATTGGCATTGGCTATTCAGGCCAAGAACTACGATGTGGCCCACAAGCTGCAGGTTGAAATCCAGCGGGACAAGACCGAAGAATGCGGCAACTGGATGGTAAGATACAACCCCTTGATATGAACAACTCTTTATCACTAACTCGCTTGTGTAGGTCGGTGTGAAGCGATTGATTAGCATGAGCAAGGCTACTCCTTAATGATTAACCTTGTTTTATCACTGTATGTCTTAATTTAGTTGGCCGAGGAGAATGTTTTACATTGGGGTGTTGTATAGTGTAGCTCAGGCAGCTGGAACGGGGATGACTCATGAAACGCACCTAAGCTGAACGACACCTAGACTAGAAAAGTATATGACGAGAGCTGATTTGTTATGTATTGCCGGGTTGTTCTCGTTTTGAGTGCATGGGTGTATCATTGTGTAGAATGTTGTCCCGAATCATGAAAGTAGTGCATTAAGTTGAGAAGTCACGACTATCCCTTTGACTGCCGTAAGACTGCACCCAGGTACCACCCCAATTGCATTATCAGTTACCAAAGTCCTAAATTTAAAAATAATATTTCTTAGTAAACATTTTATAATTTATCATACCTAAGAATTATATAATTTATTTTTTAGCTAAATCATACTCGGATAATACCTCTTTTTACAGAGGTGATTTAGGGATGTACCTGAGTACAGTCTTACGGCAGTCAAAGGGATAGTTAATAAGGTAAGTTTTAATCCTAATGCAGAAATAAAGAGGGTCCTTCAATTTGGTAAATGCAATGAAATGGTTAAATTTATCCTGTCTTTTTAATTTTAACCCGCTATCGGGTTGATTTGCGAAGAAGATGTGGTATAGTTTCATCCGTGATGTCACCCAACCAAGCTCAGTCCTCGCGTCCAGGGTAGGTCCCCACGTTTTGGTTGGGGTGCATAGGCCAGCTGTCAAGCCCACCACTACAAGACAGCACATCATCGCCACCACACCCCAGGTGCTTTCACCTCTTCAACTCACACGATGACTGAAACTGCCCTTAACCCTGAAGACGCCGCAGCCAAGCGCGCTGCCGATCAGGCTCGCCTGCGCAAAGAGCGTCGTGAAGCCAAGATCAAGGCGGGCGGCTCTGCTCGATTGAACAAGATTACTGGTGCGGGTGGTCGTGGTAAGTTGACACTACAACTGCGATTCCCGATGGGGTGGCTCCTGGGTCTGTCTGCTGACCATGCTCCCGTACACAGAACCTATTCCCGATTTTGCGCCTCCGACTCCAGCTTCGGGTGACGATTCTCCTGTCTCGACACCCGCAGCCAAACCTGCCACGACAACAGGTCAGCATGCTGATCCCGACGAAGTCGACATCTCGGACCACTTCTATGAGCCCAAGAAGGCTGCAGCTCGCCAGGCCCCATCTGGGCCCGCCATGAGCGATGACGAGCTTCGCCAGATGATGCTCAGCTTTGAGCGCGGCAACCCCCGCGTGCCGAGCCCCAACCCCGGCGCACCTCCCAACCTCGAAGAGGACCCCATGATGAAGATGATGTCACAGCTCATGTCGGGCGCTGGTTTCCCTACGGATGGCTCCTCACCCTTCGCCGGCATGCCTGGCATGGGCGGTGGCGCCAACCCCTTCCAGGCCCAGCCCGTCCAGCCGCAGGCACCCTCGACGGCATCGTACATCTGGCGCATCCTGCATGCCCTTGTCGCCCTGGGTTTGGGCCTGTACCTTGTGCTCCTCACGCCTTTTGCGGGCACGAAGATCGAGCGCGAGCGCGCCGCCCTGCCCATCAGCACGTCCGAGGACCCCTTCAGCTCCCCCGCTGATGCCACCGACATCGAGACGGATCTGGAGCAGCGTAAACGCCTATTCTTCTGGACTTTTGCCACGGCTGAGACACTACTTCTCACGACCCGCTTCTTCATTGATAAGCGCGGCAACCCGCCTGCGGGTATTGTCGGTACCGTCATTAGCTTTCTGCCACAGCCCTACAAGGGCTACGTCGAGATTGTGCTACGGTACGGCCAGATCTTTACGACGGTGCGGTCCGATATGCTAGCGTGTATTTTTGTGCTGGGTATATTTTCGTGGCTCAGGACATAGACAGGGTAAATATGGAACAAAAAGAAATAAATTAGTTTAATGAGGAACACAATTCTATCATGGCAATGGAGTTATGGTCCGAATATCCGTTTGTAAAATTAACACGGCCGTGATGCTTGATAGAGATGTGAATGGATGCTTGCTTTTCTCTTTCACCTGCGAGTAGACGTAAATTTTTCAATATTACCTTTATTAAAGTAACCAACTCGTATTCCATCCCCAACAACTTAGGCGCGCTGGAATTTGCACATCCATCAGTAACTGCCTTCAAGGATGCATAGGATAATCACGCAAAGTCTTTACTGACCGGACAAAATACTAAATTTAAAAATGTTGAAGCACTATCGCTTAGTCTCAAAATAAGAATATGAATATTAGCTTATATCGATACAAGCCTTCGTTTGATTAGAGAGTTGGAAAAAAAAATTATAAACAAAGAAAGAAGAGCAGACAAGAGACTCGCTATGGCCCCTATCGAGTGTGAACAACAATGGGGTATCTATCAAACATTATATTACATGAACTCGGGCTCTTAAACTTGACACCCTTTTCAGAATTAACAATTATTAGCGTCATGTCTCCATGACCGTTTTCAGCAACCGCCCAAACACCCCCCTTACTCGATCCGGATTCTCCTTGACGCAAGTAAAGACAATGGCTGTGCTGACTGCAAACACCAGTGACTCTCGCCACTGTTTATCAAGCGAGTATCGTCTGGGCAAGAAGGTGGCCATGGCTCGTGGCGCAACAAAGAGGGAGATGTCTTTCTGCCGGCTGGACGTCTCGAAGAGAATACTCCAGCCGCAAAGCAGACAGCCGGTACCGACACATAGCCCGCCGTCAATGCGCTGGCGGCATTCGACCGATGTTCCGAGGAGGTGAGGACCGACTCGGGTTCGGGCAAGGCAGACACCATAATAAAAGAGAGTTATAAAAGTGGCGAGGAAAGTGGAAGAGCGACAAGACGAGGTGGCGGCGCGGATCATAGCCTTTCGCGACGGGTTTCGCAAAGCAAGGGCAAGGGTCAGCGGCAAGTATGTAGCCATGGCCCATTTCCAGGAACGGAAGAAACGACTTGCGCCGTGGAATTCACACGAAGAGCCAACTTTCATATGAACTATGTCGCAAGGGAAAGGCACTGTTACCTCTGGATCACCCCATTCCTGAGGCCAGTTATAATCAGCACACATTGACGTCAACAGGGGTGCTTGGCCAGTATCTTTCCCATACTGAAGCTCCCCATTTCGACATCTGCGGAGAGCCTCAATGAGACGGAGGTCAATCGAGGCGGCTGATGTAATCCATTTGGTGTAAGACCGCGGGAGCGATTCGGGGGCATAGAACCAAGCCCACATGACTAGGCCACTCGAGGCAGAAAATACGAGGGGATCGATGAGCCTAGATATGGCCTTCTCAACCTGAGAATGTGTCAGCGATGAATAATGCATATAATCGACATTTACAGTAAACTCACAGTGGACCACTTGTTTGCCGCTTTGCGGCGAGCACTGTGTCGTGCCCAGAGGTCCCCAACAACCACGTCGAGCGCCCGGGCGAGAGCAAACAAGGTTAGATCTAAAGTTCGACCAGCGAACTTGGTTGTCTGAAGCTGAGCATCGATGGATGGGTCTGGTTTTGAGTCTGACTTTGAGTTTGGCTTTAAGGGTGTGGTTTCCATATAGGCCTTGCTCTCATATGAATATAGTAGGCCAATACCATACCACGCAGCAATAAAAGTAGATAACCAGCTTGCAAGTCTAGCAAGGCATGTAAGTATGTGCCACACACAAGCAAGATATCTGGAACAAAGCCTCACCTCAAGCGGGCTGCATTGCTAAGGCGTGTTGCAGTCTTGTCAATAATACTCTTTACAGGTTCCTATTCAAAGCGTGTTAGTAATTGTTTAGGCCGCCAAACAAATACCAATAGGTTATAGCGCCAGTTCGGTATGCCAGCCTAGTGGACAAGGTATGTAGTGCATGTGACGAGAATCTATCGAGGGGGGTTTCGAAAGGGGGGGTATATAGTTACCTGTAATAAGGTGCTCCCACCAGCCAACACGGCACAAAATGTCGGAAAACGTTGTGAATGAAAACCCATGCGAATAATATGTTTGGCAGACTTCAAGAAGCCTTCATCGTCGCGCTCTGGTGATAATTGCCTGCGCCTTCTTTTGGCAACGTGTTGAAGAATCAAGGTCAACAGTCGGGGAGCCACCGCAGATGCATACCCAAGAAGGTAGGCGCGGATGAGCGGGCGGAGAATCTGGGGAACTGCATCGAGCTTCAGGGGCCCCTTGCGGAGAGGAGACGCGGCGACAGCCATAAATAACGGGCCCTACTTCATGCAGTAAGGACCATGAGTAGGACTACGGGACCTGCGGCCGGATGGAAGCGGCGGAGAGCAAATGCGAATGAAGGAATAGACAATAATGCAGCTAATGCAGAGGTGATCTCGGAGAAGTTCCTGGATGGGACGGTACAAGTTAATAAAAGAGCGAAGCCCCTGTTACATATGAAGAAAGAGGGTGTGAAGGAGAGGACGAAAGGAATCGAAAATGGGTTGTGACAGTGACGGGATACGACGGCATGAGTGCAGTGACAGATGATACAGGGGCACCCAACAAGCCGGAAGTCAGGTCAAGGGCGGCACGGCAGATGGCGAGGCGCGATGCGAGACATCAAGCAGCACACGACGATGAAAATATGGTTTGCCTGAGAACTAATGAGGCCAAGGAGATGCAGTCAGGAGTTGGTGCTTGGCTCAGTAGAAGAGCAGTGGGGTTCAACACGGGCGTGCCTCGGCATCGAGAAATGCCAAATTGCCAAGTAAACGGCTGGCGCGTGAAGAATGGGGATAAGATTCCCGCATGCAGACGGTAGACGGGCCATCTTACCAGGGCGGGTAGAAGATCGTAGGGGTATGCCCCCCCGCAAAACGCATGTGACAAGCCGGCTGACTAGGCTGAATAGGGCGGACGAGGATATACAGCCATGATAGTGATGGGGATGTGACGGCTCGCGAATCGGCCAAGGAAAAGGGAGACGAAGGACCAAGATCACGAACAAGTGGGGACGGAGGGGACCAACCTCATACAGGACTAATATACACAGCCCAGACAATTTCGGTCAATACAGAAAAAATATGGCGCATTGGGACTGATGTAAGATGCGCAACCGTAATCCGTCGCGAGGGTATGATGGAGTGATGGCGATGACTGCCAGAGGGCGACACGAGACTCAGACAAGACGCGGATAATGGCCGAGTCGAGGGTGTGTGCTGATCAGGGGCCCCGCGAACTAATTAGGTAAGGCTTGTCCAGCTTGGTGGGATGCGCACGTCTGCGGGTGTCTCTTGTTGATGTGCGTCCGTGTGGTATGTGAAAACAGCGCGACCTGGTTGGTTTCTTCAACGTTCCCAGCACGGTCGGTATCTTCAGGAGGCTGGGCAGCACAGTCCAGCATGTTGGCGCTTTTCGGAACCCGGATGGCCAGAGCATCATGTTTGTGCAGCACATTACACATTACGTGCAAGTCATCAGCTCATTCAACATCCCGAATCCGGGGAAGGAATTATTCGGAACGCTCATAATTAACCGTTTTGGCCAAACTACCCCGTGGCTTTCAGAGGTACGGTATTTTTCGGATGCATCAAAGAACAAAGTAGGAAAAAAGAACCAAGCTGGCTTCGTTGATGCTGACGAACCCGGAACCATCTGTTGGATGGCTTGTCTAGGGTAGCCATGATGTGAATAATTTTTTTTCCAAAGGTGGAAAAAAAAAAAAAAAAAAAGCTTTCTAGCTCCCATTATCGGAGCCCCCGTCACCAATCAAGACCCCGCACCTGCACGGTACCCCGCCGCCCCTCATGCAGCATTTTCGCTATGAGTGTACTTTGACGCCGACACAGGCAAGGAAAATTTCTAAGGTCTTGAAATCTTCTAAAAGCTGCCTTCTCCTCTCTTCTTCTCCTCTCCTTTTTCTTCTTCCCTAGATTCCTCTCACCTTCAATCCCCTCACCTCTTTACCTTTCAGTTTGACAGTACTGTCCAATTGCTATTCACAATGGCTGCTCCCAACCCCGAGTATGCGCTCTCTGCGTCCCACAAGGAGGTGAGCTCACCCCACCATGACTGTTCCCCTCATCGTTGAAGGGAACATGAAAATGAGGCTCAACTAGTTGCTAACACGTCTGCATAGATGCTCGAGAAGTCTCTTCTCGACTCCGACCCTGAGGTCGCTGAGATCATGGTACGATTTTGCCCCGCTCCCATTGACCTTTCTCGCCCCAGTCTCTAACACCCTCTGCAGAAGGATGAGATCAAGCGCCAGCGCGAGTCCATCGTCCTCATCGCCTCCGAGAACATCACCTCCCGTGCCGTTTTCGACGCTCTTGGTTCCCCCATGTCCAACAAGTACTCCGAGGGTTACCCCGGTGCCCGCTACTACGGAGGCAACCAGCACATTGACCAGATCGAACTGCTCTGCCAGCGCCGTGCTCTTGAGGCCTTCCACCTTGACTCTGAGAAGTGGGGCGTCAATGTTCAGTGCCTCTCCGGCAGTCCCGCCAACCTCCAGGTCTACCAGGCTATTATGCCCCCTCATGGCCGTCTCATGGGTCTTGACCTCCCCCACGGTGGCCATCTGAGCCACGGATACCAGACCCCCCAGCGCAAGTGAGTCAATGTGGTTCGGTGATTTTTTTTAATACCGGTCCACTCGAGACTAACCGCCCACCTAGGATCTCTGCCGTCTCTACCTACTTCGAGACTATGCCCTACCGTGTCGACCTCGAGACCGGCATCATTGACTATGACACCCTCGAGAAGAACGCCCAGCTGTACCGCCCCAAGGTCCTTGTCGCCGGTACCTCTGCCTACTGCCGTCTCATTGACTACGAGCGCATGCGCAAGATCGCCGACTCCGTCGGTGCTTACCTCGTTGTCGACATGGCCCACATTTCCGGTCTCATTGCCGCCGAGGTCATCCCCACTCCCTTCAAGTACGCCGACATTGTCACCACCACCACCCACAAGTCTCTCCGTGGTCCCCGTGGTGCCATGATCTTCTTCCGCAAGGGCGTCCGCTCCGTCAACCCCAAGACTGGTGCCGAGACCCTCTACGACCTTGAGAACCCTATCAACTTCTCCGTCTTCCCCGGTCACCAGGGTGGCCCCCACAACCACACCATCACTGCTCTGGCTGTTGCCCTCAAGCAGGCTGCTACCCCCGAGTTCAAGGCCTACCAGGAGAAGGTCGTTGCCAACGCCAAGGCTCTCGAGAACACCTTCAAGACCCTCGGCCACAAGCTCGTCGCCGACGGCACTGACAGCCACATGGTCCTCGTTGACCTGCGCCAGTTCAGCCTTGACGGCGCCCGTGTTGAGGCTGTTCTCGAGCAGATCAACATTGCCTGCAACAAGAACTCCATCCCCGGCGACAAGAGCGCCCTTACCCCCTGCGGTATCCGCATTGGTACCCCTGCCATGACCTCCCGTGGATTCGGCGAGAAGGAGTTCGAGCGTGTCGGCAAGTACATTGACGAGTCCATCAAGATCTGCAAGGAGGTCCAGGGTGCTCTCCCCAAGGAGGCCAACAAGCTCAAGGACTTCAAGGCCAAGGTTGCCGGTGGCGAGGTTGAGCGCATCAACGAGCTCCGCAAGGAGATTGCCGCTTGGTGCAACACCTTCCCCCTCCCCGTTGAGGGCTGGCGCCTGGACGCCGGCATTTAAATGCCCGGCACCTCTTTTCCCTTTGCTGTCTCAGCAAACCCATTTTCATCAAAGGGGTTTTGCTCTTCACAATAACTTTATGAACGAAATCTGCGGCATTTAACATGGATGAGGCAAATGGCGAACCGTTCAACAAGCATGCATTTCATCACGGCGCAAGAAATAGTTGATTGATATCTTTTGTGTGGTCTGTTTATTTTTCAAACACGAACCGGCGTGTTTGCGGTATCAAAAATCCTTCAACAAAAATTGGATTGGCTGGTGGGAGTTGGGTTCTGTTTCACTGAGATGACAGGTTTTTGGTCTTCTCTGTCCGTCACTTCCCCTCGGGGATGCGGACAACCAAGCAGCTGAATAAGGAAATAAAAGACTTTCAGCACCATTCTGTATTCCACTGTGCCTGTGACCACTGCTTTTTTAACCACGCGTTTTGACTAGGCTGTAAAGGGATCATTCAAGACTTTTTTACCCCAATTGCCTGTCAACACGTCCCCACCAGGTTCGGCTTATCTGGTTCCTTTAAGGTTCTGGGATAAATAAGTCTGGGGAAGCTGCAGTCGTCATTCAGTCGAGGAAAATTAAAAGCAGACGGACTCAATTACACCAGGCAGGGCTCCACGGCGAATTTCGGACCTTGGACAGTATTGGGCTCATGGTCCTTGGGCCGATTCCCCTACAAGGTAGCAAGGTCGGTGGTATATCCGTTCGCGCTAGCGTCCCCTGGTTCGTCTTGGACCGTCGCGGGCCGAGGGTGGTCACGAGACACAGCTGGCGTCTCACCAGACCAGCCTCAATAGCCAGACCAGCAGCCACTGTCTGGCCGTCTACGTAGCTGAGGTTATGTGCAGATATTTTGCGCGCAGCGTGACCGCGGGGTGAGTGGCGAAAATGCGACTCTGAGCGTTCTATGACTCTCAGCTTGAAATGCTACTGAATGACCTCTGCCTCATCTTGGCCACGCCAGTGTCACACTCGGGGTCCTGCGGTCAGAGAAAGAAGAGGAAACCCGGGCTACGTCGACTTTGCTACAAATGGCGGAGGCGACCGGGAGCTAAATTGCGGCAACGAAGTAGGTGGTGGAGGGGGGTCAAGGGGAGGGGAGGGAGCTTTCGACCTGGCAGGCTGTCATGCTTTGGGTGCCTCTGCCCATTGAAAGCTGAGTCGCAAACTTTGGGCGCGCACCGCACGACGTCTGTCGACTTTCTGATGTCGACGCGCAGCTCGCGCAGCCAATTTTTTTTTTTTTTTTTGCGCTGCGAGTCGCAAGCATGTGATAGTCCCTTAGCTGCATAGCCTTTGTTTAGCGCATCCCCACCGGTACGCACCCGAACAAGGCAGTATCGGGGTGCTTTAGGAGGGCGTGGCTGTCTGTCATGGCCGCGGACGGGACCAATGGCGGGCGCAAGCGCCATGGCTGCGTCGTACTGTGTCCTGACCGGCGATGCAATCGATCAGCATCACGGGGGGGTCCCCTCGACGTTTTTCTGGTCGAGCTATGCAGGCGATGCAGGTGACCACAGGAGGGACAAGGGCTTTGGGACATGGCGCATACATGGAGATATACCTGGTTGCTGCCGGCACCCAAGGGCGCGCTGTACCTGGCCTCGGTGTACAGGTACCTGCCCACATGGCTTGGCCAACTTCCGGCACGCTGAAATCGGCGCTGCGCCCGCGGGCTGCGGAGAGCCGTCAACCACGCCACAATGTACTGTACCTCCTCTCCACCCTTTCCCCAAGGTCGCTTCTGGTCCGCTGCGACTGTCAATGGACCCTCGTCTGCGGTCCCTCTCCCACCGCCGCCGCCTCCACACCTCATACCCTCCCTCCCATACCTCACACCTCACCTCGCTCGCCCACCATCTCGTTCAATCATCTCTTCTCGTCGGGGCTCGACCTCTTCGACTGCCCACCCCGGAGCACACCTCCCCCCCCCTCACGCTCGCCCTCACGCTCGTCCTCACCCGCCCGTTCTGTCTCCAAGCAGCCGCACCCGCCCAGCCTTGTCATTGCAGGCAGGCCGGTCTAGGCGTGATGTGAATGCACACACACCTGCCTGCTGCTCTACCAATCCTGCCTCTGTGCATGCGCCTCAAGTCCGACTCGGTCCCTCTCCTTCTCCTCATCGCTCTCTTACTGTCGCCCTGCTAGACCTTTCGCCCTCTTTCGCCCTCTTTTCAGCTGCCGCCGCCGCTACTGTTGCTTCCTCTTGTTTGCACGTAACTGCTCTGTCGGGCCCTGCTGCTCCCCGCTCCGTGCTCGTGCTCGTACTTCTTGGCCTTTACCTCTCACTCGGAGCCCCGGTCTCTCACCAGCCTAAAACAGTGCCCCGTCGACAAGTTCCCAGAAACGACCCCACGACATACGAACCACATCCCGCGTCTTCATCCCACGCGACCCAGCTTAAACCTCCTCAACTCTTTTCCAGCTCGACTTGAACCAGCGCATTCGCCTCCCCCAGTCTTCTATAAGCGATTCCTCCCTGCCACTGCATACTGGTCCGTGTCCGTGTCCGGGTCGCCGCTTCCCCAGACGGCATCCTAGCTGCCGTTGCGACATGTGCTAAAAGTCCGAGCTACCTACTCCACCAGTGCTCTGTCCGTGGTGCCTGTCCATGCTCAAAGACGACTACATCAAAGACTTCCCCGCTCCTGGATTAATCGACCTGGTCTTCTCCAGATACTCTCTCTCGCGCGTGTGAGAAATTCCAGCACCTAAACGCAAAAACTGGGCTCCCTAGATCACGAAGCACTCCGATAACTCTGCAATCGAAAAGACGCCCCTATGCTCGCTGTACAAAGGGCACCGAGGATGGGTTCGTCGCAGCCTCCCTCCGATCCCTTCCTAGCCCTTGGCTGTATGTAGCTTCACCTGTATCCTATCCAATTTTTGCTTTCTTTGCTTGGAATTCCCCCATTGCGTTTGTTGCTGTGGTGCTGACATGTGACAACATCAGTGTCGGTTGATCCTAACCAAGAACCCCCTCTTCTCGACCCTCCGGAGCCCGCGCCCGGCGCTCCCCTACTCTCCGACAATGACAACAAGCTCCTCACGTCCTTCTTCGAGGACATTACCGCCGATCACTATAATATGCCCTCATTCGGCGAGGGCTTGCACTTTACAGATACTTGGCTGGATCTGCCGCCACAGTTTATGGGCTCTACCACCTCCTTTGGTCAGCAGCCTGGTCCTTCGCTAGCATCACCACCTACTCAGGGCCTTCACAATGGCTTGGGTGATTACCATGGCCTCATGCCAATGGGCACCAATATGATGCCTCCCCCACCTCCGCCTCCCGTTACCCAGCCACACCTGGAGCATCCTGATGATGTACTTACCGCTGCTGCGACCTTGTTACAGAATGGCTCTTCTCACAGGCACATTTCAAATGGTACCGACTCAACGTTTCCTCGACGGACAATGGCTCCTCCTGTTGGCCACCTCCGGCACCAGCCGCTGGAAGAGTTTCGGGAAGATAGCCGACGCATTTCGAGCGGCGAGGTCGAAAATACATTTACAGAATGGGTTTTTGGTTCACAGGAACGGCGACAGGTTCGACCGCCGCCTCCTTCCGAGTACCAATGGGGCTCGGATGCCAATTTCAACAATATCCAGGGCTACTCGACAAACTCGGAAAAGGAAACCGCAGAGTCTATTACCAAGGAGCAGCTCAAGTATTTAGAGTGTTTTGAACCAAGCCAAAGTGCTGGCAATACGCGCCCTAGCAGCCCCAGTCCTGCGTCAATGGCACCCACAAGCCATGGCCGTGTACCTCTGATTAAAACACAACACGATACAGATGCACCACCGAGGAAAAGGCGAAAGAGCAGAAACGGGAAAGACATCCCTGATGACGAAGCGGAGGAGGAAAAAACAACACCAAAAGCCGGCAGGAGAAGGAAGCCCAAGGCCGAACGTGTTGCCTCTGCCACGTCTCCGCCAATTGACGAAATCGCCACTGGAAAGCGACGAAAGTCGGCGGCCAACGGGGCTAAGGCTGCGCGGGAGAACCTCACAGAGGAACAAAAGCGTGAGAACCACATTCGTAGCGAGCAGAAGCGACGAACGCTCATTAAGGAGGGTTTCGACGACCTCTGCGACCTCGTGCCCGGGCTCCGCGGTGGTGGGTTCAGCAAGAGCACCATGTTAGCCATGGCTGCGGAGTGGTTAGATGAGCTCCTCAAGGGCAATGAGCTTCTCGCGGCTCAGCTGGCTGCCCTGGAGGGCCGATGATGATTCGACCTACCTATCGGTGCGATTGGTTCTTCAATATCTTTTGTACCCATACATATTATTACCTCGCTTGGCGAATTCGGACAGGGACCTTTATTTTGTTGGCAAGGCGGAAATTCCCCATGGAAAGGCACAGGCGTTGACACGATGGTTCTTTGATTTGGACAAAATGGCCACAAGTTGCCAGAGTCATGGATGGCGAGTCGCTGGAGTCATTGGATCCCGGAGCGACAGGTGCAGAATAATGATTTAACCGACCTCTTTGTGAGAGTTTCGGGATTAGAGACGGTGGCTTTGGTGTGTATTAGGTGCCACGTGTTGAGGTAGCGATCATTGATATGATTTTTTTTTTTTAAAAAAAATGAGAGAATGATTTTATCGGATACAATGGTGCAGTCATGTTGGTCGTGATGATGAAATGATCAGTCTGTTGGTTGTTGAATGAAGACTACTGCTTGCTGTTGAATGCACGTGTTGGTGATTTAAACCTCTAGGCCTCTCTGTATTAATTGGCCATGCAGTAACCAAATATGAAACAGCAGCTGGTATGGCTATGCCGGTCTCTACGTGATTGCGATTGCACCTTTTTGAATCCTTCCATTTCGTCTACGTAAAAAAAAAAAAAAAAGAAAAAAAAGAAGGAGGGGAAGCCTTTGAATGCCGACATTTGAAACAGAAATATTTGGTTAGCCCCGGGAACTCTTAAGCTTATGCCTGATCGACGACCATGGTGTCCATCATCAAGATGCATGGGTATTGGCTGGGCACGTTGCTCAGCGTTCATGGTCAGAGAGAGCCCCACGATGTTCTTTTTTGTGGAACAGGGCAGCGCATCCATGGTGGTTTCGGAGTCTTGTCCCTGGGCCATTTTTTTCGTCTCATGTTCTGTACAACCAACGTGCCCTAATTTTGTTTCTTTATTTTTCTTTCTCTTCCTTTGTCCCCGTGATCCTTTTTTTTTCTCCTCCCCCCTCCGCCTAATAATTAAAACCCCGTCTTGGCTTTGGGGGCGTTGTCCCTGCGCGCGGCCAAGTGACTTTTGCGACTCAGCGAGAGCCAACGAATTAGCTAGCTCGCACTGACAGGAAACGCACCAGCCGATCAATGTCAGCACTTCTTCGCGCGCGGCAAAGCTCCAAGTTAGTTTCGCCTCTCGCCCCGTAGTAGGCAAAGGAGAAAGGGGGATGGCCATCCCTCCTCCCGCCTATTGGCAGCAGGGCACCTCGTCACATTCCGGGACGTCGGGGGCCGGGGGTGTGCTCGGGTTGCGGAGCCCGGAGAGCGGCGGGAGGGGAGGGCGGCGGGCGTGCCTTGAAAGTTGACAGCCTTGTTTACGCCGTAGGATTCTTGTCCTTTAATCAACCTGAAGACGAGGAGGATCCGGGTGCTCGCCATGCACCTGACGGGTTATTGGATGCGGTGACGCGGACAATTCCCTTTTCGTATCCCGCCTATGAGGCGCGTGAAGAGGGGCGCGCGCGAGCTGCAAGGGAGGGATGAGCAAGTTTTGAGCTGGTTTCTTGGCTCCGTCCGGCGTGCTTAGTGATGCCGGTGAATTTTTGATGCAGATTTGTAAGTCCTTGGCCCGCTAGAGTGTGTCGATCCATGTACGAGGAAACGAGTATAAGATCTCGAGTGAAGTTCTGTGAGCCATGTTTGAGTGCTTGTTGCTCAACTGCTAGTTTCGGTTGCCTTGCTTAATTCCCTCGTATCCTCGACCCCTGTGATTCACCAAGTCGAGAGAGTCGCGTGGTTAATTCACAAGCATTTAACCAACGACTACTCCTTTCCTGCGCTCTGTCATTTATTCCTTCTGACCATTTTTGTTTTGTTTTTGACGCTGGTTGTCAAGCCCATCTCGTTCCGCAAGCACTTATACGAAACCCCCTCTGTTTTTGGATAGCCAATCGGAACAATTGGTAGCAACCGACATCAGCAGAATGCGCTTTTCAACCTCGTCAGCTTTTGGCGCCTTTGCCCTATGGGCTGCGTCGACGGCATCAGCCGCGCCATCTCAGGAAAGCCTTATTTCCCGAACCGCATCCAACAGCACCTGCATCACTCCAGGCGCAGTTCCAAACATCAATGGCACGGAGATTCGCAACATTGGCATGATGTTGTTTCCAGCATTTGACTTGATTGACGTTTTTGGCACATTGGATCCCTTGCAGCTGATGTCTCTAATGTATCAGCAACTGAACCTGCATCTCATTGCGAAGAGCCTTGACCCCGTTCAAACGCGACCAATCTCCATGAACAAGTTCAACTCGAGCTTCTTTCCAGAGTTTCAACCAACAAACACTTTTGATGACGACCTTGATTTGGATGTGCTTATTATCCCTGGCGGTGCAGGCGCGCGGTCCACCAGCCTGGAAGCTGAGCTGGCCTATATCTCAAAGATGTTCCCCAAGGTCAAAATCTTCATGACTGTTTGCACCGGGTCTGGCGTTGCGGCACAAACTGGCGTACTGGATGGACATTTGGCGACGACCAACAAGAATGCATGGGCCACTATGACCGCAAAGGGACCAAACGTCAACTGGGTAACACCTGCGCGCTATGTCATCGATGGTAAAGTATGGACTTCATCAGGTGTAAGTGCTTTCTCGTCCTCGTTGTCTTGCTTGCATTGTTTTGGATGCAATTTCTTTTTGGGAGGCTGGGTGTTAACGCCTCTTAGGTCACCTCTGCTCTTGATATGATATTTGCCTTCATCACAACATTTTGGGGCTCTGAACCAGCTGAACGTATCTCGCACATGATGGAACATACAATTCTCGAGGCCAGCGATGACGAGTTTTCCAGTTATTATGGACTTGAACCCTCAAAGGCTCAGCCTTGCGATACATCAGCCTGAGTGTGGTGTATTTAATGATGCTATCGGGAATGGCATCAGAAGAAAAGTCAAATAGTTTAGGTAGAGGGAGAAAACATAGGGCTGATGGAATAAACATTTTCCTCTGAAAGACTTAAACTCGGATTCGGCAGGTCCAGTGCTCATACCCAGTGGATCCTGCCTCAGCTGTTTGACCTGGACAACAACCTTATTTAGTGATCTACGTGTATAGAACTCGGCGGCTCACCCGACGCATCGGCATCATCTAATGTCGGGGCTCTTCAACGGCCTCGGTTACCACGCCGCGTCTTGGCTTTCCCGAGTAACTCGGCTGACTTGCAGCACCAGGAAGGGCTGCGATGCTCATCTTTAACGAAATCGGTACCTCGCTCGGAGACAGCGCTGCAGGTAAGTATGCATGCAACCTCTTTTATTGGCCGATGACGATTTCTTGGTGCAACTCTGACATCTATACCATTTGCTCGATTTAATCAGTAAATATTCCGACACTGGGTTGATCCCAGCACGCTTTGCGTCATGCTGAGGGCTGGGCTAAACCAAGAGAGGAATATGGGCAGAGGGACGACCCAATCATTCTGGGGGCCAAATTTGGCCAAGGTCCAATACAATCGAGTGTTGCCGCTGCTCAGCCTCTGGCCCCTGTGGCCTTGCTGAAGTATTCGCACCGACGGCCCGAATTTGAGGGTGTTGTGAGAGCGATAAGCCTAGGCTGTTTATTTTTAGAGAGAATTTTCTTCTGCAGGGCTAACTGGCGCAGGTTTCTTTGCGCAATTCCTCTGAGTGGTTTCCGATAGCATCCCGATGGTCAGCATCATGACCACTCTTCTCCTCTGCCAGCTCCAGGTTGCCAAGGTTCCGGTTCTCTTCAGCAAAGAGAACCGGGGGAAGCCACTTCCATCATCACTCAGGCCCAATCTGCGCGCTGCATCTCCCACTTCACACTAAGAACCGCCCCCCCAGGGCTGAATGGCGCCCTAGCTCCCCACTACCGCATGCTGGTATCCGCGCTAAGCAAGGGCGGGCAGTCATCCAGGTGGACGGATCGTCGCCTTACCCGCCCAACCATATCGCCTCAACCAAGGGGCTGCTGGGCTTGTTTAGCTCCACTCCTGTAAGATTCATCCAAGGCCGCAGGCTTCTGCACAGTGTGTCCTTGCGCTTCGCCTCTTCCCTGTGGCGGACAGGGGCAGGATATAAACAACCTGGGGGAGACGGTTCTCTCTCCGTCGTTGCATTTGCCCAACCAGGTGGACGGAGTGAGAGATGATCGTGGGTCGAAATGGATAAAACAGAGTGTTCTCCGACGCGCCATGGAAGAGGGCCTGTCCTTAATATTAGTCTCCAATGGTGCGTGCCAGCTACTGCAGCCGTTTCTCCAACCTAGTCGCAAAGCTGTTTTGCTAAATGGCGATTTCCTTGATGGCCCATTCTTGATTTCCTCTCTTTCTCACACTCCCTAATCCATATTGTAATTCTGTCAGATCTTTTCTTGTTATCGTTGATGATGATACAGCGGGGCTAAGGTTCTCTCACCATCAAGTACACCCAATAACAACAACACACCTTGCTAAGCGACCGATTTGATTTCATTATGGTAAGATATTATAATTCGTTTGTTGAGAACGCCAACCTGTCGCAACAACATAATAATGACGAACAATTCACCAGCGCGACGATGAAAGATATCCCACAGTGGTCAACGGCCCAGAGGTCGCGCCCGAAGTGACGGCAACACCCCCGATGGATTTGGAAGGACGTGACAAGGTCGTTCACGAAACCCCAGAGGGACTGATTCCCGTTGAAGACGCGGCTATCAAAGATGGAGCGCCCAAGGGTGCTGGTGACATTAGAGGTGGCGGGGTTTCCGAGTTCACGAAGCCTCCCGATCGGAGAATGTGCGGCATGAAGAGGAAGACGTTTTTCATCGTTGCTGCCGTTGCTGCTGTGGTGGTGATAGCTGCCATCGTCGGCGGTGTTGTCGGAGGCCTCAAAGCCAACAGCAATGACGATTCTGGGACCTCCGTGCCGGACAGCAACATCACATCAGGCCCTATCAAGGCCGATCAGCGATGTATGGCAGCCGCGATTGCCACCAAGGACAAGAAACAGAACACGCAGGTCTTCTTCAACGATCTCGACACCACCAGCATTAAATACAGACGAGTTCACGACGACAAAGGCACTAGTTCTTCCTCTTCCCTGAACCTGACGATTGAGCCCAACTGGGGCGCTCCTCTGGCCGCCGCGGCCCGGATGGACAGCGACACCATTATAACGGACCTGTACTACATGACGACGGACAATAATGAAGCGCAAATTGCCAGGGCGGTTCTCGACTGCGGCGCAATCAACTCCACCGCCGACTGCTCCGTGAGCTCCAACGACATCATCTCATCCAACCTGCAAAACGGCATCCACACTGATTCCAAACTGGCGGCGCTCCACCTCAGCAACGACTCGATGAGAGTCTACTTCCAAGCCCCCAAGGCCAACATCTGGGTCATGCACAACGACAATGGAAACTGGTCTGGTTCCAACCTAGTTGGCGCAGCGGTCGATGGTACCTACATCACTGCGGCCGCGGAGAATAAGTCCAACCTGCATATGTTTTACGTGGCCAACTCGACAGAGAGGCTCGCCTACCTTGACTACTCCGACCTCCTCGGAGGAGGTGATTGTAAGTTTCACAAACATCACCCATCCTCCCCCCTCCCCTCCCCTCCCCCTCTTTCCCGTGACACTCGGTGTTTAGCCAGCTAACCGCCGTCTTGTTCTGCAGCCCAAATCATCTCCAACAGCCCTGGGTCCAGCTGGTCGCCTAGCAATGCCTTTTCGAGCGTCTACGTGCCGGGGTTTGAGTCGTACCGCGTATATTACACCAACCCGTCGACGGGCAACATCGTGTCCTACTTTATGAACTCGACCCAGACTTGGCTCAGCAACCATGACGACAACTGGGGCAATCCGGACAGTAGTATCGCCTCGGTGGCGTGGAGCAACAAGGTCCGGCTTTTCTACTTCCAGGACTCCAAGCTTGTCATGTCCTCGCAGGATGACTCTGTGTGGAGCAAGCCGGTAGAGCTGGGTAGCTGAGGAGGAGGATAAGGAGAAGGAGAAGGAAGGGTGCCTGGTAAAGCAGGCGGACGTGCACCGTGATGCATTTGTCAGGATAGCTGGCGTTTAGCGGGAGTTTTCATATTTCAAACAACAAACATGTCATCAAGGAAATGATGGTTTGGGGGGAAGGGGGGGGTTGCAAAGATTGAAAATTGTAACACCTCAAGGAATGGTTGGTTGTACGCATATGATATCCAGAGAAGAAAAGAAATGACTGGTTCTGCGTTTTTATCTTTTGACGGACCCGTCTACGCCACTGACTAATCGTATGGTACAATATCCATCACATCCGCCTATGACCACACCCGATTCCCAAACGCCAGGCCTGCTTGCCGATTATTTTAACTAAGATCCATCTTCTCCGCGCCGTTGGCCCCAGCCGCCGACCCCACCGCCGCAAACTCCACGGAGCCGCTGTTTCCAATCAATCGCTTCTCCGACTCCGCGACAAACTTGATACTTCGGGCAGGGTCATAGAAGAGCTGGAAGCTGCGCTGCACATCCTCAACAGTCACCTGCTTGGCTTTTCGCTTAGCCGACACGAGCTGCGAGGTGGTAATGAGGTTGCTGGCGTAGCGAAGGCCGGCTTCTTGGCCAATCTTGGTCAGGAGAGCAAGCGCGTCTGCATTGACATCAATCTCCTCCTCTTGGGCTCGAATTGAGAGAATCTGCTTAATCTCCTCAGGGTTGTAGGCGTGTGTGTTGATGATGACGACACGGTCGAGGAAGTCAAGGGGCAGACCATGAGGGCTACGGTAGTCTGTGCCACGAATGCGCGAGTTGCCTCGGTTGCTGGCCATGATAACCACGGGGGCTAGGTCGTCCTCAAGGGCCCGGTTGATGTATGAGAAGCATTCGATGTCGAGCATGTGCACCTCATCGATGAACAAGACACCTGGAACAATCTCGGCCTTGCCCTCTTCCTTCCACTCTCCAACCTTGGTGTTGATCTGGTCACGGATCTCGCTGCGGATCTCTCCTGTATCGCCAGAGAAGAGCGCGAGGAAACCCTGTGTCCTGGAGTTGATGACGTCAATCTCGTGCAGAGTAACGGTGTGTACAACCTCCTTGCGCTTCTGTAGCTCTCCATCAGGGCACTGGAGGAACTTGGTATCGACACCCATGGCGTCGTAGTCGCGCGATCGGGCGTAAGAGCGACCGAGCTTGGTGATTTTGCCCGAGGATTTGTCAATCGAGATGATGTCGCCAGCCATAACGCGCTCCTTGGTCATGGCATCAATCATCTTACTGCCCATATCGTAGACGGCTTCCATGTCGGTTGTTTTGATGGTGAGCTTGCCCTGCTTGGCGGAACCCGTGACGCTGCGGTCAATCTGAATCTCGACCACTTCACCCTCCATAATCTCGCTCTCCTCCTTTATCCGGACGCCGATCGACTTGCGGAAGGCTTGGGTAAGAGCTTCGGTCTTGGACATTTCGAGGGAAAAGATCTCGGAGGACGCGAGTGTTGTGAAGGGGACATCGGGGCCAAGGGACTGCGCCATACCCATGGCGATGGCGGTCTTTCCGGTACTTAAAAACAGTCAGCGCGCATCAAATTGTTGCGATGGCGATGAAGCATACCTGGGGGGGCCAGCAATGAGAACGGCGCGACCAGCAATCTTGCCATCCTTAATCATCTGGAGAATCACGGCGGCGGCCTTTCGCGCCTTCTCTTGTCCGACAAGGCCCTGCGAAGCCGCCTTGGGCTCAAGAGTCGTGGCATCGACACCAAGGCCGCGAATGTGCGAATGGGCGGCGATGAGGTTGAGGCCTCGAAGGTCCTTGGATTCGGACACGGTCATCACGGGCTAAGGAAGCGCATAATCAGCCGTCAGTCGTATGGGAAACTATAATCAATACTCACAGCAGCCATTTTGTCGCGTGTTGCGCCAACGAACCGGCCGAATATCAATGTTGGGGATGAGAAATGGGTTTGGCAGTTCTAAAGAAGTGCCTACGGAGTATGAGGCTGGACACGGGAAGCTCCCTGGCTCTATCTGCATTACCTGCTGAAAAAAAAACACGGGCGCGCGGCTGGCGCCTAATTGACATGGTGCGCCACACCGCACACGCGAGCACCGCCTCAGCATTGATTTATGGTGGCAATGGGCACTTTCCATCCAGGCAGGGGTACAGGGATGGGACTATTGGTTGCACATTGTGCATGGTGGCTGCAGGCCCAAAAATGCGAGTTGTGCTGTCGTTGCGTTGGTTTGTTCCTGCCATTGGGTTGCTTCGGGGAATAGCAATCAGAAACCGAGACATACCGACGCAGCATGCATACGAGGATGACCCGACAGCCGCCCAATCAAGCTATCTTGTTTGGACAGTGGAGGGTAGCACAGTAACTGTACCAATTGCTTACACTACTCCTTGCAGGCGTATCATGCCATGTGATACAAGTCCAACATGGGAGCGACAAAAGAGGGCAAAGACCGTCTTCTTTTGTTTCTTTTTCTGCGCGCGACGTTTCATGTGAGGCCCTTGCACTCTCGCCCAATTTAAAAAAAAAAAAAATCACATATCATTAGCATTTACATCTGCACTGTATGCAAACTTGGGCCTAACCTAGCGAGCACTAGGCGGCCCCAGACCGCCAGTGTCCTCCAGCTTAGTTCATGAGAGAAGCAGCGATGATTCACTCTCAAACACTGTCCATCCAGCTATGAAAGAGCAGATTGGTTTCGCGATGGCAGCTGCCCACTCGCAAGCAGTGGGCACCCGCCCAAGTGCCCCTGCCCTCTGCGCTACTGGCCAGCACCTGCCTGACACTGCAGCAACTGTTGGTGCCAGCTACCTCGCTGCTCCAACTTTCATTAGATGACCCTCGTCCCAAACATTTGCCGCCAACAAGTGCGGGACCACACTACACAAGTATTTGTAACATATTACTGCTTGTTCACATCCCTTTGCTTTTTCTCCCTCCCTCCACACTACGAACCATCTCCCCTCACCAGACTTTTTATCTAGATGGGCCCGCCCCCCTTTCTACAACAGACTTCTTCCATCTTAACCGAGAAAAAAAATAAGACAAAAGCGAGGTCAACCACCGGGCGCATATCTTGGGCAGGCGTCAGAAGCGCACCGGCATCCATCGCGCCCAATCGGCTCCACTTGTGTACTCCATCTGTCTGATCTTACCCGCGCCGTCACGTCCTGCCTGAGGGGGCCGTAGGCTGTGTCTCACACTATCACTATCACTCCCTGCTCTTCGCGTATGTCGGCACCAACGGCTACGTGCTCTTGATGCCGAGCATGTCTAGACGTTTTGAATATGAACGCCGGTCCTCAGACTACCACACCCGTCGCGATCGTTTCTCCAAGGACGCGGACCGTAGAGGCCCCAGTCCCGGCCGGTTTCGCGGCTCGCCTCCGCCCGGCCCCTACCGCCGCCGGAGTTCAGACTACCATGATGACTCTCGCGATTGGGACCGGAGCAGAGACGCGCCACCATCTCATAAGTCCCCTCCGACGAGTCGCAGGTCGAGCTCGGTCCTGTCAACGTCCTATGGGGCGGAGAAGATCCCTGATCAACAAGGTGCGTGAATCCTTCTCCGTGCGTGGTAGCTTAAGTTTTTAACCTTTGTCTGTAGCACGACCTCCTGCCAAGTCAGAAGTCACTGGGGAACCTTCAAATATCAAAGCCTTCACAAATATCATTTGTGACAAGGCAGCTTGGGTCCAAAAGAAAAGAGATGCAGTCAAAAATCTCACCAGATTGCGCGCAGATCACGCGCGCTCTGGTACCAAGCACGTGGAGTTCGCTTCAGTCGTGGAAATGTTTCAAAACCAGATCAAAACA
The DNA here is from genome assembly GCA_020975415.1 of Calonectria hawksworthii. NCBI lineage: Eukaryota > Fungi > Ascomycota > Sordariomycetes > Hypocreales > Nectriaceae > Calonectria > Calonectria hawksworthii. Next base: position 584,078 of record JAHXZK010000005.1, on the reverse strand, counting down.
GCCGAGAATGAGGTAGCAACGTGCGATAACCGAATCAAGGCGCTTGATGAGAAGTTAGCGTCAGATTTTGCTTCCCTCGCCCCAATTCTATCTGAACCTGCCATATCCCGGAACGAAGATCTTGACAAGCGCTTGATGCAACTCCAGAACTCCACTGCCGAATCATTTCGGATTCAACTGGATGCTGAGCTCAATAAGCTTAAGGGCCGCTTTGAGTCTGACCTTCAGGCACTGAAAACCCAGTATGAGGCGTCCCATGGCCAAGAATCCAAGCTTACGTCCGAGAACAAAGAACTGAGAAGAAACCTTGACGATGTCACCCAAAAATATAATCAACTGGAGAAGAAATTTGATTCACTAGAGAGGAAGCAGGAGGGCAACTTTGCAGCTCTCAATCTGCGATTGACGGTCCGAGATGAGCAGATGGATGTGAAATTCGCTGAGGCCGAATCAAAGTCTGCAAATAATTGCCAAGATAAGGATGCTGATGCTCACACAAAGAATGCCATTGAGGAATGCGACAGCAAGCTCTCGGATCTCAAAAGTCTCCTCGATTCTACACGGCACGATGTGAAAACAATACAAGGTGATCTGACAACCTTGGCCCCCAATACTGTACTTCCCGTCGTTGATGAATTGTCAAGAAAGTTGGCAGCTCAGCAAGATCTCTTGGCTCCCATTACCATACTCCATACTGTGGAGGATCTGTCAAAAAAACTAGCAGCCCAGCAGGATTTCTTGTCTACTATACGTCCTTTGGAAGTATTGGTGCACAAGTTACCAAACCTTCACGCGCTATTGGACAAGTTGCCCCAGCTGGAGGAGCTTGCGATGAACCTTCCAATGATGCGACCGTTGATCAAAAAGCTACCATCACTCCAGGAACTTGTAAAACAACTCCCCAGCATTCCAAAGCTGCAGAATGACATTGCTACTCTATCGAAGTCGGCAAGTACTACACGGGAAAAAGCGGAAGCTGCGGCCGCCACGATAGAAGCCTACTCGGATCTCTCAAACAAATACGAGTCGTTGGCGACAGACCTGCAGAATCATCGAGACTCAATGAAAAAGGATGTCGCCTCGCTTCAATCGTTATTACAATCGACAACTTCGAAGATTGCTAACGACATGAATCAATTACATGAAAAGCTACCCCAAGTTAGTCCACAGTTGGAGACGAGCCAAAATACTCCGTCTGAGGACGACGTCATGAGAATTATCAAATCACAGCTAGCCGATTTGGAGACCGCCCTGGCTCAGAAACCTGAGCCACATGTCATGAAGCCTATCAAAGAACCAAGCAATGCCATAGCCGAGGCGGACGTCATCGGGATCATGGCCCCGCGGCTTGAGAAGCTAGAAAATGGGTTGGTCGAACGCTTCCAGACCCATTTCAACGGAATCGCCGATGGAGTAGGCAAGTTCATCGACAAAGAGAGGACAGCCAGATTGGCGACAGATGCCACTGTAAAAGAATTAGAAGAACGTGTCACCGGATTAAAGAAAGTGTCAGATGAGGCTCGAGAGGAGACCGTAAAATGGAAAACCACAACCGACACACAAATACAACAGCAGGACACCAGTTGTATGCAACAGAGACGGGAGCTTTCGATCTTGAAGAACCACTTGGCTCAAATACATCATGACCTTGGAGAAAGAATGAACACGCACCAATTCCAAATCCTACACCTGGACAATTGGGCGAACCATTTTGGAACAAAACAACTGTACACTGAGATTGTGGAGCACATGGCAGCCACAATTCCATCAGGAGATCAGGTCAGGTTGCTCTCAGAGCGAATCGACGCGTTAGAGGACCGAGCGGATGAATCCAGGTTCAAAAAACGCAAACTAATGAATGGGAGCGCCGCTGTGGCATAATCATTGAATTTGGCCTTATGCATTCATAAGACCGACTCATTTGGAGGGACGGGGTATGGTGGGTTTTTCTTCTTCTTTTAATGCAATGGGATTGAATCAGTCAGCCCTTGAGGTATATATAGCAAGGCGGATGGCTTGATATGGGCTAGCAGGTGCGGGTTCGGCGCTTTCATTGTTGATAATCTGGTGTGGGATTCGCAAACGGACTGGAAACAAATGGGATGGACCAGATACCCCTCGCCTAAAGGTAGTGGACATGGCACGGCGCAGTACACTAAATAGGGCATAAAAAAGTGTGTTTGTATTTTAGATGTTCGGGATCTTGAATGCCTTTCCAAATAGTATGTGAAAGACGAGTATCAAATGATGGTCATCGGTAAGTACAAGGCTTCAGAGAGGCATTCTAAGCCAGTGGTGCGTCTGTTTTGAATAATATCTAGTGATGCAACCTAGGTAACTATATAATATAAAGTTTCCAGGGGGTCAGGAATACCTGAGATGTCAGTGGGGTATAAGTATTAATAGGCAAGAGAATAGGCCTTGGTGAGCAAAGTTGGCACCCCAAGCGTCCAAGCGGGAGATCCCGACTGTGCAATGGGTACAAATCACGGCACGTGAGGAGACAAGTATGCTTGGAATATGGCAGAGGGATTCCTGCATGAACGTGATTTGTGGGTTCTCGGCTTGGGTTTATGTTGGGCTCAATGAGAGAGGCAAGTTGGGGATTTGATACCAGACAAGCAAGGTGAGGGGAGAGGAGGGGGCATAATGACGATGCATGTTTTGGTTTGCTGTCATTGTCTCATCTGCCAGGTGAAGACGACCAAGCAGAGGTTCGTTCCGATAATCGGGGAGCATGATGCAGCCGCACCACAAGACATGATAATGGCGCATGTTGGGGGACTGGCACAGAGTGTGCTATGGAAGAGTGCCAAACGAGGGCAGCAATGCAGATGATGTTATAAAAGAAGGACGGGGAAGTTGGGCAACGCTTCACCGGTCGCGCTAGACTAACGCGCAAAAAGGGCTATTGTGGGCACGGCACTCTCTATCAGTGTGCCACTTGGCATCGTCAACTGGGCTCTCGTGTGCTAATTCATGTCGGTATTGGAATATTTCTGCAATGGCTGGCCCTGTCCAATAAACGGCGGGGTCGCCCAAATGGAGGGGGAGGAAAGTGACGTGACAATACGACCGACTGGCCAGCGGCACGCGCCGCGATGATGGGACAATGAGTGGCCGAGTGTGTGGTCACGTCGCAGATCTGGTTGGACGGGTGCCAGGTAGGGATGAGAAAGAAAAAAGGGAAATGCCATGGAAGGGGATCGACCAATGCCGCTAAAGCCCGCCACTGGCATGTCTGGAGATGGCATGGATCCCTACTGTAGGTGAGAAACCAGCTGGGCGGAACCGTGGTGTTCTGCCGCTAGAACCACTGAGCCCAGGGGAAACACCTGGGCAGAGAACCGCTAACAGGGCTTGGGTGCAGGCTAGCAGCAGGAGCACGACCGCCCGCGGGCCACTAGGTCGCGCGCAGCTCACGGCACTTGGGCGGGCCGGGGAGCAGAGAGCACTGAACAGCACCGAGCTGCAGTGAGGAGGAGCCTTTGAGGAGCCTAAACCACACCACCGCCACACCCAACAAACAAAACACACGCCTATGCCAACGCCCACTTCCCCAAATACACTCCCGTTCGCAATTCCACTCCCACTCCCGCTAACTACTCCCACGTCCACACGCCTTTCCCTCTCCACAAACCACGTCCTCCTCCTTGCACCCCAAATCCTCCGGGCTCCTCTTCACGTCGCACATCCCATTGCCGGGCCTCGGACAGAGCTTTTGGGCTCTGATCCACTGCCTCTCCTCGCCTTCTCACAGCGCTGCTTTCTGCGACCCAGGTCCCACGCTCCTTTTGACACCGTGCCCGTGCCCGCGTTCGTCGCCTCCGTGGCCTGTGGCCCGTGGTCCACCTTCATTGTTCCGCCAGCCGCCGCATCGCCATCATCACCATCGCCGCCGACATCCATCGCCGTCTGCGCGCCCGCATTCGCGACTCGCCTGGCCGACCCATCCTCGTCCTCGCCGCCTCCCACTCGCAACCTCATCGCGTCTTTCACACCGCGTTTCCCCCCGTCGCGCCTGCCATACACCTCCTAACCCGTCCATTGTCGCCAGCTGGTGCCGCCGCCGCCGTCGCGTTCTGATCTCCCTGCGTCTCCGCATCTACATTTCTCCCACCGCGTCGCCTGCCATCGTCCACTAGCCCGCCTCGTCCCACCCGTCTTCGTCCTCCCGGGATGCCCACATCCACGAACAATGGAAGCTGCGGCGAAGACGGTCCAGTTGCTGAGCCAGCGCATCTTGCCCGAGAAGCCCCATCACCTGTCCTACTCTCCCGATTGGCGATACCAAATCCCCGCCAACGAATCCAAATCAAAGCACTTTGAGGAATGGGAAAACCCCCGTCTGCAGTACACCACCCTCGTTTCAGAGGCAGACCGCGGTGTCCTCCTCACCCGATCGTATTACGACATGCGTGTCGAGCCCCCTCGACCCGCCCCTAGGGACGTCAGCGCCCTTGCCAAGGCAGGCGGCGAGAAAAAGAAGCTCTCCCTGAGCGACTACAAGAACAAGAAGACTACCGGTGGCACCGATACCACCCCAGAACCAGTCAGCGCCAAAAAGCGAGATCTCGACCGCGCACATGGGCAACCAAAGTCCCTACCCGACCCCGTGGGGAAGCCAGACGGCCACCGGCCAAGGGATCATCCCACAGCCAACCCCAAACCCCCCAGGATCCAGGAGAACACTGTTGATATGAGGTACGGAGCCAAGCTATGCTCCAGCGTAGGTCCCCCATCGCTGACAATGTAAACATAGACTCCCTCCGAAACCCCCGGGGAAAGCTTCTCTCCCCCCGCGTCCCGTGTCACCAGATAGCCGAAAACGCCACGTTGATATCGACGACGACTCACGATTACAGAAACGAGCTCGACCAGATGGCAACCGCGGCCCGGACGACCGTTCGCGATTGTCGCGCGATGAACCCCCGCGTCGAAAAGACCGAGACTCGCTTGCGCCCTCGGATTACCCATCCCAGCGAGACAGAGACAGAGACGCCAAATCCTCCGCATCCTCTCTTACCAATGGTAGGAGTGTCCTGAAGAGCGCAACAGCTCCTGGTCGCAATCCCTCGCCCGCTGGGCGTGCGCGGGGCGATTCTCTCAATGGAGTTCGGCCGAGCCTCTCAGGGAGCACCAAGGGCACACCAACAAAGGTCGATATCCCGCGTCCGTCGCTTCCTCCGCTGCTATCACCACTGCACCTAAATCTGGATTCCCGCGATGGCTCAGACCGTAGCGAGAAAAGGAAGCCTCGTGAAGAATCTGCGGATAGCGCAAGGCCAGCAAAACCAAAGAAGCCGGAGGAACCTCCCAAAGCCAAGAGGGAAAAATCACCTATGCGGATACCACCGCTATTATCGCCCACGCTTCCGCAGATGTTGGAGTTGGAATTGACCAAGCGAGGCAAATCTAATTCCAAACTAGACAAGATCAAGGATGAGAAGGATAGAGAAGACCGAAGTGAGCGCCAGAGTGAAGAGCGCCAAAAGGAGGACAGGCCACCAGCCCGGAAAGCACCCGTGGACCAGGACGAGGATGAGTCAAGCAGCAAGGAGCGGAAGAAGAGTTTGATCGTGACACTATTTATTTCCAAGCGCATGCGGCAAACCATCAAACGGATCCTTGCCCTACCAGCACGAAAGGAGCCTTCGCGACAAGAACGATCCGCCAGCTCAGAAGCTCCGCCTGCGCAGGCAAAGAAGCGCCCTGTCAGCTCAGGAGAAATCATCGCAGACTCAATATCTGTCAAGCGACCTCGGACATCGTCCATATCCAGCTCATCCCGTCTTCCACCACCCCCCTCAACGCCATCAAAGAAGGGCACTGCGGCCATGTCCCGTGTCAGTTCCAGCAACTCGCAAGCGTACACACCTGGCGACCAAGCGACGGCGACACCCTCTGCGCCTGGGTCTTCTGATCGACCCATTGTCAATGGCACAGACGGTGCTCGAGCTGACAAGACAGAGATTAGGGCACTCCATGAGAAGCATAGCCGGTTTAGTAACCTGGGCCGGCGCCTCAAGCACAATGGTGATGTTGCGATGAAGCGAGCCTCGCAAACTAATGGCGGAGCCCGGGGCAGTGAGCCAAGTGTCAAGCTAGGTCATGTACTCCAGGTGGAGAGCATAATTGCATTCATGACCAGCTTCCATGCGCTTAATGTATGGCGCGGGCTCTCGGGGAAGGCTTGCGATCCGACAAGCTGGGAGACGTTGTTCCCGCTGCTCGAGTATATCCAGAGGGAAATGCGACGGCATGATATGCGCCGGTACCAGCCGCTGCACGCATTAATACTGATGCTTCACGCTGTTGTTGTAGAGGAGGTGCTGAGGTGCTACGGCACATTCGAAAACCCGGGCTCCCACATATCGATCCAGGATCTGATCCGGCACGAACGCACTCGCACCCGCCTGTGGCCCGCAGTTCGTGAAGCCAATGAAACCATCGAACAGCAGTCTCTCCGTGCTTCCATCACGCCGTGGTCCACCCTCGACGAGATCTCGAATGCCGCTCTGCGCATCTTACGGCATTGGTGCACCGAAGAGAGCGTTGAGTGGACTCCTGAAGTGAACCTTAAAGACGAGAGCGGCTCACGGAATAACGCAAGTTAAAAAGGCCGTTCGTTGCCTTTGGGAGCATATCCCGTGTTATACTAAATCTCACACCGACACACAAAATACCTTGACGACGAAAGAGGATTTTACACACATGTATTATGAATATTGCTGTTACCACCATCACACCACAGTTGCATCCTCGCAAAACCGAGACCATCACGAACATGTCAAAGGGATTGCCCATACGGGCTATCTCAGACAGTTCAAAATACGAACAACAGCAGTTCGACGATACCCAGGCATCAAAATAACTAGGGCTAGAATGGGACGGCCGGGGGAGCAGGATGCAGGAGTCAGGTTACACCGACCAAAGAGGCGTTTATTTTTATTGTCAATTGTTTTTTCTCGGTCCTCGATCGGCATCGCTAGTGCTTTCTTTGTTTATTCTCGATTCTATTTATTGCCCGGCAGCTGCCCGCGAGACGTTGTACAATGATATCCCCGGATCAAACGGATCCCGTTTAATTCGTTTTGCTTTTAGGGGACAGGGGAAAAGGAGATTTGGGCGAGAGATTAGGACGGACGGAAGCATGTTGAAGTTAGGAATCAAGGCATGGGAATATGGGTTTTTTTTTCAAGGGGAGGTGACGCCTGTCGACGAGAGAAGACACGATTGCGGGCACGGATTTCAAGAAGAGTAAGATAGGAGAGAAGGGGGTGGCAGAACAAGTAAATGTGAACATGATCATATCTCATTAAGCGAGATCACAGTTGTTGACTCAGGAATTGAGTAAAAGAAGATCATTGCCAAATATACGACATTGGTGAAGAAATTCTCAACACTTGAGCCGCATAGAATAATACATTGATGATTAAAAAGAAAAGAAACTACTCTGATAGGTCTACAAGTGCCTTGACCGCGTTTTGATCATGCTCAATCGCAAAGGATGCCACAAAATCCCGTTATGCAAATGGTTGGATTTATTTATTTAATGCATGTTGGCTCCTTGGACAACAACAAATTTTATCCAACATGACCTTGACTAACCCGGTGATGCAGGGGCCCTAGGGGAAGTAGTTCAGAAATGCTAACTAGCAAATTAATTGAAAAAAGAAAAAAAGCAATTCTCTGAGACCATGGCGTTCTCTGGTCCCGGAATCAAGATTGCCACTCATCCTCCTCGGTGGCTGTTGTGGCACATGTCTGGGGCACCTTGTAGGTGCGGTTGGGGTCCTTTTCCCACGTGAGCGTGCCGTCGGCCTTGATGTTGATGTACTTGTACTCAAAGGACTCGCCGGCCTTGAGGGGGATGGTGACTTTCCACAGCGGGTTCTGGGACGTGTACTCGGAGGCGTCGAGGGCGATGGCGTTGTTGGTGTTCCAGTTGCCCAGGGCGTCGTTGCTGCCGACAATCTTGACCGTGTCCCCGAAGCTGGTTGTGACCAGCGCCTCGAAGGCGACGGAGACTGTGGCGGCGACGGTGCAGCTCGACGATGTCGTGGTGGTTGCGGGCTGGGTCTGGGTGGTGGTTGGGGCAGGAATCGTCACTGTCCCGGAAATGGGCGTCTGCGAAGCGGGAAACGACGTCGACGTGGCTGACGTGTACGACCCCGAAATGGACGTCGCCGAGCAGGTTCCCGGGACGGAGGGCGAGGAGCTGGCCCATGACGGAGGCACGACGCCTGCTCTGCGAGCTGCGGCTGAGAGAAACGCCGCGTAGGACCACGTCAAGTCACCTGCCGAGAGCGGCGTTCCGTCGCTCTTGGAGAACTGCTCGGCGAGCGAGCCGTTTGTCGCGGCGTACTGGGCAACAACGCCGACAAACTCATCTGCGTATGCTGACACGGCATCTCTCAGGCTCTTGTAGGTGTCAGAGCTGCTGCTGTATGTTCCGGTTGCGACGCTGCTGACAAGGTCCTTGAAGAATGACAGGGACGTGTCTGACACCGTGATGGAACCTGTCTGGTTCCAGACATGAATGGCATCGTAGAGCTGCTCTGCAACGGCCAGGGTGTTCAGATACCACGGGTTCCCGTTGTAGTAGACATCTTCCGAGTACCTTCCAACAGCAATACCAGTTCCCGTGGGGATGTTCTGGTTGATGCCGTAAAATCGAAATGAATCAACGACTTGCTTGAGGTTGGCGAGAGCCTTTTGGCTGCACGGCTGGAACGTGAGGTCATCGCAGCCCAGGTTCGGGTCAAAGTTGTGAATTGATGCAAGGATGGTGTTTGCATCCTTTCCAGTGCGGCCATCATTTGTGTTGACTTGAAAAGTAAGTCAGCTGGTTTAGTCAAACTTGTGTTTATGGACTTGGCAGACTCACTATTTGCATCAATGTAGTTACTCGAAGACACCCAGAATTTCTGAAGAAAGCATAGCACGTGGGGTGCAATGGTATCATATGAATCCCCGGATTTGCCGAGTTTCTTGGCCAGTGTGCTTCCCTCTACCAGAGCTAGAATTAGAGCATAGACGTCAGTCTCTAAACATTATATAGAGGTACGGTGGGTAATTACCTCGGTATTGGCTAGCTGTAGTAAAAAATGAGCTTCCATTAACTTCCTCCCATAAGTCAAACCCGGTTTTGTTCCTAAAAAAATGGGGTCAATGCTGCCGTGAAAATTCCAAGCATCGCCGACTTACCAATACTGAGTCACATAACCAAGATCGTTGTGAATGACAGGCCAGAGAATACTTGATGCAGTGGAAGAATAACCATTGTTCACCAGCCAGTTGGCGTAGTTGATAATCGCAATGGCTCTAAGAGGCGGGCCATCACGTTGCGGTCGGCCTTGGGGCAAGTTAGGAAATATTTCAAGCAGCAAGTATAGTCAGATTCGGAAGGAACTTACCCCAGCTTCCGGTGAATGCGCTCAGGTCTGCATTGAACTTGGGTTCTCCCAGACCTGAGCCGTCTGACAGGGAACCAGAAGGGTTTGAGAGACCCTGCAGCTTAGCCTGAGCAGCAATGTACTGCTGGATTAGTTTTTGCAAATTGGCATCATAGTTGTTGTCAAATCGCTCGACTATAGTCTTGAACACCAGAGCACTGTCTCGAGTCCAAGTATAAAAGTCTGGGCGTTGTCAGCGAACAGCATATGTTACGGAGAGACATGGTGTCTTACAATCTGGGTCTTGCTTGCTGGGGGAGGCAATGACAACACCTGAGCTCGCACCAGAAGCATGGCAGCCGTCAGACCCGATATTACACAAAAGCTGCTCAAGAGCAATGGGCGTTTCAAAGTCGATGAAGTCATCCACGGCCCTTTTCAGCAAATGGTTTCCCCGTCTCGGACTTGTGCGGCCCAGTACGCTCTGGAAAGCGACGGAGCCGAGAAGTAGAGCCGACGAGAACAGGTGCATGACGGGCTGTACGAGGTAGGATGTGGTGTTGTGGGAGAGGGAAGACACCGAGTCGTCGATGAGGTTCATTGTGGCAGAGTATTATTTATAGAAAGTCTTGAATGGGGGGGTGCAGAATAGTTCTGGGCTCCAAAGAGGAAGCCCGGAGGATCTAGTGAAGGTACAGGAAGGTGTGGCGCAAAGGGCCGAATGAACAAAAGGGCGGCCGAGTTGAAGCCAGACCAGGGCCAAGACCGGGATGTGAGACCAAGTCAGTTATGACGAGGTGCAGGAGTCGGAGAGCTGAGATCGAGGCGGGTGGCAACGAAGCCCAGTCAGTAGCATGTATTGTCGATCTTAGCTGCACTGTTTATTTCGGCTCGGCCGGCTCTGCTCAGGATGGCTGGTGTTTTCAGATCACATCAATATGACTGGCAAATTTCGGTGAAGCTGGGACGGAATAGTCGAGGTCAGGTGCAGCGAACGTTTGAAGACCTAACGTCGCCCGTTGCGTGGTGTTAGTGGCCAAGGTAGTTTAGGTAGTATCCCTCCGCATGTAACCTACACGCGCAAAGGCAAATGCAAGGGAGCGATGCACCTCCCAGGTACTCGCGGCTCGGCTATGTAAGTGTGGGGAGAAAATGGTTGCTCTTCACATGCCGATGCCAGTGGCGTCCCCGCATCTCCAGACAGCTTGTGGCTGGTTCCATGTTGATGAGCCTTTCCGCGTTGCCGTGGTTGGACGGATGAATTTCTATCAAACCATCCACTATTCCCCCCCAGCGAGGTAAACGGCCCGGCTTGTTTGCATTTCGTCAACTTTATTGCCATGCTTACACGCTGCCATTGGCTCACTATAGTAATTACAGGATCCGGGTTGCATCTACCTACCCTGCATGTCCTCGAAGGGAAATGCGAGTATACAGCACCGCAACACCACACAAGATCGGAGCTGAGCGACCCATGGACCTACAAAGGTTCTTGAGCTAGGTCTCGCTGATGCAATTCGCTGGCGTTCGTCGATGGTCTTTATTAACACATGCATCGGCGCACTCAATATACAACCCACCACATCTGGCACCCTGCTCAGCAAGGTTTTTTTTTTCAACACCAACGTCATTGACATACGGTTCCTGGTCATAAACCGGGCCGCAGATCGCGCTGTCTCATGCTATTCGATCTGCACATGGGTCACATCGTCGAACATAGCCAGAGAGACTATACCGAAGCGATGCGTCGCGTCGCGGTGCATTTGGTTTCCGGGGTGATAGGCCCGAATTCCTTCAGCTCGCTTGCGTTTAGACCGGGAGCTCATGGAGTCCGCGGCGGCTTGCATTTAGGATACGACTTGATTACGAGATTATGAAAAAATTTTCACGAAGAAGAAATGTAGGAACAGCCATGGTTTTCCCCAACCTCACCGACCGACGGCCTCGGAAAAGGGGGGTGGAATATAGCGTCTTTGGTCTCTCCAGCCACGGACACTCAAGCCATCTTGCGATGGCGAATGAGGCAGCCAGAGATTCCTTTATTCTTGGACCTGTCGATAGGATGATTTACACCATAACAAGTTGATGGCTCCATAGAGTTATCGAGCTGCAAAGCAATCGACCCTGACAATTAAGCAGAGGACTGCAGAGCACAGATCCGTGTCTTGTTAAGAAAGAAGTCGAGGAAAGAAAATTCATCGCAGCCTTAATAAAGTAAATTCAGAACGCGGTGTCACGTGATTCATCGGCCCAACTGCGGATAATTCCGACGTCACTCCAGGCACCGGGCCTGTTAGGTCCACTGCTGCACTCAAAGGTGATCCGTGCTGTATGGATCTTTGCCTGTCCGGCTCGTCCTCTTGGCCTCTGTCGCATTGCACCCCATCTGTCGTGTCGACCCAGTGTCGCATATCAACCGCCCAAGATGGACGCAGCAACACTCGAAGAGACGAACCGAATTCGTATCTCCCTGGGCATGAAGCCTTTGCCTGTCCCGGGAGCCGATCCATCAAAACCAACTGGAACACTCGCTGCAGCCGATGACGATGGTGAAGCGCCCAGCACCCTCGAGAGCCGCCAGGCGCAGGCCTACGACAACTACAAGAAGGCTCAAGATGCGGATGAAGCTAAAAGAAGGCGCGAAGAAAAGGCTGCCGCCGTCCGAAAGGCGCGCGAGAAGGCGCAACGCAACATGGTTTTAGAGGGCAAAGGCTTCGGAGATGAGGAAGAAGGTGGTGACCTCAGCGCCAAGGATTGGCTCATTGGCCAAAAGAAGCGCCAGAAGAAGATTTCCAAAGCCAGAAAGATGGAAGAGGAGCTGGCAGCTGCAGAGGCTGCCGCCGCCGCCGCTATCCAATACACCTCCAAGGACCTTGCTGGAATCAAGGTTGCTCACGACACTGCCGATTTCCTCGATGGCGATGAACAAATTCTCACTCTTAAAGATACCACAATTGACGAAAATGAAGCCGATGGTGACGAGCTGGAGAACTTGAACATGCGAGAGGCCGAGAAGCTATCTGAGCGACTCGATTTGAAGAAGAAACGCCCTGGTTATAACCCGAATGACGACGACGATGAAGATGGCGAGCGCAGCATCCTTGCTCAGTACGACGAAGAAATCAATGGAAAAAAGACCAAAAAGTTTACACTTGATGCGGGCGGCATTATTGCTGAGTTATCAGATATTCTCGAAAAGCCTGTTGACAAGACAAAGTCATTTCAAACCGTGAGCCTCGATGATGTTGTTGGTAAGTCATCTTCTCTTAATTCTTACAATCCTCACACCAAGGTGCTAACACGGTTGCTTGCAGGCGATACTCCAATTTCGTCAGATTATCTGGACCCCTCACAAATTAAGATTAAGAAGCCAAAGAAGAAGAAGAACAAGAGCACAAGGCAAAAGCCGGTTGACGAGGACGACATCTTCCCCATTGAACCCACGCCCGTGGATAGCAATGCTATGGATGTTGACTCTAAGGAATCGGTCGGCAAGAAAAGGAAAGTTGTTGGCGATGACTTTGTGGATGATGATGATCTGCAGGCGTCTTTGGCCCTTCAACGTAAAAGTGCTCTGAAGAAGAGAAAGAAGAGTCGTCCCGAAGATATTGCAAAGCAATTGAAGGAACAAGAAGCGGAAGATGAGCAAGCAGATGCTCAAGAAGGTGGCCTTGTCTTGGGTGAAGTTTCAGAGTTTGTCGCTGGCTTGAGCAAGCCGGAAGAGAGCGAAGTCAGAAGACCCAAGAAACAAAAGAGGCCATCGAAATCTCCCGAACCCGATGAGGACCACGTCATGGAAGATGAACATCACGAGGAAGTCGATGAGGTCGAGAAGCCACAAGCCTCGGGTCTAGATGAGTTGGATGAGACGGGTGTCGAAGCGGAAAAGAATGTTGGCCAGGGAATGGGTGCTGCTTTGGCACTGCTCAGAGAGCGTGGACTTATCGAGGAGTCTCACAGCGACGACTACTCAAGTTTCCGCAACAAGGAGGAGTTTTTGACTCAAAAGCGTCGTTTGGAAGAAGAGTTGGAGGAGCAAACCCGACTGCAGCGTGAGCGTGATCGTTCGAGTGGTAAACTCGATAGGATGTCGACGCGTGAACGAGAGGACTTTGCCCGCCAACAGAACACCTGGCGCGAGCAGCAACAGTCTCGCCGCATGGCCGAGCTCTTCCAGGCCGGGTACAAACCCAAGGTTGACCTCAAGTACACGGATGACCACGGTCGCTCTCTAGACCAGAAGGAGGCTTTCAAGCATCTCAGTCACCAGTTCCACGGCAAGGGCAGCGGCAAGGGTAAGACGGAGAAGCGTCTCAAGAAGATCGAGGACGAGAAGCGACGCGAGGCCCAGAGCCTGTTTGACGCCAGCCAGTCAGCAGGTATGAGCCTGGCTGCTCAGCAACAGCTCAAGAAGCGGCGGGAGGCAGGCGTACGACTGGCATAATGGACTATTAATGGGCGGGAACAAGTTGATGACGAATAGTAATATCGGCTACGGAAATGCAAAAAACAAAGGTGCTTTTTCCCTTTTTCTAACGTGCTTTTTTATCAAACATCATTTCCTGCTGACACCGCTTCAAGACTCTAGCCCTGAGGTATGTCTTGACTCGTGCCGTCATGCTAACATAGGTCGCGACCACCGTGAGTTTGCCGCATAAAAGCTATGTCTCGGCGTTGTGTTTTGTTTCGTTCTTTGCCAGTTCACGACCATCTACATCGAGAGCAAGGCCTCTCAAGTAAAAATACCACTTCGTATCAGAATCCCAAGTACAAGTATAAGCAACGTAACAGCAGGGCTCATGAACCATTGCTGGTATGTCGAGCCAGTTTATTATTTCCCTTTATGTATCAAGACACCATTGGCCAATACACAATAACCCGCCCGTATATACAAATCAAATCCATAAACCCATCAAATCCATCAAATCAATCAACCGCGCACATTCGTTTGTCCGGAAATGCCACTAGAAAGAAGAAGAAAAAAACCGCCATGTGTCAGCCCCGTGTCAATCTCCTCTCGGTCGGATTGCTGAGTCCCCTACTGAGGTCCTGCCCCATCCCATCAAGCTCCCGGATCATCCTCGTCAGCTCGGCACCCGTCCCGTCGGCCGCTTGTCGCTTCAGCATGGAATATGGCTCGATTGCTGGTTCGCTGCTGCTGTTGGGCTGGCTACGTCGACCCTCGCTTGCTGCGGGGTAGCCGGCCCCGCCACCCTCGGAGGACCGCCGGGACTCCATTTCGAAAGAAGAAGGGAAATTGTGCCGGTTCAAAAAATAATGGTTGTAGTGGTGGGGAAAAAAAAAAGAGCTCCAGGCTTTTTTTTTCGTTGTATTACAAAAGTTATTTATCGTAAAAAAAATCTCGACTTTTTTTTTTTTTGTTGCAAGAAAAAGAAGTGCATCACATGTAGCTCGTGGCGAAACTTGGGGGGGGCTGCTGCTCTCTGGTCTTGTTTCGGCTCGCAGTTATATGGCAGAACCCAAGTTGGCGTACACAAATGTCATTGTTCATCATTGGCCACAAAAAATGACTCATCCTCTGTGTTTTTTACACCCGTGTCCAGCCTTCCTTGTCATTTCGCCCCATTCGTCGCCTATTCGCCACGACGCTAGCGCTCTTGTTCCTGCGAACAAATGAGGAGAAAAGGGAAAAGTCACTGTCCTGTTTTAAAAAAAGAGGCGAATCAAAACTGAGGAATCATTCATGTACTGTCTTTGTCTGTTTGTCTCTGTCTGTTTGTCCAGGCCACATCATTGTCGTGGCCACGTACATAGTGAACCATCAACGCCAAATTCCATACCCAACCAAAAAAAAAAGAGAAAAAAAAAAGAGCCCAACCTTAGCTTGCTAACCAACAACGCCAATCAATCTGTTCAAAAGTTCCCACAAGCTAGAGAGATACCTTTGCCCCGATTCCTTTCCCAGTGTAGTGCACCGTTTCTACCCAATTTCCCAATCTAAGAGTCACATCTGCAATAGCATCCAGCTTTAATGTTCCACCCAGCGCTTTTCGCAGCTTGTCATACCCAAGATGGTCGGCAGACCACTGCACAGGCAGGCGGGGAGTCACTGATTCTCCGGGCGGCACCTCTATTTCTCTATCGTGAACGATTTTTCCAACCGGCTCAGTGTGGTTGTAAAATGCTGTTGCATCAACGTGCTCTATATGCAATGTGTTAAACTGCAGCGGCGAAAAAAGACCAAAAGTTGCAGTCGACGAAAAGATGTGAAATGTTGCACTGGTAATAAATCGCTGATTGGAATCCTCGTCCTTGCCAGGCATTTTAAGTCGAGGTGTCGGCAGTGTGAAATTGATATTCGAAAGAGCCTCTCCAATCAAGGGCAGTGATGGGATGCTGTTCCTGTGTGCCTTGGCGGTCAAAGTCGTATTCTTCCCGGATATAAAGTCTGACAAAAGCTTGCGGCCAACTTCGTGCGCGTTCTTCCCCCCCAATTTGACAGGATCCCATGTCGAGCGCACAAGGATGTTCGTATTGTTTCCCAGTCCAAAGTCGATATCAGTAGCGGTGGCCTCTCCAAGCACTTCCCCATCATGCAGCACGTGAATGTTGATGTAAGGAACGATTGCCGTGTACTGCGTTGGGTTTGTAATGTTCACTAGAGCCTGCATATGAACACCAGTCTCGGATGTATTCAACACCCGAATCTCGCCGACTTGCGGGTTTAGATTGGCGAAGGTGTCTCCCGGGAGCGCTGAGGCGCCAAGTTAGTTCCAGTCCAGGACGAGATCTGAGGCAATAATAGGAAATACTTGGATGATGAAGACGGGTTGTCTCCACTATCAGTGTATGAAGTGACTGAGCAAAGACGGACCGTTTACAGGAATTTTGCCCTCTGCAGGGACATTTTTGACTGTCAGGATGCCAAGCACTGTGGCAACTTTCACATCAACATTTGCCTTTGCCGTCATGATGACATCCTCGTCTCCAAACAGGAGCTTCTGCATCACTTCGCTGAAAACATCGCTGTCTGTAATTGTCAACGGCACGTCGACCATTCTTGAGGTGATATTGAGGAGGGTTTCGCCGCCATCGGTCTCCTCCATCTTGGTCGAGTTGGCATTTTGCCAGTCCTTCAAGTTGAGCTCGCCCATTTTACGCTCCTCGTAGAACAAGTCCGCCCTGGCGCGGATCTTCTCAATTCCAAGGTTCACATTCAATTCGGGAGGAACTGCCGCAATTACATTTGTCGTACCGGAGACGCGAGGCTGGTTTGACGGATCTCTGGCATCGGCAAATGGGTTTGGCAGCTTAAAGTCGACATCGGTAATGGAAAAGTTGCGGATGAAGTTGTCAAAGGATCGACCGGGAAACTCGATCGGAACCGTGATACTCTCAAGGATATCCGAGATCCACTCAGGCGCATCAGATTCATTCGATCTCTTTCCGCGAACAAAGACTCGGGCTTCTTCTCCATGAAGATAACGGTCCATAAAGTTATCAAGCGGAGACGATTTCGAGTTGGGGCATGCGCGGATGAGCGTCTCGGGGATTTCTCGAATAATTCCTTTGGCTTCCGCCTTGACATCTTGGTTGGCCCGGATATGGACAGTATCCGTTGTAGCATCAGCGACACTGATCGAGGGCAGCTTGGAGTCGCAGTTGGGCACCAAGACTTCAAACCCGAGCGGTGGGACATCGAGGCCTACGGGAAAGTCGTTGTGCACAGTAACTGATACGTCAGCCTGGATCGCCTTCCGTCCGCTGCCGTCTACCGGGACATCGTGGAGATCAAGTCGGTCTATCTTATACTCGGGCAAGGAAGGGATCTTGTTGGCTGCGAAGGGCATTAGTACAGTTCTCTAGTCAAGCGATGGCGCAGATTTGATTAAAGTATGGTTTTTTTGCCAAAATACAGGGAAGCAAAGGAGCGGTAGAGAGATTGACCTTCAAATACCATAGTCTCTGCCACATCGTGAGTGCCTAGGGGGAAAACGCCCGATTTTAGTTGAATCTTGGTTTTGCCAATCACCCTGAGCTGGTCCAGGTTGCCAAGCAGCCAGTCGTTAGCAATCTTGCGAATGTTCTCGGCAGCACCGGGCTGGATCTTGGTCACAAAGTCCAGCTCGGTGTTGTGTCCATTCACAATATCCACCACCAAGGGAGGTACGATAGCGATGCCAGCAAGGGCATCATCATAATCGGGCAGAAACACATTTACTGTTGTTTCTCCGGTTTCTAGTTTTCGCATCACGCTGGTGATAGCCTGCCCGATGCGGCGGGAGTTGGCATCTTCGACACGGGAACCTTCCAGGCGAACATTCGCCTGGACTCGAGCCCAGACCCCATCAAGGGTAATGTTCACGATGGATAGGTTGGTAGGCTCAAGCACGGCAGCATTCTCGGCGTAAGTCTGAACAGCCGGTGGCACTATAAAGCCCAGGAATATTATAAGAACGACGAGGATGGCGAGCACCGCCATGGCGATGATAGACGGCCATCGCCAGTTGGATTTTGCCTCGGCACTTGCGTTATCCTTGGCGGATCGAGATCGGGACCAAAAGCCCCACGTCTTGGGCTTGGGCTGAGTGTCTTCGCTGCCGTTGACGTGATGGCAATGCTCATCGTGGTCCTGTAGGAGTGGTGACGACTCCATGGCCTCGTTATCTTCGCGGTCGCGGGCGATGAGCGGCGTATGCTCGTCGATGGGAGCCATGATGGGCGATCGGGCTGTGAGGTTGCCGCCTAGATATACAAAAGCATACAGAAATGCGCCTAGCCCAAAGCCGGAAAATTCGGTCGCGCAGAGGGTCGCGGTCCCGTCGAGGGTCGAGGGAGGAGGCCCGATAGTGCCCAGAATCAGCAGAAGTTAGATAGAGAGCACAATAGATGGTAGATGTAGAGAAGAAAAGGCTGTTTGCGGGTGAGATTCGTCATCACGAGTGAAGTCACCCCAGTGTGGCAGATCGATAACCAAGCGCGAGGGGCGTGCTCCGATTGGCCGCCGTGGGCCCTGAACCAGGAACAGCGCCTAACACTAGGACCAAAAAAGTAAAGAGGGGATGTGGCGCTGGCAGTGTGCTGTCACCAGCCACATAGCACGTCTCCGTCCATGCTCATGTGAGTTTGTTGCTTTCATGTGTACAGACTCGCGGCAGCGATTCCCCGCACGTGATGCCGTGGAGGGTCAACCCTGAGGTCAAATGACGGTGGGCATGTGAAGCCGCTGCCTACAGAGAGGCAGATCCATCCTCGCACACCGCTGAGGAACTATTCAGTCTGTGTGAGAGAAAAAAAAAAAAAACGGGTGATGTTTCGGGGCAACGATACCTCTTCATTTAAGACACTACTAGGCGCTCATCGCCCGAAGGACCGAGACACAGTAATAAGCCAGCCGGTTATAGGCGGGTAGGAAGGCAGGCGGCATAAAGGCTTGTTCGCACCAAACCTAACTTCACCGCCTCATATGCAGGTTACCTAATCCCTGGAGTACCCTGTCCCCTCCGATATAGGGCGTTTTGGCAGCAGAGTTGCCCCGCCGTCACCCATTCCGGGCGCTGTAACGGGGCCGGGTCAACTAACCAACCATTCGGGCGCCCGGCATTGGAAATTTCACATTGCGGCCGGCCATGTGCACATCGATGACTCTTTTCCAACAGGCCTATTAATTGACAAATTCAATAATCCGCCATCATCCGCAGCTAAATTGATCATCGGGCTAGCTCTACCTTGCTTTCGCAAACCCAATTGAGCTAAGAAACCGCCATTTGCACCTCTGTCGCGCCTCCGACCCAGCATCGCGCTTGTTGAACCCCTCCATCAAAATCCCAGCTGCCTCAACATGAAGTCAGCTCTCAAGGTTGCGCAAGGAGCCATCAACGGCATCCAAACCCGCGCCTACTCGCAGGCATCTGCAGCTCCCCGACATCTTATGACCATTGCCGACCTCACTCCCACTGAGTTTGCCAACCTGGTTCGCAATGCCCACACCCACAAGACTGCCGTTAAGGGTGGCGCCGCTCTTAGCTCCCTCAACAACGGTCTGCTCGGTCACACTGTTGCCATGATGTTCAGCAAGCGAAGCACTCGAACTCGAGTTTCAACCGAAGCTGCCGTCACAATGTTGGGTGGTCATCCCATGTTTTTGGGCAAGGACGATATTCAGCTCGGTGTAAGTATCCTACCTAATCAAGTACCAGCGCCATACGGTTAGCTCACCCTTCTCTAGGTGAATGAGTCGCTGTATGATACCTCAGTTGTCATTTCATCCATGACTTCTTGCATGGTTGCCCGAGTCGGTCCTCACTCCGATGTGGCCACCCTTGCCAAGCACTCTAGCGTCCCCGTCATCAACGCTCTGTCGGATGACTTCCACCCTCTCCAGACCATTGCTGACTTCCTTACTCTCCATGAGACATTCCCCTCTGCCAACTCCAAGGGTGGCAGCCTTGGTCTCAACGGCCTCAAGATCGCTTGGGTTGGTGACGCCAACAATGTCCTCTTCGATCTTGCTATTGGCTGCATCAAGATGGGCGTAGACATCGCTGTCGCCGCTCCCAAGGGCTATGAGATTCCCGCTGGCATGAAGCAGCTCATTCTCTCCACTGCTAAGGGAGTCGAATCTCCCGGAAAGCTTACTGAGACTACTGTCCCCGAGGAGGCTGTCAAGGACGCTGATGTCCTGGTTACTGACACCTGGGTTTCCATGGGCCAGGAGACCGAGACTCAAAAGCGTCTCAAAGACTTTGCTGGCTTCCAGATTACAAATGATCTTGCCAAGCGAGGCGGTGCCAAGGAGGACTGGAAGTTTATGCACTGCCTCCCTCGTCACCCTGAGGAGGTTGCCGACGAAGTCTTCTACAGCCCTCGATCTCTGGTCTTCCCTGAGGCTGAAAACAGACTCTGGGCTGCTGTTTGTGAGTTTTTCTTCATTATTCATCGTCACTCGATCAACTTGCTAACATCTACGAAGCTGCCCTGGAGGGTTTTGTTGTGAACAAGGGTCAACTTTGAATAAAGTCAATGTAAAAAAAAAACGAATTTGTATGATAAATATCCACGTAGGGATTCTAAAGGTTTTGAGGAGGGAGCACTGGCGTACGAACAAAAGTAGTTATTGAAATTAAGTCAACTAAATCATTCCATCTCTCGCCGTACTCCAATTGGCTTCCCCGCCGTTCAAGATAATGTGATTTAGCCGGGGGGGAGCTGGCTAGCATCAACAACCTCATCCGCCTCCTTGACAAGTGTCTCTTCGGCATTCTCGTGGAGAGGGGATCGGGGCAGGGCCATCAGACCAGTGCGAGCTGACTCGAGGATACCAAAGGGACCAACAAGCTTAAGGAAAGAGTCGATACGAGACTGCTTAGCAGAGCTAATTATTCACGTTAGCATCAATCGTATGAATACCAAATCGGAGAATCAATTGACTTACACCTCGACAATGCAGCTGTTAGTGCTGATATCAAGAACCTTACCACCGAATTGGTGAGTAAAGTAGGTGATGGACTTGAGATGTTCGTGCTTGTGTCGGAGAGCCTGACTAGCCGCGAGCTTGCTGGGGTGGAAGTCCTTGGCAGAGTCTGTAAGGCTCCTCTCAATGGCCTCGTGGGCGTAGTCAACATCGGTCTCGCCAGCAGTGATTTCACGGTGGTGAGCAAGGAGCTCCTCGAAGTACTCAGGTCCAAGAATGTTGATTTTGGCAAGAAGAAGCTCACGCTGAACGAGAGCGGCATTGGTGTAGTCAAGCACAGCCCAGACGGGAACAAGATCCTCGAGTTGTCTGCGGGCCTGCTCAACAACGCCATCCTGTCCGGTAAGGACGATGGTCATGCGAGAAAGGTCATCAACCTCAGTGTTACAGACGACGAGCGAGTCAATGTTGAAACCACGAGCGGCAAGAATACCGGAGACGCGGGACAAGACACCGGGCTCGTTCTGGACCAAACAATTGAGGATGTGGCGCTTGGGAGGTGCCATAGAGGGGGTCGGGGTCTCGTAGAGAATGTTGGAGACGGCGGCCTGGGCAGACCAGGCGGGAGGCGCATCGCTCACGGGAAGGGGCGCAGAGCGACGGCGGAGAGCCTTGTAGGCAATGGCGGAGGTCGAGCTGGAGGAGCTGTATCGAACAGCACCGAGGCTGGCGGCGGGGACCCGGGCGGAGGCGGCCCAGCGCAAGGGCGCGGTCAAGGGCCGAAGAGAGGCCATCTTGAAAAAGGCTGGGAGAACAGGTAGGTTCTCGAGCCGGACAAGATGCTTCTCAAAGGCAATTGATCGTGGATTGAATGAACAATGGTTCGTTGGATGAAGGAAGTGACTCAGGGAGGAGGTCCGACGCCAAGTCCCAAAAAAATCGATGGACCCTCGGGAGGCCGGTGACCGGAGGCGGCTGGACTGGGGGGGCAGCTGCGACCGGGATGGGCACGGATCACCACAACGAGCAAATGTGGAAGGAATGAAAGGCAAGTACGAAGTCAATGTCTCCTGACTGTGAGGTGAGAGTAATGAAGATGAAGGGCGACTGTGTCTTTTTTTCGCAAAATATTATTCATGTTCTGATTGTCAATCGACCGATATCTAACGGTTATCGTCATGAAATCCAACTTATCATAGCCGGTTTCACTCAACAGTAACCCCCGCGTGATGTGCCCAGTGACCGCCTGTCATTCCAATTCCCCAGATTCGCATGGACGCACCGTCGCTCTTGGTACCCTTGCATCTGCCGCGCCACATCCGGTCCAGACCGTCCAATAACCGTCGCCGCGTTGCACACCGGGCGCCGAGCTTCCTCAGGGTGTTTTGTGGCGCGTGGGCTCTTCGTATTCAGCCACAGATAGGCTCGAAGCCACACTTCAGGTTTCCGGTTTTTCGCCGACGCTCCTTGACATCAGCCACACGAGGCTAGCTGGCCCTCAAACTTTTGAGGCTTTGGCGCGCCTCGAATTAAAGATACTGCGCTGCAGCCTTACATTTCAACAGTGGCCCAGCCATCTAGCTCCACTCAGTTCGGGGCGACCTTGAGAGTCTGTCACCTTTTTTTGCGAGCTCTGAGGAATCCCACAAACATCGACCAGAGCATCCCAACAGCTTTATTTCATTTCGTCGAATCCCGAATCGAAGTTTGCTGTCCATATCGACCCCGAATCTAGGCATATTTCGCCTCGCGCATCCGACAAACCCGACTTTGGCTGAGGCGCGACGAAACCATGGACGATTCCGAACGCCGAACCGTCAAGCGCTCTCGCTTCGACCAGACTGAACCCGAGCCCAAGCGAACCTCGCGCTTCGATAGACGCTCTCGCTCCCCTCCGGCACGTCGATCTGATTCTGGAAGAGACCGCAGTCCCATTGCCAAAGATGGCGCCTCCGAACCCAAGAAGAGTCCAAGCGACGCTGCTGCCGCCGCGGGTAAGTTGCATAACAAGCGGGAGATGCAATCGAGCATCATCATCGCCCTCGTGCCATCTTCATCTCGCTGACTTCTCTCCAGCCGCTGCCGCCGCCAAAATCAATGCGCAACTCCAGGCCCGTAAAGGAATTCAGCACGTCGATGTGCCGCCGATCAAGAGCTCAACCCCGCCTCCTGCTCAGCCTGCACCTTCGCCGACCACCTCCTCCACTCCCGCTCCAGCACTCAACGGCGAGATGTACGTCGCGGACGGTGACTACATTCAGGATATCGAGGTCAATGACCTACGAAACCGATACTTACTGACCAAGGGGTCCACTCAGAAAATGGTAAATACTCTTTGATTATTCACTGATCCTCCCAGCGACGCCATCTCGGAATTCTTTCTTGCACTCAAAGTCGAGAATATCATGCTTACTTTAGCTTGATAGCTCGGCTCACACCCCCTTCTTTGCCCCTGCTGACTCCGATTGGTTTAGATTAAAGAAGACACCGGCGCTGGTACGCATTCTCCTTGACTTACCTATTAGTGGGAATCTCATGTTGACTTTGCAAGATGTCACCACTCGCGGCAGTTATTATCCCAATAAGAGCATGGCAACCGCAGCTGTAAGTATTCCGAGATGTTCCCAGGTTGATTTACCTTGCTGACCCTCTCGATCTTGGTAGAACCCTCCACTCTATTTGCATGTGACAAGCACCAGCAAACAAGGTCTTGAGTCTGCTGTCGCAAAGATCAAAGAACTGATTCAACAGGAACTTCCCCAACTGGTAGACGAACGACGATTCCGACGTCGAGATCAGGAACAGGTTGAGCGAGACGAGTTCGGCCGAGTAAGACAATATCCAATTTGTCTGCGCCATTGCGCCACTGAGTGCTAACATATATATTTTAGCGCAAATGGCCTGAAGAAAAGATCCCCATTACTCTGGAGCCCGTCCAGGGCTTCAACCTGCGTGCTCAGGTTGTAGGACACGGCGGTGCCTACGTCAAGCACATTCAGCAAGAGACAGGTTGCCGGGTCCAAATCAAGGGTCGCGGATCTGGTTACCTTGAGGCTGCAACGAACCGGGAAAGTGATGAGGATATGTTCCTCCACGTCACGTAGGTGTTGTTGACTGAAATGGCTCCATTCTTGTGTTGGCTAACATCTTCTAGCGGCCCCGATGCCAGCATGGTCTCCAAAGCCAGGGACCTATGCGAGGATTTGATTGCCAACGTCAAGGAACAGTACGAAGAGTTCAAGGCTCGCCCTCCTCGCTATGACCGTGGTGACCGCGGTGGTTATGGCGATCGCGACCGGAATCGCGGCAACTCCCACGATGGCCACAACAGTTCGTATGGTGGTGGTGGTGGTTATGGTGGTTATGGTTCAGGTGCAACCAACAGCCCAGCAACTCCCGGTGCTAACAGCTCGGCCAATGCCGCTGCCGACTACGCTGCTCAGTATGCCCAATACTACGGCGGCGCTGACCCCTATGCCGCATATGGTGGTTATGCCAAGTAAGCTTCGCCTCCCGCCCCTGAGCTACGTTCACACCCGCATCTCGATCCCGAAGATAGCTTGTCTCAACCACCCGTTACATCACCACGCTAACAACATGTGCAGCTACGTTGCGATGTACCAGCAATACTACGGAGCCCAGGGCCAGGCTCAAGGCTCTGCCGCCCCTGGTCAATCGGCTTCACCGCCTCCTCCTCCTCCGAGTGATGCCGCTCCTCCACCTCCTCCCCCACCCAGTGCGGCTCCTCCTCCGCCGCCGCCTTCGGGTTCGCCCCCTGGTGGTGCCAGCTACGGCGCGGTACGTGAAAATGCTCACCCCTCTACTGGTGCCGGAAGCGCTGGTGCCCAGACCAGCACACGGGCCACTCCAGATGCTAATGATGATTGTGTACAGGTTCCTCCCCCACCCGGTCTGTAAGAGATTCATACCCCAGTGCTGAGGCATGCAGCTGGGCTACAGAGAGACACAGGCTTATACCTATTTGAAATGAGCCCGGAAAAAAAAACAACTGTGCTGTTGAGCCATCACTGGTTCCAGCTTTATACTTATACTATCCAAGTTTGTATTAGGCGAAGATTCGTGTTGCAGATTCAAATCCTCTTTCCCGCTTAACGGCAAGAAATAAAGGGCCCGAGTCTTCGGTGCGATATTATATAGCTAAATGGAACAATCCAAGGTCATTCGTTTGGTGACTTCGCATCCTAGCGTATGCTGTTCATAATCCACACAACATTTGGTGTATAAAGCAAATGGCAGCCATAACTACCATTGTCGACCATAGGTATGGAATTGGCGATTTTCAGCACCGAAAAACATTCATTACCTTTCTTTGTGTGGCCCAAGTCCCATACAAATGACAAGATGCCATCTCATGTATTCATTGAACCTGATGTTGTTGCCGTGGACATAGGTGTATTGTCTTCTCTAGGGTAGTTGGTGTCACAAAAACATGCTGGCGACTGAGACGTTTGATCAGGGCATTGTGTGCTCGTGTTTCTCGTGTATTGGTATTTAATCAAGCGTTCTTCATTGGCCCATTAATATACTCCTTGTCAAACATGCGTCGAGTTTTATATTCCCATTATGCTAGATATTAAGAGCTCGCGTGACTACCACGCATCACACTAGTTTTATTAAAACCCGACGTTCCAGCGCGAATTAAATTCCGATTAAGTTCCATACAACCTTGTAACAAACGAGCACGGATTAAAAACCAATAAACCTCGCTTTGAAAGACTGCCCTCATGTTGGTTGAGGAATAGTGCCTAACTGTCGTGTGTGCCATGTGGCGGGGGGGGCGGGCTTATCGATAAGCACACCCTGGCTCCATCTTCCTCATGCGACGACGTCAGCTCTCAACCTCCAGCCACAGCATCCTCATTGTGAGAATCGAGCAAACTGTCGCGCACTGAACCCATATAGCACCTCGTAGGCGCGTGAGAACGCCCGTGATATGGCAAAATGAGCCACCAACGATACCCTTCCCATGATCCCGTGAAGGAGCCGCACTCCATCTCCCTCAAAGTTCTACGGTGAGTTCACTCCCTATCCTAAGCTGCTTCTCCTCCACACGAGGCTGCTGCTCTCGCAGGCCTAATCAGCGATAGATTGTCTCGCCCTTCTCTCGTCAACCAGTACCCTATAGACCCCCCGCAATCGATTGGCGCGACTACCAAGGCCGAACCAGTCCCTGCGTCGTTGGCCTATCAGTCCAAGGCCGACACCAACCCGTCGCCGTTCCTCCTCAGCCCTATTGTGAATCTACCTATATCATTCGGATCTGCTTATGTAGGGGAAACGTTCAGTTGTACTTTATGTGCCAATAACGACCTGCCCTTGGACTCGACCAAAAAAATTCGCGATGTGCGCATTGAAGCCGAGATGAAAACGCCCGGACTCGGAGCTGTTCAGCGCCTTGAGCTCGGCCCGGACGGACCGGACGCAACACCCCAGTCGGATCTAGATTCGGGTGGCACTTTACAGAAAGTCGTAGCGTTCGATCTCAAAGAAGAGGGAAACCATGTGTTGGCCGTGACGGTCAGCTACTACGAGGCTACGGACACGAGCGGTCGGACGAGGACATTTCGCAAACTCTACCAATTCATCTGCAAGGCGTCACTGATTGTGCGAACCAAGGTGGGATCACTGGGCCCTGATGCGCAAGGCAATCGACGGTGGGTGCTTGAAGCCCAGCTGGAAAACTGCAGCGAGGATGTTGTACAGCTGGAAAAGGTGGTGCTGGATGCCGAAGACGGATTGGACTGTCGTGACTGCAATTGGGAGGCGAGCAGAAGCGCCAAGCCAGTGCTGCACCCTACCGAGGTTGAGCAGGTATGCTTCGTTCTCCAGGACAAGGGTGACGGGTCCGCCGTTGAGGTGACGCCAGATGGTCGGATCATCTTTGGGTCCCTGGGGATTGGATGGAGGGGAGAGATGGGCAACAGGGGCTTTCTGTCGACAGGCAAGCTTGGGACGAGGGTGCCACACTGAATGGCGCTGTGTGACAGCATCCACATTGTTCGCGTGAAGGCTTGAGTCAACTTGCAAGGCGGTCAAGTCATACCCATGATTCGACTGTGCTGTTCACCAGCCGGCATCGGTCTGGGTAAGACTACATCCGCGTCTAATTTGGTCCTCCGTCGGCGCCTGCGGGTTTGTCGCTCGATGCAAGGGAGTAAACCATGCTCGGCATATAGGCAGGGGAGGACTTGGGGCCATGCCCTGCCATTCGATGGCGTTTTTCCCCGATAAACGAAACAATCCAAAGAGGCTGACTGTCCACAGTAACTGTATGCGGCTCCTTGGGATCGAATGTGGGCACCAGTCCTGATGTGGGCATGGGCTTGGGGGGTAAGACATGGCGTTTTTGTGTTTCGTTCGTCAGAAACAAAGTTCACCTTGTGAGATGCCTGTTGGCTGGAAGTTTAGCAGCCCCGCCCGAACAACGTGAGCCCTAAGATTCATGACGTGCCGCAACATGTAGCTGTACACCGTCCTTGAGAAAGAAGCAAATAGGCCCACTGGGCGGGCTCCATAACTTAGTTTCCCGCGTGCCTTGTCTTGGGTCGTGTCCTCTCGGCGTGCAACGACTGAATCGATTCAATTCCCCACTTGTCTTGATCTAAAAGACTTGAGATGGTTCGGTACAAATCCGGGGAAGCCCATGCGGTGATGGCTGCGTCCCAGAATAGCTCGAGTTGCGCTCAGTCCGTAAAGAAAAAAAAAATTTGTCTGGGCAATATCAAAGCCATTGACACTATAATAAGAGATTGGTAGTTGGACTTCCAAAATGGGGTACCTTGCCGTGGGATGGACAGGGGCCCCCAAGCCAGCCCGGGCTGCAGACCATCTGCGGTCTCAAAAGCGAGCTGCTGGTCGCAAAAAAGGAAAACCGATTTCCCAACAGGGGTTGATTGCGATGACGGACATGGTCATGGAGCCAAAGAAAATAGTCAACTAACTGACGTATTTGCACCTCCATCTCCCGAAGCTACTACCGTTACACTGGGCACTAATTGGAGAGCTAAGACTCGTGGCAGACCTGAACCAGCCAGCAGGTAACGTCAGGGCGAGTCTAACTCTGTCGGGCTGACACTCACAATGGGACGACGGTCATGGTTGTCACACGGTCCAACGTGGAGTCGACCTGAAACGAGATAGACGGTCTCCGGTCGGGATAGTTGCAGATCGCAGGAAACTAGCGGCCATTCGCTAAGGAAGGGCCGGGATGGGGTCGAAGCGCTCCTCTCCTTTCTTAATGGTTCTCTGCGTCACATCGCGTGTGTTTCTTTGAGAGGGTTTGTTGTTGAACGCGTAGGTGACTTGCGTGCGATAATGGAGATGGTAACGCGTCTCAGTGAGGGGCCCTCGGCAAGTGGTGTGAGGTTCAACTGGGTGGATTTGGGGCTTACGTCTGAACCACGACGCCCTGCGCCTCGATTGCATCCCGGGCGACTTGCTGGGGAAAATGCGACTTGGCAAGCACAACAAGCGCAGTGCAGTCATGACAGGTTAATATTAGAAGCACCGGTAGCTGAGTACGACAACGAGGTGGCTTTTTTCCCCTTTTCTTTTTCCCCTCGTCGTCCAGAGCTTGGCTAACTGTACGACTCAACCTAATCGGATCTGGTCCATGCGGTGATGTCTAGTCGAGGTGATTTGCACGACAGGATCCAGCGAGCTATATACAGCGGATTGAACCAGGGCGCCCGCTTGTTGCCAAGTTTGTCGTGTGCAGGCATTCCATGCCATGTGATTTGCAGCGCTGACTTGGGAGGCGTGGGGTGGACTGGGAGTGCTCGACTTTGGATACGGAGCCGGGCCTGGCGTCATGAAGGTCCCCATGTCCGGCCCGATGCACGACTTCAAGGATATCCATCGTGGTCCAGACGGAACATTCCTCAAGCTGGGGCCCAAAGGCGAGTCCGAGTGGCCTCGTGTGTGGTCTCCTATCCGTACCTGCATCTAGAGATGGCTCGTGCTTTCGTATGACCAGGCACCAGGGGCACAAAAGGCTAAAGGAATCTCGGGGTCGCCTGTGCAGGTCGCCCCTGGATAAGGGGGCTGATGCTGGCCGCGCGCATGACTGCTGTCCTGCGGGCAGTTATTTTTGCAATTGAAAATTTCCGCGACAGAGGGTCAGTGTCAGTGATCTGATGAAAGGGATCGGGAGCTGCGGGCTGTTTGCGACGTCGCAACGAGCATGCTAACGCAGTGAGTGGTTGAGCGGCGGCAGGCCGGAGACGTCAACACGGCACCTGTCTGCCTGCCGGAATAGGCACATACCTGGGTACCTGGCCGATACCACCCGCCCGGTTCCCTCGTAGTTAGGCTGCACGCTGCAGCCGCCAAGTGCGAAGAATGCCTTATCACGGTGTGCTACGCCTTCAACACCACCACCGAGGATGATCCAACCAAATTTGTTGTCAAGGAGATGGCTTCCCCCGCCAACCCCTGTGGGCACGTGTGGCAGTACCTTCCCTAAAAAGAGGGACGGCCGGAGGGAGTCAGGAAGTTGCCAAGTGATCTGCGCTCGGTCGATGTAAGCGTCTTGATAGAGTGGGTTGAAGGGTCTGGAAATCCCATCATCGTGCGGTGCTCGGGCATCTGGTCGCAAGCTGGACCGCGCTCACGGGGCCTTGACCTGGATGCTGGTGGTGTAGTACGGGCGATCTCCCTGGAGCGGACAAGGTTGGGAAACAAAAATCCAAACAATTCAAGACCACTGCGGCTGTCAATCAATTACACTTTGTCCCAGCATATCAGCCCAAATGGGACGCAGAGTCCGTCTGCGGGAGTGAATTGCCGACCTTCTAGATACATTACTATAAGATAGCTCGTTGTGCGATAGCTTGGTGGCTTTGATTGAGGGAGACCCTTGTCATCCCATCAGGATGATATCCTGGGGAGCGGAGTCTCCTTTTTGCGAGTTCTCGGTGCCCCCCCAAGGAATCTGTGGTACTAAGGTTGGTGCCCGGCTAAAGTACCTGGCGCCGCTTTAGGCGAACACTTCCGGAGGAGACACCTTAGGTAGCGTAGCGTGCCGTCCATTGCGGAGAAGCGCAACTCTTACTTGCGATCCCGAATCACGATATCTCCAGCCTTGGCATATACAGACGGGTGGATAAGGTAACGATCTTTAGAGTTTCTGCTCTGCAAACTTGGTTTCGTACCTCCTCCGAATCCTGTGCCGGCAGCGGTAAAGCAGAAGAAAAAAAGAACCCACCACAAAAAAGCAAAGAAACCAGGAGCCAAAGCGGGACGAGGGTGGGTTGGACAAGCAAAAGCAAAAAAACAACAACAAGGACGATCCTGCATCGCCCTCGCAGCACCCCCGGAAAAGGATCGTTTTTGGGGGCGACCCTCTGCAAGCAGGCTGCACGAGAACGGTGAGGGTGGGCTGGATGGCCCTGGCAATGCATGCATGGGTGGATGCCAGTTGGCCAAGCCAGGACGCCCGGCCAGCACCAATCGGGATTTTCTCTACGCTTTTCGGCTGGCAAGTGTGCTGGACGTCGTGGGTGTCACGTCCGTTTTGGGGTTGGGACGGACGGCCTGCCCTGACCTCTGCGCTTCATACTGAATGAGCTTTCTGTTGCCGTGTCGTGCTGCTGTTGTTGTGGTGTGGTGTGGATATGTGCCGGGTCAACCCATGCAACGTGACGGGCTGTTGCTGCGTCCGCTCCAGCCACAAGTCGTCACTGCGGCTTGGGTGTCCGTGTGAGTGCTGTGTTGTTCAACCTGTTCACCTCTCATCGGCCGTTATCATTCCCGGGCTGGGCCCTTTTTTAGGGTTCGAGTCGCCGATGGAACGTCAACGCCGGATTGAGCATTCTTGGACTCCCAAAAAAGCACCCAGGCACAGGCACCCACTGCGTCTGAGTGCTCTGCGTCTGGGGGGGGGTCGTAGTGCAGTGCACCAGGCGGTCGGGCGCCATGGGTCCTGGCTGGCCGAACAGCATGCAGCATGTTATACCCGGCCGTAAATAGATTGCTATCGTTTCTTTTTCTTGTGCGGTTGTGTTGTTGTTTTTATTAGCTCGCATATTAATACATTTGCCGATGCACATGCTCTCGCAGAAACCGGACATGTCGACAGATTCGATCGGAATGACAGACGCCAGCACGCTCGCAGGCCAGTTGCAGCATCTGCACTCGCAGTTACAGGGTGCAAGGGGCTGGCCAAGTTGCAGGGCCATGGGTCCAGATCCAACCCCAAGTGCATCTTGGGAACTTTTTCATCCGGTTCTCGTTTTTTGAACACTGAGAGCAGACCGATGTGTGTTCCTGGCCTTGCCTGGCCTGTTCTGTGCGCGCTTGATCGACGGAGCGTTCCGTGGACGGTAGACAAGGCAGACAGTGCGATCCTATCAGTGTCTCGACCGTCCCAACTAAGATAATGAACGGGCTCTGCATGTACCTATCTCTTGTCTTCACTGCTGGTGCCATCCCACCCATACCCACCGTGGCGCCCACGCACTAAGGTAGGTACGGCACTCGGACTAAATAACGGACCAGCACAACTGCACACATTCACATTCACAAACAGCTAAACTGGAGAGCAACCAGTGTCTAAGCTATGACGCTAGGTAATCAAGCAACCACCGCAAACGTGTGGCGTGGCAGCGGCTGAGAGTGTTGGCGCGCTTGTCATGGAAATGTCTTTTTTTTAGGCTGCTTGCTCGCCCAACTTTGTTTGGTTCCCCTGAGCCTGATACTACCTACGGGTTATGTGTGTGTGTGTATATTTATGTCATGGGTGGTTGTAAGTGTAGGTGTATGCGTGTGTGCACCTACCAAGCTGGGTCAGTCACTCACACATTTCACACACAAGGACACACACGCTCACTCCCCATGACGCTAGACAAGCACTGTGCCAGGTTTGAGTTGGATGCCCAAGCTGAACTGTGATTGTCGATGAGACGCACCACAGGACGGTGAACAGCGGGCGTCTCTGGATCGACTTCTTGGTTTACTTGGACAGAACCTGGCCATCGACAAGGCACAAATGGAAGTACGTGTACTGGTACCTGGGCACCCTGGCTAGGATGGGCCCAAGGCCCCGAAGCCCCCCTGGAAGGACCCCAGTGCCCGTAGACGCGCTTCGTCGTGCTAGGTGGGCGGCGCGGGTGGGTGGGCGCATGGGCCAGTTCTGGCCCCCTGGGATCCCCTGTGCTTCTGGCCGCTGGGTGCTAAGTTTCCAGTGGCCTTCCCCCTCCCAAGCGTTTTTTTTCCAATGTAGGCAGATGGGGACGAGCAGACGATATGTGGATTTATTTCAGTCAAGTGGGCTCTATGGGACTCGGGGAACAGACATATGTCGGTTGTAGGAGAGGGAATAACGGCGGTGGACTCGCCTTAAGCAGGAGCGCGTTTTTACCGCGTGTTTTCGTATGCATCGTCGTGTTTTTGTTATTCTTGTCGTTGTCCATGTCGTCGTCGGCAGTCCCCTAAACAGTGGGCTTGCTGTCGTCCTCCCATGACTCTTACGTAGTAGCAGCGGCAGCCCGTCCTCCTCCCCCCCCGCTTAACAGCGACCCCCCGGAGCCCCCCCTGGCCGTCGTTCGTGTCGGTCCTCCAGGACCTGCAGCCCGTACATATTCAGCGGCGGACATGCTCTCCTAAAAGCTACGGGACCCTGAAGCTCAGAGGCCCTAGGTACCGATACCTAGGCGCATCCCCGTACCCAGTCGCCCAGACCACTAACTTACCACCCCGATCGACAACAATCCATCTTCGTCTCTCCTGTTCTTTTGGCCAAATTCATCTCCATCCCCATCTATCACCACTTAGCCCTTTTCTCATTCTTTGCCTCTTTCATTTGCTGGTCTTTTCTGGTCACCAGCCCTAATCTAACACACCCTCGCATCATCACCGGCCTCTCCTGGTGTTTGCTGCCCCCAGGTGTTTTTTTTTTCTTGTCCCATTTCGCTTGCGGCCCGCGCTGGCGACTGGCTCTGCTGCTCTCTCTCCCACTGTCTCACACATACTTCCCATCCCGTCTCTCCCTCCCCTCTGCCCGACGTTTGCTTCTGGTGAGTCTCCCGTGTTGTTCCATGCCTATCTCACCGACCGCATTCACCGGTAGAACATGGGCCCCGTCACCTGTTTTCCATGCGCTCCTCTGACCTCAAATCTCCAGCATTTCTCTCATCTGGCGCACTTGGTCCACGAACCCCTCCCCCAGCATTGTGTGAAGGAGTATAGTTATACACCCAAGGCTCTCCAACCCAGCCATTTCTGGCTTCCGATACCATCACCCCAGACGACCTACGCGGCAATTGACATGCCATGGAGGGCTCGTCGACACCTCTCGCCGATTACTTCTGGATCGCCGGTGTAGAGTCGATATCATATCACGACTCTCCTCCGCCCAACGCCCCTGTCGAGTCAACCATTGCTGAAGATGGCGAGCCCGAAGATGACTTCCTTAACCGCTCCCTGTCCAAGGCCTCTGCGCGCCACCCACGCCATTCGACAAACCGCCTGTCCAAGATTTCCGTGACGGATCGATTTTCTATCCAAACAACACTGGAAGAAAATGAAGGCACCCAGAGCAATCGCAGTAGCGCAACCATTCTTCCCGCAAACCATCCTAACGGAGGCTCTTCCAACGGTCTCGCCGCTCTCGGCGCCAATGGTTCCAGTGGCACTAATGGCATCTCTACACCCGAGCCAAACATTTTCGGCGAGTTCGACTTTGATAAGGCTCTTGTGAAGTTCGCTGCTGAACGGGAAGTCTTCCTTGAGGACCTCTCCTTCTCTGCCGGTGCCAAGGTCCAAGCTAGGGCTCCCATGGTGAACCCCAGAGCTGAGAGAATCAAGGCTGAAGAGGGTGAGAACGGCAGGTTGAGTCCGCTCAGAAGTATCAAGGGGAGCATTCGCCGCAAGATGAGTTTTAGGGATATGAACAGCGTGCGCAAGCAACCCAGCACAAGAGTGCCTAGTAGCCGAGCTTGTATGTGTTCTCGGGATGACTTTCTTTCTTCCCTTCATGGCATCGATCTGCCATGACATTGACAGGAATGCGATGGCTAACATTCATCCACAGCTTCTATTCGCACCTCGAGACGACTCAGCAACTACAATTCCGTCATTCCACCCCCCGAACCTTTAAACACCGATCCCGATATGCATCCTCTGAAGCGACGATTCGAGCCCGTACTTCTCGATCGATACCCATCCCAGGACGCCATCGATGAGACCTCCCGTAGGGGCAAATTTCCCGATTACGTCCCCATGTTTGCCTTCCCCAACGATATTCAGATCGTCTCTTCAGATGACCGACCACGCTCGACTTGGCATGGCTTTACGATGACATCCGACGACAACTCCAAATTGTACGGCATTACTATTATCATTTGGACGGCTCTGAGTATGGACGTCGCCGAGGAAGTTGAGAAGAAATGCGAGCAGTGGCGCCAGAGCCACATGTCCAACGAGGAGCGAGAGCTTGCTGCAAGTCTGGGAGTGAGGCTGGCTGGTGAACGCACCCATCTGTCACAGCTGCTTTCCAAGTTGCCAACAATTCCTTCTGGGTCGCCTGCTCGAGAAAGGCTAGAGGATGAAATTAGCACGGTAGAGGAGAAAATCGCTCTCATGACGGACATGCTGCGGCCTTTGAGACACGGAGCTGCATCCAAGATTGAGGGCCTCACGGCGGGCGAGAGCGGACTCTGGACGCCGCGCGCCTATGGCATCTTGGGCCGCGACCCTGCCAACATGTCTTTTTGGAAGGAATGGCTCAAGGCCATCATCACTCCCATGACTGATGGCGGCATTTTGAGGATTCCTCCGAGCTCACCCAAGGTTGGGCGCTGGCAGCCCCTGGAACGATACGTCGTTAACCTGTGCACGGAAGCCGTGACTCCTCTGGGTTCCAAGACTCAGGTTGAGCTGGGCGTGCGGGAGCTCCGAATGTTTGCACGGAAAGAAGCTCACAATGAACTCCCCGGCTCTCGTTCTATTGATCTCTATGCTTTATTCAGGTGTCTATCTCTTGAGAACATCGTGGCACTGTTCGAGTACGCCGTCGCTGAGTCTCGTATTATCTTCCTCTCCTCCCACACAAGCATGCTGCACCTGGCATGCCATGCCATAGCCAACCTGCTTTATCCCATGAAGTGGTCCAGCATTTTCATTCCTGTCCTACCTGCGCGCCTCTTATCGGCTCTTGAGGCCCCCTGCCCGTATATTGTTGGAATTGAGCGCCGTTATGAGAAGATCGAACTTCCCGAGGATGATTATGTCCTTGTTGACCTTGACAAAGATACGATCGATGCGACTTCGCAGCCCGTTCGCTTGCCGCGACAAATCCGACGAAAACTCATGTCTCTGCTCCAGGTTGCCGCCCCTCACAAGCTCCGATACGGTGTTACTACTGGCCCTCCCCCATATGCAATGGAGTCCTTCCCCTACGATGCCTTTTCTAGTGAAAATGGTTCGATCTTCAGCGGCCATCCACCCCGCAGCCACCTGGCCAAGTGGGTGTCCCAAAACTCCTCTGGTTTTGGGGAGCCGGATGCGCCAGCGGATATTCACCCTCCTGTGTTCAACGCATTCGCATCTGCCAAGGTAGACAATGGGAAATCTGACCGGCCAAGCACAAGCAAGTCGGGCAAGACAAGCCCTCAGTCCTCGGTGTCTCCGGTGTCCATGACATTCCCTCCCATGCCCACAACACCGGTCTCACGCAGCGACTCTGGCTTTGCCCTCACGGCTACACTCCGTGAAAAGCGCTCTGGCCACTTCGACGAGAAGACACGACGCAGCTCGTCGTTTGGATTGGATAAGCACCAGCCCTATCACAAGCCGAGCATGCCGTTCCTCAACGGCCATCAGGCTAACCTGTCCATTTCGGCTATTTCCATTGAGTCCCAGACTTCATTCTCCGGTGGTTATGCGCCATCCACCTATGCTCAGTCTACCATCGCTGCCTCAACCATTATGCCTAGCATGCAGATCCACCCTGTCCACAACACTGAGACAACCGTCTGGGTCGAGGGACATTGCTTCAATTGGGCGCAGCATGACACGTCGTCAATGTGCAGCATTTGCAACGATCATTCCGAGGGAGACGGCATTTACCGATGCACTGGCTGCAAGACGACATCTCATGGCAGATGCCTGGGCTTCGTGTCACTGGTTTGCCCAGAGGCTTTTCACCCGGACCGCGTTAGAGCCGCTTTCGTCCGTTGCATCACCAGCCTGGTGTATACGTACCGCAAGTTTCTTGGCCGGCCGACGAAGCAACAGAAGAGCAATGGTCAACTGTATGCCTTTGATATGGATGGTTTCTTGAAGAGTCTCCCATATGAACAGCAAGAATATGCAACTATGATGCGGGAAACACAATGTAAGCACTGTTCGATTTTGATTTGATGCAGCTGATTAACCATATATATAGGCTTCAACGAATTCATCCATGACAGGGAAACCAAGCCAGCTGCTGACCCTGCGATCCGTCTATTCGACGAAATCATCATGGCCAAGAAGGCCCGAGGCCGCACTGGCTTGTCTACTGGCCTCTCGCGCCTGTCGACTCTCCGTGCCTCGGCGGGCGCCTCAGTTGGGGGACCTCAGCTGCGGACTCAAAAAATCCCACCATATCTCGGTGATACATCTGATCACATCTGGCGGACGGCCTCAGTGCCCATCCCGAAGGGCAACTTTCCAGGCGAGTACCGAGCAGTTGTCACTCGTGTCCCCGCTCGCCTTGACCGTTCCCTCATGCGTGAGCCTCGGTCAATTCAAGGTGTTCCTCGTGTCGAGCAGCGCGGCGCTCGTGGCCTCATTCGAAAGCAAGTGCCCAGCATGTTGGGTACTACTCCACCGACCTGAGAGTTGCCATTGTCTTGAGAAGGATGAATCAATAACCCGGAGGACAAAACAATTCGCCGAAAAACAAATCACAGCGTCGCCCCCACATCTGCCTGTTAGAGGATGAACTCCACTGGAATAAATGTGTGGGTAAGCGGGTGGGTGACATGGGGGCCGATTGACCTGAATTGGGGGAAACCCTTGTACGATATAAATTGCGTTTTATTGTAATTTAGGATGATGACGTATTGGGCAATGGAGGAGGGAAAAAACCAGCAACGTCTGTATAATTGGTGAGCCTTGGGATGCATCCAAGGCTGAAAGAGAAATAAGGGTGGCATGGCAGATGCCATATTAGATGAACATTGGATTCCTGTGCTACTAGTCGGGTTCGATGGGTTGGTTTGACATTTCTTGTTTGCAAAAGCTGCTTTATTGATGGGAATACTTGAGCGCGAGCATCAGCATCAGGCAGGCATATCGGGAACGGAATGGGAGCGGGACGCAAGGAGCGGGTTAAGGAAAGTTGATTTTGGAAGTTGCATGAACGTTCATACTACATATGCCCTTGCCATGGGACGATACCAAGCAGCCCTGGTTTTGTTAATACCACATACACAATCCATCCTCCACTGTCAACAATTTGTGTCCTTGATTTCAAACCCCTCGCCTTTGCCTCCGTCTTTGCCTCTGCCATGTCGTCATTTCATCCTAATTTTTGACAGTCCTCGACAACCGGTCCGCTTTCATGGCGGCCATATCCATATCCTCCCACCCAACATCCTTTAGAATTTTGCCAGCCAACACTGCGTAGCGAAGATGCTCGCTGATTAGGCGGCTGACGTCATGGTTTTCGACACCGTCGGCCCCGCGGATCTTCTGCAGACCCGCTACCCCGAAATGAATGTTGGATGTGCGATACAAGAAGCCGAGGAGATAATCATTTTCCGAATAGACGTTGATAAGCCGTCCAGCTACAACGCTTTTGAGTGTCAACCAGACTCTGCTTTCTGAGGGGGCAGGGGTTCCCATTAAGACAACAGATTCAATGAGGCCAAATTGTCGACGCTCCGCTAGTACCATGAGGCAGATGTAAATTGCTCGAGCACCGAGGCTGTATCCCACAAGGGAAATTGGACGATCGCCATGTATCTTACTGCGCATAATTACATCGGCGAGAACAGTCCCCGCCTTTTCTGCACGCACCATTCCGAGACTCCATGGGTTGTCGATGATCTTGCTGATTTTCATTAGACCTGCTGGCCAAGTTGCGTCAATCAGGTTCGAAAACACTATGAAGTATAGTCAGTATTTGTGCAAACTGTGGAACATGGAGACTTGCATGTCTGCGAAGTGATCTCCTTTTTGGATGTACTCCATGCTGTGCTCTTGGTTACGGTTTTGAGAGCACCTCCGAGATTCGAGAGAATAGTGACATCCCACCTTAGGGAAAACACTTCGGCGTGGTCACCAATAAACCTCCATGATTGCGTAATGGCATCTTCTTCTATAAGCCAGCCGTTGATGCCAATAACGACTCGAAGCCTCCGGTCCTTAGCGGGAGTCTTTCTAGCGTCAATGTAATCGCCTGGAAATCCATCTCGCACGGGAACCAGACCAAAATCCTGGATCTCGCGGGCACAAGACTCAATCATCTTACTAGTTGGTCTTGCCGCATAAATGCCGAATATGGGTCCGGATGCAAGGCCGTTGTCTGCCATAGCACCCAGGAGACTTGCCGCAACCTCCGGCTCCAGGCCATACCCACTGTGTGTTGTCCCGATGCCGACCTCCACCAGTGCGTCGGCAAGTTTTCCTGGTGTGACTGAAGTGAAATGCTTCGATTTGGCTCGACGTGGGCCTTTATTTTCGTCATTTTTCTGCTCGGGTACATGTTCGGAATAGGCATCGAGGGCAATTTGACTCAACCCCCGAGCAAGGCGAGTCTCCTCCTCCTGGAAGAATTTGGAAAGAAGATTTAGTGATGATGTAAGGTATAGCAGCAGAAGTCGGGTGTAAGAGTTGTACTCCTGTAAAGAGAGAAGGAGTAGATGTGTACTGTGAAGCAAATTTTTTCTTTTCTCCAATGGAAGAGTCCAGAGGGCTGTTGGGATTGGAGGATATCGCCGAGCTAATTCTCGATCCAGATGATTCGGAACGGGCCTGATTGGACCTAGAGATTTCGTAAGTATCTAATATCAATCAAAAACTAACTTTCAAAAGTTAGCAATCGCATACGCGAGACATATACAAACCTGTTGCCAAAGTCAGCCCGCCACGGCCACCCCTACCACCGCGCCCGCCGCGCCCACCACCTCTAACTCCTCGAGCACCACGGCCGCGGCCGCGAAAGCTGGGCTGCGTATTGTTTGTTTCTGTAACTGCGATGTCTCGAACTCGTTGGAGAACTGTGGTTTGCCACTTGCGGAAGGAAACCAGGGCTTCCTTTCTCAACTCCTGAAGCTGAGGAGTTATGCCCCCCGAGCTATCCCCGTCGTCAGAATGGTCTGAGTGGCCGTTTGCCTGTTTGGACTGTGAAGAAGACTTTTGGTAATCTTTTTGATCCCGACCCTTCAGTGAGAGTGTGAGCCAATGATGCGGATTGGGGTCATCTTGCACCGGCGAAACAGGCGGGGAGTCAAATATGTTGCTGATTCCATTGTGGATTTTATCTGTTATGGCGCTTATGAGGGTCAATAGATCGTTCCTTTCCGCAACAGAGATGACACCGGTCAGATCAACTGGTCTGCGGCTACTGTGCTGATTCCCCCCACGACCTCCTCGACCCATGTCGTTGCTTGGGGTTTCGAATAATGGTACGAAGTGGAGATTCGATGCGGCAGCAGACAATTGTCTGTTTTGTCCTCTGAGGTGAGCTACTGTGAAATCGGCGAAATAAAACCCTTTCCAGTCTCAAAAGAGAACGAGAAAAGATAGGAATACAGCAAACATAGGCCGATAAACAGAAAAGAGCAACAGTTATTTGAACAAGGATGCAGCGTCGTTACGTCTGCGATCCAAAGAAGGCGATGGCATCCAAATCTAGGGCTTGGATGAACTTGAGCACAAGGCAAGACGAAAGTGCTGGGAAGATGACAGAATAAAGACGTGGCGATGATTGTGAAAAGCGATAAACGCAACCCGGGGTAACTAGAACCTGTAAGAGGAGGTGGATGGCAGGATGAAACGAAGAGAATAAGAGGGCGTATAAGAAGGAGCAAACGAAAGAAGGAGCAAAATGAAATGGCAAGCGACAGACAGGTGGCAAGCGGGCGATGGGCAGTTGGCAGACAGCCGGCGGTCGGTGGTCGACTGAAAGAGAGAGTCAGGCTGTTTGGCGATTCACGTATCGTGTCTTGTGTCTTCATGGCTCGCCTGTCTTGCTGTGACCCCCTCGCTGCTACTAGCCATCGTCGCCAGGTGGCTGGATGTGACATACAAATGCATTTTTACAATGGAGGATACGGCACCGGGCACCTCGATGATGGCGGAACAAGTGCTGCATCTGTGGTACGGTTGGGTCGCACAACGGCGTGTCACTTGCTCGCTGCCTCTTCGCTAGCTTGCAATGGCCTCCGCAGACCTCACTGGTAAACATCGGTCACCTGGGACACCTCTACAGCACGGGCATGCGCCAATGGCTTCCAGGTTTTGTTTGCTTCTGTTGTGTAACACCAGCCTCCATCGCGACACAGAACCGATGCTGGTTCAACAAGGACTCACTGCCGGCGGGGTCGCATAGTCGACCTGGTAATTATACCTCGGGCTGCTCTACTTGTAGCTGAGAGTGATTAAAAGATACTGGGATCTTTTAGTTGGCTAAATGGGACTATAGTCCATTGTTTTATGTCAAGATCGGCCTG
Source organism: Calonectria hawksworthii (assembly GCA_020975415.1). NCBI lineage: Eukaryota > Fungi > Ascomycota > Sordariomycetes > Hypocreales > Nectriaceae > Calonectria > Calonectria hawksworthii. Next base: position 543,624 of record JAHXZK010000005.1, on the reverse strand, counting down.
GTAATGGCCTTGGGATGAGAATATCTATAGCCCCTTTCCCCTCCCTCCCCATCCCCTCCCCGCTATGGCCTGAGATTTCCTTGCCCGGTGTGCGTGATCCTCTCACCGGTCCCAACTTGATTGGTGACGCACTGTCGCAGTGCATCTAATTCCTTGGCCGCTACCAACATAATGCCATCAATCAACTCTGCGTAACCAACTTCTTGCGGAGGGTTATGGAGCTTGCGTCCCCGTTTTTAGCGAGATCGACGTCTTTCGGCCCGTGGAAAGCAGCTATCCGAGAGGGACAGCTACCTCGTTAAGAGCACAAAGTATTTGCGATGGAAATAATTGGTAAGATTATACAATATCCTTCGCTTGGCTCTTGATTTACTCTCCAAGCTCGTGGTATCTTATATGAGCCGATACGGCAAATGGGGGGATCGAGTGTCCGCATTGAGGACAGGGCACATTTTCAATCGAATCCCACGACTCTTCGTCATCTTCTTCCTCTGGGTTCCAGTCCACAAGGTTTTCTTTTACATCACCTTCCAGGTCAGGCATGATCCGAAAAGGTCGCAAAATCTCATCCTGTTGTTTGAACATGGTCGATATGTTTCGTCCCACCCCTGACTTATCATCCGCAGCACCAATGGCCATGTTCGCGACACAAATATTAATTAATTGCAAATTCCACCGCTGTCCCTTTTCAGGTTGCAGTCGTCGCAGCAGAGGCAACAATGACTCCGTGGCAAGGCGTTCAGCAAGCTGGTCAATATCTGTGTTGAGGTCAAAAACAAAGTTGGGCAACGCCCCTGAACGCGACACTCGGTTTGGATTATGGCCTTGCGCATAATTTAGTTGGGACCAAAATCTAATGGTAAGGCGAAGTGTCTTTGGCCGAGCTATCCACCGTTGACGCCCGGTAGCTTCGGCAAGTTCATCCACGGCGACCAAGTCCACTCTCATCCTCCGAATGAGCGAATACGATAGCTTGTGCAGTTCCTCGGATATTTGTGCCATGGTATCCAAGCCTTTTGGGTACGTATCCTCGATACTAATTTGAGACGGCACGTCACTGGCTTCCTTGACTTCAGTTGGGTCAACGCCGTGCAGCAGACCCCATATCCTCGATCCTACTCCCCTCTCGGCCCCAGGCCCAGCTAGCAGGCTTTCTATGGCCCCGGAAGAAGTGTGAGGGTGAAGCCGCACTTGACGGACTGTTACGATAGAGTTATCCTCTTTCATCTCGGCTTCCCCATCGTCCTTGGAAATGACGTGAGACTCAAGAGCCTGCACTATTTTGGACCCCAACCCGGGTATTTTCCTAAGCGGATGAGGGTCCACAAAGGCCATGACATCGTCTTCAGTCAATGCTAATAACGTCGTTTGATTGCGCGGCTTGTTTTTACTACCCACCAGCTTACTCAAGACTTTGTTCGTCGAGATTCCACAGGTTGAAGTATAACCAAATTTCTCTTCTATTTTGAGACGCAGGTACTGAGCTAAGTGGGAGCCTAGTAGAAGGCGCAGGTAAGCGAGACTCTCCACGTCCAAGTTAGCGGAGGCTGTGCCCTCGACACAGCCTGCAATACTCGTCAGATCGCAATTAAACCCACGCTCCGGGTCCTCCTTTGAGAGGCAGAAAAATGAATCGGCTAGTGATGCTTTGTTAAGGCAAGATATGTTGTACTCGATGATATCGGTCACATCTAGTCTTGTCAGCACGGTAATTTGGGACATGGGAGCGACAGGGGCGCAGCATACCCAGGAAAACTTCATCAAACCCAAGGCGTTCGGCCTTGTTGTTCCATGAGTATGACTTGAAGTAGTTGAACAGAACTTTACTTGTGTCCCTAAAGGGGGTAAGGTCCTCACCGTCCACTAGCACGAGCTGCGGACAGGCTCGCTTCGCCTCGGTGACGGACATCAGCTTTTTGAGCCCGAGGGCGCGAGCGTTATAGTTACATGTCGCTAGGCAGTTTTTTTGCTTGACGCCGACTGGTAGATTCTTGAGAGCAGGGTTTTTGTTTTCAAAGACCTGGGCATAGAAGCAGTCATAGTCCTATCACACGGTGAGTGATGAACCAACAGTGGCTTGCATGAGGAGGGGGGGATGGAAACGCACGAATTGCAAAATGACCCGGTCCTCCCTCCGTCTGGGAGGCTTTTTGACGGGCGGGTCCATGATCGATTGGTGAGCGAGCCCGAAAACAGAACTGGCTATGTAATCATCGGCATGGGCCTGTTTCGTGCTGCGTCTGGCGGGTGGTGCGGGAGCGACGGGTAGGTAATCTCGATCTAGGTGGGTACTCCCGCAGCGGTGAAGCAAAAGTCAAGAGGCGCCGAGCAAGAAGAAGAGAAGTGGTGGAAAATTGTACACGGAAGATGCTGTTTCATGGGCGTGGGACGGGCGAATGATGGCCAGCAGCGTCACCAAGCAGCCGCCGTCTGCAGCGAGATGTGAAGTTGTTGTGGTCAGTCAGCTGCTGCGGGTGTGGCCCACCCGAACGGCCAGGCTTCCATCCACTAACAACGAACAACACTAAGCCCTCTCATCTCGCGCGCATGTCACATACGACGTGATCCCCACCATCGGCAAGATCAGTAAAACATATCGCGGCAATAAGCTTCTGCAGGTGCTATATGTCTCTTGGTTATAGGGCTGGGACCGGGATGTTGATAGCAGCACCGATATTTCTGACCCAATAGCAGTGTCGTCTCGAGGTGCTGCAGATCACAACCGTTTCACCGCCGAGAGCGACACCTCCAAAGATGATTTACGTCTGCCAAGGTTCTCGCGTCTCAACAGGCGCGCTCGATTTTGCGACCTGGGACGAGTGGCCAAGAGCAGCACACATGGTCAACGCACGTCCGCAAACTCTCTATTATTATCGAAACGTTCTTGAGCCATTCCATTGTGGGTGGGCCTGTTGTGGCAATCCATAGTCTCCAGATAACCTGTCACGCAGACAACAATTAACGACGCAGAAGCGAATAGACGCGCAAAGCCAATTTCTACATCGCCTCGCTCGTCATTCTACCTCGGATCTCTCCAAAGTTTTCCATGGCTTCTCGCCCCAGATCCTGGTCGAGGTGAACACCCACTCGCTTCGACCGGACCCGCCGGCTTTCTGGTCTAGTCTGGTTGGTGGTGGTGGTTTGACCACCCATGATCGAGCTGTAACCGCCCATGCAAAGCCCAGCACCAAAAAAAAATGTGAAAGGTGGGAAGACCCCCAGGCATGGCAACTGCAGGTGGCTGGCCACCCATCTTCGTCGCCGCCGTTTCGGACTCTGGAATTTTCTCTTCTGCAGGTCATGCTTCTGGTCCCCCCCCTCGTCCGATCTAAGGCTCGCGGGCGGGCTTGGGGGGGCCCATCCTGAATTAATTGCGATTGCCTGTTGACTAAGCCGCACGGATTGCTGAGTTTCTTGATGCAAATATAGCTACACTGGGCGGGGCGCCGCACCAGCAACCCTGGCTCAAAAGCACGGGTAACCTTGAATTAGAGCTTATGGCGGCAAGGTGCGAATAAGGCTGAGCAATTCCCACCGCCATTCGCTCGGTTTCGGATTGACGCGTCTCGGACTCTGCATGGGGAGGAAATTTGCCATGTGGGCTGTTGACGTGCCCGTGGGCCGCGAGACACCAAGCCCGGAAACCACTCGTTTCGATAACCCCTCATAGCACACCAGCCGCTGGGTCGTCTAAGGTAGGGTTACCGTGAGGAATAGACGCCATTCCGAGTGGAACAGCCGACTTGTTAGCCGCGTGATTGGGTCCGCCCCGGAGGCAAGCAGGGGGGTTACCAAAAAGCATGGGCGCTTGCGCCTTCACACAGTCCTCCCACCATGTCGAGGCTGTGGGCCAACCAGAGCCACTGGGCCGTCGTCACCCCCGTCACTCGATGCAGTCTTACAGCCCAAATTCGCTCTTTGACGAATCCTTCACTGCCCCCAGTCGGGCCCGCGCCTAGCCCCGAGAGCAAATATCACACTGCATGCATGCTTAGCGGTGCTTGCCAAGGGTCAGAAGATGGGGAGGGGGGGGAGAGTGGCCGGGACCAGGGCCACTCAGCGTGGCCGTTTCCTGTTAAGATGCAGTTGAATCCCCTCTTCCTGAGCCTTTTCATACTATATAGCCGCCGGGCCCCCGTTTCTGCTTGTTGGTTCTGTTGCTTTTTTGTTGCCTTGACTTCATTTGTAACAATAATCCCTGGTCGTTCCAGTTCCTCGGGAGCATCGCCTTCAGCCAAGCCTTGCTAGACGGTGCTAGTCTGTTGGTTCAAAGACAATTTGTGGCCCAACACCCCCATCTTCGCCTCTTCCTATCTTGCCTAGTTTGTCCTGCTTCTTCCCATAACTATCCCGTATCAACCAACCATCCCCCTCCACCGGACAGGAAATCTGCAACCATGGCATCTCCCCAGGTCGCCCCCAAGAAGCCCCGACTCTCGCTGCAGATCAAGACGTCCTGCAGCCCAGTCACACGATCTTCGAGAAGCTACGCCGTGGACCCATCTGATCCTACAGCCTTCAACACTCTCTCCAATGTCTACGTTACGGCTATTGAGAGGTCGACGCCGGTTCATGCGGAGCCCCTAACGGCCATCAACACCCTCAAGGGCTTTGCACTAACGACCCCGATCGAGACCAAGGACCTCAAGAACCGAGTAGTGACGCCATATGTGGCCTCTTACCCAGAGACACCCGTATCGGATGATGCTGCCTCACCTCGACAAATGGAGATCAATTATCCTAGTATCATGACAGCCACACCCCCGCTATCTGCGGGCCCCGTGGAAGGAAATGGCCCCAAGGTCTTTAGCTTCTCAGCGGAAGACGTCTCTTCTAAATCATCAGCCAACAAGAAGAGCTCTCAGCCCGAGGCTAGGAACGCCACCTACCGGCCTATGGCTCACAGTCTTGCCAGCCTTGGAGCGCCTCCCTACACACACCCTCAAACACTTCACAGCATTCTCCGAAACTCACCTCTCCCTCCCCCTACTGCTATTCCTCTGCCTTCGCCACGACGACAATCTCTCCGCCTCCAGGAGAAGGCGGCTAAGAGGGTTGGGTACAACAACCCTCTGACACAGGAGATTATCACCAACACCTACACCAGATCTCACATCGATCTCCTCGTGGAGGAAGCATCGCCCCTCTCTCCTCCATCTGCCAAAATGCAGCCATCTCTTGATCTGACACTGGCGTTCCAACCCAACGAAATTGAAGACGGCGGACAGACCCCCGGGCCTATGGAGGACATGCGGCGCCAAATGGCTAGCTTGGGGGCGTCGAACCCCCCCTCGCCTAGTGGTTCCGGAGGCATTCGCAAGAAGAAGAGAAAGGAGAAGAAGCGACGCTGGGTGTGGACCATTGGACAGGATGACGATGATGAGCACGCCGGCGGCTCCATCGTGGCACTTCGAGCCGGGGCGGCCAAGGCGGATGGAGAGCCTGAGACCCCGCTCACTGCCATTCCCATTGAAAAGGCGTCGGAAGTCAGGTTTTACGCATCGACCCCAAGCACCGAGAGCGGAGACTCAGAAAGCGAGACCCAGGATGTTGAGATGTCCGACACGAGTAGCTGTGTCTCACAGGCTGAAGACGACAGGCTCGAAATGGAAGTCGACTCGAGAACACCAACCATGCCGTGCCAACAGCAGCACGTGCATCCAGAACCGACGTTGGGCGAGACTATTCCTTCAGGTTTGACCTGTTAAGATGGAATATTCGAGGTTATATCTAATAGGGACACTTCAGTATCGTGAGGGAGGATCAAACGAATGGCGGCGTGGGAATAAAGCGATGAGAAATTGATATGGCGAGTCGCTTTCAGACATGCCAAACTTGTTTTGTTGTTTTTCATTGCAAGCGAGGGAATCTTATTGGAGTTTACTTGTTTTTTTTTAAGCCACTCTCTCCTGTACCGTGGGTACATTGGTAGATAGCATTTTGCAGGGTGAGCAATCATGAGAAATGATCACGGTAAAATAGGAATGGCCGGGACAGGAGGTCCATCAGGATAGCCACATCTTTCAATTCAACTAAAATGAACATATGCGAGAATACCGAACGCACCATGTGACAATTTTGAGTAGCTTTAGTGATTTGATACAGTTGCAATGACAAGTAACTCGAGCAAGATGACCCGTGGGATGCCAGGTCCCGTGCTTTGATTTTGTTGCCCACGTCAATCCTGTTGTTGTTCATGCCCTCTTGTTACACAGAAAGCAGGGACTGCACCTGGTGGCCAGAGGTGAAGGGAATTCTCTCCATCACTCGAGCATATTACATCTCAGTGAATGATTTGCAACGTTTCCGTGATAGTTGTGGGCTTTGGATTGAATCTCGTAAGGGTCTAGTCTAGTCAAACGGGTGCGCCAAGCTGGGAACATACATAACCGTCCCGACGCAGCTCCGTTCTGCACCCTCCCGCATCCAACATGACGCACACCAGCTGGGTGAGTGCAAATTTTCTTTGATCTCAATTCAAAGAACAAAACGGAATATGGCAGAATGTGTAACCCCAGACTTCTCTCTCAGTGGGAGGGTAGCATAAGGGCTCCCGTCCATTCACACGGAAAGCCCATCTATAAAGCCCGAGGTTGGGCTTCCCATTCTCCCCCTTCATCACGAAGCCCAAGACACCGCAAACGACGGCATCCCGGAGATTTATTTCAACCAAAAAAGCACCGCTCTTTTACTAAAAAAAAATTCACTCTTCCATCAAGGTAAGTTGTCGCCCCCCTCCAACCACCTACTCAACGTCGCAAGCTCACATCCATCACAGCACCATGCCACCCAAGGCGCCCCCTTCATCTTCCTGCCGCACTTGCCGCGAGGAAGTTGGAAAATCCCAGAAGACGCTGGCAAAGCCAGACCAGGCCACCCGAGACGTTGGCCCGAAGTGCAAGCGCGTGTCCACCATCAGCGACAAGCCGGCCCACGACCTAGAGACGTTCACAACCAGCTGGGCCCGCCACAAGAACCACCGGGTGCCCAAATCACACCGCCCTACACTCCAGCAATTCAAAAGCCTTGGAGATGATCGCAAGATGCTCTATCAGTGGATGCTGGGGCTGAAGGCGGATGGGCGGCTTGCCAGAAGGCAGCACGAAAAGCTCAAGGAGGAGGCTCGGGCTCTGGGGAAGCCGTCCGGCATCATGGCCTCGCGCCTCAATGAGTCGGCTTCCCGCATCGAAGTGCTGAAAAAGGAAGTCTCAGAGTACAAGCGCTGCTGCCGCCAGTGGAAGCAAGCAGTGTTCAAAATGTTGAAGTCTTCCCAGGAACATAGCAAGTGGGAACTTTCTCATACCTGCTTCTGATTGTGGTTCTCCATGGTCAACATATGAACCAAGTTCTTTCAGTATCTGCATCTGTGTACTCACAGCATGGTCTCACATATCGAGCTCTAGTTCTGTAGAAATACATGGTATCGATCGTTACCTTATCCGTACTTTGGCGTGACTTGCATGAATGTGGTTAAATCGTACTACGGACAGACCCGACCAAAGTCAATTTCACTTCGGTTGATGAGGAGCTTCTTTGCCTATGGCCTAAGCCAGCGACAACATACATGGTCAATAGATGGTTGAGTGTCATAAAATAGAACATAGACAAAAAACCACGTCTTCATGGATTGATTGCATTGTCATCCCCTCATCAGCGCCAGATCCTAAAATAAATACCAATCCCATTCCTTGTTTCAATACAAAAGCCTCTTCAGCTCTCGACGGCCAGGGCTTTGGCTCCAACAATCTTTCCTTCAGTGGCCGAAAGAACCCAGTACTCGACCCTGCTGTGGTCCCGCACCACGCGATACACCCGGATATCGTTGCCCGCCGTCGCCACTCGAACCGCCTTCAACAGGTCACCGTATGCTCCCTTAGGGTCCCATTCATAAGGGTCCATGATTGTGATTTCGGCGTCGGACGGAGAGGGGTGGTTGGTAAGGCTTGCAAACTGGGCTAGAGAGGGGTCAACGTTAGCCGGAGCTGTATGCACGCAGATGTGCGAACCGATAGTACTATCGGGCACGGAAAACGGAAGGTCCTTACACTCAGTCGGCAGTCCCTTGTCCCACTTCAAAGAGACTTCCTCGAATGGCTCGTCGGCATCGCTGACATAGACAGCATTCTGGCATGCAGCTGTGATCTCCTTGGGCACCTCGACACCGTGGTCCTTGGCCTTTAGAGCCACTTTCGAGCTGCTCTGGGCCGACGCTGAGCCGGTGTCCTGGTTCGCCTTGTTGAGAAAGGCCATGTAGTCTTCGTCGCTAGCCATGTTGAGAAATGACGTTCCACTCAAGTTCCGCAAGGTGTAAGTGGCTAGGTGTGTAGGTTGTCGCAAGGACGTGGTGGTGATGGCCAGAAGGTTAGTCCTGGGTGCGCGTGCAAAGAGAGTCGTTGTAAGGTTCGAGGAACAAACTATGGATCTAGGTCTTGCCAAAGAGAAGCTGGCTGGGTTTGGTTTGGGAAGCATGAGGAGGAATCGACGCTGTCCATCTAGGTGGGACACAGGCAGCTGCATGTTTTGCTTGAAGCGGGGTGACGTCAGGCGGGCAAAGAGCTGCGGTTGGCTACACGTCGGGCTACGGATCAACCCACCAACCACTATGCAATGGAAGCCCAATCACTCTGGCCACGGCGTCATCACTTTTTTTTTTTAGAACGCTCAGTCAAGGTGGGGGAAACGGTTTCATCATCCACACATAGTGAAACAGAGGGGGGGAAAACTTGGCTTCGAGAACACCAACCTGCAACGCACAGTCCAATCCAACTACACACTAATAGAAATTCTCACCGTCACAGCACAATGAAGAGTTGGGCAAGTCACCAAAACGAACAGGTCGAGTTGAATTAACATTGGGAATCTCGTTAAATTTTTGGATCCATCCCTCTAGCTGGAGTTTTTTTTTTACGTTCATTCCAGCATGAAACCTAACCCAGCCCAAATCTAGGGCGAACGAACCAACCCTCGACACCGATGCAATGGCCATAACAAAGAAAGGAAATCAACTGCCGCTTTAAGCGGAAGCAAGATCCTTCTTGAGAGTACCCTGGTACTGCTTCTTCTCCGCAGGGGTCTGGAAAGCACCGTGACCGAACTCGGAGGAGGTGTCGATCCACTTGAGGCTGACCTTCTCGAGGGCCTTGCGGGAGGTGTGGATGAACATAGACTTACGGATAGTCATGACACGCTTCTTAGTACCGGGAATGGAACCCTTAACCATGACGAAGTCGTTGTTGACCTCACCATAGCGGACGAAACCACCGAGGCTGGAACCAAGTTAGCGACAACGGCCTTGTAAGAAATTTTATAAGTGGGGGGAAAACATACGGAGTGATCTTCTTCTTGGTGACATCGATCTCAGTAGAGGCGCTGTCGTCAGCATCGCCCTTGCCGATGCGGTAGATCTTGTGGTTGACCGAGGTACGGTGGTGGTAACCGGCCTGACCAGCACGGGCAACAGTCCACTGGACGTGGGAAGGATGCCAAGCACCGATACAAGCAACCTTTCGGAGACCCTTGTGAGTCTTACGGGGAAGCTTCTTGGTGCCCCATCGGGAGGTGACACCGTTGAAACCGTGACCCTTGGTGACGGCAATGACGTCGACAACCTCGTCCTGCTCGAAGATGGTGTCGATGGACACGGGCTTCTCGAAAAGGTCCTTACCGAAGTCAACCTTGTCGGCAACGGAGCCACCGTTGACCTGGATCTCCATAAGGTGGGCCTTCTTCTGCTTGAGGGGGGTCTTGCGGATCTGAGTGTGGGCGAGGACACGGACGACGGTGCAGTACTTCTTGATGCGCTCGAGCTCGCGGGTGATGGAGGCACCGCTGTTCTCGGAGTGCTTCTTGGCGTACTTGGTGAAAGCCTTCTTCTTGCTCTTGTACCAGTTCTTGTAGAATCGTCGCTTGAGCTCGTCGCTCAAGTGCTCAGCCCAGACGGTGGTGAGGGATCGGAGACCACGAGGAGTCTCAATGTAGCCCACGAGACCAACAACGATCATCTAAAAGATGTTAGCCATAGGCACAAAGCCAAGCGGGCTGCATTGTTCGTACGGGTGGGGTATCAATGATAGAAACAGCCTCCACAACTTCCTTCTTGTTTGCCTTCGCGCCGGGTCGGTCGAGGTCACGGACGATGGTGGTCATACCGGCCTTGTAGCCCATGGCGGCAGTAAGGTGGACGGGCTTCTTGGCGTCATCCTTGGGGAAGCTGTTTAACCAATGCGTCAGCCATTGTCCTCATTGAACGTTGGCGGTGGAAGAATTTTTTTTTCTTCAGCAGAGAAGAGGTTATACTCACGACTTAACCTTTCCACGGTGACGGGCAGCGCGCTTCCTTGGCAGGTAAGCCAGGGAGCCGTGACGGGGAGCCTCGTACTTTCGGTGCTGTCCGCGATGTCAGTACTGTTGTGAAGCCATTGCTGTCATCACCAAACTTACACTCATCTTGGGCGGGCTGGTGGTTTGAGGGGGTTAGTATGAAGTTGTCGAAGCCTGGCCTGCGTGGTGTTAAAAGACGAGAAATTTGGGTCATAAATTGTGTGGAAATTTTAGCGAGTGTGTGGCCCGTGCGCTACACATTTTTTGCAACAAGAAAGTGCCACCAACCCTAGGGTACTTGCCAGTTTGGCTATCATCACGTGATGATAGTGAGTTTTCTACACAGATGTGACATACCAGGTTGCTGACTAAGGGACGGACCTTCTTTGAGCACCACAGTTCTGGGAGTGGATCGTAAAAAGTGATACTCAAAGGTGGGGACTGACAGATCCTGTCTTTGGCTTGATGGACCAGACAAATTTCGTAAACTGGATGAAATGGGTCGATTCACAAGAGAAAACGTTTTCAGTCACAGAAACAACTCACATAAGAGCAAGATACTGCAAAGCACAAGATAAAATAGTGTAAATACTAGTGATTCAGGAGCTATGGTAAACAATCCGATATGGATACCGTTCGCTTGTAACATCGTAGCCAAGAAAGACCGTAACCCCGAGATTGACAATACTGGTGTGTCTTTAACGAGACAAAAGAGACCAGACCTCCTAAAATGGTATACATGTAAAGGAAAAGATGAAGGATTTGACACATAAAAAGACTCTTCAACTCGTAAACAACGCGATATCCAAACTTTACTCGACTTTTGGTGTAGGACCAGAGACCCCATTGACGGCGGCACTGGCAGGGGTCGATGTCTTTGCATCGCCGGTGGTGGATCCGGGACCTGATCCGTTGGTAACAATTCCAGCCTTCTTCTCATCCTCTCCGCTGTCGTCGTAGTCCTCGTCGACCTCCATCTTTCTGGCGGCTCTCTCAGGCTCAGATGGGGGAGGGGCAGGACGAGAAGCAGGTGCATGCTCAAGACTGGAGGGTCGCTCCTCCTTGGGAGTGGGGACAGCCGGCGGCTTGTCATGAACTCCGGGGACAGAGCTGGGTCCTTGCTGCATCGGGGGGAGATGGTTTGGCCCCGAAGCGTGGCTAGGGGGGTGGTGGGCAGCATCAGAGGGGTGGTAGCTATCGCCTGGGTGACGAGAACCTTCATCAGGTCTCCTGGGCTCCTCAGGACGACGCTGCTCCTCCGGTCGGCGAGGGTCCTCAACGCGACGAACCTCAGAAGAGTTGCGACGGTAGGCATCACGAGGAGGAGTAGAAGCACGTCGATGACGCATGTCATCAAGACGGACCCTGTTCTCCTCGCTTGCCTGCTTCTTGACAGCAGACTCCTCTTCCCACTCTCGCATCCGCTTGGGACCCACAGAAGGTGGCCGGTCATCAATTCTAGGAACCGGGCCATCACCGTGGGCGGAGGGGGGTCCAGGAGGTCCTGGAGGGCCGGGAGGACCGGGTGGTCCAGGAGGCCCATTCTCAGGTGCACCCTGAGAAGGCATTTCGCCGTGGTGAGGATACAGAGGAGGAGGGGCCTGGTGCTGAGGATAAGCAGACTTTGGCGATGGCATCCTGTTGTCATGGGGCGGGCGACCATCAGGGCGAGGGCTGTTGGTAGGTCGGAACGGTGCCATGCCGTTAGGAGGGTTGGAGCCATTGGCATTGCTGCTGGGAGGAGCAACAGACGCTGAGGGTGTGGCTCCACCCCAGTTGGGGTTGGCAACACGACGCTCAGAGGCAGAAGACTGAGACTGGGGTGGCGGTGGTTGCGAGTATTGGTGACCTTGAGGAGGAGGAGGCGTGCCGCGACGAGTAGGGCCAGGTCGGTCATTGTAGGGCTGACGCATCTGATCCTGCTGCGGGCTAGGTTGCCTCTGCAGAGGAGGGGCAGGACCGCCACGGAAAGGCTCACCCCGAGACTCATAGGGGTTAGGAGGCTGAGGAGGAGGGTTGATGTTGGAGAGGCGACCAGCCCAGTTCTCACCAGCACCCTGTGGGGGAGGAGGTGGTCCGTTGGCAGGAGGCTGTTGAGTAGAACCACCCCACTGGGGGCCAACAGGGCCAGCAGCCTGGTAAGCCTGAGGGTGCACATCAGCGGGCTGGGGAGCGGGAGGAGGTCCTCCATTGCTGCCGCCAGAGCGGAGGAGCTGCAGACGAGCCTTGATGTGAGGGTTACCGGGATCAAGCTCAGCCGCACGCTGGTAGGCATCCAGGGCATCCGTGATTTGGTTGTTACAGCTTTCATACTATCAATTGGTTAGTCTGGGGATGAATTTCGTCACACTTGTCGTGGAAGTAACGTACCAGAGTACCCAGGTCATACCAGACCTCCGAGATGTATGGGTTCAGGCGAATAGCACGAGAATAGGCATCCAAGGCATCTCGGTACTGGTTAATCTGGTAGTAAAGTACACCGATGGAGCACCAGAAAGTAGGGTTCTTTCCATCGCGGTAGACAGCCTGCTGGTAGGCTTCATACGCCTTGGGGTACTTCTGCTGGGACATGTAACATCGACCGAGCAGGTACCAGCTCTGAGCATCTTGGTTGTCTATTATACGTAAGCATTGGGTTCTGATTGAGGTCATGTGGCGGTGTAGTCCATACCTGCGCTGACAGACTTCTCAAGATACTGGATAGCGCGATCTTGGCTCTCATAAGTATTACTCTGCTGATGGTGTAGCCAGCCGAGCTGCTGCAGAACCTTGGCGTGGTTGGGGGAGTGATCCAACACACGCTGGTAGGCGGCCTTGGCACTATCAAACTGCAATGGTGTGAGTTACATTATCATTGCAATGGAGGTTTACAAGTACTTACGTCTTTTTGCTGTTCGTGGACATGACCGATCTGGAACCAGATGTCCTCCTGGGTCAAGGGACCAGGGGGGGAGTTGACGATGTATTTGAAGCACTGGTATCGGTTAGCTTTGGCTGTTTGTATATAGCGGGAAGGGCAGGTGTACATCAAGAGATTGATTGTACTTGGACTGTTGCTTGTATATAATACCAAGCCGGAAGTAGATTTCGTTGGCCTTCTCGAAGTCGGGCTGGATGTGCATGACCTGAGAGAAGGCCTCCTCGGCGTAGTCGTAGCTACCATATCTGTCGTAAAGAATACCGATACCGTACCAGAGCATAGGGTCCTTGTACATTGTTAGACTATGTTCCAGTCCAATGCGAAGCGATATTTAAGCATACCTTAGGGTCTCTTAGGTTCACCAGTGCCTGCTGGTAGGCGTCATAGGCCTTCTGCAAGTTCTCGGTCATGAGGTAGCAGTGTCCTGGCCAATGAGTTAGCATTGTACTGACGGTTCAGAAATGTGGGACAAACCTAAATTGCCCCATGCTTCGCCATTGTTCTGGTCTATCTGAACGATGGCACGGAAGAACTCGAGGGCCTTGTCGAAAGCCTCGCGGCCCTTCAGGAGCATACCGATGGCGTTCATGGCGGGAGTAGAGTTGGGGTTTGCCTGCAGAGCGCGTTCGTAGGCATGCATGGCCTCGTCAGGGACGCGCAACAGCTCTGAGAAGCTTCCTGGGCGGGTGTCAGTGGAAATCGCGGGAGGGCGCGCGACAGGCAAGACCTACCGATTTGCAGCCAGACAGCCTCGTTCATAGCCGCGATCTGGTGCGACGGCGCAAAGTGGCCAGGAGGCTGGACACCTGGCGGTGGAGGCGGAGGCGGAGGGACCTGCGCCTGATGCTGCTGCATCTGCATCATGGTTGGTGATGCGTGATGGTTCGCCATGGTGGTTTGCTGTGATGTGCAGAGATTCGCGGTGGGAAGGAAACAGGGTACGACGGGAAGATGCGCAAACGGTAGCACGCAATGCTATCTCGATGGTAGTTCGGGATGCGTCTGATGCCAGCGACGACTGCCGCGCGCGTGATGGATGGTCAATGTAGTCAATGCCCGATGGCGTGCCGGTTGCTAAACAACAACAAGCAGCGTATCAGACGCCTCGGCGAGGGAGCGGGAAGAGAAAAACACGGCCGCCAAGGACAAGGCCGGCTGAGGAATAGAATCGAAGGCAGGGAATCAGCGAGAAATGGCGGGCTAAGGCGCAGAGCAACAAGAGAGACAGGCGCCGATGAAGCCGTACCCAGGCGACGGGATGGGTGGGAGAGAAAGAAAGTGAGGAGTTGGGAAGAGGCACGGGATGGTGGAGGAAGGACCTGCGCTGGCCTCGCAAACTCCCCTAACCCATGAAAAAGGAAGGAACGGGCAGTCTAGAGACACGGAGGCGTGAGGCGCCAAGCGAGTGTGCCCCACTTCCGGGCCACCCATGCATTTTACTTTATTTACGGCCCTTGTGAGCCTCTGGGAGCCTCCAGAGCCTCTGGCAGCGCTGGTGTGTCTTTTACTTGAGGCGTGCCGCTAGCCTTCCGCCACCCTCCCACGCCTGCCACTACACACTTTTTTGCTCCCCCAAAGGGCTCCACAACGCCTGGGTCCACGGAGACGCCCACCCTCGCATCCACCCACCCACACCAGTCCCCTCACGCTCACAGATGCCCAGCCCGTCGTCTCCCTCCCGGTGCTCCCCAGAGACCCAGAGAGCGACTTGTGGGACCGCCCCTTGGCCCTGCGGTACCCGTGTACCACACTGGTCCTGGCGTGCTGGCCGACGATACGTACCTAACCCTCAGTGTCGGTGGAACAGAGCAACGCCAGAGCGACGCCAAAAACGCCAGAGACCTGGGTACGTACCCGAGGATCGATGAGATAATGGGGCGTCCCCGGCCATGTCGCCGGCGGGTCAGTGGCGCGTTCGGCAGCTGGAGAGCCTGCTGGGCGCTGAGCCGCTTGGGGACGCTGGCGGCGGCTGACACAAGACGCACTCTCGTGAAAAGGGCAGGGTCCTTGACACAACCACGCTCACTCGCACATGCAACACACCCACGGACGGGTTTGACTGCTCTCGCAGCACTCACCAAAACCCTTTCAATGAAGGCACGCCGAGTTGGATAGCCTCCTACCCTCCATCTTCCCACACACTGACGCACACACACGCGCACATATGAGGCATCAAAATCGAGCCAGGGGGTAGGTGTACGTAGAAAATGCGAGATGCGTGATCGGTTTCCTCCTCATTGTGCGATCTACGTGATGCCCAACTTTGTGAGGCATAAGCGGTTGCTTCGCGATGCGACCAACGTGCTGTCGACTACGCGGAGTACGGCGCCACAAATTCTCCGGCAATAGGCAGGCTCTACCGTTCACCGGTGACGAGCCGCACGCAATACGAAAAGAAACGAGGAACAAAGTCGCCCGTAATTAGAAATGTACCCGTGCATTCGCCGGCAATGTCCTTGGGTGGAGCGGAGGATTTGTGTACAATGCACAAAGTCGCGCACACCGATGGATGCCATGTGTGTTCATCGCTTTGTTGCCAAGGCAAGCAGGCCTTCTGGACGATTATACCCGAGCAACGCACGGCCGAGCTCATGTGGCGCACCGTACGAAAACCAAGACCGATAAGATAGCGAAGATGGAAGGCGACAGTGTCGGTACGTACCGCCCGACGTGCCCGGCTTGGTAAAGCCAAAAACAGTAGAGCCCGCAGGGAACAGGCATGGGAGAGGGCGTCTTGTCGCGGACAGACGTGGGACGTCGCAGATGACATCGATTCATCGCATCCGTCCTGTTGGTCTGCCCAGGTTCGGAGACAGGTTTTGGTGCTCGGCGCTGCGGCCTGGTCCTTGAGGGGGCGTGTCAGTCGTCAGTCGTGAGGGGGGCGCATGCGCAGCATTTACTGTCCTGCCGTGTGATGCGCGATACCGATGTGACCTGGGGAAAAAGGGAGCGACGGGTAGGTTGACCGGCCGAATCGTGGTGGTGGTGGTGATGAATGACATTGGGCGGCCGGCTGCTGGCTCCCGATCCCCCTCCAACTCCCGCCTCAATAGGTAGGCACGTCAGAGGGCGGTTTTCGGTATGGGATGAGATACAGTAGGGGGGGAATGGCCAATCTTTTCACCGCTCTCTAGGGTCGCCGCTAAACCATTCCGGAAGTCGCCCACGTGTTTTGGGTGTTTGAACCAGCCCTCTTGTCAAGCGTTTTAGTCCACTTGCCGCCGAGGCTCTGGATGTACAGTAGGATGGGCAGCAGAAAGGAAGACGCGAAGGTAATAATAGGAATAGGGGCAGGTTCCGAAGCCAAGGTAGCGACATCGCCTTGCGACAGAGAACCAAACGTCGCCGCAAATGCACGTCCCTTGCGAAACGGGACGCAAGCTGCTAATTCTACATTGATGGAGCTTGGAGGCTTCGGGGCATTAACGAAACAGCTCCTGGTCTTGGCTATTATGGGGCATGGGCTCCAGAGCTCGGGCGCCCGCATTTGATGTCTTTTTCATCTGATCCCTGGGCTTGAGATCAAGCTGAGGGCCGGTTTCAGCTTAGTGATTGAGAGAACGAAACCACCCTGGATGTCATTTCTCTTCTCTTCAAACCAAAGGGAAGTGCTATTCGTCCGGGATGTTTGTCATCAAAGCAAGGAGAAAGAAAAAAAAAAGGGTTGGCCGCCAAAACCACTACGGGCGGCGCCGCCATGATGCTGCGGCACAGGGGAGTTGCAGACTCGCAGCAGGGGCTGAAGGCAGAGGACATCACGGGATCGATGAGGAAAAAGGAATGAAGACCAAGGCCAAACTGGTAGCACATCGGGCTTTCGGGCCCAAGGCGCAGGGGTGGTGAGTTTCGACGGCAGATTAACATGAATGATTGGGAGGATCCGGAAAATAGGCTTGGCCTGGCTAGACCCCGAAAGGACTCCGCGCTGGGCAAGGGAAGGGGACTCACTCGTAGGGCAATTTTCAAGTGATGCCGCCAGAGTGTTGAGGCGAGGCGTGGCGGCGGGCGGTAATGTGGGTGTTGGTCCGAGCAGGGGGGTGACGGGGCCCAAGGACAGCCTCCAGGCTCCAGGACGTGGGAGTGGCAGTGGCAGATTTGACCCAGAAAGTGCAGGAAACACGGGGGCGCTCTGACGAACGGTGATGTCGAAGGAACCGGGTTGAGAGGACGCCGCGAGCGCCCAGTCCAGCCCAGCAGCAGCCCCATGGGCGACACAGACCAGAGAGGGGCCAGCATCCAGGGCCCAGGGGGAACAAGGGAAGAAAAAAACAAGGGACAGGGGTGGGTCCCAGGGAGAGGGGGTGTGGATGGGCGATGATGTGGACGGGTGGATGGATGGATAGATTGGATGGAGGTGCCGGGCGGGTGGGGACGGAGGTGATGGTGACGATGATGAGCGAGGGAAAAGATGGAGATGGAGCGTCGGTGGATGTTCGCTGGAAAGGTGGGTCGAGGATGGGAAGGGCCGGCAAAGGAGGGTGTGTAAAGTTACAAAAATGGGAGGGCGTCTACGAAGCAGAAAAGCCTCCGTGGGCGGCGGGCAGGGGGGGGGGGGGGCTTCTCCATGTTGATGATGATGGCGGGTGGATGAGGTACGTACCAGGGTTCTAGCGGGTGGGGAAGAATCGGTGGAGAAAACAGAGTGCGGCGCGAGGGAACACACAAGTCAGAGACCCGCAGGGGATGATGATGGTGGATGGCATTTTTTTTTTCTTTCTGACATGGTGCTGCGGCTGGTGGCTGGGGCTTGGTGGCTTGCCTCGAAACCCATTTGGCCCATTGTCAAAAAGGTGATGGTGTCGCAGGACAGTGCTGTGATTTGGTTCATGGTTGCTGTTACATGCCTATCCTGGGTATGGAGAAGAGCTGGTAAATGGGTAAATTCTCGGCACCAATGTAAGCGTGTGTGCCGTACATTAGTGATTGCCGATGATTGTTGAAAAGGGCGGTCGCCGCGGCGGTAGTGATGGTGGTGGTTGGCTTGCTAGAAGAGATACACCTTGAGCGGCCTGGCAGGCAAGGTCGGGGCAGAAGGGTGAGCTGGTATCCATCCGAGGGCATCAAGACTGAGCATGCACTGAGCGACGGATCGGGCGCGCTGCGGGCGGGAGACGTTCAGGAATGGGATATGGAGACGACGAACGAGGCCCTCTGCCCCTCTGCTATGCCCTCCACTTCCATGTGAGGCTATCGTCTGCTTGGATGGCCCACACACACAACGCTGCAGCACAGAACAGCATATCGCAACAGTGCAGCGTCGCACAGCTCACAGCTGCAACCTGGAGGCTGCCACACCACCACACAGCGAGTCGTCTCCCATGTTTGCCCATCCCACCATCCGCCCGCATGCGCGCCCAGCCCAAAATCAGAATCAGACCTGCATCTGCAGCCTATGCCCCCGCTGCATTGCACCACACCTGTCCCTCTGCACCTTGGATGCACGCACACTACACTGCATGCTGCACGCTGCACCTGCTCTTGCACCTGCCGCACCCTCTCCGGTTGCCCAGCTGCTGGTCTGCTCGACTGCGGCATCGTGCCCACAATTCTCTAGCTTTCTTTTTGTCTCTCTCTTCGCTGGCACTCACCCTCACTTTCGTAACGTTGTTGCTGCGTGGGCAGCCATGCGTCTCGGTGCTTAAGCTCGCACCGCACTCCTTGCTTACCTATCGCCACTGCCTGCGCGCGAGGTATGCCGACCCGTTCCCTCGCCCATCTTGGCGACCCAATGCAGCTGGGTCTAGATGCTCCCCTCCCCATTTCGGCGGCCGGTATTTTGTTTATTTCCATTTCTTTTTTTAAGAGGTAAAATCCCAAACGACCATGAAATATTCATTCCCGTGCTCTTGTTAATCGGCGACGCGCCGCACACGCCAAGTAGTCTGCCCACTTTACCCCAATCGTCTTCTTCCCCTTCCCACTGTTCCTGTCGACCTAGCTTAAAACGAGCGTCGACATACTAGACAATGTAGTACCTGCCTTAAACAACCCCCCATGTCTCTTCCCACCATGTCCCTCCCCATGGCCACTCACGTCACATCCGGTAACCCACGTCCATCCATCGTTAATGATTTGCAGCCCATTACACACACCTTTACTCGGCTGCCAGCCTGGCGCCCTCTCTTGTTTCGTGTCTCTTTTGTCCGATCCCATGCCCTGCGAAGCAGACCATTCCCAAATCAAGCCCCTCCCCGCCCCCGAAACTTCCTGCTGCATCGCAAGACGCCAAACACCAGGCAATATCCGACACCAGACCCTCTCTTTTAGTCTCGTTTTACCAAAGTACCCTAGGCCAAATTTCCCGTGGCGGCGCGCGTCCGCACCCAACCATAGCACCCAACGCTCAGGTCGCACCCCAGTCAAGCGTCCCCCTCTGGTCGCCCACCAGCTGGTCTGACCGGGTGCCGCTGCCGCTGCCGCTGCCGCTTGCTGACTGACGTGCCACTGCACCAGCGCGCAGAGGGATCTGGCTTAATCTTGCTGAGCGGCGAGCACCTAAAACACCTCGCAGGCTCCGGGGGCGCGAGGCGTTGCGGGTGTTTGGCTGTCACTGTGCCACACAAAGCAATTGCGCATTTTAGAATTGCTTTTTTTATTCTCTCGCCTGGGCACCCAGGGGGTAGTCTATTCGCTGAGGCTTAATGAGGGTTTCTGCTGGCGCCTGTGTCAGATTCCCGTCAAAGTTCCTTGTTGCCTCATTGTTTTTCGGTCTGCTCGCCCGCCTGTCCATATTGTGATGACTCGACCACATTCGGTCGCCTGCACCGTGCAACCCCAAGAGGGAAAAATTACAGATCAGGAGGCGGGATGTGGGCGCTGAAAGGGAGAAATCACGGATGAGGCATATCCGAGCCCAGGTCCGTCTGTCCCCAATGATCGATCGTATCCTTGCGCGTCTCCCTTCCCATAGCTGCCATCTCATCCCATCCCATCTCACCTCACCCATGCCCAGCACCCATGCCTCCGGACTCTCCCACCCACACCACCATCATCGTCGCGCGACGCCTTACGCAGCAACGCCTAGCCATCCTGACGGCTATGGACCGCGGTTATCTTGGGCGGCGGGCAGATGCACGTGTTGGTTGATGACAATGTCCCACTTGCAAACCCCAAGGTTCTCACCACAGACGGGCCGACCAGTTCGCATTTCAGCCCTTGAGCCTGACTGACTCTGCCCCGTTCAATCGCCCATAAATTTGGGCGACGGGTGTAATTACCAACCAGGAGCCACCGACGAACAGTCTGCGGTAGCCTGACCCAGCAGATGGAGCTTGGCTGGCCGCCCTGCCCGCATCCGAGGATCCGCCCAGGGCCCCCAACGTTTACGTTTACGTTTACGTCCTGGGCCTGTCTGGGCCCTAGCTGCAGGACATCCAGGGATCTCTCCACAGGGAAATAGATCGCGCCAGCGCGCGCTGCCGTCCGACAGGTCGCAGGTCACGGGTGACAGCCCAGGTCTGACTGTCGCAGCTCCGTTCCAGCTAAGCATCGGTCACACTTGGTTCACGTGCTCTCCCGCTCGTCTTGGCTCTCGACTCCACGTCGCCGCACAGCAGCTCCCCAGCCCCTCTCCACAGCTGAGGATGCCCGTTTGAGTGTCACACAGGCTCCACCCATCGCGAGCAATGAATCAATTGCCCGAGGATGCACTCGCAAGGTGCAAGCTGCAGCTTTAGAGCAAGACGACGCGCACTTCACCCCGACCAGTTGGTTGAAGTTGGCTGAATCAGCAATCCTGCATCCTTCACTTTTGTCGGGCACAGCCCTTTATCAAAGGACCCGCTTCCGCACATGCGGTATCACCAGTTCTTGTTCCTCTGCTTCCATCTGCCTAAAATGATGAGCCAAACATAAGGGTATACCGCTTGTGATTTTGTAGTTGCGGATGCGATTCTGGTCTCTTATTGTGTAGTGGTTATTGAGGCTCTGGTCAGATCCGCTCGCTAGAAGTCTTTTCGGTCATTCCACACCACAACATGATATCAAGCATTGCCACTGCATCACTCATGGGACCGACCCGCAGATTTATACAACGACGTACTTATCACCACAGTTCTTTTATGTCTCCCAGCGGCCTGATAGCGATACCCGTGATTATTACGAGACCGGTCCGAACACATGACGAAATGTTGCTTCACATTATCTTGTCACTGATCAACCCGCGACTGTTTATCTACAGGGTAAGGTGGATCCGGAACATTGAATCACGTTGTAAACTTCCAGTTCGTCCGAGGTTTCCAGGCGCGTCGATCAGACCGACGTGCTTGATCATCGACAGGGAGGGCACCTGTCATCATATGGGGACGCTGGGCCCAGCACTGCGCTTGACTCAAAAGTCTCACACATGCACCAAGTGGCTCGGAACAGAGCCACGATCTAACGGGTTGGGGTAGTAGAAGTCTAGCCTGAATTAGCCCCGCAGAATGATACGAAAGTCAATGTATGAGTTGCGAATTTTAGTGAATCGGCGATGACTTTTTGGGAGATTTGAGCTTGAGTTTATGACCCACGACCATGCTGACACAGATGAGGGCTCACCCATCCTTCTATTTCAATCTTGCACGCAAGTTTTAATAGCATTCCGATGAATGGACCCTTGCTGTGCACAAACGAATGCATCCATACCGTCTCATTTCGCCCGGAATCGACGTCTCCATGGCTATTGTGTGATCATAACGGGGTAACAAACCGTCGCGCGAGTCTGGATTCACCGCGGTGTCAGCCACGGAGCGATTTGCTCCCTTGCACAAAGGAGCCCGCTAGATGTGTGTCTCACACGAGACCGAAACGGCCTTGATTTTCCCCTTGTCACGCTGCATCTTTTTAAGTATTTTTTTTACTTATTTGGGCGTGTGTGATGTGATTCGGTGCAGCCGTGGAACGAACCCGGCTCATGATTATCCTGAGACATGCAAAAGAATCAAAAAGGAAAAGAATGAACATGCCTCGCCTCACACACCCCTTTCCCCTGCTCCTAGAGTGAGAGACATGGCGCATTTGGTGCCGTTTCTGTGACTGTTGAGAGACTGGTATTTGGTGTGATGCCAATCAATCATCCGCGACGTACACAATCTGATCCATGGCAGTGTAGATCCTCTCACTCACTGTGTGCGGCGCTGCCCGCTAGCCCACCTGCATGAATATACATGTGGGGGGAGACGATATTGGACCCGAAAAAAAAGAAGTGGATGGCGGGTTAGACCAAGAGGTTAAGGGAGAGAGAAGGGACGGGAAAGAAAAAAGAAAGGCCAGGCAAGGCTGGGGCTAGCTTGCTTAAAGCGGCAAAAGAAAATATATGTCGGTGGAGAGGCTCGAACTCTCGACCTTTGGATGTCCCTGACCTATGGCCAAGTCATATGTTTATATGAGACCAACGCTCTAACCAACTGAGCCACACCGACAATGGGTGAATGAGAAGCTAAGCCTCATCCGGATGGTTGTGGGCAGCCCGAAATCTTCCTTAAGTACTGGCATCCCTAGAGGCGGCCCATCATGGATACATGGCTGTGGGAAGCCGCTGAATATGAGAATAGAATGGAGTGCTATTTTGTAGTGTTTAGTTTACCCTCTCAATTGTATATGAGTTTTGTATGTCATTTTTTCTGCACAATAATAAACTATGGTTGGCATGGTACCATTTTGACCTGCGAGTATTGTTTAAATTCCAATTGTAACATTTTGTTGGTATCAAGAGAGTTCGGACATAGCCAGCGTAATGATTTCACTGGGCGTTGCCATAATATGAAACCTCCCTATAACACCATGCTAAAAATATCTCATCGACTATATTATTTCTACCTTAAGATTATCGAAGCGACAGACGTGACCTTGGTGACTTGATATAATTGGGAGCCTAGGCATGCGCATTTTGTCTATAGGGTAGTCTATAGTGGGGTTCAGGGCCCCGGTCGAGAGCATCAGACGAAGACTAAAACACGGCCAGGCGTTTACACATAAAAAAAACACTTATAATCCCTGCTTCTCATACTAGACACTTCAACTGCGACAACATCATAAGGGTCAATCCAACCGAGTTCATTTACTTTCCGCCACTGCCAAATACCAATTCCGTCACTAACCGAAAACAATCATATATATAAAACATTTGGGCATTTGCCCATCTCGTCTCCTCACTCCCTCTGCAATCAAACATCGTGTCCCTTGAGCAGACGCTCTGCTCACAACTGTCTAGGTGTAACCTAGATCAAATCCATACAAGGCTTCAAGTTTTTCGTTTTCCAAACAAGTTGACTAGGATGAGAATTAAAAAGAAGAAAGAGAATAGGGAATATACCACCCCAACAGTGGTAATGGATCAGGAGGCGGAGGCGATCCACCAGATGAGCTAGTCGTTTCTTCCAAGGATATTTGTTATGCCTCCCTTCCAACGCCTTCTCAGTGTGGTTGTGCCGTAAACATTGTTCTTACCCAGCCCTTTTAAACAAACGCCAAAAATGACACGTGAGCTCGGCAAATAACGAAGCAGAGAGACATGAAAAATCAAGCCGAGGTGAAACAAGAACAAGAAAGAAGCCGGCTTTCAAGTGTGGGGTTGGTGCATCTGCTGGGTATGGAGGTGGGTAAACGATAACGTAGAGAGTAATGCAGATGTAAGGTAATACACGGGATAGTATAGTAAAAAAAAGGAAAAAAAAAAAAGAACCGGGACATGATGATATAACTCCCTCCTGATATCATGGGTTGCTGTCTGATAGCATTATTGCTAACCCTGTCGTTGTGGCCGATATCAGAGGTCAGTCCTCAGCTGGTTCTATCATATAAGATATACTCGATGATTTCATTAACGGACTCTCTGGCAGCACCAGCACTGCTGCCATTATAGTATCGAGTCCTTGAAGTTCTGCTTGGCCTACTGAGCAATACTTTCCGGGCTCATCATGCCGTTGGTATCGTCCTTGTCCGTCTGGCTCTGCATGCTGTCTGCACGCTCCATGGTGGGAGCTAGAGCCAAAACGGCAGGATTAGGGGCCGTGGCAGTGCTGATGTTAATCGACTTCCTCTTGGCGGGAGTGTTATTGGTAGACCCTGCCTTCTCGGGGGATGCATTGAGCTTGGCCTCGGCGGCAGCGGCCTCCATCTTCTTCTTTTTCTTGGCCAGGGCCAGTTGTTCTTTGGGAGAACGTTTCTGCGCCGTGACAATCTTTCCGCTCGCGCCCAAACGAGGACGGGGCTTCTTTTGCTTGGTGGGGAGGTCCTCATCCTCGACGAGGGGTTGATCGCCATTAGCGTGAAGCTTGGCCAGGAAGAAGTTCTTGACCAGGCCAATCTCGTCTTGGATGTTCTCCTTGTTAACTGGATCAGAAGGTGCAAGCGGCTCGAACAGCTCTGCTGTTGACGACCCTGCTGCCTGAGTCTGCATCTGGTACTGGTTGCGAACTCTGCTTTGAAGGAGATGCAAAGGTACCGAGATCATATCCAGGCCCATTTCCTTATCCAGACCCAAAGCACGGAAGCCAAAGAAATCCTCTCCCAGATCTTCTGCAAAGTCGCCACTGACGAATTGCTCGCTGCCATCATTGAAAGCGCCAACTCCATCGGTGCCTGATTCTTGAGTCAAAGCAGGGCGGAGAAGATCTGTGAGATGCAATTTCATTCTTTCGTGTAGACCGCCGAGCTTGCTGCTCAGCCTGTCAACATCATCCTTGGCGTAGGCCTCCAATGATGCAACATCATGTCCATTTTCGTCCAAGGTGTGTAAAATGACTTCCTCGGGGGTGAATCGGGACTGGAATTTAACACCGTCAGTCGCCAACGTGGCCGACTTCTTCTCCGCTTCGTTGTAAACGTTGAAGGTTCGGATGAGCTTCTGGAAATAATCGGCGGCAATTCCCGTGAAAGTATCAATGGCGGAGGGCTGGAGCTCCTCGAATCCGGTATGATATAAAATCTTTGCAATGGACCGCTTTAGGGCATCCTGGCAAGTGTCGGGACACATTACTGGGCCGTCATCAGCAATGAAATGCGGTTCGATATCCTGCTCTACAAAGGGTTGGATGTTTGATTTAGGAAACTGGTTGGTGTACACCTGAGGTGTGTTAGTAAAATAAAATAATCATTCTCAGGTTGGGAACAGAGCGCATACCTGAGTCTGAACTTGCATTTGCTTGATCACGGAGATCTTCGTAGCAAGTTTCCGGGTTTCCTGAATTTGGTGAATATTCTCGTCCATTTTCTTTGTAAGACGGCTTTTGGGCGCCGTAAAGCTTCCGGGTGGAACCAGATGAAGAAACTCTTCATGCTGGTTGATGACCTGGCCTTCACCATCCTCTATCCACTGAAGTTTCGGCTGAATGTCCGGGATGTTACCGAGGGCTTCGTAGTAATCGGGAAGCACTTTGTCTGCTTCCTCCTCGATTTCATCCGCGAGGGTCTCTGATGGTTTAGGAGGGGCATCTTTGACAGCAACCGCGGCTGAGTTTGCCTGCCCAGTCGTAATAATGCCCAACGCTTCTGCATCCCTCTGGTGCTTCAAGAATCGACGCATCCCTGCCCTGGTGCGTAGGAGCGCTGGGGCTTCGACGTTGAATTTATTATCTTTGAAGAGGTGGAATCGTTCCTTGGCGACCAGAGCACGATCCTTTTTTGTGGTTTGTTTCCAGATTTTGTACTCTTCATCTTCATGGACCTGCTCAGCAGCCTCGCCAAATGCCTGGTTCAAGGCCATGCCGTTGAGGGTAGGGCCATCAATGTCCATGGCGTCGGCATTGCTTCCAATTCCCGAATGACCATTAAGGCCACCTGGAGTAGCAGACCCAGGAATAGGGGTAGCAAACCCGTTGCTCCCATCTATAGCCTCAGAACCTTCTCGTCCACCCTTAATCAGCCCGTTCACTTGCAGGATGGGCTTTTGGTCAATGGCTGGGGTGTCCTCTTTTTGGTCATTGGGAGCCTTTCGAGATTTATTTGTTCCTTTGGTACCGGCTTTGCGTCCACGCGATGACATGATGGGCTCGTCATCAGAGTCATCTCCAGCGTCGTCTTCGCCACCATTTTGTTTTCGTCGTTCTTCGGCCTCGACTTCTGCTCGTGATCGGATGATAAGATCGGGGATTAGAGGGATTAGTTTTTCAGCCTCTTTTCTCATGCCGTTGGCCATTCGTCGAAAGGGGTTGTTCATGTCCTGATTGTACCTGAGGCAGTTGTCCCAGATCAAATTAAGATCCACGGTAAATTCTGCCTTTGATTTGTATGTCAAGGATTTGAGCTTCTTGGTCATGGTGCCAAGGTCCATAGGGTTTTTGATAACTAGGAGAATATTAGCAAAGTTGAAAGTATGACCTTGTTGTTGTTGTCTGGCGTCTTACTATTGTAATAATCAGGCGCATCTCTCTTATTCACCCTCGTCAGGAACGGAGTAGAGTATTCGGTATGTGCTTTGAGTTCTGTCAAGACCTTCTCTAAAGCCTCATACAATTCCTCTTGATTCACGTTTTCCTCACTGGCCCACTTGCTTCGGTTTTTACGGACCTCGTTCATGAGAAGCCGGAGTTCTGCATCAGAGGCACGGACCTGGTCTCGTTTCATGTCTATCCTAGCAATGAGATGCTTGAGGGTAAGACTGGAGGCACCCAGGTTTGCGTTGCTGAGGGAGCCATGGTTGGTGTTTTGGGTATTATTGTTGTTTGAGCTGGGAGTATGATCCATCTCTGCTTGGAGTTGCTTTTCTGAGTCTTCGAGTTGTTGTTGCTCCAGCATAGCGGCACGGTCATTTTCGAGGGTATAGAATATAGTGTGGAAACTCCTTCGCGCAGCCTCTTCGGTCGCCGTTCGAGCCTCTTCCAATTTCTTGATGGCATCCTCGTTGGATTTGTCCTTGTCCTGGGAGCCATCCTGGTCTTTGGCTTTGTCGCCTAGCTTTCCCGGCGATGTCACCGAGTGGACAGGGGAACTGCCTGATTTGGAAGGGGAGAGCAACGAGCTGGCAGCGGCGGCGGCGGTAGTCGGAGGTTTGGATGTGGACGGAGCGGTATCGTTTTCTTCTTCGTCTTCGTCGTCATCATCATCGTAGTCATCCTCGTCGATGGCTCGCTTGGCCTTCTTGAGGGGTGGTTCTTTGATAGGTTCGTGATCCGTGGCGGGTGGGATGATGGCGGCGGATCCGACCGGCTCGCGGCGCAGCGCGTTGATCGCGGGATAGTTGTACGAGCCATCATCAGAAAAGAGCAGCGCGACCTTGTCCTCGGTCTTGCGATATAGATCAGCGAAGAGGGCGCGTCGGTTCTCTTCTTCGATATCAACTTGTGCCTCAGGCATCAAGGAGCCGGAGTTATCAACGGGGGTCTGGGTACGCGCAGAGGCATCGTCAAGATGTGGCAGACTTCGACTGGAGTTTGTATGGTGCAATGCGGGAGGATGCCAGGTAGACTGGCCGTTGGGGAACGACATGATGGGCCCAGGGCGATGGAAGCGACGACGAGGCGCGAATCGCCATGCGCAAAGGGATGCGCTTCGCGTACGGCCAAACCGGAGGCGATTGACAAGATCAGGACAACATGGGACAAAAGAGCGACATCGATAGAGATGGACGGCCGAGTTTCGCGACAAACAGTGTTGAGGAAGATGGTTGTTTGATGGCTCGCGATGGGCCGGTTTGTCGTCTGTTCAAGAGGTGAGGTTGAGGATTTGGGGGGAGGCTTGTACCTTTCCCGAAGCGGGACTTTTCCTGATGGGCCCCAAGGTTCGCTGGCAGCAGGGTGCCTAGTACCAAAGACCTGGGACAACTGATGCCGCCAGGCAAGTGACGACCGGGAGGCGGTCGCGTACAGCGAATTGCACAGATAAAAAGATCTCTTAGGGCTGAATTCGCATTCTACCGCTTCATTTCACACGTTGACCCAAATATCGGCACGCCCAGCTCGTGTCGCTGTTTGCGCGGCATGTACCCCGTACTGGGTCCTGCACCGGCGCCGACGACTCGGGATGCACAAGACGCCCTTTGTCAGCCGTCAGGAGCGTAGTCACGTGCACCCACAAGTCTGCCCTGCCCACCACTGTGCAGATTGGTGACACTTAGGGGCAGGACTGGACAGATTTGACGATGGGAATGTGGTTGATTGGTTGCCGGATATCTGTAAATTACTAGTCCACATTGCTAGATGCATGCTCACTGGGCATGGCAGCGGGTTTGGCCGTCGGAAATTCACACAAGCATGCACCAAAGGCCCATCACAAGTCAACCTTCCTCTACCCCACGCGTGCGCCAGGGGAAGCCGAACGCCATCTTCTCTTGCTGGGCCGTTACCCCGGATCTCGACGGACCAAGCCTCCACCGATAGACACCAAGACACGTCGGACGCAAGGTTAGAGGAACAAGGGGGGGGAGGAGAATTCTTTTGGCGAATATGGAGTCCCGTCTCTGTCCAGATAGCACCGCCTAAGCTCTCGGCTCTCCACATCTATCCAAAAACAGACAACTAGACTACCGGCTTCAAGCCTCGACGGGGAAAACATGCACTGAAACAGATGGCTACAAGTGCCGAACCCCAGATCCAGTAGCAATGACGTACAACCTCAGCGTATGGTAACCAGGAAGGGTCTTTTTTCCTGGCCTATCGTGGTCTCGCTCCGGGTTACTGTGTCCTGCTGTGACCCGTCAACCCATCACTGGGCGCTGCCACTGATGCATTCCATTCCACGCCGTCTTCTGCTAATCCCTGCTCGCGTCCACCAACAGCTCCGCCCACTCGGTCGCATCGCCCAACCACACCACCAGGATCCGCAAGCAAACTGCTTGCTCTCTGCCTGGACCCAGCACAGGACCCAGCACCGCCGAGTTCCAGCCTTCCCGCCCAAGCCTTGTCGACCGCTAAAGAGCTTGCGAATCCTTTTTACGTTGTCCCTTGCTTCTCCCGCCTCGGCCTAGAAATCATTGTCTCAGACTCTACCCGACAATAGAAGAAGTCGCCCGACGCCCGTATCCAAAGCCCGTCATCTTCTTTCCAACCGTCACCTCTAGCCAAAATCCCAACGATGAGAATTCGACTGCCTTTTGCAGGTACGTCATCGCAGCTCTCTGAGCTATTTCCCCGCGAAGCTCGCATCCACACGAACCATGCTAACGAGCAGCTCCAGCCGCTTTTTGCCTGCTGCTGCTGATCGCCGCCTATGCCGGCTTGACCACGCTTCAGCTCGGCCAGTATATCAACGACAAGGTCCTCCACTTCATCACCTTCTTCGTTTTGACCGTCGTCTTCTATTGGGTCGTCGATACGAACCGCCGCCGAACCCTAAACCTCACTCTCATTATCTGCACCCTCTTCCTCGGCGTTGGTTCCGAGTTTGTTCAGAGCTTTCTCCCCAACGGCCGAGAATTTGATATTTACGACATCCTCGCAAATGTGGTCGCTAGTTTAGCGGCTGCCGGCCTCTGCACTTGGTACCACAAGCGCATGCTCGACCGAAGAAGACAGCGAAAGCACTACAACGCAGTTCCGGGCGAAGACGAGGACGATTTGGAGCTTGGGGAGGGCCATGAGACTGGCATCACAGAGGGCCCGAGCCGAACCCGAACCTTGGAAGAGGAGGTTGATAATTGGGACGAGAATCAAGTTGACGATTGGAGTGAAGATGAAGGCGCGGAGGTCTCTCATGCCCCCGCGAATGACAGCCTGAGGGACAAGGGAGCAGATGCAGGCGATCTGGCTGACAGTAAGAAGCGGACGGATTAGTTGAAAGTCGCCCAAAGCTGGGGTTGTGAGGCAGATGTACGCATCGTAGTATGGACCGGTGGATCTTTCGTATTCCAAAAAGGCGTTTCTGGTGTTTCATGGATAACAGCGGGTGTTAAAAGCGACGGTCATCAATGATGTATGCTTATGACGTCTTTCGGGGTTTCAGTGTTCTAACCAGGTGGCAAGAAACGGCTTCTGAGGTTGCACGCTCCTTTCTATTAAGGCAATACTATTCCTATTCATCTATTACTAGGTATGGTGATGCTGTGACTGCCACCACAACATGAACTTAATTGCAAAGCTCTACGCCAGAATAAATATTTTACAATAGCTATAATAGGAACCTAACCCCGAACCCTTTTAACCCTAATCTTATCCCTAACCCGCATCCTAACCCGGTTATTGGAAGGGCTATTGCAAGGGCTGTTGTGAGAGCTATTCACAAATCCCCCTCCGCAGTGAGCTTTTGTTTCTGATATACTACCGTCGCTTCTGAGCATTTCCAGCCACTATCGTCTATCCTGATACTGCAAAAAAGCTGGAGCTCAGTCAAAACAATAAGCCAGAGGATGGATGGGGAGTGGAAAATTGGGGAGCGTCCTGAAATACAATAATAGTTCATCATTTCAAAGTCACAGGGCTTAGCCTAAATACACCCCAACCCAACGCCAAGGGACAGCACTGCAGCAGAAGAATGTGACTTCTTGATGAAGCAACGGCAATGGAGCTCCGCAAAAGCTGACCGTCTGGAACATCCTATTAGAAAATTTCGCAGAAGCCTGCCTACTGGCACTGTTTAGCTATCACCAATTATGTTATTTGCTAGGTTGAAGACTTTTCCATTCGAGCTGCCCATTGGACAATGCATTAGTATAATATCGGCCTACCCTGGGTTGCGTCGTTGAGTACCTCTAATACTACATATCGCTGTCATAGCACATCTCTCATTTTTAAGTAACGAAGCCTGTTGCAATTAAGACCTGCAAGTCTGGACTTACCCTGGTGCCTCTCCTATTTAGTTAAACATTGGCCAAAAAAACAAGGAAATACAAATCCATGGGGAATATCCCGAGATATTGAATTATCGTTACCATTGCCTCACAAAAAAAAAAAAAAAAAAAAACTCAATGTAAAATCAAAGGATAAATATTAAAACATAAAAAACCCAGCGTATTGTTCAAAGGTGGTGCATTGTGAGGTGATTCCCAACTATTGACCTATGTCTGTATTTCACACCCACTGCGGGTGAGGGGTGGGTGGGGCACGCCCAGCGAGGTGAAAGGCTGCCCACTGACGAAATGTTCCTTGGTCGCAAAACCCGCCCGCGCTTGACCCCAGCTTCAACAACTGCCTTGTGCTAAAGGGGAAAGCCACCAGCACCATGGCGACCAAAGGAAAGGAGGTTTCTGCAAGGTAAGCCCGAGAAGGATCTCGGAAGCGGACGAGTTTTGACTGCAAGGACCAGACCGACTGATGCCAATCTAGCACGAAGGAGGATGCCGCCACCAACCCGCGGGGCATCCCATATGCTCCCTTTGTCGACCGAGTAGAGGACTACGTATCAACCCGTGACGATGTCGAACCTACCCTGCGAAACTTCCAAGAGATGATCTCGTGAGTCAACACCGCGAACTGAGTGACGAACGACCAAACCCCACCTGCCTGGAGGCCCGAGGTCGACCGCGTCCGAGCATGAGCACAGAGCTGGTAATAACATGGGCGGTGTATAGTAAATATCAGTTCATGGAGATGAACCTGCAACGGCGAATGACTGGATTGAAGGAGAAGATTCCTGACATCCAGAAGACGCTGGACTCTGTCAAGTTCCTCAAGACACGCAAGGTACGTGTGTCATGATAGCTCTGACTCGCTCTATACTGAACAAGTACACAGGATGAGGCCGAGCCGATCGAAACTACGTTTGAACTTAACGATACCCTCTACGCTAAAGCCAACATCCCCGCCACCGAGGAGGTCTACATCTGGCTAGGTGTAGGAAACCCAATCATGCTCATTTTTTTGGACGACGTTGACACTGTGTAGGCAAACGTGATGCTTTCCTACCCTATCCAAGAGGCAGAGGAGCTCCTTTCACAAAAGCTAGCAACGGCCAAGACGAGTTACTCCAACTGCGAGGAGGACCTGGACTTTCTCCGGGAGCAGATCACGGTAGGTCAAGCAACTCCGCCACGAAAGCGCAGCGCACTGACTAGAGCATAGACCATGGAGGTTGCTATCGCAAGAGTATATAATTGGGAAGTGGTGCAAAAGCGAAAAGACAAGGCCGAGGAGGAGAAGGAAAAACAAGGAAAGGAAAGCGAGAGCTCTTCCAAGGATTAATGAATGGATTTCTAGGGCTTGATGCCTGCAAAAGAATCTACGTCATGACTAAAAGAAATATAGAGTCCTGAAATTTCGAGTTCAAACAAGGAAACTTGCGCAGCCGTTAACAGTGTAAACCATTTTAAGTGAGACATGTTAATCTGGGGTGCTTGAGCTGTCCATTGAGCTCCTGTGAGCATTGAGCCTGTCGGAAGTCGTGGGCGAACGAGGGGCCATGCCCCGTTTAATTGATACGACCCGATTGGTACATATCTGCTCCAGGCTTTGGGGAACTTTTCCGCCAGCCGTTGGAGCCAAATCCATCCAATGCCAAATATTTACCGCTCTGCCTTCTGTGCCGGTGCTCCGCCTAAGCCTCTCAATCGGTCGGTCTGGAAGCAATGAGGAGGCATGCTCAGAAGAGCAACATGGGAGTTGGGGCGGGCGTGGCAGACACCACGGCATGTAGCCGTTGGATCCAGGGTACGTATGGCAGAGCTTCTAGCAACTGACACCAAGCTTACCACGGGCGTTTGTAGAGAATAAGGCAGTCACTGTATCAAGGGCCATGTCGATATGCGTCGAGCGCACCATTAGCCAGAGCTCCAGTACCCCCGAGACGTCCCGAATCTTATAGCGATAGCGATGCCGTCACGATCGACCGGGACCCTTGGTACCAACGAACCGAATTGAGGCGACAGCTTGCGGCCGACAAACGACACGAAGAGACCACACCCGGAGGCACACCATGGGCAGAATTGAATCCTTTGCGCCGGGGAACCGAGCGCAACCTTCAATTGTCAAAATCCTGGACTCACCTAAGCCCAAGTTTCCTAGTCGAGGCTCTTCTTGCTCCGGAGGGCCCAAGCCACGAATCACGACAAAATATAGCTATGCTACGAAGCTACCGATTGCCGGTAGTCTTGATGCAGATGCACCTCCGACAGGAAGCCGAGACCGATCCCGACTGTCACCATGACATCCTTGAACTTTTGCCATCCGATGAGCAATGGACCAAGGCGCTGAGCGTAATTTACAACAACGGACATACAAAACAAGACCTTGAATATTATCTTTACATATTGCTCGGTGCGAATGACGAAGAACGATGCCGACGTTTTCTGGAGCGGGATACCTTGAAACCCATTTTTATTCTCAACTTTCTCCTCCGAACTAGTGCCTCGATACGGACCACGTCAACACTGGATGGGCTTTTGACGTATTTCCGGGCTCGATCCTGTTATAAACCGAGAGATAAAGGTGGCAAGAATGATCTTGACGAAGGAGTACAGTCGAGGACACGCCTCGCTATGCAAACTATGACACCAGATGAATTTTCTCGTCTGATGTCACGATTTGCAAACCACTGCCGCCGGCTGGAGCCTCGGTTGTTGGTGACTCTGGCCGATGTGGTTGCACAGCGGATCCGATGGCACGAGGAGGTGTCTCATGTTCCCAAGAGGACATATTTTGAGCAATGTCGCCTGTTCAATTCGGCCCTGAGGACTTTTGCAAGCCGTGCACAGCTTGGAACTCACCATAAGCAAGTTCCCAATGCCTATTTTTGGGAGGCGCAACGGGTGCTTATTGGAATGTCAGACCAACTACCCAAACCTCTGGCTGTGAACAAGGCAGGGTTTAAAGCTATCCGCGCTGTATTGGCGGGTATGCCCAAGAATCAAACCGAATTGCACAGCGCAAGGCGGTACTCCCAGACATGGCCTCCGTATTTGCACCCAGGAGACGGCATGGATGAAATAATGGAGCCTGATGATAGTTGGACTCGCACAGTACGAGCTGGCACGATGATGCAGGAGGCTGGCTTCTCCAAGGACCAAACCGATGAAGCATTGGACATCCTGCAAGGTCTGGCCTACGATGGAACCCCGACAATCCAACAGCGGATCCCAGTCAACTCAGATAAGCAACTTCAAGTATGGGCGGCCTCAATAAAGGCAACGAGAAACGCACATGAGGCATGGGACAGATTTCGGCACCCACCCAAAGAAGGCCTTGAGCCTGGCCTGGAGGAATATGCGGCCATGTTTGAGAAACTCTTTGCTAGGGATGCTGATTTGGGAGTGGGCAAATTACCAGGAGACAACTCCCTCAATTTTCCGACCCAAGAGGAGTTAAACCTGGCAGAATTCGAAAAGGCACGGTTGAGACCTCCGAACGTGGATGAACTGTATCAAAGGATGAAGCAGCACGGAATCGTGCCCGATGGGCATTGCCTTCGCGTCTTGGTTTCAAATGCCGAGTCATTGCAGACGGCCCAACAATATCTGCTCGAGAGCACCCTCCCATGGGAGCAATCGTCTGCTTTGCTAGCCAACGACCCGGATCCGGAATTGCTAAAAGAAATCCCCGCCGATGTATTTTCAGCGTACATTAGCGTTTGTTCACGGGAACGCGGCCATGCGAGACGACACATGGTGCGGGCTATGCGATTGGTCGAGGCTCGTCTCGGTTACGAGAAACACCCTGGCGCTTCATATTTATGGATGCCAATTCTAAAGAACTTGGGACAGCATCACATTGCTCTAGGCATCACGCTTGATGAACAATTGCGCTT
The DNA here is from genome assembly GCA_020975415.1 of Calonectria hawksworthii. Classification (NCBI taxonomy): domain Eukaryota; kingdom Fungi; phylum Ascomycota; class Sordariomycetes; order Hypocreales; family Nectriaceae; genus Calonectria; species Calonectria hawksworthii. The sequence continues at coordinate 508,796 of JAHXZK010000005.1, read as the reverse complement.
GGCCATACACCTGTTGGACCGGTTCAAGGAGTGCCATGGATGTTCCCTGTTGCTCTTTCAACGGTTCGCGCGTAGCTTGAAGAGCATGTTGCGGCGCGAGGTTATTACACTGTTAGCGGACATGAAGTTGGACAGCAGTGCCACGACTAACTCATTTGGCCTCCTATACGACCCGGGTGCTCGGCAGGACCAACCTATGCAGGAACACGACTCGACAGGCGAACCGCCCGCCGTGATTGAAGGTGGAGAAGGGCACGCAACCTTGACCTTGGCCCGACTTGCGGCCACACGCCTCACCGAGCTATTTTACTCACTGGTGGACGAGGAGAGGGAGGTGCAGCGCTTGATTGGTGCCAACGAAGTATCAAATCTCGATGCGATGCTGCTGCGGCGAGATCCAGTCTCAGGCCCACTGGCCCATGACTACATGGTGACCCTTGCATTCGCGGGAGAATTTGAGGAAATGGCCAAAGCACTGAAGTGGTTAGTTCAAGAATGGGGACATGAGCAACTGGTTCAAGAGCTGGAGAGCTTAGACGACGTTCCTCATGAGGCCGACATGCTCGATACGCTGTGTGCGTTCCGGGCGTTTGCAGAACCCATGCTACAAGAGGAAACCGTGGACTCGGTTCTGGATGTGATCAATGCGAGCCGAGTGGGCTGGACCTGGCCAGATCATTTCATGGTGCGCGGCTATCTGGAGGGTCCAATGGAGCACGAGGCCAACAGAAATTTATGTGATGTGCTCCAGCGCGTACGCCAAAACCAGCAACAAAGGCGCCAAGACAGGGACAGGGCCAGCGGGGAGGAGCCGAGCGTGTAAGAAGAAGGAACGCTAAGGAATAACAAAAAAAAAAAGAACAAAGAGAAATGAAGCAACGCAACGTTGGATCAAGCTCGAGGTGGATGGCGTTTACGGATCAAATCAATGAGGCGACGTTGCTTTTCATGGCTTGCCGCCAACGAGTCAAGGTGGATGGATTGAATGCATAAATGTACAATTATATATAGATCTTGTCAATTGTCTGCGGTTGGATAGACGGGATGAAGTGGAGATGGTGGCGTGCCACAGATGGCGTTGATACCCTGTAAAATCTCGATGTATAATATGGCCGTATAGGGAAAGCCAGATGCCAGGAACCAGAAAAGCAATGAAATGAACAAGGACAAAAGCGGAACAATGCACCATCAGCCTTATTTTCAGGACACTTGGACAATGCTCTCTGCCTCCACCGCGGGCTGGGTCTGGCCACGGCGTGTGAGGGTCAACGGGCGGCTATCTTGATCACGCAGGACCCAAGGCATCGGTACACCAGGGGGATACGGGTTGGCAGATTTAGGCTTAGCTGGCGGACTAAGAATGGAAAGATGGCTTGCATTAGCAGAGGGCTACAGTTTAATGCCAGGAACAAACAGCAGGCGGCGAACTATGAATGGTTCAAGGATGGAAAATGGGTGTGTGTAAGTTAGGTCCAAAGACCAAGTCGGCCAAGAGCCAGGCACGGACTCTGGGCTGGCTTCAAGCAAGCCTCGACCAGGGGCGATCAGACCGGACCAGGTCACGACCGGACGAGAATGGGTCGACTGGGGCTCGCAAGACGAGGGAAAGCTGGCCATAGCAGCAGTCTTTTAATACTGGGCGGCGGGAACCATTGGATGCTACGTACCCGCCGAGAGCCGCCCAAGCTAGCTAACTCTTGGACCGGAGGGGAACGCCGCAGGTGGATTCAGTGGGTCCGGCATGATTGGCCAGCGCAGGTCCCCAGCCGGGCCGCTGCCGAGACGACCCTACGGCCGCTGCCAATAATAGCGAGCCGCGCGAATGCAGCCCGGGGTGCGAAGAAACGCGGGCCCCATCTGTCTTCACCGTCGCGCGCTTAACACCCAGTCATGCCAGGCCCCTGCGAGCGGTGCACGACAGCGAGCCAGCACCACGGCGGTCGGTGATTGGGTTGAGAGGGTTAGATTATGGAGCTGATGCCAGGACCAGGCGGCGGTTTGGGGTTGGGCGCGTCGCGATACTCTCGACTGGAGCTTGGCCCTTGCAGTCGCAGCCGACCCCCCCCGGGGCTGGGCCAGTCAGGGCAGGGCTGCCTTCTGTGAATGGTAACTGGAGAGGAATTTGGGGACGAGACACAAGGCTTGCCCTCGTTGTCTCTGGGGGTTGCCGCTAGGCTGGGGTTGCGGAACGAGACGACTGAGCTGGCGACTGGCGGCCATACAATACTACACCACCATCCACTTTGTAGACATGACCTGACAATCTCTGAATCTCTCAAGTTTTCATCTCCTCTGGCTCGGTGTTTCACTTTTCCTCTTTCCTTGTGTCTCTCATATCTCTTTTCTTTCTTTGAGCTTTTGCCTTGTTCTCCCCATTCCTTTGTTCCCCCTCGCGGTTTGTTCTCTCTCTCTCTCCGTCTGCCCGATAGACTCTTTCATTGTTTCATTGCCTTGAAACTTGGATCGATCCAAGGCCTACGTGATTACGTTTTATGACGACTTGCTCTCTTACCAAGCCGATCTAATTTGTTTGCACCGCCCCGGCAAACACCATCTCATAGCGTCACTGTTCCTATCGTTAACACCCAACGTCGATTACATTCACCGACCGGAAGCTTTCATAACGAACACGACTACATTTTCATATATATTCTTTTTTATCCCGGGTTATTGTCGAAATACTCGACGCCTATCATTCTTGGATATTTCTTTATCGTCATCAGAAAATCAAGAAAAACTTCAAAATGCGCTTCGACACGAGGACGTTCACCATCGCCCTTCACCTTCTTTTGACTGCCCAGTCCGCTCAGGCTGGCCCTATCAAGTGGACTGGTAGGATGTAAGCCAAGAGAACCATGTCATGCGACTTTTCAACATGGATGCTAATATGGAGGACAGATACCGAAGATCGACACCGGTCGATGGCCAATATACTACATCCGTCGCTCCCACTGCGGCTCACGATGAGTGCGAAAACCCACTATTGTATAAGCTTCATGGCTGTCTAACACATAGGTATAGCTCTCAAACTGACTCTGGCGGCTCTGAAACCACACCCCGTCCCATTTTCGAGACGCTCTCCACGACCCTTGCGTACCCCATCCCAGGATCGTCGGATAACTCTGGAACGCCCCAGTCAACCGTCGAAGCCCCCGTTGTAGACTCGACCACGGAAGCCCAGACGAATGCTCCTGCGACCTCGATCGAACAGTCCAGCGCAACTCCTTCGGCGACTTACCCCGTTGACTCGACCGGCTTTGCCGAATCGTCTACGCTCACCAGCACTATCGTCCCCCAGCAGCCCACCGCTACTCCGACTTACACGAACACGCCCGGTGCGACCAAGGAGTCTACTACTGCGGTGGAGGAGGAGACGAGCGCTGCTCAGGCTACTTCTGATGCTACTTCGGCCGCGACCTCCGTTGCCGTCATTACCACATCGATCGTCCCTAAGCAACCCAGCTACGGAACTGATGCCTCGAGCGCCAACGGCACTCCTACATCTGCTGCGGAGACGTTTGAAAGCACCACCGCTGCCCAGGCGACCCAGTCTATCATCACCACCTCGATTGTTCCCAAGCAGCCCACGACGACTCCCAGCACGCAGTACCAAACCCCTGGCGGCGACTCGTCTGTTGTTGATACTCTCACGAGCGACCAGGCAGCGGCCCCGGCGGAAACCTCAACATCTGGTGACTACCAAAGCACTCCATCGGACGCCACTGCCACCACGCGCCCTGACCAGGACAAGCACTACCCGACGAGTGGTCAACTGCAGTCCAGCGTTGACCTTGGCGGTATCCAGCCTTCGGCCACCACTGCTGTCGAGTCCACCGTTGTTCAGGAGACTTCAGCTGTGGTACCCCCTACTTCCGTGGTCAACTCTCAGCCAACATCGGCCGCTGCGACTTCTGAGCCGGGCACCACTCTGACCATTTCTGTGGGCAACCCTGACGGAACAGCGGCTGCCAGCTCGACCGAAGTCCAGGCTAGCTCAACTGATGTTCAGGTTTCCTCAACTGACGTCCAGGCGACTTCAACTGGTGTTCAGGCCACTCCGACCTATGCAGCTCCATCTGCGCCCGCGACTTCTGCCGCAGAGGCACCGTCCTCTGTAGACACCTCGTCGCCTTCGGCTGTGTCATCCACCCAAGCCGCTGGCTCGAGTGCTGCAGCCACCTCCGTCGTTGCTACTGGCACTCCCAACACGGCTGTCCCTGTCGCCAGCTACCTGCCCACTTCAACAGCCGTCATCGATGCCAACGAGTACGCCGAGAACCTCTCCCAGGCCCGAAAGCTCAACCAGGTCTTCTCGGAGCTGACGGCCGACTCTGCCTGCTCTTCGGGCCAGGCCGCGTGCATTAACGGCAAGTTTGCCCAGTGCAACTCGGCCGGCTCTTACACGCTGACGGACTGCGGAACCAACGAGAAGTGCTTCGCTTTCCCTGCCACCACCGTCAAGGGCGTCACGCTGTCGTGCCAGAGCCTGGACAAGGCTAAAGAGATTCTGGGAACCACCGGTGATGATGGTTCGTCTGCAACGAGCTCTGCTGCTGAGCAGCCAGTTTCGTCTACGGCGACCTCTGCTGCTGAGCAACCGGCTTCGTCTGCGACTACCACCGAGGCTGCTGCTACCACGACGGAGGCCAAGCAGGAGCCCAACTACCCCGTTGTCACAGTCACCCAAATCGTCACTGTTGACGATGGCGCCACGACCACCTCGGAGCCTGCTCAGCAGCAGACAAGTGTGCCCGTCCAGCCTTCCGAGCCCACAAGCTCCCCTGATGTCTCAACCTCGGAGCCAAGCCAGCCTCATACCCTCATCACCATCACCAGGACCAGGTCTCCCACGCCCGAGACGTCTTCCCCTGCCGAGGACACCGCCACCTACGAGGCCCCAGCTGCCACGGCCACTTCCTCCCCTGAGTCGACGTCCGAGTCGAGCCAGCCTCACACCGTCATTGTCGTGACCAGGACCAGGCCTGCCACCTCGGCGGCGGCGTCTTCCCCCGCCGAGACCACCACCGATGCTGCCGCCACCACGTCCATCCCGCAGGGAAGCAGCACCATCACAAACTCCATCAAGACCCCCGGATACCCCGACTCCAGCGCCACCTCCCAGGGCGATTCCGGCTCCGAGCCCACCCAGGCCTCCACCGTGCTCCTGGTGCCCATCGACGACGACGACAGCAAGACGACCGCGCCGGCCGCCGCCGCCACCGAGGCTGCCGTCGATGCCAACGGCAGCACCACAACCACCACCGTCGACGGGACTCCTACCGTGTCCGTGTACTACACTGTGACCGTGACCCAGAAGGATCGCGAAACTGTCACTGTGACGCAGCACGAAAGGGAAACCGTGACGGTTGTCATCAGCGCCTAGACAAGATGCTGAGCATGGCATCTTCTTCTTTTTTATCAACTTCTTTTACACTTCTGATTTTTCTTTTTTTTTATTCTTCATTTGTTCTTTAGCGGCATGGTCGAAAGGAATCGCGGCGGTAATACCAAAGTTAAGGGGGAGTTGTATATGTTGTGCTTTATCCAAATAGCATTCGAAGCTTTAGAGAGCATGAGGCTTCGATGTTTAGTCTTATAATGAGAAGGACAATTGATACTTGCAAAGAAAAAGCGACACTCAAAGGAAAAAACAAAAACGAAAAAAGACCAAAAAAAAAACACATGTTTCAAGCACTGGAGAGTGTAAATGGTATGGTATGGCATACATGATTTGTATTTGATTATATATGGGTGGATGAGCGGGCATTTTTTAGAACGTATTGATCACATCACCAGAGCTGGACAGATAATAGAATTGATTGTGCAGTATTCAAAAATGTTTTGAAAAAAAGCTATTGACGATTAAAACCGATATTATTATACTGCGGAAAAACAGACCCCTCGAGAGGCCATGCCTTTATTCTCATTGCCATATGCCAATGCCAGTCTATCCGTGTCGATAATTCCGAGACACGTCTTTTTTTCATGTTGCCCATGTTCCATGCCTCATCATCATGCCTCCTTGTACACTCTCCAGAGCCCATTCATATATACTCCTACAACCGGCCAACTTCCCAGAAGCGGGCCTTCTATCGGCTAGACAGGGAAGAAAAAATAGCCCGCCGGACACGCCATTAAAACGCAATACAAAGATAAATCCAAAAATACAGGAATCAGAAAAAAAAAAGCTATAGTCAGTCAGGTATAATAAAAACCTCTCGTCCCCAAATCATCCAACAAAACGCCAAAGATAGCCAAAAGTTGTACTTGTGTATGCAACGTCAAATCACAACATCGTTGATGTATATGCGCTTATTTTGTGACGCCCTTCTGGCCGACGTCAGGTCCTGGTCCTTCGTCGAAGGATGGGCTGCCACCCACCTCGAGCCTCTTGGCTGCGGGTTCGCTGCCCTCTTCCCGAACACCATACTTGTCACGCCAAAGTTTGCGCATAACCTGATAGATGAAGTGGAATTGGGGTTTGCCCTGGACCATGCCGACTCGCTGCTCTCGGAGGGCGTCCACTGTGTCACAAATCAGATCTGTGCCTTCGCCATGTTCGTCATAGGCTTCAAAGGCACCGGAGTCCAACTCTCGCATAAGGTACTCGAGCGTGATGAAGGTGCCGGTCCGGCCAACACCAGCACTGCAGTGAATGATGCGAGGGTTGGAGGGGGCACTGAATTCGCGAGAGAGTCGCATAATCTCAAAAAAGCCGTCCAGGTCCTCAAGCTCAGGCACGCCAAAATCAGGCCACCTGCGGTAGAGTAGATGCCAGACGGTCCGAGGTTCCTCTTCTCCTTCGACGTGCAGTAATAGCTTGCGCTTCTCAATAGATCCATCGCAGAGCTCCTCGTAAGAGTCCAGCGTAAGATCAGCCTTCCAGTCATCGTTCCATACGTTCTCCTCATTGAGAGGCCATGTCTTGTCTTCTTCGTTGTCGGGAAAGTATTGGTGGCACTTCACAGCACCGCTCTCAGTCATAGTGGTGAGTTGGACGATGACAGCAGGGGATGAGAGCTGTTCAGCGATCATACGCCAGACGTAGCTAATAGACGGCACCGTAGGGCCTTGCATGGCGATGTAACGCAGGGGAGGCAGCTCTGAGCTAGGCGATTCAAGGGTGATGTCGGAGGCGTTGACGTAGTCGAGCTCGTTTGGAGGAACCTTTAGTCGGATGCGGTTGTGATTCCAGGGCTTGATGTTAAAGTATCGGTCCATGAGACCCTTCTCTTCCACGTCGACCTGCTTAAAGGTCCCCCACTTGCATTCTGAGTCGTCGTTGTTTTGTGTGCCCTCAAGAATTCGATCGCGTTCGCTCCATGTCAGTTCCTGGAACTTGGAATCGATATCTGGGCGATTGTTAGTTGATGCTAAAGGGTTCAGTTGGGTTCTGTTGCATACCCAGCAAGGACGAAGCTAGGAAGGCGGGGAGCTTGGGCTGCATGGCGACGCCGTTCCTGATCGCATTACTCTCGGCAGTGACTGGTCGGCTCTTGATGCCGTCCTGGCTGACAACGGCCGCAGGAGGACTGGAAGGTAGCTCTGCAGTAGGGCTTTCACGAGCTCTCTTGGCGGAGGCTCTCAATCGGAAATTTCGGAAAGGAGACTTCTTGATGGGCTTGATAATGGGCTTCTGAGGGTGGAGGTGTTGCTGCTGAAGGTTTGCGGCTTGGAGTTCGGTGCTTGCGATGCTGTCAAGGGTGTCGCTGCTGGAGCGTTCAACGGCCGTCTCGATTGTGGGATTCTTGGGTTTGCGACGGAACTTGGGGATTCTGTCCATGGCGGCGGGTTGCGAAGCAGGCGGGAGAGAGCGTGGGGAAGAGAATGCCGTCACCGACGAGAAGCAGCGTTGTATATCTCGAGGGTGCGGCAAGCGTGGCAGAAGAGGCCGGAGGCAGAAGAGGCCGGAGGCAGAAAGGCGAGTGCGGGAGCGAATGTGAGGGCGAGATGGCGGCAGAGGGAGGCGGAATAATATTGTTATAGCGAGCGCCGTTGAGTGGAGGCCGGGGCAGGGGCAGGGACAGCGTGGAAAGCGTGGACGACAAGGGGGCGAAGCCAGTGTAGGAGGAAGTAATATTGAAAGTGGGCGGGCGCTTTCCTGGGTGATATGGAAGGTTGAATAAGATGGAGCGAGGGGCGCAGAGAAGAGTGAGAGTAAGAGGAAAGGGGAAAATAAAAACAAGAATAAGAACCAAGGATTGAAACGTGACAGGACACCAAGGTTGGGTCGTGATGGCCGGAATGATAGTGGCGCATTCACGTCACGGAGCAGAGGGAGACAGGAGCAGCTGAACCCAACCTATGATCACGCAGACCAAGCATCCGGTTAACGGAAGCGGCGAGACCAGGAAGGGCCAACGAGGGCGGCAACAGAGGGGGTGACAGCGGGGACGGCGCGATGGGGATAAGGATGGGGATGGGGGGATGGGGGGGGGGGATGCGATGCGAAACGATACAGGTGCGGACGAATGCGCGGACAAGACAGGACCTGAGACCCGGGGTCGCGGGACGCGGACGAGTGATATGAGGGAGCCCGTCGATGCTCTTTGCGCTGCGCGTCACTGCCCGACCCAACGGGACCATGGGATGGGGATGAATGGAGATTGAGATGCGCCCCACGGCACGTGCTGCCCGATGCTGCACACGAAGGGAAAGGAAAAATTGCCCAAATTGATGGGATACTCAATGAGGCATTCGAAGCCCTGTTTGTTTTGCAATTACACCGTCGATATGCATGCGCCCGAGCTCAGATTGAGGCGGGATTAATATCAAGGTAATAAAGTCATATTATGGCAGGGTCAGGCGTGTATGCCTGTCGCGCAATGTATCTCTGTGCTCTGCACTGCTTTACCACTTAAATTTTTTTTTTGCTCCTCCCCCCCCAGTCACCTCCGGGACGGACAAATTGTAATGCTCTTTGAGCTTGCCTGGATAGGGCAGGATTTGCTGGGTCTATGACAGGCAGGGGACCCGACACGTCTGTGAACAATTAATTTTAGCCCAGGCAGGGTACGATGCGATGCTATTTTGGGCGGCAACCCCTGCCAGTCTCGGACGGCTTGTGTGTGTTCACTTTTGTTTTCCCGAGCAAAGGTGACACACAGACACTGTAGGCCCGTATGTGGCATGTAGGTACCAACATGTATGTATCACATACGGATACGCCTTGTGCATGTCCAGGGCCAGGCCAAGCCAAGCCTAGCCAAGTCGGCCGGCTGCCGTGCTGCCAGCTTCCTCAGTCGCCTTCTCGCCGGAACCGGTTCGCTCGCTCGCCACTCGTATGCGGCTGCGTGCGCCAAAACCTGCACTTCCCCGTCCCAGATGTGCCACCGCGCCGGGAGTGTGTACATGTACGAGATGCTTGGGCCCTGGGCAGACCAGTTGGTGCGTCTCCGGTACCTCGGCAGTTGCGTCAATCATCCATCCGCCTAACCACTGCCCCAGATCCCAGATTTCATCCACCAAATACGAGGGCACGCGATCACCGCTGCGAACGGGAGAATACCCGTAAAAGATTGATTAACCCGCGTATCAAACTTTTTCCTTTGGTCCTTCTGCCCCTCCCGCCTTCGCCGTCGTCACCTCTGGGTCACTGCTCCAGTTTCGCCATTGCCACTGCCACTGCTACCGCTGGACGCATGACTGGCTCTCACACGCTCAAGCTCACACTACTCTCTGACACTTTATTCGCGCCGCGACGCGCCCCTTGGATTGCGTGGCCACTTTCGTGCGTTGTTGGATACTGCACGTTTGCAAGCTTGCCTTGATTTTCTTTTTTTCTTTCTCTCCGAAAGTTTAGTGTGTTTGTTTCTGCGTAGTCTCCAATTGTCGGTGCACTCGGGCCTGCCCATCTCCCTTCTTCCATTTTTCTTCCTTTTGTCTTCTGTTCGTCGCTGCAGGGGCGGCGGAGCATCAGAAATAGGTACATCAGACCCTTGTCAGAGTGGCCCCCTAAGGCACTGTCGATCCGCCGCAACGCCCTATCCAGGTCCCCTGGTGCCCCGGTTGGTGGTACCGTTGTTGCGAACCACGTGGCTAATCAGTCATCTGAGATGCTGAGTCTCGCCATGTGTCCTGTAAAATATTCTCCAAGCCCAGTAATGTCGTGTGTGGCTTGTACCACGCACTGCCTCATGGTGTTTTTAAATCTGTCATTTGGTACAACTCATTGGGTTGCTAAGATGTCGTTGTAAATCTGACGTCAATTTCGGTGCCACTCTATTGGCTAAGATTCGCTATTAATTATACAATTGAGTAGGATCGTCACAAAATCCAATCAAACGCCTCCCCAGTCTGACGGATATCACTTGTCACAAACATCCACCGTCCCCGCCTGCCGCTTTTTTTTTCATGGTACACGCACATCAATACATCTTACAGGAGAAGTGAGAAGTGGGCGGGATCCTTTTGAGGATAACCGTTCACCATTGGCCAGATCATCTCGCGCCGTTCCTTTTGTTAAGCTGCAGAATAGACAGCCGTGACGTACTTGCCACACTCAATCTTCTGCTCCAATGTCACCTTGCGGCCCTTGCCTCCGTCCAGGCGAATTGTCGTCCGTGGTGTCACACATAATCTGTGGAATTGAGCATCATTCTCTTTGCGAGCGTCTGGTTCACCATCCAGCGGTCCGATATATGACGGCGTGTTCAGGTTTGTTCGCTTGCCGGTTCCTAGTTGGAAGTGCTCATTTCCGCCCCATAAGAGAACATCAGAGCCCCAGTTGGTAGCATTTTCATTTCCCTTGGTTGATGCCGATGTCTCGGTGAAATTATCCATGACAGCTGAACAATGTGTAGCACCAATAGAGAGAGCCTTGAGTTTGATTGGGCTCATCATGTTTGTCTTTTCGTTGAACTCGAAGAGAGATGACAGTGATTTGATCTTGGTTGGCCTAGGAGAGACGTGTGACCAGCGGCCGGTTCCTAGGGTACCATACACTCCTTGTCCGATACTCCACAAATCCGATGTAACTGGGGGAAGTCTTTGCGATGGAGAAAGCGACTTGGCGTTTTCCTGGACGTTGGGCGATTTTGCGTCAACGGTGAAGTAGGTATTGTTTCCACCAGCGGCAATTGAAGTCACCGTAGGGATCAATCCGCCACTTCCGTAGAGTTTGTTGGTGGCCATCAATGATGGAGAATCTGCGAACTGGAGACCAAACTCGGTATCAAAACCAAGCTGTCCAAATGCATTATCCCCAAAGGTGAAGATCTTTCCGGTCTTGTCAAGGACGACCGAGTGGAAATCGCCAGTGGCAATTTGGCTAATCTCAAAGCCCTTCAAGCCAACAATTTCATGTGGTTGATCGTACGAACCCGATGGTCGGTTTGCCCAGCTCAGTCCAGGGATGCCCATCTGACCCCTGGATGGAAACTCTAGCGCACTGGCAGCGGCCGAGTACACCCGTCCTTTTGAGGTGAGCATCAAGCAATGCTCTTGGCCAACGCTGATATCGGTAATAGTCTCGCTCCGAGAGAGATCAGAAGGAGTGAGACTTCGAAAGTGGATAGTCTCCTTGCCGCTGGTTCCCCAGAGGGACCAAGAGCTCTTGGTCTGCTCCTCCTTGAGACCCCCATCCAAATCATCCCGAGAACATGGGATAGAATAAACATTACCCTTGCGCGATAGAGCGATGATCCGGTCCATGGAAACGTCAATCTTAACAAGATCCTTGCCAGTGAGAGTGGAAATGGGTGATGGATTGTCCTTTGAGAAACCGAGGCCCCATTGGACCAAGTCGCCTTTCTCAGTTATGGCTGCACCGAATGTTTGAGTAAGCTTTAGATCCCGAAGAACCTGTCCGTCAAAATAAGCAATGCGACGAGGCTGCTTGATATATTTCTCGTTGGAGTTAGGGTCGATGACCTTGCCAATGTTGGAGCCCCATGCATAGATTCCAGGGTGTTCCCAGCTGTTTTTAACTTGGACATGTTGTGAGCTGAGAAGGTCGCGGGTTTCCTCGCTCGAGGAAGCTTTGTCAATGGGCTTTTCAAACTCAAGCTCTGCCTTTCGAATTGCCTTTTTCTTCTTTTTCGTGGGCTCAGCTTGAGGCTCATCGGATGAGAATTGCTCCATGATTTTGGGATAAAAGTAGGAGCCAGCAGCAGCACCACCGAAGACGGTTGCAAATCCAATGAATTTACCTCCACTTCGACTGGGACCTGTGCTAGAATAACGAACCCATTGGCGCTGGGTGGCAAAAGCGGTTTGGCGAACTGGGGAAGTTAGAGCAGCTCGCCTGAGCGCCAGATGAGAGGCGTTCATGGCTATCAATAAGCTTGAAAAAGATCAAGTGTGTTGTTAATATTGATAAAAAAAACTTTTGAATGGAATAAGTTGTTGGAGATGATAATTGAGGGGATGGTGAGGATATATCAACCAGGTTCAGAGAGCCTCGGTGCAGATAAGAGCTCGGTCAGCAAAATTCTGTGAATCGCCACAGGCTAGGGAAGCTCCCAGCCACATACTGCCACACGAGGTGCTGTGCGCCACATATTTCTAACGGGGAAGCACTGCACCAGTGGGGTTAAGCACAGACATCCCCACTGCCCGTCCCTTGCGCCTTCCTGCCCCGTGTCCCGCCATCGGTGCCTCGGAGCACACGTCTCCGGTGAACCTTCAACGCCTGCTGCGTGGCTTCTAGAAAAACCCGGCGAATCTAGAGCCCACCTCGAGCTTTCGAGCTTCGAGCTTCCCGGCAAAATGTATGAAGACTCGTGGTACAGCTTCGTACCCGAGATTACGGGGAGGAAGGGCCAGGCCAACAACCAGGGCCATGGCCACCGCCGAAGGGAGTCGCTGCTCCAACCGCCCAACGTTTGTCCCATCCCATCTCTCGAAGCGCATCCATTTATATGCAAATGAAGCTGACCATGGACTTTTTCTTTAGAACACAGGAGCAGCCACCGAAGTAGTAGTGCCGATGCAAAATGTCTACGAAGAGATTGACGATGCCAATACCCCCCCTGAGCCAACAGTATTGCGCCGAGCGAACTCCCACTCCGACTTCTATCGCGTCCTCCAGGAACAGCGCTCTAAGGATGGGAAACCGCGGCGCAAGAAAATAGACAAGTGGAATAGAGGTTGGGATGCATTGGACCTTCCCAGCGCTACCATTGAGCTTGACAACCAAACACCAAATGATCTCGCATCGTATGACGAGCAATTGCTTGACGCAAGCCAACAGAAATATATGTATGCATGATACCATGGGATCAATCACCCCTACAAGCTTAAACTAAGCTAATCTCTACAAAGCTTGTATCGAGATCAGCTCACACTCACCGAGCGCCACCTCGATGGCCTGATTGACGACGCCAATGCGACACTGAAGTTGCTTACATCGCTTTCCAATTCGTTCCAATCCGTTGAAGCTCAGACGTCGAGTTTCCAGTCCCAATGCGAGGATCTTCTTAAAGAACAAAGACGGCTGGAAACCCTGGCATACGAAGTTGGAACAGATCTACATTACTACACCTACTTGGATACTGCCACCAGACGCCTGAATGCTCCCGGCGCTAGTCGCTTGGTTGACGACGAGTCATTTGGAGAGATGATCGAGAACATTGATGCTTGCATTATCTTCATGGAGAAACACGTAAGATTACGAAGACTGTTGCACGACCTAACAACTAACACCCTACAGGAAAACTACCGTGATCGCGATACCTACCTTGCCAGATACAACGCATTGCTCACAAAAGCCCTGCATCTCCTCGAGCATGGATATAAGACACGCTTGGAAAAAGTCTCTGCCGATATCTCTCGGCAAATTGCTGCCACGAAATCCGAATCGGCGCGTCATGCCCTGGCTTACGGTCGTTTCCAAGAGATGATGCTAGATTCGTTCGGGTTGATTCCTAATGTTCGCCGGATAGTGCGCCGTGCATATGAGTACTACGGCAAACGGGCAGAATCCTGTACTAATTTTGACATTTATGCGAATACTGCCAAAAACATTTTCTACACACACCTGACGACTCGAGACCGAGATATGAAGTTGATGACTCAGGGCGATATTGAGGAGTTTCACAAGGAAGTCAAAAGTCTTTCTGCAGAAACCGCATCGAGAAGCTTTGTCAAACAGTGCTTTGAGCGCATATATAATGAGGAGAGCCTATTTTTGAGGTTGTTTGATGTGGAGCCTGTCTGGAACATGGCCCAGGATTCAGTCTTCCAGTCCATCAAGACCGTAAACACTACCATCGCTCATCCAGGCAACCTAGCCCCGGTTATCACCACTATCCAGCCTTCGCTACAGGCGGCACCATTGCAGATAACATGCAATGTGGTTGGCTGGCTAACAAACGAATATCTTGCATCAGAGCTGGAAGACGATGAGTCACCGTACTTTACCAAGTGCAAGCAATACGCATCGCAATTGGTTGTTCATCACTTGTGGCCAATAGTAGATGCAGCTTTTGAGACGGAGGTCACGAAATCGATAACGAAAGCCACGGTTCAAGACAGTTCGCTTAAGATTGGCCCAGTGGTAGGAGGAGTGGCTTCGTCAAACGCCCACCCGTTGGTCAAACAGGCGATTAAATTGCTGGGCATGTACGAGAATTGTATGCCTAAGGAGAGAGCAGTGAGTACTTCTTTTTCTTTAATATCCTATTGGTGAGCTTTGCTGATACAATGCCAGGCCAAAAATAATGCTATTGTGTTCAAGATCGTGAGAGAGACAATTCACGTATTACAGAGAGCAGAAGCAAGAATCAAGTCTCTCAAAGCAGGAACAGATGCGGACCTCTTTATGATCAAAAACCTGCTGATCATAAAGAACGAGTTGGTATCTCTGGAAATTGGCGACATCAGGAACCAGACTTCTTCGATGCAGCATTTCACTCACATTTGGGATACCCTGAGCCCGCAAAATTGGGTTGGGTTCATCTCCAACATCATTGGCGGCTCGCTATGGTCACGGGGAACTCCCTCAGTCACAGCAAAGACTTTGACAGTGGAGGATATGAATGAACAGCTGGATGAACTACTACGACACTCTATCTACGCCTTCACACAGCGGTGGGGTGCCCTCATGACCGACTCCCGGAACAGAAAAACCGGGGTTAAGCCAATTGCGAAGGTGGAGACGGAGTTGGAAACGCTTCTTCAGACAGCATTTAGCAACCAGCCTGAGGTAGTGGGCAAGTTGAAGGAGGCGATTGAGCAGCATGCACAGGCGCAGGACGAAGCCAAGGACAGCAAGTCTGGCGCCCGACGATACTGAGTACACACTAGAGATATACTGTTGCTCTATATAGTAGAAGGAGGAACACTAAAAATTACAGGTCTACTACAAGCCAAAAGAGTCCACACCTATGCTATAACTGAAACTCAAATGGAATGTCTTATGTGATGGCTGTGTCGCTCGGAGGATCACCCCGTATTCAAGCACGCGGCTATTATGCATATCGGTGAAACTAGCCGAAGTTTCGTAACAAGACCAGGCCCGACTTCCGTTATCAGCCCGATTTCGGCAAGACTTGCCTAATGCAAGGCCCGACAGGCCGACCGCCCGGTGGCACCACCCAAGCAAGCGCGGTCAGCAAAGTTGCGAGTGTGTAAGAGAATTCACTAGACGCATGTATGGCCTGGCAAATGGCGCCCTCTGCAACATGAACAAGGCCACGTGAAGATAAAGGCTGTGCCGCTGACCTGGGTTTATGTGCGTAGGAGGGTAGTTCGACCGGCCTACTTGCATAGCCAGCCCCCGATAGCACGCTCCGCCGGTAACGGCTTTGTAATCTCAGCACGTCATTTGCTAGGCGCCCTCCGCAACCCCAGATTTGATATCAGAAGGCGCCTTCCTAGACCAGCCTCTAAACTCTTCCCCCTTTGCTTAAATTGCACAAGGCTGGAAATTTTTCTCTTTTCCTTTCTACACATCGTCTTCTTGCCCAATCGCTCGCGACGAGGTGCCAATTGAGCTTCGGACAAGGATTATCCGACTGCTACCACGCCGCGTTCGTGGGGGATAAGCGATATGGACGCTCCGGCCATCGAGGTGGAGGCTACGCAGGGTGGCGGCCTTGAGACGGCCAAGGACCTGTTCTCAGGCGCCGTGGGAGGAATTGCGCAGGTCTTGATTGGTATGTGGGAACCCCATTGATTTTCAGTCGAGAGAGAAGCGAGATGATTCCGGCCCTTGGCTGGGACGGGGCAGGGGCTGGCTGGTCCAAGTGGACGAGATCTGAGATGAGATAAGGAAGGGAAAAAAGTTGAGATCTCGCGATGAGATGAACGACTGGGGCAAGCGCCGCGAGCCACCATGGGGAAAGCAGAGACCAATTGCGAAGACAAAGCACCCTTTTTCAACCACCCAAACTAACTCGTGGGAATCCAGGCCAGCCCTTTGACATTGTCAAAGTCCGTCTTCAGACATCATCCCAGTACTCGTCGGCGCTCAACGCCGCGAGCTCCATCTACCGCAATGAGGGTGCCCTTGCTTTTTACAAGGGAACTCTGACCCCCCTCATTGGTATTGGCGCCTGTGTTTCCGTCCAGTTTGGCGCTTTCCACCAGGCCCGCCGATGGCTCGAGGACCGCAACTCCTCCGCTGGCCGACCGGCCGGCTTGACCTACGCCCAGTACGCTGGTGCTGGTGCCTTTGCCGGTGTCACCAACTCGGTCCTCTCGGGTCCCATTGAGCACATCCGTATCCGTCTGCAGAGCCAGCCTCACGGTGCCGCCCGCCTCTACGACGGCCCGCTCGACTGCATCCGCAAGGTCGGCGCCCACGACGGCGTCCTCAGCGGTATCTACCGTGGCCAGGTTGTCACCATCTGGCGTGAGGCTTTCGCCTATGGTGCCTGGTTCACCGCGTTTGAGTACCTCATGAACAAGGACGCCGCCCGCAACGGCATTGACCGCAAGGATATCCCCAGCTACAAGATCGCTCTCTACGGTGGTCTTGCCGGCGAGGCCCTCTGGATTGCCAGCTACCCCTTCGACGTTGTCAAGAGCAAGATGCAAACCGATGGCTTCGGTCCCAAGCAGCAGTACACTTCGATGCGCAACTGCTTCTCGACTGTCTGGCGCGCCGAGGGCGCCGCCGGCTTCTGGAAGGGCATTGGCCCTACCCTGCTCCGAGCCATGCCTGTCAGCGCCGGCACTTTCGCTGTCGTTGAGATGACCAGGAGGTCCCTGGGTTAATTGCTGTTGTTATTGGCATTGTTTCTTGGTCATGGAAAGATGGAAAAGGCAAAAAGAAAATGAAGGATTGCATTGTTGCATTTTACTAGAGCAACCGTTTGGAGCATGAATTTTTAGTTAGATCACAATAGGTCACGGACTCTGCTGAGGTATGCAGAAGGTTTCAACACTGGATTGAGTTGGCATGGTAGATTTGATAGAGATCTTTAGAAGAGACACGGGGGATCTCTATTCTACATACAATACCCGGAACTTCTACCCAAACTTTTTTTTTTTTTTTTTTTACCATCCAACGTTTTCACTATTTTCCACGCGCCGCTGCAAAATGTTTCGTGCATTCGGTGGAGAGATGGCCTCAAGTCCCAGTTCTTCCAGTACCTTGCGGGCCTCGTCGTTGTCCGTAAAAACACGATCGCTCGCCGCCTTGAGGGTTAAGGTGTTCTCGTCAGCAGCCTCTACAGGCAAGCCTAGCAGACGGCAGCCCTCGTGAAGACTGTCGAGGGCGGAAGAGCCGCCGGGAATGTAGCGATCAATGAGGGAGCGGAGAACGGCGACGTCGCGAAGGAACTGCGTGGCACCGTAGGTGGTAAATGTCTGGCGAAGGAGCACATCATGCCACAGCAGGTCTTGGAGCTTGGAGAGGGCATCACGCCATACGCGACGGAACGTGGCTGTGGATAGGGCCTTGATGAGGAACTCAAAGTTTTGCCTGAGGACGCGGACGGGTTCATCAAGCTCAGGAGTAACGGAATCGCTGTCTACAAACAAGTATTAGGAGGGTTGACCTTGAAGAAAGTAGAGAATGAATCCAAACGTACCAAGAACGTCAATATCGCCGACAGTGGTCCATTGGACCTTGTGAGAGTATGGGCGGAAAGCCTTGTTCTGAGCTTCAACAAGGGCACCGACTAGAAGCTCTATACCGCCCTTGCGGCGTTGTGTGTACGCTGCCACCGTCTCATCGAACAAGGCGCCATCGTCATTCTCATCTCCCACGGCAGACGAAGTGCGATCTTTGACATCGTCATAGCTGAGGTTGTTGGCAATGTTGTGACTCCGTCGATGAGAAGCACGGGTCTGTAGTTCGTCCCACAGCGAAACGAAGAACTAATAAGGTTGGTTAGTGATGAGAGCTAGGGGCGGTTGGGCTAAAGAACTATACCTCTTCATTGCTCCATTCCTTCAAGGTGTTGACAATGTGGTCAGCGCTGCCAATGACCTTGCAGAGCGTCTCAAGGGCGCCTGTACCCTCAAGAGCCGCCAGCTCCTCCTTGGTCACTCCGTGCAGCGTCCTACCCAGAGTCGACGTAATGGACTGATACGCCTCAAGAGAACCACGGAGACGGTCATGAAAGCCGTCGAGGATCTCCAGCTGGATTCCAATCAAAAAGCGTATCTTTTGTTTGAAGTTGCGCACCCGAGCATATTGGCCTGTTATCGACCTAAGGAGATGCGTAACCTGAACCGCAGCATAGGTGGGTTTCATCTTGCCTTTTCCAGCATGATCGTAGTCAATATTGCGACTGTCTTGCGAGGCCATGATAGTCTGGAATCTCTCGAGAGCAAAGTCCTTTTCCGCTTGGAACCAGATGTCAAAATGTGCATCCAGGATTGGAGTGCTCAAGCCGGGCCAGCCGTTCTCGGCATCTCCGCCGTCGTAGCGAAACGTCAACCGCACGTTGTCGTCGAAAGTCATGAGCTGCGACAAGAAGCCGCTAAGGAACGGTGGGCTCTTGACTGCTCCTTGGGCCACCTGATTGGCTTTTTCTTGCAAGATGGGCAACATGGAGGTGATCAAGGCACAGACAGGATCAACATAAGCCATGTTTTCTGCTGCTGGTGTATCGCGGAACTTGGCAGCCAGCAGATGGCCCAGGTTGTTGCGGAAGAAAGCCTCCCACTTTTCAATAAGTGAGAGGAACCATGGAAGAGCGTGTGTGCCAAAGGCCTTGGGCGCACTGGTCTGTTTGTCGCTCATAAAGTGGTAGCGGAACTCGGTGACAAAGATGCTGGCCATGACATCGACAGGAAGTAAGGAGACAAGGCCAGGGCTGTATAAGACGTCGGGGACCTGCAGATCCAGCAGCTTTTCGAAGGAGTTGATCCATTCATCATCCATCTGAGATTCCAGGTCGACCTGCGGCCACTTTCTTTGCTTTAAGATACCCTCCAGCTCTGTTGACATGATCCTCTTCATCTCATCCCATAGAGATTCCGTCACTTTCTCGACATAATCAACGAGGTGAAGCCCCTCTTGTCCCGGCAAGCCCCGCAGGGTTGTGATCAATTGCCTTAGCTTTGTGTAAGGTCCAAGAGCATCCTTGGGGCTATGGGGCAGATGAGAACGGGCCTCGGAGCGGCTCTTTTCGACGTCTTGCAGCAAGACGAGATAATTGTGCGCCAGCTCAACATTCTTGATCTTGTCAAGGTATTCCTTGTACCGAGCGATGGCCTGATCGGGAGCTTCAGTGGAAGCTGCGACCTCCTGGCGCTTGCCGATATCTTCTTGAAGTTTATGGAATTCGTCGATGCGTGCGGCAATTATGTCCTGCCGGTCGTAGGCGTCGCGCCGGGCTTCCTCTAGCTCTTTGACAGCATCGTCAAGCTGGGATTGAAGCTGGTTGCGCTGGAGCTCGACATTGGCGAAAAGAGACTCGAGGTCGTCGAGGTCAGTGGCTGACTGTAGCTTGTCGTCTAGAAAATCCTCGACACGTATATCGAGGGAGGTCCCCTGGGCGGGGTCAACTCGAGATGCCATGATGGCAATGGCGGCTATGTGCGGATTTGGCACTGCTGTCGCGACCACATTTACAAAGAGGATGACGTGGGAGGATGCCCCACGATGGTATGCAACTAACTCGGTATACGAATATAGCTACGTATCTGCATATTCATCATGATTTTGCACGAGCAATGTAATTGGAGCCTGATGGGTCATGTTTAACTATGATTGAGATGTAATATTCTGAGAATCGTCATCGGCACATCTGACAACAGTGATGACGATTGGAGTGGTGTTACGACTTGGGTTGGGGGAGATGGTGGAGCGGCTGAGCTACTAATAGGTAGGGACAACACGAGGTGGACTTTGTATAAGTCCGGAGCTGCGGCAACGTCTTCAGCTAGGTTGGACGGGATAGCTGGGTGGGCTGTTTCAAACCAGCCATTGCGGCAACACTGCAGTGGACACTAGAAGCCTGATTTGCGTGTGAACCACCAGTTTAGACTGGGCAGGGGGCTGTGTTGGGACCTAAAAGTCATCTAGGTCGTTGAGGCTTCTCGCCTGAGCTGGATGTCTCGGCAGGACTGGCTCCCACACCCTCTTGAATCAGACAACAAGGACGTGGACAGTAACAGGATACGAGAAGCCCAGCCATTTATTTGTACGAACGAGCCATTGAAGATTGCAGGAAGCGCCGGGCGTTTCTTTTGCGGAGGGTGATTTAGACTCAGGGAGATGGGGTCGTTGGGCCAATGTGATTTCTCAGTCCCAAGGCTGTTGTTATTTTTATCTGGAAGCTTGTGATTATTGAATGGAATAAAATAGTATAAAACAACAATGAATTCATAAAACATTCACAATGCGGTTAGCATTGTATTTTATACACACAAAGGTTGACTCGAAGACGAGGAAACAAGAAACAAGTGGACGCCTCGTAGCTCAACAGGCAAGCCAATCCTTGATGGGAGATTGCCCTTTTGAGCAGGAAGGGGGGGCGTGGATTGAAGCTGGCGGGAGGGACGGCTCATAATGTGCGGGAGCAGCAGCAAGACACGTACGTGGACAAGGAACAGACGGAAGAGGCATGTCGGTGAGCGGACACCGAACTTGCCGGGCCAAGGCACAAGAAGGAAAAAAAGGACAAGGCGAAGGGTCATGGCCCAATTTGGAGGGCCGAAACGGCGCCAAATCGTCACGACAACGGCATTGTGACCCCGGGCTCATCCCGGGCCTAGCAGGCCTGGGCGCGGCATAGCGCTGGCAGGTTGACGAAGGAAGGACTTGGCAGCGCCGGGTCTAAGGCCAACCGTGGTGGCATGCGCAGGTGCTGAGAGCCTTGGCTGGCGGCTGCTGCTGCAAGACAAAGGGGACGGGGGATTGATACGCGAGGACGCAGGGCAGCAATGCAGCACGAAGCGAAGCGGTCTGCGTATTGTTGGTGTTGTTAGGACACATGGCACACATGGTGCGTAATAGGCCGGTGCTGTGCGTGTTCCCACGCAAAGTTTGTCAAGATCGGAGATCATGAACGGGGATACAGAGCCAAGAAAAAAGCGACGATGAGGGTTTGGCGACGGACAATAAGGGACGCGCCCCGGCCAGCTGGCTGCTCAAGCTGGCTGCACTCCAGACAGGCGTTCTCCGTAATAGATTGCAGAGACGCATCCGAGCTGGAGAAGTGAGGCGCCAGCCAGGATGCCGTCAGCAACAGCTCGTGGTCTGGACCCCTGTCGCCTCCCTGTGCACTCCCTGTGCACTCCCTGTGCACACTCCCTGTGCCTGTCTGCCCGCGTTGCGCGTTGCTCGGTGCCGTTGCGCCCCACCATCCCTCTCGGCCTGTGCCACTCCATTGAAGCCATGCAGCCGGGATCCCCAGTTTCCCTGCCAACGGGCAGCCAAAGAGGACGCATCAGAAAAGACGTCGATCGCCCAAAAGTCGGAGGTTGGTACTACACCCAGCCATCGCAAAATCCACCCAATACCATCATTCACCTTCGCTTCCGACGGTATCTGACCCATTCCGCTTGACTGACTGACGTGACAGACCTTTTTCTCCCCTTCTCTCCTTCCCACCGAGAGATCCGGAATCTTGGAGCTCACTTACAACGTCACAGGACAATCGTTCGAACTAACTACTAAACTCCCGTTCCTTCTGCCATTGCTGCAACTTTCTCACTTCACAGGGTTTCCGCTCTTCTCTCGTTGTTTCTCAGCAATCATCGCCACAGCATCATCTCCTCGTTTGCGCCATCTCCCTCCCGCATTCCATCTCGACATCCGAGACAGAGACAGCACCGGAGCCAGCACTGACCGCTTGGGGAGGGAATTCCGAGTCGAGACGATTGCTGCAACAGACACCCGCCTTCGAGTGGCGACCATTTAGGAATCGAACATCGAATCGACAAACAGGCTCCTGTGCGCCCATCAGCGCCAGCCCAGCAACCCGACCGTCACTCCTCAACCCAGGGGACGGCGTGGGCGTGCTGTGACTTGATCCTCATCCCGGGGTTGAAACTTCGACTTGTGAAGGAGGACTGGTACACAACCGCTCAACATGGGCACGACAGAGTCGGGCACGAGCACCAGTAGGAGCTCGAGCTCCCGCATGCCTAAATTCCAAGTTGGATGGTATCGTGAGTACACCCCTCTGGCCTCAGTACAGGATGCACTCCTGAGGAATGCGGCTGTTTCTTGAGCACATGGCTAACACATGAATTTCAGGCTTCATTCCATTCCTTGGTTACCACCACGTGTTGATGATTCTCATCGCCGTGGCTATTATTCTGCTCTGTAAGTACAAGGTTCTCATTGCAGGTCGTTTTTCAGCCAGCTAACCTTGTAACCCCTTTTAGCTCTCCTATTAGCAGGATGTTCATCTTCATCACCTCTGATCCCCGACATCTTCCTCCTCTCGCTGTACTACAAATCGTATACAGCCACTCCGGACACGGCCCAGGTTGACTACAATGTGCACACCGCTATCGAAAACATTGCCGGCGACGCTCGCATGGCAGCCCGTGTAGGCTACTTTGGTATCTGTGTCAACCCCGATGGTGGCTCGTGGCTGTGCAGCAACAACGCTACAGCACTTGCCAAGGAGGTTTCGGTCGACCAAGATCCGCTCAACCTGATTTGGTTGGCTGCTCAGTTCAAGGATATGATTGTGTTCCCCTACCTGATGTAAGTTGATGGCCTACAAACACACTACAAAATAAGCCAGCTAACAAGTACACAGTATCATTGCCATCATCTTCGCTTTCGTCTGTCTCTTGCTCCTCGCTACCTTCCCCGGCTGGCATGAGGAGGAGGACTCTGAAGGCTCCGAGCGCGAAGTCAAGCCCTTCCCCTCTCGTTTCGTCTCGCAGATCGCCCTCGCAATCATCTTCATCTCATCCATCTTCGTCCTCGTGTCCGTCTTGTGGCAGCATACCGCATCAGTCGCTGCTTCGGTCATTGCGCAAGATTTCGGAAACGGTGCTGTCAAGAGCGGTGTCGGTACCAGCGCCATGGTTTTGGGTTGGTTCTCCTTCGCTCTTCTCATCATTGTAACCATCGGCTTGCTCGTAATGATTCTCAGCATGAGTGTTCTAAGTGCACTGGTGTAGAGCACCCGGGCGAATGATGAATAGTGTTACGAAGATGAATTGTAAATATGCCGACAGTACTACTACCCAACTGACTCGGCCAGGGTAAGATCAAAGACGGGGCTATCGGGGCGAATGTGCATGAGCATCGGCGTTTGGGGATAACTTTTTTTTGCTTTCAACACGATCAATACGTTTTGATAATTGATTCGAATTCGACGGCCTCGACGCGCGTGGTTGCCTATATACTTTCGACCATCAACACACCGCAACCATGAATCCAGCAGCCAATGTTTTTGGCTCGCTGAGGGTGTCGACAAGAACGAGAAACGCACAGTATACTGTTTTATGTTGCATATAGACGGCTCCGAAGTGGAGCGAGACCATTACGAGACGCGCGACGAGATATATCCGCGACGCTGATACGACAGCGAAGATGCCAAGTCTTCGCTAAGAAAGAAGGAATATGGATATGTCCAACACGCGCGAAAGAAATGGGCTATTTAGGAAACGCTTTTATGGAAAGACATCATGTATTAACACAACTCCAAGCTAACACTTGTTTGTCAAGTGCGTGCTGGAAATGGAATTTTGGGATTGATTTTGACACTTTTGCTTCTGCGCCCCGTCCTTGCTGCTTTGACATGACTTGTTTCTGTTTTTTTGATGTCTTTGTCTCGGTGGAAAGAAGGTATAATGGGAACGGATATATACACACAACACAAAATTGTCGACGTCTCCAGGATGGAGTCTTTGGGTAAAATGGATGGATAATAAGATTGATGGAATTAGGCCAGATGAAAGGCATCACTCACTAGGTAGTAATCTCCAGGAATTCAACACTCTTTGAGAACATCTTGAAGCACCTCCACCCCTTTGTGAGTGAACACACGACTGTGAATTGTCTCCCCAAACAACCAGCTCTCTTGCGTGCGCCATCGGCAGCGCTATGGCCCGTCATCGTAAACTGGGCCGATTCTCGACAATCGACGCAAGCCATCCCCCTTGCATACAAGGAGGATGCAATCTAGATGATCGAATGGAACCCCCCTCCGCGGCAAGTCAGGCACACACCCCTCGCTCGATCTCGCCTCTGTCGTGCAGCTGCGCTTGCATCTTATCTAGCTGCAGGGCGAATGAGGGGGGCGCTACCCAAAAACCATGCGTCTCCCTGCCGCGCAAGATGCGTCGCCATTGGGCTGCATGGCATGGTGGACATGCCCATCTAGTAGAGTACGAAGAGAAAGAGAAAATAAACGGTGTGGAAGGGGGAAGTGGTAGGAGAATGATTGTTTTGTTACTAATTTCAAGCTTGTGTGAGAGAGACTGACATACGAATAGAGCAGCGACTAAACTCAAGCAAAGTACGGTTCATATGATGAATACAACCAAGTATACATACACTCGAGTGCCCTTGCAGGCATTTTATAGATGATCCCTCATTTGGGGGTATTGAACAGGCCTGCATTTTGCCTTTACGCCGAGATGGACCGAAAATATCACAAAAATCACGCCAGGGCAAGCCGTACATTCAACGGACGATGGTGATAGCAGAGTGTGTTCCAAGTATACATTAATAAATGCTCCCTAATCTAAAATCAGATTCACTCTGACGGGCACTCTATCCTCACCCGCCACAGCACCATAACGCCCGTTGTTTTTCTTTTCAAACCATCCTTCTGGTTTGGTCCCTGATACGCATGCATGCCAGCCCGCCGCCAGGAGCGCCTCGTTTCCGTCGAGCCGCAATGATATCCAAGTTCATCGTGTTACATAAAAGACTCACCCTTGGTTCCTAGTCATTCCGGTGGCCACACTATCCAAGAAACAAAACATGCAAAACATCATCATCCCCTCTATGCGTCAGTTGAGGTTGATTTAGCCTCAGACGAAGCATCAGGCCGCCTGAACGGGTGGGCTTCTGTGTTAAGGACCCAGTCGTCGAGACTGATCAGCTCCGGCTCGGAGAAGAGGAGGTAGTAGTACTTGAGCGTCTCAGCTATCCAGAAACTCTCCATAGTGTCCTCAATGACCGGCGACGTGGCCATGACGTCGTCAATAGCGCTATTGGCAAACTGAGTGCGAGTGGCCCTGATGGTGGCCTCAAACATTTGCCACCCCTTGTCCATCCACTCAGGGTCGCCCGTGATACGGTACATGTACCAGACGGATTCAATAGCTTCGGGTCTGCGAGCATATTAGTACAATTCGTCAGCTACAATTTGTGGGTTTGAACTTACCGAAGAATGTAACCCTTGCGGTTCATATCTGTGTATCCCTTGGGCAACTTCTCTCTCTCCAGCTTCGCCTCGACGAACTCCTCATGGGTGAGGGGCCTCTGCGACTGCTGAGTCTGGATAACGGTTGGTGGCTGCACCTTCTCGTTTCCAGTCGCATCGTCCGACCATCTGTTACCAATGCCCAGCTTCTGCTTAAGAGACTCTGGGAGTTCGGAGCCAGTCTCGCCCTTTGGAGCCGAGAGAGCACTGTCGATGCCTGGCATAGGGATACCATCCCTCTTGGCCAAGTTGGAAACCTTCTCGCTGTTAACATCCTTGGGCTTGAGCTCCGGCTCAGAGCTCGTGGGTTTGTCCTTCTGGCTATCCAAATCCTTGTCCGACTTTGCGGTCGAGTCCTTGTCTGCACCAGCCGCCTGTTCGCGAGCAGCGGCTTCCTTCTCACGACTCTGCTTTTCAATCAGAGCGTCAATTCGCTCCTTTTCGGCCTCCTTCCTCAGAGCCTCAGCCTCTTCCCATTTAGCAATATTCGCAGCCCGCTGCTCCCCGGCAGGGTCAAGCAGCTCATACCACCGTGTCTGGTTGAACTTGCATTTGTCCAGGGATGGGCAAGGTGCCATGTGGGCAAGCTCAGGCATAATACCTGAAGTTGTTGACTGATATGCCCACACGCATCCATCAGTGAGCTGCTTGGCGGTTTCGATATCTTCTGGTCGTCCAAAAATCTTGCCACCCAAGCCGTACATGCCACCAATGAAGCACGTCAGGTGGGTGATTTCGTAAGACGTCTCCAGCGACCGGGTGTGGTACGAGTGCACGGTGAGCTTGGAGGGAAAGAGGATGTCCCAATCGACATAGTTCTTGATCATGGGTCGGTACATCAAGTGCTTGTCAATCGCATCCACGGTATCTTCATGTAGCTTCTGGTACTTGGGCTCAAGGCCACCTAACAAAACATATTGCTATAAACGGTTAGTAGTGAAACGTAACTTGAGAGAATAATGACTGACCTTGGGGAAGTATTCGTAAGCAGAGTCTTGGGCGCCTCCCATATGGTATGTCTCAACACCAAACTGTGGTCGTACGAGCCCTTGTGGCACGCAATCCCATTCGGAATGAGATCCATCAGCAGCGAGAGGAGGGGTACGGCCAGAATTTTGGGCCAACTCATCAGTGAACTCCTTGCTAGGAGGCGGGCCGATGGGGTCTGCATCAATAGGCTCGTTTTTCTCGACAATCTTCTCAGCATCAGGTCCGGGAGGGGGGATTTCAGCCCTGGCCTTCAGTGAGTTTCCACCCTCGGGCGAATAACCTTGAGGCGGCGTAGACAGATCGCTAGAAGCCACCTGCTTCTGAGCCTCCTTGCTGAGGTTGTCTCTGATAGTCGTGGCGGTCCTGTTGCAACCCGAAGCGTCGAGTTTTTCGGGGAATAGACCAGGAATCTCAGTCTCGTTGTCCTTCTGAACCTGAACCAGAGCATTGGTAATGCGATCAACAGCATCGTAGTACTTATTTGTTCCGGTGAGCTGAGCGAGACGGGTAAACTCCATAGACAGTGTGGCAAGCTCAGCAATGCCGACAGCGCCGGCTCGGTGAGGCTCATTTGCGAAGATAGGGCGCCAGTAATAGTAGAGAATGGGCATGCGATTGGGGGTGTCAAAGATTCCCATGAGAATCTCGGCGAGCTCGACAGCCTTCTTGAGAAGGATGGGATATTTGCCCTTGTCACCGCCACTGACATCGTAGGCGGCAATTAAACCACCCAGGTATCGAATGGTTGTCTCAAAGACGGGAATATCAGCCCTGGGGGTGAAAGTGAAATCAATGTCTGCGACGGCCTTGGCAGCCTCGTCAAACTCGTCTTTCATGCCAGCAATCCAGAGGGTATCGAGGGAATCCACCAATGTAGCAGCCCAGCCACAGAAAGGATCCCGATACTGGTTGGACTGGGGGGACAGCTCATCATGCATCCAGGCATACTTGCGGTAACCACCCCAGGCCCGCTCCAGCTCGTTCTTCACACGGCTTCGGCGATAGAGGCGTGCGGCCTTGGCCTTTTCAGTTTCGGTGTGGAATTGATGCTGAACTCTGGGGATCTTCTTAGGAGTACCGGTTGGAACAGGAACGATAGACCCAGGCGGGACGGGAAAGTGCTCCTTGGGCTTGATCCAATGCTCGCTGGGCCACTCCTTATCCTTGGCGGGGTGGTCGAGCTGGTGGTCATTGGGGGGAGGGCCGGATGGATGAAAGTCTGGAATTTGAGGAGGCTCCTTGCCAATGACTTCTTCTTCCTTGATCGCATCTTGCTTGCTTGAGGAGCCAGAGTTGGTGGACTCAGAGGAAGAGCCGGGCTTGGCAGTGTCCTCCTTCTTGTCGTCCTTGGCGCTGTCCTCCGTCGTCTTGTCGTCTAGCTTCTTGTCGGCCTGGAGCTTCTTCTCGGCTTCCTGCTCATCGCCCAAGAGACCGGTAGCGGCGCCCTTGAGGATATCCTCAGGAACTTTGCCATCGCCCTTGGCAGCGTCGGCGGGGGCTTGGGCGGGAGGGTTGGAAGGCGACTTGATGGAGTCGGCGCCGGAGGACAGGGCCCACGAGTTTTCCAACACGCGGTAGAACAGGAAGAGAATGACGACAGCGCATACGGTAAAGAGCCTATAGCGTCTGCGAGGCATCGTGGGCGATCGTGGCTCGCCGGAGCGAGGCTTCGTAGGATGGGATTGGGGAGAGGTTGTCGTGTTGCGGAGAGAGTGGTGCGGTGTGGGAGTTGGTTTGGTTATGAGGGAGGCATGTCTTGTTCGCTCGATCGGTCGGCCGAGAGATGGAGCAATGTCTCGGGGAGCAGAAGACGGGCGATTTGCGAATGGATAGGAAGAATGAAAGATGGGAAAACGTACAAGAGTTGTACACGACGGAAAGGGACTACTGCAAACGAAAGCCGGCAGCGTGGAAAGGAGAAGCACCGACAGGGATTTGCCCAAACGCACAGGGTGCCCGGCCCATGTCTGCGGTGCAGCTGGGCCAGTCAGGATGCCGCTATACACGTAAAGTGTGGGTGCTGGAACGCCAAAGCCAAAGGAGGGTACAGCACTGGCCGTGCCTTTTTTTGGGGGTGCGGGGCCTATGATGTTTCCGTGCCTTTGGGTCCTCTTGGGTACCTGCCTACCTCCGTAGGTACCTATTAAGGTACGGATTCGAACCGCTCCTGCTGGACTGGGCGGGTTCTCTTGAACGCATGACAGCTCGTATTCAGGCTAATGGCAAGCGAGTGGCATTTTCCTTCTCCTTTTGGGAGGATTCCTCTGCGTATAATCCGGCACAGTATATTTCCTTTTTCGTCTCAAATGCACCTGCTTCCTAGTTGTTGAGTCCCCCTCAACTCAGACAGGCCGCACGACCGGTCTGTCCCCTCCAGCGACAGCTAGCACGCGCCACGCTAGCCATCTATACGTGGATCCGAATACCACTGCAACCGCCACTAGCGTCGAAGGGAAACCCCAAGGCCAGGTTGGCATCCTTCGGCAGTGTATGCTCCGGGGCGGTTATACGGACGGGGAAATTCAGCGAACACGAACTAACCGCACATGACATACGTCGAGGGCCCTTATTTTTTTTTTTTGACATCTGCCAGGCCCAATGCTTATTCCGACACCGCTACCCCCGGGAAGCAATTAAAAACAAAACGCTGCCCCCATCAGCCCCAGACGCAGGCCCCAACGCAAAACACACACCGTTGCAAAAGCAACCCCAGCATAAGTGTTTTCGTCCGTTCCCCTTCCCCGAGCGCCGCCTGATCTTCAGGAGACCGGGTGATTAACCGTTCCCGAAACGAAAGCAAGGGCGCTGCAAATCCCGCGAACCGCAAATCAGCCACCATTCCTAAAAGAGTACTCCGGGCATGTGCGTGCCCCCTTGAGTTGGCAGGTAGCTTAACAAGCCCGGAGTATAACACCTAGGCGAATGCGCCCTACTGCTGCGCTTGCTGCATTGCCCGTGTCCACCATACTCGGCTCCCGGCTGAATGGGGACCGCAAGCATCCACTCAAGCTTATTGCTCAGGTAAGCGTTTGAGGGGCCAAGATGCAAGCGCGGGCTCTGATTTTAACCTTGATTAGCATGCCGGAACTATCCTCCGTGCCCGATTTCCGATTCTACCTGAGTCATATCGAAGCATCCCTATCCCAACAGATCAGAATCAATGAATCACTCACCTCGCCCGCCCACTTGACAACCATCAGCCTGCGTGTCTGAGTCAACATTCCTCACCTACATGATGCAAAAATAGTCTCGGCTTTACGCTTATCAATCCAAAACTAACTACATTTGCTCTACCTAGGTATCTCTCTGCTTAGACAAAGACGCATGCATACCCGCAATCGCATCGTACATACACAAGCAAGGCCGTTGTGTCATTCCAATCATACTCCTGTATGTGTAAATAGTCCACCTCCATTCGCATCCAGTGCAGTTGTTGCAGTTACAAGAAGCCGACCACGCAAACGCCATGCTTGAATTCACCATGATGATAGCACACTCCTCCTCTCCAAATCACACATTGCTGTCTCGCCCTTCCAAGCGGCGATGCTATGCTAACCAGAAATTCTCATGTCAAAATTGGTGTCCATATCTTTTCTTACGGTTCCTTCTCCTTCTTATTGGGGCTTGGGGCCCTGTCCAGCGTCCTTGGCTGGTTTAATCTTGGCATACAGTGATGTTTCGTAAAAGTTAAAGTTAGGGTCGAGTTCGCAGAACGGGTGCTGCGAGAGAAGCACGTCTGCTGTGGGACGATCAAACGGATTCCTAGTTGTAGTTAGCATCTGCAAACCCTGTCAGAGAAAAGAGAGAGAGAAAAGCACTTACACTTGGAAGCAATCCATCATGAATGCAACTGCCAATGGTCCGAGAGTGCCCTGGATATCCTCCGGAATTGGCGGTGTCTCACCGTTGGCAATCTTGTAGATGGCGCCGACAGCCTCCTCCTTCGCCCACGGACGTTTTCCTGCAAACATCTCAAGCACCACACATCCAAGACTCCAAATGTCTACCTTGGCGCTGTATCCTTCACCCTGTGATCGAATAACTTCGGGTGCCATCCAGAATACCGAGCCCTGCATGTTGTTGGACTTGTCATTACCATAGATGTTGTCCGTCTTCTTCGAGATACCGAAATCGCTGATCTTGCAAGTACCATCCACATCCAGCAGAATATTGTCTGCCTTCAAATCTCGGTGCAGGATACCTTCCCGATGCAGATACGCCAACCCAGACAAAGTTTGTCGGGTCAGTGACGAGACAATCGACTCCTCGAATTTGCCATGCTTGCGGAGACATGATCCAATACTGCCACCGGAAATATACTCAAGGAAGATGCTGATACTCGTCTCCTTGCGTTCACATCCAAGATACTGCACAATGTTGACATGGTCCAGATGCTGCATTGTGTCAATCTCCTGATCGAGGCCTGCCACCAGCTCTTTCATCTTTTGCTTGTCTCCTCCCGCAGCTTTAGGGTTCACTTCTACCTCCTTGACAGCCAAAAACTCTCCAGTTGTGGCATTCATACCGAGGTACACACGGCCGTAAGTACCCTTTCCAATGAGTTGACCCTTAAACCAGCGGAAAGTCGTCTGGCGCTTAGGGAGTGTATCTTGAGGAATCTGTGGCATAATCATGCTGCCGCGACGATCTGGACGGATTTGCACGATGTTGGCATTGAACATCTTCGTGCTCTTTCGACGCATAATGTTTCCGGATGCCTGTCCACCGCGCTGCGACGTACTAGCCATCCGTCTGTTGGCTTCGTGGGCACCCCGCGCCACTTCTCGAATCGACTTCATGCGTCCCAGACCACCAGAACGACGCAAGCTTCGGCTCACCACCGAATTAGGTCGCTCCAAGGCCTTAAGAGTAGATTCATCTGAACCAAGAGTATCATTCTCGTTGTACACAGATGGTTGTCGCGTTGGGGGGATTGCGGGTAGAGGGATGTTGGGCGGCGGCTCAGCTGCGGGTATGGGCTGGGGCTCGACAGGTGCCTTAGAGCTCTCACCAGCTTCTTCGCCTTCGGCAATAGGCGAGGGAGGCATTTCTGCGTCAGCTCCCTCCTCGAGAACCGGCTGATCAAGATCCAAATTAGGGAAGAAGTCATCGAGGTTGTTGATAAGGGCATCGGTCGGGGGACGGTTAGCCCAAACATCCTTCTCTATGAACGACTTTCGTCGACTCAGCTTGCTGTCCTTCTCATCAGATTCCCAGGTCTCGGAGCGAGGCGTCGATGGAGGACGTCTAGAACTGCTAGCAGCGTCATCGTTGCTACCAGGTGTGTTTAAGCCTCCAATAGACTGCGGTGATGTGAATGACACGGACAAATTCTTCTTCGTTCGAGTGTTTACAGTCAGACTGGGACGCTTGTCATGTCCATTCACACCAGCCTTGCCCTTGTTTCGATTCGCCAGAGGAATAGCAAACAAACCATCGTCAGAATCGTCCCCACTGTCATCATTGGCGGGTGGCGGTGGCGCCGATGGTTTCGAGAACTGGACATTTTCTTCCTCGAGGAATGAATCTGAGCCGTAGGACTTTTGTCTTTGTGGGGGAGGAAATGATCCTCTAGACCTGGATGAGCTAGGGCTGATGGAGATTTCTGACGATGGTGGCCGTGATGCACTATGGCTAGTGTTGGTTTCTGGTGTATTCGTCAGTATTCTGCCCAGCAAACATATCGTTCCACCAGGCGAGCTGTCTGACAAGACAAATGGAGAACTACCCAGTGTCCACACTGAATGGGGTTCCCCAGATGTCGATTCGAGACTACTACGACTGGTGCCCAGCGGAGTAGAGGGCTTAGTTATCTTACCTTTTTGAGATGATTGGTCGCTGGAAGCGACTGATCCCATGAAACTTCTACTAGGGGACGCTCCTCGAGCGTTTGCAGTCGACTGTCCAATCGCGCTCAAGTTCCTACCCATCCCAACAAGGGCTGCCCCGATGCCTCCCATAGGTGGGCTCGAGGGTGCCACGACCTTAGGCCTCTTGTCTGCCGTGTTGGGTTCGCCGTTTGACGTGGTAGGGCGCCTTGGGGTAGGATAACCTTCGAGACTGCTGCTAGAGGATCGAAGAGTATGTCCAGTCTTCTTACTGAGAGAGTTGGCCTTTATTAGGGTTGCCGAAGGATCACTAGGCGGTGCCGGAGGTCGCCGTTGAGGGAATAGCGGCTCAGATTTCTTATCCTCGTAGGGTGAGTTTCGGGGTTGGTCAAAATCAATGATTTTACTGCCAATAATGCCCGGACCCACGGCGTCAGATGGGCTACCCTTGTTGGCGGCCTGCTTTCGTTTCGCGAGATATTCCCTCTGCTTTCTCTCCATCTCGGCTCGGTAGTTGAGGGCTTCCTGTGAGAGGGACTTATCCTCAGTTTTATCAGTCTTGTCAATTTTGTCGACCTTGTCAATCTTGTCAATCTTGTCATCCGTCAAGGTGTTAGACCGAGACGAAGGTGGTGAGGAGCTCGACCGTTGACGAGAATTTTGCTTAGGGTCTTCAGCAGTGTTGGGAGTTAGATAACCCGATCCAGGAGATGAAGACACTGGCATGTTGTTGTTGCTGCTGTTGCTGTTGTTGTTTGCGGTTGCCAAGAGATTGCTCGTCATCGGAGGAACTCCTGGGGGTGTCACGAAGAACTTCAAAGTTCCCACCGAATCTCCTTTGACCCGCTTATGGGTAAGAAGTTTCTGGTCATCCAGAGGATCAGCGTGTTCAAACTTGCCAAGCTCTGTCAAGTATACGAAAGAGTTATCGTAGTCACCCAATCCCAAATGTTGGCAGATGGTTTCGCGAATCTCGGCCGCTGTTTCTGCTTCCGTGATATCGCACATTCGGTAGTTCCAATAATCCATGGTTGCAAGCACATACGTACGCAACAGATTAGGCCGCTTGGTTCGTGTATGTGGTTGGTGGCCGTTTCTATCTTCAGGGACACCCCAGCCCGAACCTGGCCTATCCAGGCTTGGGTCGCTACCGTTTGCACCCCGAACTCCAAGTCCTACAGGCAGTGGTTTCATACTGCCGTGAGGAGAGGTTGGCGAGCCCTCAAGGTCGTCCGGAGAATGGTATGACCCATCATCTTTCTGTCGCTTTTTCCGAGAAAGAAAACTGAGGAAACTTTTCGAATCCTTGGCTGAAGCAGGCGTCTCGCCTCCGAACGACCTCTCTGGGGGCTCCAGAGGGGATGCTCTTGCGCGAATGTCATGGGGCCGGCCGTGCATAATGTCGCCGAAAGTCATGCCTCGGTTTAACAATGATGCTGCGTCGGATGGCACTCCAGATCCATATATGGCGGCGTTAGAAGAGACCGAATCCGTGCTGCCACGAGAACGATGGTTAGTCTTCATGGCACCAGGCGACGCGGAAAGGACAGGCGTGGTTGTCGAAGAATACAGGGCTGGTGGAATGCTTGGGCTGCCATTGGGGCTCGCAGATCGCGCAGCTACTGAACGGAACGCAGCTCCATCGCCAGATTCACTAGCATTGGGGCTATACCGCCGAGCGGCATCTATATCGACGTTCTTGAGGACATTTCGATGGTTGGAATCGCTTAGTGTAGGCATCGTTGTCGATCTGGTTTGAGAAAACCGACGGCCGCCGAACCCAGGGGCTGGAGCATTAAGAGGGGTCTACATGGACATTAGCATACAAATCGCAATCAATGGCTTGCAAAGCACTTACATTGGGAGAATCCATAGGATCTGTGCCGGCGCTTGGTAGATTGTTCGAATGCCCGCCATTGACAGATTCGCGTCGGCCATGTGAACTCGAAGTCTTGGAGGCGTCTGGTGATCTTCCAGTGACAATGCTTCGAATAAGACGGCGCATTCGCTTTCCTTCCTCCCGCTCCCTCGGTTGATCCCAGCCAGTCCCGCTGTTAGTGCACTCCTGGGCGAGTCTGGGGTACACCTGTTGATGCATCATGCCAAAGTTGCCACGGCCGCCGTGGCCGCTTCCGAGTTCTAAAAAGTGCGTTCCATGAAGATTAAGCGCCTTAAACGTCTCCTGCCAGTCTCGGGAGAACTGGTGCTTGGCCAGCCAAATCAGGACGGTATCCAAAGGCCACTGCGCAGCGGCCTCCGGAGTGATGGCAAGGACAGAGTTGGTACTGGTGGCAGTGGAAGGAGATGCACTGGAGCTGTTAGGGTTCGGATTGGAGCTGGTCGAGACGCCGCGGTTCTGGGGGTTGTTGAGGTTCGGATACAGCTGGTTTCTCAAGTTGGGATCGTCCATCGGGGTGGTCGAGATTGGTTCAATGCCACTCTGAGGTGCTTTTACCGCCCGGTTGCCCTGTGAGCTTGCGGTCAGGTTTGGATCTTCGAAACCAAAGGCGGGAATGCCCACGCCTTCTCCGTACGTGTCGCCCTGTGGTATATAGGTTGCACTCATCTGCTCACTAGGCGGGGGCGGGGGAGGAATAGCAACCGTCTGGCCTGCGGCAATCTGGGCGTGCAATTTGGGGTTGTACGGCTGGTGTTGTCCAGACGGCGGCGGCGGCACGTTGAAACCCCGTCCGTCATACATGCGACCAAAACCGCCGTGCCATGGAGCCTGTTGACCGAGAGCGCTCCCCGGAGGAGGACCGGGCGGTGGGGGGAGCATTACGCCCGGGGCACCAGTGCCCGGGTATCGAGGCGGCGGCGGCGGAAAAGTCGTCATGTTGTTGATGGACGGGTTCGCATTCGGGGCGCCCATGGGAGGAGGAGGAGGAGGAGGGACCTGGAAAGGTCTCGAGGGATCGTTGGCCGAGACATGTCTGGGTGTTGTCGGGAACATGTTGGGCTGGGCGGGAGGCAACCCGCCTCGGAGGACGGATTGAACAGCGTAGGCGGGAGAGGTGGGAGTCGTTGTCGACGATGTCGTGGATACGGACGTGGGCGTCGAGGGGCGACGGAGGGCGACGTTGTCGGAGGAAGCCCAGGGACGCAGGGAGGAGCTCGAGGCTGAGGGACGAACAAGAGGAAGTAGGTGAACGGAGGCGTTGCGGTTGTTGGTCTTGTTCCTGGCCGCCGTGGGCAGGGGCGGCAGGGCAGACGGTAGCGAGGCCAAGGACCGGGGGGTTGGGGATGGTGCGGATGCGGGCGCGGAGGGGACAGGCGCTGCGGACGCTGACACTGGCGGCTTCGCTGGGGCCGCCGGGGACGAAGCGGATGCGGCTGTGGAGTACGGGTAGACGAGGTCTTGAGGGCGAGGCCTGCTGAAGAGGGATTGGAGGCGAGTCCTGGCCTGGACCTGCGCCTGTGCCTGTGCCTGAGCCTGAACTTGGGCCGCAGGCTGGGCGGCCTGTGGCACATGGTAATTGGCGGCGGATGCGAATGGGGACGCAGACACAGGCGCAAACGCAGCAGCAGCAGCAGCAGCCGTCGATGGGCTAAGGGCCTGTCGACGTCGCGAGGAGCTGCCGCTGCCGCTGCCACTGCCACCACGAGCATCAGAACCAATACCAGTCTTCATGGCCTGAGCTCAGTGGAGTAGCATGGCGTGGAGTGGTGGGCCGAGTCGGCATGGGCATGGGCCAGGGTCCAATGTCCAAAGGTTGCCAGGTTGGGTGTGCGTTGCACCATGTAACTGACGGGGTTCTTTTTCTCGCTGATGGTGGTGAGGTGCTTATCGAATCCACGAACGGGAAGGGCAAGGGGGACCGAATGGAAGGGCGGACGAGGAGAGAGGTCCCACCGTGGCACCGGCAACCTCAGCGCGCACGACACTAACTTGCGGTACTGTACAGGACTGCACAGAAGAGTACACTCGCTGTAGCAACACGGCTGCTGTCCACTGTTCCAGTTTCAGTGTAGCGAGTGGTCAAGCGGCTGGCGCTTAGCAGCCTGGGGTGGTGTGCGATGGCATGCAGGTGTGACAGCGACGGGCTGGGCCACGGCGAATCGCGTCTCCCCAACTATATCGCCTAGGCCATGGCGATGTGACTATCTGCACCTTGTACATCTGCGTGTCTCGGAATGCGTGTGGCCGATTTGATTCGGCTTCACATCTCACCTGCTCCGCCGCCTCTGTGTTTGCCCTTCAAGCCTCTACGTTACGCGGTCCGCCTGGTGCGCCGGTACACATGTCTTGGTGGTCTTGGCCCCGCAGGACTGAGGTGCAAAAAAAAAAAAAAAAAAAAAAAAGAGCAAACAAAAAGCCAATTCCTTTCACAGCCCACTGTTCCCAGTGCACGCGTGCGAGCACAGGTGTGTCCTCCATCAACTGAAGCTGAAAGAAGCTGCAACCAACGAGGTCCCCCCCCCCCAGGTGCATGGGCCGTACAGTGAACCCCCGTCGTCCAGTCGACAGGTTGCTTCGCGGGCTACAAGGCAATACGAGAGTATAATCCCATCGCAAGACATCAACCCCTCAGCAGCTGGGCGACAGCGCCTCTCGCTGCGGGAAGTGGCTGGGCACAGCAGCAATCATCAGCAGAAATTGTCAGCGGCGAGGCGGCGCGGGGACGATGTGAAGTTGAAAGCCTGATGCCAAACTCTGCCTCCTCCACACGCGCCACCACCAGACCAAGGAGGATTCCATGCCAGACAACCAACCGGAGGGGTCTAGATCGACTGCGCTACGTAGTGGCGGCGCCGCTAAGTGCAGAGGCCTGGCACTAGCCAAACGGCGCTACCGTTTAAAAAAACAACCAACGTACCAACATGGACATCCGAGCCTGGTGCTGTCTTGCACTCTCGGCCGGGCCATTGCCATGAAACCGTGATGCGCCATGGGATACGAATTTCACCGTCAATGTTCCAGCGCCCGCCGCCCTAGCTCTTACCCTACGTCCTGGCGACCCGTTTTTCGGAAGATTAAAGGCTGGACGATGCACATACAAGCCTATCTCCCAGCTAATAGGTAAATCATGATCGTCGTCATGTCGCTCTCCCCACGTCGTCAATTTCGGGATCACCCAGTACCCATGGCTTCTGTGTCATGACCATCAAATAAGACTCCCCACAGCCCTTTCGTCCCAATTTGAACCGAGTTGAGAATACGGATCATGAGACCCACCGTATTTCCTTCGCATCGTGATCTCATGAGATGAATCGCGAGAAAATCCTCCTAGGGTCCGATTCAATTTCCTTGACCCCGCTACACGTCTCCAGGATTACGACAACTTATCCTCGCTACTCCCTACGGCATGTTCCGACCAGTTCATTTCTGTCGAATTACAATACAAATGACTGGTACGGAGATAGAGTCCCCATTTATTAATTGATTAATTAATTAATTAATTTAGGATACATTTCGACCGATACACAACATGACACTCGTGTCTTGGAATGACTGACTGTATGACTCTGACTGCCTGCTCCATCATAAAAAAAATCATGTCGAAACCAGGGATGAGTTGCACATGATTTCATACTATTAATTCTCGTGTTATCCACGGATGGTCAGGGGTGCATGTAGAATGTGCTCTTGGGATGTGACGCTGTGAGAGCTGAATACCTTGCACGATAGAATCGCCTTTAATAAGCCATACGAAGTTGGAAGTACGATACCCGCGGGAGCCTGCTCTCTCTGTCGCAGCCTGGTGGTTCTGGGCGCAATTAATCAACTATTGAGCCCTGAACATTTGCTCACAGACCGAGTTAATCCGTGCACACTTTGAATTGCAGGGATATGCCACCGACTGTGCACCCCATTAGCCGTCTGTGGTTGGGTAGAAATATGTCACACTAGTCCCTCGGTCGGTGCGTTCATGATATGGGAAGTCAAATCGGAAAGCTTCATCCCTCCTCCATCTGAGAACATCCTGGCTATTTTCTTGCTCCAAACCCACGCGACTTGAACCAATATGTTCCCTGGTCAACTATGATGCCAAACTTTCGGCAATCCACACGGCCGAGACCCCCCTCCCGAGGTCTTAGGAGGCCGGCCCAGTATTGAGCCCAGTCGTTTTTTTTTTTTCATCCGTGATGGGATAAAAAATCTCCTAAGCAGAGCAGCCCTTCATTGACGTCACCCCGTTGCCCAAATGACAAATGGGCGGGCGCCGGCCGGTCTGACCGCAAAACAGCCGAGATACGAAGGGGAAGTTTCACTCAGACTGCCTTCGTCATGCTCTACGTATGTGTCGAGCTGTACGACACTTTCTGTGCTTAGCCCAATGGCGCAGTGGGTAAATGGGGTGTCCACCCAAATAACATGCAAGCACAGGAAATAGATAATAGAGCATGCCGCGATAGCGGCTCGAAAAGCATGTAGCAATGCACTAAGGAGTTGAATGCAACCCAAGGCGGCATGGGCGGGAGCCAATCTTGTATGCTGATAGGCTCCGTGAATCCGAGTTGCTACAGGGTACAGATGAATCTAAAAGTAACCAAACAAAAGTGCAACACCACGCGGCATCAAAGTCACAGTTACGCCCACTAAGTAATATGAGCAGAAAAACATCGCTAGCTAGTTACCTCGCATAAAATATGGAGGCATGTGTTTTGTTTTTCTTTCTCAACAGAATGAACAGTATTTTTGAATCATTAATCTAGTTTGATGAAATTCCAGCAAAATGTGATATTTAACTCGCCATTGTAAAGAGGCCACTTCAATCTTACCTTTAGGTACAGTCAGCCGCGGACGCAAGTGAGATAATCGTTTAAAGTATAAAATGTAGCTCATGTTCATATTGCCAAGCTATGTATGATCGTAGACACGACGAAAGAGAGCCCCAACTCCGATACTCATCTAAATGCAGATTGATCTTCTCATGAATCAAAATGACTGAATCCGAACATAGAAAGCAAAAAGGAAAAAAAAAACATTACATAACGCTGCAGTTACCGAAATTGAATCCATATCCTCGCTGGCACTGTTCTAGGTACCCAGCATCTTCGGCTGAGCCCTCCAGAGCATTGTGAGTTCGTACAAGGCCAGAAATCTTCAGGGTCTGCTCTCCTTCGAGGTGCCACCACTTAAGCCTCTGAAGCGTTGTTCCCTCATCATCATCTGCGCTAAGCTCCCACTTGCCAGAAGACACTGTCACCTCGCACTGATCCTTGGGAAAGTGGTAATCGGGGAGGAATACAACAGTGGGGGTCTCTGCCGGTGCTTCCTTGGGAGCAGAAAGCTTTAGCTCATATGTGCATTGCCTGAGGTTGAAACCGGAGGAAATGATGTTGCCATAGACAGCGGTCGGAGTTGGCCGAATATATGCCTCAGCAGCGCGGTAGCCCGGCGCATTTGTTA
The DNA here is from genome assembly GCA_020975415.1 of Calonectria hawksworthii. Classification (NCBI taxonomy): domain Eukaryota; kingdom Fungi; phylum Ascomycota; class Sordariomycetes; order Hypocreales; family Nectriaceae; genus Calonectria; species Calonectria hawksworthii. Next base: position 468,879 of record JAHXZK010000005.1, on the reverse strand, counting down.
GCTCTGGGTCCTTGGTAGATGGCTCTGGGCTGATGGAGGGTGTGTGAAGTGTTTTCCTCAGGTTATCTGGGGTAACGCCTCCTTCGTCAGTTACGTCCCGAACGGTGGACGAAGATGCCTTGGTGAGATTCGTTGTTGACTGGGAAATATCTGGAAGGGGTGATTCAGGGATTATCTTATCGTCCAGGGAGATGATAGAGAGATCCTCGCCATTCCATTGATCTCCATGCTGATGGTCGTTGCTAGCAACATAAACCCATAAACAAGCACCTTCCATGCCTGACCCCTCAACCGCAAAGTAGTTTGCATCAAGAGCCGCAGACTGGCTTGAATAGTCTCCAGTTTTATAAGCTTTTTTATCATCCATGTCGTAGGGGATTCCAAACTCGGTCAATATACATGGGTGATTTCCAGTTCGATCCAGACCTTCTTGTCGCAAAGTCTTGAGCTGATCTCTCAGGCAGTTTCGGATTGCTGTCTCGCCGATTCGGATTGCGAATGCAGGGTGAAGATACTTGCCTCGCAGAACGCCAACAACGTCGACGTTCCAAGTGCTGTTCCAGTGTTTCGTCATGAGAGTGATGCCGTCATAGTAGTGGGGAGTGAAAACCATCCTGGGATCATCATCCTCGGTGCCCTTGATCTGTGGAGGCAGTTCAAGCGTGGGAAACTGCATAAGCATGATGCAATCCTTGTGGTGTGACCGGCAAATTTTCAAATATTTCCGCCATGTGTCCATAAACCAGTTGTTGGTGAAATACGGGTAATTGATGGTCTCGCCATTTTTGGGGTCTTTGGAGAAATAGTCCTTGCGAAGCAGTGTATCTGTTGAGGGATCCCAGACACCATGCTGGGCCCAGATACACTCCCCAAGTTTCCACCCGGGATCACGCTTCCATCCGTATCTCGAATCGTCGTAATCAGCGGGGAGCCAGGCAATCTCACCATGCGGGTCAACAAGTTTGGTGCCAGTCTTGTAAGGTCCCAGGCCGCCCATGTCCCACGTGTCAACTTCGCAAGCTCGCCCCATGCCAGTCAGAAATGTCTGCCACATCGTCGGGCAAGTTCCCTTTTTCAGGGGATGTTCCTTCGGGATCACGGTCAGATCAGCGTAGCCAATCATTCCCTTGTTCGGCTCATTCATGCTCTCCCATCCAACAACAACGTCCTCCTGGAGATCACCGGCTTCCTGGATTCTCTTTGCAAGGTGACCGCAAGCTGCCATAAAATGGTCCTGCAAGTAATCCTGGATATTCACACCGTCAATGATGCACTTTGGCGCAAAATCCTTGCCACCAAAGTATAATGTGAATATTGTTCCCGCAGCAAGTCGGTAATAGTTTGTTGACCAAATCATCTTGGGAAATTCTTCAGGATCGGGATAGGTGTTTTGGACAATGGCGGCCTCAGTAGCTGCAAAGCTCTGTGGGTTGAGGCCACAAGCATAGATGGTCCAGAGGGGAGCACCGGAACCGCCAGTAAAGCGAGACCAGACATCTTGGTGCGGGTCCATGAACACATAGAAGCCATAGTCCTTTGCTATTCGCAGAATGTCGATTGTATGTTGGATGAACTCTTCGTCGTACTTGCCAGGGCCAGCCGCCTCGATGGCCTCCCACGTAAAGACGTAACGGATCGTGTTGAAACCGAATCGCTTGAGGCGGGCAAAATGCATTCTTGCATCCTCTTTTGGGAATGGGCGCTGATGGAACGAAACATTGTCGCCGTCGAAGAAGTTGGTGCCAACGTGGGATGGCTGGTTGGGCTCACTGGGGAGCTTGGCATCGGCGGCGACGTTGATGCCGCGAAGCACGACCTGGCGGCCGTGGGCATCCCGGAACTGGCCGTTTTCGATAATCAGCCGGAATGAAGACATGATTCCGGTGTTTTTGTCGTCTCTCGGTTTTTCGGCAGCGAGCACAGGAGCTCGCAAAGGGTTGACGCCGTAAATGGGGAGGGGAGATTGGAGACGGGAGGCTCAGGTCACCCGGCAGGCGGCGATGACGTTCTGGGGCCCTCCAACTAAGCGGTAAACTAGTCCGTAGCGGAGTCCGCTAGGATTGTTAGTCATCCAGAAGACATGCACAGCACTTGGTCAGTGCAGGGCTGGCGTGACGGCCTTAAATCGGAAAATGAGCGGGCTCCAGTGAAGATCCGAAAAACATTATCGGTGTCATTATTTTATCCGAGCCATCTCGCTTTCGTTTGATGCATGGCCAGTTTGTGATTCGTTATTCAAGAGCGATGGCTCGTGTCGTCAACCGACGATCCATGCGCCCAAGCATCCGCGCATGAGCTGCCGCGCGTTGCGCATCCGGATTTCAGCCGGCTCCGGTCCGTACATCCGGCGCATTCTGCAGAAGATGGTTGGGGGATCATGACTACATAAGTAATCAGGAAGGCCGCGGAGGGGTCGACCCGACGAAAAGGAGGCTTGCAGCAGACGTCATCTTCATCGGGGAACGTGTCTTGTGACAATGTGTCATGCTCCGCTTGGTTAATGAAGAAAAGGAAAGCCAGTGCGCGACGGCCCCCAATCTGCCTCGTGCCCAAGCAGCTTAATCGAAATGAGCCTCGGGGCAAATGCTGGTCTGGTGCGACGAAATATTCGGGTCGGAGAAAAGCCCTAGAGGAATCGATTGGTGTACATGGAACACGAAACCGAGAAGGTACCACATTCGGGAACCGAGGATTCCGAATCCTCACATACCCTGGGCAAATGGACCATTAGCGCATGGCGAGATATGCCAAAAACGACAGGAAGAGAGGCCTGAACCTTATATACGAAAAGAAACGATCGGCATTGCTCGGGGTTCTGTAAAGGCCGGCGGAGGGCAAGGAAGAAGAAGAAAAGTAGACGGCGCAAAAAGGCGTCGTAAGCTCAGGCACCATCATCGTGCATTGCGGTGGGTTTTGGTGGGAATTAACCGTATGAGATACGGCGTATTCCTCGTCGTTTTCTTCCAGTTCCGGATTAGTGCACTTGCCGTCTTTTTTGCCGCCGAAGCTCACCTCACGTAAGGACAGTCAGGAAAATAGCAATGGAAACATGTCAGATAGCTTGCGTTGGGGTCTGGGTCAGATCTGACGGTTGAAAGGCAAAGTAAACTCGCCAGGAAGACAACTTCTTTCCGTTGGGAAAACCCTCTTCTTATTCAGGTCCGGCCTCGACTTGAGAAAAACCAGTCGGTAAAAGCGGCATTTGCTTTGCCCCGTAGCCTGTTTTCGCGTCGGCTTTGCGAAAATCGGCCATATTTTTCGCATCAGCGGTGCGAAAATCTATAGAGGGCCGTTACCTCCGCTTACCTGTACCCTCCGACCTTGACGCGACTTCCCTCAATCAATCCCCCACAACACCCTCGAAATAAATCAACTTTTCTGGGGTCCCTGTGAACAGCTAATGCGACAGAGGCCGGTCTCTTAATTGCGCTTCAAACAACAGTTCGCAGGACTGTTCTCAGCTTCTTGTCGCTTTTCTGTTGACTCCCACTTCCCGAACCCTAGCTCCACACCCTCGCCTCGGGTATAGAGGTGACGCTGCCGTGTGTCGCGGCTCAACTAACAGACAAGTAGCTGAACGTCCCCCTGCAGCGTCTCCCGAGGCGCGCGCACCTTTCAGGTTATTGTATCTTTCCCAAGGTTCTCGCAGTATCGCGGAGCTGGACTCTTGGAGAACCTGACCCGTGTGGGGCCGCAAAGTGAAGCTCTCCGGCGCTTCCGCCGGACAACCCGTCAACATAGAAAACTCCTAGAAGCGTGACCACATCTCAAGACTGGACAAAAAGCGGAAAGGAATTGCTGGGATCGCGGATACTCGCAGTCTTCTAGGCGCCCTTAATAGCACAAACCAGCCGTCGGCAGTCCAGCGCCCGTATCGCTCACTCGTGCCGCAAGACGATGACGCCGCAACCTCCGCCTGCTGACAGCCCGGTTCCGGGAAGAGTTTCCAAGCTGGCCAGAAGACCACACCGCAAGTCGCGAAACGGTTGCTTCAATTGTAAGCGAAGGAAGGTCAAGGTATGTTTTCCGAGTCTTCCTATCCAGCCGCGGTGCAGCTAACGTCCCCAGTGCGACGAGGTGAAGCCCGCTTGCGCCAACTGCATCCGCTTCGGAATCCCTTGCGATTTCGCTCCGCAGCTGCCGTCCAGCGACGAGCTTGCGCCAAAAGGCTCGCCTGGAGATGGCCACAACCACGCAGGAGAGCCCTCTGCTACACCTCGCCGGGGGCCGGGTCGACCGCGCAAAGACTGGGCTGCGCTGGCAAAACCGATCCCACAGCCGACGGAGAGAACTGGGACTTCGCCAACCTCGAGCATCGCAACGCCAGCTTCGACCTCCACCAGCTCGGAATCAGTACCGTGCTCATTCAACCTCTCTGATGCTGAATTGATCATTCATTTCGTCAACCAGACAGCTAGAACCCTTGCTGACACCGAAGATCACAACGAATCCATTATCAGGTTTTGGGAACGGAATGTTCCCCAGATCGGTCTCTCCTACCACTTCGTGCTCCACCTTGCATATGCGTTAGCTGGATACCACTTGGCCTATTCTGAGATGAGAAACTCCGACAGACACAACCAATACCTTGCGCTTGCTCGGCATCATTCAGAAATAGGCGTTGCTGAGCTGAACAAGACATTACCAAGCCTGGACGAAATCAACTGTGGCGCCCTATACGTTTCTGCAGTGCTCATGTGCTATTGCACGTTTGCTGCTGGCCCAACAGGCCCCAACGATCTTCTCATCTGCCACGCCAGTGACGGCACGACTCAGCAGTGGCTGCCGCTGATCCACGGCGTGCGACTAATCCGGAGATCAATAGAGCCTGCCACCCTATTTACCGGTTTGATGGCACCGCTGGGGGCGCCAATAGAAAACGTCGATGATGGCCGGCCAATGTATCTGATTGCTGGTTTCCCTCGCGTCGACTGGATCGAGCCCCTCGACAAGCTTCGAAAGTGGATTATATCATTCGACACACCCGACACCATCATTTATATCAGGGCTCTAGCGGGAGTGACAGACATATACCAGGCCAACTACGGTGACCACAACGGCGTCTTCACAGGCCCATCAAACAACAAGATGGTTCTGGGGTGGTTGTATCGCATGCAGGACCTGTTTGTCAACTGCATCCAGCGGAAAGAGGCACAGGCATTAATCATTCTTGCCTATTATGTTCCGCTGTTGAAAACGTTGAAGAGTTGTTGGTTTGCCCAAGGCTGGCCAAGACATCTTCTCGACTCTATACGGGGGATGCTTAGTCAATCCCACCTAGGTTGGCTCGAATGGCCAATCCAAATTACATTACAGGGGCAGTGAGCGGCACAGCCAAGATTCGTCGAATCAAAATGAAGAAGAAAAATCTTGAAGTTTGACATTATATTTTGTGGTTATTATCGATAATGCGCGATACAACTTGTACCTCTATTTATGAATTTACGGGAGAAGAGACTTCATCCCGCGCGGCTTTGGTTCTGCGCATTGGGCCACTATCTAATTCTTGCCGAGTCGCTCTGCCTGATCATGACAATGATCATCATATGACGGAGGGTTCCCTTCTGGGATATCCAGCTTTTCTGTCACAAAATCCCCCGACTGCTCAGTTGCCTCTTCCACCCTGTGATGCTTGACTCGCCGCGAGGTTCCGCAGCACAAGCAGGCCTCGACCAGCGATGCCAACCAGAGCAACATATTCAGACCATCAATTACTGCCGCAGCACTGATTCTCCCTTGTGAAAATTCTCCTTCGGGTGCTTCTTTGCCGGAAGCAATTTGACCAAAAATGGCAACTGTTACGAGCCAAAGCAGGGCTATGATGCCATCCCAAGGCGCGGATGCCAGGGCAGGTAGCGCAAACCACCACTGGGCAATACAACTAAAAGCGGCCAATACCGAGACAACTTGGGCATAAATCCAGTTGGGATCGGCGTGGATGTTGGCGTTGGACCATTTACCCAGGTCTACAGCGTAGAGGGCGGCGCTAATAAGAGCAAAGAGGAACTGAAGGCTGCGAAGACTGATTTGGGCGAGAGCTCGAGGGTGCCATTCTCGGGTCATGATTTCGATGTTTGATTGCCCAAAAAGGAAGTTTTTTTGTGAAAAGAGGAGAAACAAGGACCAGCGAAGTTGCGTGTTTATTGCGTTGAATGCGTTGTTGATGAACTAAAAGGAGATGATGAATGGAAGAAGGGAGGCTCTATATACCATGCTATAGTTCGGGGAGAGCCCACCTGCCATAAATAGCCCAATGGGATGAAAAGAAATGACGCGCAAGCAGCCAAATCCAGATGCCATGATTTAACCCACTCAATTGCCCGGTCCAACAAGATTTCGAGTTGTGCGAAAAATCCAGGTGTTTTCCGAAAAATCAACACCAGCCCCACTTGGCTCAACGATAGTGTGGGCCTCCCCCGGTCTCCCCGACTTGTTGGAGTTTCAACCTTGGGCTCGATGCGACGTCAGAATGGGCCGGGATGCGTCAGGTTCAATTGATACGGGAAGCCATTTAGCCACATTGGTGCTATTTTTACGGCGATGATCTCGGGCCGAGGGGGAGGGGGGGGGGAGGCAATGGTCGAGTTTAAATGCTGGAAGCTTGACCGTTTTGAGCACCAACGGCTCTCAAGCCACTCGCAGCTCCTGGATGCGGGATGTGGGAGCAAATAGGGTTGGTTTCGGACGCATGCATGAAGGGACATGACTAGCCTTGTTATTAAGCATGCGAGGAATAAGGCGTGGTGTTTTAAAGTGGTTGTTCCATCCACCAATGCTACCCACCCTTGCTCTGCGTTTGGTGAGACAGGCTTTGCCAAGAATAAAACCAATTGAATTTCTACTGTCGCTTAGGGGGCTTCCCCTCGCCCTTGGGCTTTTTAATCTGACTGCCGTCAATTTCCTTTATTTCGTTTCCGTCCGCCTCCGTCAATGGGTTTCCGTCAAGCTCCTTCACTTCGGTCTCGCCCGCCTCGGCGAGCTGCGTCCCGTCAATCTCCTCAATTGGGTTCCCGTCCAACTCTGCTCTCTTTCTCTCCTTAACCGTCTCTACTCTCTCCACCGGCCTGTTTCGAACGCCCTGCACGGTATTCTCGGGCTCTGTCTCCTCCACGGCGGGGAGATCTTCGAGGCTCCCGACTGGCTCGCCACCGACTCTGGGTCGGTGATCGTCAGGCCTATCAGGGTTCCAAATCATATCATGGTAAAACTGCGGCTCCGATTCTTTGGTTTTGAAGAAAAGTCGACGGAATAACCAGGGGAGGTATACTTGAACCTGGAAGCTCATGAAACGTCGTTTTGACACCGCGAAGATGTGATCTAGATGCTCAAGGTCACGGCCCTTCGTCTCTTCGACGAGGAGGTATACGAGGATCAAAGCCAAAATGTTTAAACCGCTAAACAGACCCAAGGAGCCATCGTCATCAAGCTTTTTATCAATCCTGAAATCCCGTCAGCAGTAGAAACCCAAGGCGGAAATGACGGCGTACGCAGGGAAGAACATGGATAACAATCCTGCAAACATAAGATTGACCGATATCGCCCAGGCAGCCCCCTGTATTCATCAATATTAACCTTGAAAATAATAGCATGCGAGCATACTTACCGATTCTCTGTGGGACAGAGGAAAACTCTCAGATGCAAGCGTAAATGGAATCGGACCCAGGCCTGGAGAATAGGCCGCAGCAAAGACTATTATCGGTCAATACTCATGCGTGTGGTCCACAGAAATCGGGTGCACCCACTGAAAAGGAAAAATGCCAACACTCCAATTTGGGTGCCCTGGTCCTGAATACGAAACGACAATGCTGCGCCCGCCATGAATAATGCCATCAAAGGTAGGGTGAGCAAAAGCCATTTTCTGCGGCCGAGCGTATCAATACTCCGGATTGCGGGGAGTCCAAAGAGGAAATTAACAGTGCCTGGGAACGAGACATCCTCAATTAATGTCGGTTACTACAGGGAGGTGTCGGATTACCTACCGAGACCGAGGCTGTAAGCCATGGCAATGGTTTTGCTTTCTCCAGCTTTGTTGAAGAGTGTCCCTAGGTGGAAATTAGAACCATACGGGCTTTTTATTTTCAACCATCTTACCAGAATAGAATGCAATTACGTTGACTATGAACAAGTCAGCATGCAACGATCTAATCGCGAGCAAGTATGCTTACTTCCGCATAATTGTTGAGCTAGATTTACCACCGAGCTTGAAATAAGTGCGTTGTATAAGCGTCTCTGTTGAAATAGCTGCCTGAATTGTAGAAAGAAATCGCTGATGGCCCACCAAAATCCCGGTGACAACAGAGCGCTGGGATCGTCGTGAAATCCACCCATTGTTTCTTGCTCGATTGCTTTATGAACCACGTAAATGTCCCGTAAGGCTTGGAGCTAACAACTAAAATGAGTACTAATCCATCATGTTTAACATGATCCAGCTCACCTCTGTATTTCGAACACGACGCATCATCTGGTAAGCCTTTTCCGGGCTGTAATTTGGGCCTTTTAGGAGATGATAGCGAGGCGACTCTGGGCAAAAGGCAATCACGGTTACAAATAAGGCAAAAGCAGGAACCAGAGGAGCGCCTTGAATGAGCTCCAGTGTAATGAGGTCAGTTGATGCCGTTGTAAAGATGAGATTGAAGGCAAACCCCATCATGATCCCGAATGCGACCCTTTGTACCTGAGTCAGTATGAAATACCAACACATTAACAAGTCGGAAGAAACCTCACCATAGTTGCCAGGCAAGAATGGCAGAACCACGCCAGAATCCAACAGCGGTTTCAGACGCAAGGATAGGAGTGCTGACAGCCTTCACCCCCATACCTAATAGTTTTCGTTAGTTACTCACGCAATATAAGTCTATCCTATCCACTGAATTCTCTTACCGATTCCGTTTACAATACGGACACAGAAAAGTGATACCCAAGTTCTGCAAAATATTGCCCCTATAGAGCTGGCGAAGATTAGCAAGGCGGCAAAAGCCATACCTCCTCTTCTTCCAAACCAGTAGTTGATAGGTATGGACAGAGGACATCCTACAACTGCAGCAAAGAACCACGGGGATCCGTTTGCAGCCCCCAGGGGCCAATAGTCTCCGTCAAGAGAATAAAGGTAACCTGTAAGCCCGGGGGCATCCTCATTGTTTAATCCCCATTGTCCTTTAAACAGGGAAGCACCGTTAAATGACGATTGGACAAAGCCTGTATGATTGTTTGCATAAGCTCTTAGTAATAGCGGTTTCTACGAAGAAACCGAGTTGGGCTTTGCACATTGTAAATCATGCAAATCCCAAGAGTTGCTTACCTTGGAGAAAGGCAGCCAGGGATACCGTCAAGATGACAATTCGCATCCCTTTCTCGCTGAATGCTACATCCCTCTCCTTCCGAAGAGCCTCTTTCTCTTCTTCAGACAATTGTACTGGGAGGTCTGAGCCCGCGTTCGGATCGCTATCACGGGCAACTCGATCGTATGTGCGTATGTCTTTAGCTACGCGGGCACCTCGCAGAATGTCATCATATTTGACTGAAAGGAGGAAGGTTTCAGAAAAGTATCGCACGTCTGCCTCTAGTTCTTCATCGGAAAGGTGCGCTGTTCAATTTATAGACGTATTAGAACACATGTTTCTGCTTATTTTAGAACTGCCTGCCACGTACTCAGAGGGTTCTCGATGACAGCCTGGTCATTGGCTCGGCGGTTATTTACCCCGCTTGCTGTAAGCATAAGTGTAATTGGGCTCTAGAAGTTGGTGTGGTAGAACTCAGCCTCGTCCTACAAGCTGGCCTCAGATTAGTGGCTAGTGATGGTTGAAAATGCATACGAAATACGACGTTCATGACCTCGTGATTTGAATATTGATCCATTCAATTTGCAATTATGATCACATGGGTAAAGCTCGAATCAAAGTAGAGGATTTGCGTGTAGGGATAGAGACATGGCAGACGAGGTCAAGCTACCCTGTATCGATTTGCGATTCAGCATTGAGAGGGCTATATTATGATGGGCTATTTCCCCCCATATTCCGAAGTGAAATGAATTTGAATCATTTAGCCCAAAATAATGTATTGTAAGGTGACTCTTTTTTTTTTCTTTTTTTTTTTTTTTTCGCTTGACTGCATCTTGAGAACGGGTATTTTGAACTGTGCCAGACAGAGATTTGCCAACATAGACGCAAGTTTCATTGACAAAGATGAAACATATGATTTATCTATTATGTTCTGTTGAAATAGATACAGGAAGAATAAAGCACACAGAAAAAACCAATATTTCTCCTCAAAATTAGGTGTTGGATCAGGTTGTTGGGTGACTTTTTACATGCGAGAGGGCAGCGTAACCTAAGTAAGTGAATCAACTTGCAACCTTGTCCTGAGTGCTGCATGTTTGGCGATGAATTTTCTGATGCCCCTTATAGACTATCGAGTGTGATCAAACTCAAGATCAAGCATAAAAAGGGCTGATGGGAGCTGCCCATGAATGAATATTCTCCAAGATCCTCACCTTGATGACAACGGAGTATCTCCGGCTAATCACAGGAATGACACAAACCACAGCTCAAGCTCACCAAGCTGTGTTTGTTCATCAACCAAAATCCTGAACGTGACTGGGCGACTGGACATTTCGGCAGGGCTCGGCGTACATATATTTGCTTCCCTAGCACAAGTTTGCCATGCAATCATAAACTGCGTGTAATCATTTCTCTTTTTTTTCTCCCCAAAAGTTGCGCCCCCGCCACGGCGCAGTCACACGTGGTGGGGTTCTCCATCTCACCATCCCACCGGCTTGAGCAATGTCGAATTCAAAGGCCATTCTAAAGGCCATCAACGATGCCATCCGGCAACAGAAGTTTGATGATGCAGTGAGCCAAGCCGAAGAGTTCCTGAAAAAGGAGCCTAAGAATTATCAAGGGTATGAAAAGCGTCCTTCACAAGTCGAGGTGCACTAATCCAGAACACCCAGCTAACGGGACGGCCAGACACATTTTCCTTGCGTTTGCATTGGACAAGAAGGGCAAACTTGAAGAATCAGAGAATGTCTACCGCTCTGCCACAAATCTCCGCCCTAAAGAGGCACAGGCCTGGCAAGGCTTGATCAAGCTTTTTGAAAAGCAGAGCAATAAGAAACTTGGCGAGTATCAAGATGCTGCTGTCAATCTCGCCCACATCTTCCGAGATGCAGATGACATGTACAAGTGTCAAGACGTTGTTGACAAATTTGTGGACTATGCCAAAGTTCATGGTGACCAGCTTCAGTATGCTGATGCCCTTTGGGTCCGACTCCCGGAGAGCCCCCTCTACGCTATTCTGGAAGGCCGATTTCCCCAGCCCGCAAAGACATACGAGAGCATTGCACACATCCTTGAGAATTTTGAAAAGAAGCGTATCAATACCTTGATAGGCGAGCGCCGAACAAGACTGGGCGCAAAATTGAGCGAGGTCACGCTGGAGGTGAAGCGAGAGGTGTACAAACAGAGCAAACTGGAGCATATTTACAGGCAGCTCATCAACTGGACAAATGACGACGAACTCAGGCGTGGGTATGAAGAGAAACTCATTCAGCTTTGCTACGAGCGATTGTTGGTTGCACCCGCGGGCGCCGAAAAAGACCAGGAACGTGCCAAGGTTCTTGAGTTGGCAAACGGCATGGTTGCTATCAATCACCCCTACAAGCTTGCCTGGGACATCACAATAGACTGGCAAGACAACAAAGAAATCAGAGAGTGGGATGTGGACGTTCTCCGAGCCTACTGTTCGCATTTCCCAGAGACGGATTTATACAAGGTCATAACCAGCTATTTAACAAGCCCCATCTCGCCATTTCCTGCCCAGAAGCAGACAGAGGAGTCTTCGGGCGCGGCGAACGGGTCCGAAGATAGTTCAGATGATGAGGATGGAGGTGTGCCCACCTCAGTTGTTCCTTTGACGGACGAGGACCGGCTTGTGATGATGACGGAAGGCATTACGACTGCTGAATCGCCTTTTGCATACAGGCTCGTCAGCCTGTATTTTATTCATCTCGGAGAATACGAGAGTACTGTCGAGATGATGCGAAAAGCTCTCGCCCTCGTGGCCAAGGAGCGCAAAAAGACAGGATTGCCCTACGTCAACACCGAAGATGCGTATTACTTATCGCTGGGTACCGCGCTAGTATACTATCAGTCACCAAGACACCATCAAGAGGCAAAGAATTTGTTTGACAAAGTTCTCGAACGCGACAACACATCCACGTCTGCACTGATAGGAGTTGGTCTTATTTACGAAGAGGAGGAGGAGTATGACCAAGCCATTGACTTTCTCAGTCGGGCCCTCAAGCGGGATGACACCAACATTCGTGTCAAGTCAGAGGCTGCGTGGGTGAAGGCTCTCAAGGGTGACTGGGAAACAGCCAAAAACGAGTTGTTGGAGTGCCTGGAGCCTCTGGAGAAACAGGGAGCAGCATCAAAGGAGCTCCTCGGTGAAACACAGCACCGAGTTGGTGTGTGCATCTGGAATATAGACACTAGCAAGGCGGCGAGGAAACAGCGAAAGGGAGAATGTGCGTATGCGTACTGGTTGAGTGCTTTGAACAACCACTTGAATTACGCTCCGACCTACACCAGCCTCGGTGTGTTTTATGCCGACTACGCCAAGGATAAAAAAAGATCACGACGGTGTTTCCAAAAGGCGCTGGAATTGTCTCCCTCTGAGGTCATTTCAGCCGAACGACTGGCACGCTCATTTGCTGACGACGGAGACTGGGATCGAGTTGAACTTGTGGCTCGCCGCATTGTTGATTCCGGCAAAGTGAAGCCCCCTCCTGGATCTAAGAGAAAAGGAATCAGCTGGCCGTTTGCAGCATTGGGTGTGGCCGAGCTCAACAAGCAGGACTTTCACCAAGCTATCGTATCCTTTCAGGCAGCGCTAAGAATCGCCCCTGATGACTATCACTCTTGGGTTGGGCTTGGTGAGAGCTACCATAGCTCTGGTCGCCATATCGCGGCTACTAAAGCCATTATAAATGCCCAAAAGCTGGAAGAGGATACCAAGGCGGACATTTCTGGAGACACCTGGTTCACCAAGTACATGCTGGCTAATATCAGGCGTGAGTTGGCCGAATATGACGAATCAATCCTGCTCTACAAGGCTGTCCTGGAGACTCACCCCGATGAAGAAGGCGTCATCATTGCTTTGATGCAGACTATGGTAGACAATGCTTTGACATCGATTGAGAAGGGTCTATTTGGAAAATCGGTACAACTTGCAATCGATACTATCGAATTTGCCACCAAAGCTACCGGCAATGTGCTTCAGACATTCAACTTTTGGAAAACGGTAGCAGATGCGTGCTCCGTTTTCTCGTCGGTGCAAAGCCGGACTGCCGACTTTCCCGTGCAATCTATTGGATCCCTGCTGGAGAACGGCCCTAAGGAAGCATATGAGATTCTTTCGGACATTGACAATGTTGGCACGGATGTAGTATTTGCCAAGGGACTCTACGCCAACGATGAACAGCCCGGAGTCGACCTCACGCGATGTATTCATGCCACCATCCTCAGCCACAAGTTAGCTGTCCACATATCGGCCAACGATCGACATGCTCAATCCGTGGCCTACTATAACTTGGGATGGGCCGAGTACCGTGCTCATACTTGTCTGCCGTCCAAGCTTCGCAAGAGCTCCAATGGGTACATCAAGGCTTCTGTGAGATCGTTCAAGCGAGCTATTGAGCTGGAAGCGGGTAACTCGGAGTTCTGGAATTCACTAGGCGTGGTGACGAGCGAGATAAACCCTTCAGTGGCCCAACATGCATTTGCACGAAGCCTTTACCTCAACGAGAGAAGCCCCGTTGCATGGACCAACCTGGGAACACTGGCCTTGTTAGCCGGGGATGTGAAGCTAGCGAACGAAGCGTACACGAGATCGCAATCTACAGATCCAGACTATGCGCACGCGTGGGTTGGCCAGGGATTCGTTGCTTTGTTACACGGGGATATCAAGGAAGCAAGGGGCCTCTTTACACACGCTATGGAGATTTCGGACTCGTCTTCTGTGCCTACCCGCATTCACTTCTCAACATCCATGTTTGATCACACCCTCAAGGTGCCATCCAACAGCCTTACTGTCGCGTCTCTCATCCAACCCCTTTTCGCACTCAACCAACTTCAGAGCCTCAAGCCTGAGGATCTGGCATTTGGTCACTTGGCGACGCTCTACCAGGAGCGAACCCGTGAGAGCTCTCGTGCGGTGCAGTCACTTGAGAAGATCTGTGAGATACTGGAGGCCGACTTTGAGAGGACAGAGTCATCTGATAGCCTAGCTAGGTTCGCCCTGGGCAAGACAGACCTGGCAAGGGCGTACCTCGCATCCGGATCCTTTGACAACGCAGTCGAGTGTGCAGAGCTGGCTCTGGGCCTGAGCAGCGACGAGGCAGAGAATGAGCTTACAAGCGAGCAGCGCAGAAAGGCCCGACTCTCTGCGCACCTGACGGCTGGTCTCGCTCAATACTTTGGAGACCAGTTTGAAGAGGCCATTAAGAGCTTCGACGAGGCACTGACCGAATCGTCCGGCAACCCTGACGCAGTATGCCTACTGGCCCAGGTCTTGTGGGCAGAAGGGTCCGAGTCTTCTAGGGACAGGGCCCGCGAGGCACTCTTTGGCGTGATTTCAGACCACCCCGAGCACGTCCAGTCGGTTCTCCTCCTGGGCGCGATTGCGCTGCTCGACAACGACGAGGATAGCTTAGAAGCGGTTGTTGAAGAGCTGCAGGGCCTCCGAACCAACGACAAGGTGACGCCCTCTGAGCAGTCGCACATTGGCGAGGTTCTCAGGGCCATTGCGACGCTCGGCGAAGGCCGGACCGAGGACGACATGAAGAACCAGATTCAAAGCGACATCATGCTGTACCCCAACCTCCCGCACGGCTGGTCTGCGCTCGCGGAGACGTCTGGCAACGATTATGCCGCCCAGATGGCGCTCAAGGTGGCAGCCCGGGGCATTCCGCCGCGAGGTGCCCTGGAGGCGCAGGACCTGGCAAAGGCGTACGCTGGGACGGAGAAGGCGGGAGATGCTCAGAGGGCGGCGTTCTTGGCACCGTGGGAGCAATGCGGGTGGAAGGCGTTGGATGCTGCCACAGTGGGTATTTAGAATGTAGAACTTGAACGATCTGACGAGGTCACGACTGGGCATGAATGGGAATAATGTGACAGAAACTCGAGTATTAAAAAAAAAAAAACCGCTGTGATTTTTCTTCTTCTTCTTCATTGCCATCGTAAATGTAAGGATAGGGGGAAAAAAGGGAAGGGTATCAATCTATCAGACAAAATGCAGATGCTCTATTTCCTAGGTCAACTTGGACCATCTCCTCATCGCGATGAACTCTCACTTTGTTCCCTTGAAACAGCTTCTCGTAGCCTTGCCAATCTCCCGTCTAGCCAGATCTTCTGCCACGCCTCGACCTTGCCGCCCAGCAGCATGCACTTGTCGGGCTCGAGGAGGATAGTGCCGCGAGCAATGATTGTGCCGACCTTGAGGAGCATCTTTTCGCCAATCTGCGTCTTGGACACGCCGATGCCGTCAATGCGCCGCAGCTCCAGAGCGTACATCTTTGCGCCCTTGCAGTCCTGCACGACGAGCCGGTGCGTGGCAGTCTTGCCCGCGGGACGCACACCACCGGGAGCTGCCGTGCGCGCTGCCGGGTTGTGCTGCGATTGTGTCGCTCCGCTGCTGACTCCGGCCTCGTCTTCGTCCTCGGTCGCCGCGATGCGCACAACCTCCCTCCCGCGTGTTGTCTCGCCGCGCTCTACGGCCTCGAGCTCCTCGACCTGCTCCCAGCGACTCATCGAGATGTTCTCCACGTCGAGCACCTGGACGTGCACGGGGCGAGCCAGCCGGAGCTCCTTGTTGGCTGCAGCGCTGTCGGCGCCCGGAGGAAAGCCGGAGATGGAACCGGTATTGAGCAGGCTCGAAGAGGTCAAGTCGGCGGCGAGCAGTCGTGCCTTTGCCGTGGCCACGAGCGAGGGCAGCGGCGGGGGCGGGGAGCGCGCCGTGATGAGGGAGCTGAGGAAGGCCGTCGACGGGTAAGGGAGCGATTGGGCGAGGATCGCCGCGCGGAGCTGGCCTGTCAAGTCCATTGTTGTCGGAAGGAAAGCGTGTTATGAAGTTGTCATGATGTTTGTTGGAGTTTACTTGGGAAAAAGACCCCCCAAAAAAAAAAGTCGACCAAAAAAAAAAAAGGAAGCTCTCCCATGTGATAGCTCAAAGTGATCAGCCTCGCGCGGCAGCCATGACGTTTTCCGGCGGCTCAAAACGGGGCACTACCCCCTAAATTTAGTGACCCCAGAAGCCCTGCGGCCCCTGCACCCCCAGGGGGGAGCTGGCCGCTAAAACGCACCGTGTCACCTTGACGTGGAGGCCTGGGAGAGTCTAATAAACGTCCCGGCAGGACGACGGGGCATGCCATAAGCTCGTTTTCGACACACATCACACACACACATACACACTCATTGAACCCTTCTGCTTCTTCCAGCCGCCACCCTTTTTTTGCTGCTTTTTTCTTTTCTGTCTATTTTCTTTCCATTTGTTTTTCTCAAGCGAATACCCACGATACACAAAAAATCATGTCGACAATCGCCTCCCCCCGCGAACCTCCCCGCCGCACGCCCAACTCCTCCACCCGTCCATCCCTCGAGGTCTCGCGCGGCTCCGGCGTCGCCTCGCCCGTCCTCGGCCGCTCGGCATCCTATTCTTCGCTCAACTCGAACAGCCAGCAGCAGCAGCAGTCCCAGCAGCAGCCCAAGCGTTCCAACCGCGCCGCCCTCCGCGAGTACTACAACCTGCGCGCCGCGGCGCCGCGCATCGACCTGCCGGACTCGGAGGTGCCGCCTAGCGAGATCGACTCGCCCGACTTCGACCCAGAGGACTATGTCGCTAAGATCGTTGAGAAGAGCAGCTTGGAGGAGCTCCTCCGGCTGTACACACGGGTAGTCGGCGAGGTCCGGGCGCTGGATGCTGAGAAGAAGGCCCTGGTCTACGACAACTACAGCAAGTTGATCACGGCGACGGAGACGATTCGCAAGGCACGAGATAACCCTTTAGCGAGCCCTTGACGGGCATGGCAAGTAATAGGAGCTGACCTTTTCGGCACAGATGCGAGCAAACATGGACCCTCTGAACCCAATGGCCTCGACCCTCGACCCCGCCATCGCCCAGATATACTCACAAGCCTCATCCATTCGTGGAGCCCTACGCGAGACCGTTCCAGCTCCCGACTCGGAGGAAGGCCAAAAGCGCGAAGCTGACAGGCGCAAGGGCCGCACGCGAGAGCTGGCAGCTAAGGTGCTTGCTACCCCGGCACGGCTGCGCACCCTGGTTAAGGAGGGCAAGCTGGAGCAGGCGCGGAAGGAGTGGGAGATGCCACGACGGCTTCTAGTGACATGGAAAGAAAAGGGTGTCGGCGGAAAAGATGTCGATGAGTGCTTGGAGGAGGGTGATGAGGCCCTGAAACCGGACGAAGGCAGACGAAGCGTAGCGAGCGAGAGAACGTCCACCTCCACGTTGAGGGACGGGCGTCTATCAAAAGATGGAAGACCGTCCAGGGATGGACGATAATAATGCACAACAGTAATAGATACCCAATCATTGACCGCGTTCGAGGCCTTATTTATCGTGCGTCTAACCTCATCCCATCTCGCACAGGGGATCCAACCACAACTCCAGAATAGCTCTCTCCAATGCCATGCGCCGCTTCAGTATCAAACACCAACTTTTGTTCTCCTTTTACTTCCCGCTTCCGCCTACTTAAAGCTCATTTACATCGTAAATGGTAAAAGGATCCTTGTCGTACTCGCTTACCAGCACCTCAGCCTCGGGCACAGTCTTCTTGAGTTCTTCCTCGAGCTTGGGCTTGAGCACCTCCTTAAGGTAGCTCCGCTCCGAGTTGCTGTGGAAGACCTGCACCAACGTGCGGCCCTGCTGGATGGCCCGAAGCGCAGAATGGTGGCTGGTCTCACCCATCACCAACAGCTCTACGTCGGCATTCTTGAGGACATCGTAGCCGCTGCCTGCGCACACACCAAAGCTCTTCACCTTGGCCGTCTTGACGTCAGCGCCAACTGGGCTAGCTACCATGACATGTCGCAGGCCTCCGAGCTTATCGGCAAGGCGCAGGATGATTTCACGGAGCGAAACGCCTTCACTGAAGCGTCCGATGGCACCATAGCCGGCGGGAGAGTGGGTAGGGGGCGCGGTGCTACAAGGAATAGCAACCGAGCGCTCGCTGGTATGGGGACCAGAGACGACGTCGGCGAGCCAGGTGTTGAGGCCATCAGGAGCGGCATCAACGGCCGTGTGGGGGCAGTATACGGCAATACCAGCCTTGGCGAGGTGCAGGAGGGTAGCCTGTTGGGGATCCTTGTTGGTGATCGACTTGAGCCCGCCGAAGATGAAAGGGTCTGAGACAAGTGTTAGTTTTTCAACTCTCGGTCAATCTCAGCACAACAACACTTACGATAGCTGACAATCACGCTTGCGCCCTGTCCAATGGCATCAACTGCAACTTGAAATGTAAGGTCGTTGGTCACCAGAACTCTGGGCTTCTTCTTGCTGGCATCGGTTTCCGAGTTGCCCACGAGGAGACCGACATTGTCCCAGGATCTGTCAGCTAGCTGCTCGGGATACCTACTTGCTATCAGAAGACACACTCTCAGAACAAGCGGGGAAACAGTATGTGCCTAGCTGACACTTACAGAGTCTGCATCGCCTTGGATACCGTGCTGGTAAAGGACGAAGGCTCGATCTGCCAGGCGCCCCAAGCTCCGACGTCAGCCATGGTTGTTTGGGTTGATTCAGATTTCGGGTTGGACACTGTGTTTGGGGGAGCACGGCAAGAGGAGCACCGTCTTGTATGCAAAACGGGCGACCGGGCAGATAAGCTAGGTGAGATGAAGCGTGTTGGCTTGGGAGCACACCAAGCGAGTCGCTTCACGCTGTCGAATGGGCGGGCAAGCAATGTTGGATGCCACCGCAAAACACTGCCCCGCATGTCAGGATGTCAAAGCACCTAAAAAACAGAGCTGGCCTCAGAGGTGTGTTGGTAGTGTACCTGGGTCAATGGCAGAGGGTTTTCTGATTGTGAACCCCCGTGTATAGCTTGGTCGTGTGTGAAGCTCTCTCTACATTCCGAATAAAGCTTAGAGCTCCCCTCCCTCCAGTCAGCTGCGCGGTGAAGACGGGCGAGTGCCCATGAGCTCATACCGTGTCAATTAACAACCAACGCGCACTGTCCGGATGTCCCTTCCCTCTTTGGTTGTGTTAAACGTCTGCCCCGCGGTTCTATCTAATCAATCTCATCACTCGCCCAGATCCTGCTCACAAACCAAGAAAAGGAGAGGGAGAAAAAAAAAAGAGAGAGAGGCACGCTCAAAAAGGAGGAACATATAATGTCGCAAATCACAGACGAGAGCCTACGCGAGGCCATTACCGAGCGCCTCCAAGCTATCCATGTCGAGGTTACTGACATGTCGGGTAAGTTCTCTCTTCCACCCCGCCATGTCGCCGCGCATGTGCCCCTCCAAAAAATGAAGACTGCGCAAGCGGCGAACGCACACAAGAACCTCCCCCTACCGCAAAGGGCTAACGCGCATGTTGCAATCTAGGCGGCTGCGGCCAGGCATTCAACTCGCTCATCGTGTCGCCCCAGTTCCAGGGCCTCAACTCGCTCAAGCGCCACCGTCTCGTCAACGGCGCCCTCAAGGACGAAATCGCTGCCATCCACGCTTGGACCGCAAAGTGCCAAACCCCAGACGAGTACCAGCGCGACAAGGCCGCCTCCGAGTCTGCCGATGTCGCCATGAGCTGAAGGAACCCGGTCAAATACGCTCCTTGATATGATACATACATGGCATTGGGGAAGCGCGAAACAATACGCTAGCACAAGGTCACGGGGACAAGGTTCAGGTATTCATGCAGAAACGGTTGCAAAGTGCCTGGCACGGCATGGTTCACATAGCATAGGGAGGCACCTCTGAGGATTTGATATTAGAAGGGTTTTTATTTTGGCGAGCGTTGGACTCTGAAAATAAATGGGTTTTTATGTGGTCATCATCTCTCTTTCTCTTTGCGCCTGCGGCTGTGGTCCATGATTCAACATGTTTTTTTCTCCACCAGCGCACCTCTCCATACTCCATACAGTGCCGAGCTCCTCCAGGGGCTGCTTCGGGTCATGATAAGTCTAGAAAAGGCCAAGCAAATCATCGCTGTCCTTCTTTGGCTGCTGTGCCGGTGCTGTGCCACCCTGCGCTTGCTGTAGCTGCATCGCCGCTGGCAGCGGCTCGCTTGAGCCTCCAAAGTTCATTCCCTCGAATCCGTTCATCAAGTCGTTCATTCCGCTAGAAGCCGGTGCTGCGGCAGGGGCTGCGGCAGGGGCTCCAGTAGTAGGAGTGATTGGTGCATCAAACATGCTCATCATGTCGGCCATAGCACCAGAGGCAGCACCAGCCGCGGGGCTGGCCACACGGTCGGGAGTTGCAGAGGCGCTGTTCTGCTCCTGCGAAGCCGGTGCAGCACCATCGAAGTCGATGTCGAGGAGGTTCTCGATGTTGTTCTGCGATGCACCACCGTTGGCGGTAGCGGCAGCGACGGACGCAGCAATGGGGTTCTCAGCGGCGTTTTGGCGCTGCTCTTGGATGGCAGCCCGCTGGATTTCGTCGGCACCGAAGCGACCCTTGCCAACAAACGACTCCGGGGGCTTGTGGTAGACTGAAGCCAGTGTTGAGAGCTCGGTCAGGAGCTGCTCAAGGAGGGCAGGGGGCAAGCTGGTCATGGTGGTGGAAATGGTTGGCTTTTGAGACAAGACAATATTCTAGAAAACGCCTAATTAGTAAAAGAACATACGGCATTTATTTCGAACTGGTTGCATACCTTGGCCACCTCAGGATCCGTTGACAGCAGACGCCAGTAGACGTATGCCCTGTCACGGATATCTGGGTTATCGTTCTCGGACGTAGCTGCCTGCAGCACCTTTTGTACGAGGCCCTGGCTGCTTCCTGGCTTCTTCAAGAACAGCTTCACCACAGCAGTCAATATTTGCAGCTGGGTCTAATTTCAAAGGGTTAGCGCCTGGTATCAGATTGTCCAAATTGGTCACCAACCTGAGTAAACTCTTCCATGAATCCTTCCACGAAACTCTCCAGAATCTCATCTGCATTGTTGATCTTTTCAGCGTACTCTCCCACGATCCAGATGAGCGATCCACGAGCGTCGGGCTCATCGAGCTCATCAATGTGCTGGCAAAGGGTGGGGATGACACCCTCGTATCCGGGGTATTTTCGTAGGATGTCCTTGATAACGACAATAACCTCCTGAACGACGTAGTTGACCTTGGTAGAGATGAGGTCCTCGAGAGCACGGACACACCTCTCACTGGCGCTCTCAATCTTAATGGCCACCTGACCAATGGCTTTGACAGCTCTCCTAACAAAATCCATGTCCACCTCCAGGGCGTATTCCTTTAATTCGGCAAGAAGCTGCTCATAATTGCTCTCGTTTGCTATCCTGACCATAATCTCGAGTTTCTGGAGCTTCACATATGGCGGGTCAGTGTATTTACAAAAGAAGACTCGCATCTCCTTGCTCAAAATATCAGGCTTGGCTTGGAGCAGTAGGTCAATGTTTCGCAGAGCGACGTATTGGACCTCGGGCGCTGACGCAACCAGGGTTACTTCGTTTCGGTCAGCAAAATGCGCAACCAGGCACCAGCATTCTATCAGGACACGTACCTAGTGGAGGAGCCATCTTCTTCAGGTATGACCGTACCAGGTCGGGGTTGATGGACTTCATGTGGATAAAGACTACCTTGACGGCGGCAAGAACGACGCTGGGATTGACGTGCTGGAACTGAGGGGCCACTCGCTCGCAAATGTGTTCCGATTCCTTAAGGTCTGTAGTTTGGTAGTTGGCGAGGGTCGTTAGGATAGTGACTCGACCCCACTCGGTACACTCGTTGAGGGCCATGAGCAACTTCTTCAGCGTCGCAGCCGTAATGATGAGGGCCCTCGTTTCGGGAGCCGTCTCGGTGATTTCCGAGAGGGCCTGGACCGAGTTTGCGACAACCATCGGGTTGGGGTCGCCAATCAGCTCCTGGAGGCTTTCGAGGAAGCCGTTTTCTATGCACATCTGCGGGTTGAGGTCGAACAGCTTGGCGACGCAGATGGCGGCCGTCTTACGCACGTACGGCGACTCGTCTCGTAATGTCTTCCTCAGGGGTTCCTCCATGTAGTCGACCATTTTGTCCACCCTGATGCAGCCCATGGTTCGGATCGCCAATGCTCGTATCAGCGGGTTCGGATCTTCTGAATCTTGTACAAACGTATTGACGGCGAGAATACACAGGTCGGGGTGCGATTTGGCGTAATTCCTGGACGAGCTAGGTCAGTCACCGTGTTCTTGCCATGAGGGCTGAGTGAAGCTATGAGGCGGGGTACAGAGGTCGCAACACTGAGGCATGGCTGATTTCACATACATCAAATAGAGGTAGACGAGCTTCTTCTGGTCGAGATCGCCCGTGGCAATGTTCTTGAGGACATCGGGGAACAGAGCTGACACATCTTTGCCGAGCGTCATGGCCATGATAGTCTTCTGAATCGACTCCTTGCGCTCGTAGGCATACTGGGAGACGAGACCAGCACGCAGCTCGAACGTCTCGCCCTTGCGAGGCACGGCGAAGGCGCCGCGAATTCGATTTACCGCCATGGTTGAGGTATCTGAGGATGTTGTGGAGGGGCAGTTGTCGAGGTGGGATAGCTGGATGGAAGCGGTGACGACGGGCCCGGGGGGAGTCGCTAGACGGTGCACACGGAGGGAATCTCAAGCGCCAGAGCCCGCATCCGCCGATGGACTTGCAAGACCGGGGATGCCTTTGTTGGGGTGCTGCGTCGTGGCAGAGACGTGGAGGTTGAAGTAGTAGTTTAAAGGAGAACAGGCGGGCGTCACTGAAGATGGATGCCAAGGCCACGACGCTGGCTCAGGTTGGGTTCACCAATGGCTCCGGGGCCCAGGCTTCCATCCACTAAAACTGTTCACAACTTGCCACTAAACACCTGCTGGGGCACTTCCGTCCTACAGGGGGTTGCTCACACCCAGATTGTGGCCCCTCCAACTTTAAAATTTCCGCCTGATTACCGCTTCGGTGCATCGTGGCTTCAATCGCTAACAATTTTTCCCGAACACCAGCTTAGTCACCCCTCCGCGGCCCGTTCCAGTGCGTTCGCTCAAACATTGCGCGACGCAATAATAAGCATTAGCTGAGCCTCTAGGCTCGCTGCGCGTCAAATAGCCAGTTACAAGCCAACGAATCGACTCGAGTGGCTAAGTTACAGCCTGGTAGGGCGACAGGGGGTGATTCAAAATGGTAAGGCGCCTTGCATCCGTCCCGTCCATGCGCTATCAGTCAAAACTGACTATGCAATAGGCGAGCTTACCCAACCTGCGTCGCCTCTTTATCGAGGCTCGAACAGAAGATGAGGAGCGAGAAGTTTCTCGAAGGGCAGTAAGTCGGATTGTCTATCTTTTTAATGTAACAAGCCTAACCAAATATTATCAGTTTTATAATGCGATCCTTTTCATGGGATCGATTGCCGTATTTAGTCTCATAGCTCAGAAGCTCAACGCTGGAAAGTGAGCTGATGATGTACATACTGTAGTTTTTATCAACCACGCATTGGAGGAGTTTGGCGCCACGGTTTGGCCGATAGGCTATTTATGGTATCTGAGCCTTGTCAATTATTCTTCTTCTTCCACTTCTTCGTCCTGCTCAGCACCATTTTCATGCTCTGCTCCTGCTGTTACAGCCTTGGCCTCTTGCTTCCTCCAAAGACCAGCAAGAAAATCATTGGTGCTTGCTTCGTCTATTCCTTTATCCTCCCTCTTTTTCAAGAATCTTGGAAACCGAAGACTCAACCCCCTTTCATCGCTGACCAGTCCGATTGCTGCTGTATATGTTGGGCTCAATGTGATATCCGCAAACGCCATCTCCCACACCTCCTGGGGTTCGAACCATACATCCGGCGCAGGTCCCGAATACTCGACAAAACTCGGCTTTTGCGACCTTGTATTCTTTGGCTCCCCGCTCTCTTCCCCATCATCATAAAACTCCCTGTTTGCCTTGTAAAATGTATCGGTGAAGCCGGACATGCATTTACACACCGCTTCAAGCGACCCACTCTCTTCGTTTCGAACGGCAAGCAAAATTGGCGACCACCACTTTGCCTTGCGACCTTGACCATGCCATCCAGCTACTGGGATAAGGTCCAGTGTGTCGAAACTTGAGCTGTAATCTTTCTTGACCTTGAGCCATGAATCAAGTCGCTTGTCAGGTTCATAAGTTGCCAGCAAGGGTTTGCGTCGTGACTTGGTTTTCTTCTCGGTCCCATCTTCCTCCGCTGTTGACTTTGCTTTGCCTTTTCCTTTTGACTTGGACTTGGAGGTCGTAACTTTCTCACCATCCTCCGGAATTTGCTCTTCTGTGTCCCCTGTGTAAGGTAAGGTTGTCAAGTTGTCTAAAATCTTTACCATGATACCTTCACACTTGCTCTCAGTTGCCGACTTGAAGAAGTCTAGTACGGTCTCGGATTCACCAGAGGTGGCATCTAGACTCTTGACCCAGGTGAAGTGGTGAGGTACTTCTGTAAAGAGTGAACGAAGCAGTTCTCGGCGTTCCCGAAATGACCGATCCAGAAGTGGTTGTCCATTAAGGTACATGAGGTCAAACGAGAAGAGACAGACGTTCACTGTAATAATTCCAATATCAACATCCTTTCTGGCGCGGTTGGTCAAGGTCTGGAAATTTTTCAGCTCCCCGGTGGTTCGATCAACAGCCACAACTTCTCCTTCCATGATGAAGCTCCCAACGCCTTCGCCGCGTATTTTTGGGATGAGCTCGACAAGATCAGGGTACTTGTCCGTCATTAGCTCAAGGTGTCTTGAGAATATTGAGACTTTGCCTTGTTCATCACAGTGTATCTGTGCTCTTTGTCCATCGTACTTGTATTCGCAAGCAAAATCTCTCCCTTGAAGTTTGGTGAGCATTTCAGACAAGTCCCGAGTGATGCTTCCAAGCATGGGGCGTAGGGGGATATGAAGAGTGATGCCACACCGAATTAGCAATTCTTCTGAAATGCCAATTTCCAGAAGCACTGGTACTATGTCGCCGTAATTTGGTCGACGTGCATAGCATGCTTTGACAATTTCCTCTCCTTTGGCCCAGATTTCTGTCAACTCTTCCTTCTTCAACTTCGACAAATCAGAAGCAGATCTAGTAGGAAAGTCCGCGCCTGGAGGGCGTGACAAGAGGAAGGCCCTGGACAGGGCAATCAACATTGTTGTCTTGACAGCACCAATGCGAAGCTTTCACAATGTTAGCCAAAGAAACATCCTCATCGGGGTTATAGGTCCTTACGTGCTGACACAGAGTTCGCACAACAAAGCGACTCTCCTCACCACCGCGGGCATCTTGTAAAAGTCGGTCGACCAGCCTCTGTTTAGCTTCTGTGCTTCCTTGCCCCTGGCTGTTGGCAATCTTGACCAGAGACTGATATACTCCCTTGATTGTGAGAGGCTTTGGTTTTCTTAGGGTGAAACTTTGCTTCTTCTTGGCCTCGAATGCCACATCGCCAGCGTCACCATGCTTGTCGTAGATGGCTTTTAGAGACCGGCTGTCAAGACCACACACAGTCTTCAAAGCCTTTGAAATTGCCGAACCGCCTAGACCAAGCTCCAAAGATATGTATGGTGGAGATATCGAGTTCGTGGCAAGCCAGACCTAACTTGATGAGAATTGAATCATGAACCATGGGTGGAGACATACCGCAGGCAGTAAACTTGACGGATCAGCCTCTATCAATATTCTTATACAGTTTACCAGAGTATCCACAATCTTAATTCGGCTTGTGGTCCCACTGACCAGGACAAAGCATCTGGTAAGGAGCGCATAGGAGGCATTTCCGCCTTCTGAGGCCCAGTGTTCATGGAGTTGGGGAATGTATTGAGACGGCTGGAAGGTCAGAGGAGATTCATCTAGGGGTATGGATGTTGAGGTTGTGTCCTCAGATATGCCAGCTGACTGGAGACCAAGGGTGGGCTTAGATTTCTCTTTGGATGGGCTAGGTTTAGTGAGAGACGATGGAAGCACGAGTGGTTGGCTGGGCTCAGTATTCTGAGGAATCTCTTTGGTGGGAGCCGATTCATCCGGATCCTCAGTTTTGGCTTTCTTGCTGGCTTGAGCAGCTTGCCTCTCCTGGGCAACCTCTTGATCCCATTCCGCCTGGAGCTTACGAGCCAGCTCTTCATCCGTCATTTCAGTTTCAGCGGTGGCAGCATTACTAGAGCTAGCCGCGCTCGGCTTATTTTCCGTCTGCACAACATTCTGTCTCTGTTTAGAGAAGAAATACTCCAGCCCCTTCACAGCCGGGGCGGAGGGCTTGCTCCCGTTATTGTTCAGCTTCCGCTTCTTGGAAGGGCTGGACATGGTCGCAGTGTGTGTGATTGACGCGTGCGATTTTATTCACCAAATATTGATCTAGGTTTTCATCAGAATTTTTTTAATATAGGGTCTTTGATGAAGAAGAACAGACGTCAAGTAAATGGCACACTGTTCATACCCGTCAACGCGATCTGCATCCGGGCTGGCATTCATTGCATGACGATAGTCGACGCGGGCGCACGTGACGTCCACAAAACCGTAGAAAGTCAGCAAAAACCGTAAAACACCAGCCCCTCGGCCTGGCGCTAAACCCGTTTCGTCGCCCACAAGCGACTCACTCACACAACCGTCGAAATCTTTCCTCTGCCCCACCATCGCGAACATCCCCTCGACATCCCCCTCAAACCCCATCAACCGACACCATGAACGGCGAAGACCCGCCCGAGAGGCCCGACTACATCACAAACATCATCAACGGCCTCGAGCGGTACAACCCCGAGGCTGTGGGCCATCTCGAGGCCTACCTGGGTGAGCAATGCGAGAACAAGTATACCGACTGCAACGCCAACCGCACCCTGCTCAAGCTGTGAGTGTTTCTCTCTTCTCCTCTGCACGACACCCGGGTTCCCAGTTATATGATGATTGAATGTCAACGTTTCCTATTACCTGAACTGTGTGGCCTAGGAAACCACACCTGAAGTCACATTATTAGCTCTATCTGATACACCCAACTTACCCCTCTGCAAATTCAACTCTTGCCCTTCTCTCACGCGAACCAAGGCTAACTCCAAATCTCTCTTCCCTTGGAACAGGTACCAGCTCAACCCTGACCGCATCAAGGATGAGATTGTCACCAACATCCTGGTCAAGGCCATGACCCAGTTCCCCTCGCCTCAGTTCTCCCTCGCCATCCACCTCATTAACCCCTCGACTGCCTCAAGCGGCGAGCTCCACGAGGCTCTCTCCAAGCTCCGCTCCCTCAACGGCCAGCTCGAGGGCGCCCAGTACGACGGTTTCTGGGCTGACATCGACGGCGACGACCTCTGCGCTGACCTGATTGCCGACATCCCTGACTTTGAGGACCTCATCCGCCACCGCATCGCCCAGCTGGTGTCGCAGGCCTTCCGTGAGCTCAGCCTCTCCCACCTTGAGTCATGGCTCGGCCTGAAGAACGAGGAGGCCACCAAGAACTTCGTCACTGAGGTCTGCGGCTGGACTGTCGAGGCCGACGGCATTGTCAAGGTGCCTTCCAACCCCGAGAACGAGGCCAAGAAGGCCGAGATCCGCGAGGACGTCAACGTCGAGCAGTTCTCCAGAGTACTCCGACGGGCTTGGGAGGAAACGGTATAGGTTGGTCGCGGTCAGCTGAGGGTCGGAGGGGTTTTTCTGCACTTTCCCTTCAGTGGGACATGTCATGACGATTCATGATTCGGAAGGGAATGGCCAGCATGGTTAGCATGGAGGGGTATAAAAATCCAGGCGTTTAATAGGACATGTGATTGAAGTACAAACCAAAGGATCTACAAACATATAGAACTTTTGCGATTGTTGGATTCCCCATGCTTGATGTCTCGATCTGCCAAAAACAAAAATGTGGTCAATTGTATACGCTCCGCCCCTTTTTTACTCTTTTTCCCCCCATCATCCATCTCAAATCATGAAGCCATCATTTCCACGCCTGTCTTTGCACCATTTTCCCTCGTCTACTTCTTCTTGGTCGTCAACTCCTCCCACTGCACACCAGCCCATTCCTCAACATATCCCGTCTTTGTGAGCTCCGTGCCCCTCGGCGAGCAATCCTTCTCACACACGGCCACAATAATGGTTCCCCACTCCATGCCGTCCAGGCTCAGATCATCGCCCTCCAGCTCAAAGATGGCATTAGGTGTAAGCTGAACCTCAAATACTCTACGAGAGGCGCATGTGCTGCACCGGGGAATGGTGCCCTTGGTGATGGCCTCGCCAGTGGCATCTGTCTTGGAGTACAACAGGGGCGCACCTGAAAACTCGTAGCGGATAACCTGGTCCGGGTTCTGGGCCAGGCGGTCGGCGAACTTCTGGAAGGTGGCGTCCATGGTGGACTCGAAGGCCTCACGATCAAGGACTGAAGGCTCCGCGGCGTCGGCATCCTCGAGCCGTGCGTTCTGAGGCACCTTGGCCGGCTTAGGGTCGAGCGTCTCGAAGTCGGCGTCGGCGAGGTACAGGGTCGGGTAGGCCTCCGGCAACTTCTCAGGCCAGGGCTCGGTTGGGGGAGGCGGCGCTGCTGCGGAAGCGCTGATGTTGAGCGACTCGGCAAAGGTCTTGGGGAGGGCGGCCGCCGGGGTTTCCTCAGAGGCAGGGGCTGCGGGTTTCGCGGGTTGTGATGAGAAGGGGTTGGATGGAGCTCCTGTGCTGAAGGGGTTGCTTGAGCTGCTGGTTGAGGAGCTGAATGGGTTGGCGTTGCTTGAGAATGGGTTCGCAGGGGCACCTCCCGCACCCAAACCCTTTGCGCCAAAGAGTGCGTCGCCCAGTCCGGGGCCGTCGTTCTTGGGCTTCTTCTGCTCCTCCTCTTCCTCCTTCTTGGTCTCTTTTGCCTCCTCCTTGGGCGCCACCTCCTTCCACACTCTCACACCCCGCAGAGCGCGGATGCTACCCTGCTTGCGCCGGCAGCTCGCGCGGCGACAGGCGAAAACGTATATGCGACGCTCATGCTCGGGGAATTTTTCGGGCAGCTCGCCGTTGAGCTGGAGCAGCAGGACCATCAGGTCCTTGCAGACCTTGCACTTGGCATATGCGGCGCTTGGGGGGGCTTCGGGGTCTAGCCATTCCTACAGAGCACATGTTAGTAACCCAAGGTGGGATGTAGTTTTGGAGGGGGAGGGGAAATAAAATAAAAGTTGCACGCACAGGTTGGCCTCCGAGGTGGCTGATGGTGTCCTCGTCGGCATCCTTCGAGGCATATCCCAAGAGAACAGTCGTCTCTTCAAACTCGCCCTCCGAGGAATCGGAATCGTACGAAGCCATTGTGGTCGCGTTGTATAGGTATAGGGCTGTCAAAAGTGATGGTGGGGTCAAGATTTTTTTTTTCCTTGTATTGACGTTGATGCGGGGCAGTGCCGCGATAAGAGAACTTGGCAGGTGGTGGGAGTGTAAGAGAGGGGAGATGGCACTTTGCCTTCAAAACTGGCTACTGAACCTCTCGTCTCATCATATTTCGCCCAGTATAAACATTGAATTTGTCTTCGAGCGATGCGTCCACATTTCCTGACATTTATCCTGCTCAAGTCATACATGTGATCCGGGTTCTTCTGATTCAAAATCAGAAAGACTCCAAATATTGTATTTCAAATTGCAGGCTACTATATAAATCGATGCATATAAGCTATTAATTCTGTATCATTCCCGATCCATCGCCAATGCTTAATTTTAATTACTTGCCTCGGTTTCAGTTGGGAACTTTATTCAGTTCTAGTCAAGCCATGGCTTGTCCCATTACGCTACTCGAACCGCTTCATAGCACAGCAATAAATACATCACGATTCGCATCAAAGAGAGCATTTCACAATGAATAATAGGTTCATCTTTACTCGTAAACTAGTATTTATGTGCACCCTGGTCTCAATCCCATAGTCATGATCAAAACACCAAGGAAATAAAATACAGGCCGACATGTTGTTTTGATTACCACCCAAAATCTTTTGTCTACCGTTATTCTAACCTGGTATCAAACTACGATTCAGGGCCGTCCATTCCTGGGCCCGGACCACCCGACCGGCCCATCTGTCGGGCCTTCAACAACTCGTCACATAGGAGGAGGTTGGATGCGATGCTGGCACTCGACGCGATGCAGTTGCGCAACACTCGGAACGAATCAAACACACCCACGATCTCGGGATCCACAGGGTCACCCGTCTCAAGGTCCAGGCCAACCACGTTTCCATCAGCGTACTCATCTTGCAGGGCAGCGACTGTAGCTACACGTTAGTTTCTGACTGTAACAAACAGGGTTTAGTTAAATAACTTACGAGCATCCTGAATATCGAGACCGGCGTTGGCAGCCAGGGTCTTGGGAATAATGAGGAGAGCATCGGCGAAAGCCTCAACACCCCACTTAGCCTTGCCCTTGACGGACTTGCTAAAGGCATCACTCTTCAAGTGGGCAGCGCAGGCGATCTGGAAGGCGCCGGCTCCGGGGACAACGCTCTGGTCGACAATTGTGTTGTAGACACTGCGCAGACCATCTCGTACAGCGTCGGTAACCTGGGCAATGGTGTGCTGGTTGGGGCCCTTGATCATCAGAGTAACTGACTTGGGGTCCTTCACCTCCTCCACAAAGGTGTACTTCTCCTCGCCGAGAGTCTGCTCGTAGACAAGGCCAGCCCATCCAAGAACATCCGCGGTCAAATCCTCGACACTGTTCTGGGCAATACCGCCGCAGATCAGCTGAAGTCGCTCCATGTTCCTTCGCTTGGCTCTTCGGAGGGCCAGGATACCATTCTTAGCAAGAACATCGAGGGACAGAGGGTCGATACCCTTCTGGTTGATGATGACAAAGTTCTTCTTTCCATCAGTACCGCACAGCTCCTTCTTCAACTCAACAATCTTCTTAAGCTTGGCATCGACGAATCGTCGCTCGCTCTCGACGAGCTTCTCACGTTGCTCAGCGCTAGAGTAGAAGAAGCTGGAGTTGATCTCAGTCTTCTCGTACTCTAAGCTGACGTTCATGGTAAGGATATAGCAGTTCTCGAGTCGCTTCGGCATGTCGGGGTGTCGGGCACCGTGGTCCAGAGCGAGACCCTTGATCAGCTTGGTATCGGAGGCTGTTCGGTGCTGCATCTTCATGATCTCCACCATGTGCAAATCGGGCTTCTGGGGGGCCTGGTAGATGGCCAGGACGGCATCGACGATATCGGGGGTGAGTTTCTCGGCGAGAGTTGCGTTGAGCTTGGTAGCGAGGGAAGTTCGGGCGACGCTGCGGAGGAGCTCTGCATCAATCTCCTTGGGGAGCTTGAAGTTGTCGAGGAACTGCGACTGTGAGACAAGGGCCAGAGTTGTGCATAGGAATGGAACTAACCTTGAGAGCCTCGACCTTGGCAAGCTCGAAGCCGTCGGTGATGATTCGGGGGTGAAGTCCTTCAGAGATGTGTCGGTCTGCCTGCTTCAGAAGCTCGCCCACCAGCATAACCACAGAAGTAGTTCCGTCACCGCAAATGTCATCCTGCGCAGTCGCTGCTCGGGCAATCATAACGGCGGTAGGGTTCTGAATCTGCATCTCTCGGAGAAGGACATTGCCGTCCTTGGTCAACTTGATCTGGAGGGGATGGTCAGTAAGGGGGCGGACAGAGGGGCAAAAGGCGAGGCGATGATACCTGTCCAGCACCGTCGACAAGCCTGAAAAGCAAAAGAGTCAGCGTCAAAAATCACAAAATATGCTACGGCATGCTCACATCTTGATGGTGCCGCGGGGGCCCAGGTTGGACTTGAGGACATCCTGCAAGCCCTCACCGGCACTGATGTTGACCTTCAGAGCTTCGCCCCTCCTCTACAACCCAAGTCAGTGGTTAGCAGGCTGGCGGGCAACTTTTTTTCCTGTGGGGCATGGGACAAACGCACTCGGGACTCGGCCTTGGGGTTAAGAAGCTGTGCGGCCGACATTTTTGCGAAATGCGAATGTCGAGTCGGGGGGGGAGATGTTGGGTCGAGGTGGAAGTGGGCGGGAAGTTGTTCGCGATTTCGTAATCCCACAAGCTCGCTCCAGCTGTGGGAGTAGTAGGCAATAGCGGGCTGGTGCTGGCCTGGGACCTGGACATTTTTTCTGCCCCGCCATGGTGAAGGCGGTGGGTGGGCGTAGCGTGTTACTGTGGGTGCTGTGAGTGGGCGGTGAACAGGATAGGGGCGACAGAAAACATGGCACACGATTTACGGGACCCGGAGATGCATAACGAGCAAAAGAAAGCAACCCCCTGAAATAAATGCATTTGAAAATAATGCAAGTCTGCAGTAAATGTCGTGATATTTCTTCTCATCTATGAAAGGGATCTGCATTCTCGACCCTTTTTTCTCTAATAACGTTCTGAGAGTAAGTCGTCTTGTGTACCATGTATTCTGTCACCCATGTTCCAGGCTGCCGCAAAACAGCTCGGTGAGCCTGACCGAGATCTAAGTGGGTTCCATGACAATCCTCGACCTTCTGTCACCCATGTAGACTATACATGGTTAGCATTCGAACTACACAAACACCAACAATTCTTATTTTTATTTTCATCTCACGTAACTGCTATTTTTTCTCATAGAGATCATTTCATAGTTCAAACATGACCACTCATACACCGTAATCAACATCGTGACGCCATTCCCTCAATTCTCAACCACTCTCGCTGCACTCATTCCTGTGCTTCTTCCAATCCTTCTTCTGGCATTCCCCAGAGCAATACTTGACCTTCATGCATCGCAAGCACTTCTTCAGCGATCCCCCATCGGCACCCTCAGTCTTGCCACACTTCCTACAACGCTCTGTATCCATGCTGACAGAGCCCATCTGTGCAACCAGACTCTGTGCAACAACCTCTTCCACAAAAGGTACCGAATAAGTAGGATTGATGGCCACTCTTACGGCATTTGGGCAAGCATTATCCCATTCAGGGAGTGAAACGAATTTTTCGGGGATGTGGCCGTTGCCGCAGGAGCAGAGTACCTGCTCGCCATGCTCCAAACTCACTGGGATCGTGGAGTTCTTCTTCCTCTTGTACTCGCAGGTGCTGCGATGGGACCAGGTGCGGCATCTCTCAGCTAGCGATGGCAGAACCTTCTTCCAAAGAATCAGCTCGGCATCATTGACATTGAGCGTACAGCACTCCAAGGTCCTAATCAGCAACAAGAAAGCCTCCATCTTGCCCGACTCGATCAGTCTCGTAGTGAATGGAATCACCGCTGCGTCGAGGACAACCGAGGCATTGTCCCCGTCAAGTCTCAGAGCAGATACAAATATCAGCATGTGAATACCTCCCTTTTCTGGGTGGTTGATTGCAAACATGCCGGTTTGCCCGCCCTGAAGCCCTGAGCTGAGCATAAACATTGTGAACAGTGACTCCTTGAAGTTAACTCGGGGGTCCTCTGCAAGGCCTGTCTTTTCGTTGGCCACATCTCGTAGTCTCTTTTCACGAGTAGAAAACTGCAACGACGTGAGCGAAGTAAGCCATCGCAATCTGTCCTTGCTCGCGCCAAGATCAATGATAGGGAGAGCGTCGAGATTGACATGCGGTGTGTTGGATGTAAACGGAACACCAGAAGGCGAGAGTCCGACAGGGAAGATAAAATCAGACAGGATTTCAGAAGATCCTGCATCAGCCACGGGTGCGATGATTTCGATGTAGCCAGTAGTACGAGCAACCCGAGATCTCAATCCGTCCTTGGTAATAGGAATCGGGAATCGCACGGGACATACAAGTTTGTCGGCCCCAAATACAACATCAATGACAAATGGGTCTTTTTGCTTCAGCTCGATGGGAACCTTTTCTTTCAAAAGATTCTTGCCCTTTGTGGAGGTAATATCAAGACGGGCCGTGATAATGCCAATTGTCGACTCGGAAGGCGGGATATCGGCCGTAATCTTGACCGTCTTATCATCATGTCCTTTGTCCACAACATTGTCAAGACTTTTTGATGCGGCGCAGACAAGCGGGTATCCCTTCTGATCAGGCAGGTACTTTGTCACAAAGACATTGGCAGAGTCAATCATGTCTGTTTCAAAAACCACCAGGTCCATTCCCAAAATAGGAACATAGAACATTCCACTCTGGGCAGAAGGTGGAATTGACAATCCAACAAGTGTGTTTTCCGGCTCAACTTGGAGCGCTGCTGTGGGCACATAGAATGACGCAACGAGTGGGGAGTTACCAGACCATCCCTTCTCTGCCCTCTGGACCGAGACTTCGAAATCCTCGCATTCGGGATAGCTCGTCGTCTTGACCTTTCCAAACGAGATGTGCACATCTCCAAACATGTTGTGCCATTTGGTCACCGAATTAGGCCCAGTTCTTAAGGATCCAATCAATCTTGGCGACGACAGCTTCTGCTGGAATGAGTCTCCATACAGGCGATTAATCGCCTGCCGGGGGATGACCACAGTGACGGCGAGGACCGGAGGAATTGACTCCCACGCATTAAACATGCCAGTCTTTGTTGTGTCCTTGAATCCAGACAGCAACCATGCTTCAGTGCCAACGCCCATAAGATGGAGCTGAGCGCCGAAATCTTGGGTCTGGTTGCTGTTTAGCATAAGTGCACGTTCCTGGGCAGTCAAATCAACCAACTCCGCATGAGTAGTTGGCCAGTCAGTTTCTACCCTTCTGCTCACCAGCTTCAGCAGCGCGGCAAGGCTTCCTCGGTGAAAATGAGGGTAGGCGCTGGTTCTTGAGCTTCCGGTTGTAGGGTTCTCAGCCTCAAACATGCGGCGGACTATGGGCAAGAGAATCTTTGCAAGTGATTTGGCCTCGATGTGAAGCTTGCTTCCCCCTTTGGAATATCCAGCAAATTTATCATCTCGCTTCCACACAGATCGGATGCGAAACTGCGTCTCTTCGGTTTTCGATGTGGTCCGACCCATGCCGCTCAAAAATATTTCGTCGACATGTGATTCACACTTGGCATTCGTCCAGTACTGCACGGGGCTGAAACCCAACAAGAGAGATACAGTGGGCACGTGGCCGCACAGAATCTTCTCAAGTGCCCTTTTCTCATCCCCTTCTTGCTTGATCAATAGCTCCGTGAATAAAGCTGCCCACGGCTGATCTTTCAGCAACGGGCCTGCAGCCACGATGATGTTGATGGCTCCAAAGTGGTCGCTGAGGTTCGATGTATCAATAATATCGAAGGCTGTCGGACCTGCACTGCCTTTTCCGTATTCCTTTTGGTCCAGAATGAGAGGTCTGCTATCAAGTGTCCTTCTATACATGTTTGCAGATGTAGTCTTTGCAGCAGCACTTTGCTGAAGAGTATGGCTAAATGTCAATGCATCGGCTACTACATAGCGGATAACAATCTTTTTGCCAAAAACTTGCATAAACGCCGTGCTCCATTCGTCAAATTGTGTTTTCGCGGCGGCAGCTGCATGGAAGCCTAGCTCAGGGTCCTCTGGATTCAAGGGCGACGAGTCCAACAATGGAGCATACGCTGTTGCAAGATGATAGCCCAACACAGGGTCGTTGCCGTAATGCAATATGTCAGTGTCGGAAAGGATGGCGCCAAGCAGAGGGTTAGGAAACTCAGCATCATCTGGTCTGGGTGTCACGGTGCCATCTTTCCAGTACTGCGAGGATGCGGTGGGCAATTCGTGCTGCGACTGTAAAGAGAGGGGTGCTGCCGAACGCATGCCAGTAAGGAGAATGGCATCCTTGCCAACCATCTGGTCGTGGCAATCCTTGGAAGGGTAAACATTTTTCTCATACTCCTTCAGATATTCCGTAGATGTGCACTTCTCAGCCGCAGCCTTGATGATTTCCCAGATTTTCCTAACGTCAGTGAGTGTATCAGCGTCGCAGAACTTGATAGCACGCCCGTAGACGTTAGTGTTCCAGTCTTCAAGGGTGTTGGAGATGGAGAGCAGCTTGGTGGTCCTCTCGAGAAGGGCATCAGCGGTAGCGCGATTGATGAACAGGTGGTAGTAAGCATCCCACAAATCATCGCTATCGAGCCCCTCATCTCCATCAAAGAGAAAGGAGAGCAGAATCACGTTGCGGGCTAAACAACGTTAATATACGGCGATGGTTGCTTTAGGGTAGCTAGCTCACCGATGATTCTTTCATTGATATCACAACATGTAATATCAAGCTTTCTCTGAGCTACCAGACTATCAGCATCGTGATGGCGTATTCGTAAGCTTCAAACTACGTACGCAGGCCTTTTTCAGAGTATGCCGTGTAAAGAACATTTCGCAAGTCACCGCATCCGAGCGACAGTACTGTAGCGTCTTGGCCATGAGGCAGAGACCGGGTTAGACTGGTTGCTGGGGTATTGCCTGCGGCATACAACCAGGTGAGTCGGTTTGCGACGGTTGGTACCAACATGGCTAGCGATTAAATCACACCATAAGATGGTATTTGGAGGCGGTCGAGTTCCAATGGTGATCAAGAAGCAGCAAGCTTGATGGTAGTGAAAGTCGTGAATGAAGGTTTGGAGTGGCCAAGCTAGGCTGAGCAGTGGGTGACTGGTGGGGCCCTAAATATTGCAGCACCCCTCCACCCGCAGCGAACCACAAGCATGTCGATAGACGGGCCTCAGATACTCCGCGCGAAAAGCAATTTTTCGTAGAGCGAGTTCCGACGGCTTATTTTTGTGAGACAAAGGCCCGGGAGCTTTCAAGTAAAGACGAGTGCAATTGCGTACCGCATGGACGTAGAAACGAAGGGCAGGGATATGCTGTTCACCCCGCATCAGCTTGATTACATTCAAACTCAGCGATGTTCCTCACTCAGGAACAGGACATACGACATTTGCTCCTGGATTGGTGTACTCAAAACTCGGAGGCCATCATGGTCCTGAGGCTGATCAAGGTTAATTTCCAGCATAAACGGACTAGTCAGAAGATCAGAGTGTCAAATCATAACACAGCGAGATCAAAGTGCCACAACTGGACAAACCTCCTAACAAACACGTGCATATTCACAAGGTCATCATATACATCACATTCAAAGGGACATTTTAATCATGGTAACCAAGTTCCTCATTGGATTCTCTACCGAAAAAGCAAAGCCCATCGCAACACGCAAGTTGATCATCGATTCGGGAGTCCCGTCAATGCCACTTCGACTTTGCTTCTATAACAATAAACCGATTCGCCCCTCCCCATTTACCCCCCTTCCCAACCATGTACCCCGATGATAAAATCCCCAAGAAAGAAAAATCCAGAGTCCTGCTATTGTACAAGGCCGACCTGTTGGAGAAAAAAAACCATTCCAGAAACTAAATGTTCTTTTTCTTTCCAGCAGGCGGTTTTTTATTATAGCCAGTCTTTCCCCCCAGAAATGGGAAAGAGAAACGCCAGAAATGAGCATAGATAAAATTCAAGGACATGAGCTTCGTAAAGATCCGCGTCGTCAAGATCCGGTTCCCGAGCTACCCTTTCTAAGAAAAAGGACCATGAAATAGAACAGTCAAAACACATAAAGCGTGGCCCCGCCATAACGCGATAGATTAAAGGACCCCGAGGTCATATATGTTGCGATAAATGGCAAAAAAGAACTTTTTTTTTGATGTGACGAGATGAATGATGAGACATTGTTGAGTTTTTTTTAGGTGCTGCCGAAGAAGACATCGTCGTTGTTTGTAAACATGCCGACGGCGTTGTCGAATTCTTCGTCAAACTTGCTGCTCATCATGAGCATGCTGGGATCGCGGTCCAGCTGGACTAGGCCCTCGTCGTTTGTGAATTGGAGCAGCATGTCATCCTCGGGATCAGCCATACCAAGAGGCAGGGTTCCGGTCATGCTGGCTGAGCTCATGATTGCGCTGGTGCCAGAGAGAGTGCTCAAGTCATCGGCGCCAATGGAGGCGTTTGGATCCACATCAAAGAATTGATTGGGAGGTGGTGATGATGACTGGGAAAGCTCAGGAGGGGTGTTGTACTGGCTTGCCGCGCTCTTAGCAGGGCTCATTGAGTTCATCGGGGTGCCTTCCATAATGGCTTCGGGAGAAACGTAGGAATGGGCGCTGACTGCTGATGGTGATGAAACCAGGTCGTTGGCGACCTGGGCAACAACAGATCCCATGGGTGCTGATGACACTGATGACATGTGCTGAGTCTGAGGTGGCATTCCCATATCCATCATGTCGTCAAGCATGTTGTAGTCATTGTCGGGCGAATTCACAGCAGAGCTGTCCGAGTAGCCAGAGAGAGATGACATCGAGCTGATGGACATGTTCTTCTTACGGGTTCGTGACGACTTCTCCATACGCGTCTCCAA
The DNA here is from genome assembly GCA_020975415.1 of Calonectria hawksworthii. Classification (NCBI taxonomy): domain Eukaryota; kingdom Fungi; phylum Ascomycota; class Sordariomycetes; order Hypocreales; family Nectriaceae; genus Calonectria; species Calonectria hawksworthii. The sequence continues at coordinate 430,500 of JAHXZK010000005.1, read as the reverse complement.
ATCAGGGCGGTTCTTCTTCGGGCGGCCGCGCTTGACGACTTTGCGGACAATGCCGTCAAAGGCGCCAATGCACATGCCTCGCTGTCGATGTCTTGTGAGGGCATCGTGACGGGCAAAGCTGTTTCCACACTCGCAAGGATAAGGCTTGATACCAGTGTGAATCTTGGCGTGTCTCTTGAGGTCGTGTTGACGAACGAAGCACTTCTGGCACGTTGGGCACTGGTACTGGCGGTCGTTGAGGTGGGTTTGAACGTGTGACTTGATGTTCTCCTTGCGGCCAAACTTCTTGCCGCAGTCATCGTACAAGCACACCCACTTGCCGTCTGAGGCATCGGGGCCACGAATGTACTGGGAAATCTCCTCGAGGGTGACGCCGGTCTCGGTCTTGGTTTCTTCAATGTTGATGTCGGCGATACTCGCGGCGCTAGCAATGCTGGCCAGGGACTCGGTGCGACGGTGGGGAGATTCACGACGAGGAGAGGAGCCCTGGGGGGCAGCGGCAAGGGTCTGAGCAGTCAAGGGATAAGGTCGGATGAACTGGGCCATCTGAGGGTTCTCGGACTGCTGAGCCATCTGCTGGTTCATCTCGAAGCCATTCTCGATCTTCAAGACCTCGTTGTTGAAGTTGTGCATGTTCATGTAGTCGGGGGTCTGGAGAGGTACATTGAAGGCGTCAACCTCGGGCATGGGGTTCGACTTGGGAGGGCTGGGAACAACTTGTGACTGTTGTAGTTGCTCAGACTGCTTTTGCATGTCTTCAAAGATAGCCTGGGCTCGACGGTTTCCACCGCGGTTTCTTACGGGCTTGATGGTCTCTTCCATGGACTCATCATAACCATCCTGGAATCTGCTGGGGACAGGTTCGTTCCTTGATAATCGGTCTTGGGGAGTTTCCATTGGTGTAGGGGGATAAAATCCTGAAGCTGGAGGTGTGTTAGCTAAGAGCATGGTTGCTGGGGTTTCCAGTCCAATATCAACTTACTCTGTGAGCTTGCGCTTTGGGGCGTAGCGGGTCTTGGGAGCCCATCGGCTCCAAGGTTCTCAAACTTGCTGACCCGGTCCATAATACCGTTGCTAATCCTCCGCGACGTCCTCCGCGTGCTGGAAGTGTCTCCTTCAGAGACCCATCCTTGCGCAGAGGCGCTGTCGGGGAAGTTTACAAAGGTAGGCGTCGAAAGTGCACTGTCAGTGTTAAAGATATCAAATTCCTTACCTCCCGACAAGTTTTCCCCGTAGGCTGCTTGGCCCTTGGCCATCATGACATTCAATTCACCGCTGTAAGGGTCAAAGGGCATGCTGGAAGGGTCAAAACAGGACGGATCAAACCGTTGTGTCTGGGGAGTGCCATGGGGAGACATCAAGTAGTTCTCGCTTCCGCTATGCGCCAGAGCAACATAGGGATTTGAGTGGGGGCCCGGGCGTGCTTGAATGCGTTGCTGCTGCGCTTCTCGCAGAACATTATGCTGCGAATTTGCTAATCCTGTGTTGTTAGTAGTCGCACTTACCATTAGATTCTGCCGTGCTGTCGGTGATGCCGAATTGTGTTGTCGTCGAATGTCGAGGCTGAGACCGCGGCGGTGGCCGGCGGCTTGTCGTTGTGTCGTGTTGGGCAGATTGGGGATCTTCACTCCTTCAAAGGCAGTCGGCGTCGAATTCTGACGACGATGCTGCCTTTGCCGGGCATGAAGTCCATTTGGATTGGACAGCATATTTTTGGTCGCAAGGGAGTCCGGAAGTAAATTGTCGTCGGTCGATTTGTTGTCGTATAGGAACCTATTGGTCCGAAACTGCGCGCGCGTCGCGGTCAGCGTCTCTCATCCCACAACCACCAAGAGGTCCTTCTTGCTCACCTCACGCAGCGCAAGCACAGAGCGCCGGGCTAGAAGATAAGTTTTGCTGTGCTCAGTCGCAGGCGACTTTGCAGCAGACAGATGAATTCAGACACGCCTTTTTTCAGGCGATGGATTGCTTTAGGAAGGCTTGCCCCGTCGAGGTGCTTTCCCTGTAGATGGGATGGGATGCAAGCTGTCCTTCAGATGTGGGTTTGATGCTTGAGAGAGCGATAGAGACCAGGAAGAGTGGGTTCAAAGGCCAGTCGCTCAAAGAGCAGTCGGTCTTTCAAAAGAACGGCCATCAGATGTAAACGCAGGTCACCACAGCAACGAATTAGCTTGGCCTTTAGCTAGCAACAGGGGTGTGTGCCGCTTGTCTGGATCACTGCGTATCCGCATGTAACCAGGGGCGGCTAGCTTGGAGAGAGGACCCAGATCTCAGACCAATTGCTCATTATTTGTTCTGAATTTCCTTTTCCCGCCAGCTGCGGCGACTGGCAAATCAACCGACCCTTGTATCCAGTAATTACCGGTCGACTCCCTTCGCTGCCATGGTTCGTCTCGCGTCTCCCAACGGGCCATGTTCCCTTGACTCGTCTGAGTCTTCGTCTCATGCCGTCTCTGATGAAATTGCACCTCGGATAATTTCATGAAGCGCCCTGCCACGACCCTGGCGCTTACCGAGGCTGCCCCGCGACCAGGCAGGATTCCAGTGAGGCTCAGGACTAACGCGCCGGCCATTAGCAGCAGCGGCCCGTCTGCGCACCTGATACGGTGACTTGCTGGTTTCAGAAGCTCCTCATAGCGCCCTCGGACGTCTGAGCTATCCTTAGAGCGGCCCGGGGAATATCTTCATGCCAGGCATACTGACGGACAGGCCTGCGGGTGACCGTGGCAGTGGCCCGTGAAACGCGACCACTTCTTCACCAGGTAGATTGATCAGCCTTTGCGCACTGAAGGCCTGTCCGATGGATAAAGCATTCCAGGGCTGCTGGCGCCTCCGAATAAAAAGAGAAGCAAAAACGAGGCGCGGCCGCGTTGGTCAGCCTAACCAAATGACATTTTGTGATTTACTCGTATTATGGTTTTTTTTTTTTTTTACGGTTATTTATTTCATGGTTTTATTCAGGTTTGTTCATAACGAGCATTTAGCGTGTTAGGGTAAGATTCCCCTATGAACATTATCCCGGGTCATGAGTTTAGACCACGCTGGGTCGGGCATTTTCCCACGCTTGATCTGCTTTAGGGATCGGTGCCATCTCAGCTTGTGCCGTTGAGCTGCATACACTTAACATAGTACATATTCACAGCCATACATCATTGTATCTGGGCCATGTACTACATCATTGAGACGAGTTTAGACGACAAGGATGGTGTGAAAAAGAGGCGCTCTTAGGACACGGCACAGGCAACCTATGAATCTCGCATGGCCAAACCCGGTCCTGCTAACCATCCTTGGAATAACAAATCTTCAGTCCAGTCTAGATTTGGAACAAAAAACTTGGCTAGATGAGCATCAGTGGTCATCGTGGACGATCAGTGTCTGATTATGAGGCTTCGGCTAATAAAACGACCCTGGGAACAGTGCCATGATGTTGGGGGCAACGTCATGTAAACAAATCGCTGACTACCCTACAGCGATGACAACAGGCCCTTATCTGCACATATAAACACACCAAAACATTCCGTGCTGACAGACGCACTGGCACCCATTGGGCGTATGCGGCCAGGCACATGGCATCCATCACTGACGGCAGGTTTGTTGTGCCTCTGACGTGTCCATGCTTCTTCCCTGGCCGACGAGCCTTAAAAGTCTGATCTTATCGTTCGTGAGTTTTGGGTTTTTATGCAGCCCCAATGACGACTAAATCCCGAGACTTCGGCCATGAATCATTAAATTTGCACACCTTGGTTGCATTGATCATATCGTCAAAAACAACAAGCAGTAAAATATGGGGCCTAGCAGTGCCTGCAGAGAGTGAATATGCGAGGACAAGAGGAAAAGAGACCGCGAAAGAGTAAATCAGGAAGGTCAATGGCTCACAAGACGCCAAATTTCACTGCGCACATGACGCTGTAAAACGTGCAATTAAACACGTGAGGGTGGGTGCGCTGGACTGGACTGGGCTGGGCTGGGCTGGGCTGGGCAGTTGTCGCAACCAGGCGGATTCGCAATCGGGTGAAGTCGCAAGCAAACGAACTGGAAGCCGGTCGGGTCTAGCCCCCGCTATTTACCACAAATGAGCCAAGCCCACGCCCACCCACTCCCATTCACCGCGACAACGTCCCTCCCAAGTAACAGTTTGGATGACCCTGGTCCCATCCCCTCCACCCTGACCGAATATTTCAACATCACCCCATTCGCACGCCTGGGCTTCAACTCTGCCGCTGCGATTGGCTGCTGGGCGCATCTCTTCATTCTGCAGCTGCTCCTCCATATGCTGCATCGTCCGTGAATTCATTTTTTTGCCCCTCGCCGCCAATCGTCGTTCGTCACCACTTCTCTTAATCACCCATCCCACCTCCAGCCGCCATGTCCGGCAATACTCACAGAGGTACGCCCACTCGCCAGGGCCGCGGTTCTGTCCCGCCTTTTGGCAACAGCCCCAGCGGCGGCGGCGGCGGCGGCGGCAACAGTTCAAACATTCCTCGTCCTGTTCACGAGCAGCATCCGCCCCAGCCCGCCCCCGAGGCCAGCTCCTCCGTCAGCGCCAGTCGTCAGAAGCAGTCCAAAAGAGATGAGGTCCGTAATCCACTCATGCGGTTGTCTTGCCTTTGAAAGACCCCTCCATCGCCTTTACTTTGCCGTGTCGAACTGTGTGTTGACCAATGCTCGTCTAGGCCATCCGACGAAAGCTCGAAAATGACCTCTCCAAAAAGAAACACCTCACGAGTCGAGCTCGCCACAGCCGAAAAGCCCCTCCCGGCACTGTGCTCGCCCTCAAACCCAGCCCGGCCCTCCAGATCAAGCCCGCCACCACCGTTTCCGAGGCCGCCCAGCTGATGGCTGCCAAGCGAGAGGACTGTGTTCTTGTTACCGACGACGACGACCGAATTGCTGGTATTTTCACTGCGAAGGATCTTGCTTTCCGTGTTGTGGGCACTGGGGCCAAGGCCGCAAATGTTACAATTGCCGAAATCATGACCAAGAACCCACTTTGCGCCCGTACAGACACCAGCGCCACCGATGCTCTCGATTTGATGGTCAGGAAGGGTTTCAGACATTTGCCTGTCATGGACGAGAACCAGGATATTTCCGGTGTACTGGATATTACAAAGTGTTTCTACGATGCTATGGAGAAGCTTGAGCGTGCCTACTCTTCGTCCCGAAAGCTGTACGATGCTCTTGAGGGTGTTCAGTCCGAATTGGGCTCTACGCAACCGCAGCAGATTATTCAATATGTCGAGGCCTTGCGATCCAAAATGTCTGGGCCCACTCTGGAGACCGTCCTCAATGGAATCCCACCCACGACCGTCAGTGTGAGGACTTCGGTCAAGGAGGCTGCCGCCCTCATGAAGGAGAACCGTACCACCGCCGTCCTTGTCCAGGACCAAGGAGCCATTACCGGTATCTTCACCAGCAAGGACGTCGTCCTTCGAGTTATCGCTCCTGGCCTTGACCCGGCCAACTGTAGCGTCGTCCGTGTCATGACTCCCCACCCTGACTTTGCTCCTATGGATATGACTCTCCAAGCTGCTCTCCGCAAGATGCATGGTATGTATACCCCACCAATGATAATTTGTAATTTTCTTTCTAACTATAATTATAGATGGTCACTACCTCAACCTCCCTGTCATGAATGATGGTGGTGAGATTGTTGGCATGGTTGATGTTCTCAAGCTCACTTATGCCACTTTGGAGCAGATCAACACCATGTCTAACACTAGCGACGAGGGCCCTGCCTGGAACAAGTTCTGGCTTTCTCTGGACAACGAGTCTGAGTCTATGATGTCTGGAGAGGGCGGTAGCGCCATGCACCACGGGCACCACGGCGGCTCGCGCCTCACATCCCCCGATGTCACTCGTGATCGCCTTGGTGATAGCCTTGCTCCTGGAGATTCTGCTTCCCACATTGGTATCGAGTCCCCTCCTCGATCCGTGCTTCCGGATGGTCATGAAACCCGATTGCCCGAGGAGATTCCCTTCTCTTTCAAGTTCAAGGCTCCCTCTGGCCGCGTGCACCGTGTCAAGGTTGTTGCCGCTGACGGCATGGAGGCTTTCGTCGCCGCTGTCGCTGCTAAGCTTGGCAGTGAGGCAGTCAGCATTGGCGGAGTTCCTGAGGTCGAGGATGATGGAATTACAGGTCCTGGATTCGCTCTGAGCTATGTTGATGACGAAGGTGACACTGTCTCCATTACCACCAATCAAGACTTGGTTGAGGCTGTTTTGCTTGCTCGCCACTCTCACCATGAGAAGGTGGATCTCTATGTGCACGACCCTGACAAGCCTCCTGTCCCGACTGCCAATGAAATCCCTCTCTCCGCTGGCTCTGGCCTTCGCGAGAGACGCAAGTGGTGGCCGGATGAGGATGAGGAGGAGGAAGACGAGGATGAGGACGATGATGAGGACGAAATCGCATCAACAGTACGAAGACCCCGTCGGGCCAGGGCAGCTCACCACCACTCTGTTCAGGAGCAGGTTATTGCTGGCGTGCCGAACGAGCTTCTCCTTCCTGGTGCCATTGTCACCCTGGCTGTGGTAATTGTTGGTGTCTTTACTATTTCGAGGATTGCCAGCCGATAAAGGAACACCCTACTGGACCTGACCCCTGATAACGACTTGATGAAAAGACGGCAGTACCTGGAGATTGTAGATATGTAGAAAATTTTTTGTCTCTAGAGATTACCCCTGCTCCTGCAACCTTTAATTCAATTGAATTCTTCTATGTGCTCATTTTAAAGAAATCATCTAAATAAGCGGATTTGACCAATGTTTTCTATACTTGGTGCATATTCCTCGCATTGGGTTGAAGTCTTGGTGGTGCGTTCCGTGGTTGTTGGCCGGCATCGGAAAATCTTGCGTCCCGAGGCAGTTCCTTCGGCCAAAATTTGGGATAGTGGAACGAGTATCAAGACGTCCGAGTAACTGTAAAAGCATTCACCATGGTACTAAGGAACGCTGCCGTGCGGTTTGGTAAGTCAATTGGAACAATTCATGGATAATTCAAGTACTTATGCACCTCAGGCCGCCGCACATTGGCGTCTCCCGTCTCCAAGACCTTCCTTCGACAACTCTCCTCCGAGGTCACCACTCAGGCTTCGACCGAAACGCAGCCCCAATCGTCCTGGCCTGCTTCTCAGGCTCCCGCCGCACCCGCCAAGATCGTATCTGCGTCGAGGAAGAAGCAGAGAATCGTGCAGGATGCTATTCTTTCTCTCGGAACCGACTCCGCCCACGAGCACAAGGGCAAGGCTTGGACGACTAAGCACAAGACCGCCAACACTGTAGCTGCCACCCCCGCCCAGCAGTATACCGAATTCCGACGCATCCAGAACACCACCAGGGCCCTTGGCTCCCGCGTTGAGCGCCACTATGCGCCCACCGAATTGATCAGCAACCCCCCAGGACCCGAGGATGTTACGCTCGAGCTTTTGATGGCTTCGCAAACCCACATGGGACACAGCACTTCGCTCTGGAACCCGGCAAACTCGCGATACATCTATGGTGTGCGTGAGGGTATTCACATCATCTCACTCGAGACGACGGCGGCACATCTCCGTCGTGCGGCCCGCGTGGTGGAGGAAGTTGCATACCGTGGAGGCCTGATCCTCTTTGTGGGAAACCGAAAGGGCCAGATGGAAATTGTGACCAAGGCTGCAGAAATGGCCGGAGCCTGTCATCTTTTCACCAAGTGGACACCTGGAGGTATCACCAACCGCGACGTGATTTTGAGGATGCACGGCACTCGAGTGGTGGATCACAACGATGAGGAGATTCCTGGCTTTGACAAGTACAGGGGTTCTGCTCGACCTTTATTGCCAGACTTGGTTGTCTGTCTGAACCCCTTGGAGAACTACACCTTGCTCTATGAGTGTGGTTTGAAGAGTATCCCCACCATTGGTGTGATTGATACCAATGCGGACCCATCGTGGGTGACTTACACTATCCCCGCAAATGACGACAGGTATGTTTAAGTGAAATATATGTGGTTTTGGTTTCAAAAACTGACATATCATTCCCTAAGTCTCCGAGCCATGGCTGTTGTTGCCGGTGTTCTGGGCCGAGCTGGTGAGGCTGGCCAGAAGCGCAGACTTGCGGATGCTTCCAAGGGCCAAGTTTCCTGGAACAACCCCGAGGATATTGCCATCCACATGAGAAAAGAGACCAAGGCTGCTATTGAGGAGCGGAAGGCTGTCATGGGCCGAATCCAGCAGAACATTGAGGGATTCACGGATGAGGAGCAGAAGATTCTCCGCACTCAATTCTACGGCGAGGAGATTGAAGTTTCGGAGGAAGACATGCTTGGCATGTTGGGCGAGGCTGCTGCAGGCAAGCCAAAGAAGGAATCCACTTCGGCCTCAGCAACCGCTTCACTGGACAGCATCGAGAAAGAACTGGCTGGATTAGAACTCAAGGCCACCATGCTTGAGGCTGAAATCAAGTCCACTAAACAATCAACAGCCTCAACCGCTGCTGAGGCTGAGGCTCCATCGGCTGCGGACTCTAGTCTGTCTGGTCTTGAAGAGCAACTGGCCGCTGTGGCAGCAAAGGCTGCTGAGATCGAGGCTGAACTCAAGTCCAGCAACAAAAAGTCGGAGTAGAGAGCAGGAGCACTTGTTGTACAATAAGGCTATGTATAATAACCCCCCATGCATGTAGAGAGAGACGAACTCAATTGTACGTTTTGATGTCATATATATTGATATGCCCTTGTCATGAATGTCATGAATGGAAACGGATAAACTATGCCCCCATGCTCCTGCCACCATTCTGAACATACCTCGGGAACAAGGCGGATTTGCCCCACACTCTTATGTAAAGAAAAAGTGGTCTGGAAACCTCGTCACTGCGCATTTCCCCTCACCAAGTAGAACTGCTCACGACCGAACATTTCAGCACAGCTCCATACATCCCATCACAGCGCTGCAAGCACAGCACGGCACATCATCACGCCGCACAATAGGCCAAGGACGGACCCTGGTCGTTTCGATTGGACCCGGTTTTTTTTCCCTTTTGTGCTGGCAAAAACCAAAAATCGTGGCGAGTGCGCATTGTTGTGTGTGCCTGTTGGTGCGTCCTCCCGCCGTTGTGGCTTGGCCATAGTTAGAGCTCCGGTATGCCCTGTCTTTGTCATTCCAACGCTTGCTGTTCCTTTTTTTGCACGGAGTGAGCCCGCCCGGCATAATTGTCAGCGATTTACCTCACGGTTGCAGCACCAGCCACTGGCGTGCAGCCCTGCAATTATTTTGCTTCACCATCCACTACAATGTAGAGACATCTGCTCTTGTCTCGGCCGGCATCGGCTTGGAGCAAAGGACGCACGAGGTTGATGGGAGGCAGACGTGGGCTTGCAGATGACATGATATATTTGACATGCGACCGTTTGACTAACTTGACATGAGTGACTAGATATTTTTTTTCAGTCTCATCCCTCAGCCCACACCCTCCCAGATATTGTTTGGTGAAGCAAGAACAAACAAGCCAACATGCCGGCCATACTGGACGACCCGGCGAGCCCCACTATCTACCGAGTCTCGGGCCAACCTCCGTACCCGGACCCGAGCAGTCCCGGGTTCCCGGCCGACATCGTGCCCAAGCAAGTGACGCTCCGAGACCGACAGACAGTCGCCACGATTGTGCCCTTTGCGTCCCCGCATCAGGTCCCGCCCTCGCTCCTTGCATACTTGTGTGACCAGCTTAACAAGGAGATTGAGGGCGGCGACACGTATCCCATGATGGATCAATTCTCCGTTGACAAGTTTGGTGCTTACTGGTTCCAGAATTGCGGCGCCATCATGTTTCTGGGAAACATTGAGCGCCCGGAGGATATCGTAGAGGGCAGGGACTGGTCCAAGGAGTGCCTAGGTAGCTTTTACATCAAGCCCAACTATCCTGGCCGCAGCAGCCACGTCTCCAACGCCGGCTTCATCGTCACCGGCGCCTCCCGTAACCGCGGTGTTGGCCGCCTCATGGGCGAGACGTATCTCGACTGGGCCCCGCGCCTGGGTTACACCTACTCTGTCTTTAACCTCGTGTATGAAACCAACGTGGCCTCGTGCCGCCTCTGGGACGGTCTCGGCTTCAAGCGCATCGGGCGCGTAAAGGGCTGCGGGAACCTCAAGAGCTACCCGGGCCAGCTCATCGACGCCATCATCTACGGCCGCGACCTGGCACCGCGCGAAAGCGACGAACTCGTGAGTGAAGAGCGTTTCGACAAGATCAAGTTCTACCTCAAGTACGGCGAGTACCCGAACGGCGCTGACCGGGCCGAGAAAAGCAGGCTCCGCAGCGCGGCGACGCACTATAAGCTGCTCGACGGCGACAAGCTCATGCTCAAGGACAAGGAGGTCATCTCAGACCCTGCCCGCCAGTTCGACATTGCGCGCCGCGTTCATGTCCAGCAACACGGCGGCATCAACAAGACGACAGCCACCATTGCCGAAAAGTACCACTGGAGCCGCATCAAAGAGACGGTCAGCGATGTCATCCGCAGCTGCGTCGAGTGTAAGGAGCTGGGCAAGACGCCCAACCCGGGGGGAGCGAGAAAGGGGACTGCTGCCTCTGCCTCTGCCTCTGGTGTTGCTGCCGCTGGGAGCAACAGTATTTGCAGCGGCAATGCAGTGCTAGGGGGAGGGGCAACAGGTGATCAACCATCATCGCCAGCTGGAGCGACAGGCAGAGTGCTGGCGTTGCAGAACCACAACATGATGCCCACGCTCTCGCAAGCTGGTCCACCGCCAAACCCAAGCCCCTTTGCCAACCCGGCTGACATCTCTCTCATCCCACACTCACACACTCTCCAAGGCACATCCCTCGATGAGGCTCTCCACGCACACCCCCATCACCAACCACAGTCGCCTCATCAGCACCATCAGCATCCACACCACAGCCCCATGCTCCAGGACCACCCCAACCTACACCACCAGCACCAGCACCAGCATCACCATCCTCATCACCACCACGAAGCCGCCTCCGTTTACCAGCCCATCGACCCGCAAATTATCAACCAGTCCTCGCCGCACGACCTCCCGCCCTTTGACCAGTACCACTCGCCCGCCGACTTTCAGGCACTGCTAAACGCCACCGAGGATGTTGTCGATCCGGGCGAGTCCGACGCTGTGGATCGTGATCTGGAAATGTTGATACAGCATCAGGATGACGACGACGTCGATGTGGACGGCACTGTGGCAGTGGATGGGATGGGTGTGCAACGGAGTCAGGGGCTGGACGGCAAGGACAGAACACTATACGACGTGGGCTTTGGGGCTCCTGGCGGCTCATAAACTGAGGCAGTCTGTAAAATTTGGTTTTGTTCACTTGAACGAGCATTGCAGCGAAGCGGGCATTTGTTTGGGTAGCATCTATTTCTATGATCATGAGTTAGTCTCCGGAATTTTATCAATATTGAAAAAAGGCTTTCCACATCCCACACCGTAGGAATAGCACATAATCTTCATAATCTCAACTGCTAGGATATACTCTATTGTCATATGCCAAAAAAAAAAGACGGAGGTCATTCAAGTTTTTTCTAGAGGTCAGGTAAGTCTAGGTATCATCATACAGATTCCTCCAAACCCCCACCCAGGACACCATATCCCTTTATTATCTTGGGTTACACTAGTTTTGCTTCTCCCATTCCCTTTTTTATCTTCTTTACCTCCGGGGCATACCTCGTCCACGACCCCTGAGCGCTCTCTGAGCGGCACCTGGGGGTAGAGGCTGGCCTGGAGCTTGGGGAGCCTGGCTCTCCTCGTTGCGGATGGTCTCGTCGACACCAAGGATGAGGCAACTGGCCTCGGTGGCTGCCTGGAGGGCGTTGACCTTGATGAGAGCAGGCTCCCAGACGAAGCGCTCCATCATATCGGTGACTCCCTCGTTCTGGAAGTCAACACCAGCCCATGTAGAGCCCTTGCGGTGCTCCACGCGGAGCTTGTTGAGGATGTCGGTGGCGTCGAAACCGGCATTGTCGCACAGCTGGCGAGGGATGATCTCGAGAGCCTTGGCGAAAGACTTGATGATGGCTTGCTGCTTGTGGGAAATGTTCTTGTCGGCAAAGCGGTGTAGGTAAGCCGAAATCTCCATCTCGACGGCGCCACCACCACCAACAATGGTGCGGTTCTTGATTGCACGCTTGACAATCATGATAGCATCGTGTAGAGATCGCTCCACCTCGGCAATAAATTGTTCGGCACCACCGCGGAGGACGAGGGTGCAAGTCTTGGCCTCTGGGCAGTCTTCAAAGAAGTTGAATCGCTCGCCACCAATCTGGCGCTCCTCGAACTTGCCACAAGTTCCCAGGTGCTCAGGCAGGATGTCCGAGCATGTCGACTGTATAACGGCGCCAGTGGCCTGCACCACACGTTCCATATCCTCAGAAGCGACACGGCCAGCGCAGAAGATGTCCCGGTCAGCAAAGTACTGAGTGGCCAAGTCACCAATGGGAAGCTTGCTCAGTACTACCTTGGCGCCCGTCGCGTGGACGGCCTCGAGCTTCTTGTAGATAATCTGCCACTCAGCATCGACAATGGCCTGGTACTCTGAGACCTGCTCGACACGGACTTCGGCGTTGTCCTTCTCAGCCTTCAACTCCAGCTCGACGTTCAGGCACACGATCTTGGGCTTGTCGAAGTTCTTGGGCTGTTGCTCGAAACCAGCGTAGGAAAAGGTCTTCTTGAAGGCGACACCGTTGATGAAAAGAGAGTCGGTAAGCGAACCGCCGGGAATCTTCTTGATACCGATCAACTTCTCGTTGAGGTCGTCCTGATCGAGTGATAGCACAGCATCAACCACCACTGTGACGCTGTGTTAGCCGTGTGTCTCTACGTGATAAGTATTTGACCTACTCTTTGTGAAGAAGCCAGTGTTGCGCTTGATAAGCTTGCTAGTCATAGCAGTAGAAGCAAGCTTAATAAGAGTATCACGGTGGTTGCCCTCCTCGGTGCTGATGGCAATCTCCTTGATCTTGTTGACAGCTAACTGGGAGGCTCTTCGGAGACCCTTGATGATAATCTGGGAGCTAACGCCCTGCTCGACGTGCTCCTTGACCTCCTTGAGGATCTCACCTGCAAGGACAACGACAGATGTGGTTCCATCACCGACTTCGGCGTCTTGTGATCGGGCGATATCGACGAGGATTCGGGCGGCGGGGTGGACAATGTCGAGAAGCTGAACTGGTCAGTCTGGAACGGTGCTGCGCGGCCACAGTATAGTAGCCTCTGGAACGGATGTGTTTGTGCGAACCTTCATGACAGTAGCACCATCGTTGGTAATGGTCTGCTTGCCATTCTCATCCACCATCAACAAATCGCCGCCATAGGGACCGAGAGTTGACTTGATGGTGGCCTGGACGGCAAGGCAGGCGTTGATGTTGGAGACGATCTGACCTTTGCCCTGGGAAGTGTCGGTGCCTGTAGAAGAGATTGAATCGTGTTAGCTGAAGGTGCCACCATGTTTCTTCGGAGTTGGGCCATGCCCATCTCCAACTTCATTTTCCCCTGGATTCATCGCCCACGCACAAGGCGGGCGGGCAGGTGGGCGGTGGGGTAAAACGGACCTTCCTTGAGGACGATGATCGTCGGCGTTTGGCCTCCGAACGACATATTGGGCGGAAATCCAGCAGCTGAGCTTCTCGATCTATTAGGGGGAGTTTTTTCGGCGCTGGTATTTTGTCGGAAGGTTGGGGGTGGAAGCGGGTTGTCGTCGGGTCAAGTGGGAGAGCTGCGTCGAAGCTTCCAAAAAAATGTGGCAGCCTTCTTTCCTCATCATGTTGCTTGCCCCCGTCGTGCACGGACCAGGTCCCCTCCTTCCAACATTGTCGGTGACGGTCGGTCAGGCCAGGGGTTACCGGCCAGGGCCATTACCAATTCAATACCAGCTGCTAATTAGAAAAAAAAAAGAAAAGAAGGGAAGAGGAGAAAAGAAACAATCAACCAACAAAACTAAGTAAGGAAACGTGCTAGAATTGCCAATAACAAAACTCCACCTAGTTTACACGAAGAAAACCCTCCGACCATGATTGAAAAGAGCGTCACCATGTTGCAGGAAACGAAAGAGTTGGGATGATTTTGAATGCCCCGCAGTTAACGCCTTGCAGCTAACGCCGTGCCCAAGCCTAATATGAGACAGTATACAGGATTTCTCCTGCATATGGCAGCTAGGCCATGCTGTTTTCTTCGTTTAGCTGCTCCAAGTAGAGAACTAGCTTAAAGTCGAAGAATCGTAGCTTCGCTGTCTCGCTGAAATCCGATCGCACTACGGCATACCAGTCACTGATGATGGACTGGATCGTCCTGAAGAACTGTTCCTCTGCATCTTCAAGTGGCATGGTATCCCTCAAGGCTGACCGTAGAGTCTTAAGATTTCGGTTTACAGCAACCCCGACATCTAATAGGCCGTCAGGGTAGTCGCACCGACCTGGGAAATTATGGTTCAGGAAGGCAACAAAATCTGTGGACTTCGATGGTGTTTTTGCTGGAGTAGTTTTGGAGCTTGGAGGTGTAGCCATGGTGGGAGTGTTTGCCGCTTGATGGGCTGGATTCTTGATTCGATTTAGCTCCGGCAATTTGACTTGTTCGCCGCCGCATGCCAGATTAGTACCCTTGGAGAATGAAGACTGCGGAATTTCCGGATCTGACGAGTCTATTTTTGAACAAGGGGCGGAACCCTTACTTCGTGTCAGCTGCTATCGTGCGAACCCTGCAAGAATGTCAAGGGGATGTGTTGTACCGAGTTCGTGGATGACTTCGCTCTAGTTCTTCTTTGAGGCATGGGGCCGTAGGATTTACTAGTCCGATAATTTGAGTCAACAATAATATGCAAGTCGGATTGCTGTTCCAAAGAGATTGAACCGATGATACAAAAGAAGAAGTGGGTGTACGAGAAAAAGAGAAAACAGGCACCAGGCATGAGCTGGGAAAATACTACTTGCTGCCCTTTCTATGGAAGCCATCACATGACTGGCGAGGTGACCACCTTCCCTCGTTGAAAAGCTTGACCTAGAAGGTAGCCAACCTTGAGGGACACTTGGCTGTATCATGGCAAACGCAAAATGCTTTGAGCCTGTGACGCTGGTTGTTGTTCAACGCATTAATCTCAGTATCAGCTTACTATCTATAGATAGACGGGAGAGTAAAAAAACTGTATTTTGTAGTAATTATCTCTGAAAAATGCAGGGAAAGTAATAGCATGTATATCTAAATTCGGCTAAACCAATATGCTGTGCTTGGCTAAGTTCCACGCCATCTTGGTGCAAGGGTTTATTGATGAGCCACTTGACAATAAACTGAGAGATTGCTTTGAGACCATGATACAAAAATATCCAAAGACTTGATGAAGATAGAAGTTCCTATTTAAGCTGTATCAGAGACCTCACCGCCTGGAATGTGTCTGTTGACCTAAGTTTAACACAGCTTTTCGAAAAATTAGCTGCGGACGACTTGTCAAATTTTATCATTCACTTCACTTGTTTTGATACTTTTTCCTGTATTGACTTTCTCAATCTTCAACCGATAACACTGTTGGCCAGATCACATCAGTCAATAGCAAAGACATCTAATAATACAGATATCAATAAAATAGTAGTTTGGCAACACAGGAGCGGAGGCGAAGGTAAGACGGGCTGATCATAACGTGGCTCAAGACGCAGAAAACTTGATGGATTGAATTTGATCTATGAATCGCCACCATTAGGACTGGAGTGACTTTAAGTTATCGGGTAAAATAAATGGGTGAACGAAAATGGAATTTAGATATTAGGACTTATTTGCCAGTAAACTGTCTCACTTTAATTCCACCCGAAACAGCGAAGGACAAGACATCCCACATTCTGTCTTTGCTTTGACCCCCGAGGATTTGACTGAGGCTCAGATTTATCGCTGGGACTGAAACAAAAATGTCACATCGTAATACATGTTTTGGAATCACCAAAAAATGTCGGTGTAGGGCTTATGGTTGGTTGTGTATATTGGACGTATCTTAACAATCTTGGAGTCAGTGATAATAACAGGAAAAAACAAAGAAAGAAAACAAGGTCCTGCCTCAAGATTCGGAATAGCTCGAGTTACATGTGACTATTGCATAAATCCCCATCCTTAATTATGCCCTTGGATGTCTCGCCCATTATCGCGACTACACTAGATTGAACGATCTTGTTAATAGAAAGAAGCGACGAAGGAAAAAAACAAAAACAAAATATCACAGCATCACGAAAGCGCCCTATTCGTTCCTTATCACACCAATTCTCTTCACTAATAGTATTGCATCATATCTCATGTCATAGGATCGTGCTGTATAACGTGCAGCGTCGTATTGCTGAATACATGTCAGCCCATTTATAGGTCAAAGTAGCTCGCCGACCTACCGAAGACGACGGCACAGGTGGTATTGCCACGACGTACATCAGGGCTAGTAGTCCGTGATTCCGTCACCCTCGCCCGTATCGGGCTCGTTTGGGACTGGAGGGTCCGGTTTGGGTGTCTCGGGGCGATGTGAGATGGTGCCCCGTGCTCCAGGGTGCCACATGGTCGAGTATTGCAGCTCCATTCTTTGTTCTCTTGCTCTGTGGATTTTTGCAGCTCTGTTGGATTGATTCTTTGAAAGAGGAGAAGCTTGATGAGTGAGAGAGAAGTTGCGGCGGGGGAGAACGAGCGTCCGAAAGCTTATAAGTGTTTAGGTGGCGGGGTCACCTTACGTCAGGGTCGAGGCATGATCTTTGCTTTTGGAGACAGCTGGGCGGCGGCATGTGGCTTTGCAAATGCCTTGAACTGCCCGCATGAGGCGCCAATCAGGCGGTTGGAAGACTGTGATGCGAATGCAGGCTCCTGCCGCCATCAGGGTGCATGCTGCAGGGCTCGGTTAAAGGCTACGTCGATATCAAGAATATTTAAAATGCCGTTTCGTGGACGCCATGACTCTTATTGAACCATTTGCGATCTCAAACCCTTCTTTCAACCAAGGGTATCATTTGAGCAGAATTCTTTAATATGGTCGAGTCCTTCATTTTGTTATCGTCATTCAACCACAGCGACCATGTTCAACCTCGCGAGAACGACCTGGTCAGCTTAGCTCCCCACCCGCTCCCCACGATGTTCGCGATTTTCGCCTCACACGGACAGTCAGCTGTTGCGAAATCACCTATAAGAAGACGTGTCTGGCCCGTGTTGGCCCAGCTTGTCCCAGGTTGGCCCATGCTTGAGGCAGTCTAAGTTTCTTTATCACAGCTAGTTGGCCGTGTGATGCTCGATGAGAGCTGAGCCAAAGGTCCGGAAAAAGGTGCGATCTCCCCTAGTTTCCCACTAGCCGGCATTTGACTGCACGCATACTGATATGGAACACTAGCAGCTATGCATCTTCACGGGACCTATCTGTGCCGCGATGCTGATAAGTCGGATTGAAGCAAGCCGTTGCCACCACCAACGGGATCGAAGCGGTCGTTGCTGCACCTAGGAATCTTTCCGGGGATGGCTTCGTTACGAAAAGCTCGTGGGGATTGGTCAAGGTTGGGGTGGTTAGTTGCTATCGAGCAAACAACAAAATAGCAGCTCTTGGATGCATTTGGGCACAGATTGATCGGCAACTCTCGCGGTCGCGGCGTTGAGCTACTGCCGCTCCAAGGGGAGGCCTGATAAACAGAGTACGGAGAGGATAGAAAGCGGTTCGTATCTGAGAGTCAATCTGCCGCCAGAACATACCAGGAAGGTTGCATCTTGGGTAGGCAAGGCGCTGAATCTTGATGTGCTTCTGGCAGCTTGGCAAGGAGGGTGGGATTGTCCCGGTTTCTGCGTGAGGGGTCTCGGGGTTTCATGGTGAGGGGCAAGTTACCAGAACCATGGGCTGGCTGCCAACCAACAGTGTGTTTGCCATGTCTCCGTGAAGGAAGTTGCAGACTTGGGGGGCGTGAGTGTCGTGTTGGTCGACCGGGGGATGGTCCGAGAATAAACCGCACTACTCGAGTGGAACAGAACCTACTGCTCCTGGAGAGGCAAGCGAATGTGACGAGGCCACAGGAGATCAAATGAAAAATTGAGTAAGGATATCCAAGTATGGTAACATACTTTGGCGCTGATGCAACAATGGGATTTAGGACTTAGCTGCATGCATGCATTGGGCCCTGGTCGATCGGCTGCCCCGGAGAAACTCGTCTAGGCGTGTGAATTGAAGACGCTGTCACAGCTAGGTAGCTTCGCGTATTTACATAGCTCAAGCTTCTCGACAGGGGTGTTGGTTTCAAAGGCCCAATTCTCGCAAATCAATGTCGACTTAGATGGAGAAGGGCCGTGCGGAGTTGATTGAATTAACAGATCATGTCGAAAATAAGACTCAGCTGCCTGCTCTGCGAGTTGCCTTTGCAAGATACGACCCTACTGACCGCTTCAAGCGACGACGAGGGCCATTGATCCATGGCATCTGGCCTGGGCTGGTGTATCACGAAGAGAAAACAACAACAAAGGGCCTGGGTAAAAATCAGAAGCTTTCCAGGCGGCCGACTAGCTGCTTCAGGTCACTGTGATATTTGGTCGGGTGAGCCTCTATCGCTACCTGGAGCTGGAACTAGAACCGGAGGGGTGCTAGACGACGGGAGCCTGGAACCAGGAAATTGGAAGCGCCGCCGAGGCGGTGTCGTGGCCACGGGCTGAGTTGGACTGGCGAGCTTTCGATCGAGATGACTCCCCAAGTAACCTGCACACAGGTGATAAAACCGGGATCTGGGCCTGGAATCCCAAGGTATCATGACGCCGCGTGCAGGGTTCAATATCAGATCAGATGTTGGGATCGCTGATGGCCGGGGCCGCCGGGGCTGGGTTTGTGGATGGGGTACCTGGCCTGGAGGCGGGCGAGGATAGGTGGATACTTGGAGAGCTACAGGGCTTGGGTGGAGGTGAGTGTATTTTGTTGACGGAAGGAAATGTAGCGTTGGCGCTAGCGACCGGGAATGCACTCGTGGGTGGGTATCCATCGGCTCACTCCACTGGAGCGGCTTTGACGCACCGAGCGGCCGGGGACGACCGCTGCCAAAACTTGCCGTAGCTGGAACCCAAAGGAAGGAACGGCTCTGACGCTGACGTATTTTCTTTATTGGCGTAGGCCGTTTTGACCTTTGTGGCCTGGAGGAAAGTACGTTGCGGCCATGCATGTCTTGAGGCGACTTCAGAATACCTGTTGTTTGGTACCCGAAGCTTTGGACGAGTGTCCCCTGCAATGCAGCTTCACAACTGCCCATCCATTCCATCACCAAGCCATTCATTGCCGGTGTTGACAAGGCGTTTCCTGCCCTCTGCCTGTATATTACTGGAATTATTTGTGAAGACGTGAAGCGAATCGACATCAAGGAACGAGGCCAGACGTCAAACATGCCACGCCGACCTCCAACTGATGCAACCAAACACGATACCAGTCCCATGCGCTGCACCATGTCCGCCGCCCCTTGCTCGACCCTCTCGCCCATCCGGGCCCCCATACAGGCGCTCCCCATCCGAGCTCTTCCCCCATCTTCTCTCGCCTCCTCGACCTCCTGTGCGTCGTTACGAGGTGGCTCATCAAGCAAGTATCGGGCGCTTGCAGTGGGGCGCCCGGCGTCCACTGGCCTTCCGCATCCCGCATAAAGGACGACGTTTAATATCAGACCACCCTCACAGTGCCCGTCGCCACCCACTTTGACAAAGTCCAGGCCGCTGGGCAGCTGCCAGCTCTATTCGGCCCTCAATTTCTTAGGTTGACTGATAGGTTGACTGACTTGACGCCAGGGCAGCTGCCGATGCAGAGATGTGACGATATTCTGCTGTCACTTCCGGCCCTTTCTCTAGGCTTTTGGCGGCTTGTTCCTTGTACTGACACCCCACGCACACCACCCTCTCGCTCCCTCGGCGCTGCGACACCGAACCCATATGCATGTTCATGGTCTACATGCACACCCTCAGCAGCTCGAGCGGGTTGTTTGGTGTTCCATCCCAATCTAACCCCTCTGCTGATCTGATTCTGGCGGCCACTTCCTCGGCGTGCCTTGCTGGGTGCCCGTAAACCTGCAACATGGCCCGGAGCCTGCTTTACCGCATCCCACTGTACATTCTTTCGCTTGTGTGACTTAATTCCGCTGCCATGGCCCCCTCACCCATAAATTCACATGTATAAGAAGGCCCCAAGTGCCTCTTCATCTTGTTTCTGCCCATTCCTTGTGGTTTCTCCTCAGCTCCCATCCACACAGCTGAATATCACTTATACATCAAATCAATTCCTGAATTCGCCTCCAATGGCTGAAGCTGAATCCATTCAGCCCTTCGGCAAGGCTCGCTCTACTGTCAAGGGCGAGCCGCTCTCCCCAGAGGAGATTATAAAGTACAATGACTTTTTCAAAGCCAGTTGCTACCTGTCCTTGGGTATGATCTATCTCAAGGAGAACCCGCTTCTCCGCGAACCCCTCAAGACAGAGCACCTCAAGCTTCGTTTGCTTGGTCACTTTGGCTCTGCACCCGGCCAGATCTTCACCTACATGCACTTCAACCGTCTTATCAAGAAGTATGACCTCGACACCATTTTTATCTCTGGTCCCGGCCATGGAGCCCCGGCCGTCCTATCCCAGTCCTATCTCGAGGGCGTTTACTCCGAGGTCTATCCTGACAAGTCTCTGGACCTTGAAGGAATGCAACGATTCTTCAAGAGTTTCTCGTTCCCCGGCGGCATTGGTTCCCATGCTACCCCGGAAACCCCAGGGTCTCTGCACGAAGGTGGCGAACTCGGCTACTCTATCTCTCACGCCTTCGGAGCTGTCTATGATCACCCGGATCTGATTGCCTTGACCATGGTCGGCGATGGTGAGGCCGAGACCGGCCCCCTTGCTACCGCATGGCACAGCAACAAGTTCCTCAACCCTATTGTAGATGGAGCCGTCTTGCCTGTTCTCCACCTCAATGGCTACAAGATCAACAACCCCACTCTCCTTGCTCGAATCTCGCACAAAGAACTCGAGAACTTGTTTCTTGGATACGGCTGGCAGCCTTACTTTGTCGAGGGTGATGATGTTGAAACTATGCACCAGGCAATGGCAGCCACCCTTGAGCAGTGTGTCACCGAGATTAGAAAGTACCAGAAGGAGGCCCGAGAATCTGGTGAGGCTGTCCGCCCTAAGTGGCCTATGGTGATCCTTCGAAGCCCCAAGGGATGGACTGCTCCCCGGAAGGTTGACGACAATTACCTCGAGGGCTATTGGCGTGCCCATCAAGTGCCTATCACCGACCCGGCCACCAACCCTGCCCACCTCAAGCTCCTTGAAGATTGGATGCGCAGCTATGAGCCGGACCGATTGTTTGACGAAGAAGGCCGACCAATCTCTGCCTTAACTGATCTTTGCCCTACAGGCAATCGCCGCATGAGCGCCAATCCTGTCGCAAACGGTGGCCAACTTAGGAAGCCCTTGAAGATGCCCGACTTTAGAAAGTACGCCATCAAGGTTGAAAGCCCTGGAAATGTCAACAATGCCAGCATGACGAACATGGCAGTCTTCCTCAAAGATATTATTGCCCTTAACCAGCAAAACTTCCGATTGTTTGGACCCGATGAGACAGAGTCCAACAAGCTGGGTGGCGTGTACGCCGCCGGAAAGAAGGTCTGGATGGGAGAATACTTTGAGGAGGATAAGAACGGTGGCAACCTGGCTCCCGCTGGTCGTGTCATGGAGATGCTCTCTGAGCACACTTGTGAAGGTTGGCTTGAGGGCTACATCCTAAGTGGCCGGCACGGTTTGCTCAACAGCTACGAGCCCTTCATTCATGTCATCGATTCCATGGTCAACCAGCACTGCAAATGGATTGAGAAATGTCTTGAGGTCGAGTGGCGCAGCAAGGTTGCTTCTCTCAACATTCTTTTGACCGCTGTCGTTTGGAGACAGGACCACAACGGCTTCACCCATCAAGATCCTGGTTTCCTTGATGTTGTTGCTAACAAGAGCCCCGAGGTAGTCAGAATCTACCTTCCTCCTGATGGAAACTGCTTGCTCTCCGGTAAGATACAGCCGAGTTCCTCTATCTGAAGTTTTGCTAATGTTTTAAATAGTCATGGATCATTGCATGCGATCTGTCAACTATGTCAACGTCATTGTGGCCGATAAGCAGGAGCATCTTCAGTACCTCTCCATGGACGCTGCTATTGAGCACTGCACCAAGGGTATTGGTGTCTGGCCACAGTTCAGCACCGATGCGGGCGAGGACCCTGATCTGGTTATGGCATCGTGCGGTGACATCAGCACCCACGAGTCGATTGCTGCCATTGACTTGCTTCTGGAGCATTTCCCTCACCTCAAGATCCGCTGCGTCAACGTCGTCGATCTGTTCAAGCTGATCCACCCATCCGATCACCCCCATGGTCTGACTGACAGCGAGTATGTCAGCTTGTTCACTGCTGATACACCAATCATCTTCAACTTCCACAGCTACCCGTGGATGGTGCATCGCCTGACGTACAAGCGCCCTGGCAATGGCAACATGCATGTCCGCGGATACAAGGAGAAGGGTAACATTGATACACCCCTTGAGCTGGCCATTCGTAACCAGACCGATCGTTTCAGTCTGGCTATTGATGCCATCGACCGGATGCCCAACCTCCGCAACCGTGGAACAGCTGCCAGGGAGGCCCTGCTCAATGCTCAAATCGAGGCCCGCAACCTGGCCTTTGAGACGGGCATGGACCCGCCGTTCCTCAAGAACTGGGCCTGGAAGCGCAACGGCATGTGGAGGAAGACTAAGGAGAGCAGCCTGGCTTCTCAATAAAGGATAAAGTGACGGATAGAAAATGACTTGGATGATGCTATGATGATGGAACTAAGGGGTCTGGGCGTTGACTAATGAACAGGTGGGTGGCTATTTGTTTTCGCAGGATTTCCTATTCGTGCTTTACTGTCTCCTTGATAGGTTCGATTCGTTATCACGTATATAATGCAATTGATTCTATTTGTTTTGAATAATATGAGTTCTAACCATTTGATCATGATTTTTCATAAAGCCCAGCCCCCTCCTCTATCGTACTGAACGAGCCACTCATACTCATCAAGCACTGCTAATGGCCCCCGCTTTAGCATCCCTTCTCATATGAAATATGCTGTGCTGCACCTCATCAAACCAAATCTCATCGACAACCTGAAACCCGAACCGCTCGTAGAGAAGCCTCCCCTCCGGGCTGGCATTGACGTAGCCCATCCACCCTTCCTGGTCCATGAGATCGATGCCGTACTTCATGAGGGCGGACCCCACGCCCTTGCGCTGGGTCTCGCGCCGCGTCGCAATCATGCTCAGCATCCACGTTTCCTGCCCGGCCACCAGGCGATGCGTGGCGCTGGCGGCAGCGCCAAAGAAGCGCGCCGCCAGGTCCCCGTCCCCGCAGGCAGGGAACATGGCGGCCGTGAAGGCCGCGGGGGGCTCCGCAGTTGCTCCGGCGGGCTTCCGGACCCAGCGGGCCCAGCCGACGATGCGGGCCGGCTCCGAGGGGTCGCTGCCGGCCCAGGAGGCGACGACAACGTGGGTGCCCGGCGCGGTGATGGAGGCTCGGATCCGGTCTTCCCAGTAGGTGAGGGACTCTGCGTGCTCCGGGGGGAAGCAGAGCTTGCTGATGATGCTCTCGAGGAAGGCGTCAAAGTAGACGTCGGTCAGGGCCGGGGCGTCGTCGGGGGTTGCCGCCCGGAGAGTGAGGGTTGGTTTCTGGCCGGTGGACATTGTGATGGGGTTGTTGCCTAATATGCCAAGTTCTTTGCCTGAGGCCCTGGAATTGGGATAGTGAAGTTGATCAGAAGAGATCACTGGGTTTTTTCTTTCTTGTGAGGATGACTATTTCCGAGATTTGAGGATGGTTTACTGAAGCCTAATTAGAATCCTTCGGCGTGAGTCACCCGTTGAGTTTGGGTTGAATTGATATGATAACACTTTCGGGAATGGTGAAATGGCTCGTTAAGTACAAGACCGACCGTGGCTGTATGATTTTATCTTGTCATGAAGCGATTTAATGGGGTTCACTTGAGTCTTGTTAAATCTTGAATACATGCACCTGGGTTGTTATCGAGTTGCTACTCTCACGATACGCCTAGTGTAGAACTGGTTGCCGGTTTAGGAATGTGGAGTTCAGAACGACAATCTAAATTAGATCCAAGACAAGCGTGCGCCCTTTGCTTGACATTTTTGACTAGTTTGGACTCCATTTTGACATTTTTGACATGACAACTCATCGGCCGGCAACAACCTGATCCACACCGCTGCAAATTTATCGACAATTGCATCACACTCACTAGCTAGCTATTCTCCGAAACATGGTTCCCCTTGCTTCAAGTTCAATCCTCCAAAACGCCAAACCATCCCAGTGCCCTTGGCCCTATTAAAAAAAAATCTTGAACATGCTTGTTTTGTAAATACCACGCCTCGTTGTCCTGTGTAATCCATCGTTTTTGTTTTTACAAAGCCTTGACCGACTGGAAGAAGGGGTTGGCCAAAAGTTCGGGGTTCGCTCCAACCAGTTCCTTGAGCGCTGCCACCTTTTCGTCCTGGCTCATCTCGCCGCTGTTGACCTTTTCCTTCCACTCGAGAAGAACCTGCTTGAGCATGGCACTGCCCTGTTCCACATCTTCCTTGTTGTAGCTCAGTGCCAGGTCCTCGTGCTTGGTGGTAAAGTCCTCGAGCTCGTCGGCCTTGCGCTTGGCCATTCGCACCACCTTGTCAGGGAAGCGAACCAGCTCGGCAACATGAATACCGAAACTCTGATCGCACACGCCGGGTGCGACCTTGTACAAGAGTGTCACCTCGCGCTTCTCAGATTCGGCATCGTCTCCGGTGCCACTGATGTGAGCTGTGACGTGGAGGTTCTTCACCTGCGGGTACTGGTCGGCCAAGGCCGTCAATTCGTGGAAATGTGTCGCAAACATGGCGAAGCAACCAATTTCCTTGACGATGTGCTCTGAGATGGCCCAGGCCAAGCCAAATCCGTCATATGTCGACGTACCACGTCCCAGCTCATCAATAATGATGAGGGACTCTGCTGTGGCTGACTTGAGGATGTTGGCTGTCTCAAGCATCTCGGCCATGAAAGTCGAGACACCCTTGAGCTGAGAATCACTGGCACCGACTCGGGCAAGAATCGAGTCGAAAATGGTCAGCTCGGCTTCAGCACATGGCACGAAGCATCCTACTTGGGCCATGAGAGCGACGACACCGGCTTGACGAATGTAGGTCGATTTACCACCCATGTTGGGACCTGTGATGATAAGGAAGGATGACTTGTCGCGAGTAAGCTCGACATCGTTGGTGATGAACTGGACATCATCCTGCAACTCCATGCACGGGTGACGGGCTTCACGAAGAATGGTCTGGCCTTCACCACGAGGGTGGATCTTGGGGCGCACATAAGGCTCAGGGGCATGAACGGAGGTGTGTGCGAGAGCAACGATAACATCCAAATGAGCGAGCACACCTGCGAGACGCTCTAGCACAGGACAGTAGGAGGATGCAACTTGGACCACTTCGTGGACAAGGCTGCTCTGTGTGCGGTTGTAATTTTGAGAGAGCTGGTCGTACTCTCGGCGGTATGCCTGGAGCTTCTTGGTGGTGAAGTACACACCGTTCTTCTGGGTGGAACACTCCTGGTAGCTCGAGTTGTTGCGGATGCAGCCAGCCTCTTGGCGGGTGAGACGCATGCAAACTCCGTGCACCTTGTGGTTGGTCTCGAGGAAAATCTTCTTGTCAGGCTCCTGGCCAAGATCCCTGGCGGCATCGGTGAACTCGGCACGGATATCCTGATCCAGCTGGTCAAGCTTCTTGCGGATAATTCGCAGGCTCTTGTCAAAATCGGCCTTGATGATGTACTCGTGTCGGTCAAGAGCGTCAAGGTCGACTGTCTGCTCAACCATGTCTTGGAGCTTTCCGAGACTATCAGATAGATCGCGTAGCTTAGTTGTGTAGGCTTCATCCAGTGGGTCGCGGTAAGCCTCATCCATGACGCCCTCAAATGTTCCAATAAAGCCAGGCAGGCGAATGACAACCTGGTAAGCTCGGACAACATCTTCAAGGTTGGCCTTGCCGCGTTGGAACTTCTTGGAGAGGCGATACAGATCAGGAATAGAGCGTAGGTGCTCTTCTTGAAGCGTCTGACGCAGCTCCGTGTCGACGAAGAAGGCCTCTACCAGCTGTTGGCGTTTCTCGATCTCCGCCTTGCTCATCAGGGGCTGCTTCAGCCACTGCGCAAGCAATCGGCTACCAACAGGGGTCTTGCAGTGGTTGAGCACACCAAAGATGCTCATAGTCTTGGATCCATCTCGCGGGCCAGGCATAAGGTTCAGGGCCTTGAGAGCAGCAGCGTCAAGCTTCATGAATTGAGCCAAGTCGTGTTGGTAGAGCTGGTATTGGCCAAAGTTGGAAGGGTCCTGCAGAACACCAAGGTACTTGATTAAAGACGCCGCGGAGCCCATTGCCAGCTTGAGGTCGGTTTGAGGCAGTAGAGAGGTGGCTCGCTCATCCTTGAGCAGACGTGAAAGATCCTGCTCGATGTCACGGGTTCCGAAATCTCCAGCTGGTCGCTCAGCAATAGCAACACCACAGTTGTCAATGATCTTCTTCAACTTGGCCAACTCGGGATCCTTTTCCTTCTCGGCCTTGTCGACCTGCACGATGCACTCACGAACACCAAGCTGGATGAGAAGGGCTTCGAAGTTGGAGTATAGGTCGTTGTCGAGGAACTCGCTGACACCGAGCTCTCGAACGCTAGCATCAGCAAAGCAGACACCAACGCTTCGAGCTTCGGAGGCCTTGGCAGAAATCTTGACAGCCAAGATCATGGGGGCAGAGTCGATGTGTGTTCCAAGCTCGTCTTCAACGTCCTGCAGGTTACCAGGAGACGCCTGCTTCACGCACTTCCAGTTCATGCGACCAGAAGGGCTCTGCCAGATCTCTATTCTCTTTCCAAGTTTGAGAAGGGCCTCGCGGAGGAACTGTCGGAAAACGGTCATGGTCATGGTGACGGATGGGAGTCCATTGTGATCGCTTCGGCCGAGCTGTCGAACGACGGAGGTTGTCTTGTAGACCTAGATAGGGGATTAGGTTAGGGGTGTTGCAGTGTGATGATGTGGAGAGATGGAAGCACGAACAGTCTTTGCGATGAAGGTAGCATCTTTGCCGTGGGAAGTGTACCAGTCACCTCGGTCGAAGATGCGAATGGTGTCTTCGCCGACATCTGGGAGTGACTTGAAGAAGCGGATGAAGCCGCCTTCGTCGTCGAGCTGTAGAAGAAGACATGTGAGCAAAGGTTTCGGATGGGATGGGCAGCATCAAGGGGAGCACAGACCTTCAATTCTGGTCGTGAAGCCATGGTGAAGCAATGTCTGGCTGCACAGAAATGATTGTGTTTGGATCTAGGAGTTATGTCCCAAGAAGGAAACGAGATTTTGAGCCTCGCTTCTGCCGACGTCAATGGGTGGCCCTGTTGTCGCGTCCGTTGTCCCCACGCTGGCCGGGAAACGCGTTTTCTGGCGTTTTCAATTAAAGCCAGCGACGCGAGAAAGGGTGATAGCGCGGGGGCTGGAACGTGCGCCCGGCAGTTAGACCCCTGTCCCGCTGCGAAATTCTTGGGTGTGCTGGTGCTAGCTGGGGACTGAGTTTAAGGTGCTATCTAAGTATCTTGCGGGTATTTTTAAGCTGTAAGACACTTTTAGCTTTGTACCTGTGCTAACAACGCGGAAGTGAACAATGCATTGTCTCGCTACGCGAAACCTAGTCACGGCTGCAGTGCCGAGTCAACGGTGATTGTCTGAATGCCTGCCATCCAAAACTGAGAAGCCCCTTCATTTAAGCCTTACCGAGACAATGCTCAGTTCCCTGGAATTTTTTACTGCGATTTGCTTCGATGCTAAAGCATTTCATCGAGAAAAAACGACTAAATGCATACAGGTCAAATCAATCACGGACTGGGGAAGTAAGGTGAGCATGGGTACAACCACCATTCTGCAAGATTAGGTTCAAACACTGTCTGTGACCAGTTACATCAGAAGCTCAGCTCAGCTCCGCTCTGGATCCAATTGTAGACTGCAATGCAGTGTTTGATTATTGAGTGATGCTCCTAGTCTATACATAATTAGGCCAACATTAAATATTAACTCCAGCTTGAATCAAGCCCATTTTCCCAAGACACTCATGAGAACCAACCCAGCAACAAGCCCAAGACCAGCAAGTGAAACCGTCAATAGATCGGCGTCTGCAAGTTCTGCCTGCTTTCCATGGGACCCAACCATCCAATCCGCAGCCCACATCTCCACGAGGCCAACCCAGATGAGAATGCCAGCTGAGAGAGCGTCAAGAGTGCCAATAGCCAAAAGAGTAGACCGGTTGTTCCCATTGAACTGCTGCAAAACACCAATACCAATAGCCATCCCAATAGGGGTGATGAATGCGAAAAGAGCAGCCAAGCCAAGCTTCTTCTTCATACTGAGGCCAAGGTGAACGCTGGAGGCATCATCACTCGATGAAGAATCCACTGGGGTGGTAGTCTTGTCCAAATCGGGGACCAAACCTTCTGGAGAAGATCGAGCACTGTGATTAAGTTGAGCACCGACAGTTGCACCAATGGTGGCGATGCGACTGCCAAGCGCCAAGCCTTCAAACATCTGGTGGAAAAGGATAACGACAAAAAGGGTAACGAAGTACTCATCACCGGACACGACCAGGGTCAAGCCAATCACTATTGAGGTGTTAGCCATTTTGGGCCAGAGGATCATCCAGCGAGGTGAGAGCTTACATAGAGAGTGGAAAAGAATCCCTGCCTCCATAACAAGAATACTAACAACGTCGGTCGATAAGAGGGCTTTGGCTTGTTCCTTTGGACTGAGCCCTGCGGACGATCTGGTCTTGGCGAGCACAATGCGATGGCCAACATACTCAACGAGAAACGACAAGAATATACCGGCCATGACGATGGCAGAAGTGATACCTTCATATTCCAACTCACCAATACAATTATTTGTAAACATGAGTGAAGCGTGCGTGTACAGCTGTTTCAAGGTCAGAATCATAGGGCAGCTTGCAGAAGTGTGTTCCGAGCGAGGCACATACATGGATCAAGGCCGTAGAAATGATGATGCCAGTACCGAACTGTTTCAGGATAATCAGAACCAAGTTCAGTTTGGTGGGCATCCACTTTTGAAGCAAAATGGGTCCAAAGACACCTATCCAAGATTAATTCGTGAGCAGAGGAGGGGTGAAAGAAAACATTGTACCGATTGCGCTCGTCGCGAGGATAACAAAGAGAAGCCCAACGCGTAAGCCGACATTGTAGTCCCTGCTAGGGGCATCACAATTAGAGCCTGCTTCTGCAGATTCGCTTGCACCATCTCCGCTGGTACAGTGCCTGGACGGTGTTAACAAAGGCTCACTTAGAGCTAGAGACGGGCCGCCTTACTCAACGCCAGCATGGAAGTGGCAGTGCTCATTCTCGCTGGAGCTTTCCGACTCGTGATCCTCTTCGCTTTCGTGATCGTGGCTCTCAGACTCTGCACCTTCAGCATGGACTTCTACGTCTTCTCCGTTTGTATCGACACAAAACCTGGAAATAAATTGTAAGTGTGAGAACATTTTCATTTCATCTATCATACTCACATTTCTGAGTCATGGTTATGGCAGTCAGTATACTGCGAGGGGACATCGCTTGTCGCAGTGATTGTGACGTCCACATGATATTCCGTTTCGCCCGCAAAACAGTACCTGGCGTCGAAAGGCAATCAGTCAACAATACGGAATCCAAGGCGAGGTTGAATTCAGGGATGACCAACAAACTGGAAGCATGCAAGTGACAATCAGTGATGGCCGTGACCTCTGCATTTCCAGCAGTAGTCGTTGGAGCAGCGGTTTGCCGGGGCGCCAGACGATCAGCCCCGGCAGCTGCCAGCCAAAGGGCTACAAAAGCCCACGCCGTTGAATAATGCATGGCTTCTGGTTGGCGATGCTTCCTCGGTAGCGGATCGGGGTCTCAAAGAAGCCCGACGACGGTGCGTGCGCCAGAAATTAAGGTTAAGCTTAACAGTTAAGCATACGTTCGCATGGAAGAGCAATAACGCAGGAGCAAGGCGCGGCGTCCAAAAGTTTGTTGTTTCGGCAGCAAGATCCGAGCAGATCCTACGCTGGGCGATACGTGTACGGGGACCAAGCGGGAGGAGGAGCATCGTGTTAAGAGAATCACGCACCTGCGCGCCCTCGAGCTCGCGCTGATTGGCGAGTCCCCAGGCCAGCTCGCCCATTCGAGCGTTGCTCTGCCAAGAGGAACGGCTGAAACGCACCCATCAGAGGTTGAGAACCCTGATGGTTAGCCAAGACCTGCTGCCAAGACCAAATCTGGATACCAGCTAGGATTAGGTGATCCTTACTGGAACAAGCACGCCAGGTGATAATGCATGTCTCTGTTTGTCCTTTTGATGTGTCGCGAACTGCGGCATTGGTGAGAAATTGAGTGTTCATTCGTAATTATCTTGACTCACAGCGATAAAGAAGTAAACTGGTGTGCGGAAGAAGGCTTTCGGCGCGCCTATTGCCAGGCTTGTTGTCTTGATAGCTAGGACTCGTCTCAACATTTGAAGCAAAACACCACATCTCGTTTAAGTATAGAATAGCACAACACGGACACATGGGCGAATCGGCTGATGGCTGGTCGCGGGTACCGCCGGTGTATACACACAACGGGATATCGTCCAGTGTGGTCAAGGGGGAACGAGAGTTGAGCATCTGCTTGAGTGAAAATTATCATCATTAAAACTAGAGGCAATTTTTCTTAGTCTCCTTCGCTCTCCCTCGGCCCCGACCAGTCTCTTTCTCAAATTCTCATCCAAATCCCACCCAACTTTTTCCTTAGCCAGAGATCGTCCAAATTCAAGCCCGGCGACGAGGCACCTTGTAGGTTTGGTTCGAATTGGAAGTCGCATTGGAAGGCAAAACCATAATGTTATTTACCTTATTGGGCATAATATCCCAATGATCAGAGATTTTGGGGTTGCCGTACGGTCGAAGTGCCGCAAACCGGATTCTGCGAAACCACGTCAGTTTTCACCAGTCTTCTGTGCTTCTCCGCGGCTACTCACGTGTAGTTTCCTGGCGCAATGTGCGTCCCATTGGCCAGCTTGCCAAACCACCAGAAGGACCGAAGCCCTCGCGGCACACGCGTCAGTGGGAACGGCAGAGTGTCTGCTTTATCATTGATACTAGGGTCAAAGTACCAGTAGTCGTTGGAGTCACGATAAGTTGTGGCAGCACCGACGTAGCCACGTCGGCCAACTTGCAGCGGGTAATGCCACATGGATTCGGTCCAGGTGTCGTCAAAAATCTGTCGCCAGTCACAGGTTAATTAGCTAACAATAAGAGCAGTTGAGAATAGGCAACATACGTCCCAGCGCAGATATGTGCATGCATAAGCCAGCTTTGCGCTGATTTCGACATAGTCATTGGGGGTGTTTTCCACGTCGAATGCCCAGCTAGTATGCGTCAGTTGGTCGACAAGAACATTGGCAAGAAAATTCCACTTACGCCCAATCATCAGAATTCGCCACAACAGGATCCGAAATGAACATGGTATCAAATGCCTTTTCAGTATCATATGCAGCCCCTATCACGGAGACCGATCAGCGGAATGTCCAAACATATGAAGCAACAACATGCACTCACCTCCGTACGGAATTGAGAGTTTCTCTCCATGGCTTGACCGAACCCATATCTTGCCTCCATACAATGGCAGGAAGTCATCGTCGACATCAGGGAGTGCAAATGTGACCCTGCCAATTGTCAGTATTTGCCAGTGGCTGTGTTCGCGGAAAACTCACTCGACTTCTTTGGTGTCTCCAGGTCGCACGACAACGGGATCCGGAAGCGTCACATCAGGCACAATCGTTTCCGGTTGGAGTTCATACAGGGGTGCAACACCATAGAAGCTATTAAGAATGTTGAATCCAGCCTGAGACTCGAGCTCAAAGCTGTATTCGTATTTCTTCTTCCCATTGTTGGTGACATTGAAGGTCCATCGCGGCTCAAACAACTCGGTGTCCTTCAGAGAAAATGGCTCGTAAGTTAATTGAGTGTCATAGTTGAGCACCTTCAATGCATCAACCAAGCCAGTCCCGACTTGAAACGGGGGTGCCTTAAAGTCGCCATCCAGCTCGTTTGATAGCCATGGAAGGCTCTGTCCACTCGAGGAGATGCGATCATGGAGCATCCTAGCAAAGCCTGCTCCATAAAACTCACGCCCTCCATATGCTCCCACATACAATGCAGCGATGCCAGCAATGTAGGGAGCAGACATGGAAGTGCCGCTGAGCTCTTCGTAGCTCTGGTTGAGGACCGTGCTCACGATATCGGTTCCAGGAGCTGCAATGTCTGGCTTGAGAAAAAGCTCATTTGATGGTCCCCATGTTGTAAAATAAACAGGCCTAGGCGCCACGCTCGGGTCAGACATTTTAACCCGCGGGTTAGAAGAGACGTTGGCAGCTGCAACTGCAAGGACTCCTTCGCCCATGGAACCAGTGCTGGAGTAAAAAGGGCCCGATTCGCCGTCATTTCCGGCCGACGCTATTATCACTATACCTCGGTCCACGAGGCGATTTGAAAGGATCGCCCAGGGATTGTCAGAGAAGCCATTAGGTTGTCCAATGCTCGTGGTGATAACATCAGCCTATATAGCGTCAGTGAAGCCCACTTCAAAAGCCATAAAACACAAACCCCAGCATTGTAAGCATCGCATAATGCTTGCATAATGGTTTCTTCATCGGTTTCCCAGGGGTTCTAAAAAAGCCGCACCATCAGCATACTTTCTACACAAGAACCAGCTGTTTTTCTTACATCAGAAAAGACTTTGAAAGCCAGTAGTTTCGCATCTGGGGCGACTCCAGTAAGCCTGTTTAGTGTCAGTTTACAACGCCTTCAATCCGATGGTCAAACAGCCATACCAGTTGTTTTTAGCGGCAATTATTCCAGCCACATGTGTGCCATGCCCATGATAGTCCATTGGGTCTTCATCTGGTTGCTTCGGGTAATGCTTTTCATCTTTTGAATCCCCTTGCGCACGATCAGTATTCGTTCATCTACAACTTGCAAAGCATAACTCACAGTCTGGTCCTACAAGGTCAAATCCACCAGCAACTTTACATCCAGGGCCAAAACAACCGCCCAGCTTGGATCATTAGCAGTAGACTAGGTGAAAGTACGGGTAGGGGCATACAGCTTTGTGCGTGTAATCGACGCCGGTGTCAACGACGGCGACGGTGGCACCCTTGCCTCGAATGCCTTTGGCATGTAGCTTATCGACTCCAGTCCAACGATGAATAGAGTAGTTTCCGATGATGCTTGGTGATACATGGGTCGATTTCTCGACGCGCGGCTTGAATACAGTGCTCATTGGCCAAACATTGACTACACCATCCATCTGACGCAATGTGTCAACGTTTTCAGAATCAGTCTCCAAGACTATCCCAGAGAAAACATCACTGCAATCAAACTCTCTATAGTAACCAGCCATTTGATTTGGCCTAGAGAGCAACTGGTGAGCCACGCTCGCGGGACCCAAGCGCTAAAGAGGTTAGTTGAGGTTCCAATAATGCGATGGCTTATTGATTACCTGTTCAACTTCGATAATAAACTTCCTAGTTCCTCTTGAGCTACCTCGATGATCCAGATCTGTACCTGGCCCGACTGAAAATCTCGTATGCCGTCTTCTGCTTGAAAAAAAAAAGGAGAGAGCTTGAAACAAATACAAAAGTTTCATCTTGGAAGAGAAAAACTAGTTTAGCTTTGAAATCAAAAACACAGCAGACAAATCCGAGAACGCCTCATCATATATGAAGTCTGAGAAGTTCCTTCCGAGCCAAGAGCCTAATTGGCGTTGCTCCGGAAGATTGATCAAGATTACCTGTCTCGGGGATACGCGTAATTCATGCCGTATCTCGTGTATCTTTTCGTCATACGGTCAAGACAAATATCGTATGTTAGATGGCCATGTTCTGCTGTGTACGTTTGGAAGCCGTCAATTTTGCCGGCATGTCACCTCTGGGAGATGAGCGTTTGCCAATTGCCGTTGTCATGATCCAGGGCGATGGGATTGCGAACCTCTCAAACGGCATCACCATTGTGGAGAGGTTGAACAGTAACTTTTTGTTGTCCGAATTGTGAGCCTTTGCTGACGAGGCTCCTTCTTGGCGTCTTGTGCCAACAAGACTACAGAGAGAGACGGCATCCACCGCGGGTTTTGGTTCAAGAGAAACGCCAATAAGAAGCGTCAATTCTGCCCAGCCACTAACGTTGATCTGTTGAAGCATCCGAAAATGAACATGAGAAACCTCTCGCTGTGTGACGCAAGCAGTCTGGGCATGCAGCGATGGGTGGCACAGAAGTGAGTGGGTAAGGAACTATGATGACCCCAGAGCCAATCATCTCGCGGCGCGGGGTTGTACGACTGGAAGAGGAGACCTGTAGCGAGATTCCCGACGGCACGGAGCGGCTCAAACAAGGACAGTACGACGAAATAATGCATGAAACTGTTGTATGCCCGGCCGAAGCAAGGATGGGACAAGTGACAGAATGCGGGCTGTGGAACAAGGCATATGATGGATGGCATATTGTGCGCAACTTTGTAAATCTAAACACACGGCACTTTCACGTCAAACCAAAGAGTTTTGCGCATTATGGATAAGTGAAGAAGAATCATGAGGCACGCCAAGCCAAGCATCAATAGCAACAAGCTAGCTGTGTTCCGCAGCCGGGGGGAAACACAGAGATGGTGCCAGACTAAGGCCTTTCACCCATCCCGATGGCTCTTCGGTAAAGAGATCGGATGCCAAACGAAGCGGGCCGTCAGATCAACTGAACTCTCCAGCCTTTGTGGGATCTGAGCTGGTGACACATTGACCAACAATCTACGCTACTGACGCTGCGGCTTCTGACACGCTCCCCAAAGTAATTACTCGTTTAACGGGCCGCAATTTCAAAAGCAGCCATTCAGCCTCGGCAAGATTGAGGCGATCGACGCTGGGCTGAAGCCATGCACGTCTCGACTCTTGTGAGAAGCAACAACAGCACAAATTTGTGGCCACCCACCGAGATTAGCGCCGACGGATGATGACAGCGATTGCTCCAACGGCTAAGACCAGGCAATGGGCTCCCCGCTTGGCCACAAACAGCTACGACCTCAGTAGTCTGGTGGCGGATGCAGCTGCATCGTCCGGGTCCGAGTCCGTGCCTGTCGATCAGAGCTGGCCCCTGACTCGTTTAGCAGGCGAAAGGGCATTGCGCGCGCGCAGCCACATTGTTCTAGCTCCATGGCCGCGACCATGGGCTCGGCGAGGGGACAAGGCCTTGCCCACGTTTGGCTACCGGGAGACGTTGCTCCTCGGGCATTGTCCTGAAACATTCGACCTTGGGGGACAGAAGCCCGCCGTGAGATTGAGCTTTGCACGTATTTGGGCTCCGTGTAAAGAGCTTTCAAGCCATGGGCCTTGTCCTTGCCCTTGTCAAATCTGCAAGCTGCCAAGTTTGGGACGAAAGATAGTTCCTGCGTGAATCCTGCTCGCGTGTTTCATCGAAGCGCTATGGAAGCAAAAAGAGGGAGGAGCAGAATAGTTTGGTGGGCGACAGGCACGTGGAGGCTGGGATGGGGCGACGGAGGCGGCGGGCTGACCGACCTGGGCCGTTGATGCAGCAAGCCAAGCCCAACAGAGAATGTGGGATGAACCATGGTCTGCATGTATCAAGCAGGGGCTCTGTGGGCGCCCGCAACTCGACGACTGCCCATGAACGGGACAAGAGACATTATTTTGTGAAGGCTCTCGCGAGGATTCTCAGGATGCGATGCCACCGGGAACTGATTCCCTGGCACGTCAGACGTCTGTGCGGCGCCGAAAATAGAGGGTGCGCTGAGCGTGGTTATGGATGCTGCCGGTGAGATTGCCAATATATTATAGTGCGTGCTAATATGCCACGAGGAGCAGTCGCTTATGTTGGCTGAAGATCCTCGCCAGATCCCGCGAGGTCATTGCAAAGAGGTTGCATTTTTTGGTCAAGGCGATCGTAAACGACGCTGCTCCTGTTTCCTGCAGAATCTTACGTAGTGGCATTACACCTGACTCGCCAGGTGCGCCTCAACCTTGTCGATTTAACGTACGAAGGTACGAGGTGTGGCGATTGCGGCTGCAACTGTTTGATAACAATCAACTCTTTTTTTCATCCCTATGTACATACTCTGCATGCAGGCTTCTTCCCCTGCATCAAATCCATCCCCAAAAAACACCAGAATCCTTCCCCGCCTGGCCAGCCCTCTTGTCAACGCGGCGACTGGGTCTACCACGGGGCTCAAGTCTCGATCTGACCTGATGGCCCGTGGTGCCCGCCCTCGCGAACGAGACCCCCGGCAGCAATGCGACCATAGCACCAGGGCGCTGGACCGTTTTGGGAACGGCAAAGGCCATAGTTGGACCCAACCGTTTAGTCAACCAATTGGTGCTATTCCGACTTTGGCGAGATTGCCACGCGTGCTCCAACGACCCAAAGTGGAGAGATGTGCGAGGGACAAGGGACGAGAGAGGGAATGCCAGCGCCGGGGTTGTGAGCCCGTGAGCTTGGACACACGTACAGATGCCCTGGCTGGCCTGCCGCATTAGTCTCACTGTGGTAATTTACAGAAGGTAGGCGACGCCTTGCGAGGCCCACGATTAGCAGAGCAATTAGCGGTACAGTCAGTACATGGCTGCAAATAGCATCTTACGATGCGAGCGTCGCGAGAGACATACGCCATGCTCGTCACTGGGCGCCGCCGCGTGGCCACGTTCTAGATTCTAGAGTGACTCGGAGCCGGACCTGACAGCATGCAGCGGCCTAGTGAACGCGGCATGCTACCCACCTTCCACTATCTTATCCCGCCCGCCTTCTGCAAGTTTGGTGTTGAAGGTTTCGGTGCTTTGCCGTCTTCGTCCTCAGGGCACGACAATGAGCCGATAGGCAAATACTCGACGCCCAGAGAGCATGCGAGGCCTGAGCTGGTGCCGGTGATGAGTGGGCCTGGCCTATCGCCCCCTCCGGTGGAGAGCCGAGCTGGGCTGCAGTTGACTCGCCCGGGTCAGTCCCTTCAGCACCCCAGCACCCCTGCCCGCGACTGGGCACCCGCCAAATTCCACCTCCCGGGCCTCCCCTGTTGGCTGGTGCTGTGCTGAGTGGCCACCGCTAGCCCTCTGCAGAACACCGTCAATGGGCACCTGCGTACCCCTCCTCCAGGAGCGTTGGACCAGGCCTCCGTCCACTGGCGTGCTGTTCCTGGCTCCCCTAGCTCCCCTGCGCGGGCTTGCCTTTTCCACCCCCTGCTTTACCGGCTCAATGCCCATCCCACTTGGGACCTCCCCACTCAGCCAAACACCCCTGGGCCTCCCCCCGGACTCAACGCAACCTACTCGCTAAATCAACAGGGGTGACGCTAGTTCTCGACTACCGCCTCTAGCCTCGACCCAACCTCTTAAGCCCCATTGTCCGCCGTCCTCTACCCCCAGTTTTGATCAGTTCTCTCTTTCGTATGAATCCTTTTTTCGGACAACAAGAACGGAATTCCAGGTGACCTCCGTTAATAATTAAAGTCCGCATATACTCACTTTCTAATCGTCAAATATAACCGACGCTACCCCCACTACCTCTCCTCCCCCTTTACCACTGCAAGACACGTCCCGAGACAACACGAGATCACCTGCATTGACTGCGGCATCTCACTCAGCTCTATAATCAACCACCCGCGCCAAATCAAATAAAAGCTGCTCGCTACGCGTAACTTGTTGTGCCCAAGCAGCCCTTGCATACGCCGCATCACATAACTTGCTTACACCTAGCACCACCACCAACCGCAATCATGGGCAAGAGTCTTATGGACAGAATCCAGGCCAAGCTGGAGCTTTTCCGCCTTGAGAATCGCTACACTCGCCGCCGTCACCGCCGCTCTACCTTCATCTCCAACGCTGTCTACGTGGATGGCGAGTACGTCTACCAGACTCCCAGCACCACTGGTTCCTCTGTGGAATCCAGCGGCTCTCACGGCATGCCTGCCTCGCACGGAACCAACGCCCTTCACGGCGAGCGAGCTGCTCCCGTGCTGCCCGAGCCTATCGTCGAGCTGAACGAGGCCGGTCTTACCCCCTCTCAGCAGGCTGCTGTCGACCGTGCCGCCGAGATTGAGCGCGAGCGCGAGCGCGAGCGTAAGCGCATGCACCGCTTCAGCTCCATCTCCCAAGTCAGCGGCAACTTCAATGGCTCGTACAACCCCTACTCCAACAACACAGGGATGCCTATGATTCAGAACCGACGAGTCAGCTACATCCGATAAATATCTGGAGCAGAGTCAAGAGATGAACATGAAAAAAAACACAACCCCCAAAAAAAAATCTACACATATACCAAGCAGCGCCAATTCACCTAGTGACATGGCACATGCATGACTGATGGACTCGGCGCGGTGGCCTCGGGAGAAGTGGGCGTAAGTGCGGACGCGGTACATGAGTTGTTCGATGGACGAATTCTTTGGATGGGCGGATACCACTCGGGCGTATTTTGACGATGACGCATTCCCGGACGGATGAGACATGTCGACCGGGGAAGCATTTTATGATCTTTCTACCTTTTTCTTTTGTCCCTCGGCTTCTTATTCTTGGGTCTTTCCAACCGGAAAAGGTTGGAAACCAGAGGGGTATAGAGGATACAGGGCGTTCACTGGTCAACGCGACCGATTTCCTTACACATTGGCGATGTTTTTGCTTTTTCTTTTTCCTATCTTCTTCGATGACTATCTTCTTGAGCTAGCGGCGACTATTGATCGCTAGTCCTGTACATATGACACCCAGGCGGTTCATTATCTAATTGTGAACCCTGAAAGAAAAAGCATTCATCCAAAAATTTTCGTTCCTATTTCGTGATTTGTTTGCGTGCATGTACGAGTCTTCCCTTCCCACATGTGGAGATTAAACCAGGGAGCTTTTGGCCTCGGTTTCGCCATCG
Organism: Calonectria hawksworthii; assembly: GCA_020975415.1. NCBI lineage: Eukaryota > Fungi > Ascomycota > Sordariomycetes > Hypocreales > Nectriaceae > Calonectria > Calonectria hawksworthii. Next base: position 391,507 of record JAHXZK010000005.1, on the reverse strand, counting down.
CGATTTTGTTCTACAGCACGGGTCCTGTTACATCTAAATTTGACCAGGGCACAAAACAACGTAGTTGGAGCCGCAGCCAGAAGAATGAGCCTGAAGAAGCCCTCACTGCCCTTGTGTGCAATCATGATCAAGCTGTACAATGAGTAGCCGAGGCCAAATAAGCCAAAAAGGCCTATTAGGTCCAATATCGGCTTCTCAACCTTGTTACAATACTCGCAAGGATCGTCTGCGATCAAAGACAAGGCGATCGTTAGCACCAGCCCTGCCAGGTGAAGAGGGGGGAAGGGATGATGCGCGTGACTTCAAGTCGGGACCAGAACTGACCCTTGCAGTCTGCGTCGCCAGCATCGTCCGGATGCGATACTCCTTGGCACACAAAATAGACCAAAACAAGCCACATGAAGTAGATACCGAACAGGAACAAGCAGCCATATCTCGCTGGGAAGCTGTTTTAGGGTCTCATTCGGGTCATCGTGGTGTGGAGGGCCTTACACTCGGAATTCTCGGTGCCGGGATTCAGACCCTGGTCGGCGGCGCTTCCGTGCATCAAATCGATCGCCATGATGGGCGTTGACGTTTGTGGCTGTGCCTTTTTTGACAGCTGGGGGGGAGATTTACTTGGTAATTTTTTTAAGATTCATGCGCCGCTCGCCCTGCGGCCTGAATATAAGGTCTTTCACGGCAACGGATTCCGAGGGGAATTTTTATATCCAACACTAGTGGGCGTATAGGTGAAGCAGAAAGAGGGGTCGTGTTGTTTTTGTTGGCCTCTGCAGTTAGACGTGATGGGTGAGTTGTTTCAATCAATTCTATGCAAGCCACCGGCTACATCGTGGACGCGCGCTGCAGGACAACTTTTTTTTAATGCACATGCCACATGCGACATACATGATGTTCCATCCGATGCCCCCCATGCCCCAAGCTCGCTCCTTGCCGCTCTACCCCATATCGCCAGTTGTTGTCATGTGGTTGCTGCCCAGCAAGGGTGACGGGCATGTGCGGTACTGATAAGCCTGTCTCAAGACGGACACATCTCACACAGCTGTTTCAGGTGTGAGGGCAGAGGCCAGAGGGCTCGCCCGATTCCACTGCAACAGGGCCTGCCCCTCCCTCGAGCCTAATAATTTAGCACCACAATGACATGCAGAGAAAGCCGCGACCAAACAAGAAGAAAAAAAAAGAAAACAAAAAAAAACGTTTTAATTAATCAAAAACGTGGGAATTTAGCTTGCACACACCCCCCTCGAGTCTTTACGCCATCGACCGGGCGCAGAAAAGCAAAAAAACACAGATGGGGAAAAAGCAATGAGAAAAGAGAGAAAATAAACACACAACCTACGCGCGGTCCCAAGCCACTCCCAGCCCAGAGGGCGAAGCCAAGTTCATTAGCACCAAGCCTTCCGCTGCCAGCCTCAACCCATCACTGCACCCCCGCCGATCTCCACGAACCATTTCAGGGTTTGGGGACCCTGCTTGCCTGCCTGACAAGCTGGCTGGCCGGCCATCTCCTTGCGGGTTTTTGAGTTGGGCTGATGATAGAGGAGCCCAGCAAAGACAGAAAAGACAAAATTTCGTTTTTAAGCTTTCCAGTACCGGGAGATGCCCTGTCCTGCTGACCTGGGCCCCCTCATCTCATTTCATCATGGGCCCAGGATTGGCGCGGAATACGATCCAAATATAAACAAAACCACCCCCGTTAAACTCGCCCAGGCAGTGTTTCAACCACAGCGGCCTGGTCCCCTTCTGTGAAGCATCTGCAGCCTTCTTTCCACCTGGGGCTATCGCAGTATTCGCGGGCCACCCTGTCTTACTTACATGCCGTTTTCAGGCATTGCCCCCGTCCCCCACAAGGACAACACTAACATTCGCTGGCTACGCGCGATTCCCCTTCCAAAAACTTGCTCGTATCTCGCTCCCGGCCGCAGCCAGCTGCAATATTACTACACTCCGCAATCGTAGACTCTAAAAGAAATTGCATCCGTGAGCACAACTCTAACAGCGTCATCTACGTCATTTTGGGGGGAGGCCTTGGCGGTTAATCACCCTACGCAGCAATCGCCCGCGCCCACCACCCCCAACTTCCGCAGCACCGAAGCGAGACTTGATGAGCAACTCGACCTAATGGCCCTAAGGCCCTGCTCGGCTCACGAACGGATGTAATTGTGGTCGGTACCGGGGTACGATTAGATTCACATAAAGGGGCCCTAGTAAATTGATATACTGCCGGTACCATCAGCAACCAATATGGATCTAGATCAGATCAACCCACCTATTTCTCATCACCCCTCCTATAACCTTCCTATCACCATCATTAATGCCCATTGCCTTGTGGTCCCTAGCCCAATTATCTTTTAATATATTATTACTATATTTACCCTATATTCTATTCTAACCAATTAAACCTTAAGAATGCCCTAGCCCCAAAGGCATTAGACTAGCAATACAATTATTATAAGCCAATTTCTAATACCTACTAATAATCCTACCTTTAATAATAAAATCATTACAATCAAGCCTATAATACTATTAACTATCTAAGATACTTTTATATTATTATTAATACTAATAATATATATAAAAAAAAAAAAAAAGAATATCCAATTATAATAAACTAATAACTAGGTAATTATAATACTTAAAATAATTATTAAAGCTTAAATAGTAAATAATCTTACTTTTAAGAAATTACTAAAGCAAAAGATAATATATAAAGATATTATAAATTAACTTTATACTAAATAGCCAAAAGCTAAAATAAATAAAGATTATATTTAGTAAAAGCTAAAAGCTCTATTAAGGATTTAGAAAACTTTTCTTATAATCTAGTAATTAAGGACCTTTTATAATACTAATATAAACATAATTAATACCAATAATAATTAATAATAATATTAGCTTTATAAATATAATAATCTAATAAAAGGCTTAAAAAAAAATAAATTTATTTATCATAATCTATATAAACTTATATTCAAGGGCATAAAGAAGATTAGTCTAATAATAATAAAATATAATAATCTTAAAGATCTTAATTCTCTTAAAATCAATAATATCTTTAGTAATAAAAATAAAGGTCCTAATAAGGATAATAATTAGCCAGATTCCTAGAGTCAAAGCATACAATCTCTAGCTTTACTAATAATTAAATAAAATAATCAACCAATAATTAATTTATCCCCACAACTAATATACCTTTAAATAAAGGCATTAAGTACTAAAAGAAAAAAAACTTTAGCCTTATTAGCAAACTCTAATAATAGCTTACCTTAACCTATTAAAAGACTATACTAAGTAATAAAAATATTAAATTAATTTACCTTTAATTATATAATTATAAGTTTAATTATTACTTAATAATTCTTATAATAGATTTAGGGTAAAATAAACTTAAAGATTACCATTAGGGATATTTAAGAGCAATTTACTAATATTTTAATAAAAAATAAAATTAATTAATTTATTAATAATATCTAAAATAATCTAATTACTATTATTTAATATAATAACTCTATAAATTAATTTAAAAAAAAAATATTTAGGAAAATACTAGGATTATTAGATAATTAAAAGGCAAATTGGAAAATAACTTATATAATTTTAGAATTAATAAATCTATTTAAATAAAATAAAGCAAATCTTCTAATACCTTTAGAGTACATTAAAGCTATATTTCTACTATAATAAAAATATATATATTAATATTATAATAAAAATAAAGCTTAGTTTTTAGTAGACTTAAGCTATAAAGTTTATTAGCTTAGGCTAATTAGCTAGGTAACTAAACTAATACCTATTAACCCTATAACCTTTACTAAAAGCAAAATTTACTTAATTTTACAATAATATAATATTTCTAATTATAAAGTAAATTTTAATTTAACTTTTATATTATTATTATATATAGCTATATATAATATATATTTATTATTAAATAAATATCTTTATAAGAAAAATATTATTCTTTAGAGTATTTAGCTAATAATTTTATTTTTAGTATTTAAAATAAAACTTATAGGTAATTTACTATTATTATTCTATACTTAAATTTACAGTAATCTACCCTATTAATTTAAGCCTATTAGCTAGTCTATTAATACTAACCCAATAGGCCAAACCCTATTATACCTTCTAATACTATAAACTTTACTAAACACTAAAATTAAAATAATTTCCCATTACTATAATATTACTAAATTTAATATAATTTATAATTTAACTTAAAATATATAGTTTTTAATAATTATATATATTAATAAGAATTTTCTTTTTACAATTATCTAGCAAATATATTAATAAATAATTAAGTATTTTATTTATATTCAAAATCATAGTATTTAAGAAAAGACACCTAAGCAAACTAATTTTTACACCCTAGCACTATATTTATAAAAGCCCAGCCACTAATATAATCTACTAACCTAGCCAAGCCAAATTCAACTTTATATTCATAATCTTAATAACAATAATATATTAAATATAATTATTATACTATCCTATTTCCCTCCTTATTTTATATTTCTATAATCTCTTAAAATTACTCCTATATAAGAATAATATCCTTATAATATTACTAATATTCTTTCTACTAATCTTTAATAATCTTAGTATAAAGTACCCATAAATCTAAAGCATCTAAATATTCATCTACCCATATCCTTATCTCTTTAACAAATATAATATTAAATATTAATAATTCTTCCTTATTAAATTCTAAGTATACCTTTATAAAATTCTAAAGTCTAATATATAAATAAATAAATTAAACCTATTAGCAAATATAATACTCTAGTACATACAACCTCATAATCTTAAACTTCCTCTTTACATAGCCAAAAATTAACTCCACAAAAACCTAGATTTAAGTATACCAAAGATTATATAGCTTTTCCTTTATCTATAGTCTTTAGTTACCAATAGCCTATTCCTTAAGGTAATATCTAACTCCTAGAAATAGGATAATTAACCTAGCCTATATACCAAAGCCAATATTACCAATATAAAACCAGGATTTTAGTATCTTAAAGCTTTTAAAAAGAACATACCTCATTAATATTAAGTCATTTATTAAACCCTTTACTCTAGCTAATATATATAAAAAGGTCCTATTAAACTATATTATATATAATATATTCTAAGTAATTATTAACTTCCTATTATATTATTTTTTCTAATAAGATTCTAATATCTAAGTATTAATATATATTCTATTAATTATATTAATATATTTACTAAATACTTTAAATCTTAATTAAAAAATAATCTTAGGGTAAATAAAGTTATTAATAAGCTATTTAATAAAAGTAATATAAAAAATATAAAAAATATCTAAGGCTTTTTATATAATATTTAAAATTATACTTAAGAATATATAAAAAAAATAAATAATATTTCTTTATAATATTATTTATATAATAATATAAAAAAATATCATAATTTTTTACTTTAAAGTCTTATACCTTAAAGCTTTTAACTTTATTTTTTACCTTAACTATATAACTAAATTATTAAATATAAATTATAGCACATAAAATATATTTTTAAATACCTTAGAACTTCTATTAAGTAATATTTCTATCTATTAAAAGGCAAAAGCTAATCTACTAGGATTAATAATTATCCTTAGACTTAGGATTACTACCTAAACCAAAATAATATAATATTATAAATACTAATAATATCTAAAAACCAATAATAAAATTATAATATTCTTAATTTTACTCTAAAGCTCCTTAAGATTATTAATATTATTATTTTTAGTTATTATTATAGTAATTAAGTATATAATACAAAGGTAAGATCACCCAACTAACCTAAGCCTTATTAACTTTATAATTATATTTATTAACTTCCAAAAAACCACCTCTAGACCTATAATGGATTAGCTAATAGATTTTTGGTGAGAAAATGGATTTTGAGAATAAATTCTCTTGGTAACCTTTCTAACTTTGGATTAGTATGAGAAAAATACCTCTAAATATGCTTTATTATGCTTGGTCAACCCGATTAGCAGGGCCCCCCCTTGTCATAGCCGAAAATCCTTACTAGAACGGGAATAGAGACTCTTTACAGCGATTTGACGAAATTCGTTCGATTTTACATCCGTCAGCCGAGCAGGGCCTAAGCGCAGAGCTTGTTGTGCCCTCTGGCCCAGGCAGCCGGGACAACCGAGGAAACAACCCCCAGGCCTTTCTCCAACTTTGAAAGCTGTGCCGCTGGGCGCCAAGAAAAATAGAAGCATGCCTCTGAATACACGGATGGCTGCTGGAGCGCGGTCGGCAAGCACATCGTCCCGAAACGGGGAGCTTTGTCGGGTTTTGTCAGCGGCACGCACCGACGCTTGCTTCACTTACACGGCGTACGCGATTGCCGAGATAAAAAAGATTGTGTGTGAAACGGGGGCCAAGGAAAAAACCAAAACGGGCGCACAAACCGGGCGAATAGATTTGACTTGTTTCAACCGGCATGTTTTGTTTGTTTTTTTTTCGGCGCCCAAACGACGAGAGACAGAGAACCGGCTAATAAAAAATTAAAAAGTCACCGTCTCGCTGTATCTCTGGCCGCGTTCTGGATCCTCGGGCTCCAGACCCCGTAACTAAATCTTATCCGAAGCTCTCGGCCGGAGAAAACAACTCAAAGTGGCCTGGAACCTGTTTTCACGCAGGTTGATATAATGGGTCGCCGCTAGATTCGCGTCATTAAACAAGGCCCCCTCGTACGAGTTCAAGGGTCCGACTTCACATGCCACTTGCCTCAACTGGCGGCTGAAACAGTGAGAGAGAGGGAGGAGCTGGTTGATCGTGTGCCCGGGCGGATCTGTTCTGGGCCGGCCCCCAAATGTAACAAACGCGTACGACCGGCATGTTTGTTTGGTGGTGATTCCTTCGTTTCCCAAGATCGCTTTTATTTCCGCTTTAGGAGTCGAAACCTGGCCGCTGACCGTTTGCTTATGACCCAAGTGTGGATATTCACTTGCGAATCCTCATTCCCTCACCATCATGGGTGAGGGAAGTTTATGGGACTCATCCGGCCTCATTCAATCCTCCCTCGGTATTTCCTTTTTTTAGAAGAATTAGATTGTGTTGCTATTTTGATCGTTTTTTTGGGCCTGATGATGTTGTGTTTCAATGCCCAGTTACGGGTTGGCAAGAAGAGGCATGTTTTGCCGATCTCCGTGGTCAGCCCGTTTACTTGATCCTTGTTTTCTCATTGCCTTTCAAGTACTGTGTCTTTCTTAGTCAATGTATAACTTAGTTTAGAGTCGAAGCTTTAGGGAACTGGTTTGCCAGTGTTATTGCACCACTTCCGGAAGGAAGTGGCCATCAATTTTATCTAGATACATTCTACTAGTCTCAACCGCTGGCAATAGTGCATCATCAGGAGATCAAAATTATACTATATCCATATAATTCATATTAAATCCATGTCTATCAACCATTCATGCTTGCAAAATACCGGATTAGCTCCATCGCCATGTTTTTTTTCAGATCCAGGGTAGCCTCAACTTCCTTGGCCGTAAAGGAGTTCGGAATACTCCAGCTACTGGTGAGGTGTATTTTAGCCGCATTTGTTCGAATTTATTTTCATTCATATTTGTATTATTTATCTGTTTTATTCCACGCATTAGCGAGCTCTAGAGAGGGTTGTTGCCCAGTAAATACAAATATGCACCGCCTTCAAATGTTGCGAACCATAATTTTCGTCCTGATGCAATTCAATACAGAAAATTTCTAAAACCGAATGACCCGGCATGCGCACACGTGCATTTAATCCCACAAGAGATACTTTGTATTGAAAATTGATTTTCACAATGTTTTCGATCTTCCAAGCGCCTGGATATTTGACTTGTATGAACAGAGTTTCGAAAGTGTTCGTGGTGAGATGGCTGGTCTCGGCACACCTTTTGAACAAGCAAATACCCTTGACCGCACACCTATACATCTTTGATGCAAGTGTAAAACCAGAAAACTTAAGAATAGTATCAATGCAGCATTTGACACTGTCATTTTTAAGAGTATCAATGGAAAATTTGCCCTGTGTCGTATCCATTACAAGGAGGTCAAGGAGTGGGATTGACGTTAGTTTAATGTGACATACAGTGGGGGCGCAAAAGTTCCACTCAGTGCTTGATGTTGTACCATAACAGTTATACAAAATCTAAGACTAATGAGATAAAATCTAAGAAATAATAATAATAATAATAATAAATAAATAAACTTAAATAATTATGTTTATTTATTATTATTCTTTAGTTTGGTTGGTATATTGTGTTTGTGCATTTAAATTCGTGGATTGAGCGGAACTTTTGCGTTCCCGCTGTAGGAAAGGTTTATTGAGTGGTTTCTCACAATTTTTGAGCTGCTGTAAGGATTTTAGACGATAATCCCTCCATATTCGACCTTGGAAAACTACTCCATGCAGTCGAAGTGGAATTGCATATTTCAAGGCGACCGCGTTCAACTTACGGCCTATCTCATTGGCAGCCTCAGTCAGACAAAGGCACGTGAGAGGCTTCGACAGAGACGCTCAGTACCCCAACCTCAACATCTTCGTTTTTATGCTCGGTCTTGTTTTTGTGACACCAGAATCTCGGCGAAAACGACCAAATCTGACACATCCTGTTCTGGCTCGTTCATCAACACCTACCTACCTTGGTGCATGCGCGTACTGGCTAGGCCAGAGCTTGTTGTCGCCGATCATTCCATGGCGGCCCCCCGCCATCATCTTCAACGTCATAATTATCAATTGGAGGGGAAAACACGTTCACTTTTTGAATGCTGCATTTGGGCCAGAAAATATACGTCGATATGACTACCAATCCAGAGCCAAGCTATCGTCAGTACCAGCAAAATCTATATATGCCAGGTATGCTCTCATGCTTCATCAGAATACAATATGCTTGCTTATCCATGCCTTCATAACCTCCAGGTTTTAACAAATTCTCGCCTCGTAAACCATACGAGCCTGCCAATCCACTGTCTTCAGATAACCAACATGCCCCCACTGCGGGTAATGGACCTAAGCGGCCAAGCAGAATCTCTTCGAAGGCCTCGCCTTACTATTTTGATACCGCTGATAGCTCGACAAATAAATTTGAAGCAAATATTAGCAGAGTAAAGAGACCCATGGATGGAAATGATAGGCGATCCGAAGTTTTCGACGACGATGGAGAGGGGAGCGATTTGGCCTACTCGGGCTCTAGTGACGCTATTTCATCTGATGACAACGACGATGCCACAGCGCTCCATAGAATTTATTTCGGCGAAAAACAAGAGGAAACAAGTATACCTAAAAATAACATAAGGAAAAATAGGCACCGTATTAGGAAGACCGCCCCTAAAACACAGATGGTAAAGAAGGGAACAGCAGCAGCGAGACAATCGGATGCAGATGAAGAACCAGGAAAGGATGGTTCTAATAACCCATTTGACAATCGCCTACCAAAATATACACACCGAGGTTTCAAGACACCCTATAAGATGGAAAGTGTCTCATTTCCAGATGAAAGACCCTTGAAGCCAGCAAGCGAAGGCGAAGCATATGTTGAATCATCATCGCCACGTTCAATATCGCTCGAAACCAAATTCTATCCTCACTATCAGGAGCTCGATAACAATGAAGGACACCACCAATCGCACTCTAAAGGACGGGATGCGTTCCGGTCAGAATTTGGACCGAAGTGCATTCTGCGAGTGGCGTATGGGCCAAGCTCATCGCATGAGACAGGCCCTCTCTCCGAGCTCCCCGAGGGCAATGATATTTGGTCAATTCGCATATATTCCAAGCCCGTATCTATTTTCTTCGAAGAAATCGCCAACACCGAAGTCCGTCTTGGGCATATAATCGAAATGTTTCGTCCATTCCGAACTCTTATTCGAAATGCTGGCAAATTTCGGGATCATGTGAAGAAGCTTGAGAACAAATATAGGTAATGATATTCTGGTTATTTTACTTAACGATATCACTCTAATGGGTAAAATATGTAGCGCGGAACCCACATTCGAGGGACCAGAACTTGTCTACGAAACCAGGGCAGCACTTGACCAGTTTCGTCACCTCGTTCAATTCATGGACAAATATTTGGCAAATTCCATCCAGTTATTTGAGATATTTCAACAGGGGAGAGATAGCAAGATCAAATTTCCAGATCTTTGGATGCTATACGACACAAATTCTATTATCTACGCTCCGGATAACCGTGCCAGGGACACTTTAAGAAAACACAGCTTTTCTTGCAACTCCATCATGCCTCAGTATAAACAAGCCTACAGGGTCTTGAGTACGACTGGTGGTATCCCGTTTCGAAGTGGACTTAAGCACGTGCAAAGACGAGAACAGGCCATACCGGGAGGATTGGGTCAATTCAAACCAGGTCAGCGCGCAAAACATTACGAAGAACAAGGTCATCACGACATCAAACTCAGGTATAGCCCACTCCATGTCGACTGCTATTGTGTGGACTACAACACCAAGGAGTGGGGAGTCAACCTTGTCACTTTCGAATTTGCTCCATTTGAGGGTGAAATGGAAATTAACTCACTTCCTGCTTACCCAATACATAAAACCCATGGATTGTTGAGCAATTTGATACTAAGGGGACAAAACTTTGTCAAAATGACGGCTGTGTCCCACTGGGAACATGAAGGTTTCACACTGAGTGATATATGTGGAGGAGAAAAGGTATTTGAATATTGCTCTTCATTCATTATAATGCAGTTCTGACTTTCTCTCATCTCCAGGTTTCGGGTCCAGTTATCGCAGACTTCGTTCTGGCTTCCAAAAGACTTTACCCAAACCTTGCTGATCTCGGCCTCGCATTTCGCGATATGAAATTTCACCAATTTCCTCCCAAGGGTGATGAGGTAACCGAAATAACATCTCCAAATCACAACAACGTAATCGATATATATGAAGGCATCCAGCGCAAAGAATTCTCCAAGATGCATTACATGCTTGAAGATTTCATCAAACAACTTGAGCAAGCAACTAAAATGTCGAATGTCGATGAGCTGATTCAATGTTTGGCAAGAAATGACTCTTTAATGTTGCTCCCAGGAGTAGCAGTATGCTTTGCATTACGTAACCGTCAATGGGGTTTGTGTCAAAATCCTGAGCGCTCGAATTACATACTAATAGGAGTATAGTCAATCTTGATATTGAAAACTTAACACCCGTCAGCGCAATCATCAGATGGGATAGCCTTGTGCTTCCCAAAGGTCACAGGGAATTAGTTGAGGCTGTAGTGGAAGCAAATATTGCACGAAATCATAATTTGGGCGGGTCTACTCTCAAATCCGAGATGGATTTTGTTCATGGGCAGAGTACGAAGCAACTTACTTGCGCATTTGGTGACGAGAGTTGACTTATTTCATAGGGAATTGTTCCATCATTCTTCTGCACGGTGTCCCTGGCGTAGGGAAAACTTCCACTGCGAGTAGGTAATTTATATTTGATCATTTTATAAAGCTACTAATATATGACAGAATGCGTCGCAGCTTCTACCAATCGCCCTCTGTTTCACGTCACTTGTGGTAGGATATTTGACAACACCCGCACGAGATTCAAGACTGATCGTCAACCAGGAGACATCGGTCATGAGCCGTGGCAAGTTGAGAACAATCTTAGGGAGCTGTTTGAGCTCGCTTACAAATGGGGATGCATCTTGCTGCTCGAGGAGGCCGATGTATTTCTTGCGAGAAGAGATGTACTTATCCCTTGACGGTTTCTTTCAAGAGTCGCTAACTTTAGTAGAAGGAAAACCTCAATCGAAACTCGATCGTCTCAGGTACGTGCAATATTGCGAGAACCAAGCCATCACTCACATGTAGCAGTATTCTTGAGAGTTTTGGAATACTACTCTGGGATTCTCTTCCTCACAACAAACCATGTTGGTGCCATTGACGATGCCTTTCATTCACGCATCCACCTAATGCTCCACTACCCGCGCCTAAGCAAAAGGCAATCATACAAAGTATGGGAGACCAACCTTGATTACCTCGAGGAGCAAAGTGAGCTTCGTATCCAAAGCGGCAGACCCGGGATCAGGATGAACAGAACCAAAATATTAGCCTACGCCAACAGTTATTACGAGAAGTTGAGCTGGAATGGCCGTCAAATTCGCAACGCTTTCCAGACAGCTCTCGCGCTCGCAGAATCCAAGGTTCATGACAAGGATGCACAGGAGCCAATTGTTGGAAAAGACGAGTTTCATATTATCGCAGCCACGGTTGAAAAGTTTGACTGTTGCGTGAAGCAAGCGCTCTATCGGGATCAAGACCGTATCGTCCATCGCGATCGCGTTCGTATGGACGACAGCACGTTGAAATACTGGATTAGGGATCGCGCAAAATATGAGTCTTCGTATTCTGACGATGAGGATGAAGGTACCGTACGAAAAGGGCGACGAAACGGTAGTGGGTCTATCACCGATGAGAGTGATAGCACGGGTTCCGACTCTCCAGACGAGTCATCGGATACTTATGCAAAAATGAAGAGTAGGAGAATTAAAGAAAAAGCTAAAGGGAAGAAGAAGATGGAGAAAGAAGGTAGGAATAGGAAAGATTGGGACAGGAAGAAGGACGAAGGCGGGTTTCAACGATGAGAGTATTTTCCCACGAAATTGTTTCATAGCACTAGCCCGAGCAGATCTGGAATTTCTACTTCGTAATTCACTTTCGTTTTAAAGGGTCAGAATTAGTGTCAATTTATTGATAAGCTGCATACGTCCAAACTACAGCGCCAACCTAACCAATCCTTTGGCCGCTTGAGCGGTTCTCCATGTTGATTTCAACTGATCCGTAACCGATATCAATCTTTGTGGTTTATCTGAGTTGTTCGAATGCCGCTCCCGCCTCGCAAACACCCTGCCGAGATCCAGGTGGCGCAAACGAGGCATGTCGAGGATACTCTGCATGAGGGCATCCCAGTCATCCACCGTCTCCATCACAATCTTTACAAACACAATCTCCTCCAAGGTCGACTTGTGGCGAGAAAGGAAATTCATCAGGTCCGACAATAGAAATTCCATGGCGACGAACTTCATCCTCCGCAGGTGCGGTATGTGCAGCAGCTTTGAAGCACTCGAGAACATAAAGTTGTGTTCTGTCCACGTGCCGACTTCCAGGTAAAATACATCCAGGCGAGGGAAGAGAGCCAGGAACTGTGCCAAGCACTGCTCCCACTGAGGGGGCATCGTGTGTGGACTTTTGTTTGCCATCAGGTCGTGACGCTTGCGCCAGGAACAAAATGAGACCCTGAGACGAGTCAGGCTGTTGATCTTGCGGTCATCCGGATCGACCATGGGCAGAAAGCCAAGTTCGGCGGGGTCGAATGCCATCTTTTTTGGATCCCTTAGGGAGCTGATGTTAAAGTCGAATCTCTCAAGTGGCATGTTGCTTGCGGCGGCGGCCTTCAGCATGACGTCCACAAGGTGCTTTATGAAGCGCAGGGACAAGGCGCTGAAGATCCAGGGGTTTCCGCCGTCGCACACAGTCATCTTCCTGCAGTTTGTGAGGCCTCTCATTGCCCTCGTGAGACAAACAAGACCCCATCCCTTGATGAGCAGATTCTGGTTGTGCAGGCGCCGAGCGCGGCTGAACTCGGCGAAGTTGATAATTGCGCCTTCGTTTCCATTGCTGCGAGCAGCTTTGGCAAAGTATTCATGCGCCTCAGCTTCGTCACAGAGCTTCCCAGTCTCAAATCGCTCATCCTCGTCCAGACGGCTCGAAGACAAATCGAAGTTGCTTTCGCGGAGGAGGAAATGGTAGGTGAGCAGCTTGAGGCTGCGCACAGCAGGCCCGAAGACTGGGTGTTCTGCCACGGAGACGAGATTTTGTAGGCTCCGTTGTTGGAACACAATCCGGCGAGTGCTGAAGTTATTTCGGGCAAAGCTGCTCAGTGTCGCTCGGTTTATCGCTCGGCAGGTCAGTCTGAACCAACACGAGCTTGTAAAGTCGAGATAGTCCTCTATGTAGAGGATTACGTCGGTGGGGAGGTCCAAAATAGCAGCCATGGTGCCTGAAAATGGTCAAATTTGTAACGATGTGAACACGGCTTGTTCAAGATTGCTAGTAGAGGGAAAGAGACCAGGCTGTTCATGGAAAAGGGGGTAGACATTTTATATTGGTAGTCGAATTGAAGCTTTTTCTGGGAGGTTATCTCCGCTGCGTTATGCGAGGCTATCGGAGATGCTTTATGTATCAACAAGGTATTGTGGTCTGGCTATTTGGCTCTACCGTGTACGGCTTGGTGTTGACTTGAGCTATGATCCGGATCCTAGGGCTCAGTCTTACTGGGAATGATAAAATAAATATGCGAATTAATAGCTGCTGTGCAATAACACCACTGGTGACATTCTTTATACATATTTTTTGGGCAAGATTTGGGATTCGTCACGTTGTACCGTTAACTTTAACCTCCTTGAACATGGTGAATCGTATACAGAAATCCTGGAGTGTTTTGCTTACCCTATACGTTAGCATCAGTCCATCACAAGATATAGATGTAGATGTAACACAATATGCAGCTTCATTCACGACAAGGCAATATGTAATCAGTTTGATGGGATCTTCAATGTAATTCGATTGCGGCAGTTCATCTGCCACTATATAACGCCACCCAATGCAGCCAATTGTAAAACCAAAGCAATAACCCCCAAAACGCCTATGCCATACCATTCCAAAGGATGAGGGTATAATGCAAACCGAAACCATTTTCTCACCCACCACAAGCCATGCGGTCTTTTTAGGCGAGGAGTCCCTCGTATGCCCTCTCGACGGTTCGGCCTCCCAGACCTGGCAAAGTACGAAGTTGCGCAAGGCTCTCAATGTGGGCACTGTTCTCGCCGTTGTTCAGCTCGAGGTAGTCGACGAGATCACGAGCCTTTTTAGCACCGAAGCCTACGAGACCGCGGATCTGGTCCAGATCGCGCGAGTTCACAATGGCGAGGAGCTGTTGCGCACGAGGAGAGGCAGGACCGTCCTCCTCAGCAAGAGCCTCAAGGGTCTTGGCCTTGAGCTTACGAGACTTGGGCTTGAGAGCCGTTGGCTCAAACGACTCCTCATCAACATCAGCCTCACCGTCATTGTAGTCACCTTCTTCTTCATCGTACACAGGCTGGCGCTTCCTGCGCCTCTCAGCCCGAGACTCAGCCTTGAGCTGAGAGCTTGGGCTGGTAGATCCATTCAAGCGAGCCTTTAGCCTCTCAATCTTGCCCAGCAGCTTAGCCTGCCCGGGGAAGTATGGCAGAGCCATCTCATACATCTTCAGAGCCCCCACATCATCTCCTCGCTCCTTGTGCTGTCGGGCCGCGAGCAGATATCTCAATCCCTCCGACTTGGCATCATCCCGCCACTCATCACTCTCAATTCGCTTCTCAAGAGCATCCAAGCGTCGCTGCACAGCCTCGTTGAGCTCCGGCTGGACTTGCACCTGGGGCTGCTGGGCAGCTTTTTCAGCCGCCATACGAGCAGCCAGAACCTCGCTGACCTTCTTCTCCACCATGGCTTCGATTTGAGCCGCAGAAACAGTGACGGAGCCAAGTCCCGAAGCAGTGGGCTTGGAGATCTTGCTCGGTCTTGCGATATATGACTCATTTTCAGAGGGTCGCTTCTGGGAAGTGGGAATCGTTCGACGGGCCACAGCAGGGGTGGCAAGGGTTCGGGGAGCAGGTGCAGGCTTAGCCTTGTCGGTGTAGACAGCAAAGGCCTTGACGGGCTTATCCGCGGCCTTGGCGTCCGCAGCTTTGGCTGCCGCAACGTTGCCATTGTGGACGTTGTGAACGTTGGCGAGAGGACGGAGAGGCTGTCGACCAGCTCCCAAGCCGGAAGAGCCAGAGTTCGTTCTAGGAACCTGCTTGAAGACGACTTCGTTTTCAATTTCTCGAACCTCGATTCGTTTGGCACGGGAGCTGACGTTGAGGCTGCTGAGCGTGTCGAGGTGGTAGCTGCGGAGAGGAGAGAGGTTAAGAATCATGACAGTGATACCCTTGTTCTGGCCAAGGGACAAGATACGCGTCATCTTAGATTCCCGGTACGGGATTCTCTTGTCGCCACGCGAGATGGCGTCGATGCACTGGCTGAGGACGAAGAGACTCTTGTTAATGGCGGCTGATTCCACCAATCTCTCCTTGCCATTATCAGTTCGGCGGTTGTCTTCCGATCCAGCAAGGTCGATAGCAGAGGCCGTGCTCTCCCGGATAGTCTCCTCGGTGATTTGAGTGAGCTTAACGCGGAGGATAGCATGGCTTCGACTGCTGTGGGCGTTGAGCTTGGTGGCCGCCGTGACGCGGTTGTTGTTAGCCTCGATGTAGAGCTTCTCAAAGTCCTTGAGGTCTTCGCAGGATCGTTCTGACAGACCAACGACGACGGTTCGTCCGTTGGCCTCGGCGCGTAGAGGCAGGCCGGTAGGTGTGCGTTTCTCTGGGGGCTCGAGCAAGTCGTAGACCTTGTCATTGTAGATCTCGTAGTAGGACAAGGTAACCCGCACCGTTGTCTCGCCTTGGGAGTCCTTCATGATCTTCTTGCCCCTTCGGAACACACCGCTCAGCAGCCGGGGAATCACCCCTCGCTCGGCCAGCTTCAGTCCACCTCGCATCGTGTGCGTCTTGCCGGTGCCGGTGACACCGTAGGCAAAGAGGGTGACATCGATTCCTTGGAAGAGAGACTTTAAATGAGGGGCCACTGCTCAAGTCAACACACGACACACGCCTGGCATTAGTGTAGCTCAAATCAAAATTTCGTACCTTCTGCGGTGTACAACTGCTCCTGGGTTGTGGGCTGATCGTAGACGCCATTGAAGGCGAACGAAAACTCCTCGGCCTCATTCTTGGGGTTCGGGATCTTGACGATCGTGTCAGGCTTGCTCGTGTCGACGCTGTCGGCGCGAACAATAACGTCCTTGCCGAGCTCCTTCTCGAGGAGCGGTCGTATTCTTGCGACAACGCGAACGGACATGGCTGGAGAATTGACTGGCCGGGGAGGGAGGAGAAGATGACCGGGAAGGGGAGAGTCGGGCTGCGTCAGGCTCAAAACAAAGATCGCTCAGCCTACCAATCTGACCGCATAACAACAGGTTGAGTGTTGAAGAATTGCTATAACCATGGGTTTGTAGTCGAGCTTGCGGGCCGTATATCCACACTGTTGACCTGGCGACCCGGCTAGCCCCGTTTAGATTTAGCCCGAGGCTGCTAGACAGGGCCCCCCATCCACCCTTACATAAAGTTGTACGCCAATGGAAATCGCTAACGATTCACCACCTCAGATCATAAGCATAGGGATTATTTGTTCCAAAATAGATGTAATATAAGAAGTTTAATTAATCTATGATTAGAAAAATGACATATCTAAGATATTATGCTATTTTTATTTGCGATTCAAAACCACGTATGTGCATATGCCTCGGGGTAGTGTCGTGAGTCTTGATTTATAGCGCTTGCGTGTAACTTCCACTAGATACCGATGCCCCAGGGACGTGGTGCCGGCGCCCAGTATTTAGTCGTCTATACACAATTCATAGTGACTAGGACAGGGGGAGCCGTCAAATAAATAGCTGCATTTTATTTAATTACCCAAGAACAGATGCACAGATCTATTACCCTGGAGTACGTGATCGGACTGCAGGGTACTCGCCCATCGCGCGCTGGCAACATTGACGCTCTCTACTGTGTTCGGGGACAACTGGGTTCCCTCTCGTTATTTCTGCGCTGAGGTATAGATGATTGAAACCTTTGCTTAAAAATATGAGTTTACAATCTTTCTCACCGACAGAGTCAATGGGCTTTGGGAGACCACGCAATAGGCAGCTACCTACTTTAGCGAAATTGTTTTTAGGGAATGTTTTGGACGCGACTACTCGGTGGAATAAAATATACAAAATCTGTATAAAAAAAAGTGGGGGATAAGTCCCGGTCGGACCCATTTCTGACCAAGGACATGAGCCCCCATGATGCACACCCGGGATGGGTTGACTGGGACTGGTGTAATTGATGAGAATGCTCTCCTTAGACCTAATGAGTAACGGGTCGACTATAAGTCTTGATGAACGAAGAGATAATGTATTATGCTTGCATATCAATGAACCGAGAGTCAGCACACTTGTGTATGAATTACTGGTGGACAACTTGATGAAGTTCTGAGCGATCTGGCTGAAGCAACTCCTTGCGCACGACGTAAATGTGGAACTAGCTCCCCAGATTAGGACTCCAAGGAGATAAGTGATGGATTTGCTTTTCAAGACCCAGATATAACAACTGACGGGATCGTCAAAGGGATCTAACGAGATAGCCGATGAATTAGCTTTTGGAGATCCTATGAAACAGCTAACAATCTGACGCTAGAGGATGTTGATAAAAAGCAGTCAGATTTTTATATATTTATTTATTATTTATTTATTTTTATTTTAGAGAATATTGACCAAAAAGCTCATAGATTAAACTCGGACGAACTGATAGACCCAATCGAAGCTGTTGCTCCATCCACAGGACTTCAATATGAAACTGGTTCTCTAGCGCAGGATACCTCCAGAATAGCCAGTAAATCCGCCACAGATAGTGTAGTAAACCTAACCAAGGAAATCCAACCATGCTTACGGCCTGACTGAGAACTCGGTTCTATAGTCGGCATTGCTGCCCGACGAATCCGCTGTTCTTGAGGCACCTCATCTTGTACGATGTGGAGTTTTGGGCGGGTCACGTGAAGGAGGTGACGTCGGGGCGGAACGGGAACAGCCGTGGTGCGGCTATCATCACGCTTTTTTGGCGCACACGATAGAAAACATCGAGCCGACATCCCACGTCGTGCGCATTCCTTGGACTCGAACCCGACACAATGCGAGGCCAATCGCCACTGGTGAGGTCTGCGCGCGGCCTGCGCCTGCGACCGTACCCGTCGCCGTCGTTCGTCTGCCGGCAGTGCAGGGCCATCCAGATCTCGGCCGCACCCACCACGGATGCCCCAAAAGCCGGCGGGGATGCCTTTGGAGCTCCGGCCGACTCTCGGGATCCCGCCGGTAAGTTCGCGCCTCCCTCCCATCACTGGGCCTTTGGGGGAGCATGATTAAGCTAACGGTGCCTTGCTGGCAGATGCTCGATTTGAGGTCATTGGCGCCCCGTACTCTCTTCTCTCCGTCAGCCTCTCGGCATCCCAGAAGCTCTACACCAGACGGGGCACCTTGGTTGCCGTAGCTGGCAAGCCCGAAAACGTAATGCCATTGAGCCCCAAAACCACAACGAGAAGCTGTCTAACGCTGCCATTGATAGACCCAATCGACCCTTTCGATCCTGAACCCCGCTCCCCGAGCCCTCCTCGGAGTTCCCTTCCTCTACCAGCGCATCTCTGCCACCTCGCCCATCACGGCTCTCATCTCCACCAAATCACCCACCACGTCCTTCTCAGTTCTACACGTCGATGGCACTACGGATTGGATGATCTCACAGCGCAACGCGCTGCTAGCTTGGACCGGGCACACCCTCTCGCCGTCGGCCAGGATCCAGTCCAGCCTGACGTTGGCGCACTGGGGCAGCACTCTCCTGACGGGCCGGGGCCTGGCTGCGCTCTCGGCTCCCGGGCAGATTTACAAGCTTACGCTGAAGGAGGGTGAGGAGTTTGTGGCCCATCCCGGCAGCGTGGTCGCCTACTCGGTGTCAAGGCATGCGCCGCAGCCGTTTCGCTTCAAGAGCAACAGCCTGCGCCTGCAAGTCCCCTCGCTGTCGAGGTGGATTCCAGAGCCCGAGTGGATCAAGACTGTGCGTCAGTCGGAGATCTACAAGTACCTAGGCCGTGTGTACTACAGCCTGCGAACCACGGCGCGGCGCACAATCTGGGGAGACCGTCTGTTCCTGCAATTCCATGGCCCGACCACCATCCTCATGTCGAGCAGAGGTGTGCGAGCTGCAGACGTCCTGACCAGAGAGCAGGTAAACGAGATCGCAGATGCCCCCGAAGGTGTGCTCGCCGAGGCCCTGGACCCCACCACCACCACCACAAACACCAAGGCCAAGGCATTGGAGACCAAGGCCGAGCAGCCCCCCAGCGCCATCCACGTGGCGGAGGCACAGAAAGAAGGCAAGGTGACCCTGGAGGGCTCAAAGGAATTGAAGGAATTCATCAGGTAAAAAACTCCCAAGGAGCAGGCGAGTTTATCAGGTAAAGGAGGGTCGGATGCCGAAGTGCCGAGAGAGTGAGCGGGCTAAGACCTGCTCCGTGTGCCATCATCATTATTAAACATAGAGGGGAAACAGCTCTCCTGTACCAATAGCCATTTTGTCCATGATATGCTTGCATCATGTTCCATCCGCACCCCACCAATGGTCATGCCACCCCCGGCCGGGCTCACTCACGTCTGCTGAGTTGCCGCATGCATGAGCTATTCCCACGCTAGAAAGCTCCCATGCTACGGGAGCGGTGGAGGAATGTTGCACAGCTTTTGACGCCTTGTTCCCTGCCTCTGCGTTTTTCTGAAGGATGGAGACACGATCCAAAAGAGGGTGAGGAGTAAACAAAGCAAAGCAGGAAACGCCCCGAAAAGTTACCGACGAGGGAAATGATTGACGAGTGGAGGCGTCTGCTGGAGACGTGTTAATGAGATTCGGTTTTGCTTTGTTGCCGATAGAGTTGCCCTTGCCAGACCAGACACCCTGACCTGATGGCGATAGATAGCTCCAAGGAAATGAAATGGGGCCTAGCACCTGCTCAATGCCATGTGCTGCTGCATATTCATTCCCAACGGAGCCTCTTCTTCTTTTTTATTCGTCTTTGCTTTGCATAACTATGCAATTGATTGTGATTTTCAAGTGCTCTGGTTGGGTCGCACAAAGCGAGCTAAAAATTGATTGCACAACCACCCATCCTTCTGTGCTGCGCTGCGAGGTGGCTGACTGGCGTTAGTGTGCCGCTTACACTCCATCTCGATGTGAAAGCCCTTTCCTGCCCACGGGTCGTAGTCGTCGTCGTCGTCGTCGTCCTTTTTTTTTTGCTTATACAATCAATCAAGGAAGCCAGCAGCTCGGGACCGAAGGGCATACCCAGGGACCCGGGCAGCCGGGGCAGGGCATTGATCTCATAAGCACAGAAAAACTAAAAACCGTTTTACGTGCTTGGCAAAGAAGGTGATGCGGGTGCCCTGTCAGGTCACTGGTGAGCAGATTAGGAATACAGCTGGCAGTGTCTGTCCTCATCACGATATCGCTATTCCCCCCGGGACCGTGCGTGTGGACCGCATCGCAGATCACCCGAGTTCGGGCTAGGCCAAATTCGCGGCTCGGCCTTTTGTCTTAACTCCAGGACCCGAGCTGGTCCTTCTTTTTCTTCTCAGATAGGGAAAAAGAACACAGAGTAGGTAAAGCAGTAGGCGAGACGCGGGGAGCTCTCGCTGCACGAGCCGTTACATTGGGTTTTCGCTTTCGGTCTGGGGAAGCCTGAGCTAGTCCGGGTGCATAACTGGGGTGTGGGTTGTTGGGAGAGTGCTCGATGCGCCCGCTACACAAGGAAAAAGAAAACAAATTCCCTCTTGTCCTTGTTTTCCTTGTTTCTTGTAGCTGTTGTTTTTTCGTCTTGTTGTTGTTTTTTGAAACAAGATGGGATAGTCCGTAAACGGTAATTTCAACACCCGATATGCCGTGATTAGCATGGCGCCTAGTCCCTGGGAGGCGGCAGCTAGTTCGAGCAACGGCTCCACGCCTAGCATGCCCATTAACCATATCAATCACAGCATCTGCGCGCTGGAACTGCAAGCTGCTTGTTACCGCCCAATGGAGCGCTCCTCGGACGGTTGCTGGAAAGTTGGTTCGGCCTTGCATGCCAACAAAATGCCACCCCCAAAGGTCGGCCCTCGCTTCTACAAGAGCTCCGATGGTCCCTAGATAGGCCTGGGCGCGCGCCCTGGCCTGACTCACTTCTCACGCGAGCGTGCACAAAGAGTACAAGCCGTAATAATACTTTTTTTTTTTGTTCTGTTCCTGTGTGCTCGTCCTTGATTGACTGAATGGATCGCTGCAAGAGGCGGAGTGTGGTGCTGAGCCCGATGGGCGGGCAGCGAGTCGACGCAAAAGCGCCCTGCATACCACCCCCCGGGGCGTCCTCTATCGAGCCATTGAGCTGGGCCAACCGCAGCGGAATGCCGGTGGCGGCGGTCCTTTGGACTCTAGTCGCAACTTTTTTGGGCCGTTTTGCTGCTTGGTGGGGGGACTAGGCCGGGCATGCAGCTATCTTGTGGGTGAAGGTGTCGGGGACCGAAATCTGACATCTGTGGTGCCATTTCATAAATATCTCGGGGTTTCTGCTTCGCCAAGATGCTAGCATTTCGTCATCGGTCCCCCTCTAAATTTTGCCCTGCCTCTTAACTGCGTCCTGGCTGAGGATAGCTGAAGGAATAGAGCTGCTTACCTGGCGCATTTCTTCTAAAATTATCCTGGTCGGCTTTTCTAACTTTCCTCGCCCGCCGTCGCCCACACCACCCTCCAAGACAGACAGACAGAGAGAGAGAAAAGAAAGCTTCTCGGAATTGGTATACATAATGGATTGGGCCCAGGCATTTCCAACCGCTGTCGACATTCATCTCCAGTACCGTCGACTCTCTAAAGTCTCTAGAAAAAAAGGGAATACCAACCAAAAACCCCCACTGAGAGATTCAAACCTTCGTTATAAAGAAAGAAAACCAAAGCCAAACATGCCTCTCTCAACCACCTCAATGTCCACTGAGACGCTCCACGATAGGGACTGGGTTCCAAGTCGCGTATGGGATGCTGCGAGCACCACGACGTCGCTCAACAAGCCTCTCGAGCATTATTCCCCCCAGCAAGACCAGTTCATAGCCGGCCACATCTACCGCACCGACACAGAGCGCAATGAAATTCCTCTCCATGAAATCCCCAGGAAGGAAGAGCCTCCTTCTGGCCCGCCTCCGGGCATGGCCCCCGAGGACTTCCCCGATGGCGGTCTGGAGGCGTGGCTTGTTGCGTTTGGTGGTTGGTGTGCCCTGATCTGCACCTTTGGCCTCATCAACTGCGTCGGTGTATTCCAGTCCTATTACTTGTCAGGACCGTTAAAGAATTATGATCCCTCCACCGTGAGCTGGATCACCTCCGTCCAGATCTTCCTGATGATCTTCAGCGGTGCCATTGTAAGTTGCTTGTTCCCCCCCCCCCCCCCCCCCCCCCCCCCCCCCCCCCCCCCCCCCCTCCCCCCCCCCCCCCCCCCCCCCCCCCCCCCCCCCCCCCCCCCCCCCCCCCCCCCCCCCCCCCCCCCCCCCCCCCCCCCCCCCCCCCCCCCCCCCCCCCCCCCCCCCCCCCCCCCCCCCCCCCCCCCCCCCCCCCCCCCCCCCCCCCCCCCCCCCCCCCCCCCCCCCCCCCCCCCCCCCCCCCCCCCCCCCCCCCCCCCCCCCCCCCCCCCCCCCCCCCCCCCCCCCCCCCCCCCCCCCCCCCCCCCCCCCCCCCCCCCCCCCCCCCCCCCCCCCCCCCCCCCCCCCCCCCCCCCCCCCCCCCCCCCCCCCCCCCCCCCCCCCCCCCCCCCCCCCCCCCCCCCCCCCCCCCCCCCCCCCCCCCCCCCCCCCCCCCCCCCCCCCCCCCCCCCCCCCCCCCNGGGGCCATTTTAATTTGCTTTTCCCCCCCCCCCCCCCCCTCCACTGCCTTCTCCTCCACTCGGCAGTGTCACTGACTTGATATGACTCCAGTTTGGTCGCCTCTTTGACAACTATGGCCCTCGATGGCTTCTAATCGGTGGCACTATCGCTTACGTCTTCGGTCTCATGATGGTGTCGCTCTCTACCGAGTATTACCAGTTCTTCCTCTCTCAGTCCATCGTTTCTGCGGTTGGTTCCAGTGCCGTCTTCAACGCCTGCATGTCGTCTCTCACCACATGGTTCTTCAAGCGCCGCGCCGAGGCTTTTGGTATCATGGTCTCAGGTTCGTCAGTCGGCGGCGTTGTCCTCCCGATCATGATGTTCCACTTGCTGGATTCGATTGGTTTCGCCTGGATGATGCGCACCATGGCTTTCATGTTCTTGTTCTTCCTCACTATCGCCTGTTTTACTGTCAAGTCCCGACTCCCTCCCAGGCCTCGACCTTTTGTTTTCATGGAGTATGTGAATAACCTCAAGGACGTTCGCATGGGTGTCACCGTCACGGGTTTCTTTTTCTTCATGTTGGGAATGTTCCTGCCCTTCAACTATGTGATTCTGCAAGCAGAAGCGGCTGGCATGTCCCAATCACTCATCCCTTACCTGCTGCCCATCCTCAATGCCGTGAGGTGAGTTACTCCCCCATCATCCCGCCGCTTCCGTCATCCGCTAACTGTTCCCCAGCATCGCCGGTCGCATCATCCCTGGTATCCTTGCCGACAAGTATGGTCGATACAATATTATGATCTCCATCATGTTCATCTCCGCCCTCTTCACCTTGGTCATCTGGATTCCCGTCAAAGACACAGCTGGCATTCTCGTCTTTGCAATTATCTTTGGCTTTTCTTCGGGTGGATATGTTAGTCTGGTACCCACGTTGATTGCCCAGATCTCCGACATTAGCCATATCGGCACTCGCGTTGGCACTGCCTTTGCTATCCAGGCGTTTGGTGCGCTTACTGGTAGCCCCATCGCTGGCGCCATCGTCAACTCTCAGAATGGCAACTACCTCGGTCTCCAGCTGTTCTGCGGTGCTGCCATGTTCACTGGCACTTGCATCATGATAACAGCTCGTATCGTTATCGGTGGATTCAAGATGGGCAAGGTTTAGGTGCGTCCAAGCACTGGTTCACATTAAGGAGGATGGAGAAGGATCGGGGATGTCGGGATGATACTCGCCACATGATGAAGTATGTAATATGCATTGGAAATGTTTTGTTAATAGTCAGCTTACGAGCTTAACCTCGGATCTTTATTTTACTCGGATAAATTGAGGTCCGGACCATAGATACCACACGATGACAACAGCATAGACATGAAACAAGTTGAATAAAGCATTTTAAAATGTTAAAAGGATTTCTTATTCCTGGCCTGGCTTGTCACCGGTGTTGGGTGGCCGATAAGGGTGGGGGCCGCCCCCATTCGAAGACGTGCGTCACGTATGGACAATCACCTCTCTGACTTGACTTCCGGAATTCGGTTCCCGAAAAACCATGGTGTGCATGTTGCGAGCCGACGTGGCGTCTAGCGCGTAGGCATCCGCCCTATAAGCCACGAAGGATGGCGGTAGGGCTGTGCATCGAATTGACAAATGAGTCCTACCAAGAGGCGATGTGACCATGAGGATTTGTTGGGCAAGGAAGCGCCGGGACGGATCTCGGGGAACCAATACTGGTGTTACAGTTTTAAACGAGTTCTACTTTTGATCCAAGTCAGTCATGATACGAGACATAATGTATCAGATAAAAAGCAAGAAGAAAAAAAGAATAGGTGTTCTCAGGATGTAGATATTGGTGAGCGTTGGAATCATTACGATCATAAACAGCCTCTGACTCGATGTATCATCATAGAACGGGTGCTTCGGAGCGACAAAATGAATGTTATAAATAGAAAGAAAGAAAAAAGTACATACCGATTCACTAAGGAAATTTCGAGATCGTTGTGATCAAAGACAAGACTAGAGGACACACTAAAACCAGTTAGAAACAACTGTGCCAATGCGATATCCATAACAAATATAAGGCGAAAGAAAGCATTCTCAGGATGTAGATATTGGTGAGTGTTGGAATCACGGTGATCATAAACAGCCTCTGACTCGGTGTATCATCATCGAATGAAGGGGGGGTTGTGAGAGGGGTTAAAGCAAAGGAGAATAAAAACGTACCTTTTGGAAGCTCAGTAACTTGACCAAGCCGAGCTGGCACAAGTTCTTTCAAGAGCCTCACATGGAAACAAACAAAACTCCAATTGTCTAATGTAGCAGCTCTTCCCCGCCCAGAAGAGTTATGTACAATCGCTTTATCCTCATTCGCCTGGTTATGCTGCTTATTGGCTGCCATCAACAGTGGCCTTGACAGGGTTAATCTCAAACCCATACTTCTCCTTGAGTCTCTCGGCACGTCGCTCCTCGTATCCCGGGGGTCGGATTCCTGTGGTAAAAAAATTAACCGCCATGTTTCGCGTGGGGTGATAGGATGTGCGCGACTTACCTCGGCCCTCACCAATCTCGGCGACAGTCTGCTCAACCGGCAGGCGGGTTGTCCTTCGGATAGTCTCCTTGCGCGCGAACTCATCCTCCTCCTGCTTGAAGGTATCGTATCGGTTACCGAGGTAGTAGAACATGCCCTGGAAGAGGGCAATACCAGCACCGAGACCAGCCACGACGGGCATTCGCTTTGCTGCTCCGATGTCAGAACCATGTTTTTTTTTTTTTTTTCAAGTATTGAGCCAATGCAACGTACTGGGCATGCCGAGGACAGCACCCATCATGAGACCACCGAAAGCGGCACCCCAGGCATCGTCCTTTTCGCGGAGGTTCATGAAGCTTCGCGAGAAGAAAACGTAGGTAGCGGGAGCAGCGGCTAGACACACCAATTAGCATCAGGATACCCCAATTGATACAGGCGAGTCTGGGGGCGTACTAGCAAGGCCAATGATGGGGCCGCCGCGGGTGAAGACGCTCAGAGCGCCAATGTTGCGCTTGGCCAGGGCATTTCGGACGGATGCGAGGAAGAGACCACTGGCACCACCGACCATACCGGCCTTGGCGGAGTCGTTGAGGGTGTCGTAAGGCTTGTAGACCTTCTCACCCTTGTGGTGAGCCTCGTGGCTCTCTGCGGCGTGGCTTCGTTCCATGGCGTCGGCGGGTGAGGACGGAGCTGCTTGGTTCTTGGGATCCTGAGGTTGAAGCCGAAGCTCTGGCTCCGGAGGATTGAGGGAGAGCCTCCACCAAAACACGTGATGCGTGGTCATTCAATTGCCTCGTCCTTATTGGTCCGTGTCTCCCGAGTGAATTTTTAAAAGTTTGAAGCAACGCTGTTGCCGGTACGTACCCGCTGCTCTCGACGCCCCACCTAGAACCCACTAACAAAAAACACCAAGCGCTCGCCAGCAAAGTTGACTGCCGATTGTTCTGTCAGATATTTATATATTCCTGGCCATCTTTCAGTCGCAAACCCGGTGCTGAATGTATAACTGGATTCTGCGCTCCTGGAAGTTCCTGGATTGTGTACCATTTTCCCATCCAAGTGCAGACTTCTGAACGAATGCTCAGCGCTTAAACCAGTCATATATTGTGTTAGTCAACACACTTGACCCAGGCATCGACGGACTGAGGAACCATCGATCGTTTTTTATCTCCATGAGATAAAATCTTAATACCACTAAAGAATCTCACTATATATAGGTTATAGCAGCGTCATTTTCTCACAAGGATCTCACAATGGCTTCCGTTCAGCCTGAGGAAGTCCCTGCGGCAACTCCCATGGAGGGAGTCACATCAGCAATCCAACAGCCAGAGGCCACTCCCTCAGAGACGCAGCTTGAAAGCGCTACAGGTACCTCAGAAGCCGCACAGCCTCCTATGTCTAAAAAGGCCCTGAAGCGCTTGAGGAAGCAGCAGGAATGGGAGAACGGCAAGGAAGCGCGGCGCAAGATGCGCAAGGAGAAGCGCCAGGCGCTCAGAGTTCGCAAGCGAGAAGAAAAGGCCGCGCTCGTTGCCCAGGGTATAGATCCGCAATCTCTCGTCCCGGTCAAGCTGCCGCCCGTCGGTGTTCCTGTCACGCTCATTTTCGACTGCGACTTTGAGCAGTACATGCTGAGCAAGGAGCTCATCTCGCTGGGCAGCCAAATCACCCGCTCGTACTCGGAGAACAGGACATCAAAATACCGCACGCATCTGTACATGTCCAATTGGAATGGAAAGCTGGCCGAGCGGTTCCGCGATGTCCTTGGGGACAAGCACAAGAACTGGAGAGGAGTCGAGTTCCTCGAGGGGGACTTTATCAAGTGCGCGGAGCACGCTCGGGAGCAGATGCAGACCGGCGAGGACAAGATGACCGAGGCCCTGCAGAGAAGTCTGGATGAAAAAGTGCCCTGGGTTCGCGACGAGAAAGACCCGCTCCCCTTGCCCGACCCGGAGCCTGAGCCTCGAGAGGAGTACAAGGACATTGTCTACCTGACCTCGGACTCCCCCTACACCTTGGAGCGCCTTGAGCCTAACACGAGCTACATCATCGGCGGACTCGTAGACAAGAACCGCGAGAAGGGCATCTGCTACAAGCGTGCGCGGGAGCGTGGCATCCGAACAGCGCGGTTGCCCATCGGCCAGTACATGGTAATGCAGAGCCGACAGGTTCTTGCAACCAACCATGTTGTTGAGATTATGCTCAAGTGGCTCGAATTTGAGGACTGGGGTGAGGCCTTTTTGAGCGTCATCCCCAAGCGAAAGGGTGGCCAGCTACGGAAGCAGGACGGGGAGGCAGAGGAGGACGTTGAAGAGGACGAGGCGGGGGATGCTGAAGAGGATGAGGACGCTCAAGAGGACGCTGATGACAATGAAGATGTCGAAGATGCAGGCGGTGACCAAAAAGCATCCGGAAATGAGGACGATGCGGCTGCAAAATAATAGATCCTTTATTGTGCCATATGCGCCCAGTCGTTACAACCCGATACCACACATATATATACAGTTACATGACGCTAACCCGTTCATTATTTCTTTAAAAGTCCATTGAATCTTCCTCCCTCTCTCTCTTGACCTTGACATCCCGCTCATCCTTCATCAAACCGTTCACAAAGTGTCTGAACTGATCAATGTACGGCTTCAGGCTCGTCTTCTCCCAGTCTGCAGTGCTCTTGGTGTCTTCGCTTCCCTCTTCCTGCTTCCAGGCATCGATTTCAGCCAGGAGGGATTGCACAGTTGGGACGCCCAGGGGGTCGAAGTCCTCGAGCTTCTTCGTGTTGATAGGCACACACACTCGGCCCGTGCCGGGATGCACCACAAAGGGACTCTTGAGCAAATGGTTCAGCTTCTTGCTGACTTCGATATCCAGTCTGGGATATGTGTACTCCAGAACAATATCTTGTTTGGCTTCGAGAAGTGCTCTCGCATCAAGATGCTTGCTGGCGCCTGTCTTAGCCATGGCATCGATGTCGGCCCACTTGGAGGTAGAAGCCCGTCCTGGGGCAGCATCCCATTTTTTACGTAGGGAATCGTTGAGGTTGCGGTCAGGCAGGAGTTGCAATAGTTTCTCTGCTTGTTCGGGGCTTGCCCATGGGTCTTGAGCCTCGAGGACGTCCTCTTGGAAGTGAGTCTTGAGAATCTCCAGGCTTCGACTGTGTGGGGTTAGCGATGGCCTTTAAGATGCAATCATTCCAGCTACTTACGCCAGGTGAGGATGCAAGGGCCTCCTCAAGTTAACCTTCTTGCCACTCTGGGCACCTCCCTTGACCACTTCCAGGTAGCCAGCAATCGATCTCCTCTTCTGGTCATCCATGCTCCGCACCTTCTTATCACACACCCAGGCGTGGGCACCTCTTCGACCAGAGTACACCCACATGATGTGCTTGAAGCCAAAGTCATCCCGAAGAGATGCATCCACAACTTTAATTGCCATTGTCATGAACTGCCAGCACTTGTTGCAAATGTTTGCCTTGTCACAGCATGTTCGGACATCGTCATAATCTGTCAAATCGATATCGAAACAGAGCTCCTTGGCAAGAGGCTTGATCTTGACGAGTTTTCGGTCGCGGGGGTTGGCGGAATAGACAGGGCCAATTTCGAAACGGGATGGCATCAGACGGAGGACATCCTTACGGAGACTATCAAGTGTGAGCGAAGGGCATCCTTGGGCAAATAGATACTCTTGGATACGTACAGATCAGATGTCGTGAAAGATTGGTATCGGAGGTAGGCATCGTTCTGGAGCGTAAAGGCAAATTCTCTGTGGGCAAAGTCGTTGGTGGGAGTAGGATTGTGGTTGAGCCACTGGAAGAGATAGCGCCAGGGGAAAAGACGCTGGTAGAAGCTTCGCATGACCTCGGGGTCCGAGGCACTCAGAGCTGTAACATCACTATTCCTCACGTTAGTACATTGGCGGTGGGGAATCGGTTGAATGGTGAGGCTCACGTTGGAATATCTGGTGCAACTTGCGAGCTGGGCTGAACGGGCGCTGTGCTAGGGAATTCGTCGTCTGAATCAACATCATCAAACAAGTCCTCTAGCTTCTTGATGTCCTGTTTGCTGTCCTCCGTCTCAGCCATGGGGACATCAGCGGCGGGTGCAGCAGCAGTCTGGCTGGAGATGCCATTGTCCTCCACAGGTTCGTCCTTAACGGGGGCTGGAGATGACATGGCTTCCGGGTCAATAGAATGAGGCATCGTGCCTTGGATTTAGGGCTGGGAAATCTGTCGCACAGATATATTGAATTGCATGGAGTTGCGGGTTGTCGCGGTGATGGTGGCCGTTGGGAGATTCAGAGTGGCTGCGGGACGAGCGCGTCAAGGCGCGTCTTTTCGCGTAAAGCGAAATTTAGGAGATCCCGCCATTAAGGGTACGTACCTTCTACACCCCACCATCGAGATCGCAGCCATGCCATCTAGCAAGATTCTAGAATCCAACCCAATGTATCTAGCCTCACCGAAAGGATTCGAGAATATATAAAATAAAGCCACAATCTTTATTTCCATCCATTCATACTGCATAACCGGGGGGTTTGTCCCTCCTTATCTTGTTCTTTGGTAGGTAAGAGAATGTGAATTCAGGGAAGGCGTCTAAGTCACGCTTCAATTGTCATTGCAAATATGAAGAAAGCATCCTACATAGCTACCAGTTATTAATAAAGAAAATGGACGCGTGATAGATTATTAAATACCATGTTGGCAGCCCCAGTCACTGCTCATACCAAAGTCCCATCTCCCTGAAGGCATCGGAGTTTATACGAAAAGGCCGGTTCCGCGATATGCATCCAACCAAAATCGATGCACTCTGGTCGGTCTTTTCCAGACTTTCCGCGTCCCGTTCGGACCGCGGGCCCATTCATATTAGAGGGCTGTGTGTCCTGCGCAGTTGCAAAATGTAAATACTACCCCAATCAACTGCGCCTACTTGTATGGATGCCCGATAATCCTTCAAACTTATCCCGTCTCACTGGGTCGTGCCAAAAGCCTTTATAAGCCGCCAATGCTCGCTGGAGTCAGCACACAGCTTTGCCCAATATAGCAGCGGGAGATCATCACAGTAATACCACTGCACTCACGTGCACGTCACCATCACCTCTGCGAAGAAGACCACGGGGATTCTGATCACTCGGGTTATTCTTATTATGGATATTTTCTTTAGAATTCTTCTCTACTCAGCATTATAGGCCAAGTGGCCATGTTCCATTCCTTCGAATCCTCTTTTCCGAGAGAAAAAAAAAACCAGTTGCTCTTTCGCTATTCAACGGGTAGTCAACCCAAAATCGAAATCATTCCGATGGAGGATTTGGGATCCTTTTAGTGAGCCTCCTCCTGAAACTCAAGACGTGTTCGTTGGTCACGTCATCCTCTTCCTCCTCTATTGTCTCGCGAAGAACCAACAACTCAAACGTTACAATGATGCGGGCAACTATGGTGCCGACCATCATGCGTGAAATAATTCCCAGGCTGTCGGTTACAGAGATGAAGATGACGGACGAGAAGATCAATGTGCCAAAGATGATGTGGGCCGCTGTGAAGAGGGTTGTTAAGAGAGAGCAGAGGGCGAAGAGGAGCGACTCTGGATGGACAGTGAAAATTATCTTTGACCGGCGTGTCAAAATGTCCATCTCGCTCTTGGCGATACTAACCGGCCAAGACATGGTCGCTGGTGTTTCCTCTTCCTCGGGCTTCTGGATACGCGACGACACACGAAAGCTCATGGCGATGCCCGCCATTATGTGGATGACGACACCCAGAAAAGCCCAGAGCAGAACAATGTATCCTCGTGTGGGTGAGGCCGTATAGAACGCCTTGGCGCCCATGCGATAGGTCAATTCACCAATGTTCGCAATTGAGGCCGCCGCCAACGCGTACTCGATGAACAAAATGGCAGTATCGAATCGCTGAATAGCCCTGGGCCGCCTCAAGGTATTATCTCGCAGGCTGTCGATGACGGATTGGTACTCGGACGCTCGGTAGGCATTCTGTGCTGGCGATCCTGCGGCAACGGCAAAGGCCAGCATATGGCGGCGCCCAACAATGGACAGCACGGCAGTGTCTTGGGGTCGGATTCCCAGCGTCGCAACAATAGAAGGCATCAGACCCAGTACGATTGCTGCAGCCGCCATCTTGGTCTTGACAAGCTCTGGAGAGTTTGACAGCATGCATTCAATCAACTCGTAGGTCATAGTCTTCATCCCAAAGATCTGCAGCGCAGGGCTAACACCGGCAGTGGTGTGCCTATCCTCACGAAACAACCTATATTCCTCTGAACAATTGTTGTTGAGGATGTCTAGGAGACCGTCGTTGTAATCATGGAAGAAAGACTCGAATGGGTCCCTCCAGGACGCTGCCACCGGCGAGGCAAGCAGGGCCAACGCAACAGCCCAAAGGCCGAGAAATCGCAAAGTGTACCCAGCCATAATGGTACTTTGGGTTCGATGAGGAGCTTGCCAACTCAAGCAGCAAATGGCCTAACGGCTTGAACGATGGATGGGTAGAACAGTAACGGGACTTTGGGGCTCCGCCTTTGCTAACGGTGCGACAGGATGTACTTATTTACGATTGTTTCCCGCGTCCATACTTTTTTCATCCATGCATTCTTTTGCACTCAGATGCCCCATAGGGCTGGAGAATCGGTGTCAACCCGGCAGGGGCCAACACCAAATGTGCTCCTCAGCAGGCCCCCTCCCTGACCGATACCACCCTCCAGCTGAGCGGGATGAGGTGCTTCGAAACAAGCATAAAGGTGCCATTGGGGGCCCCGGATTGGCTCCTACGGACTTTGACACTCCAGAGCTGTGTGGCCATGCAACATGCAAAGCCCACAGCTCATCATCATCAATCCAACTCCACCTCAGAGGCGCTAATCACGGCTGGCCGTTTCAGCACCGGCTATGTCTATTTCCCAAGACTCCTTCAAGCTTCGGGAGGCGCCAACTAAGATGCGCCGTCCCCGGGACCGTTCCTGGTTTATTCTGCCACCATGATGTTGAGATGACAGAACGCTAAGCGATGCTCACAAAAAAAGACAGACCTCAGTGATCACCTGCCGATTAGATTCAGCCCTGCTCCATCAGCACCAAGTTGACGACTGTCTAGTGGGGGCCAAGAGCGTCGCATAATACCGTGTTTGAACACGGCCAACGGACAAGGTGCTCAATCAGGAGCCACGCTGCGTTGACAGGGCCCGCAACGCTTCGGGTCCCTATTTAGAACATCTGCACTGCTGGTCGCGCTACGACCGAAATGGCCAAGTCGCACGATTCAAATGGTCCTTCTCATCAAGCCATGGGGGTCCTTTGGACACGGACACGGACTTGACGTACGTCGCTGTAGCTCAGCTTGATCCTCATGGGCAGGGTGCTACCATGCTTGCAATCAAGGCCAGTTTGCTACCCGTGTTTGATAACCACATGGACATGTCCAACTCGTTCGCCAGGGTCATTTTGCCAAGAGAAGGATTTCGTAACCAAAGATCCTTTGCAAACCAGGAGTCTTTGATCCCATAGGGGGAGGGGATATCGCCACAGCTACAGCCACTATTTTCGATGCAACCAACTACTCTTGCCAAGCATCGCTTCTCTCAAGGCCATGCCACATGGCACCAGCTCATCTGCGAGTATTTCCCAAGCTTCTAGTGTCGACGGATTTG
Organism: Calonectria hawksworthii; assembly: GCA_020975415.1. Lineage (NCBI taxonomy): Eukaryota > Fungi > Ascomycota > Sordariomycetes > Hypocreales > Nectriaceae > Calonectria > Calonectria hawksworthii. The sequence continues at coordinate 357,786 of JAHXZK010000005.1, read as the reverse complement.
TTCTGCTTCTCTTCGGCTTAGCCTCTCAGCTTCCTCGCAGGGCTGAAGGCATGCTCGCCGGTACCCACCCCTGCATTGAACCGCGCCGTTGAAGCTCCCAGCCCAGGACCAAAGTCCCGAAAATGCACCTTGTAATCTCACACACAGACAAACACGAGCAAACTTGGCCTGTCGTGACCATCTCGGGCATTGCTTTTTCCTGCAAAACATGTCTCCCGGCAGCACGAGAAAGCGGACATGTGTGCAGCAGCAGGAATCAAGGGCCTTCAGTCATCAACAGACGTTACACTGCATAGATACAAAGCCCACGAATGCAACCACACTATCCATCCGCAATATCGCCCGCCAGCTCAAATGGAGGGCACGGTAAAACGGCACACAGAAGCACTAGACAAGCAGACAAAAGAGATTATCTCGTAGCACGGCGTTACTTCACGTCGGCCGTAATTCCCCAGCCAAGACGTACAAGGAATGGCGAGCAATTCCCACGAGGACCCCAAAGGGCCAAAAGGCATGGTCAAAGCCTCCATCCACGGCTGAAAATCGAGCCATGGCTTCGAACGGGGGGGCTGTTGAGCATGGAACAGTTCCGCCATTTACACCGCTGCTCCTTTTCTTTTTTTTTTTCCTTAGTCCAAGTTGTGCCCTGTGTGTCTACCTTTTGATTATTTGTTTCGCGGTCCCTGCAATGCCACGGGAGTGAGTCGTCAACTAGCTCATGTAGTGCCAGGCTCGGCTCGCACAGCAGGCCCGTCTCTTGTCTGTGCCCGCCCGCAAAGACACCGACCCAAGGCGTTCCAGCCCCGAGGCCCGAAACGCTCGTGTACAAAGAAATAATAATGCCCACCCAATATGTCTGTCGCCTAGCTGTTTTTCCCCCGTGCGTGCATGTCCCGAGCCGAATAAACCGAATCATCTGCCCATCCGAAGCGAGGATCGTCGTCGCACAGAGGACTCTAGACCCGTCTACTGCATCACCACTCTCGGCCTCATGCCCACCCATCCTCCCTCACCCCCTTAGCCTGTACCGCATAGCTCCAGAAGAGTCCAGCCTGGCTCTGTGGCATGACTTTTCAGCTCATTTAGCTGACCACTCGCACATCTCTCTCTCTTTCTTTCGTCCCCTTCCATGGCCCCAAGAAGAATCCCTCCCCCTCCCGCCCCCCGTCAGCCAAGCGCATCTGCCGGGGGATCCATCATGTCAACGTCCAGGCCGTATCTCCACTGCCGACCCCACCACTCCAACGGTCCAGAACTCCATCGACCTGCACCTCTTGTGCCACACCGGCGATGCCTAGAAATCTATATCATGCAACCCTATCCCGCTTCTTGTCCAATTGCCGTTGGTCGGGATCCCGTTCGTCTCCTTTCTCTTCCGTGCTTGGCTGGTGGTTAAATCTACGACATCTCCCCGGTCATTCACGCTCAATCCTCCCTTCCCCCATCCGGATCGTTTCTCGACTGACGGGAAAAGTGCTTCACTCTAACACACAAACTCAGCAGGCATCGATCGGAAATATGCTTCCTTTGATTTCCTCGACTAGTTCTTTGCCCACTTGACAATGATATTATGCTCAGGTATCAAACAACTTCATCAAATATGACCCGAAAATCAACCCTACACGCCGCCGTATCTTTGGCAACTGGGACCCTGCTTTTCCCTAGCCGCATTTCCTCCCAGTTCGTCCAATGCCTTCCGTCATGAACCGAATTGAGGCACCTCTTCCGAATCCTATATAAGAAAGAAACTCAAAGGCTTTCCGTTAGCCCACTGGGATCAAGGCCCATCCCATCCCATCCATGAACGCCGCACTCCACATGACACAGTCAAACGGTGTAAATCAACAAAGACAGATGACGCTCTCATCCGTTCAACTCACGCATAGGTGCGCTGTCGTTTTTCCGGAGGACTTTGGTTATCCATCCGCCCGCTGCTAGACTGGCCCTGGGAGATTCCCCCAGGGAACGTCGCTCGGGTCGCGCTGTTGGGTGCCATGCCATACTGGTTGTTTCCATTCACCATGCCGAAGTTCTGATCCATCCCGTTGTTCATCGGAGACGCTTGCGGCATCTGCCCCGGTGACCAAGTGGAACCTGTTGCAGGGGGTGTGGGAGTCGTCTCAAACTTGAAGTTGGTCGCCGTCGTGCTCATGCTACCAGGTGGGTTCAGGTAGCCACCGCCGCCAACAACGTACCCTGAGCCGGATTCCTGCTGGGTGGACGGGTCATAGTTCTTGAGGAGGTATCCGAGGTGGTTCTCGACAATCTTCTGCATACCGCTCTTGGTGAAGGGCTTCGCCAACACGCCATTCATACCTGCTTCAGGTCAGTGTCTTGGCTCAACGGCAACTGGGCGAGTAACACTTACCATGCTCGAAGTAGCAATGCACCTCATCCGATCGAATGTTGGACGTCATAGCAACGATGGGGATCGAAGGGCAGTCCTGGCGAATGTACATGGTGGTGGAGACACCGTCCAACCGGGGCATGATGATATCCATGAAGATCATGTCGAAGTGGTCTCGACCAACACTTGTAATCCTGCTATAAGCTTCCGCACCGTTTTGCTACACCCCACGAGTCAGTAACAGGTAAAACGACATATTTCAAGCAAGCTTGCTTACAGCATGTTCAACCTCGCAGCCCATCGACTTGAGGAACTTGATACCAATCTTTGAACAGGTAGGATCATCTTCAACAAGGAAAATTCTTGGCTTTCGGGATCCCCAAAGCAGCGTTCCGTTGTTGGAGCTGGTGTTTTGCTGTGTTGTATTGGTGATATTGATGGGCTGAGGAGCAGGGGGTTCCGGCATTGCGTTGCTGGTGCTTGCATCATTCGGAATGGCGTAAGGGATCTTGTGGATATGGTCTGAGTGGAAGGGGTCGATGCCGACCGTCTGGCCTACTGGGTATACAGGATATCTGTTGATATCGTTCATCGGGTCATGCATCATTGGCATAGAAGCCTGGGGAATCACAACTGCAGAGTCGGCGGGAGATCCGTAGACGCCTTGGAGACGCTCAAGCTCTCGGTCAGCAATCGAGTCGGGCGTTACGCTGGACAGGAGTTCCCGAGCCCGTCGGAGTTCGGGCGCGGTCTCCTCTCCATCCATTGATGAAGCTCCCACACCAAGGTGCATCGACTGCTGGTGGCGGTTTCTATCGCTGGACATGAAGTTGAGCATTTCATGTTGGGATTGCTTCTGCGCATTCATCATCTTCTGAAGAGTCAAGACTTCGTTGACGAGCAGGCGGTTTGTCTGAGAAACCTCGGTGAAGAGCTCTTGTAGTTGCTGCACCTGCTGCTGTGTGGCCGTAAGCTGGTCGGTCAGAACGCTGATGTGGTGCGTAGTAGTGAAGTCTTCGGTGGCTTGGGTCCTTCTTGGTGCTGGTGCTTTCCTGCGGATATTGTCCAAGTCATCTTTGCTTCCGACTCTGAAGTTGGGGTGCTTGAATTCAAGAGTCTAATTTTGATGGTCAACAATAAGCATTCAACATGGCAGGTTTCAAACTCACGTTGGCACCGTTGGACGAGGAACTGCTGTCATTTGTCTGCCTAACTTTGTGGAAGTCATACTTGTTAAGCTGGCGAACAAAACTAGCCATGTTACTGTGTTTGAAGTGTTTGGGCAGAATTGATCGTGTAAATTTTTCGTTCTGTTCGTTTACATTAGCATACTGGTCAACGCGGGGCGATTGGGTGAAGCATATCGCACCTCAACCACGACGAACGTATCGCCATCTTTACCCCATCTCGCGACATCTTGATGCGCTGGGTCCTCAAGCATGCTAGGTGCGGTTAGCAAAGGTCATAAGAGAAGTGCCGTGGTAGATTTCGTACCGATACAGCTTGCGAACCTATAATCCGGTTATCAACAGTTCTACTTCAGGTCCAGAAATGTGCAACCTACAAACTCGCTGGCATTGCTGCCGCCAACCCCAGGTGCCGGGGCAACCTCTCCTCCTGACATGGCAAGAGAGTGCAAACTCGAGCAATACTCGAGCGTAAGATATCAGAGCGTGGCGGCTTGGATCGGTCGGTGTTGCACTGGCGACGGCGTGGTAGATAGGTGTACGGAAGCTGGACCGCTCAGTCGGAATGAGTATCGGTTGGCTGCAGCTTGATCAGAAGATGGAAGCTGGTTGAGGCGGCAGGTGCCCAACAGGTCGGACAGAACAGCGCGTGAGGGACGCGGCGAGAGAAGCGGCAACGGGGACGGCGAAGGTCGGAGTCGCAATGTAGGACAACGGTCGGGGGATCGGGCGCGCTGATCGGAGGCGCAGCGGCGTCAAAGTGGTGGGCAGAGCGGCGCGAAAGGCTTGCAAAGATGATGCCCTGGTGAGAGGCACTTGGCCAGAGAACGGCAGCGTCGATGAAAGAAGGCCGTCGCAATTGGAGGGACAGGGACGGGGGACGGGGGACGGGAATGGAGAATGGGGAACGGGGACGGGGACAGAGTTGTATCTCGGGATCGAGGTTGGGCGTGCGAATGGGCGGGCCGGGCGTGAGTGGAACACCTTGTGCTTGTGCTTTGGGTCCTTGGTGCTCAGTGCCAGGGAGGGACGGCACTGCAGCTGTACTGTGTCCACCTCTCCAGGGCGGGACAGGCCAAGGTAGGCAGGCCTGTGTAGTGTGTGTAGTGTGTAGTGAGTAGTAGTGTGTACAGACTACTCCGTACCGTCTCCGTCGCTGGTCTCTGTTGGTCTGGCACTGAGTACTGAGTGGCAGGGGAGCCGGGAACGGGCCATGGAGCCATGGAGCCATACCATGGAGTAGCAAAGACACCAAGGCCGCCCTCGCCCGCGCCCGCCCACACCCTCGTCCTCGTCCTCTACCTCGTCCTCCACCTCCTCATCCTCCTTCAGCCAGGAAAAAGCTTGAGTCTTGGTCGCGCGAAGGGGGGCCTTCCAGGGGTGGACTAGCCCCCAATAGCGATCGCAGTGGGAATGAAGGCCCATTGCGAAAAGAAGTTTGGCGGCCGTGGGGGGGTGTCGCCGCGACGGGGCCTCTTGACCATGGCTCCGCTAGGTGTTCCGTGGTTGGTCGACCAGCTAAGATCGCCCCGGACTCAACTGTGTGGCGTCGACCATCACGCACCGTAGCCACCCAGCTTCTGGGTACCCTCTCGCCGATTGGGGATAGGCCAATGTAATTACGAAGTCCCCCAATCGCAGATGCTATCTGTCGTTGGGATTTTTGTTCTGCTCGATATGTCGTGTTGGCGCCACGTCGATCGCCTTCGCGCTGCGAGCAGGGGGCTATGGTCACTCTGTTCAGCTGCTCCAGTGCGGCGTGTCCGTCAGACCATGCTCCCATCTCCCGTTTCGCTTCCTCTCGCCCCCCCCCCCCTCCCCGAACGTTTTCGGCGCCCTGTTCCCCCGTCCGGTCCGGGCGCTATTGTTTTTGTTCAGTGTCTTAATCTTGTCTCTGTGCAGGTGACAGCCTCCTCCAGCACATTTCCGTATAAAGTATCTTTTTGTTTCCCAATCAGTTGTATGCTGTGTGTGCCTTCTCGATCATGGCTGTTTCTCAACGCATGAAGAGATAGCCCATTGGTGCAGGGGCATCTCCCCGTCCTCGCCATCCATCAGCCTCCAGTTCCATTGTCAGTCCACCACAAAGCTGACCCGTACCCAATGCCATGGCGCACAGCAAGCCATGCAGGGAGAGCCTATGAGGGATGGGATGGGATGTGGGCGGACCCAGCCGGCACAACGCATCGCCAAAACCAGGTCCGTTCAATGCGAGGGCGGCCAAGGCGACATCAATAGTTTGCTCGTGTGTCCGCGGAGCCGCGTTCCTGGAAGGGAATCCAACTAGTCTTAGTGGAATGTTGACCAATTTCCTCGACCTCGTTGTTAGTTGCGCAACCAAAGTTGCATCCCACACTTTTTTTCAAATGGACCTAGACCCAACAGCTTGGGTCCCACGTTTCCCCCGTGCGTGCCTGGGACAAGGAGCCCTGTTTGCAGCAAACCTGTCCGGCATCTGAGAAAACCCAATCACGATCCAATTGGCGCGAGCCGGCAGGCGAATGTGTGTACATACCTGTGCGACTCCATCCTGAAGCAACCCCTAATCCCTGCGGCATCGTGATGGCTTTTTCTTCCCCAACTCAGATATCAGACGATTGTCAGCCATCCTTTCGAGGGGGAGAGAATACGCAGTGGCCCTTGCTTTTTATCGAACCATGACTTCATGACTGATGGCCGTGCAAGGTTTGCAGAGGCCTCGGACAGTAAGACCGCACATTGTCAAGGCCGAATCAAGAGCCTACGCAGAGAATGTGGCTTGCTGCTTCAGGCAGGGTTGTGCCACAATGCCCAAGGGCTTGAAAGATGCGAGGCGTCGAGGACGTAGGGAGGGTGTTTGGCGTTAGGGGCAAAAGGAAATTTTTAACACGACTGAACGGGGAGTACCGCCCGACTGGTTGAGAATGAGAAGGTTTGGGTCGGCACTAAGTGAATTAGGATGGTGTCCCCAAAACAAGAAGACGCTTGGGCAGTCTGGCTTGGTCGTATTGCAGGGGAGATGAGAAACTCACTTTGTCAAATTACAGTCGAGAAATCGGCGCACCGGAGCCCAAGCGGACTCAGCACCTGGAAGCACCCGGGAGCGTCTTCGGCCGCCCAGCCGTGCAGAGCTGTGCAGGAGCAGGAGGAATGCCAGCCGCAGCACAAAAAAGGTCGGCATGTCGGATCTGATGCCGCGGATCTAGCCGGGCGGAGGTGTGATCGACCAGGCTGAACGAGGAACATTGATAGCGCTGACAAGGGTGTGGCTTTTCCTAGCCAAGAGCTACGGTCGAGGGAAAAAAAAAAAACTGCTCCTCGCATACCGCTGGCGGGCCGGGGCATGGTAGGGCTACCTGTCTGTGACCAACAAGCTTACAGGGCTTTGGTGCGCCCAGTGGCCTCTGCTGCTCCCTTGACGTGGATCATTTGGATGCCACCGTGCACTGCCATTTCACACATGGCCACGTAGAATTTGATATATGACAGTCTTAGCACGTACAGGCGAATGCGCGAAATAACAGATGAAAATTCCGATCATTGGTGATGCTGAGCATGCCGGTTTTTTTTTTTCCCCTCAGTCTTTGATAGCAAGACTTCTTCTCAAAGTGCACACTGTCGAAAAAAGAAGACAAGCAAGGATTTTATTTTTATTTTTTCTCTTTTATTGAAGGAGCAAAAAAAAAACATGGTGCGTGGTTGGTCGATTTCTCCCCAAAAGCCCACTCTCCACTGTACTCAGTCTGGAGACATTGAACAGAATCCAGGTCCAAATAAGCGAGTTGGCGGTTCGCAATCTTACAATTTAACATACCTGCCGGCATCTGCATCAGTTTCAACGCCCACTATGCCGAGATGATCAAGTTTCCGCAGAGGGTCCATCGTGTTTACTGTGTTGCTGGTGGAGCCTCCATCTCAATGTGTCCAAGGGTCCAAAGGGTTCACGACACTGTCTCATCAGCCGTCATTCCTCAACCGTGCAATACCCGATCACAAGCCCTCGCAACGTCTCTGCCCCGTCCCCATATATTGCCATCAACCATGCCGCGCCATGGACATCTGTCTCGGAAATGCATCGTTGTCGGAGCATCGGTCGTGTTTGTTGACTGATATTGGTTAAGGTCAGACAATTCCAGTTCCCCGAGACCCCTCATGAGCTGAGGTCTGTCGTTTGCTGTTCCCTCCCCCCTCCCTCTCGCCAAAATGCTGCCACAGAAGCCAAAACACGGCACTGCAAAAAGCAAGTAGGTGATGCGAGAAAAAGAAACTGTCACCGGACTTGCCGGCCAAAGCCATGGCACAAGCCTTTGCAGTTCCCGAACCGGGTCCACGGCGTCCCGGCGAGTCCCTAGAAGGGGGGCTGCTGCAGCCTCCGCCGCTCGCTAGACCTTGGTGCTGTCTATCCAAATGTTGTCCCTTTTAGCTGCCACGCGGCTGGGGCGGAATCCCTTCAGGGCTGCTTCGAAACGGGCGGCAGCAGGTTGGCTTTTTGTTAGACATGATGAATTTAGCGAGCACGAGTACCACTTTCAATTTAGCCTACCCCACGTCAGCACCGGATTTGTCGATCACTCCACTCATTAGAGCCCATCTCGTAGATTAAGTAATCCGCCCACAAGGCCTTTCTGATTCGCATGGCTGCACGAGTGTCGATCAGGAATGCCGTACGAAGTCTATTGACCCGTGCACCGTGTGGCCGTGGACCGATGTAGGGTAGGTCAGGGCCCTTGCTGACTCGAAGAGCAGTGTCCCACATGGTCAAGCAGCTACCCCGCCTCCCACATTGGCGCAAAGACGTCCAGATGCTTTGACAGTGTTTACTAAACAGCGTGTCTATGATCAAGAGCTTGACTCCCGATAGAAACCGGTGCCGTATTGTGGCGACGTCGCCCCTTGTTGACCCGATATAGACTCTCGGCGTAAGCCTTAAGGTGAGAATCTCACTTGGAGAACAAGGGTGTGATGCCGATATCCACCGGTGCGTTGGCGCCAACTATTTGTCAACAGTTATGCAGAACGCCACTTGCCTTGATCATGCGGAATTATTCCAGTCCCCAAAGTCTTGGAGTTTATTGGTATTCAATCGGTCTCGTGACTTTCAAACACACCAAAATCCACTGATCTACCTATGACGGATACACAAAAACCACATCATAGCCAATCTATGCTATGTCAGCCTTGAGCTGATGCCCTACTTTGCTTTGCTTGGGATCTAGGTTGGCGTGAAAGGATCCAACACTGTGAATAATTACATCCATTTTCTTTTTTCAATATTTTTCTCGCACTGCCCGGAGTTTTGACAGGGGGTCGGTCGTTGCTTTTCATTCCAGTTGTCAAAGACTCTTTCATGGAAATCGATCCCTTCCATTGACTCAATCACAGCTGCTGAGAAATTTGAGGCCGAGTACATGACTGACACACAACAAGCCGAGTAAGCTACATTCTCCACAATAGCAAGCTTGCTGTCGGAGATGGCGAATAACTCGAGCACACTCTCATGACTGCTTTCCCTATCGTCAATGATCCTGTCAACCGATTGATCGAGACAGCCTACACCCGGTGACTTGTTTGCTTGATGCATACTGGCTGGCCCGTGTTTCATATGGACATGTGGCACGGCATGTTGGACGGCAGATCGGACGTTGCTCTTGGAATCACTCGCTTGAAGTTGAGGCGGTGCTTCGCCTAATCCGATGTGATCCACGGCGGCAATCGAATGAGGCTTCGCTTGGAATTTCAGAGACACGGCTTCTCCTCGTTCAAGGCAAATAAAAGTTAACCTCAATCAATTACTTTAATCGCGTGAGCGAAGCTGGTGACTATTGTAGGCCCCACTACATATTTGGATAAGGGTTTTGCTTCTTAGTGTTATGTTTTATGATTCTCCCCCGGGCCTCTCGTAGAATTAGCATCAGTTTTATTACTCACGGATGATATTTAGGGTGACCTTGGATGTTGATTCAGTGCCAGGTTTGAGAGGCTTGATAGCATAGTGGGGGTAAAAGTGATGTACGGCAAATAATTATTGAGACCCTTATTATCTGTTCTATCTCCCCAGGAAGCAATTCTAAGAAGGGCTACTTTCCCCACAACAGTGAGCTTGACGGAACCTGTAAATTGCACCTGCATATTCCCCAGCGAATGGTAGGGCCCAGATGATACTGGGGACTGGCGGGTGTGGGTGGAGGAGCCTGGCCTCATTTGATCCGGGGGCTGTTGAGGGCCGTCATAATAAAAGGGTGTGAGCTAGCATCAAGGGCAATATGTTCGGGTATAACTGAAACATTCGTTATATAGACACATAATTGATTGAGGCGTGGATTTTACATAATTGAGCTAACTTATACCTTTATTTCCAAGTGCCACAGTCGAATATTCCAAACCATGCACACCGAGCGTCACCGGCCCACTCACCGAGGTGAGAAATTTCCCGTGCGCGCCGCAATTGAGTCACAGGCGGTTTTTTGACCCAGTCCTCCAGCCTAAGCCCACCATCACCAACACAACCGCTCTCGGCCTGCCTCCAAGCACAACCTCCCATATATTGGCGATGTCGCACAAAGGGAACAGCGGTGCCAAGGGCAAAAAGTCGGCCAAGTCCGGCGCCGAGAGCAAGAGCGAGGATGTTTTGCAGGCAGTTGTAGGTGCACCGCGGGGTACCTTCAAGCCGGCGCGAACTCACTATGTGTCATAGGTCCTGGCCGATTCGTTCCAAGATAGATACCGCCCCTTCACAGCAGAGAAGCCAAGAGTAAGATGCGATATTGGAACCCGCCATGCCTATTTGATATGCTGACCAGATACGCATAGTGTCTTCTCCCGCTTGCCAACACCCCGCTCATCGAATACACCCTCGAGTTCCTAGCCATGAACGGCGTCAACGAAGTTTACATCTACTGCGGCGCCCACACGGACCAAGTTGAAGACTACATCAGCCGCTCGCGGTGGTCGACAGCATCCCGAACTTGCCCATTCTCCGTCCTCCAATTCGTCCGAGTGTCTGACGCACGATCCGTTGGCGATGTCCTCCGTGACATGGACAAGCGATCATTGGTTGATGGCGACTTCATCCTCGTCCACGGCGACCTTGTTTCAAACATTATGCTCGATGGTGCTCTTGCGGCGCACCGAAAGCGAAGGGAGACCAGCGCCGCCAACATCATGACAATGATCCTGCGAAGTGGAGGCGAGGAGGAGCACCGAACAAAGACCAACGGACTTACCCCCATCTTCGTGGTGGACACGAAGACGCAGCGATGTCTGCACTACGACGAGATGAGCCCTATAGACACCGATCATTACATGTCACTGGACCCTGCTGTGGTTGACGAGCTCTCGACCGAGTTTGAAATTCGATCCGATCTGATTGATGCCCAGATTGACATCTGCACACCTGAAGTTCTTGCTCTTTGGTCAGAGAGTTTCGATTATGAACTTCCCAGGAGGAATTTCCTGCACGGTGTACTGAAGGATTGGGAGCTGAACGGCAAGATGATTTATGCGGAAATCTTTGAGGAGGGATACGCCGCCCGCGCGAGCAACCTCCAGCTATATGACGCTATTAGCCGCGATGTCCTGAGTCGCTGGACCTACCCCTTTATCCCGGAGTGCAATGTGGTACCAAAGCAGACTTACCAGCGCCAGATTAACGGCGTCGTGGTAGAAAACGGAGCATTCCATGCCAACGATGCCAAAGTCTCAAATTCCATCATTGGACGGGACAGCATCATCGGTTCTGCGAGCAAGGTTTCTAACAGCATCATTGGAAGAGATTGCAAGATTGGTGCCAACGTGGTTCTGGAAAACTGCTATATTTGGGGAGATGTCACAATTGAGGATGGCGCAAGGATATCTCGCTCCATTGTTGCAGACTCGTCTGTGATCGCCAAGAACAGCACTGTCCCCGAGGGAAGTCTGGTATCATTCGGCGTCAAGATTGGTGAAGGCACTTCCCTCCCCAACAATGCCATAATCTCCTCGGTGACGTCGAACGGCAAGCCTGTCACCCCAGACACCAACTTGCTTGGCGCCACTACCAATGCCGCGCCCTTCGCTGACTCTGAGGATGAGGATATTGACGATGAAGATCCTTGTCAACTTCAGAAATCACTCATCTACTCACTTGCCAAGTTCAACATCTCCACCTCATCCGTCTCGACGCTGTCCTCGGACATTTCCGACAATGATTCCGAGGTGGACGCCCCCAGCCATGGCGGATCCATCCGCTCGCGCCCAGATTCCATCCTCTCGGAAGGAGACTCCTTCCACAACGATGCTGTCCACGGGTTGCTCGATGCCCTCCGCGCTGAATCAGGTGACTTTGACTCAGCCAAGCTCGAGTTCATGGGTCTCCGTCTTGCCAACGACGCTTCCGACTCCATGATGCGCCGCGCCGTCGCCGTTGCATTCGCCCGCCGCGCCGCCGAGCTTCTTACCCCTGAGCACGGTTCACTCGACCCCCCCAAGGCCGCGGAGAAGGCCCTCACCGCGCAAAAGGGTGCTATCAAGTTTGTTGATGAAGTTGGCGTTGGCGGTGAGGAGGCTGAGCAGGTCGAGTTCATCCTCGCTCTGCAAAAGGCTCTTGTCCATGTCAAGGGCGACGAGTCCAACATCGGCAAGCTTCTCGTCGCACTTCTGCAGCGACTTTACGCTCTCGACATTCTCGAGGAGGAGGGCATCCTTGGCTGGTGGGCAGACGAGCGTGCTGCTGATAGCGAAAGCATGACTGCCCTCAAGGAGAAGGTTCGCGTGCTCGTGGAGTGGCTCGAGAACGAGGATGACGACGAAGATGACAGTGATGATGAATAAATGAGTAAAAAGGAAATAAAATATCTTGAGGCTTTCCCATCTGTAAATGTAGATGCAAAAAGGGGGAGCTTAAAAAAAGGAAGATCTGAGCAATACACTACAAATGTGTCACCAAAAGAATACAGCATGTGAACAATTCATCAATTGTGCGTTGCCACCTAAACCTGGGGCAATAAAGAGCAAAACTGCAAGTATTCTTGAGCATTCATTAGGTATCATTTTCACTTTCCTCCCCCTAGACGCCTTAAACCGAAATAGCCAGTATACTCCGCCATACTCGAATCGAGTGCGAGAATGGTATTAAGAAACCCCCCAGTCCAACCCACAAGGATATCGTACCGTATGCGAAGATTACCGACATAACAGTCTTCCGATTGATAATCGGAGACTTCAATCACTTTTTCTTTTTGTGTATGGGCTTCCAGGACCCATGATTGAGAAAGCATTCGTATACGGAGAGTAAATACTACTTCTAGTAGTAGTTCTGCAAATCCGAGCCGTTGCTAGCCCCATAACCACCCATGGGTCGTCCCTGGGAACCTGCGGCTGGGCCACGGGGTGGCTGAGTGCTCCAACCTTGGCTAGGACCAGTTGGGGCAGACGGAGGGGCTTGAGACTGGGTGGTTGGTTGATGGGCGTCATCATAGTCAACCTGAGGACCATATCCTCCTTGCTGATTTCTGGGCTCGACATCGTCGAGGGAGCGATAGTTGAAGCCACCTCGACCACGACCTCCCTTTCCGCCCCTCGAACCATTTCGAAAACCGCGGTTGGAGTTGCCACCGCGACCCCGTCCTTGTCCGCCACGGCCACCAGTGTGGTAACCCCTGGACTCGTTTCGGCCGCCATGCTGACCATGGGTATTTCTCTGGCTCCAGTCATCTTCACCCGTGTGCTTTCGCTTTGAGGTCTTGTTTGCAAATAGGCTCTCATATGCGTCTTCCCGAGGATCTTCAGGCTCGATGCGAAGAATGACCTTTTCGCTCACGACCGTCTCGAAGACGAATGTCTTGTCTGGTGAAATGGGTTGCCAGTTTTGAATCTTACCAGCATCAATGGGACGGGCCCCCTTTCTGAGGGCCAGGACCACCAGCGGGCTTGGGTTGTCTGTATGGAATTTGGCAGCTGCAGGGATTGGCCGCAGACAAGCAGCCCAGATGCTGTTCTCGAAGCATGCAGTACCTGTGACCTCCCACTTCATCTTGCTACCCATGCCGCCTACCTTTTCCAGAATGCTAGCAGGACATGGGCGAGGGCAGATGAGAATGTTGTTCGCATGGTATTTGAGGTCATTCTGTGGTAGATTCGGGGGAATCTGAGCAAGCTGAATGAGTTTTTTGGTGTCGTCAGGGCCAATCATGTAGCCAGTGAAAAACACAGTCTTCTTAATCCTGAGCTTGTTCTGACGAGCCCGTGGCTGCTTGGAGACAAGGTCATTGTGGATGTTGATCATGTGCTGAACCTCAGCGACCTCTACGATGGGATCGAGCGTCGTGGAAGTATCAGCCACTTGAACCACTTCAGCAGTCAATGGCCCGCGTGTAGGCATCGAGTTTTGTCTCCGGTTGTACTCAGCAAAAAAGTCGCGGAATCCTTTCGTATGCTTCGGTCGGTCTTCGTAGACCCGGATCTCTTCGGCGTTTTTATATGTCTCCATCAGGGCCTCGAGGAAAAGTTGCTTGAAGTGCATTGTGCTTTGGAAGCGCTGGTTTGTTGGGCTGACCTGGGGTTTGAGGCCGACCATGTCGAAATCGAGATTCTTGGCTGTGACCATTTTCCGGATCAGCTCGGCGAAGCCCTGCTCCGAACGGCCAGTCAGAAGAACACAGAGCGCATCCTTTTGCTTGATGCTCAGTCTGACGAGCTCGACTATCTTTTCATTCCACCAACCGTCCCACGCGCGCGGTTCTTCCTTTTCAACGCCTTCGCCGGTCGCGGCGAGTATCCTGTTGTCATGCCACCAGCCGCCGTTGATGAAGACTTCCTGACTCGATAATGTTCCAATGGTCGGGCCGTTCCAGAGCGAAGGGTTCGGGAGAGGGGTTTTGAATACTAGACATGGAAAAGTTAGCATGAAAGGCTGGGCCAGCAGGAGCAATTGAGTCGCGGCGAGGCCGTGCCCGGTTTGCAGCGGCAGTACTGACATGTATTGTCAAAGTCGTAGACGTGAAGTGACTTGATGTCTTGGACGGCAGGCAACGACTTGTTCAACACCGACCAACGACCGAGAGCCGTGATAGTGAAATTTGCGGCTTGCGAGGCCTGGGACGAAGCGGCGGCGGCGGTCGCGGCAGCGCCATGGTACGCGCTGTACGCCGAAGCCATGGCACTCGACACGACGCAGGGTTTGCGAAGGCGAGGGATGGCTGCGAGCATACAGCGGCAGTGTGGCAGCTGCCGAGGTGACGAGAGAGTCGAGTAGGGTGAGGTGGATGACGATGATGATGAGGCTGGCGCCGGGGTTGGTGTCGCCCTGTTTTCTGTCGCCTTCGAAATCAAGGTGTTGGTTGGTGTAACTAAAAGTGGTAGCAGCTTCTTTTGGTGAATTAACCATGAGAGGCTGCGACGTTGGTGGGGCACGTCAACCGCGAGCTTGGTGCTTGCTCCCCTGAAGATGGCACGGCTGGCCTGAGGCTTCAGCGCGTTTATAGGCGATAGACGCCGCACAGGCTCCATCGCAGGGCTCCAATGGACGTCTCACGTCACTACAAGCTGTCGAGCTTCAAAAAAAAAAATCCCTTCTTGGCGAACGACTGATTTTGGCTTGGGGACCACGGCTCAACACAACAGAACAAGGAGAAAAAGAACAGCGATTCTCTCACTGGGGGACCAGCTACCAATAAAGTGCGCCTGGCCGGGTAACGGGATGTGATGTCCCTCCAAAAGGGTCTTACCCCTCACAATCAACCATCCGCCTGACGCATCCCAAGCTTCTCACCAGCTTAGGTGCCCCAAACTTACAGGGCTTCAACATTTGGCCATGGCGTCCCCTAGCGCCGCCATTCGCTTCGTCACTGGCACCAAGAAGTCACCTCTTGGATCGCTCCACCTGCAGCTGCACGTCAAGCCTGGCGCCAGTAAGAATCGCGAGGGTGTCATTGCTATCACCGACTCGGCGATTGAGCTGTGTGTGGCCGCACAGGCGAGGGAGGGTGAAGCCAACAAAGCCGTCGTCCAGGTTCTCAGCTCCATCCTCGGCGTTCCCAAGTCGAGGCTGCAGCTAACGCACGGCCTCAAGTCACGCGATAAGACGGTCGTCTTGGGGGATATCAAAGGTGATGGCGAAGAGTATGCGAAAACAATTCGGGAGCTGCTGGATAGGGCCGTCGAATAAGCTGCCATCTTGACCCTCCGCATGAATCGAGAAGACCTCTCTTTTCTAAATCGGGTTTCTAAAACCGGCTTGAATGGTCCTGTGATGTAATGACCAAAGTAATAGAATACCCAATCTCCTGATAAATAACTGCACCTCTCAGCGTTGGAGTGATGCTGGCAAGTCGCATTGAGAATAATAAGCTCTCGCCACTGTCCTCATGATACCACGATACTATTCTGAAAAGGCTTTCTCGTATTGATAATTACAATCTACGATTACTTCTGTCACACAATCTCAAAAAAGCCCCGTTGGCTCAGTGGTAAAGCGTATCACTAGTAACAAAGTACGACATGATAAGATCACTGGTTCGATTCCAGTACGGGGCATGAGAACGTGTTTCTTTTTTCCTTCCTTGTCTTTTTTTTCTCTTTTTTTGTATAAAAAGAAACCATCATATTCTACTTGATAAGCAGTGTTTTGCTTTAGGGGCCTTTAATATCGATTAGCCAACCTGTGTTGAAATTTCACAATCCCTTTCTACCTAGATCGACAAGGTTGCTTACTGAATCGAGTTGCCGCCGAATCACCTCACAAACATCCTCAATAACCGAAACCCCGCCTCTTGCCAAAAGGGCTGACGAAGGAGGCCAATGGTCATGTCAGAGTATCGATCGATTACGTTGAGCCATCAGTCGGCTATTTCGCTTCCGTAGCGCATTGCCTGATTGGGAAATCGTGCCATACTGTGCGAGATCTAGTTCCTTCTGCGACGATGTCATGTACAGTACCAATAATAAATCATCACTGTACGGTGCGATATCTAAAGTCACATATGCCAACAAAATCGACCCGAAAGCCTAGAGTATGATGCAAAGAACCTATGCAAACCATGTATGAAATTGTTTATTCGTCGCTTTAGTCCATAGGGAAAACAAAAGAAGCCGTTGGCTAAAAGAATATTGATGAGAGTGAACATATCCCTTTAAGTGTCGTAAGCCTTCACTTACGTACCAGGCAAGATATGTTGCAAATTACAAAGCTCCTTGTTAAAAAAAAATAACTAGGGTTATTTTATATAATTTTATTTTAGTAATATTATTTTGTTAGTCGGATGATCGAGGGGAGGTACCTAGGTGGAGGCTCGTGGCACTCAAAGAGATAATGGAGAGTCCTTCACTCATATACATCCGCTATGACAGATGCCCTGACGGACCTTTGCAGGCAATTGTAATTCCACCTTCCCCAAATTAGACAGCGGGATGTCATGTCTGATACTCCACTCACTCGGATCACCATGATCATCATCTCCTTGCTGTTCGAGAAGCGATTCGGCTACCCTAAAGCCTTGGGCAGCGAGACGGGAGGAATTGATCGAGTAACATCTGTCCAGCTCAAGTGATTGAATCACCATGGCCGTTGATCGTGGCGGTATCTATTCGATTTCGTCATGTGTATGACTTTTGACGGGGTTGACAAAGTCACGAAGCGCACTGAGAGGGGCAACGAACTCTGATTATTTCAGCCGCGACGTCATCGCTGCCGACTGCGGGATATTGGGGATGCACAAAATATTGTATGACATCAAATACGGCGCGAAGAAGGATCTCCGACCGATCTTTTGATGGCTTCAGATATTCCCGCGTCTCAATGGGCTCGCTAAGGTGACCCCTCGTCCTTAGCCATCTTGCCGATCCCTCCCATCCTGAGCAAGTACAGGTTGGCTTGCTCAATATTGGCTTCCCCCGCACGCTGGCGATATCGATTATCAGACATGCTTTGCGCAGGAGACGATGCGCGCATCTAGATGGGAATTGAGGTGGGCTTCGGCGGGAGAATCCTGGGAGGACGAGGCCTGATTCTCGCTATAGTGACAAAACGTAGTTTATGGCTCGCCGATGATCTATGAGGCATTGCTTGTTAGATCGCGCTGCCATCACAACAACAACAACAACAACAATGGAATTACCTGAAAAGGAAGTTTTCTGGTCGAACCAGACCTCATTATTGGCCGTGTCGAGAGTTCCCATGCATGTGAGGGACCTGGTAGTGCGTATTTGATAGCAGAGATGCCGATGAAGGATAATTCTCTCCAAACACGGGCAATTCCCTGAGAGGATTGCGTCTCTTGAAGTGCAATGACTTGTCTGCTGCCTAATAGTCGCCAATTGTCTCAAAAATAGACGTCTTTGACTATGATCAGCCGTTTGATATGTCCACCTTGAGTCCTCATCGCGACTTGGGAGCATCCACTGCAGGCTATGGCAACCCCCCTCCGCCTTGTGCGGAATTCACTCCACCTAACGGGTATGGGGGTTCTCTAGGCTGATAGAGAGTGACTTGTGGCTCGCGACTTGTCGATCCCCCTCGCGGGCGCATCCCACCCCCCCCTCTCAAATGCAAGCTGGGGCTGCTGGTGCTGCTGTGCAGCCCTGGAGCACCAGTCAGATCCCACAACACCGGCTAGCAAAAGCACCAGAGAAGGGGGGGAGGGAGGGTTCTAGTCCCCTGTCCAGGCTTCGCCTCAAGGCCATGTGTGAAAGTTGCGGGCGGCTAGTTCGTGTGGCTCATGTGCTTGTTTCTGCGTCGAGCCGCCTGGACGATACAGAAAGGCTATCGGCGCCACATGGCAATTGGTCCCCCGAGTCTGGGCCCTGTCTCAAACGGGCCGCTGGAGCAAATGAACATCAAATCCTTGGCCAGCTGAGGGCTTTGCTGGCACCTTGGGCTCCCATCGAGAGATTGCGCGTTTCGTCGATCATCACCCCCCTGAGGAGGTGGTGAGGCGTAGATTCGGTTGTGGCTAGTGTAGGCTAGGCTGACCAGGCATCGACAATTTCATTTCCTCCTAGATCGACGGTTTGGCAATGGTCTTGTTCTGGTAACTGATGCAATAAAATTGTCATGTTGAATCGGTTGGGCAGATGCTGCCTGAACGATGAGATGATGCGATCGCCGATGGTGTGAAACTTTGAGGGACGACGGAATCCTCCGCCTTGGAGCAGCAAACATGGATATGCATGTTTCGCCCAGGTTTCTTCTCTTCCACATTGCAAAACACCTGAGATCAATATTATCAGCCACAAGTAACCCTACCGGCCTATTGGCAATGCAGCTTGTAGGAGGGACGGGATCTCACCGCGCAGAGCGAAACATGGGACCCCCTTCCACCCCTCCCCCAAAGAGGAGGCTCGGAAGCGAGAGGATCATCAGATTGCCAACGTCAAAGACAAGTAGCAAAAGGGGAGCTTGGCGCCTAATCGCGCATATTTGGAACAGCAAAGGCCGCCCAATCTGGTCCCAGAATCCCACACAACCACAACACCCTCCTCCGGAATTTGTCCCGGCCTAGATTTCGCCACAACTAGTAGCTCGAATGTAGACACAGGGTTGCATTATCTCAAAACTAAGCGGAGACATGGTGAGTATAATGTTTTGCAAACTGACCAGAAAAACAAAAAAGCATGTGACATGCTCCCAGAGAGATCAGGCAGAGTTGTTTGTCGATAGTCCCAGATCGAAGTAGGTTTCGACGCGCAAGCCACCTTGCCACGGTTATGTCGTGGCTTGTCTTCAACTCTGTGGCAACAAACTCGCAATCCAAGGTAGTATTGTCGGTAGATCCATCGTACATCCGGATGTTTGGCAATGTGTGTTGCAGTCAACAGCACAGCCCCATGTGGCGAGTGACCCCAAAGAAGACCAATGTGTACACACCTACGCTACAGCTGCCGCCGTCCACTTTGAGGAAAGCACTATTCGTGAAACAGGCCCATGTTTGCATGGTTCAAGACAATGCCAGGTCTAGGTCGAGTGATAGGAGGCCAAAAGTTAAAACAGAAAGCACTTGACGGGCATTCTCCTGCCGATTGACGTGGTATAAAAAGAAACAAAACAAAGGTACCCTGGAACTTGACCGGACCTAATGCTCCGACCATGCAGCATGTGGTACCTATGAGAACTGTCACGTTGTACCATGAGGAGGGAGCCAAGTGGCAGTTCTCGGATTTTGCGAGCAAACATACACTCAGCTTGATCTCTTGTCATTCAAGATATGTCTAAAATACCAGTTCAATGTCTTTTTTACACCTTTTATCATGAGAGGTTCTGCAAGGTGCTTTTGCTGCTGGGCCGGCTAATCTCACAGCAGCAGCGACATACCATGTCTAGCCTTGTCCTGGGAGCTGGGAGCTGGAGGATGCAGGCTTGCTTGCGCCTTTGCGCCATCCTGTGAAAAGCCGTCACATATCGTCCGCATATCTGTTCATAGCGCAAAACTTGCGCTATGGAAAATAACCCAAACGCCACCTGCATGTCTTGCCAACCTTGCTTATGTTTGTGAATGGAGGCGTAGCTAGTGAGAACAATGGCCCAGGAAGATACTGTTGCATTGGCACATGAGCAAGAATCCCTTTTCATAGTGGGAAAAAGCAAATATGAAATATTGAATCATGCAGCTATATACTCAGTAGATTTTGACAGGCTGACTACGAGCCGTTGTTTACGACTCGTGCCTCAACATTATTTCATAGCCCCGGATATCGTCTGCTTCGGGACCATTGAATAGTGCAAAATAATCCTTCAAAGGGCTTTATGCTGCATGGCCGTAGTGATATCGTATTCGTCGGCAACAGATCAAACGCTCTCATGACATAGCCCGCTAAGATAATAGAAAAACAAAAATTAATATAATGGACACGGGATAAAAGAGACGTCAAGAAGAAAAAGCAAAGAAAATACAAATCGCAAAGTCCTTGCCCATTGCTAGCAGGGTATCCGCACATTTCTTTTTCACCAGCCCTTCCTGTTAAGCCCTCCTATGGCCACGAATCCACACGAACACGGCAAAGGTCACCAGGACTCGTTTCACTGTGCTCGCAAATTAGGACCCATAGGAACCCGTTTCATAAAGTTGATCCAAAATCTCGACGTAAAATAAAAGAGTAAAATAGGAGTGTCCGGCGTCATGTTCCTCGGGTATTGAAACGAAGCGCTGATAAGAAACAAAAGTAAATCCTCGCCCCCAGCAAACGCTCACAGAAAAGCTGTGGTATCTTTTGAAGAAGAGAGCCGTAAAAGCGCCTCGGTACAAACAAACCCATCCTTTGTATGTGCCATCGTAATCCCAACCCGGCGACGGGTTGGGGGAGCTATCATAACAAATACATCCCAGTCTAGCTCAGTGGTGATTTGTAGCAAAGACATTCGCAACGCAATTGAAAAAAAAAAAAAAGTCATTAGAAGGTGAGACGCAAGATAAACCCGCCTGCCACCCTGTCGGAGGATTCCGTGTCGGGGGAGCCATCACTGGAGTCGATGGCCATTTCCCACTCTTGTTTAACAGATGACGATTGCTCCGTTTCTTCAATCTCCAGTAGCATGTCCTGGCCTTCTTTAAGTTCACGAACAACATCGTCGTCAAATTCGACCTCTAGGCCATTTTGTGTCGTATGGATTGTTCGGATTACTTGAGAAGGGTCAATTCCCCATTTCGCAGCGATTCGATGGGTCAACTCTTTGAGTGATCTCTCCATCAAGTAGACTGCTCGGTGGTACTCCTTTTGCTCGGCGCCTTGCTGGGCACGGCGCATCACGTAAAAGCAAGCAATAGGCTTGGGCCCTCGCTCCAATGGGGGGCGGTACGAAGGATCGACGCCAAGAGCCTCGATCCACCCACTGAGATTCCCGTCGTCGCCCCCTTTGTTGATCTTCATTGGCTGGTCTGAGCTTTTTCGAGAGGCCTCACCGGGAGCCGAGTCAAAGTTTTGCCATTGATTGCTGTGACCAAGAGCAGAGGTTTGGGATGCTAGAGACAACGAACTTGGGGAAGGGGAGATCATGGAGCCTGTCATTGAGCTGTGTCCACTCCTGGCCTGCCAGTTGGGACCATCGCGAGCCTCCACTTTGGTACCGGGAGAGATGTCTCCAGGAAGCGAGACAGGATGCAAGTCGGGATCGTCAAGCTCTTCACCCCGAAGGAAGAAGACACTTATCGGGCGAGTGCTTGTAAACATGTCCTGCAGAGATTGAAGCTTGAAATGGAGGTCATCCTCCGCCGGCCCACGTCCGCCCCCAGCAGAGCTAGCTGAGGACATTGACCAGGTTCGCTTGTGTTTGATGACCTTTCCTGGGCGGTGCATGTCTCCAGTTTTGGCTGCTGTTGACCGCTTGCGTTTCCCAAAGTCCTTCATGCCGCTCTCTGCCTGTGAAATCTGTTGCTTGAGCTTGTCAATCGATTTCTTGACATGAGAGACATCGTTGGATAGTTTTCTCTCAGCTCCATGGTCTCGGAAAAGCTTGACCTTGCAGAAGCAAATCTCAGGATTCGCATCAGCAGCGGGCAGCGAAGGGTCGGATGGAATCGGGCTGGTCTTAGCACAGAGCCTAACGGGAATGCCCTTGACGCCCTTGGAGTGACTGAAGTCGGTGGATAGAAAGTTGAACCGTACTGCAATGCTGACTTCGGGGACCCCATTGGCACCTGGAGTCCAGATGACAGAAAAGCCGTCAAATGATGATGACTCGAGTTCTACACGTGTCTTCTTGTCGTCTCCCTCGGCCGGTTGTCCAGCTTCCACAAACTCGACTGCTTGAAGCTTTCCACCGCGCTGATGGGCTTCGCTGGTTCCTCGGCCTTCCTTCCAAAGACCCCAGCAGACACCAGGGCGTTGTCTTTGCTGGTCATCCTCGAATGAGATTCTTATAAAGGTGCGATATTTGGTGCCAGGAGTGATGGGCACCGTTCCGTTGGTGTCGCTAACGGAGACTGTATACGCTTGTCCCTTGTTGAGGTAGGTTACGGGGATCTCATCGGCGTGCTTGATCATGGCAGTTGGTGCGTTGAGGGTAGCATGAAATCGAAACCTTTCTGCTGAGGCCGGCAGCGGTTGGGAAATCTGATTGGTAGGGAACTGCCGTGTTGGGAGGCCGACTGCTGAGGCTGGGGTTTGGAAGGCTGAATTGATTGATGGCATGGGCTCTTCAGGAGCCTCGGACCCCACCTGAGAGTTGTCCTGGTCCATGGTTTCGTAGCCGGTGTCTTGATGAACAAACGTTGAAGGAGCAAACGCAGGCTGAGGGGGGTTAGGCTGTCCGAATGGATTGAAGTGGTGGAATTGATGGGGATGCAGTGCTTGGAATCCAGCCATATCCACGATTCCGGTACCGGGACCGACGTGTATACCATCTCCTGAGGTCGGCATCGACAATGGAGTTCCAATACCCATCGTGAGGCCTATTGTTGGGGTATGTAGATCACCAGCCTGGGAGTGGAAGAGGGTGTTTGTGCCACCCGGAGTGGGTGTGTAATAGCCAGGAGGTGCATTGGCAAAGTTGGCAAACGATAGTGAGTTGGGATCTAAGAGCGAGGGAGTAAATCTCCATTGATCGTTTGTAGCCCGAGGGGTTGGATCTTGGTCGCGGAAGAGGTCTTGCGCAATACCATGAATCCTATCGGAGGAACCTGGTTAGTAAAGTTTTGCAGAGGGTTAAGCTGGAAGGCGGGAAAGAGCACGGGTTGTGTTGACAGGATAGCTCGCTCCTGGGAGAATCTCCAACTCAAAAGCAATGGCAGAAGCTAGAACGAAAACCACACAAAACATACCTCTCCGGCAGCGGCGCCGCCTGGACAATGGTATTCTCAGCAGCAGTGGTTTGCGATATCGCAGGAGCAGTGGTTGATGTGCTGACGGCTGCTACCTCCGGGAACTGCTGTCGGAAATTGGCAAGCAGCTCATCCCCGGGCTTTGCTGAGCTTGTTCTTTTATTAAGACATGTTAGCCATGTTGCGCAAAACTGGTGACGTCGGCTAGAATAATGACTGGGAAGGTGATCCTGGGTTGCGCGCCTGGTCGCGAGGTTCAAAAAAACATAGCTTGCTTACCTCTGTCGGAACATGTCGATGTCGTGTCAGCTGGGCCGCCCCGAGACAGAAACTCTGTCTATTTATCGCGAGGCGGGAAGAAAGAATGTCGTTTAGCGTGGGTCGCTCGCAGTCTTGCGACGTTGCGACAGGGACGAATGCGCGCAGTTTGCCCAAAGGGTAATAGAGAGTCTCTTGCTGTCCAAGCTCATGAATTGCGTCAAAAAGGGTAGAATCAAGGTTGAATAAGGCGAGGAAGGCTGTGGCGCGTTGCAGGCGGGGGGCAGATGGCAAGCGACGAGGGCTATGAGAATGCGCTTTGCGCGAGATGATGTTGACGGCTTGGGTGTAGAGAGGGTTCAGATGCGACTTTAATGCGAGCGAGAGAAGCGAGCGAAGGGGGATGTTGCAGGTGTTTTGAGGGATAGGTGGGCAAGGTGAGGAATATGAAAAGTTGAGGTAGCTGTTATGGCTCGGGATGTTTTGTAGAAAGATGCTGAGAAGTGGTCGGTAACACAAGCCAGCAGCACGGTGAGGTAAGGTATTGGATGGTATATGGGAGGGCGTGGTGGGGACTGTCGTCAGTCTGGAGACGACGGAGTCAGTCTAGTGGAGGTGGCCCAAGCAGCCCGGGGGGGTGTGGAGGCGGTGTCGTGGATCGAGTTCTTGCAGGTGTGAGAGGAAAGGAAGTGGGCGTCGTGAGAATATTGTGTCAAGGATGTGTGCTCTTTGTGGGTGGGTGGGCGCGATGCGGACGTGCGGGATCGTCCGTATGGTTGTTGTGGATGTAGGTTTTGGCTCTACACCACTGCGGCGGTTCTGTTTCAACTTTTGATGCTTTCTTTTGTTTTTTTTTACGGGAAAGAAGCAAAATCAGATGACCGTGTAGGGCTTTGGGAGTCGAACTTGGGCCGACAGCTAGCCTGCGACGGTTTGTGAAGGCCCCAAACGATGGGTCCGTCCGATGGGGACGGCGGGTGAGCCAAAGTGGACGGGTGGTGTGTGTTGTGCAGTAGTAGTTGGTTGGTGCTCTTGATAGGTTGAAGCAGCCCTCAGTCGTCTGGCTCGAGGGTTGACGACGGGAGGTCTCAAAGGCAAAGGGGGGTGTCAGTATGAGGGAGTGTGATGGCTCGCCCGTCGTGTCGTGGGTAGCGAGAGTTTAAGTATGTCATCGTGCTTGGAGCAATAACGGGCAAAGTAGCTCGAGATGGCATGGCTCTTGTCCGGAGCCTGGCCGTTGGCGGTTATATCGCGCGGGGAGTATAGGGCGCTGAGGATGGTAAGGTGCCCGTTATTGACGCGAGGTCATGACAGCGGGGAGAGAGGGGAGTTTGGGAACTTCATTCGCCCAGCCTAGTGGACGTTGGCGGCACCAGGTTGGACCGGCCTTGGGAGCAACTCTTGGTATGGGCTGTTCGCTAATACAACATGAAGAAAATACCCATATGCCCCATTGACCGGCTGGAGCCTGGGCGCAAAAGAAAATGGAGGTGACAACCACGGATCGTCTGGCAGGGGACCCTGGGCCACCTCGGTCGACCACTCTGGAACCCCTGCCAGTCCAGGACGAAGAAAAGAAGAGAGAGGACTCGTCCATCTCGAAATTGTTAGTGCGGGACAAAAGGACCCTGGTCGCTCACCTCCAGCCGTTACAGCGACGCCCCCCTCCGCTTCTTGGCATTTCTTCAGTTGCATCTGCTCCCAGGTCATTACGCTGCATGCCCGAGGATGGGGATGACGGTGCCGGGGAACTTGGGGTTGGTCCCCAGCTGCTGAGTACCTCAAGCAATGCTGGAGGACCGAATGGAACGCTGCGATTCCGTATCTGCTGCTCCTCGTTTGTCCATCAAGTTAGGGCTCGACAACCTCACCTCCCCCGAGGGTATGTCATACCGTAGGATGCCAACGCACCACTTACAGGACATGCCCCAACTGACTCCATGTAACCGGGGCCCCATCCAGCACACCTGCGCTGTGTACTAGGCATGTAGGTGGGATTATGTGCGGACTTACAGGGCCTATCAAGCGAATTACAGCGGCCTGGGTGCTAAGCTCCAGTGAAGCTGTACCCGCTGAGCCACAGACTCGCAGCAGCTTGGGCCTCTCGCATTCTTTTCCATACCTGCCACCGCCCGGCGTGCGCTGTGGCTTCCCCAGCCAGAAAAAAAAAACCTTTTTTTTTCCTCAGCAGACAGGCCAGGACATCCCCAGCTCCATTATCCTCGACCTGTCCTACAGCGGTGACCCTTACGCAGGAACGCCATCTGTCCATCCGACTCTGTGGGAGGTGGAGCCGAACCCACTGCGATTTACTAGCCGGATCGGATCTTTCTCGCGCAATCGGCTCTCCAGCCCAACCTCGACACTGCCGTCATCGGGCGCCTGTCGGACGACCTCTCATGCTTATGCCCACAGCGCACCTCGACACGCCGCCCCGGGTACTGCTACACCCGCGTGCTGACCTCCCGGGGTTCTGGGCTTGATGAGACAGAAGCGTGTCGACTATGCTAGCCAATTTATCGATCCCGAAGGAATGGAACGGCTGGAACGGTTGTAATGGTGCGCACTTGGCCTTTGGCTTCCCGCTCGCGCCTCAGTTCAACCGTTTTTAGAAGCAATCCGTCAAAAAAGCACTCGGTGGTGCAGGCTAAAAAGTTTTGCCCAATATCAACCCAGTCAGACTGAGCTGCTATGACGCCCAAATTTGCACATTCAAGCCCGGCTACGGGGCACCTGGAGAGAAAGGTGACTTATGACTGATATGACGGACTGCCTGTTCCATCTGCACCCGCGGAGTGACAAGGAACTTTCTCTCCAAGCCTTCCTTTTTGGGATCAGCCACTGACCAGGGACTCCCATCATCTCATGACGAGACTTTTAGCCGTATATCACCTTGTCGTGCCCGGCTTTCAGCAACACAGCCTTTATTGATCATATTGTCAAGTCAGCATCATAATCAATGCTCCCACAAATACACAGCTCTGAGCTCGGCTGAGGAGATGAATCGTTCCGCCTTGAAGGACGAGGATGGTAACTATTTCCAAAGCCCGGTGTAATTTCCGTGTGGCGGTGCAGATTCACCAGTTCCGTCCATCCCATTCGGGGACTACCACGGAATACTACGATGGTGTCTGTTGCTATCAAAAGTCGAAGCCGTCACAATCGGACCATTTCCGCACCGCTTTACCTCATGTAGCCTGACCCTGGCTCTCTCCTCGAAGGCACGCAGAGAATGCTCTCTAACACTAAGAACCGCAGGGAGCACCCACTGGACCCCCCAACGACCCACGTCTACTGGACGCCACACCATTCATCCGCCATCTGCTAGTTCCGGCATGGTACATACCACTACTCATCGCTCCCTGCCACCATTCGCTGTCTGTGATCTTCAGCATTCACGCCGGACTGAGAGTGGCCATGTGCTTCGTCGCATGCGCAAGCTATGCCGGTGCGGGCGGGCGGGCGTGTCTTCCTACCCAGTACTCGGTAACTAGTCTGCACCCGGCTTTAGACCGTTTTTTCCCTTCTTTGTGCCATGCCGGCCCGACCACTGCGACTTTCACATTTGGTGTGTACATTGCTTCAACTGGGTGTCGCAAGACCGATTTCAGAGGGTTTAAGCGACCAAGCCACATCTAAGCTCAATCTAACCAACACGGGGAACATGGGATTTACTTTCCATCATTTAATCAATGCGGCGACCGGCGATCTTTTCCTGATCGACATCGCTTCACTTATTTTTATCATGCAAATCTTGACAGCGGAGAAGTCAATGGAGTGGACATTGCGTGGCTTGTCGCATTCTTGCGTGGCTTGTTCGCCTCTGTACAGGTGCAATGATGGCTTTCAAACCCAAAGTAACTATCTTTGTTTCATCCTTTACACAAGCAACGTTTCTAGGAATTTGGCCACCCGGTGGCAATATTTTGCAATGCCTGCGAGTGCGCCCATGATCCCCGGCGGTATACCTTCCCGGACGATCAAGCCCCGTTCGGGAACTGAGCCGGCTAGCTTGGGGTTTTGCAGCTCAACTGGACGACCGACCACTCACACTAGCATCGGCCCTAGCTTGCTCGCTCAGAAGCTCTCAGTTTCCCGTCAGTCAAGGGGTTGAGATTGCATCGATTTCATTTCAGAAGCATATCTGGCAAACCAATGGGCCCATTGCGAGAAGATAAGTGCACGGAACCTGCAAGCACAGCACGGATGTGTTGTGCCGTTATTGCTTGTGTCTAAATGTGCCATTGTTGTCTCAATGAGAACTGTTCCCAACTCCGCGGGAAACTATTGGCCCCGGCAATGTGAACGGTTTCGTTCTAGGCGGGGCGTCTCAGAGAACAGAGGGGTTTCCGCTATAGAGGTTTCTCTCGATTCGTGGCCTTTATGGGAATTCTCAGATGCGAAACTGTCCGTGACGAGATGGCGGAAAGATGTGTTCGGATTCTGAAGCATCCTAGGGCCAACCCTGCGCAGTCCCGTTCTATCACCACCCCAGAGCGTCGCAAGGGCCCCGGACAGGCCCTGGATTATAAAATCAGAATAATGCTTACTCGACGCCGCAGTGGGGCCAAAATGCCGCCTTTAAGAGACTACAAGGGGGGGAAGGCGCTGGGAGGCTTGTGCATGAGCCCTCGGCAACCCTCAATGGGCGAAATGTTCAAATGCGATATTAGCAATCCCGATATTTATCGGATGCAGACTGACTGGGGGGCTTCTGAGCAAAAGACCAGGGATCCCCCATGGGCGGGCTTGGGACGATGCCCCTCCCAAATTCTGTCGCATAACCCCGGTCACTTCACCGGTCTCATTGACATAGCGGCAATGACGTCACTTACAAGATGCTGAGTTCGTGGACGCAAAAAGAACTCCACAGGCACTCCATTGATGCGGACAGACCAAAGGAGGTTAAAAAAAATATTAGGGGAAAAAAAGGAGGGAATCGAGGGAGAGAGGGTGTTTCGGCATGCCCGCTGGCAATCTCTACCATGTTCAGCGAGTGAATTGACCTTGTTCGTGTTAACGAACGAATACCATCCCATTCATACGACGATCATGCTAGATTTGGACCAGACTAATCTTCAGCCCCAAGGGTTTTTAAGGGTTTTCGAAAGTCACCCGCAGAGGGGAAAGTTTAGAAGCTATTGATAGATACCGGCTGCAAATCACGAAGCCGTTGTTTACATGATGATACTCCAGCCCCATCATCATCGGCATCACATACGCCTCTGGGCTGCATTGGCAAGGCGAACAAGTCTCATGTTTGACACCGTAGATGACAAGTTGGAGTGTCGATCCAAGCCTCAAAAATATCCTGTGTTGGTCTCAACCTCGACCCTCGTGATGACCTGCAGCAGCGCCTGGGATGTGGGAGGTTGAGGTGGGAGACGAGGGGCGATATCCTGACTGAGGTTGCGGTCAGTGGAGGGACGGGTGGGCGGTTGCTGCAGGCCGCTGATAGCATTCTGTTCTGTTCACGGGACGTAAGACGACCTACGCGGATGGCGGCGCCATGCATGCGCGCAGCAGGAGCCCACCAGAATGGGACTGTGGTTGAGGGATGCCGTCAGAGGAGCGGAGCCGAGAAGGGGGGGATGAGGGGGGGAGAGAAAAAAAAAGTCTATGACGTCATTAAAACTTTTCCCGTCATCCTCCCACCACGTCAATTTATCCACGAGGCTGAAACCAACGGGGAACCCACTGAGCAAGGGCCGCCTCCACCCCACTTGACGTCTGCAAGCTGTGAGAACCAACGCAATTTTTTTTTATTTAAAATTTTTTTAATGGCGGGCCGTCATCTGGCCGTCGACGTGGCACAGGCCTGGCCATAGCACCCGCACCTCGAAACGGAGATGGTTCTTGTCTCCATGCTCGCTCAACGTTTGAACCCCCGACAGTGGCGCCGTCCTGAAACAAAATCTCGTCATCCCGCTGCCGATCACTTGTGATGCTTCCGAATTGTCACCATAACCTCCAGAGAGAGGCATTCACGTCATCGTTCGCAACGTGACAGGCAGACAGATACCGTGATGCAGCTGTTGCTGCCAAGACGGCCATGGAGGGGGCATGCCGTTGGGAACCACGCTCTGTACCAAAGTCCATCCCATCGTTGACGGCTGAATGTGAATGTCCTTACCCAGGTGTCAGCACCCACATACGACTATATGTATATACTGTATATGATGGACATAGTAATTGCCCTCACGCTGAGGAATACGGGCACTCTCAAGCTGGTGTGCATGCCGGCGTCCCGGCGCCTGAGTTGATCACTCCCTTCACCCACCGCACAAACCATGTCGAGCTGCCAGGAACACGGCAGTTGTTGGAGGAGGAATTTTGCTGCGTCTCGTGAAGCGTGCACATCACTCTGCGTCTTGTGTTGACAGTTGCACTCGGTGTAACCCTACCGGGCACTGACGTGCCACCATCACCATGGAACATGTCTTGGAGTGCAGCCCTGCCTTTCGGCAATGCGCTCGAGGACAGACGAAGATGCGACCAGTAGCATTTGGGGGCGAATTCTTTTGCTGGAAGTGCCAGTCTGTCAAACCGCGCCCTGTCTTAGGCAGCCTGGCTGCTTGGACGTCTCGTTTGCTTTGACTTGTGTGATTTGAGTGAGCAAAGCTAGCCCTGCCCATGTCTCATAGGGAGAAATTAGGTTGTTTCCGAGAGACCCGTCCCATCACACTAGGTTCTGCCCCTTTTGACATAGATCTTTACATCTGAGAATTCTATCACATATCACTGTGCCATGCCGTTCGGGGTGCCCGTGAACCGCCCAATTGGTTCTGCTTGTCTTGTCGTCCAAGGGCAAACCCCGCTCGACTTACACCCAACATACGGATGGCGACGCAACCATACTATGTTTTTTTCTGTTCTTTTTTTTCGCCACAACAAGCCTCAGCGAATAATTCGTTCCCACATACATTCCTGCAAGTTCTAGGATTATCATTTTTTCAATCAAAACATGGCGCCCTGTCTTGGGGATGCAGCCGACCACTCACTTCTCTGCTGACCAGACAGCTGCTAAACTATGCAGGGCGCCACTTTCATGGCAATAACTACCCTCCATCAGCGACCATGGCACCACGTTGGGCTTCGTATCAAGGGAAGGTCCCAATGGTGTTGAGGCTGTGCTCGATGTATGTTTTAGGGGTCTTTCAGGGTCTTCCAGAACCCCCCGAGGGTGGTAAGGCCAGCCTCGCTAGGGGGGGTTTCCCAACTTGGTACCTGGCACGATGATCACTACATCATCAAGCAGCCCGGTTGTAGGCACATAACCTGCACGCCACCCTCCCGCTCTTCCAGCCCCGAGGCACGCGAGACGCTGCATGACGTGGGTGCGCAGCGCCCAAGTCCCTCCTTTGCTGCGTTATCGGGTTCCTGATCACTTTTGGGTTTCTGCGGGCGATCCCTGCTTTTTGGGATCTCGCGATGGCACGTCGGCGGCAGGGAAGAGTTTTTTTCCCTCGAAATAGGGGGGGGGGGAGGCCAGAAACCAAGATGGAATATTTTTGGAAACATGATCAGCCCAAGAAGCCAAGCAAACCTGGCTTCCACGGTGGGTTCTGTGGGGATGCGGAAACGGTGACTCGGGCCTGGTGGTCGCGACTAGCTGCATGGATCGCCACCAAACTTCGATAGAGCAGTGTGGGTAATGCAACTTTGACGATGATGGCCGCTGCCGGTAAGGCTGGGCCTGTCGATATCACAGTTTAGGGGCCCAGCTCGCAGCGGGACAAACTCCAACCGGGGAACTCGCCCGTCGTTAGGCTATGGAGATAGGCACCGCCGATGCCTCGTATCCGCGACGCCGGCTTATGGTTTGCAACCCTATATCTGACCAGAACCAGAGTCAAGACCTATGGGCCCTGCATGGAAACCTGAATTGCCTGTCCAGCAAACGCGGGATGCTGCCAGCCTAGTCAGAGCTCCCCCCTCCCCCCTGCCCTCCATCGGCACCAAGGGACCAAGGGACCAAGGGGTGCCACGACCAGGGCTGAATGCAAGGGGAACGATGATCAACTCGTGTTGAATTTAGCATCAGTTCATGCTGATGCTGGGACGATAACCCCTTTGATCCTATATGCCGAGCTGACAGGCTAGTTGGACTTGACCTGGACTTGGGAGCATTGCTTAGTCGAACAAGTAGAACCAAGAAAGGAAGCTCAATTGCTCCTGATACTAGATGATGCTGATCAATTCATTCAATTGCTAAAAACCCTACATGTGAGATTGGCGTATGGGAAAATACTGGGTCATGGCAAGGGAGTAGACGAACTAATGCGGGTGAGGTTAGTTGGACTCGCAGATCAGCAAGCCTCTTGCCTTGTTACTCCATTTGGCGAGATCATGGAGTGCAATGTATTCTGTGAATACCTTCAAACCGAATATTGAATCCGTGATCAGTAGAATCTTGTCGAGATGGAGACATTGCGGTATTGATATCGTCCTGAAACTGAAGACTCAATGTGCACGTGGAAGTTTCACTCGGCCCAAACATCCCTAGCTAAATTGAAACAAGTGAACATACCCTAGAAATAAGAATCAGGATAGTTCGTACAGAAATCACAAGCTGGTTAAGAGCGACTAAGCATCAGTCCCTGTCTATCTTTGGCGGAAGGGACACCCGAGTTTGGCATTTGCGACAGAGACATTGACTACAGAAAATCCCAACTATTATTAGAATCGAATATAACTTTATATAAATAAATTTATTGTTAATAAAATAAAATTATATAAAACAATCGATACCTCAAGGGATTTAAGTTAATTGTTCTTTTGGTCAGGGCGAAAAGATTTTCACGACCAAACCTATTGTTGAACGCTGTTTGTATGCCACCTCTGTGGCCTGGTTCCTGGAACGCCCGGTTGAGCCTATCACTTGTTTTTTTTTAACTAGAAGTAAATAAAATAATCGATTAATACCGAAATCTAATAGTGAATTAATTTCTTCGACAGCTAGGTCGTAATGCGAATGACTTCGCCTTGTTTTCCGAATTGGTTGATAGGGTTGTCCACACCCTGAGACTTCGACAATACTAAACATGACATCCTCAACAACATGACTCTCATTAAACGGCGTAGTGTTCCTCTTCGCCCATCCATGCTCTCAGAAATTTACACTGCCAACTCGTACCCACCACTGCATTCCTGTTACGCGAGACACTCCATCAACAGCGCGGTGAAATCGACTTGTAGCCTTTGCTCCACACTCGGGACATTGTGCTAGCTCCGTGGGCATGTCGCACTGGTCGATCGCAAACTATTGAACAGATACGCATCAGAACCTGATTCTGTTCGAGGACTTAAGAGTGCCGGGACAACATCACTTACCGGGTGTCTATTGGCGCAGTAGTACCAAGGCCCAGAGTGCGCTCTGAGGTCGCTGACGTTAGTCATTTTAATGGAAATGAGTTCTTCTGGAGCCACAGGTCCAAACCACGCCCGCTCAAACACGTCCAAGGCCAGTTGGATTTTCTCTTGCAGCTCTCCACTGTTCTCCAACCCAATACACATAACTAAAGCATCGTCGAGGAGATTCTGGGCAGCACTGATCCAATCTGTTGAAGAATTAGAGACTGTAGTGTTAGCTCCATTCCGAACTTCTTTCACTGGAAGTGTATGACTTGGGTGAAGGCTTCGGAACCACCCCTCTATATGAACAGTTTTCGCGAAAGTTAGTGCCACTGCTATGGAGATTCGAGAAAGGCCTGCCCATTTGGCCTTCTCAGCAAGGCTTTGGCAATCCGTCAGACTTGTCAGTACAGTCCTGTAAAAATCGGGAAGAGGTATGGAGGTGCCAGTATTGATTCCCGAATACATTAGGGCGAATGCATCGTGCAACCTGGCATATCTCGCCTGTGTGTAGATCGATAGTGCTTCAATGGTGATTTGGTTATCAGGCTCCGACACGCATATATTCAATCTCTCCATTCTCTCTTCCAGAGAGAGCGCCTCGTAGGTTATGGCTTCAACAAGCCTCTTGGATGGTTGGTATTCTTCCCTCGTTTTCTTTCCAAACCCCAAAGCCATTATTTCAACTCTGATACAGGCGTTGTATCGAGTGCTGAGTTGTTTCGATTTGTGCATCTTCATATCCAGGTCGTTGCGAGTTCCCTCCAACTCATTTTCGACTACTCGCAGACTCTTGTCCAGTTTAGCGAGCTCTTCCCAACCCTTCGTCATAAACCGCCTGCATGTTTCATCCATGATAGCTCGGTTTATGACACGACTATATCTCTTCGTTGTGAACTGGCCAACGGGGCGCTTGCAATCTGGACAAGAGGGTAACTCGCCAGCGAAAGTCGTAGAAACATCTTTCAGGCCACTGAAGCTGCCGGTTTTATCCCTTGAATATACTTCATCTAGCCCAATAATACCATCCAGGATTTCGCCAGTAAAAAAGTGGCCACACCCAAGCGCAATAATTGGACTCTGGTCGAGGTTGATGTCGGAATAAGATTTCAGCTCTGAGAGACCAACGCGGGAATCACCCTTGCCACCACACTTTTGGCAAAGCTCATTTGGGCACACTTCGCCGCAAAAGCTTGGACATTGGTGGCCACATTCGAGAATCTTATCACATCTTTTGTCGCATGGAAGTCGGTCACACGGTGCTGCGCAGGGCATCGAGCAGGAACCCTTGTGTGGGCAAGACCAAGCGCATTTCTCGAGACAGGGAGCGCACGGATTGCCACAGATCGAGGTGCACGAGGAATGAGGACACTGAATCTGTAAAAAAGAATTAATATTGTCATGCGATATTTGCAAGGCGTTTCTGGACTTACCCCGCATTGTAATTCACAGCTCCCGCAGTCTTCTCCATCATGGCATGGCTTCGTGCATCGGTGGTTACAGGCGCCGTAAGGCTTACCACATGGTTTTTGGCATGGGATATGTCTGAAGGTGACATTTCCAGCTTCATCTTCCTTTCGGCATATGTTGCATGATCCAGAGCAGGTGTGTCCACAGTTGAGAACCTGCTCGCAGACCTGCGGGCATCGAAATGCAGCACTATTGACGTCAGCGCAACAAGGAGCGAGGACGTGATGGCCACATTTTGGAACCGTCTTTTCTATCTTGAAATAGCACGGAATTCCCTCAAGTGATTGATTTTGATGGCAGAGAATCGTTTCTTTTTCATGACCGCAAGGGAGCATGGCACCATGTACCTTCGCTAAACAGTTACCGCACTCTTGGCTACAGAGCCTCAAGCATGGATGATCGCAGGTTTCTCGAATCCGCTGGCATGGTTCACTGCACGAAAATCCTTTATGAAAAATATCTGAATGGCAAGGAGCCCGACAGTTATGGCCGCATGACTCGAGTCGCCGGCCACATGGAAGGGTACATCCACCCTCAGGGCTTTTTCTTTCAAAATCTTCTGGTTGTGAACAAAACGTTATTTCCTCGGGATGCCTGGGACAGCAGAGGCCAATTTCCGTGCCAACAGCGCCAGCTTGGAAGAGTTGACCGTGTACATCCGCCCACATTGGTACATTTTGGTAAGTCTCAGCGTTGCCGATAAGGTACATGCCATGCTTCGCGCGACTAAGAAGGACATTGATACGATTCTCGGTTCGTAAAAATCCCACTTTTCGCATGTCGTTGCTACGAACGAGTGACACGACGATGACTTTGGCCTCTTCGCCCTGGAAATTGTCCACGGTGGCAAGACGAAGTGTCTGAAGCAATCGTTTCTTCTGGACGGGCTTTTGGGTTTCTCCTCCTGGCTTTCCCTCAGAGTCATCTTCAACACCTTCGGCAGCCAATGTTTCCAGGTCTCTGTCGTTTAGGCAAACTTCGAAGTCGCGGGAAAGGGCTGACCGAAGTTTTCGAAGTTGGCCCGTGTAAGGTGTCAATAGGGCAATATCCTCGCTGGTGTATTTCCCCTGTCTGACAAGATGGCGAACCAGGGCCGTCGCCATACCCACCTCCCATTGGTTGCTGTGGGAGCTGATGCCGGTGCCATCATTTCGTGAGTCTTCGTTCACACGGTGATCAAGCCAGAAGACGTTTTCACGCATTCCGGCAACGTCTGGGAGATTTTGGACATTCTCATGATCCTGGAGTGTTGGGTAAACGCTTCGAATGAGACGCGAGACCTCGGGTCTCATTCTTCGTTGAACGTTTAATTGCGCAACAGGGGCTGCAATGAGGCCAGGTTCTCCAACAGCACGCCTCTCAAATTGACTTCGGTCTAGTTGCCATGCCATCCCCGAATTAGATTCAAGACTGAGAGAGTAATTCTGGATTTGAGGTCGAAGCTGTCGATGATCACCAATTTGTATAAAGTGTTCAACGCCGGGCATAAATGCTGAAATGACATGGGCCTCCATGACCTCGGCTGCTTCTTCACAGATGACAACTTTGGTGCCCAACCGACTCAATGGTCCAAAGTTTCGCGCCATCGAATTTGTTGTCAACCCAACGACTTCAGCATTTTGGAGAACTCGTCGACTTATTTCGTCATGAACATTGTCCACGTTCTTTCTGAGAGTTTCGGCATGCTCCATTGCTTCAAACAAAGACTCAGTTTGATCTTCCAGTGACTGCTCAAGCCAACTCTGAGCGAGAGCCCAGCGATCTTTTGGTTCAAGTAAACTGACGCTTGTCTCGGCAATGTTAGTAAGGTACTCCAAATGTTCTTTGTGAGTGTCTTCAAGGTCAATAACGCCCAGGGAGCCCGGCGGTGGTTTCCCCAACCACTTCACTAAAGGATCTGCAACAACGGCGATGAAGCCTTCCGAGTCCACAGGACTCAACTGTTGGTAGATGCGCGGTGAATGGTCCCGTAGGAAGTCTTTCAAAGTCTCCCAAGTCGGTCCTTTTCGAGCTTGGAGAATGGGAAGAATATAGCCATCGGCGTTATCCATACATTCATCCAGTTGCGAGTATGATCTGCCCAAAATAGCATTTTCTACTTTCGTCTTCATAATCCCTCTTGTGAGCTCGTGAAGGTTCTTGCCGGCAAGCTTGGGACATTTACTGCGCCCGCCGATCCGGATGAGCTTTTCAATTCCGACGTCTAGAAGATGACTGAGAAATTGGTCTAGCGCGTGGTTGGTGTAGCATCTAAACACACAAAGTTAACAACCGAGAAGCTGCAAAACAATGTGAATGGTGGTTTGTATAAACTTACATTACGATAATAGGACCTAGCTTGGCGGCTTCCCTGACGGCAAGAAGGGCTCGCACAATTTGAACACCCAAGTACGATTTTCCAGTACCCGGTGGTCCTTGGATGAGGGCATACTCTCGCGTAAGAGCGCCAATCAACCCTTGGCATTGGCCTTGATCGAGGCCAGTCAAGGCCTCAAGATTCGAAACTTCGACGGGATCAGGTGGGGAATTTGGGTCTAAGTCAAATTTTTGCATCCCATCTTTTGTGACGGACTGAAGAGGGAAGATAAATCCGTGTCGTCGAGAGTATGCTGGCGGAGAGACCACGACGCCGTTGTTGTCATCTCCGCTTGGCAAAATCTGCTCCCGAAATGCCAAGTCCCCCTCACGCTGGATTCGTTGGAGATTTTCTAGAATAGGAGAGAACGTAGCAGGGATCAATCCGCGAAAGTCGACTAAATTTCCCCGGGTTCTCTGCCGATAAAGCCGCAAAAGCAGGTTCAAGTCATGCTTTGAGGGGGTTGCTAGCCTGACTGTGATACACGGCAGGGAATCTTCGGACACCAAGCTGCTCTTCACATCATTGTCTGTTATTTCAGTCTTTTGACGCTTGCTCATGTCTTTGGCACGCCTTCTTGTTACTTGAAGCATCAATATTCCCCTTTCACCGCCTGAAGAATACAGAAAACACACGAGTGTACCCTCTTGTAATCTGGAAGATTCCTCCCACCATTCGATTTGTTCAGAAAGTGTCTTCTTCTTGACATGATGTGGAGGCTCAAAGGAAATGACTGCTTCCAGCCGACGTCTCTTGTTGATGCGGACTAATGTGATATCAGATTCCTGGTAAAGGTGTGCCCTGGTGTCCCTGTTCGATAGTGAAATGGTGTCTTGATGCAGTAGGTCGAACAGTACTTCATTCACAGAACCAAAAACGTCATGGCGAAGCAACCGAAAATGGGTGTCAATGTACCGCTTAAACGGATCCTTGTATACGTGAGGCTGGAGGAAATTTGTCGATGGCAGGTATTCCGCTTGCTCGCTCATAATCTCATTATATGTGGGAAGAATCTGGATGCTCGAAATATCCTCATGATCGTTGTCGTGCCTGCCCCCAGGAACCTCCAACTCCATAGGAAAAGTTGATGGCATAAACCTGGTTGCGTCCCCTTTTGTCGCTGATTCAACAAAGGTCCCAAGATTCACATTTGCGCTGGCGACCAGTCTTCGGATGTTTTTCAACTTCACTTGGCTTGCTTCCATGTCCACTTTTGCCTGCGCCTCCGGCACATTCGAGACTAGAGCATCTAGTCGATCGAGAAGAGCAGGGATATCGTCGTTCAATCGAGCTCTCCGATCTCTGCTCAAAAGCTCAAGGAGGGCCTTTGGCAATAGCCGTAAGAGGCTAGTAACTTTGGTACTTTGTGGTGTTTTAGAAATTAGCTGGCAAAGGTATTCCAGAAATTCTATTGCTCGGCTTCCATTGGTACCACCAAAGGAGGTATATATGGAGCCAACAAAAGCATCGACTGAAAGACATCCAAGGAATGAAGAATGTGTGATAACCTTGAGGAAAGAATCGGCGGACGAAAGAAGAAAATTAGGATCACTAATCGACAGGTTCATTGTTGACAAAATGAATTTGTGGCCGTCAAGGTCATCGTCAACGAGATCTCTGGCTAGCAGCTGATGTTGTTCGCGATGGCTGGCATCCAGTATGCCCAGTGCTCCGTCCCAGAGGTCGAGGATCTCTCTTGGACTTTTTGATGGTCGTGAAGTTGCTGAATTACTACCTCGGAGTAGTCTCTTCAAAGCAAAGTATCGCTGCTGGGCACTGACTTCGTCCGGGGAAGGGGGGGTTTCGCCTGCGCGTGGCGGATTCTCGTGGAAATCGTTCAGATCATGCGAGTATCTGCACCTCGAACCAAAGCCGCATTTGCCAATCTTAAATTGTATGCAGGCTCTCCTCATCTTGTTCGGGGATGCTGGGTTGCTTGATCCACCCTGAGGTCCGGCACGGTCCCCGAAGGGACGAGGAAGCATTGTTGGAGGCAGTAGAATGTGGAATGGTTGTTTGCAGAATGTGTCAAGAACCTCGATGCGGTTTTTAGAGGGGGGATGGTGCTTAGTGATGAGTATAGAGAGCCGAGTAGAGAGAAAATCTCCAAAGGAGATGGATCTCGACGAGCCGAGGCTCCAGCCTGTTTTCAGTCGTTGAGTAGCCGGTGCTTCTGTCTCGCGCTTCGGCGAAGGGAATATTTAAAGTGTGTATGGAAAAGAAGTCAAGAGAAAAAAGGTGTTTGATCAAAATTTGCTTGTTTGCGGAGTCTCCTGAAAGAATATGTGAGCCACCCGTCACCATCCGCCAACATCTGTCTGTAACCTGTGCTTGGATTCCAAGGGAAACAGGCCGTCAGAAATGCGGTGAGCTAGGTACGGTATCGATTTGAGTAGAAAGCATTCCGTTCACTGTAAGAATCTAGGCAAAGATTTATTACGAAGCTGTATTGTGCTGCTTTCTCAATCTCGAAATTTGCGGCAAGGTCATAAATTCAGCAGGGCTTAGCCATCGTCACCATCAGGTCGATTCCCACCTCGCTCCTTCCCAGTTCATGGAGCACTTTTTTTTTTTTTTTTTAGAAGAAGCCGCTCAGAAGATCAGAGCCACCCTGCTTCTAGTGAATATAAATTCATGATAGATACCTGTCGATGGCTATTTCTCAAGCCCAAGGTGCTGCAGGCATACAGTATCAGCTCTTCGTCGCGGGTTCAATTCTCTCACAAAATCTTGACCACTGTCCCGGCCTTCATCCGACCAGACCTAGCAAAAACCTGCATTTTCCCTGTTTCCTATCCAGAACTTAAGAAGCCTCCACTTGATGTTTCTCGGGTTTCTCAAAAGGCAGCGCTTCCTTGGCAAGTGGCTTTGCCCATCGCTGACTTCGAGCTCTCCACATAATTAGAGCAACTACCCCAATCACGATAGCCATACCCGCTAGCAAAACGCCGTGTGCACACATATTTTTTATGCAGTTAAATATCTTTTGGGCAGAACCTTGGATAAATGAAGCGGATAAAATGGTGTTGTCGGTTGTGGAGGTATGGGTCGGTGATGAGGTTGGGACAGAAGTGTGCACTGCATCTGTCGCAGATGCCCATGGAATAGCATCATTCCCACTTTCGCCCAGCTTTTCTAAGCCTGCCGTGACCGTGACATAGAGTGGATGATCCGTAAACCCACTCGTTGAAAATGTCTCGGTCATTTTGCTTGTTTCGCCTGACATAATTACCTCCCCTTTACCGGTGCAGGTCATCACATCATTCAAGATCTGCAATTGGCAATCACCAATATTGGTCCTAAATTACATTGGTCAATGATGCACCTGTAAAACTTGGGATTACAAACAAATACTCACATCGTAACTTGCTCATTCACAGTGGTCGAAACAGTGTATTCAACAGTAGAAGGTCCATACGTCAAAGTATAGTTATCCAAGTATTGACATGTATCATCATCCTTGGGGCGATTCGGAAGGCAGTTGAGAGAAACAGTCGTGGCCGTGGTGTCGACATCAACGATTGATCCCTGGACCCCATCGAATTGGAACCCAAGAAGGTGTATACTTAGTGTGGTTTCCGCCACGGCGGCAGCGGCAGTCTCGCTAGAGAGTGCGAGCACGGGCGTGGAAAGAACCATTATGTCCGGCCGGTGAATCGCTTATAAAAAGGCTTCGCAAAAGATGGATTATGTCTTTATTTCAAGATGCCCCGCTTCTGTTGACAGAAATGACAGAGGCAAGAAAATGGTGGAAAGCAGGTCATGCCTGACAGGACTTTTAAGTAAAGGCGCATACGAAAGCCATGCTTAAATTACAGTCCCTTGTTAGTGCAGAAAATGGGATGTGCGACGGGGAGTCGCAAGGATTAAAATGGACGAAGGATCGAACCATTGGTGATCCGATTGGCGCAATGCATGAGCAGAGCAGGGGCAACGCCAGCTGAGATTAGACACAGTGATCCGTTGAGCGCTAGACTCAGACCAACACAGCCGGGACATGCCAATACACTGAATTATTAGCCTTCGCTATAAAACAACACACATGAAGCTTTAAGTAGAGCAAGATGAAAAAGAAAAGAAATACGTGCATCTACTCAAATATGGCCGACCCCGAACGTAGCATTCGGTAGCATAATTTCGGCATCGCGCGTGTTTATGTTATCCTCACTGTCGCCGTAGCATTAACCCCTATTAGCCATGAGGAAGACACCTGGAGATTGCGAACAAGGCTTTGGCCAAGGACATAAACACGTGAGAAACGCCCTTCCCAGCCGAGCAGAGGGTTTCCTTACAGCATCAATGGTCAGAACCGAGCGGAAGACATTAGTTCTCAATGAACCATTGCGGGAGGAAACCGAATTGGCTGTGAGCTGTGCTCAAATATAGCCTGTAACACTCACAAATAGGACCCTGCGAAAACAGAGTGACAAAGTCTGCAGTCAATTATTGCCTACAAAAGAGAGTATGTAATAGGTAAATCCATCATTATAGTGCCCATTTCCTCTCATTTCCTAGCTCGCAAGAGATTTGGACGAGTCCTCCAACATCCACCAGCCAGACAGTGGTTGGACGGTTGTGTGGTCCTCTGTCAAAGACATGCCAACATGTCCAGCGATAACTGTCGTTATGTATCTGGTCGATGTAGAGTGATCGTCAATTGTTAATGGCACTGAGATCAACGTAGGAGGGACTGATCGCTGGTGTATCACTGGGTACCAGACTCCATCCAAGACCAGCCGAAATCGATCATAAAATGAGAGCTTCGAGTTTCCCAATTTGCGAAGCAAATCCATGTAGCTGAAGCAGAAATTCCGTTTGCCATCTTCATTCCAGAAACAAAATGCTGTTATCCAGCCAGAGAGTGTTGCGTGAGATCCTGAGCCCTCCCTCCCAGCTTGGTAGCACGCTCGCATCCAAAAATCCTTAGTCCCTAGCCCATCTGGGTCGTCAAAGCTCTTTATCATGCTCTTGATGATAGGGGATAAGAGACGGCTCCATTCCGAAGTCTCGGTGCCATATCTCTTCAGTCGAGTGACTCTCGTCGCAATAGACTCCCAATCCGACTTTTCTCCGAGCAAGGTGACGGAGGGAAACCCACAGCCACATCTCATATAATACTCAAAGTAGGGCTTTAGTGTGGCCAACATCACAAATGATGCAACAGATGTATCATTATCGGTTGTCGTCGTGAATTTGGGAATCATCCACTCTCTGAGTTCCGGGTCGATGACGTGCTCTTGGACCTTCTCGGTAAAGCGGCGTGCTGCATCGCCTAGATCGATGTCGAATATGGATTCAGGTCCCATATTGACCCCAACCTCCTTCTTTCCCTCATGCTTCACGAAGAATGATCTCATTTCCTCGGCATGGCCGTTGATATACAGACTAAACTGCGACAAGATGGCGAGCCACACGTCGTCTGGGCGTAGCACGAGATGGAGATCCTGGTTGAAGGCACGAATAATGCCTGTGACAAACCCATTTTGATAAGTAACTATATCCTTGTTCCCTATACCATCTTCGAAGGATGTCCGAAGAAGTCGACGGTCTTCTTTGCCAATCTTCTTATTGGTCCGTGGCACCGGCATATGGTCTGGAACATCAACCGTCCAAGCCTTGGAAGCAGCATCAAATAATCCAGGACCACTGCTAACGAATGGATCTTGGTTCTTGCCCACCAGGTCGGGGGAAGGCCTGATGGTCACAGGCATGATAGCGGGGTAATGATGCTGGGTGTCTGAACACGAGAAATACAGGCAAGATGCCGAAACTCAAATCGTACTCTGAGATCTTGTCAGGACGAGCAGATCAGGTAACCGTAGTAATGCTTGGTCGGATATTGGTATCAGCAGTCGAGAAATTTCCATTTTTCTCGTCTCCTCTCCCTTCTCCGCTCGTTCGAGTTGAAGTAAGGCGCGCAGTACTAAGACACGCTAATATCCAGCTGCCCAGCCACTTAGTGAAGTGGCGTTAGGCACACCGAGAGGCATACCGTCTTCTAACTAGGTGAATTTAACAATTCCAGGACGCAAGTACTGATGTGTTCCATTGCGTGATAGTTTTATGCCAATAGATGATTTCAACCGCATCTCCTTAGGAGAGGATTAGAAGGACGATAGTTGGGAGATGTATTCTAACTTTGACTGCTATTTGTAGAGAAATACGCTCTCCCAATAAGAAAAAAGCACCTGACGCCTTCAGGACCATTAATTAACTGTTATTCAAGTCTAGACACCACTGGCGTCGAGTAATCTGGTCATCCACCAATCCATCTGGCCGGGAAGGCACATAATGATGTTTTCAGACAACATGAAGTCACGGCATGAATGATAGGATTTATCCTTTTGACTGCCGTAAGACTGCACTCAGGTACCTCCCCAAATCACCTCTGCAAAAAGAGGTATTATCCGAGTATAATTTAGCTAAAAAAAAAAAAAAAAAAAAATTATATAATTCTTAGGTATGATAAATTATAAAATGTGTACTAAGAAATTTTATTTTTCAATTTAGGACTTTGGTAACTGATAATGCAATTGGGCTGGTACCTGGGTGCAGTCTTATGGCAGTCAAAGGGATAATACATATGAAGTATTCAGATATTCATGTTCAAAAAGACAAATCATTATTATCCGAAACGCTGTCTTCTCTCTCTATCCCAGCGTCTCGTTCACTCAAACCCCGCTGTACTCATGCGGCCCCTCTCAGAGGTTTGGCCTCGATTTGATTATTGAGGTGGCGAATTTGGTTTCAGAATCCCCACCGCGGTTCGCAGTCGGCCTTAATTATTCATAATTCACGGGTTACATGAATTTTTTTACGGGCTAATACCTCAAGTTGAACGATTTCGTTGCTGAAAGAATCGTCCTGTCACAATTCAATGAGCACGAGTCCGT
Organism: Calonectria hawksworthii; assembly: GCA_020975415.1. NCBI lineage: Eukaryota > Fungi > Ascomycota > Sordariomycetes > Hypocreales > Nectriaceae > Calonectria > Calonectria hawksworthii. Next base: position 314,218 of record JAHXZK010000005.1, on the reverse strand, counting down.
GCGCTCCTAAGTCCGGGCGAGTCTAAAACAGAAACTAGAAGTTCGTGACCTCGTCTCAAGTTTGATTCAAGTAGGCCGCTTTGACGTGACGTCAAAATCTCTCCGGTTCTGTCAGTTCCGAGAATTGCCCAGAATGGGCCCAGTGCGGTTGAGGGGTAATGATCATGCGATCCGTGGGGTTCAGAGAAAATCCGAGGGTCCGTCCTGCGATTGAATTTACAACAATACGGCACAGCAAGCAAAACAACATTGCAACGCTACACATGATCACGCTGCTTTATCTTCGGAAAAGTTGGAAGTATATTTAAGTGGAGCTTCATAAGTGCCTATTAATACGAGAATAGTGTCCAGAATAGGGCTGCCAAAGCCAGAAAGCGCTAGCTGACCCCGGCCCCCTTCGTATGTCTGCGCTTGGCAGGCGGGCATGATCCCTGCCATGTGTGATTTAGCCATTCTTTATGCTTATACGAACCCCTTATCTCATTTCCACCCGATGCTCCGCACTGTGACCTTCTATATATAGGCAATCAACTCATGTCTTAACCAAGCTTCTAGGCTTTCTTATTTTCAGTTCAATTGGAACTATCTGAGTTATCAACAAAAAAAGATGCGTTTCTCTCATGCTTTAACCGCGCTTGTATCCCTAGCGCTGGGCGCTGAAGCCCATGCCACTCGGCACCGTCGGGACCTCGGAGACAGCAGTCTCAAAGTCACACTCGACGCTAAGTCTTCTGGACAGGCTACAAAAATTAAGACCACAATTGAGAATGTGGGAACAAGCGATTTAAGCCTTCTCAAGATCGGAACAATTCTTGACGAAAAGCCAGTGAAAAAGTTGACAGTGGTAGATGCGAATGGTGCGTAAATGGGCTTACAACAAACTATTGCCAAGATCTAACCCAATGTGTAGGAGCGGAAGTCTCTTTCCAGGGTATTGAGCTTAGCATTTACTACGAGGGCCTGGAAGCGAGTCACTTTGAACAGCTGGCCGCAGGAGCGTCTCTCACTCGTGTGATCGACATTGCCGAGACCTATGACTTGGCAGCAGGAACATACTCGGTTTACGCCGAGGGAGGTTTCCCTTCTGCAGAAAAGACGAAGGCCGTCACATATAAATCCAACACAATTCCAGTTACTGTTGACAAGGCCTCGACCGCCACCACCAAGCAAAACCGGGCCAAGCGTACCATTTTCAAGTCCCAAAACTGCACGGCCGCGCAACTCGAGGCAACGGTGAACGGCATCAAAAACTGCGAGCCTCTTGCCCGAGCTGCTGCCGCCGATGCGGCCGACGTCAACTCTGCGAGGTTTGTCGAGTACTTCAAGTCAAACGAGACGACGGCGCGAAACCATGTGTCCGGTCGCCTTTTGGCTGTCGCTGAGGAGTGCTCTACTACCGACAAGGGTGAGACATCCGTCGGATGCTATGATGAGTTTGGATACTGCGAGATGGACGGTCCTCTCATTGCCTATACTACCTGGGTTAACGGCTGGGTCACAATGTGCCCTCTCTTCTACAACACCCTGCCACCTCTGCCCAAGACGTGCCACAAGCAGGACCATGCGACCACCACTATTCACGAAATGACGCACGCAAGAGCAGTCTATTCGCAGGAGGTTTCGACGCAAGACTATGCTTATGGTTACGAAAACAGCACTGCGCTGGATGCGCTATCGTGCTTATACAACGCTGACTCGTACTCTCTGTACGCGAACGGTAAGCCTGCCTCCCATTTCCTCCAAGGTGGTATATCAGCCAGTAAAAACTAACTCGTCTGCAGCTGTGTATTTGGATTGTTAGATGTGTATATTTATGTTATAATGAGCAGCATATAGATATAATTTAGGTGATGATTCAAAATGAACCAATGCGTCAGAGGTTTAATTCCGCACTTGAAGGCTTGTGACATTCATTAAAACGTATACCTGTAATCTATATCATCCTGAATTGCCATACTGTGTCTGTCAGCCTTCTCATTCTGCCTCTTGAACCACCAGTACATCAAGATGACCAAGACGATGAGTAGAAACTGGGTTGCAACGCTACACCACACACCCGTACGATACGTTGGGTATTCCTTCTGCATGAAAGTGCACGATGCATAAACACCCCCAATGGCAGCGAAGAGCATTTGCACACCACTGGCAACAGAGCGACGAGATGCCCCGCGTACATTGTTGGACTGGAAGGCTATGATTGTGGGAAGGTTGGCATTGCAACCCGAAACCCCAAGAAAGATGCCTATGTTTTCGTCAGTGCGGATCCCCACCACAACAAAATAAGTTCTGTTAAGGGAACTTACCAAAGTATCGCACTCCGTTGTTCTTGTGATACGCCGTGAGTAGCAGCCCTGTGAGTGTGATAGCCGCATTCAACACCATCCACGGCATCCTCAGCCTTGACCTATCCGCAAACCACGCTACTGCCAGCGTCCAAATGATGCTGAACAAGTATGGCGGGGCGCAAAGCAAGAAGACTACGGCGGTCGAGTACCCCAAGGTTGTGAGGATGATCTGGATGAAGTAGGCAAATGCATAAATGGGAGCGCTGCAGCATAGAAACATGAAGCCATACACCCATAGCTCCCACCGCAACCCGGTTTGGACAACCTTCTTCAATGTCAAATCATCAGGGTCGGCATCCCCACGATCCCGCTCTACCCGATCAAGAATGGTCTCGAGCTCTTGGCGAGTGAAGGAGGATTTGGCGCCCGACGCGAGAAGCTGGTCCGGGAAGGGCAGTGTGAACATGAAGCCTATAATGGCAAATCCGACAGTGATAGCTCCTTCTATACTGTATTCTTTGTGAGCTGGACTGGGTTTCAGGCTGCGAATGGGTGTATCGGATTGCTTACATGAAGATCCAGCGCCAACCCGCAATGCCGTGGGTTCCGTCCAGTTTGATCAGCGCGTACGCCAGAATGTTCCCGAACGCTGAGATGAAAAGGTTGATCATGTACCACAAAGCCATCCTACACCTACTGTCAGCTCGCATTATTTCGCAGCCCCGAAGAAAAGCCACCCACCTTTGTTGAACTTCGTATCGCTGATACCAACTACTCAGCAGATACATGCTGCAAGGAAGAAAGCCTGCCTCGAATACACCGATGAGCATTCTACAAACCACAATGACCCGCCAGTCATTGGCCCAGCCCATTCCCAGCATCACAACGCCCCAGCTCAGTACGAGTCCATTGAGGAGCAGCCTGGGTCCAATCCAGCGCAGCGACAATGTTGTAGGTAGCTCGAAGAGGAAATACGTGATGAAAAACACCAGCAGCGCAATCGAGTATCGGTTGCCGACGTCGAATCCGAGGTCTTCGTTCATGCCTGCCACACGCGCATTTGAGAGGTTGACTCGATCCAAGCCAGCGATGGAATAGAGGATGCCGAGCATGGGGATAAGACGCCAATCGACCTTGCGACTAGAACAGGAATCAGCAATACAGTCCATCCTCTTTTTTTGGGCCAGCCATTACACCAAGCGTCCCTCGGCTTTGCGCTGCTCGAGAGGGATATCAGTCTCTTCAACATGTCGGCGATGCCACCGCGACTTTGTCTCGGCCGCATCCACCTCTTCCACCGAGGCACCTTTATCTTGAAGGTCTGCCATGTCGTTTCATATGAGTTTTCCAGCAGGCAGCTCTTTTTTGTTTCAGCCTCAAGGTTGGAAACTCTCCCATTAATATATACTCCCAGCCCCTCCATCTCACTCTCACCACCGCGGGGCATGGCCCTGATCGCTCTGGTTTTAGGGCCGGAAAACGTTAGCAGCTAGCCCGGCATCGGTCGACGGTTTCCAGGAATCCTTCCTCGGTTTTAGTCCCCAATGTAATGTTTCCGCCCTTGAAAGGTTCGTCCAGCCCTATCAGGCAAGGAACAATCAAGGTTCCAGTTTCAACTTGGCATCAGTTCTCGGGGCGGGTGGGGCCGTGCCGCGACAGATCCGAGAGGCTCATCCCGCGTGAAACACATGCACACATGAAAGCTTCCAGACACTCAAACGGACCATTTCAACATTTCACACGCTGTCATTTTTACCCTGCGAAATACATCCGGACAGGTTCAATAATCAGTCCAAGGGTATGCCGCGGACAACAACAGAGGCTTTACTGAATAATTGCGAGTAAGCCATGAAGCGAGTTGTCAAATTGCATAAACGCAGTTAAGCAGTATGGAACCCTAAACGCAGTGAGATATCTATTGGCAACCTATCAGTGAGCCCTCGGTTAATTGCTCGTGACATGCAGAGCTATTCCCTTTGGTGAAGGGTGGTTACATGGCTGCACAACTGCGCTTTTGATAGGCGGCATCGCCCGGCCGGCCGGCCGCCTGAGCTAACATCCCAGGCTCGCCAAAAGATGCTCACACCGAAAAATAAGATCTGTCAAATAATAGGCTTTCCCCGCCCTATCGGTGAAATGTGGCGTTGACCCGCAGTGCTAGATTGGTGTTCCCGGCCAGCCCAGCCTCGTATCAGATCCCAGAATTGCTTCCCTTGCATAATGGCTCCCCTCAATCATGGCGACACCGCTGCTCTGCGAGCTGACTGCAACCATCTTTATGATGCAGATTATCATTTTTTGTGCCACTAAGATCAGAAAGAAGTTGCTCAAGTGGCAAGCATTTCCTCTCACCGACTTCCTTGACCTGAGACCTGGCGTTGTACTGGAGGGTTGTGTTGCAGCAAAAGTGCCATCCCTCGACTCGGCCCGAACAAAAAGCACTTACCCGACGGGAGAGCAGCATTACTGGCGAGAACTCGAAAATAGGTGTCGTTAGCATCGCCACAAACCGACACCAAAAGGCATTTGTCTAGTTGGAGAGCTCCCAGAGGTCGTTTGATTTTCAATAGCGCTACCTTGGCAACCCAAGGCCGAAGATTTAGCTCGTAAGGCTTTCTTTCAGCACCGTAGCGTAGGTGATTATGCAAATTTGACTTGTGCGGATGCAATTCACATTGTCCTAGTACCATTGGGCAGTAAGGTTGATTCACGAAATCATTGGCTGGGATTGCTGCGCGGTGACGTGCGTCCAAGAACTAATTACGCAACTCTGATACTCTATGTGAAACCATACGAGAAACTCGAGGCCACAAACTGTGATTTGTGTTGAAAGGGGCATACAGTATCCACCAGAAGTGACCGGTCCCCCTCCTATCGTACGCTGGACGCCAACAGGTAATTGGTGCCCGCTCAACGGTACCGCATAGGACATATGCACGCCTGCTCAATCAAGAGAGCTGCATGGTGGTCAATGCATAGTCAGAATCTATTTCCGCAGGCCCAAGGCCAATCAGACGTCGTGATACAAAAGCTGTGTTTTATCATGAAATACACCACAACTCGGAAGGCAGTAAGGAGAGTGTCAAGCTATGTAGCTAGATTGATAGAATTCCTAATGCCACATTATTCGGGTGTAAGCTATTCTTCTTCTTGTATATATCATGTAGAATCAATACAAACGTTAGCCCGTCCATACTTGGCTGTCAATTGCCTCCTCGTATTTCTCCCCCGCAACTCACCACCCACAACGGAATCGTTACACCGCCAGACGGTCGTAACCTGACTGTGCAGAATCGTCTCATTCCAGCAGCGTGCAACCACCGGGGAGGCGGGGTTTGTGAGACATTATTGCGGCTTTTGGCAAAGCCACGGCAAGGCAGATCAATTGATCAGCCCTCAAGCAGGCCGTGTCCGGCTTCTGGATTGAGGCCAAGATGGGCATCTATCAATCGACTTTCGAGTATAAAGTATCCTTCAATTCTCCCGTCAAGGAGCCAATTTTACTGTCTCAAGCTTCAGAGGCTCAGTATCTAAACACTTCTCTCATCAAAAACTCTTGACCTGCATCTTCATTCTCGACAAAGACAAATCTGCCATCATGTCTGGTCTTCCCACTGCCCCCGACACGGATGTCGGCTTTCAGCCGCCTCCCATGACGATGCCCATTGGTAAATCACCCTATGGCGCTCTCCCACCACCTATGGCTCCGGTCCTTGGCGACGAGAAGCCAGTCATTTTCAATCCCGTCATGATCATGCTCTGTGGATACCTCAATGAAGTTCACCCAGGCGCCCTGGAGAAGGCTGTCAAGCAGGCTTATGAACAGATCCCCGATTTCATGGACGACCTGAAGGTCAAGGATGAGCTCTCGTTTCTCATCTTTGCAAACGACCTACTGAAGTGGATCCCCCACGAGAACTACAAAGGTCGAGACATCTACAACATCATCACCATGTTCTACTTCATCTTTGATCAAGATGCTCTCCACGACAAGCAAACTGCAATCAAGCCCGAGTCTGTTGGCCAGCCCCTTACCTGGCTCTCGTCTTGGATTGTCGTCTTTTCCCAGCTCATCGGTCTTCATATGGATTCTACCACCTCCTTGACGCCTCAGTCGTTGGTCTCCTTCAAGAAGTCGCCTCCTTACAGGTTCCATGAGGCGCTGGAGCCGGAGGGTGGTTTCAAGACCTTCAACCAGTTTTTCGCTCGTCACCTCAAGCCCGGCGCGAGGCCCATCGATAGCATCAACGACGATCATGTCGTTGTCTACCCAGCTGATTGCACCTTTGAAAAGCCGGTAGATATCCACGGAAACCCAAGCGACAGCATTGTAGAGGTCAGCATGGAAGGTATTGTGGACATCAAGGGTCTCAAGTGGACCATCGATTCTCTGCTGCAGGGAAGCGAGTATAAACACGAGTTCAAGGGCGGCGTCTGGATGCATGCGTTCCTGAACACCTTCAACTACCATCGTCAACACGCACCCGTCGCAGGCGTGGTCATGGAGGCCAAGAACATCCAGGGCGCGTGCTACCTTGAGGTCAACAAGAAGTGCGAGCCCATCAGATACATGTGCGGTCCCGATGCCCCGGATAGCCCAGGCTACCAGTTCCTCCAGACTCGAGGTATGGTCATCATCGACAACCCCTTGCTTGGCTTGGTTGCTGTGCTTCCCATCGGCATGGCGCAGGTTTCCTCGGTGAAACTGTCCGTTTCAGAGGGTGACTACGTAAACAAGGGAGATGAGATTTCATGCTTCGAGTTTGGAGGATCCGATATTATTTGTGTGTTCCAGGCCAAGACTGGGTTGAAGTTCAAGGACTTCAAGCATTCCGAAAACGAAACCTACTCGTTTATGGGAAGCACGCTGGCTATTGCTCCCAAGTAGTCGTCGCTAGGATTAGTTATTACCTGTGAATCCATGACTTCTCACGAGGTATCAAAATAAAATACAAAACAATTGATGACAAGTCTGATGTATGAGCGATCCATGAGCGCAAGTAGTGACTTCAATTAAATGACTGTGATATTTTAGGTGTGACCATATTATGGTATCATCGTCCTTCTTGCGACAGCGGAATGAAACCACAACATGACGTATGAAATGGCCCATGCAGGGGAGGTTGGATAAGGCTGATGACCAAAACATTGACAAACTTAAAAGTGAAACCAGCCGATCAGAGAGTGAGCTAAAAGATAAGGGTGGTCACGTGAACACGAAAGCATATTGAAGGCAACATCCCACAAATAAGTCAGACCACGGTGCAGCGCATTTCTCCAGCAGTCACAATCAGGCTCGGTCATGCTCCACTGACACAATTCCACCCATGAATCGGGAAAGAAAGAAAAAGACGGAACATGAACCAAAACAGAAAAAGGAAAAAAAATTCGGCCCCCGAAGCTCGGATTCCCGGCACAAGTAAGATTCGAAATAGTGGGAACGCCTGGGAGCCTTGATGCGCACCCGTCCCCACTGAAGCCAGCCAATCGAGGAGGAAAAAAACCCAGGCCACCTCGAGTCATGGAGTTATTTTTCAACCAACCCTGTTGACCGTTGGCCTACTGCACATGATTAATGCGCTAGCCCTCGAACAAGCGACAAAAAAAGAGAGGCAGCAGCAGCAGCAGCAACAACAAAGAGAAATTTTTATCAATCGCCTCGTTTGCCACAAATTTTTCAGAGTGGCAAAAACGCCGAAAAGATTTTTATTGTACATAAGCCTATGCCCGTGCCCTGCCCGGACGGTAATTTTGTGGAGTTGCGCGGCTGAATCCATCAGGCCTGACCTTGTCATTTTTAGCCGTGAATCCCTTTGGCGCAGTGGCCGACGAAGAGGAAAGTGGGTGGCCGTGAGTGCGGCTACGGTTGCGATTGTGGTTGTGTTGTAGGCACTGTGTCACCACAACGTGTGTACGTGCGTGGATGTGTGCAGATCTTTGTTTCCTTTTTTTGTCACCTCTGTCCTGGCGGTGCAGTTCCCTTCATGCAAGATTCTTTTACGATCCCACCAAACGATGCGTCTAAGGCCTTACCGGCCGAAGCCGCGCTTCGGCACCGATGCGGGACCAGCATCGGCAAGACGGGACCCTCATCGGCAGTTTTCAGAGCAAGGCCAAAAAAAAAAAAAAAAAAAACCATGACAGCCAAGAAAAAAAGAAAAGAAAAAAAAAAGAGGCAGGGCCCCACGTGAACAAAGTTGTGTGCACCGCCAGCACTGCGGAAAGGCCCAGTCCGCAATGTGTTGGTGCGATAAGGGCGGGTACGCTACTCCCCGTACGGATCAGGAAATAAAATACGAAGTTCGGAATGGCGTGCACGGCATCTTGAGTGTTGTTAGGTGGAATCACATACAATCCGTGCATCAAAAAGCTCCACTGCGTTTTTGCTCATACATGCTACGCATTGCCAACAAAGTCACGGACGCAGACACGTTTGGTTTCCCAAGCGGTTAAACAATTAAAACTGGTTCTTACTCAATGGTGAGAAAAAGACATCAATTCCGCTTCTTGCTCTAATACCTCGGCAAGCTCCACCCCGCTAGCACTACATACACACTAGTATCCGCGTGTCGTGAAGTATCCATTTGGTTTCCAAGATCCAGCAAGCTGTGCAATGTAATCTCGTCGTCAGCTTCCCCAGGGTCAAGACTTTGCCGGCCCCTTATCCCACCTCGCTTACCAGCCCGGGAACAGAGATTTTCGTGCCATTCTGGCCAGATACCCTCCACTCTCTGCTCCACCTCGTGCTGTGATAAATGAGAATTCCATCTTGGCCCTGGTCCCATGGTCCCCCCTCCACCTCCACTTTTCCACTCAAGCTTGCGCCAATGATCGAATGCGATCTAATGTCCGACGCTGTTCCCGCTAGCAATCCTCCCCTTTGCCAGACCGTTCAGCTTGGTTAGTCCTCCTTCTCGTGGTCATGGGGGGGCTGCATCGGTGCCGCATCGGTCGGAACACCCCAGACGAGCCGTTACCAGGGTCTTCCGGCCGGAACTGTTTTCGCCCAAGAGCCTAAGCATGCGCCAGGGCATTTGTGTAGTCGTTCCCCCGGCTTCTCAACCGTTATCGATTTCTTCATCGAGTTTGTGTTGCCTTGGATCGTGAAATGTGCCGACGTTTTGCTTCAATTGATGCCGTCTAGAGCTTCCTCAACTGTGTGACTTGCCCCGCCACTCACCAATAGACATATCCTTGCCGAGACCGGACAATCGCGCCATGGCCGACGATCTGGAAAAGGCGTCAGCATCTGCTCGCGCTGAGCTGCACTCGTCTGCGTCTTCATCTTGTTCATCTTCCACAACCACTTCGCCCGTCCTGGAGCCCATCAAAACCGCTGGCTCTCAGAGGAGCCGACCCAGCTACTCAGGGCAGCGCTCACGAGAGCCGGGAGTCCTCAATGCTCTCGAGCATGTTCTGACCCATGACGTCGAGAGTGATGCCGACCACGACGCCCGCGAACCCATCACATACACCAAGACCGGAACTAGCATCGCAAGCGTTGCCTCGCGACCACCCGAATATGAGGTCATCTTTGAGGAGGGTGACCCAGAAAACCCAAAGAACTGGCCATTCTGGTACCGCACTTGGATCACCTTTGCCATCGCCTACACAACCTGGGTTGTCGTCTTGTATAGCACTTGCTATACCTCCTCGGTTCCAGGTCTGATGGTGGAATACGGTGTCACCAACACTGTCGCAACACTGGGCATGACCACGTATATGCTGGGCCTAGCAGCAGGAAGTCTTATTGTCGCTCCAATGAGCGAGCTGTTCGGCCGCCAAATGGTGTACATGGTTTGCTTGGTCATCTGGCTGGTCCTCGTTATCCCTTGCGCTCTCGCAAACTCTCTGACCGAGATTCTTGTTGTGAGATTCTTTGGGTGAGTGTCACTGGACTCAAACTAGGCATGGCATGGCAGCTAACCTTGTTCTGTTTAGGGCTCTCTTTGGTGCTGCGATGATCTCCAACAGCCCGGGAAGTATCGTCGATATTGCCAACCCCGATTATCTAGCTCTTGTCATGTCCTTGTGGTCAATTGCGCCGCTTAACGGACCGTCCACGGGTCCCATAATTGGAGGATTTGTTTATCAATACCTCGGATGGCGATGGGATAATTGGATAGTTTTAATCCTTGGTGGTGCTGGAGTCATCATGATGGCCACGTGCAAGGAGACGTACCCTCCCGCAATTCTAAGACGCAAGGCCGCACGGCTTCGCAAGGAGAATGACGATCCGCGGTATTGGTGCCAATATGATCAGAAGATGTCTTCGATACAACTCATCAAGATCAACCTGAGCCGTCCTTTTACTCTGTTTGCGACAGAGCCTATCCTGTGGTTCTTGAACATCTGGTAAGTGAGCCCGCGCCATGTAAACCCATAGCAATGTCCGTTTCTTACTCTCTGCAGGATCTCTGTAGTTTACGCCATCCTGTATCTTTGTTTTGTTGCATACCCGATCATTTTCAGGCAGCATCGTGGGTGGGAGCCGGGCATGGCCGGTCTGTCGTTTGTCGGTATCGGTATCGGTACCTTAGTTGCCATCTTTTGTGAGCCTTTGTTCCGAAAGCTCGTCAACTCTCAGCCCCGCGATCCAGAAACCGGCCGGGCTCCGCCTGAGGCAATTGCCATGATCATGGCCATCGGCTCTATCCTCACCCCCATTGGCCAGCTTGTCTTTTCGTGGACGGGTCTTCCCACTTCGATTCATTGGGCTGTCCCCATTGCTTTTGGTATTCCATTTGGCTGTGGTAACACTCTCAGTTTCATCTATGCCTCCAACTACATTGCTGGAACTTACACCATCTATGCCGCCAGTGCGCTGGCAGGCAACGCTGTCATGCGAAGTGTCTTTGGAGCCACGCTTCCTCTTGCAGGTCCCAAGATGTACGCAGCATTGACGCCTCAGTGGGCAGGCACCCTCTTGGGACTCATGGAAGTCATCATGATCCCGATTCCGTTCATCTTCTGGAGGTACGGCGCCAAGATCCGGGCCAAGAGTCCAGCCATCCGACAGCTTCGAGAGGAGCAAGAAAGAACCGATGCCAAGAGAGCGAGAATGCAGAGGAGGATGGCAAGTAAAAAGGAAAAGGAAGCAGCGGAGGAAGCGAAGAACTCCGCGGACTCCTCGGCCCAAGAGAAGTCCGTGGGTTCTCAGACGCAGGAAGTCTGACAACCAGGCCAAGCCTAGTTAGAATGGATAAAATGACGTTTGGATCAGCGCGGTAAACAAAAAAACGGCTTAATGTTAATAAATGATGACAATTTTTTCGAGCTCGTTCGGTCAAAAGAAGAGAAAGAAATGAAATGAGAAAAATGAAACGGCTCAAAGCAAAAGACAATGCCGGAATTTCCGCTACTGTGCAGAGATTGATCCCAATGGCTCGGAATTCGGAACCTGGATATTTCTGCTCGGGTAGCCCAAAGGAGACGTGTACAGGTGGTGACCTCGTTTGGGCGAGTCAGGTCTGGTCTCCACACGAGTACTACCTTGCATTAAATCCGGGGGAAACTGCCCAGACCCTCCATCCTCCACAAATGGGAAGGGTGAAAAAAAAACCAAAAAAGGGATGTCACCGCATTTGATCAATATACATGTGTCAGTATGGTACCACGTAAGCATCACTAAAAGCTCGGAGATTTTGGAAGAGTCTTTTTTTTCTACAGCTCGATTTCACCGGGCTCGCTCGGGACTTTGCGCTTCGGGATGGTGGTTAGCGCATACACGAAGAAAAGCTGTCAAGTGCAAAGGGTGTGGGGTGTGGAGCACGACCCCAGACCATTGCTGGGCGTGACACATGGCGGGAGGAAATGAGAATGGATCCGTTGAGGTTGAAAAATCAGCACACGCACTGATGTGGATTTTGCCGTGAAATCCTAAGGCACTGATGGCAATAATTCGCTGCATTGGACCACGTGATTGTCTCTTATGACAGTGTGGTCTGTGGGAAATCAGCTAGACGAAGCGATCAGCATTGCATTGTTGCAACAATTCGTTCTTTTTCTGTTTTTAGCTGTACACGAAGATATGAACCCATATTTTGTTTAAATTTGGAAAAGAGGAATAATATGAATTAGATTACATGCTTGATCCCTAAGAATCTTGAGGTTTTAATTAATTGTGAGCACTTTTTTTATCGACACCCTGAGCCTTACCATGATTGAGCCACCAGCATTGTAGCACCTACTAGTTAGTGTGCGACAAGTCTCGGGTAAATGAACATAACGGGGAAGAGATCGCGCCGTGAGTCACTTGCACAAAACAAGAAATTTGTATCAAGTAATAATACCTTACTTGTCTTTGATTTTTCCACTATTCACTACAGACACACTAATCCACCGAGTGTCACTAAGAGTTGCTGCTCTTAGCAGTAATCGTCTTGGCCTGGTCTATCCTTGACCTGGCCTGTTTTCCACGAGATATGCGAACGCCAAACAGCCCACATCCTGCAGTTTTGTCCAACGAATACACCTAAACAGCATACGTAGCAACATTCGCCTCCTGCCGTGGCCATTCCAATCCTTTCTCTTTCCCTATAGATTCCAAAGCAAACCATCCAGTCCTGAAAAAAAACCCGAACCGGGTCATACCGTAGAAGCAAACAAGACTTTTCTGGGTCCTAGTTCTCCTTCTCCAACTGGTCAAGCTCCTTAAGCACGGCAGTCTTGGTGTTGATCTTCTTAAGCTGAGTGTCTTCCAGCTTCTCACCACCAGCCAAGCGCATCTCAAGGTCTTCAATGGCACGAACCTTCTTTTGAAGACTGCGAATCTTCTTCGCGTTAGGGTTCTGGCCAGCATCAGCAGCGGGGCCGGTAGGGGCATTCTGGGGAGGCCCGTTGTTGTTGTGGTGGTTGCCATTGCCGTTGGCGTTACCGCGCTGCGTGTTGCTGCGGCTGCGGCCGCCGTTGTTGCGGGACTGGCTTCTGTGGTGGTTGTGGCCACCAGGGCCTCCTCGTCGCTCGGGGCTGCGACCTTCGCTACCGGAGCCGGCACCGTAGTCGCGAGGAGGAGGAGCCAGGCTGGCTCCGCCATTGGGCTCACCCTGACCACCCTTCTTGTTGCGCTTCTTCTTGTTCTTTGCCTTGGACGAGTTCTCATCGCCTGTGGGCTCCGCTCCTGGGACGGTCCTGACAACCGTCGGAGCTTGCTCAGCAAATTCAGCGCCAGGAATGGCGCGGCGCGGGCGGCCAAAGCCGTTGGGACCAATGTTAGGGGTCCCGTTGCTCACAACATGGGCAGCGCCACCTTCATCCTCGCGCTTGAAGTGCAGTGGTGTAGCCAGACCACGAGCGCCAGGAGGACGGTACGCACCCGCCGGCTTGCTGGGTGTCTTGACAGTGCCAAGATAAGCAGCCGCCGAAGCATGTGGAGTGGGGACGGGGGTAAGCGGGTCACCGGCGGCAATGGCCTCCGGAGCCTGCGGGCGCCACTCAACCTGGTACAGCTCGACCATGTCTTCGTGGTACATGATGCTGCCGCCGACGTGCCACAGTTTGACTCCGTTGTCAACGCGCAGACGCGGGGATGTAGTAGCAGTCATGATGAAACGGCTGTCTGGGCTCCACTCGCAAACACTAGGGTTTCCGCTCTCAATGGTGGTGATCTTGCGGAAGTCCTTCTCGAGATCGTAAACGTCAATCTGACCGGCAAGGTTACCGAAGCCGGCAACCAGCACGAATCTTCCAGTGGGCGAGAAGGTGATAGTGTTTCGGGGCGCAATAGGGAACGAGTGCGTTGCGACAGCTCGGTGGTTGAAAATGGTAGCCTTGGCCGGCATGTAGCCGTAAACAACACCAAATTCTTTCGAATTTGGAGACCAGGAGACGTCGTGGATCGGGCCCTCCTTGTCCAAGGTGATGCGAGCATCGAAGGCGCCCGTAGTGCTCAGCAGGTACAGCGTAGTCTCGCCGTAGTAACTCTTGCCAGAGCGATCGACATCGGTCTGGGCCAGCACCAGGATGCTGGAGCCCTGCTTGTTCCACTTCAACTGGACCTTATCGCCCTTGAAGAATGTCTTCTGGGAGATGGGGCTGTTGAATTGGGGCACATTGAACACCTTGACGGCAGCGGGTTGACCCTAATACAAAAATACGTTAGCAACAATCGGACGGGAAACGAAACAACGTCAGGCTCGGTTGTGACATACCTTTCGCTCGGGTACAAAGACGGCGACTGCGTGGTTCTTGATGCCGGGAGCGAGTGCATAGTTTGATGCACCCTCAACCCGCAACTTGTTCCACACTTTGACAAGATCATGGCTCTCGTAGAACTGAACCTCGTTGGAAACGAGGCGAGCACAGTACATCTCATCGGCCGTGTATTGGAGGTTCCAGCCTCCTTGTTGCTTCTGGACAAAGCGGCCCAGCGACTGCTTGTCCTCTGGAGCAACACCTTCCTCGACAACGCGCCAGATCTTGAGGTTCTTAGTCGCATCACCAGCCTCATCCTTGCCCGGGCGCTCCCAGGTAATGACATATGTTCCGCGGGGGGAGAAGCCAAGCTCCAGGACATTAGGGATAGGCAGGTTGAGGATCAGCTGGCCGGTGGCGGTATCAACGACATTGACAGCCTCGGGGGAGGCCCAACTGAAGAAGCGGCCACAAGCGGAGTAGGCACAGCATCGGAGGTTGCCCTCGGGCTTGGAGAACCCAGCGAGAGGCTCGTAGACAGGCGCAGCATCAAAGATGCCGATGGTCTTCTGGGTTCGGTAGGCAAACTGCAGCGGAGACGCCATGGCTAGTGAAAGTCACAGTGTCTCGTGTCTTGCGGGTCTTGTTTTGGTCGGGAGTCAAATGTTCTTTTTCAGACTGGAGGCCGTTTGGCACTTTCTCCTGGTCTTGTCGGGGACAGGTAAGGATTATCGACGGGGCACGAAGCTCGGGGCGGACCCTACAAGTGGGAATGTCCGAGGTTGGCAGAGGCGAAAGAGCAGGCGAGAGCTGCGCAACAGGGTAGACGAGTCGCTTGGGTCAGGTCGAGCACGCTAAAAGCAAGCGGTCGTCCGGAGAGTGTTTGTTATCGAGCGGCGTCGGGAGAGTTGAAGAGGCGTCGCCAAGCTACAAGGCCGTGAAGCAAGCAGCGCAAAGCGGGAGGCGGAACGTCAACGTCACGAGGGAGAGCGGTTGGCGGGGAATGCGAAGCGAAGCCGAAGCCTGGACCTGCGAAAGGAGAAAAACGGGAAGAACAGATGCCGGAAGAAAGATGAAAGAAGACGGCAAGCACCCAGAAGGGGGAGGGGAATTGGCGCGGCAGTGCCGTGATGCTGTGGGCTGGAGGGAAACAAGAAGAAAAGAGGAAGCGTGGAGGCCACCGGGGGCGGATGTTTTTTTTTTGTCTTTTTTTTTGCCCACTGCTTTGACAGAAGCGCACGCACGCGCCACACTTCCCACACTGTCACCCATCCAGCGTTACAGTGTCAATACAAAATCCCCCTCTGACGCCTCGAACCGTCTGCGATGCAGTCGGGGTTCTTTGGCCACTGACTCAGTCTCGCACGGGGCGTGCCAGGCTCACGATTCAGAGCGCTGGAACCCAGCGTCAAACGCATGCGCTGCAGGTCGAGGGAGACCCGATTGACGGACCATCAGATTGCCATCTCGCAGAGCCACGGGCTCACAGGCCACAGGCTCACAGGCCACAGGCCACATCGCCTCGTAGGGACGAGCTCACAAGCAACGAGCCAGTTCCCCTCAGCAGGGCCCGCAACCCAACTGCCCTGGAGAGTTTCCAGGGGCCTCGAGCAGCCAATCACTGCCAGAGCACGCTGCTCGTAGGTTGCGTAGGTTGTCCATAGGGTCTCGCTCAGCGGAGATAGCGCCCTAATCGATGCCTGATCCCAGGCTATGCCATTTCGAGTCCCCTCGTGGGGCCCTTTCCGTGGATCGCTGCGGGACTGTGACGGGGACTGGGTCTGGAATGAGATGCCATTGTTCTCGATGCGCGTCACTTGCGAGCTCAAAGACCTGGTGAATATTCCCGAGGGGTGATTCGAATGGGGCGAGCAGCAATGCGGCCTCCCAAGACATGTCGCGTGTTCACTGCAGACGGATCCATCTCATCGCGGCAGCCTTCACACTCGCCTCCACACCTCTGAGGCTGATGCAATACAAAGCCAATCCGCCAACTCTTATCTGTGTCAGGCCCGACTACAACAAAACCTTGAGCAAACCGCACACCACTTTGGCGTCACTTATGATGGTAATTTAACAGCCTATTTCGTCAATCATACACCCCCGCTTCCAAGTGCATGCCAGGGATGACACTATCGCATGCGCAGGTTGAGAGCGGTCAGACTCACCCTGATTCTGCTTGGCGGCCAGTCAATTGCAGCTCAGCAGAGGTCATCTGACCAGCCATCCCGTCTTTTGTGGGCAACATGTCCGCTTATTCAATTTCATCGTGCACATGTGCTGCGCTGTAATTTGTGGATATGCAATAGCAGGCATTTGAAACCGTGGAGACGGGCTTGAATGTTTTAATTGCTCTGCGCTGTCTCAGCTCAATTGGGACCAGCGAGGGGACTTGCTGCTCGTGATGCCACCCTACAGGTCCCAACATGTTCATCCAGCTCATACGCATCTCCCTCCACGATGCTAGTGATTTTAGTGCGCCTTCTCGTCGATTTTTGGGTTCGTTCGTCAATTTCATACGTGGCATAATCACCACCATCCATTACCATTTGCAACCTACATCAATTGGTGTCATCGTGTTTAACCAACCAGCGCAATTAGGGCTTCAATAGACGATGCTCATCCCTGTCGTCACAGCAGCGGCCAACCTTTGTCTCAGCCACGCGCCTAGCAATAGGCGCCCTTACTTGGTAACTGTTGGTTGGTGTTGTGTTAAATTATCAAATCTATGCATTTCCCCATCAACCTTGGGGCTGTTCTCATGCCATGACGCCAATCAAGAATACAGACCATCATGTGTAGCCAATATTTCAATACGCCTGTAAACGCATTTATCGCCCTTTAAACTTCTCTTTCCAGCCACCCCTTTCAAACAACCATAGCGCCTCGGTCGCATATGCACGGCTTCCTCTGTGTCCGCCTTCGTTCATGGCCGCCTCCATTAAACTGTCTAGAACCCGTCCTTTCTTTACCGAACTCCAGACGCCCATAGCAATGGGATCATCCGCAGTTTTGCCCCATTCTCCGTGGCCCAAGCGATACAGAATTCGACCCAAGGTTTGAAATGCCATGCATCGCTGAGCTGGAACTGCGCTGCGGGCTAGATGTGCGAGTTCTGCGACAGTGTACCCGGCAGCTTCTGGGGCATCGCCATGGTGATGTAACCCCTTGGAAGATGGAATTGAACGACTAACACGTGGTGAGAGAAATCGGCCCTCAAAGTCAAATCTCAGTGCCGCAATAGGGATCTCAGGATGAGGATAATATGATGAATCTTTATCAGCCAGGCTGTTCTCCGTGGGAACAGGTGCCATCCACGCGAGCTTGCTTGGGTCCGCCGGGAGGTTAGGGAAGTATTTTTCGTGAAGCGTAGATAGAAAGTCTGGGTCGGAGGGATCGAGGTCGGGTAGAGAAGGTGGCGCTGGGAAGTGTGTAGACTTTGGTAGATCGGTGATGGGGAATATGTCAGGAGGTATTTGAGTCGGGGCTTGATCTTCGTCATAGTCCTCCGCAATCTTCTTGGATGAGGTGGCCGTGACTTTGGGGGCAGGTTCTTTTGTTTCCTTGGGCTCTTCAAATTTCACCTTTTTCGTTGATACTTTAGGAAGGGCATCCTGCTTCGAGGTATCGTCGATTTTGATCTCGGGAACTGGCTCTGGTGGCTCGGATGGTCCAGACGCCTCGGCCAACGGAGGATCGAACGGGGAAGGACCGCTTGGCTCATCAATATTGGCCCGCTGAAGGAGTCTCTGGATAAGGGCTGGGTTCAAGCCGCTCATGATGTCCTCTTGGGCCTGAGAAATCTCGGCAGGGGTCATGCTGGCGATCTTTTGCTTGTTCTCTTGGTCGATGCGGGTCTTTTCGACTGCCTCGAACTCGGAATTTTGAGATGCACTCTGTGCCTTTGTCGGACCATCTTGGTCCTGTGCCCATGGTCGCGCGGCAGGTTCCTGTCCAGCTGCCTGGGCTGCGCGCTGCTGCTTGAAAGCAGAGCCCCTCCATCTTCGCTTGTGCTGGGGGAACCCGGAGGAAGAGACGGGGTGGTCTTCAAACTTGACAGGCTTCTTCTCCCCAGAGTCGCGCTCTACAATATCACCGATGAGGAGTGATGGATCCATGGCGGGCGTGGTGGCTTCGTCTTCGTCCCAGTGACGACGTTAAAATGGGCAGGCTGACAAAGTTGCCATCACATTTTTTGGTGGTGGTGGAGTGGCGGGGAGATTCTCAGGTGGGGCAGCGGTTTGTAAGACCCCACTTCTTTTTTTCATCCGTCGATGGCGGACACATCCGCCTGGATCCGCATGGCACATGCCACGTGAGCCGCGCAGGCCGCTTTTTAAAAGCGATGCGAATTCGCCAAGGAATTAAAAAAAAAAAACACGCAGCTGAGGGTGAAGGATTTGAGTTGGAGGACCAACTTCCCGTTGCGGAAAAGTGGATGCAGTTTTCTCCGGGATGCGTCAGGGTCGGGCAACATGAGGCCATAATAAATTGCGGGCTGGACTTGTCGCGCAAATTTGATCACCGGCGCTCGAATTCCTGAAACGCGAGCACGGAATTTTGTCGGCTTTTCCTTAGGGGCAAAACCAGAAACGATGGCACGGTTAATGCCATCAATATATTAGCGTGCCATGCAAGAAACATTACCCAAACGTAAAAATAAAAAGCCTCGTGTGTTTGGGACACAACTCTAAAATTCTTCCCGCTTTGTAATTAACTCGCTTTCATATTCGTTCACAAGGGTCTCATTAATCTATGTTGCAGTGGTACGGGGATGAGAAATCTTGCACCGCCACAGATTGATTGGGGTGCCGGGTGCATTAGCGTCGATCGATCCCCCCCGTCTTCCTTCCGGAATTCCAGAAACAGAGCGCCACAGGGGTTGCCTGATACGTATCCTGTACTCCGCGGCCGGGGGTGCGGTAAAAACAAAACAGGCCAGCATGGGGGTGCCACCACTTGGATAGAGTGAGACATAACTGCGAAAGCGCCTGCTTTTATTGGCTAAAGCCATGACCCACGACACTCATTGGTCGGGTTTCACAGCAGCCTTTCTTTCCCGCAGTGAAACTGTATGGGGCAAAGAAGCGAACTCGGATGCGCTGATTGCTGGCCACAGGCCATGTACAATGTACGTGTGCTGGCGTTGGCGAATCAATGATGAATTATGATTGCTTCTGGCCCATAGCTGATATGCAGCGTGCAACCTTGTAAGCAAATGAAAGGTGGACAAGGGAAGAAATATCACGTTTTTTATCAGAACTCACAACAACTAACTTTTCGCCTTCGCATTCTGGCCTCGCTGAGTAACAAATGCCAACCATACGCGTTATACCGTGAAGGCTGGGCCCCCCTGCGAGACAGGGTTATTGGCAAGGGACAGGTGACGATCACACAGGTTTGGACGATGGCGCGGGAAAACTACCCCGAAAGGGAGTTCTCATGTGACTGAGTCTGCGCAATCACCACGGTCGGCGAGACTGGTCTTGGAGGAGGGCGGCCGGGCGATAATTTTTTCCTTATCTTCCCTTGGCATCTGTAACAAGCGACAAAGTGGACGCGTGGTGTCTTAATCTATTTTGCACAGATTGACAATTAATGGGCGAGTACGTACCAGACATAGCCACATGGAGTTACCGAGAAAACTCAGTGTGGCTGGCCCGGGCTTGCCCTGGCCGCACCGCGCTTGTTGGCCCAAGGACGCTAGATCCTTGTCGGCATGCCGCGCCTAAGCTTGGTTCAACGTTCACGGAAGCAGACGAGGACGCTCGCTGCACAAGGGCGCCGCAGGGAGGATCAGGGGTGTTGCAGCCCCCCTCATTAGTGGGTTCTTTCAACTGTCGGGACGCTTTTAGGGCCTTGTCACTCGACAGGCACCGGTCCGAGATACCTGGGGGCTCTGGCTCAGACGCAGGCTTAGCCGGTCGTCATCTTTTTTGTACACGGTACATAGTACCTCGTTTGTGTTTATTCTTGGGCCCCGGCTGGCCCCACGTTGAAGCACGCTTATCCACTCACCCGCGCCCCCGACGCACTCAGGCCTCGCTCGCAGCACGTCGGACCAGGCCATGTTGGTTGCACGTTGCCAGTTCGGGGAGCATTGTAGGCTGCCTTGTCTCTTCGGTTGGCCGTGTCGGCCTTGGGATTCTGGCTCCCAAGTGTCTGAAAGGTATCCTGTCCGTGCTTCGTCCTTCGCTCTCACACGGCTTTATTCTTCCAATTGCCAGCCGACACTACCACCACCACCGCTAAACCCGATATCTCGCTCCATTGTCGCCTCGTCTTGTCTCGTCTTGTTGCTCATCGTCGTTGTACACTTGGCCAGCGCACGCCCCCGGTCAGCCCGCCCACCCCTCTCCTTGCCCAATCCGTCTGGCCCATATGATGCCGTATCAAATGCAACCGACGGTCTGGTCTGAGGCAATCGATGGCGTTGCTGCTGTCCTCGTACATCCGGAGCATAGCGTCATGCAGTATTGTCTTGTTGCCCCCTCTTCGCTCTTTCTGTCCCTTCCCTTCCCATGTTCATGTTGTTTCCGCGCACACCCCCCCTTTCCTTTTTTCTCTGCCTCTTTTCCTTTCTCGCTTTTCCAATGTCCCCATCCCCATCCCCGTCCCCCATCCCGAGTCCACATCCACATTCAACCCTTGGCTGATGACCATCCGCCCGCCCCAAAGGTCCGAGGCTGATGTTTAATTCGCGTTTAATAATAAATTTCCCATTGCCAGAATCATGCTGGTCCCCCCTCCCCCCTCTCGTTTCCTCGTGCCGGTGTCGTGCGCGCGCAGCAGCATGTAGTAGTCACAGCAAGCAGCAGAGCAGTTGGCTTGCCCCGTTTTTCCCCTTCCCGCCAGAAAATAAGAAATGTTGTCCCGAAAAAAAACGTAGCCATCCCCATCTCCCATTTCCTCTCCCTTTTTCCTTTCTCCCACCTCCTTTCAACCTTTCCCACCCGCCTTTTTTCCTCACTAACAACACCGCGTAATCCGGTCGCATCTGCTCGAATTCATCAATTCGGCATCCTTTCCGTATCCGCACCATCACGAGATCACCATCATCCGCTGCGCCTGGAGCTGCAGCACCCGCTGCCGGCCTCGAAACAATCCGTACCCGCGCCCAGCCTCTTTTCCCGCCTGCGCAGCCCGCACATTCTCAGTCGTCGTCGCCCGACGCAGCGTTGTGAGGCTATTCAGAGTCGCAGCTCCACCATCCACCTTTCCCAATTTCTGGCCACTCACAGGCCGCCGACGTTCCCGACCGCGCAGCCATCCACTTGCCCACTGTACTTTGTACCTGACCAAGCCCCGGCCCATTGTGCAGCGCTGTACTCCGTACCTTCCCCAGGTAATTCTACCGAATAGGCCCAGGCACTTGCGCTTGCAGCCAACCACCAACCACCAATCGCCGTCCAATCAGGCATTTACTCGCCTATTCAATTCCTTTCCTCTCAACGCCGCGCCGTCTGAATCACTACCGCCAATCGTGCACATCACCCTTTGGGGCATTTTTAATTTTTCCCCCTTCTTTTTTAAACCTTCGTCTGCTTCTCATGGTTACTGTTTTCGGATCTCGCCACTAGTTTGTTACACGCTACTCTCCCATAGGAGGAGCATTGACACCCTCCGCGTCGGTGCATAATCCTCGCCCTGCAATATTCCCTGTTCCTGTATCATCCCATACCGCGACCGACAACACGTTAATGTCGCGATACGACTCCTCTGCCGGGGAGCTTTCCTCGCCGCCCTCGGGGTCTCTATCAGAGCCAGGATCTCCATCGCGACAACCCTCCCGTCGCGCCCAGAACGAAATGATGAGCGACCAACACGACCACCAGCATGGCGACCAGCCACCACCCCCGATGCCCGTCCACACCGGCCCTGGTCCCCCCAAGAAATATGTCTTGATCGACAACAAGTGGGTGCAGTTGACTGCTGCCGGTGTGCCGCGTAAGAAGCCTGGCCGCAAGCCCGGCTCCGTGGTCAAGCCTAAGAACGCTGATGGCTCCGACGCTGCCCCCAAGGCTGCCCGCAAGCCTCGAAAACCTCGCGATCCGAATGCGCCCCCGATGCAGCGAAAGCGCAAGATTGCTTCAGCTGCTGATACCGACACCGATGTTCCTTCCGACTCCAAATCGCTCGCCGCTGCTTCGCGTCAGCCACGTGTCTCGGACGTCTCCAGCATCACGGCTTCGTCACCTGCTCAACCGCAACACCATCACCAGATTGAACAGCGATACTCTCCCAAGATGCCTAAGCGAGAACACTTCCCGGGCTCTATGCAGAGCATTCTGAACTCCGACCCCCCGACACAGCCCCCGCCCCAGTCTTCGCCGCCTCCCACCACGGCTGTGCCTGTGCGCACAAGCGGCCAGAGTTACGATCCTATCCGTGGCAAAATCGACCCAGTTCGCGAGTCAATGGTTTCTCGCGACCCTTACGGATCCAACGCCGGCTCCCCCAGAGCGCCTACATCGCAGATGCCCAACCGATCGCCTACAATTGCCAGCCTAATCCAGCCCTCAGCCCCCGCGACCGTATCGCCAAAGCAGTCGCATAGTACCTTCCAACCTCCCTCGACACAATCGCGTTTCCAGCCTCAAGAAGCCTCACTTCCCCCTTCGCCAGTTCGGGGCCTGTCAACTCCCACACCCGTAGGACGTCCTCTGGCTCCAGCTCCGGCCCCAGCTCCAGCTTCGGCCCCGCCTACAGCTTCAGTACCAGAGGTGAACAAGGCTCCGCCACCGCCTCCGCCTGTGCTACAGCGACCTGTAATTAAAGAGTCAAATTTCACCACCATCTCCAACGGACCTGTCAAGAAGGTTTCTCCAAAGCAAAAACCCCACACAGGCGTTTCAACTCCCAAGACGGATAATTTGGAGGATTTCCAGGAGAGCGAGGGACGATCTATTCTTGACTTTGGGAGAGCGAAACCGGGCGAGGAGCAGCAGACACCAACTATTGTCCTTACGATTCCGATTCAGCAAGGAGAGACGAACAAGTATGTCAACTTTATGCGCATGGCAGAGGATCGCTATGGTTGGGACGCGTTACATCCTCGACTCGCCGCCAACCGTGACCGAAAGGCTCGCATTGCTGCGGCTGCTGCCTCACTAGAAAAGGCCGAGTCCGGCCGAGAATCCGGTGACGAGATGTCGGTGGATCTTTCTGACGGCGAGGGCAGCAACCCAGAAAATGGTGGCACTAGTGGCCCGGATGCCCAGGCTAAGCCCAAGAAAAAGCGCAATTTCAAGGAAGACCAATATGACGTGGACGATGACTTTGTAGATGATTCGGAGCTTCTTTGGGAGGCACAGGCAGCTGCCAGTCGTGATGGATTTTTTGTCTACTCGGGACCGCTGGTGCCCGAGGTAGAGAAGCCTGCGGGAGGGTATGTAACCTCAACTTTGATATTACGAACATTTTTGCTAACAAGACTACTACAGCCAAGATGGCCCCCCCAAACGCGGACGCGGTGGCCGAGGCAGCCGAGGTGGCGGTCGAGGTGCTGCTGGACGTGGTGGAGCTGGGTCTGGCCGCGGTGGTGGACCCGGTTCTCGAGGCGGCTCTATCACTCGAAAGCCTAGAATTACAAAGTCGGAGAAGGCCCAGCGCGAGCGGGAAAAGGCGGAGCGAGAGAGCATGCTATCCAAAACACCCAACCATGGCTACTCACTTCAGCCAACCACTCCCTCTTTTGCCGTGAGTGAGCTCGGAGCCTAAGCGAGGGATTGCCAAAAGATGGATGAAACCGACAACAAAATCTGACTAACATAATGAGCACAAAAACGATGCTCCGCTGGACGCCTAATGTGCTCCGCAAACAATGCTGGCCCGTTGGGCTATGAAGAGCAAGTCAGCTCCTCTTTTTTTCTTCAGTTTTCCCCACTCTTTCTTGGGGAGTGCACACTGATGAGACAACTGTCTCTCGCTGCTTTTACTTTCCTTGTCTTTTTTCCTTTTATACGTCGGTAATTTCCGCCCTATGGAATCTGGCTGGTCGGCAAAGCCTATACTTGTCTTTTGGAATTTGTTGGAGAACTGGCGTGTTGTGGTAATTTTCACTTGTACGGGGAACAACGGCTCGAATTCTGGCGTTTGAAAGGGCAGAGAGCGCATGTCATGACAGGGAAGATGGAATTGGGCTTTGGGTGAAAGACGGAGTCCCTTTTTTCTTTTTCCCTTTTCGTTTTTCTACTTATTGATCAAAGACCAAGATGGAGGGAGGACAAAGAAGGGGAGGCGCCTAATCCTATGGAGGTTGCTTTTTCAAAATCCCCTTGGCAGCTGGAGAATTAGAATAGGAGTTGATGATGTGTTAAGATGACTGGCAGAAACAGCCCTGTTGACAAACTTTTTTTTTTTTCCTTTTCGTGCAAGTGCGCATGGTGATGAGTAAGTCACTAATGTTTCAACATGTCTGAAACCGGTGTTGGGTACTAGCGGGAACAAGGTTCATTAATCAAACGTCATTGGTAATAATTCACCACATATTGTGCTGCTCTTATTGATAGGTATATATCATCATCCCTCCACATAACTATGAGAATAAAAAATCATTTCCGACAAGTCTACTGCTATCCCACCTTTTTTCTTTCCCACACATGGCTCATTGCATCATCTTGCTGGCAACCAAAAGGCAATGGGTGAGATGGGGGTAACTTGTGTAACGCAAAAACCATCCGCTGGAAGAAACAGGCGCTTTTCCTCTCCACTTGTCGATTTTGCACTCCTTCATGTAGTAGTAATGGCATCTTTCTCTGATTTCATTGTTCTTGACGACCCTCGTTCAGCTGATTTTCCTGGGTGCCCATTTCAGACCGCAACATGCGCTCATGCCAGGCTGAACTCGGGAATCTCACCCATCTCGTTTGTCAGCTGGCCTGCGAGCTTGTATGAGGCACGCCAGCGTAGCTTGGCAGAGTCTACCTTCTGACCGTGGTTACCAGCATGCCAGATGGCGACATTTTGTGTGATGCCTCGGCTCTGGCTGGGAGCTAGATCGCGGCCAGTTTGGGTTTGGAGCTGAAGTTCATAGCCCTATGATGAATGATTAGCAAACATTTTGATTACAACAACCCCTTTTCTGCTTACCTTTGTGACAGCAAGCTGGTAGTGAAGCTCGCTGATGGGTTGGGCCGTCTTGTTGGAAAAAGCAAAGGATATGGCCAAGGCGTTGGGGGAGGCAGGGTTTCGGGTGGCAATCATTTCGATGCGGAGGTTTGTGTCACTGACGGTGGCCTGGTGTTGCTTGGGCTTGGTGGGCTCAGGGGGGAGAGCCGAAGCGAAGTTCCACTCATCATCGTCGTTGGATGCAGCAGGGGCGGGCTGAGGAGGAGCAGGCGAAGCTCGATGAGAGCTGCTCATGGGAGAAGCAAGGGCAGCAAAAGGATCCGACGCAGGTGGCTGAGGCGGGGCGTGGGCTGACTGCTGCTGAGGTGGGAGCTGGGGGGTTGAGGACTGAGAAACAGGTTGCGAGCCGAAGCCAGGGATTTGGTTGAATGGAGGAGGAGTTGGCTGACTGACAACGGGGCCCTTGGCCGAGTTGTCCTGTGTTATGGAAGACAGAAGAGCAGGGCCAGGAATGTCTAGAAAACGGGGGTTAGCTCCATGTCATGACACTGGGCGGGGGGAATAGCTGGGGAAACTTACTCTGGTTTGCACCGAACCCAAGGGCAATGTTACCACCCTGTCCAAAGCTGCTCGACGAGCCGCTAATGTCCAGGCCGAGTAGGTCGTTCTCAATACCGGTGGCGCCAGGGGGTGCGGGAGACGTGCTGGTGGATGCGCCGTTGCTTCCATTGGAGGCGGCAGGCTCGGCATCAAAGTCGATGAGGGAGAGCTCGTTAGCGGCACTCGACGAAGCTGCAGCAGTTCCCGAAGATGGTGGAGGGGCACCGGAGGCAACCTTGGCGGCAGCGGCCAGGTCGCCCTTCTTCATAAGCTTGTATCGCTCGACGGTTCGGTGTATGCTGTCGTTGATCTCTAGAAGCTTGGCAACGGCTTCGTGGTCTTCTGACTCTTCCTCGCACATCTTTTGGATTTTGGGCTGAGCGCTCTGCAGGGCAGCAGCAAGCTCGGCAAATACGTCACCGTCTTGCATCTTATCGCCCTCCCTGAATGCCTCCAGACGTTCCTCTAGCAGACGGGCCTTTGCCTGAATCTTGCCGACCTCCTCGGCGGCCTTTGCGCGGTAATCGGTCTTGGTTCGGGTATCGTAGCCAGCCATGACCTTCATGAGACGATTGGCTTCTTGTAGGTCCTCAGGAGTACCCCGGCGGATCAGCTCTTGGAGCTTCGCCGATTGCGCCTCGCGCTCTTCTTCCTCCATCTCCTCGGCGGACTTAAGATTCTACATATTGGAGTTAGTATGCATGCTGTTACAGATCTGGAGCGGCAAGTAAGCTTACATCGCTTGGGTTGAGGACAGCAGCATCCTCTCTCCGCACCTCGGGAAAGACATAGCCCTTGTAGCTCAGCAGGCGGTGCATGTCCCGGATGAAGCCCAGGTCCTCCCTATACCGGCTCGTTTCGCATATCGTACCGCGCCACTCTTCGATGTGCTCGAGGATCTTGGACTGAACGCGGGTAGGGCGGATGGGAGGGCGCTCGGGGAAGCGGCGGACGAGCTCATTGAGGAACTCTTTCGTGCTGATCTGGAGGTGGAAGGGGTAACCGCAGTTCTTGACGCAGATGTCGAGGAGGTTGAGGGCGAGGAGGGCAACATTGGGGTTGCGGTGGTTGATGTAGCTGACAATGGCGGTGGCAGCCTCGCGTGGGGTGCTGCCCTTCTTGGAGTTGATGAGGTCGGAGATCTCGAGATTGAGGGCGAGGTTAGGCTCGTAGTTCTCGGGACTGCAGGCGGCCTGGATGAAGCGCTGGAGCTGGGACGGAGCGCGACCGCTGTAGTCGCCCCAGCGGTCGCGGGCGGCAGCGCGGGCGCTTGCGGCTTCCATGGCGGAGGAGACTGCGAGCAGCAGAGGGGTAAGGGAGGAGGAGGAGGAGGACAGGGGAGGTGAGGTGACGGGAACAAGGTGAAGCGATCCCCGGTTCGGAGGGAGCTGCTGGCGGAGGAGAGCTGGCGGAGGGAGTGGGAAGCGGGGCTGCGCCGGGGAAGGCTGCAGACGGGACAGCGAGGCAGAGAAACAGAGCGACAGGGGTTGTGCTGAGAGGTGATTGGTGATTGGCGAGACGGCGAGCTCTGAAGGGAGGGAGCACGGAGGATGGAAGCGCTAGTATGACGTTGTTTAGAGTTGAGGGCAGCTGTTTTTTGTTTTTTCTTGTGTGTTGTAGAATGACGACTTGATGATGTAGAACAATGTCACAAGCACAACACGGCCTGGTGCAGCAATCGCGCAAGGCTGCAGCGAAAAGGCTGCTGGGCTCTGATTCGTGGTGCCTGATGCTCGCCACTATCCGGACACGCTGTGCACTAAGAGAGGATGGATTGTCCGACGTCGTAGTTCCTGAAGCCGCGCCCCCAGAACAGGTCTAGCGCCTCCCTATGGCACGCGCCTGGCAGAACTGGCAGGCCTGGCACGTCTCTGTACCCCTCCACCCCTCGTGGCTCAGGGTGCCCGTTGCCACTAACTCGCTTCCCCAAGCACCCAAGCTTTCGGTGATTTGGCGACATTTGACCAATACGAAGGCCAGCACCGGGGATAGATGCGCTCGCCGCCCGTTTTTCATAATTTGGTTTCTCCGGGGAGTCCTGAGGTGTCCGAATCTAATCGTGCCGAGCCTGGATGGAACAAATGGAAAGTCGGGTACGGGACTAAAATTGCCGAGAGTTACGAGCCGGTGGGTAACACAAACAAACGATAATGCACCGCTGGCTGTCGTCCCATTTGCCCCCCATAACGGCAGAATAGCGAGGCGATTCACATCCCCACACCCACTACACCAACGTTAACAGCGAGGTCCCCAAGCCGCAAGGCTCCCACTTACCGAAAAACCCGCCCTGGCTATCGCTCCCCTCGGGAACTGATTCCACCCTCCCCTCCCGCACCTGGCCCCAAGCAAAAGCCACAGGCTTGTTCTCCCTCCTTCCTCTTGTCCCACCACCCCGTGGCCTGACAACCACTGACAACATGGCAATAAATTACGACACAGCGAATAGAATCTCGCTATCGCGGAGCGCGCTAGCGGGAGCATAGCCCCCTCCCGAACTTCCTTGTTGGTTACCCGCAGATGCACATCTACTGGAAATAATGTCAAATCAAGAAATGTCCGTCTCGTTATGAGTCTCTTGCTCTATATTAGACCGTCATGGCTGGCCTTCTTCATCTCTCCCTATACGGCCTCGTGTTGTTGGACCATCTGCACTTGGCGCCTTGACACTCATCCTTCGTCCATCTTTTTTAATGACAGCCATCCCCTTCGATTCTACTTCAAATGTCATGCCAAGCTCTTTCTCCCAAGCTACAGCCCCGAAAATTCCTTCATGCCTAAACCATGAAGCGCATGTTCCAGATCTCGAGAAACAAGCCCAGTGT
This sequence comes from Calonectria hawksworthii, assembly GCA_020975415.1. Classification (NCBI taxonomy): domain Eukaryota; kingdom Fungi; phylum Ascomycota; class Sordariomycetes; order Hypocreales; family Nectriaceae; genus Calonectria; species Calonectria hawksworthii. Next base: position 285,309 of record JAHXZK010000005.1, on the reverse strand, counting down.
TGGAAGCGACCCTTCGGCCTCATCACTCCCCGCCTCCGGCTTCACATTTGTCGACAACCCGCAAGGAGTGTCCGCGGCAGTTTCTGAACTTTCCAGTGCCATTGAGAGTGCCATTGACCAAATTAACATCGCCAGTGAGTCGCTAATCTGCCTTGCCCATCATCAGCCTTTTTCCCCCCTGCTCCACTAACAAAAACCCTGCCATGACCTAGCCGACTTGAACCCCCCACTTAACAAGCTGGTTCATGGCCTGGACCGAGAAGGATCGACTTATGATAACTCCAAGGCCAGCGAGAGACATCCGAGTGCTGAGTGGAAATGGTAACGAGCTATCCTTGGATGCACCTGCCGGATTCCTATATCGACTGACCGTGCCTCATCAACTAGCTCGCGAGCAAAGGCCCAGCTCGTGTTCACGGCCTGGAAGTGCGCCCAGGGAGCCTACAATACCGCCAGGGATCCAATAGACACGCCGGAATACACTGTTCAGAGTGACTTTGTCAAAACCCCGTCACTGGGCGCCGGCGTCAATGCGTGGACTTCCACCCTGATTTGTCCTAAAGCCGACACATCCCTGGAAAGCGAATATCTCCCGGCCCTGGTCGTCTCCATCCAAGGCAGTCCCAGTAAAATGGACCATGTCCTCAACCCGAATGATCAGCCAAAGGACGCCAAGCACTTTATTGTATGCTCTCCAATGGAACCCCAGCGGCGATTGGTGTGCTAACCCCTGGCCTAGAACCCTGCTCTGCTGAATGGTTCTCAGCCTCTTGTCCACGGTGGCTTCCTCGACACAGCAGAATCTCTGTGTCCTGCCGTGTCCCAGAAAATCCAGAGATATCTCGAAAGCTCAGGGCAAGCCGTTAAGCATGTGTTGATCACTGGCCATTCCGCAGGCGGAGCTGTGGCCTCATTGCTTTTCCTCCATTTCCTTTCTAATACCGACCTAGGTATGGCCTTTACATAAGCTTCTCCAATTGCCAAATGGAAACTGATCATTTTCTAGGAAAAGGAGCCAGGTTCTCCTGTATTACTTTTGGATCTGCTCCATTAATCACTGTGCCAATTGACTTGTCGAACTATTCCCAACACTCTGGTACATCAACCATCGCCCTTAATATTATCAACGAGTTCGATTTGGTCAGCCGAGCTGACCGGCCGTACATGATGTCGGTTGTGAATCTCGTTAGATCTATCTATGGACAGCGCCCACTTCCATTGGAACAAGACGTAACGGAGCATGGCGACGACGACGATGATGGGGCACTGGCCGATTCTCCCGGCAGCAAAGGCAAGCAGTCAAGTGTTGGAGATGACTCCGTGGCGACTATGGGCCGTGACATCGCATCATTCGGTCGTAACATGTGGCCAGTCCCCAAACAATATTATCATCACATTGGTACAAGAGTAGTGCTTATGATGCGCCTGGGCGAGGACGAGATTCAGCTGAGAGTCGTCGAGGTGCCCCCAAGCGCGTTCGAAAAACTTTTGTTCAGCAGGCTCCTCGTCCACGGCGGAGCGTCTTATTCCGAGCGGATCCAGCTTATCCACGACGGCGTGTTTAATAAACGAAAAGGATGGACAGGAAAAGAGCATCAGGTCCCCATCGTCCCAGACGTATTGGGAAGGTTGTATTAGAGGCCTAATGACTTTACGACTTCACATTATCCTGGCAATTTCCTTTTTACGGCACCCGTGAACACTTTCCACCTTGGACATGGCAGCTTCAATGTGAGCCCCCTGATTGAGGCACACCCTTTTGAAAAATGCCATTATGTGTGCATTTTTTTTCTTCTTCTTGTATTTTCAGCTTTAAGTCATAGAATGTTAAGTTGGCCGACGGGTTGGCCGAAAGCACACACCTTGCTGATCAATGCGTGGAGAACAGTAGCTCACAATGATTAGAGCCGGCGCCATCGAGGCCCTTTTTAAGGGGGGCTCTTTGTTTGACCAAGCATCGTGCCAAGCTTTTCTCTTCCCATACTCTTAATGAAGGTCTGCAAGGTCGGCACGTGGATTTACGATGGGCGACTGGGGTTTCGGCGATGGATGAATGGGACGGACAAGACGGACGAGTGCCTCGTTTTCTATTTTTGGCTTTACGCTTTCGGGGGCGTTGAATGGTTTCTCGTATCTAAAACTGCAAAAGCTTGTCCCGCACGGTCGAGAAACTCCTTGAAGTTCACGACGGCTTTTGCCGCGGCCCGCACGTGGATTGGCTCTTTTGACTCGGCAGAATCCTTGTCGGGCCGACAGGGGTGGTTATTGAGCAGCGAATGGGTGTTATTTCCTCACTACGTAATCTACTGATGAAGTTCGTGGTTGTCGACCCATACCGTCAAGGGGTGGGAAGCGAATTTCCATGTTGGTGGCTGCTTCTGCTTTTTTTTTTTTTTTCTTTATAGAAGCGGAGCTAGGTGGTAATTTCTGACCTGGTACGGTGGCGGCCGATTTAGCCTTATAGGGATCGGTTACCTGATTAGTCCCCGGTGGCTTTGACGAACACGAGACTTTTCAGCAGATGGTGGTAACAAAGGGGAGTAATGTTAACTGGCCTTCGTCGTGTTAAAAAAGCGACGGGACCAGGCTATTATTATTCGTCCGGTCTCCTATTCCTTAGATGCGCACCAAGGGATTGATCAGCTGGCGCCTGCGGCTCAGATGGCAACAGCCTCTAATGGTTGGCTCAGCTTCGACTTGGATTATCAATGCGCTCTTTACTGGGAGCATTGCTACAGAAAAAAAAACGCTCTGGGTTTCCACAGGGTGTGAATACATCATTTTGCATCGTTCCTTTGTCCAATTTGGGTGAGGGCAATTCCGGCAGCCTAGCTGCCGTGTGTGGCTGAGATCGCCGCAAAGGTAAGCAACCGATTGGTCGGCTGTTTGATGCAGAAGGATTCAATGTACAGTACAGCCTTCAATGTCCTCTTGGCACTTACCGACTAGTGTACGTACTTTACAAGCCTGTGCCTGGTTGGGTTTCGCCAGGGAGAGATTGGCTATCCGAGACAGGAAAAAAAAAAAGTGAAGAAACAACATGAAACTTTGAGCTGCTAATATGAGATGGAATTTTAACACACACATACAAGAACCCACATCTCCCCCTGGGCTCGGTTCCCTCCCGAGCGTGGAGATGGAGTTTCATGCAAGGTCGGACACTTTTTTTTTTTTCTCGCCGTTCACAAAGGAGTAAAAAAATGGGGAGTGATGTGTTGTCCATATTATTACCCACTGCGACTCTGCAGCCCAAAACGGCGAGTGAGAGGCTAGGATCAGCATCCCAATTTCTCTCTGGCCGCTAACACAGCCTGGCTCCCCGTTTCATGTTTGTATCTGGGCGCGCCTGCCTCAGCTTACTCCGAAGGTGAGACGGGGAGGCGCAGTGCGCTCGGGCGCATATTCTTCCCACCCGAGTTGGCGATCGACATGTTACACTTCTCCTCAAGAGAACGCGGCGTGTGTTGGCCTTTAACATTTTAGGGGGAGGCACCATAGATCGACCTTGTATCTCGTTCGACGCCTGGAATCGCGTCAATTCGACCCATCTCTTCTTTTTTATTCCGTGAAAAGGCGCTAGCAACCATGAGGCTCGGCAGCAGGTCCCTCCCAAGCCTCCTGCGCTTCATATGCCACATTCCCACAGCCCTGATTGGTGTATGGTGCACCACCTTCTGGGACAAGGGCGTCTCCATGCCTGGGTACTACAACAGGTTGCCCAACTCGCACAACATTCTTAGAGGAATCCTTGTGACAGGAATCGCGGTATGTGCCCATGACCTTCTCAGAAACTCAATCTCTTCGGCTCTGACGTCATATATCAGGGGTGGACAATATTTGGTTGGAACATGATCATGATTATCCCTTCAACAAAGGTCCAGGGCCTGGCCCTCGGCCTAATCGGCACCGTGGACCTTTTGCTGGTGTGTTGCCTGGTTGCGGGCATTCTTATCCAGGCCTTCAACATGCCCCTGACATACATGGCCTGTGATGATGACCTCCCGGGTCATGGCTTCCTTCACTGGCCCGATGGTACGCGATCAAGTATTTTTGACGAAACTACGCGGCAAAACTGTCGAGCCATGGTCCGGAACTGGGCATTTACTATTACTGTCGCGTGAGTTTGTGCTTTGAACAGAGTCGCTGGAACACTTGGCTGACACTATGGAACAGAGTCTTATTGCTGCTCTGTGCTCTAATAAATATGCGAATGGGCTTCAAGGAAGCGCGTGAAGAGGCTAGAATGGGCCAAACTAATGCGACGGATGTAAAGATTATCCAGAATTGGAGAAGAGCAAAGGGCTGGGTGGGCATCAAAGACGCCCGCCGTGATCCAGCAGGCGGGACTGGCAAGTCTAATGCGTCGGGGGAGGAATCAGTTGGTCTGATGAGCCGCGGGAACGACCATGATGACCTAGAGCTGAACCGGCAATCATCCAGGGAGTCGGAGAACAAAGCCGATTGACATTATCAATATAGACAAAGAGGAGAGCTAAGCGAGCTTGTCTAAACAGGTACAAAGGATACCATGTCATGTATCAATAGCAATCAGAAATTAAGAGTAAATACACAATTAGAACGGGATGTTGATCCGTCCCCTAGATTTCCCCTACTATCGGGCCTTATCCTAAGGTTTGCTCAACAACGCATACTTCTGAGTTTATACGATACGAATCGACCTCTTTCATTTGACATAGATGAAATAACATATCCTTAAAAGCCAATCTTGACGTTCTTGGTTGTTGTGGCTTGGAGCTGCTCCTCCAAATAACGGGAACTTATTTAAAGCAATGACTGGAATATGCAAATGAGAAAAGTGAATAAAGAGACGGCATATATGCGTTCAACAACATGTACAGTTTATAAATAGGAGTTATCAATAAAAACTGTAAAACTGGGAGCAGTAAACCTTCGCTCCATGTTCGTTCAATAACTCACCATAATATACTATACCAGACAATCGAACATGCATCGGAAGTGGCTTGAGTGTGGCGCTCTGCAACTAAAGCCACACTTAAAGTCAGCCCCTCAGTGCCCCTCGTTCTGATTAACCCCACCATGATTTTTGTCAATCAACGACTCTAAGAAAAATCTCCGATACACCCATTGGCTTTTTTTTTTTTCTCTATCTATCTGCCACACTCTGCCAAATAAGACGAACTGAGGGTCTTTTTTTCCCCAGAAATACCGGGCTTAAAACAACACCAATATGGTTCGACACAAGAAGGATTTCAACCCAAAAGGCAAGAGAGGCGGGCATGGTGGCGGCCCGCGTCGAGGTCCCCCGCGCGATGACGGCGCTGGTTCGGCAGGTCGGCCTGCCTTCAAGGCGGCGTGCTGGGATCTCGGTCACTGCGACCCTAAGCGATGCTCCGGAAAGAAGCTCATGAAGCTCGGCATGATGCGCGACCTGCATATGGGCCAGCGCCACAACGGAGTCATCATCACGCCCAACGGCAAGCACACAGTTTCTCCCGCCGACCGCGAGCTAATGGACCAGTACGGCGCTGCTGTTGTCGAGTGCTCGTGGGCCCGCACAAAGGAGGTTCAATGGAACAAGGTTGGTGGCAAGTGCGAGCGCTTGCTGCCCTATCTCGTCGCCGCGAACACGGTCAACTACGGCAAGCCCTGGCGCCTCAACTGCGTCGAAGCCCTCGCCGCTGCCTTCTACATCTGCGGCCACGCCGACTGGGCGGAGCAGATCCTCGAGCCCTTTTCCTACGGCCCTTCGTTCCTGGAAATCAACTCGACCCTGCTGAAGCGCTACGCGGCTTGCGCCGATGAGGCCGAGATCAAGAAAACGGAGGAGGAGTGGATGGAACAGCTGGAGAGGGAGTACGCGGAGAGCAGAGAGGAGGGCAACGACGATATTTGGACGAGTGGCAACACCAACAGAAGGAGGCTAGAATCTTCTGACGACGATGAAGATGACGACGAGGACGAAGACGAGGACGGCGAAGAGCGCGGGAGCGACAACGAGAGCATAAACGGCATATACCTGGGCAAGAAACCCCCCAAGGATCCCCGACCAGCCGAATCAGAAGACGAGGACAAGGACCCTTACGCAATATCCGACGACTCGGATGACGAAGCTGCCATGGCCGAGATCCGCCGCAAGGTCCTCGCTTCAAAGACCTTTGCCAACCCCAATGCCGACGACGAGTCTTCGCGCAAGAAACCGGCCACCATCCCCGCGCCGCAGCCGCAGCCGCAGCCGGGCCGTTTCAAGCCCGACTCCGACGCCGAGCCAGACTCGGACAACGGCGACGAGGATGACGAAGACGACGAATTCGACAACATCATCTCTGCCACACCCGTGACCGATCGCATAGGACTCAACAAGCTGGAAAAGGAGCGCTCGCGCGCCGCCATTACCACAAAGACGTTTTCGTCCAACTTTACTTCGGCTCCAGGCAGAGGGTAATGCTTAGGAGGTTTACCCATGGGATCAAGGGTTGGAAGGAAAGGGGCTTGGATCATATATATATATCCATCTAGCGCGAGTTCTGGGGAGGCGAGAAGGAGAACTAAAAGAGGAAGGGCTTCATGAAACAAAAGGCGTTTTTTTTTTCACTGTCTTATATAGTGGTTCACGTTTATGGAATACCATGCAGTCATGAAATGCAGCTGAATGTTGGACACAATCTGAAGAATATTCAATGCAAGAATATTGAGATTTGATTCTAAACCCTCCAACATCAATCATGTCTTTGGTGCCATTTCCGTCCTCCCGAGCCTAATAGTACACCGTCACTCTTTTTAGATACAGTTCATATATATAACCGACCCGAGCTAAAAATGAAGCCAAGTTTTCACATGCCCACCTCAACGTGCCCTAGTAAATGCTCCTGCCTTCTTTTGGTACAATGTTTTTCGTCTCTTACATGATTACTATTTTTACAAGTATCGTTTCTCCTGGATGATTTCGTAGGTTTGGATCTGGTCGTCGGTCTGGAGGTCCTGGAAGTTCTCAAAGCCGATACCGCATTCGGTGCCCTTGCCCATTTCCATGACGTCCTTCTTGACGTGCTTGAGTGTATCAATTTTACCTAGAATACAGTTAGCAACATGTCTCTACATCGATATCGACGCTTTGATAAAACAAGCAAGTAAAAACTTACCATCAAAAACGACCTCGCCGCGGCGCAGGACCTTGACGAGTGACGTGCGCTTGATGACTCCATTGCGGATTCTACAACCAGCAATGTTCTTGTTGACACGCTTCTTGAGGTTAATGGAGAAGACCTGCAGGACCTCAGCTTCACCAAGGACACGATGACTGATGGCTTTGGGGAGAAGTTCCGACAGAGCTTCCTTGACCTCGTCATGGACGTGGTAGATGACGCTGTGGTCGATGATGCGCACTTGGTTCTCGTTGGCGCGGTGACGGATGTGAGGGGGGATGGGATTGTTGAAGTTGACAATGATGCTGTTGGATGTTGCGGCGTGGTCAACATCGTACTCAGAGATGGCGCCGACCGACTGGCGCAAAATCTTGGTCTGCACCTCATTGTTGCCAATCTCCTGGACAGTACCGCTAACCGCCTCGACAGATCCAGCCACATCGGCCTTGATGATAAATGTCTGGTACTTGATGGTTGGCTCATCATTTTCAGCCACTGCAGCACACTCTTCTCCGGCCGCGGCCGCGGCTTCTTCAGCGGCAGCTTTTTCGCGGAGTCGAAGCTCCTGTTCTGCAAGTTGGACAGAGCTCTCTTCACGCTCCGCCATCTCCTGTCGATACTCGACAGCTGTCTTAGCCTTGTCCTCATCGGGCGCCTGTAGTACCTGCTCTCCAGCTTCGGGCAAATCTCGCCAGCCCAAAATCTCGACGGGAGTTCCAGGAGGAGCCTCGGCGATCTCGTTTCCGGCTTCGTTGCGGAGACCACGAATCTTCGCCCACGACTTGCCGGCAACGATGTAGTCGCCGAGTCGAAGGGTCCCTCGCTTGACAAGCACCGAGGCGACCTTGCCAATTTGCTTGACGCTTGACTCTAGAATCCAGCCTTCAGCCATAACATCAGGTTCGGCGCGTACGTCGAGAATTTCAGACAAGGTTATGATGTTCTCTTCAAGATCCTCCATGCCTTGTCCGGTTTTCCCACTAACGGGGACAACTTGGACATCGCCGCCATAATCTTCAATCTCGACTCCATGACGAGCAAGATCTGCCTTGACTTGGTCGATGCGAGCATCTTCCTTGTCAATCTTGTTAATGGCTACAATGATGGGAACCTTGGCAGACGTAGCATGTTTGAGGGCTTCGATTGTTTGAGGCATCACACTATCATCCGCAGCAACCACCAAAACAACGATATCTGTCACGTTAGCACCTCGTTGTCTCATGGACAAGAATGCGGCGTGACCAGGTGTATCGAGGAAAGTGATTTGCTTGCCAGTGGACATCTGAACTACAAATGCACCAATGTGTTGGGTGATACCGCCATGTTCTTGAGCGGCGATAGACGACTTCCTCAGCCAATCTAGCAGCGTAGTCTTGCCGTGATCGACGTGGCCCATGATGGTCACGACAGGTGGCCGAGGCGGAAGAATGGAGGGATCTTCTGGGGGTGGAAGAGGTCGCAAATCGAGGTCAGCGCCTGACTCAATGACAGGGTCAAGCCCATACTCCATCGTAACAAGAGCCGCCGTGTCTCCAGTCATAATGGTATCCTCAGTCAAGTCCTCGAATCCCATCCTTTCCAAGTCGCGGAGGAAATCTGCCACGGGAAACTTCAGAGCTTGCGCCAGATGCGCCACGCTGATATACTCAGGGATAGATATTTGTACTGGCTGCAGCTCAATTTGCTCGCCAGCACGTCTCTTGGCTTCTTTTTCGGCCTTTCGACGTTGTCTGGCTTCCCATCTTGACGTTGCTTCATCGTCAAAATCATCGTCTTCTTCTTCGCGCCGTCTTTGGCTTTTCTGACGTTTGTTCTTCTTGCCTCGGCGGGAATAGTCTTCTTCTCCATCTTCGTCATCAAACCTTGACCTCCTTCTGGGCTCTTCCACTCCCTGGTCTTGGCTTCTGGCGGACCGTGAAAACTGTGAATCTGCTTGGTTTACTTTGTTTTGTAACGCCTCATCACGTATAGTCTGTTTCTTGCTTCGGATATCGCTGACTCTGTTTTCAAGGTCGTCCCAAAAATCGCCCTCCTTTTTCTCTGATTGTGTGGAAGAATCCTTGCGCGAGCGTCGGAGCTGCCCCCATACCCCGGGACCATCATCCTTTGCAGCCGCTTGAGTTCCTCGTTTGGGGGCTTGGGTTGCAGATGCTTGCGTGGCGATTTCCGTATCTACTCTTCGAGCGCTGAACGCGCCCCAAGAGGGAGTGGCTGGCTTCGACTCCGATTGTTGCTGCTGGCTACCGAGACCTCCTAACCATGATGCAGGTGTTGCCACTGGGGCAGGAGCGCGATCCATCCGGAAGGCATCTGCAAGCAGCGTACTAGATAACGGTGTGGTTTCAGGCTTAGAGGCGTCGGCAACAATTTCTTCTTCAGGTTCCTGCTCGAATCTCCGTTCTCGTTTATCACTTTTATCACGCTTGTCACTCTTGTCCCGTTTGGTGTTCTTTTCGCGCTTATCTCGCTTTTCCTTCTTGGAGCCGGGTCGATCCGTGGCAGAATTGGCTTTATTGTCTTTCTTATGGGTTTTGGTCGACTGCTTTGGCTGGTTGAGCCCCATCCGCTGTCGAGCCTCTCGTTCGTGGGGAAGCAACGCATCGAAGCTCGAGCTATCAGTCGACGTAGGGGTCGGAGTCGGAGTCTCAGGTGGTTTGTTAGCAAAGGAACCGAAGCCCCCCAAGCCAGCACCAAAACCTCCTCGGTTGAAGCCCCCACCCGGAAAGCCACCCGATTGTGAGGGGCCATTATCGCCCGATCGGTGCAACGGCGAGCTTGTCGACAGGGCTCTTACGCCGGATGGGAGCGAAGAGAGGCATTTCGAGTGCGAGGAGACCCGGGCTGATGATATTGAGGTGGCGCCGGTCGCGAAAGACCGATCTCTGAGCTGTGCGTCCCTCGGCGAGAGCTTATGACGGCAGAAAGCGCACACATACGACGTGCCGCGCTCCTATAGCTTATGTCAATTCAATTCCTAAGACGGGCCCAATGGAATTTTTGTTACTAACCTGCAACGTGCGAGCTCTTAACATTGCCGCGATGAGGGGTTGCCAGAGCTAGACAGGGCCTCTGACATGAGGGTTGAAGGACCTAGGTTACGGTCGGTTGCGGGAGCACCTATGATCAGGTGGAGCAGAAACATTTTCGAGCCACAGGGAGCTGTCTGTCGGGGCCGGGATTGCCCGCCACAACCTGCAAATGATGGGTGTGGCTGATCCAACACGCCACATTGGATAGATGGGCTTGCATCACTTTGATCAATCATGGATTGCAGAGAAAAGAAGAGAAAAAATATGGCTTGCGTGAACATGGCCCAAATGTGAAAGCCGCTCTAGAAAATTCGAATATCTATCGAATTCTTCCTGGAAGCACACTAGTTCATCCCAACTGAATGGTTAAACAGGGGCTGACGACAGGCTATTTTTTGTTAGTGGAGCAGCGCTTGAGCCACTCAAGAACACATCATCACTAATCAACCTACTGGACACGCGACTCTTCAACCCATTGCGCCGCGCCAACTTTCACAAAAACAACAAAAAGAAGTCATTCGTACACCATGGCGCCCGCAAAACGCTCAGGAAAGGGCAAATCGGCCCAGTCGGCGCCCAAGAATGGCGCACCCCCTTCCCCTTTCAAGCGGCCTCCGGAAGTCCTGGAGCCCTTCATCAGCACCTTGTCGGAGAAGCACATCTACATCACACACATTGACTCCAAGCCGGCTGATTTCAAACGCAAGATCTTTCTGATTCCGGTGGGAATGAATGTTGTCGTCGCGCTTCTCTTTGTTGTCCGCATGTGGTGGATCGTGCCTTGGTACTGGAAGCTTGCTTTGTCGGCCATGGGCAATCCCAATGAGACGACGTGGACAAACACCGATGCGCCGTGGACGGTGCTTGCATGGGAGATTGCGAAGCGAGCGCTCATAATGCTCTTCGATTTCATCCTCTTCATCTTCGTCTGGCCCTGGCCCGTCGAGTTTGCCGCTGGACAGGCCCATGGCAACCCATGCCAGTGGCGGTGGAAGGTCGGGTTCCGCCCCAAGGAGATTTATGTCCGACGCAGCCGTGACTGGGATACGCTGCTCAAAGACATCTTTACCGACAAGGACACTCAGACAATCCTCTTTACCTACATTCGTCAAGCCACTTCGCCAATTGTGCAGGAGCAGAAAACTGGTTACCTCCTGATGAACGGCCAATGGGACCTTGACTGGGCTGAGATGGTCCACGCGCACACCATGGTTGACAAGAAGGATGTTGCCATTGAGGCTTTCAAGGGTCTTGTTCTTGTGCACCACAAAGACTATGGCTGGATGGTCTACGACACGGGCGCTGGTGCAAGTTCAATGGAGGATCAGCGTCGACGCGAAGTCTTTGCGTTCCGAGAGGCTCTGACCGCCATGGGCAAGGAGAATCTGTTCTACCGCTGGGTCGAGATTGTACAATTTGAGTCCACACAGCCTGGCGGGTTTGGTCCTGAAAAGCAGGAGGCCGCAGCCAAGAAGATTCGGGAGTTGTTTGAAAACGAAAACGTCGATTTTGATGAACTTTGGAAGACTAGCATGGCCAGTATGACGCTGTAGATGAGCAACCATCGTTTTTTCGAGAGTTACAGACAAATCATACCTGCGGAGGAAAAGGCCTCCATACCAAGAGTGTACATTAGACGATGCAGTCATATGATAGAAACGACTTGTATTTTAGAAGCAAGGGAACAAAGACATTTCACAGCCAAGAACATGACGGAATAAAAAAGCTGGCACGAATCATGGGTACCCAACCAGGTTGCTTATTTATCACCTAGAAACAACCGTTGTGACAAAATGTTTGTTTGCCTCACAGAAGAAGCGCACAAAGGGAAAAAAAAAGTGCCGCCAAAGGACGATTCGAACCTCGAACCTCAAGAAAAAAGTATCATGCGCCCTGCTATCACTCTCTCGGTGGTGATACTACAGCGCGTCCAGCTTTCGCCTTGGATATTTCTTTGCACCAGTGTCCAACCTCGGCCGCGGCGGACCATCCCCCCGTAGGGTTCTGATCACACGGCTAAGCCAGGGGCTGGTAGTGTGTCTGAGGATCGGCCACGCTGAGGGTCGCTTTGGGGAGTGGTGAACGCTTCGCACTGCGCAGACATGTCGTTGTATGTACTAGACAGAGCCTAGTATATACCGATCATGTTTGCGCGGTGCCAAGTGTTAACCACTCGACCAAGTGACCTCTCAGGGGCCTCGCCGCCGTTGAAAGGGTTAGAGTTAAGCGCGGTTATGACCCTTTGTTTGTTCTGTAATGCGTTGTGGCTGTTTGCCAGCTGTCACGAGGTTGGGGACCTCTTTGACCGAGTCTGTTTGATGGCAAACACCAAAGAGGTACTCCACCAGACACCAATCAGGTGCCAATGACGGGTACGAGGTGCAAGGCGGTGATACCACGTTCTTCTCGGCATCGCTTTTGACTGTTCACGATACAGTCCGTGTTGTTCTTGTATCAGAAACCAAGATGAGTCCTCTCTAGATGAAATGTTCAGCTCTTTGTTTTAAATTGACGCATTTATATCCATGGTAGAAAACAAATAAAATCCAAAGTATGTCGACTACCAGCTCAACTTTCATGGTGTAATAATAAACGTGGTTCGAAAGACAAGGTTGAACAGAACAGACATACATGCCAGCTTTGGCACAATTATAGAGGATTCCCATGATAGCGCTATGTATGAGTAATGGGCGAAGATGGCGAGCCAGCTTCAAAGTTAAGGCCCAGTCGTGGATCGTGTGTCCATGGGCAAATAGTAATAGATGGAACTGAGACCCATTGCAAGTGGCTGAGAAAGAATGAGCCCATGATTTCGATTACAACGAGATATTTGCAAAGATTTTTAACCAACAGAGAGCACCATGCGACTGCATAATCCCCAAGAAAGGGAGTAATCTACAATAAAACCCTTTAATGATGGTCAGTTCGACGCTTACTACTTGGCCCCAAGTTGAAAGTAATACCTAGAGTACATTCACCAAGAGATTGTCGGTAAAAGTTTTCTTAAGATTGTTTTTATTTACATAATGTAGTTTCTTTGGCTATTATTAATATTGTGCAGCGTCGCGATGAAGAAGTACCCCCGTTAGGATCATTCAAGGATTGGGTTGCAAGGCCGTGCTGGCCTTCATGGTCGTTGATTCAACAAGATGAAGTCAGATCGAGAGGCGCTACGCCCCGCCCCCTGTGGCTTGTCTGACTTTTTTACTGGGGCTGATGACCCTTCAAGTTATGTGGCCCGTGCGCAGTAGCCAGGAGGAGATACCCTTTTAGGCGATCTGAGCAGGTACCCCGGCATGTTCGGTGGTTCCCAGAATTGTCTGTTTGACGTGTGTTGGACTTGGTATGCTTGCCGAGCGCAACAATCAAACGTTGCAAAACGTAAGAAAAGCGACCCGCCTTGAGCTGCAAGGCTTGAGGCTGTGTTACTGGGAGCGGGAATGCACGTGAGCGGTTTCAATTGGCAGAAGCAAAACGGAACATGCTGCATATTGGGGGCCTTGGTGGCTGCGGTCGCTAATGTGAGATGTTCAAAGAAACGTTGAGTGGACAGTGCCCAAAGCCAATTCTGGAGTACATGTCGCGTGCGACCTTCAAGGGCCACGGCTTAATACGAATATCAGCATGCTATGACAGCAAAAGTATTTGGCTTGATTGGCCAGCCACATTTTGACTAGATGGAGTAACCTGGGATGATTCCTCTCACCCGGCCTTGCACATCCATTCCCAAATGTCATCGATAACCCCTTCCTGTTGGTTAGTGCATACACTTTGCTGCCTTAGACAGCCTCGCCCACCCCATCCTCACCTCATTGGATCTACGCACGCCCTCAGTTTATTCGCCAACCTTGGCTCATCGTTCGCATTTCTCATTGCCCCTTTCCCTACCCCGACCCAGCCCGCCGCGGTTCATTACGTGTACATAAAATCCCACTTGCCGCTCTGCATTCCTTGTCAAACCAGGCCTTGGAGGTGGACAAAACTGTCCCCAAAATCACCATCTTGGGACTGTCAAATGCGGCTAAAGAAAAATCGAGAAATAGTGAGAGCGCGGTTTCTGGTACCATACAGTCGAGCTTGAGAACCGTTTTCCCTAACCCCTCGCTTCCCGCCGCGACCAACGGGCCAGAGACGCAACGCCATCACCCCTGTTGACAAGGAGGTCCTACAAAACAGGAAAAAAAAGCCAGTTCATCAAACCAATCGAGCTAGTATGAAGGAGTGTCTGAGCCTCATCGAATGAACGAATCTCCTCCCGTAATTAGGCACTGTCTCACCCTTCCGTTCATGCTAGAGTCGCGTGTATTGAGCCCCAGGCATTCTTGATATCCAGATTGCTATAATTTACAGTGCCTGCTAATCATCGCCCGTCCACTGTACGCCAGAACACACCCCCTACTTCCACCCAACTGGCCGCTATCCACTAGGGCCCGGTCCAGGCACCCCTAAATTCTGCACGCGCAAACTAGCCCCCCAAAGAAGCCAGGTTCAGCTTCACCTCTCCCGCCGTACTGTCCCTTTCTCGACCGCCGCATTCTCTCCAAACCAAACGACGACGATCATCCACCACCACCACACATCCCCTCGTCTCCTCTCCGCCTTCGCCCTCTCCTTCTCGTCCGGTTCCTCACTCAAGGCCTCGAAATGTCGTCGGGATTGACGCGACGCCGCGGTGCAGGTGGTGGCAGCGCCAACCCAGCAGACGAGTCCAGCAATGGCACCAGGACCACCCCATCCAACGCCAGGGACAGCGGCCCTGAGACCAGCTACGAGAGCACCGAGAATGGCCACAAGATCGCTTTCGACCCTCGAGACATTAGCGAGAGCGCCGAGAGAAGCAAGCAGCCCAAACTGACCCTCATGGAAGAGGTTCTTCTGCTGGGCCTCAAGGATAAGCAGGTACGCGGCCGACCAAGAACTCCTGGTCGCTACTCTACCCTTTGGAAACTCCCCCTAACCATTGCCCCCCCGAAATATAGGGCTACCTTTCATTCTGGAATGACAACATCTCGTACGCACTCCGAGGATGCATCGTCATTGAGCTGGCTTTCCGCGGCCGCATCAGCATGGAAAAGGACGCCTCGCGGAGGCGATTCCCCCTAGCTGACCGCAACATCGAAGTTATCGACGACACACTCACAGGCGAAGTCCTCCTCGATGAGGCACTCAAGATGATGAAGCAGAGCGAAAAGATGAGCGTCAGCACCTGGATCGATCTCATGAGCGGTACGCATCCTTACCCAAACTCCATCATCCCTCCATATGCACTTTCGCGCTGACTGGCCCCTGTTTCAACCCATAGGTGAGACGTGGAACTTGATGAAGATCGGATACCAGCTCAAGCAGGTTCGAGAGCGCCTCGCCAAAGGCCTCGTTGACAAGGGCATCCTCCGCACCGAAAAGCGCAACTTCCTCCTTTTCGACATGGCAACCCACCCTGTCGCCGACGGCGGTGCCAAGGAGGAGATCCGTCGCCGAGTCCGCAATATCCTTACCCAGCGCACCATTGTGCTCAACGACAGCCAGTTCCTCCCCGAGACGCTCGAATTCCGCTACATGCGCAGCATCGCCATGGTCTGCGCTGCTTACGCCGCTAATGTCCTCGAGAACGCTCTGTCGACCCTAGGCCACGAAGCCCGTGAGAGAGCCTTTGCTCAGACGGACGAGTTGTTGGCCGACTACAGCCAGTGGCCCTTTGGAAAGAAGGCTACTGGCAATGGTATCGGTGCTAATCTACCCCAGCTGATTACCGAGGTAGGTTCATCCTTCGGATGATTTCAGAGGCAGCTGTCTAATCATTTGGCTAGGAAATGAACTCTGGAAAGGACAAGGAGCTGCAACTTGAGGTTGTGGCCGCGTGTCTGAGCGTCTTTACCCGCCTCGACTCCCTCCTCTAAACGAGGTGGCCCAGGCCTTGCGCGAGCATCTTACGGTGGCACTAGCACCACGCATCTCCAACTCGCGCTCAAGCCAATCCTTCTTCACCCGACTTTGGTTCACCAAACCAATCCTCCGATACTCCTCTCGTCCTCTCCCGATCCTACGATAACACACATCCCTCGAGCTTGTACCCAGAACCAGCCGGGGGGAAATCTAAACTCCGAAAATACAAAACCCTCAGTACCAATACACGAAGCAGTTGAAGAAGTCGTTCGGCTTGGGCGGCAGCAAGGTCCCCAATCAGATGTAGTAACCGATGAGACTTGCCGGGTTGTCTGTGCAGACAGCCTCGACAAATCTCCCGGCCAAGTCAAGATTGGGGAGCCTTGTCATGGTTGTTGATGGCGGTCCCGCGCGCCTCCTCCTCTTTATGTCCTTTTTGTTTTTATTATTTTGTTGAAACCTATTTATTCTTGGGAACGGGGGCAAAGACAGCCAGGGATGGACACAGAGTGCGACTTTGAAAATGTACTTGAGTGTACAAGAGTATGGGCGTGTGGTCTCTTGGGAAAGGAAAGTTGAAACGTCAAGCGTAGCCGTGCTGTATGTTCCGCTGCTGTTGCCCAGTCGGTACTGTTGTAATGAAGCAAAAACCAAAAACCAAAACACATGAAAAACTTGGGCGTCCTGTGTCTTTGCCGGCTAGCGCTTGTTGTTGGCCAGCTCTATGCTTCTTGTTTTATGTTCTTGTCTCTTGAATTTTTTTTTTTCTTTGATGGTGTTTGAGTAGTTGCATCTACGGGTATGAAGATGGAAAAAGGAGCAGCCAAAGTCATGTTATACACCACGCGCGCGTCTTCATGTTGAGGAATCTTCAAAATCACGTTTCAATGAATACATTTTTTATATATACTCATCTTCTTATGCCTAATGCCATTAGATGCCCTTTTTTTTATTTCTTCTCTTTTTGCCCTTCAGATGTTCAAGCCAGCCAAGCCAAGCCAAGCCAACCAAAATTGCAGAATTGCATCGTCATGTTGTTTTGCGGCATTATGCGTGCGTGCGTGCGTGTGTGCGTGCGTGCTCATCATGTTAAGACGAAATGTACACCATATGTTTTGCTGTGTCTGCGTGCGCCGGAATGCCATTCCCCATTTCCTGCCCATGGACTCCGCCAGCGCCATTATTCAAGCATAAAACAAAGAAAAAAGAAGTTGATGAAGGAAGAGCTTTTCGGTTGCCTCTCTTTGCAAGTTGGATGCCTTTTTTGTTCTTTATTTTGGTTTCTTCTTATTCATTCGACCCTTTTTACTTCTTGCGTCCGCCAACACCCAAGCTGCCCTCGAAACCGGGACGGCTCTTCTTCTTGGCGGCACCGCCCTTCTTCTTCTTCTTGCCGACCTTGCGTAGTAGCTTGTCGTCGCGGTGCTTTTGGAGGTTCTCCTCGCGCTTGCGTTGGCGCTCCTTTTGGGCAGACTTGACGCCATCAGCACGGTCCTTCCAAGCCTTCTCGCTCTTGCGTTTGGCCACCTCCTTGCGCTTGACAGCGCGCTTAAGGAGCGCCTCGTCGTCGCGGATGCGTTCGCCTTCTGCGCGGCGACGAGCGGTCAGCCAGGCATCCTTCTCCTCGATATCGGCGCGTTTCTCGGGGTCAAGCTCCTGGAGGCGCTTCTTTTGGTTTTGGACCTTGATAAGAGCAGTCTTGGCATCTGAGGGACCCTTCTTCTTGCCCTGGTTGACAACATAACTAAGATCGTGCGAAAGTTGAGCTCCGTCAGTAAAGGCCACACGACCAAATGAAAAGCCGCTGCCCATCTTGTCATCAGCGTCAACAGCAGGGCTCATGACACCCGGAGAGGTGGCCGCAAGGGCCTCTTCACGCTTGCGATCCTCATCCATCTTGGCTTGTTTCCTAAGCTCCTGCTTGTGAGCCTTGCGCAGAGCCTGTTTTCGTCGCCGGGACTCAATGAGTTCCTGTCGTGTTCGGATAGGCTTGCCGTCAGGGCCGTCAGCTTTTCTAGCAGCCCTGAGAGCATCGATCTTTGCAGCGAGACGGGCGCGAAGGGCGGATGTATCGGCAGGGAGTTTGATATGTTTCGGCTTTTCTGAGGGGGGGATAGTAGAGGAGACGGAAGTGGTAGCGCTAGCAGACTCGCCGACAGTCTCACCAGTGGGTTTTGAGTTGCCATCAAAAGTAGGAGATTGCGGCTCGGAATCGGGGCTTGAGGTCTCATCTTCCTTTTCTAAGCCGGAGAGATCCATAGCCTCCACGTCATCCTTAACTGGGGTGGCATCATCAACATCGGCAGTGTCGGTCTTTGATGATGAGGCGGCGGCAGCATTCTTTGCTTGCTTCTTCGCCGCTTGCTTCTTGGACTTGGGCGCAACAGCGGGGGTTTCGTCGTCGACAACGGCCTCGGGCGTTTCATCGGACTTGGAGGTTTCGTCGGCCTTCTTCTCGACTTTCTTTTCCTTCTTCGCAGCCTTCTTCGCAGCCTTCTTCTCCTCCTTCTTGGACAGCTTCGAAGTAGCGGGCTCCTCGGCGGCGTGAGACTCGGCTTCGTTGTCTTCATCGTCATCGTCCAGTTTCTGCTTCTTGTTGGTTTCTGTCGCCTTCTTCAGGCCCTCGCCAGGCTTTTCGGCTTCAACACCGTCGACGGGCTCATAATCATCTCCATCTTCGTTGTCGCCAGCAGATTCCTCGGCCTCCTCCACCTCACGCAGCTTGCGCTTGTTCTTGGCGCGCTCATCCATCACCTCCTTGGCATTTCGGTTAAGTTCGCTGTCGGGATCGAGCTTTCCGCGGCGCGCGGCAGCAGCCTCCTTCTTGGTTTGCTTCTTCTTAGTCCATTGGCTCTGTACGTTTACCGTTAGTCTGGCTATTTCAAAGTATTACTTGCGGCTGGCGCCAATGGCGCATTGGATCAAACAGGAATGTTGAACATCGAATGCTGCATCGGGTGGCGGGTAGTGCAGAGGGAGGGTAAATCAATTGCCAACATACGCTTGTGTCTTCTCCGTAGTACATCTTGGCCGGGATGAGGCTCAAGAGGCCTTCAAAGGCCTTGGAATGATCGCGCAGGCGGTCCTATTAGGGCTTGCATCAGCTTCGCAGCTCATGGCGATAACCTCATGCCTGGAGGCGGCGGGGCACGAGGGTATGAAGAAAACGGACCTGCAGCGAAGACTCAGCCATCTTGACGGGTGCCGGTGGGCGCCTGGAGGAGCAGAGGTGCAACGGGAGAGCGCTTCGGGGCGCTGGTATCGGAGACCCTTGTCGCAGGACAAGTTGTGCCGTCGAGTTGTGCAAAAGGAAGCCAGACACCTTGATAAAACGAGGTGGTTGAAGCGGTCGGCGACTCGACGAGCAAGCACGATTTTTTTTGGGCCGTTGATTTTTTTTCTCTTTGGCTGGGTCCAAACTGTGGAGACGGCACGCTACTCGTTCCAGAAAGCTACTCCACTAAAACATATCCCCGTTAGTGCAGCTTTTCAGGAACACAGGCCCCATGTCCTTGTGCAAGTGTAAAATGGAAAGAAGATGCATGAAATTTCTTGATATGTAGCTAAAAGAGAGAAGAAAAACATATCTTTATTAGTCGGTAGTATTATAGGATGGGGGAAACAAATATGTTCTTGTAAATGTTCTACTCATCTTATTCCACCATGCAACCTCCTGCATCTGATCCTAACAACGGCTCATCCTACATCATCCCAGGGACGCCTAACTAAGCCAACAGCACATTTGCAATTCCTTCACTGGGGAAAGGATTCGAAATCTTACGCGGAAATTTTATCTTAGTATTCGCTTTAATAACCCGTCATCCCCCGTACTCGTCATCACCAAACGCCGTTCATCACATTGCGAGCGAGAAAAAAATATCCTTTCGAGTGGTAGATACCAAATATAAACAGGAATAATTCCAAGAAAGTAAAACTCTCACATATCTACTTGAATAATTTCAACTTGACAAGAGCAATTGGCACCCATCAAATGACTCCGGTGGAGTTGTGACTCCCCAGGCTGAATGACTCCTACCCTGGCATTAAACTGCTCAAGTACCACGGAGCTAGCTCCGTCTTCGGTACCCAGATCTCGTACATCTTGACTCTTCCACCTACTAATTACCCGCACAACTGTCACGGCATTATCTTGTTTCCAAAGCCAACAATATCCCACACCAGCTCTGGCAAAATTTGTCATGAAGGAAGGGATATTTCCCTTCAATTCTATGTCACAATTCTCGGATATAGCAACGCCAATCGATGGGCGAGTTCGCTAACAGTCTAGTCACGGAAAAGCGTACAACCACAACATTCTCCCTACAATTCTTTATTTCTTCTTGCCCTTCTTCACCTCCTTCTTTCGAGCTTCTTTTGCCTCGAACTCGGCCTTCTTCTTCTTCTCTTGCTCCTCCCTCTCTTCCTTCTCCGCCTACGAGATACACAGGTTAGCAACATGCCATAAGCCCACGAGGTCACCAGGGTTGTCTTACTTGTCGCCGAGCGGCTTCAGCCTCTCTTTGCTCGCGGATGAGCTTTAGGCGGGCCAGGTCAGCCTTGGCTTCGTCTGTTTTGCCCTGGGCTGTCAAGCGCATTTGCCTTTCCTTGGCGGCTGCGGCCTCGATAGCCTCACGTTCTCGACGGCTGGGTGCAGCCATGTTTTCAACGCCCTCAGTTATATCATCTACACTCGCGCCCTTTGCTTGGTTTCGAGCAGCCTTGGAATGGTTGGGGTTGGCAGGCATGTCGTCATCCTCGTCGCTCTCCTCGTCACTGGTAGGTAGATCGCCGACCTCGACCGTCTTGCCCTGTTGTTTAGCTATCGCGGCTTCTTTTCGGGCCTTCTTTTGAGCCTTGCGGTCTTCACGAGAAGGTTCCTGGGCTTGTGGTTGAGCAGGGGCGTCATCGTCGCTATCTTCCTCTTCGGATTCCTCCTCAGAATCTTCCTCCGAGTCAGAATCATCGTCGTCGTCATCGTCGTCTTTGTTCTGTGAATCGACACTCCACATGCTAACCTCATTCCCATCGGCATCCTTCGGTCGAATATCACGAGAAAAGTGTTTTCCGCCTGTTTTTTGGTGCCAATGTTAGTCTTTAGGGTATGCTCAGGAAATCCGCCGCCTCAACGCCAGCAGATCAGTAGACCGTTACAGCACCTACCGCCACGTGTGTACTTCTTAAACTTGCCGCCTCGACCGCGGGAGCTTGTTCCAGTGCCTCCAGCCATTTTAGGGAATGCTTTTGTTTTGAAGAGGTAGGGTGATGATGAATTTTCCGGTAGGTTAGATTGGTTGCGCTCAAAGCTTTGGGTGACCAAGGCTTGCACGGGTGGAGGCGGGGTAGCGGGGTAGCTTGTTTGTAATGACTGATACTTAGCAGGTCCCCAGGTTGGTCAACGCGAATTCTCGACAAGACGTCAAGATAAATATCCAATGTATCAAGAGTTGGAGAGGGGCGGATTCCAAGCAAGAGGCGAATAGTAAAGCCGAGCAAATGTCCAAACAGGCTCTCGCAGGCTTGTATGGTCAGCTTTGCTTGCTTTTGAAACCACCAGCCAGACACCTTCCTTAAGTAGGCAAGGGGAAGGGGTCTAAAGAGGTAACAGGACCACTGTGACTCAACCAGACTCTCGGGGCAGAGAAGAGGTGATGGGGGCGACAGGAGGCAACATGCGATTCATCCACCAAGTTGCTTTTTCATACCCAAACACATGCGTCCTCCGTCAGGTGCCTACACGGGTCCCGGCGTATTTTGGTTACTTTTCTCACTCCACACTGGATGGATGGGCGTACGAATAAGCGACAGGGAGTTTGTCGTGACTCCCTCCATCAGGCACACGACATGCTGCATGTCATTGCTTGATTGGATTTGGTCCCTGCGTTTTTTTGCGGTCCCGTTGACTCACCGCTGTCCAAATTCAAATGCAAAGAGGGTGGAACAAGGAATCATTACTGGGACCACGCTTTGCCGTTTATTATTGCGGGTTTTCGCAACACATCTGGGTACGCTTTCTAAGCATTAAACAATTCTGGATCAACAGCAACTGGAAGAGGTCACAATCAGCCTCATCCCAAGATGCCCTTGGTCAAGAACACTGAGGATTTTGGCCGTGCTCACATTTGACATCCCGAGTCAGCATGCTCCTAGGACATCTGCTTTTCACATATTGATATAGCTATCACTTTCCTGCTACCATCAGTGATTCGCATTCCAGGTAGGCTAACCATTTTCTGTCACATCCCACTGGTGGATATGCATACTCTCTGCTCATAATCCCGAGTCTTTGAGTTTAAGCAAGCAAATACTGGATGAGTATATTAAATTATAAGAAATACATATAATGCATTATTTAAGGTGCTCAAATCAGCAAGGTTCTTTCCCTTGGCTTCCTTTTTTGTCCATGCCATCATCTCTTAGATAACAAACCCAGCCATGCGTTTTTACTTCCCTGCTGATGCGGGTCGGTCTCCACAGTATCATTGTTAATCCGGACCCGGGACCCTCTCAACGGCTCTACAAATTCAACGACGGCGGCTCGAGTTTTTGGAACTTTTCTTTCCTTTCTTCTCTTTAGGAAAACCTACTAGATTGTATCCTTCTTATTCACTCCGGCGTTCATTACACCATGAGCGCATCGGAGGGGAAACAGGAGGAGAGAAGAACGTCGCCGACTTACCTTCTGTTCCACGTGTGGCCTTGTGCCGCCATGGGGTCCGGATAAATTTCGAAGCGCAACACTCCCTCAAGTTAAATTCTGGGAATTTCGTAGACTGTCCCTAAACATGCCTTCTTGGTGTTTAAGCGCATGTAATGGCGAAAGACTGTGCGAACTGTCTATCACTTGACGTACGACGTATAACGTACCACCGTCGATCAATCGAAGACTAGTCCACGCATGCTGTGTCGCGCGTCGCGTATTTTGCATATCGATGCGGCCGCCTTGCCCTCCTGCAGGCACCCGAATAACTTCACGGTGTCCGGCTTGTGTAAACAGTCCTTGAACGGGTATTGCACAGTTGAGAATGCTTTGCGAGCCCTTGGTTCGTTGCGTCAGTACCAAAAGACAAGGAACGCTACTCATGAGCAGCCGAAAAAATTTTTCGTCTCACAGCATCCCTGTCGTGAACACGGCTGTTAGTGTTTACTTTGAGCATCACCATGTGGGGTCATCAAACCAAGACATTATGTTTTGCCAACCAATCCTCATACCATTATGAATTCTAATCGCTCGCTCTGCTATGCATATCTACCAAGGCCATAAACATTCCCATAAACTCTAGAGGCAAGAGAGAGGGAGGGAAAAATAAGCCAAAAAAACAAAATATCTGGTTTTGGGTTCGTCATTACCCTAGACACGATATAGTTTGAACCCGATTGGAAAATCCTCAATATCTGATCCTTCTTCCGAGATCTGATCCTCTTTGTACGAGTCTACCCTTCGTCTCGAGCGGAAACGTCTTGGTATTGTTGATGACGGTCCTAGAGAGGGTGTATCTTGCAAGCGACATCTCGGCGCTGCCGTCGTAGTAGGTAGCCGGCTCTCGTCCTGAGAGGCGGCATTGCGAGAGGCCATGTGCGTGGTTGATGCAGGGTAATTCTGGTTAGGACTGAGCCCATCAAGGTCTTGTCTCTCGTCCTGGTGGCATTCGGATCCCACCTCGTCGCACACTGTAAACCAATCCGAATCGGAATCTTCCGAGGGCAGCTCCTCGTCTGGTTCTTCCGTGCCCGGCGTATTCTCGCCATCTCGACACGCTTGGGAAACGATGCCCTCCGCGGGAGCGGAGAAGGGACCCTGCGAGACGTAGCGGCGGGAGAGCAGCCACTCAGCGGGCTCTCCGGCCACCGGGCTGCATGGAGACGGCAGCCTCAGCGGCGTGATGGCTGCCTCCGAGATGAGGGTCAGCGTAGGCGAGTGCAGCACTCCATCGTTGCGCATGTCGGCCGGCGTTAGCGACGGGTCCCGGCCGTCGTAGAAAACGACGAGACTGGGAGGGCTCTCCAGCGGGAACCTGGGCCCGGCTAGATCTTTCACCCCACAGATGCTTGAGACTGGTGGTGAGAAGTCTGGTCCAAAGTTCTCAACGAACCTTCCCTTGGATTGTCGAGGACCTGCGTGGTTGCTTGTGGCCATGGTGAGTATTGGTGTGAGAAGAGATGCAAGGCTAGAGCAATGTGATGATAATGATAGCGACGAAAACCAAGGTAGTGCAGAGGGTTCAGCTTTTTTGTTATCGAGATGGATGCTTTAAAGCACGATCGAGTCTTACAGTTTCCGGCCAAAAGTTGCCGCCAAGAAGGGGGGGTTCCTGTATATCAGAGGCATCGGAGAAACGTGAGGGTCAAATGCACGGAGATGCTGTGGTACTCTGAACAAAAGCATTGTGTTTGGAACGCACGGCGCCCAGTGTGGATCGTTCCAAGAATTTTCCCGAGTTTAAATTAAATGGATGTTTGGTAAATACAAATCGCTACCTTGTTTCAAGTGCTGGTTGGGTTTGCAATGCTGCTGTCCACCTCGAAAAGGGTGGGTGTTGTGGAGGATGAGGATGAAACGGCGCTACCCCACAGCCGTGAGCTATGATGTCTGAGCTCACAGTGTTGTACTACCCAACTCGATATATGTCGACCAAGTATATGCACCCGCTACAATGAGGAGACAGGCATATGGGCGGGAGGGCCCGCCAACGTCTCTCCCTCCGCTCTGACAGAGTTTGTCCCCGGTGCCAAGGAGAGATGAGGTCTTGTAGGGATCATGTCTGCGTTCCGGCTCGGACCTGTTAGACAACCAAGCACTTTTCCAGCGAGGTGACGAATTCCGATAGGCCTCTGGTGATTCCTGTCGAATATCTGTGGCACACGGGACTGGAGTTAGCCCAACAGCCCTAGACGCCCAACGTTCGATCCTGACATACCGCTGCTAGGTCTTCCCAGGCTGCTCAATTCCGATTATGCGACATGGTGTCGTGGCCTCCCAATTATCGTATAGAAAAATATACCCCGCTTACCCTGAAAATGAACCAAGTATATCATCTAAACGCCTCCTCTTGATCTTGCGCGACAAGCGAGGGGCTCGCTGATTCGATGCCGCTACGCTGGGTTCGGTTTTCGGGGTAGGTTCTGGTTTCGACACGCTCACACCATGAACGACCGAGCTCCGCGTGAAAGTGTACTTTCGCGTTGCAAACAGGCCCCGGCTTACGTACGATGGCTTTGTTGAGATGCCGCCCCGAGCACTATGACCCAGGTGCAAACAAGCAAGGGGCTTGGACGGCAGAACAAATGGTCCCACCACGGCCTGATTATTCGGGCGCACACCCCGATTTGCCAGGTCACGGTCCGCGCTGAGCTGACCGATAAATGAGTAGAGCCAGAATGCCCACGGCTCGAAAGCGATGCCCTGGCAAGCACGGGCGTCATGGCTGGCCATCTCTGGGTTCCATGCGGGCATGGAGACTTTGGCATTGTCGGTGAGATAGTCGAGGAGAGAAGGAGCCTGGCGGTCGGCAACAAACTTGACGGCGCATCCAGAGTCGCTACAGAGGGAGACCAAGTCCAAGTCGATGCTGCGGGAAAGTTCTCGCACCCGGTTCATGCCCGTTTCTTCGGGTGGTGCGAAGAGCATCAAGTAACGGAGCAGGGAGTCATCCAGCCCCGATGATGCATCGGCTCGTTCCCAGCCGTACTTGAGCGCAGCCTCGTCCGGAGACGCCCAATCTTCTCGAGATGCCATAACATCGTACAATGCTAGGGCCGGAAACTTGGACACCCATTGTAATGAATCCTGCGTGGTTGATTGATCGCCCCAAATACGCAGAACCCTCAGCAGCGGGAAAGGGTCAGGCTTTTCAGTCCACCCGCGGAGCAGCCTGTTGGTAACTTCGGGGAAGATGACGCGAAGTTCATCGGCTGGCTGAACCAACTCAAGGACACCAAGGTTGGGTATATCAGTCAGACACAGCAGGTCATTGGTACTAAAAGTGCACCCGCCGGTGATGACGAGATGCGTGATGAAATCAATAGACGGTGAAATTAAGGGCTGTGTGTACCGTCTGAGTTCGTCGCCGGGGTGGCAGATGTGCTGGCGGAAACGATACAGAGCAAGCGTTTTGGTATCATCACCTTCATCCAACAAAAGCTTGGAGAGCATCTTCCAGGCGTGAAGACAGGCTCCTCTAAAAAAAAAAACACACACGATCAGATCAACTGTTCTTTTTGCTAGCCTGCTCAATACACACCTTGCTTCGAGAAAACGCCAGACGCGCCACAGCAGGAGGTTTGGAATGCCGTCGAGATGCCCCACCGCGATGTCGCCGATGTTGTCAGCGACGACATTGATGGCCATGTCGACGAGCGACCGTGGACCCCGGGCGCCCCGGGTCTTGAGCTTTGGGTACGGCCGGCGACGGCTCCAGTCGACGGCCTTGATGTCGCCCTGCTCGGCGATGGCCTGTCGAGGGATGGTCCATTCCTTGAAGACCTGGCCCGTGTCTTGGTCAAACATGGTGGTAGCGTCGGGCTGCGATGGTTGCGACGTTGACAGTCGGTGGAATAATCATGAGGGCTGGGGGGAATAAAGCGGAAGTTGGTGGTATCAAGAATGCCGTTCAACCAGCCTCCGGTGCTTGGCACGGCCTGCCGATTCCACGGCGACTGTCCCGTCGGTAAAGTGAGTGAGGTGTGAGAAGGTTGCGGGCCCGTGCCGTGCCATTCCATCTCACCTCAATAAAAAAGAGGGACCTGGCTGACAATTGAACATCGGGACATAAAGAACGAAAGACGAAGCGAAACATCAACCCAGGATATGGTATTGAATACAACATGAGTAGTAAAATGGATCTTTCAAAAATTATGTTATTTTATTTTATTTTTATTTTTAAATATTTATCTTCATGACCACATTCTCAGTCGCATTAAATCTAAACACTGAGATTTGAAACTAGTTGGGCTCTGATGCCGCCTCCTTGTCTCACAAGGTACGTACATCTCGCGCCATGGGAAGAAGCCTTTCCCAATGCCGTGACTGCGTAACTCATGTTGGTGGTCTACCGCAAAGCCTCTTCTCCTTGCGGAAATGCATACTAGGCCCTCTTTTGGCCTTTCAAAAAATTGCTCACGTGGTATCTCCGATTTTCATAGCCGTTTTTGTTGTCCGGGGGTGTGATAGGGTACAGAGGTTGGATTCGCTTGCCGTCGGCTTGCTTTACAGCATGGGCTTGAGGTCCTCGGCAACGTGGAAGGGGGCCTCAGTCTTAGCCTTGACCTCCTCAACGGTGACGCCGTCGGCGATCTCGACGAGGGTGAGGCCGTGGGCGAAGTCGACATCGAAGACACCCTGTTGTCATGAGTTAGTCATCATTCGCAGATAGTGGATAGGCATGATTAAATAAAGACTTACGAGCTCAGTGATGATGCGGGAGACACAGGCGCGGCCGGTCAGAGGGAAAGCGCACTGCTTGACAATCTTGGGGTTGCCCTTCTTGTCGGTGTGCTCCATGGTGACGACGACCTTGGTCTTGCTGGGGTTGCTGACCAGGTCCATGGCACCGCCAAAGCCCTTGACCTTGCCGGGAAGCATCCAGTTGGCGAGGTCACCATTGGCGCTGACCTGCATGGCACCCAGGATCGTGAGGTCGATGCGGCCGCTGCGGATCATGCCGAAGCTCTCCTCGCTGCCGAAGACGGCGGCGCCGGGCTTGAGGGTGACGGTCTCCTTGCCGGCGTTGATCAGGTCGGCGTCCTCATCACCCTTCTTGGGGTAGGGGCCAAGGCCGAGAATACCGTTCTCGGACTGGAGCTGGACCTCGACCTCGGGGCCGACGAAGCCAGGGGCCAGCATGGGCATACCGATACCCAGGTTGGCGTACATGCCGTTCTTGAACTCCTTGGCGGCACGGCGGACGATGAGCTCACGCTTGGCGGCGGTGTCACCAGTGCCCAGGGCCTTGGTGGCCTCGGGGTCGTTGGGGTCCTTGGCCCAGGTGAACTTCTCAATGTTCTTCTCGGCGGTGGACTGGATGACGCGCTTGACGTAGATGCCGGGCAGGTGGACAGCCTCGGGGGGGATCTCACCGGGCTCGACAATGTGCTCGGCCTCGACGATGGTCATCTTGGCGTTGCGGCC
This sequence comes from Calonectria hawksworthii, assembly GCA_020975415.1. Lineage (NCBI taxonomy): Eukaryota > Fungi > Ascomycota > Sordariomycetes > Hypocreales > Nectriaceae > Calonectria > Calonectria hawksworthii. The sequence continues at coordinate 257,149 of JAHXZK010000005.1, read as the reverse complement.
CATGGCGCCGTTGAAGTTGTGGGCAGAGAGGCGGAACTGGCAGTTGCCGAGCTTGTCGGCCTTCCAGGCCTTGACAAAGGCGTAGTCACCAGCGATGCTGTGCTCGAGGAGGTAGGACTTGCCGTTGAAGACCTTGACATCCTTGGGGTACGAGAGCTCGGCGGCAGTGCCATCGGGCTTGTTGCGGAGGGGGAGGTCACCGGTCTGCACGACAGTACCGAAGGCGGCGGGGGTGTAGAAGGCAGGAATACCCTTACCACCGGCGGCGCATCGCTCGGCGAGAGTGCCCTGGGGGGTAAGCTCGAGCTCGACCTCGCCAGTGAGGTACATCTTCTCAAAGGTCTTGTTCTCGCCGATGTAGGAGGCAATCATCTTGCTGATCTGCTTGGTCTTGAGCAGCTTGCCGAGACCAGAGGTGTCGGTGCCGGCATTGTTTGAGACGGCAGTGATGCCAGTGATGTCGGGCTTGTTGACGATCTCGTTGATGAGAGTGTCGGGGACACCGCAGAGACCGAAACCACCGCAGAGGAGGGTGGTGTTGGGCTTCATGTCCTTGAGGGCCTCGGAAGCAGAGGGGAAGACCTTGTTGATCTCAGCGCGGCGGGAAGTGGCCGAGAAGGACCTGGCAAGGATAGTGCTGGGCTGTATGGAACGAATTGGCATGTTAGCATTGGTTTTTGGCACAGCGCATTCGTTGCGCAGCTAAGAAGAGGGGCACGTACGTTGGTGCCATGACGGGCAAAGGCACGCAGGGTGCGTATTCTGAGAGCGGTGGAAGGCATCTTGTGGAAGGGTGAGGTTATTCCCAGCTGCAGTCGTTGCCAGCAAGAGCTACAAGAGGAAGGCTTGGAGCAATTGAGTGGTCAGAGCCAAGGGAGCAGCAGAGCAATCATGACGCCGGCGGATCATGGGCATGGCGGGGGGTTTTATTGCAGGTCCCGACACTGGCCGTTGGTCGGGGCGCTCGGTGGTGGCCCGGGTAGACATGGATGGGGGGGTGCAGCGATTCCGCATTCCGCCCCTCTCGGAAGAGATATTCGGCATTCGTTCGGTAGACATGACAAGGACGCCGACACATGGGTCATGGCATGCACTCGCTGGGCTGCCCGTTGGATTTACGAAAACTACTTAGTGTGTGCTTCTGGACGCTGGGCGATGCTACCCTTCTGACGTTTTCTCCCCTTGATTTTGGCCTGTCTTGCCGGCGTGTAGCGGTTTGGCCGTCGTTGTTCTGTATGTATATTTATCCTTCTCCAGCTGAGGGCACCCCCATCATGGCTCCTCTTCCCCACTACTCCAGTGCGTTACCCGCCACCACACCTCCAATCGGCCAATGCTGTCTTCTCCCGTGTTAGTGTCTGGCAGCTCGCTGGTCCCCCCCCCCCCCCCCCCCCCCCCCGGCGGCAGCCGGCTGCCGACACCGCGGGAAGTGGCGGGGAGGTTTTTACTTGCTTATGTCTTTCTATTGGCAAACGCCAGTCATTCATCGCTCTGTCACTGTCATGCTCCCCCCCACAACCGCGGTCCTGAGGTCCTACACAACGATGTCGACCGCGGCTGCTGTTGGCTAGCGGCGGGGGCTCAAGTCCGGGGGTTGCTCAGGGGTGCGGTTTGGCTTCTGGCCCCCCGTGCTTGCGGCGACCTGTTGCGCTTACACTGTTCGTGGCCTAGCGGTGCGTATGGATTGTGGCGGATAAGTGGTTTTCCGGGGCCTAGTTCCACAGCTCCAAGGTCCGGCTATTCGTTTCGGGAGTTGTTGGAAGCCCAGGTCTCTGGACAGAGGCATTTGATCGCTTGTTTTCGTAGCGCCTCATCCAGGCCACGAGGGCTCTAGGCAAAGGTTAATTCCTGGTGTGCGCAGTTGGCCCTCCGCGTGGGTGATCGAATGCCCTTCCTTTTTTTTATTTTTTTATTGTCACATTTTATTCTTATTGTCCCGAATGGTTTCTTGACACTGACATAGCTACAGCCTTTTTAGACAGGGATGCACCATTTTACCATAGTACAATGCATTGCCCGAAAGCCGAAATTTGTTGACAAATGCTCATGTAAAAATTCAATGACAATTTGACTTTCCAACCACCATGCTCGCTAGAGGTTTATTCAATTGGACTTTGGCACCATCCAGTTCCTGCAGAAAAATAACATGCCGATTAACTACTGACAGAACCCGCATTTTGGTACCACAATTCTCTTTTAGTTAGCACTACTATTACTGGTTACTAATCTTAACTCAACGTTGATTGCTGCTTTTCCCGCCGTCACGACTGCATTGTCTTTGACAGAGGTAATAAGCCATCAACCTTGGAACAACGCCTCGTAACACAAAACCCCCTAACTCCAATACGCGCCGGTTTAAACAATCAACCCGTCATGACAAAGAAACTACTTGTGTCTTCTCCAGATCCCAACTGTCGGGTATTCCTTTATCCCGTCCTCCACCTGCCTTGCAGCATTCCATCTTAAACCCATACAAACATCAAACATTACACGCCAACGTTCTCCGGGTGATATGACATGAGACCGAACAAGTTGCCCTCCGAGTCCATAAACTCCCCAATGTCCATGATGCACCCTCTCACACCGAAACGGAGTGATTTGACCACGCCGAGGTTGTCCTCGATCCTTTCGGCCGCCTCGCCGATGTCGGGCACCCGAAGGTAGCATGCTGCGTGTCCATGCAATGCTCGCGCCTCAACCTCAACCTGTCGGCTAGGTGGGTCGTTGCGTTGAAGAAGCGCTCCTGTGACACGGTGGCTGCTGGCCGAAGGGTCTGACGTGAAGAAGTTCATCGGCTGCACGTCGTATGGTGATGCACCGTACCGCCTCATGGTCTTGTCTGTCAGGTCAGGCTTGTTTACATCACCTAGAAAGGTCCACCCGAAACATCTGGAGTAAAAGGTTTGCGCTCTGTGGATATCGAAGCACGAGATCATGATGAAGTCAGATGTGCCTACACCAGACATTTTGGGTCCTGCTTCCTGGGTCAAGACACTAGGCGTGGCCTCCGCTTGCGGGCTCTCCACCCTCGACCAGGCCATCGGAATTGGCACCACATCGGCTTGTTTTATGGCCGATCGACGAAATGAATGAAACTCGATCTCGCCCGTTGCAACCTCTGGCTGTGTCGGTCCGGATGAGAGGGTTATCGGTGTGGGCTGTCCGAATTCACTGTCTGTCGGACTGGCACCGTGTGTAAGACCGGGAGCTGGCGACGGCGAAGGAGTTCTCATGTCCATGGGCGAAGGCAGAGTAGCAGTCGTTGCTCGGCTCCGAAGGGACCACATGTTGATGAATGTGGTGATGTGGTTGCTTTGGTGGATTGGGTGTATAAAATACTAATGGATATCGATACGTCTTCGTCCAAGACACGGTCCAGCCAGGGACGGTCGAGAATAAGGGATAATATTATGAGGATGAAAGAGAAGGGCTAAGCATGAACATTTGAGCAGCGGATGGACCGTGGGCCTCTCCTTGCTACTTATATTCAGAAAAGGTCACATATCTCACCAATCTACAAGTGTCGATTCGGAGAGACAGTTCTGCAGGAGATGGCCTAACCATCTGCGTATCACCGCCGACTTTGGACGTGGGATGAAGCAAGGAGTTAGGTAAGGACGAGACATTGTGAGGGCTTCCTCCCAAGTTCGTCAGTCCGACCATGACCAAAGGGGGCCAGGGCAGGCATTCCTCGCTCGAAAGCGCTTTGATGTCGCAGATTTTCTACTCTTTGCGTTTCTCACCCAGTTTCTTGCGTGAGCATGTCGCAGCTTGGCCGGATCCCATCACAAGCCTGTCACTGATGCGTCTTTGGTGTAACGGTCGAATCCCCAACAACTGTGGCTATCTGCATTGCGACGATCATTTCATTATTGTCTTTCCAGGCGCCGCAGATGCAACCCTAGTAACCCTGGAAACCAACCTATTCTCGTGACCAAAAGTTGAGAATGTCTTGGTTTTGGACGAAGCTCATTCGCCCAGCCGCCCAGGGGCAGCGCTCGGTGGATCAAATCGTTCTGCAAGGACGACAAGTTGCCAAAGCTACGTAGGTAAGGGTGCGCGGATGGCCGGATATGGCAAAGAATACAGCCCCAATCCCTCTTGAAATCGGTCTAGACACTGCAAGGCATCGAGATGCCACAGATTTCCGGGGATTGAACACCTTTGATCGTGCAGGAGCATTTAATTGAAGTTTTACTTGTGATGTCAATGACTTTTAAAACGTAGAGTTCCGAAAATGGTGGGGGTACGTACCTCCCGATAAGCCAGCCGCTCTTATCGCCCCGCATTATCGCCAGGCCTGGAAAAAAAAATTAGGATAGCAAAGATTGAGCGCCAGTGGTTGCAACACCCAAGTGCCAAACGACCAAGAGAATAGCCATCGCGTGCCCGTAACCTCACTCGCCATGGAGTCAAGCTCTAAAAGACGCAAGCTTGACCACTCGAGGTCTGGCTCAAAGCACGGTGCCCTCATCGACTTCGAAGCGCGCAGCTCGGCGCGAGTCTCTACCGCCAGCGCCTTCGTCCTCCAAACCGATGAGCTGCTCAAGGAAGCCAAACTCGACTACGGCAAGGCATTGAATGATGTCGATGGCTACTTGCATCGTATCAGGGAGGCGATTGAGTCTGCTAAGCCACATGATCCTGTCCCAGTGAGTAGATGGGAGCACATGCGCCGCAACCTCACCTGCTAAAACGTGATCCTAGATCTCCGAGGCCACAACCAAGTTCGAGAAGAAACACCGTCTCACTATTCCTTACCCCGAGCCGAAGCCCGCCAAGGATGCGCCATACAAAATTTCATTTGCGAAGCCCGCCCAGTATAATGTTGTTGGCAGCTATGTCTCCAAAACGATGATCAAGACGCAGAGCCAGTTTGGCGTCGACATGGTACTGCAGATGCCCAAGTCTCTGTTTCAGGACAAGGACTTCACCAGCATGCGATATTTTTATCGAAGAGCGTACTACATTGCATACGTAGCTGCGCACCTCAAGAACGAACTCGGCTCTTCTATGGCCTTGAGCTTCGAGTATCTGAACGAGAATCCTCTACTTCCAGTTCTCAGGCTCCACCCCACGTCCGACAACGAGGACGAAGAAAAGGACTCGAAGAATGGAAAAGCAACCAAGAAGAAGGCCCCCAAGGCTCCTTTTGTGATTCGCCTTATTCCATGCGCCCCTGAGGGACTCTTCCCCAAGAATAAGCTGCTTCCCTCAGCTAACAACAACAAGGGTGGAGATGCCGATGATAAAAAGGCGGCCCAGTCCGGTACGCCATTCTACAACTCTACCCTTAAGGCCGAAGAAACCTTCATTTCATATTTGCGTGTCCTCACGCATGCGAAGAATGAATGCCCAGCTTTTGTTGAGGCTTGTATTTTAGGCAAAATCTGGCTGCAGCAAAGGGGTTTTGGCAGCGCCATCTCTCAGGGTGGCTTTGGCCATTTCGAATGGGCCGCCATGATTTCTCTGCTCCTCCAGATGGGTGGTCGCAACGGCCAGGCTGCATTGTCAACCTCCTTGAGCAGCACCGAGCTATTCAAGGCTGCCGTCCAGTTCCTTTCAACCACTGATTTCAACAAGAAGCCTTTCGTGTTTGGCTCTACCAAGATTAGCGCCGATACCATTCGCGAAGCTGGCCCCGTCATATTTGATCCTATTCGCGAATTAAACATCTTGTCCAAGATGAGCCCTTGGTCAGCGAGCCTGCTGCAATCGTATGCTAAGTCGACAACTGACCTCCTTGCCGACGAGGCCGCCGACAAATTCGAACCGACCTTTATCACTAAGGTTGATGCACCTCTGCAAATGTACGATGCCATCTTTGAGATCAAAAGCCCCGACATTGCCAAACCGTCATCTTCCCCGGACCGCCGAGGATCCGCTTGGGATTTCAGTCTTGAAGCCCATAAGGTCCTCAAGAAAGCTTACGGAGACCGCGCACAGCTCGTTCACTTTAAGCAGCCCTCAAAGAAAACTTGGGCTCTGAATTCCTCACACCCGGGCGAACCAACTAAGGTTACTTTCGGTGTCATCTTTGACTCAATGCACATGTCTCGTCAGATGGAACATGGTCCACCTGCTGAAGAGCAAAAGGATGCCGCTAGGTTTCGTCAGTTTTGGGGCGAAAAGGCCGAGCTCCGTCGATTCAAGGACGGTAGCATTCTTGAATGCATTGAGTGGTCTAGCAAGATGCCGTTTGAGATTTGCCAGGAAATCACCGCACACGTGTTGAAACGTCACCTCAAGATTGTCAAGGAGGAGCTCACAGCTTTCGGCTCTGGTTTATCGTCGGTCATCAACCTATCCCACTTGGACAAGGAAGCATTTGACGCAGCGCGACGAAACTTTCAGACTTTCGAGCAGGACATCCGAAATCTGGAGGAATTACCTCTGCAAATCAGACAGCTGTCGGCTATTTCAGCAGGCGCCCGATATGCCACTATCGATCCCCCGATCATGGGCTTTCACAAAGGGACTATTGAGCCCATTGACGTGAACCTCTACTTTGAAGCCTCCAGCAAGTGGCCCGAAAACCTGGTCGCTATTCAAGAGGCAAAGATTGAATTTCTACTCGATTTCGACAAGCGCTTGTCAGCCGCCAAAGACAACATCACGACCTATCTTGGCAGGGAAAACAGAGAAATCGGCATCGAGAATCTGGCGTATCTCGACGTAGTTTATGATAGTGGCGCTGCATTCCGACTAAGGATCCACTGCGACTTGGAGGAGACACTCCTCGAGAGACAGGTCAAGAACAAGACTCTGGATCACCACGTGCGAGATGAGTCCGAGGCTGCTCTAGCGAGATTCAACTGGCTATTCACAACGCTTCCTCTTCACACACAGACCATCGCCACATTCTGTACACGACTGCATCCCTTGTCACAAACCATCCGCCTGGTTAAGCACTGGTTTAACAGCCACAAATTGTCGGGCCATTTCAGCGAGGAGCTGATCGAGCTTTTCGTCCTGCACGTCTTCCTTCAGCCATACCCATGGAAGACACCATCAAGCGTTGCTACCGGCTTCCTGCGCACTCTTTCGTTCCTTTCTCGGTGGGATTGGCGTGATGAGCCTCTCATCATTGACTCAGCAGAGTCTCTGGATAATGACGATCGCGCTTCTATTCGCAGGGAGCTCGACGGATGGCGCAAGCGCGACCCCAACATGAACAGCACTGCCATGGTTGTTGCCACGTCAAGCGATCCATCCGGCCTCGCGTATACTCGCTCCGGTCCCTCTAAGCTCATAGCGTCTCGCATGACTCGTCTCGCCAAGGCCGCCTGCAAGGTCCTCAAGGATGGAGCTCACGACCTTGACACCTCCATCCTCTTCGAAACCTCGCTCGAGGACTACGATGTCCTCTTCCATCTCTCTCCCAAAGCCGTTCGCAACATCCTCCGCGATGCCGCTACCGACCCGGCTGCCCGCCGCGTTTCCCACTTCAAGAACCTCGACGACCGCACCGGCCGCGCGCCCCTGCCTATCCGCACACATCCAGTCGACGTGCTAATGCTCGAGCTGCAGCGTGTCTACGAGGACTCGCTCATCTTTTTCCGTGGCAGCTGCAACGAAGATGATGACCATATCATTGGCGCAATTTGGAGCCCCAAGCTCCAGCAGCAGCAAAAGTTCCGCGCTGGGCTGCCATACAACTTCCGCCGAGTGGATGGTGAGGACGGCGACGTCGTTGTGGTGAATCGGCAGGCAATTCTTCTGGAGATTGCGAGAATCGGAGGGGATTTAATCAAGAAAATTGAGGAGGTGGATTAGGTGAGCTAGCAGGGTGCAGCTTGGGATATTAAACGTATATACACAGGGCTTTATCTACAAAGCGTAAAAAGGAGTATTCGGAACAATGTCAGAGGTGGGAGTCATCGGCTTCCAAGAAAAATACCATGCAAAAAATACATCAAATAACTATAGTCATAACTCAATTGCGTGTTTTGAAAAAGCCCAACATGACGTACAAGTGCGTGTGCCATATCAGCATTGTCTCAAGACATGGCTTTAAATACCTGGCCAAATTAAGTCTCATCATATCAGAAATACATATTCCTTCTTCACTTATTCAACCTGGTTTGTCCCTACTAAACGCCGTGCCATGGTATAGATGCATATATACAGGTCCTCCCTCTTCATTTCGTACAATCCAGAGTTAACCCATTTCCATCTTAGACTAAAATTTTCTATCTCCTTCTATTAATCATGTCTTTCCTCGTCTGTCCATTCATCGACCGTCTCGCTTCTCTACCTGCTGCGTCGAAAAGGAGCAGTACTTATCCTTGATGGCGACAACCTCGTACGTACCCTCCTGGCTGGCCTTGACGACCTTGCTGTGCTCGTACGAAATGTCGTGGCGGGTCTCCAGAATCACGCTCTTCTGGCCCTTCCTTTCGTTTGTGCTTCGGGTGTAGGTAAACTCGAAGGGAGGGGTGCCCCAGAACTCAAAGAGAATGGGTACTTCGTTTCCTTCGTGGATATCAACGCGCTCTTGTCGGCCACGGCTGATTTGCACACTTGGCAAGGGGTGGATCGTCTTAGCAATGTTGACGGCGGCACGGCATTCAGAGGCCTTGTCAGAGACGCTGGTGAGGATGAATTCACCAGGCTTCTCCGCAATACGTCGGAAGTTGGTCGTCTGTGACTTGGCATTCCACTTGCCGTTGAAGTCATAGGTGATGTCGAAGGGAGGTGTGCCAGACAGTGTGTAGGCAATACGCTCGCCGACACAGAAGTCCTGGCGAGATTCCAAGGGGTAGATAGATGGGGCATCATAGAGTTGAATCTGGATAGATGGGCCTCCGATCTCATACTTTTGCTGGCAGCCTCGGGCATCACGGACGGTGCGGATGCGAACCTGCTGGCTACCAAGGCGGAGATGCTGTCGAGGGATTTTCATACCGAATGTCTTGGATTCGATGGAAGGAATCCTGTAGGTCTCAACCGGAGCACCAGCCTGGTGCTTGATTTCAACCTCAACATAGAAGGGTGCAACACCAGTGAGGGTGATGGGGATCTTGTCCTCATGGTCCTGTTCCTCCATGCAGTACTTGAATGACTGCCCGGGCTTGGAAAACGCGGCTGAGGGCTTGGCATTGACACGTTGGTAGATAGTGAGAGGGTTCAGGTTCTTATCCGTGTCGTAGAGATTATCAGCGAGGCCGGAGAACTTGTACGTATATTCACCAGCCTTAGAAGTGTCCATGGCGATAGCTGCCTTGGAGAGAGCAGCATCGAAGTTTTTACGGCTGAGGGAGCTGGCACCGTGGAAAGGCTTATGGTTAACCTCGTAATCCACGTGGTAAGGAGGAGAACCTATAATCAGTTAATATGAGTCTCAATGATACTCCAGAAAAGAGAAACTTGCCTTTCAGTGTCACCTCAAATCCATCAATATCTCCTTCGCAGACGTCATCCTTGACATACCTGCCCTTGTCTGAAGAAATGCTGTCTGTACCAACAAGAGCTATTTCGGGACGTGGGAACCAATCGACTTGGAATTTAGATGCAGATGGGTCAATGATTCCCGGGCATGCCTTGTCCTTGACATCAACAATCTCCCAGTTACCACGAGACTTGATCAAGATGTAGTCGTTAGCGCTATTGGCTGTCTTGGTCAAGACCTCGCCATTTCCGTCGGCATTCTTGTACGAGATGGTCCAAGGAGCCTCACCCTGAAGGCGAAGAGGCAAGCGGACCTGTGTGTTCTCGACTTGCATAGTGCGATGCTTATGGTCGACCAGGCCAAATGCGGCACGAGGCTGTTGACGGCGGACAACAATCTTGATTTCGTCTTCCAGGAATGCGCGGCACCCACGCTTATCTTGAATACTCTTCAAGGCAAGAATATACTCGCCTCCCTTGGTCAAAGGACCCGTCTTGATCTGGAAACGGTTCTCCTCAACACCCTTGACCTGCTCGGATTTGCGCTTGCCGTCGTGAACAACTTCCCATTCGAGGTTGAATGGAGCATCACCATAGAGTATAACGTCAAGCTTCACGTCAGAATCCAAACAGGCATTGATGACCTTGGATGAGGAGGCGATGGCCGCAGAGGCAGCAGGCTTCACAACCTGTTCCAAGACTTTGTCGTCACCCGTGAGGGGGTGTCCTGTATAGATAGCATCGTCGATGTACTTGAAAACATATTTGTAGCGACCAGCAACCTTGGGTACGAGGTCGAGTTGTGATCTGAGTCCGTTCACACGGTGCTCCAGCTTCTCAACATGATCATCCGAGACAACGTCGTATCTAACAATGAAGGGGGGTGTTCCGACGAGGTCCAGATCAACGCGGAGACCGATTGAGTTGCCAGCGCACTTGTCTGGAATCTCTTCAGATCGAACCGAAACGTGAGGTTCAAGAGGGTTAAGAAGCAGACAAGAAGAAGGCTCATTGACCTCACCTTGGCAAGAGCCGCTAGACACGGTTTTCAAGGTGTAAAGACCAGGCGCAGACACTGACGGCTTATCGCGGGAGTTCTTGGCAGAAAATCCGCCAACCGAAACCTGATCACCGTGATCTCCGCTGTTGGTCAGAGAATCAAGAGGCGAGAATTCCCATGTGATTTCATGTGAAGTATCGTCGATAGGGCCTTCCATGGAAAATCCAACAGGAAGCTTTGCGGAACGACCCTTAGCCACCTTAAGGGGGTTGCGAAGGTCACAGCCATCCATGCGAAGCTTAGGGCGTTCCTTGACAGCGAAAGTGTGCGACAAGCCCTTAGGCTTGGGTTTATCAGGTTCCTCCTCGGACGCAGTGTACTTGACAATATTTCCAAACGCGTCATGAACTTCATCAACCGAGTACTGCCACACGCCTGAGGCAGTCATTGACTCGTTCAGGCCAACGGTAACCTTGGCAGGCTTGACCCACGAAATATCATTTTCGTTCTCCATTAGCAGGGTTGAGGCAGCACCTAAAAGAGGCGATGAGAAACCATCAGGTTGAAGACTCTGGAAGTGGAAGCTGTGGTCCTTGCCGTTAATCGTACGGCTATAGACGATTTTCAAAGGAGGAGTTCCCACAACTTCAAGAGACAAGTCTGAGAGATCATGACGGCATCGCTGGGTATCGCTGGTCGCCTTGATCCTGGCTTCAGGGCAAGAAACAACGTAGGTATCCTTAGCCCTTCGCTGAACTTCAAGCTTGTACTCGTCCAAAACCTTTCCGAGGCGGTAAACACCCGGTTTCTTCACCGAGTACTCCCACTGAAAGCCTGATGTAGACTGGTCAGAAGTGTGGTCACGAATCTGCTTAGCAAGCTTGTTGACATCCCGCTGCGGAACCTTGATCGTCTCCTCCTTGTTTGTCTCGAGGTCGATTCGAATAAGTTCGATCTGAGCAGGGATACTGGCGTTGAAATAAATGGGAAGAGAGATGCCAGTTTTGCTCTTGCCAGTCAAACAAAAGGAGTGGTGCTCAGGGTTGAGAACCGCAGAACCCTCTGGGAGAATGTTGATAATTTGTTTTCCCATAATGAGGGAGTGGTTGTTGAGAATGTTGGAAACCTTGACGTTGTGCTCGGAAATGGAGATTTCGCGGTCGTAGAGAACCTTCACAAAGCCAAGAAGCCATGCTTGGAGCGGAATCTGGTACAAGATCAGTATCGTTCAAACGAAAAGGCGTTGGGTTTGACATACAGGGATGTTGAACATCAGCATGTAATTGATAACAACGTGGAAAGCGTAAACCGTAGTGACGAGAGGCTGTGACAATTCAAGCCATGGTATCCTCAATTCGGGGATGCCAAACAGGAAAGCAAAGTCGATGAAAATCCACTTCAAAAACAGCCACCATGATGTCTCTCCATCTTCAATGACTTGAAGCCAATCATACAGCTTCCATGCCCAGAGCAAGATGTAGACTCCAAAGGCGTACAGACGCTGTTGGGGTGCATCGAGGAGGGTCAAGGGGATGACCGGTTGGCTAGCAGTAGGCTGTGCCGGGGCACTTTCGGGAGCCAGAGGCAGAGCAGGTCCCTTATTAGTTGAGCTCTTGGCAGAAGAATTCGAGCCGACCGAGGAGGGAGTGTCTGGCTGATTGTATCTTCGGGCAGTGGTACCTGGGGTTGCTGGATACCCAGACCGCAAGCGGGGAGTCGAGCTCATCGCATTCGCATTCCGTGAAAATTTGCGTAATTAAAAGGAAGTATGTATCGAAGTGCGATAGCGACCAGCCGAGGGGACAGACGTTGGCAGGCGGCGACGGGTCGCTGTCGCGGGTTGGGTTGGGTTGTGGTGTTTTGGTGATGGTGGTTTTTGCACCGTGAATGAATGGAGACGGAAATTCCTTTGAGCAATGCGTCACGTCAGAACGCGACTGGCCAGGCACATGCCCAAGCAAACAGGCTGCTACGCCCTGTTCCACCGCTAGAGCTACCCCAGCTCCAGGGCTCCAATGAGAGGTTTTGGCGGGTGTGATTGGCTGGAGAGCTTGGCTGTACGCCAGCTGTCGCGCCGGGGGCGTGCATGATTGGCCAAAAAGACCCAGAATTGCATGGTCCCTGTTGGGCTTGGCCCCAGGAGTTTAGCTCCCTGCGCCAGAGCAAGCAAACAACCATGAGCTATCATCATCTTACTCGCAAAGGCCCAGCATCCACAAGACGCCAACTTCACCGATCCATATTTTCTTTTCGCGGTGCTCATTATTCTTACTAGTTTTTTATTAGCGATTTTGCATTCCCCATCATCTCTCTTCAAGCCAGATGTGGCAGCCTGCACATATTGCCAGTGTCGCGTATGCCACATCCAAAACAACAACTCAATTCTAATTCGGTTGTAAAATACCTATTTTTCTTGACATTTATGTAGCCAATCCACCTGCTTGGTCAGTGAATCTGCATTCGTCACCTGTACTCATCTGTGTTTATGTCATGGCTGCATTTGCAGACAAGTCAGTGTCCACACAGGTGAATGCCTGGGGCGCCAACTGGACAATATATCTGCACGACAACTGAGGGCCCTTCTAATGAATCACCTTCTTTATCCCAGGCTGATATATACATTTCCCCCTCCACAACACAAAATGCACACTTCTTCTCTTTTTCATCCCACAAAGCCCATCTGCCTCCATCTCCCAATCTTCCGACATGTCATCATCCGCCATCATCACAACAGATACCATGGCTATTGCCATGGTCCCCAACGCCGAGGCTAACAATCCATTGCAGCCAACTAAACAGTTCTCCCTGCGCCGGTCAGCCCGTGTGGCCAGTCGCCTTGAAGTCATGACCCAAAAGGACCCGGCTGTTGCTGATCCCATGGGTGAACCAAGGCGGAATCCCAAGCGCAAGGCAAGTGAGGCGACAAATTTCGCTACCAAGCTCCCTGATAGAATGCTTGATGAGGCACTAGCTCCTCTCACCTCTGAGGATATCCAAGAATGGGAAGGCTGGGTAGAACTGGAGTCAGAGCCCGTAAGAGACACACACTTGATTCATCTGCATCTTTCTAACAGGATTCCAGGCCTTTTTCAATATCATCCTACGTGATCTAGGAGTAAAAAATGTCAAAGCTCAAGAAATCTTCACCATGGATCAGGATTCTCTCGATATGCTGCCGTGGGACTTTTTATTCCGACTTAAGTGATTAATGCTCACATTCTTCAGGAAACCTGTTTTCGGCCTAATATTTCTTTTTCAATATGTTCCCGGGTATGATGATGTGGAACAGGATGAAGACACAGATAATGTCTGGTTCGCAAACCAGGTATTTTTCCTGACTAGCTTCTCGCAAGTCGACAAAATATTGTTACTGACACGCTCCAGACAACTGACAATGCGTGCGCAACTATTGCCATGCTCAACATCATCATGAATGTCGACGGGTTGGATATAGGTGATAACCTCCGCCAATTCAGAGAATCAACTCAAGCTCTTAGCACTCCTCTTCGAGGTCACCAGCTCAGCCAGAACACCTTTATTCGCACTATCCACAATTCCTTTACTCGCCGTATGGACCATCTCAACGCCGACTTGTTCTTGGAGAACGAAGCATCAGAGGCAAGGTCACAGAAGTCAAAAAAACGCGCAACACCAAAAAAGGGAAGGAAAGGGGCAGCTCGGAAAAAGAAGGTCAAGCCTGAATACGGGTTTCACTTCATTGCGTATGTTCCAGCGGGGGGCTATGTTTGGGAATTGGACGGACTGAAAAGCAAACCACACCGACTTGGTAACCAACATTTATACAAATGAGATAAAATATTGGCTAATTTTCCATTTTAGATGCCACGCACTCAGATGACTGGACAAGCATTGCGCGACCGCAAATTGAGGGCCGCATGATGCAATACGAGGAAAGCCAACTATCCTTCAATCTTCTTGCACTCTGCCGAAGCCCTTTTGCCTCGCACTCGCTAGCCATTGCCCGAGCCGCCGCTTCCCTCAATCACCTCCATTCTAAAATGAAAGAATGCCCAACATTTTGTGAGCTTATTGCTGCGGAAGCCAAACCTCTAGACATCGACGATACCTCGCGGCTCGCCGAATTCGACCTGACAAAATCGGATATCGAAAATGCAGAAATCCCAGAATCCACAAGGGATAAGATATCCCATCTTGATCTAAACACTAATGATGCATACGCCTTGCATCAGGAGCTGACCATCGAGGTCAAGGCCGCCATCGGCGAATATCGCGCCGAGACGGTCGCCATCGCGGATGATGAACAGCGAGTCAAGGGTCGCAAAAAGGACTATGGGCCAGCTTTGCACAAATGGGTCACCAAGCTTGCAGAAAGAGGGGTTTTGGAGGATGTCATCAAGGCGGCGAAATAGAATCAGAGCAATCGAAAATGACTCTGTTTGAGCTAGAACCGAGATACGGGAAAGGTGTGATTAAAAATAGTCACTGTTGGTGTGCAGTGAGAAGTCACGCCGAAATTTGACATGATTCAGCCTTCACATGTCTCGTGAATTTTCTTTTCTTTGTTTGGCTCTATCCTTGTTGAATCATACACTATCAGGAGCTATCTTGCCCAAAAACGCACTTGAGGTTGCAACCTACACACTAACAAGCTAACGATATCAATATAACACTCCGGCTTTATTTCCAAATAGTAAATACGACATAGTCAGTTTAAAATCTCCTTTATTGATCATTTGCACACGCGGACAAGAAAATTTTGAAATCGTTGCAAAACCCTCCCACATACCCTAAAGCCATCGAGTCAATTTTCGACCCACCTACCCATGAGTAATCCGACGCTATGCCAATATTAAACACTTATCAATCCTTTTCTGAAACACCTTTTATGCCATGGTTTACAACATGGCCTTGGTTTTGACAGTCCGGTCGCTAAAGTGTGCGCCTAGTGACGCACATGAAAAGAAAGTAAATGGTAAAAATCAGAGTAATTTCGGCAGATTAATCATCTGGATACTGCTCCTTGAGATTTGACACAAAACTGCACGTGTCTTTGTCGAATCTCTTGAAGAACTTTCCGGCTAGCGCGAACATGTCTCTCGGGACCTCTTCGGCATCCCTCACAGGGACAATATTATCCTCCGCAACCACGTGTCGTTCTGTACCCGTTGTGCGTCTCCTGGCACCTTCATTAGCGGATGAACGTTTGGATACGGATGTGGTAACTTACAAACAGGTATAGAAAGCCTGGTTTCGCGGACGCATTGGCTTGGGCAGTTCGGTATCGCTATTGTCTTCAAGGGTCTCACCAATGGCCACAGTGTGTGGCATCGGCAGGCGACGCGTCCCCTGGTCGGTCCAGCCGTTGATGACGCCGATCCACCCATAACGCCGATGTTTAAATATTTGTCCAATCTTATACCTCGCTGGCTGTGACCCTTGGTTGGGCCTTCGAAAGACAGGAGGAGATAAGTTGTCCATTTCTCGCACCAAGCCCAATATTTCGCGAGGGTCATCCCAGCCTTGAGGGCCATTGCGAGGTATCCCATCTCGCATGGGCATAAATTGGTCGTATAGCGGCATGAGATATTTCTCGACAAGCCAAGCATCCTCATGCCAACCTTTGGCAAACTGGCGCAAGAAGGGCTCCAGGTTCTCATCCCACGCGAAGACATCAACCGGTGTCATCATAAGAGCTGCCCACAGAGCAGAATAGACAGCAGTCTCCATATTCACGGGCCCATTTCCACTCATCAGTCGAGTGAGTTGTGCGGCATCAATATCTCGGAGTTCATAGACCCTAGAAGCTGTAGCTCTGATGTTACGCGCGGTCCTCATCGCCATTGAATTCGGTGATACTGGGGCCATAAAGAGATCAGTATTAGCTTGCCAGCCGAATTGGGCCAGCATGCCCCGCAGGTCCTCCATTGGAACCTCATAATCGGAACCGTATGGATCCAGATACATCATGGTTTGAGGCTCACGAGTTTTCCATCTAGGCTCATTGTCCAAGGTCATGCCTTCCGGAGCTGAGACAACAGCATGAACATGAGTGGGAAAGGAGCAGCATTCCGCCTTCAACCCCAGCCTCTCCGCAATTGAACAAAATATGCCGCTGGAGATGATGGGGATTGACTCGTGATCCTCGTGGCGTAGTGCCTGCCCAATGTAGCAATTACGCAGATTGCGATAGTTTCGTTCCTGGTGTCGCAGGCCTGTTAAGCCGTTGGCGCGAAGCCAGTGATTAAGCGCTAATGCTTTGTGGCGTGTTGTCATGGCGTCTACGTGTGGGAAGCTCTGCCGGAAGTCGTTGGTCAATTGATCAAGCATATCGGCGATCTGGTAATGGTTTGTTAGTTTTGGGTATCTAGCTTTTCCAGGTAGACGCACATCATTTAAATCACCAGGCTCATCATGGAGCACGAATAGATCGAAGGCTCCAAGTGCACGTTCAAGACCGCGACTTGGAGAGGGGTCATGCAAGATCTGGTACCAGGTCTCGATGGCGATGCTCCGATGGACAGAGTCTAAAATTGAATTGGCATAGTACCTAATAGGGATTATTAGCTATATTGGATTATGTAGTATGGAGGACTTGTTACCGTCGCGCCAAGACATCCTCGTACGAGTCATCCGCATGACATTGCTCGAGAAGAAATTCTTTGACATCGTATTCTAATCGGCAGATTTGCTCGATTTTTCTCAACCGACCTACTTTTGATTCTAAAACGCCATTCAAGAGCTGGGATGCTTGATGATTCCGGCGTTTTCGGAGAACATATAAGTTTTTCCAGCCGACGTCGGAAGCTCTCTCAGTCAATTTACGTTGAAAATCATGCTCAGAGCTCCAGTATCTGAAAGAAAGCCGACAGTAGTATTTCCAGAGCACAGGGTCATCGGCGAGGCGCTTCAGGCGATGTGAGAGTAATTGGAAATGAGACAGGTTGTCTTCGGGGGAGACATAGTAGAGCACCTGCTGAATGATGTCGTCTGGGATCTGATCCATCGACATGGCGGGGCAGCGAGTTCGGACGATTTTTGGGCGGTCAGCGTTATGCAGAATGCGAACTTTCTCGTATATAATAAGCAGAAAACTCTGCGTGCAGGGAAGCTGAGAACTGGGGATGGTGAAAACGACCAAAATCGACTGTCGGTCAACCGAATGAAAGTATTATTGCCATGCCCGGCCTTGCCTTCTCATATCGGCGGGAGTAACGCTTCATAAAACTTGTGCGTCTGCGTCGGAACATGGTAGATTCCTGCTAGTAAAGGACATGGGCGGGGTGACGCAAGAACGGGCGATTTGCTGACTCATCCACTTTTCTCCCATTTTATTGGGCAATGAGCGTTAGTCGGCAATTGGCTCGAATTTGTTGTGTCTATTCCTAAAAAGGAATCCGAGTAAACAAAACGCGCCTGGGTCTATTTGACGGGACCGCACGCGGTCTATACGTATCTTCTCGCCTTATCGTGTATTGATTGACTTACAACAAAAACCCCCCCATTCCCGGTCCGAGAGCACTCGACGCGCGACACAACATTTCAACACACGCCCACCCTCGACACACGCTCGTCTCTGGCCGCTGAATCATGCTGCGCCAGCCCGACACTCGCCGATTCTAGAGTTTTACGCCCATTCTACCGGCGCCCGCCAATATGGTCCAGTCCGATTTTGGCGGCGCGCTCGACACCCCGCGAACAAACATTGGGGATGCCACCTACCTCAGCCGCCAGCCCGACTTTGCCGACATCTCCCAAGAAGCGTCGTTCCAATCTCCCCCCAAGGAAGGCGACTTAATCCAGCAGCTTCGCAATGGCGGCCGTTCCAACGGAACTAACGTGCGCACCCCGCGTCAGAGAGGACCACTCGCCGACCGCCGAAATTTGCCTCCCAGCATTGGAGGTGCCGAGTTCACGCCCCTGCTAAAGTCGGCCACGAGGAATAGCGCGAGGCGCTTTGGGAAGGAGAACGGTACAGCGGCCCCAAACACACCCACCTTGGACAAAATCGACGAGGGCGACGTGACTTCCCTGCCGCGCATGGACACATCCATGTATACTGGTTCGCGCCAACAATCATTCCTTGAGAACACATTACCACAGGTCGACAGTAGCGCTGCCTCGACACCTATCGCAATCCCACCACGAAGAGGTGGAGACAAGGGTCCGCTTCAAGACGGAAACCAGTTGTCACTACGAGAACAAGAGAACGTCATTGACAGGATAGAAAAGGAGAACTTCGGTCTGAAGCTGAAGATTCACTTTTTAGAGGAGGCGCTCCGAAAGGCTGGGCCCGGTTTTAGCGAGGCCGCGCTCAAGGAGAACACGGAGCTCAAAGTGGACAAGGTCACAATGCAAAGAGAACTACATCGGTACAAGAAACATTTAACGACAGCCGAAAAAGATCTCGAGAGCTACCGCCAGCAAATGTTAGAGCTTCAAGAGCGGGCGAAGCGGAAGTACGCCAACGAGAATCAGCGCGCAGAGATGGAGAAGCTGCAAAGAAGGCTGGAAGACCGAGAAGCAGATGTTGAAGATCTTCAGCGCCAGCTTGAGCGAGATCAAAAGGACAGCGAACAAGTTGAGAAGCTCAAGGACGATATCGGAGATCTCGAGGCCGACCTTCGAGAGAAGGATCGAATAATTACGGAGCGTGAAGATGAGTTGGAGGACCTCAAGGATAAATTCGAGGATATGGAGGAAAAGGCTAGGGAATCCCGGCGAAAAATGATTGATCTCGAGGAGAAAGCACAGAACAGCGAAGAGCTGGAAGAAGCCAAGGACACCATTCAGGATCTTGAGCACAATATTCGACGTTTGGAAGAACAGATTGAAGACATGAAAACCAAAATGGAGGACGCCGAAACAAAGATGGAGGACGCTGTTGCCCAGAAGGAAAGGGCAGAGAACGACCTCGAGGAGCTCCAGGACGAAATGGCCAACAAGTCCGTCGTTACGAAGGGACTCTCTCGACAAATTGAAGAGAAAGTGCTCCGATTACAAGAGGAATTGGACAAGGCTGGTCAGGATTACGCTGCTCTAGAGAAGGAATTCTCTGAAGTCAATCGTGAAAATGAGGAGCTTCAGTTCACCGTCAAAGACCTCCAGCGGAACCAAGAGAAGTTTGACCGCGAGCGACGATCTATCCAGTCGAGAGTCGATGAGTTGGAATCAGGATTACTCACCGGCTCTGACGAGAAGAATCTGCTTCAGTCAAGGCATGATGCCTTGGCCAGCGAATCAGCATCCCTTCAGAGAGACGTAACAAAACTGGAAAGGGAGGTTGAAGATCTCGAGCAGAACCTAGCCGAGGAGCGAGATCACGCTCTCGAGATCGAAAAGGACCTCCGCAACCAGTACCAGGGTGAACTCGACCGACTCAACGATGAAATCTCTGATTTACAAGCTGAGATACGAGAGAAAGACAATCTATACGACAATGATAGCGAGAAATGGGAGACCGAAAAACAAAGCCTAGAGTCGGAGCGAAACCGTGCCGAAGAAAAGGCAGCTGGCCTGCAGAGAACCATTGATCGATTGCGAGAAGCTGAAGGAACCCTTTCCGATAAAGAATCCATGCTGCAAGCGGCAATCCAGAGTGAGGCGGAGCGACACAAGAGTGAAGAAGGCGTCTTGACACGACAGATTGAAGATCTCCAAGATGCTCTCGAGACGAGACAGAATTTGTTGACAAGCTTACGAAATGAGCTATCAACAGTGCGTGATGAGCTACGGCAGACACAGATTGATTACCAGTCACAACTCAACAAGGTTGCAGCGTTAGAGGACGAGATTGACATTCTACAAAGTTCTCTCGACAAGGAGCAAGGAGCCGGCCGACGTGACGTCGATGCTGGGCGGCGGGAGCTTGAGACTGAGCGCCGACAACACGAAGCATCCAAACGGGAATGCAACAACCTGCGAGAACAACTCAGGACACTACGAGAAAAGGCCGACTTAGCACAAGCCGCCAATGCCGCCTCGGAACAGAATGCTCAGCAAAATACGGAGTCAGTGACCCGACTGAAGTGGCAGCTTTCTGACACAAATTCTCAGTTAGAGAAGGTGACAAGAGAGAAGCAGTCGCTCCAGGATCAGTTGACCCAAAACAGCCTTGACCTGCACTCCATCTCATCACAGCTTGCCGAAGCCAAGGCCGAACGAGAAGAGCTTGAAGCGGAGCTGCGCCGGACAAAGCTGCACGACAACGAGACACTTCGTGTTGATCAAGAACGCATCGACCTGCGCACTGCTAAGCTCAAGTTGGACAACGAAGTCCGTCGCCTCAAAGATGAAAACCAGGCCTTGATGGACCAACGAGAGGCCATTGAAAAGACTCTTGAGGAGGAGATCGAAAAGGCTGCAGAGGAGGAGGAGCGTTTAGGCCAGGAGCTTCTTCAGCTTCAGACCAAGTTGCGACAATCTTCATCGTCAGAATCCCACGAATTAAGCTCTGCTCGTCGCACCATCCGAGAGCTCGAGCGGCGTGTGGAGGACATGGAAAACGAGCTCGCCGCCCGTCAAATCTCCGGAAACCCGGATGGCAACAGCGAATTGTCCCTGATCCGCAAGGATTTAAGCGCAGCGCGCCAGAAGGAGCTCGACTTCATGCAGCGCGAGTCGACCAACCGAGATGTCGTCAAGGGCCTTAAGCGACAGATTGCAGACCTCGAACGCCAGATGCACGAGTCTGAAGTATCACGTTTGATAGGCACGCCAAAGTCGTCAGCAAGCGACTCGGGACGCAAGTCGGAAGTGACAGAGCTACGACATCAGCTTTCAACCGCACAGCAGTCCATTCACGAGCTTCGCTCCAAGAATAGAGAGACAGAGCGCAAGGCCCTTCAAGCTTCTCAAGAGCTCCAGCGACAGCTCAATGACCTCGAGGACCAAAAGGTAGTGCTTGAGGAGGTGCTCGATGAAGCCCGCCAGCAGGCCGAGGAGACGGCCATCCAGCACGAGCGCCTCATCAAGCGCATGAAGCACAAGCTTGAGAAGGTCGAGCGGGAACGCGACGCTGCCGCTACTCAGCAGACAGACGCAAGCAAACAAGACCGTCAACTACGCAAGAACCGCGCTGAGATGGAGAACCTCGAGCACGACGTCCGCCAGCAACATGAGTTGATCGAGTCGCTCGCTGCCTCTGAGGCCTCGCTCCGCCGTAAGCTCGAACGTGCCCGCGACGAACGCGCAGCCTTCCGCATCAACGCCGAGAAGCTGCAAAAGGAGCTAGAGAAAGCCAAGGCCAGAGCCGCTAAGGAATCCGAGTCATCGTCGGCAGCGGCCTCATCGGCCCAACGCCGCGCCCTGGAGGAAGCCAACGAAGCGCTCGAGACGGTTGTTCGGGCTGCCGAGAGCGCCGACGAACGGCACAAGAAGGAGATTCGCGGCATGGTGATGCAGATGGAGTGGATGCAGGCCCGATGGCAGCGCGAGGCTTCTCTTCGCGCAGACGCCGCCTACGCAAAGAAGTTCCTCCAGCTGCAGCTCGACGTCGCCAACGCCTGGTATGTTTTCAATCCCTTTTCTTCTCTCCTCCTTGCACTCATGAAGCATACAACTAACTTCGTCATAGCAACAAGGCCCAGCTCCGCGAGCTCGAGGACATCCGCACCAACATCCTCGGCAACCGCAAAGCCCTCACTCTCCCCAGCAAGAAGTCTTCTTCGTCTTCCTCGTCGCCATCTCAAGAGGCCACTGGCCGTCCTACACTCAAGAGCTTCCTCGTCATGGCCCGCTTCATCGCTCGCATGCGCCTCTCAGCCGGCGAGTGGGCCAAGCAAGAAAAGGTGCGCCAGCGAATCGTTGTTGCTACCGAGGAGCAGCGCAAGGCAAAGCGCACGCGCCAGCTCAAGGTTGTGCGC
Source organism: Calonectria hawksworthii (assembly GCA_020975415.1). Taxonomy (NCBI): domain Eukaryota; kingdom Fungi; phylum Ascomycota; class Sordariomycetes; order Hypocreales; family Nectriaceae; genus Calonectria; species Calonectria hawksworthii. The sequence goes on along the minus strand of JAHXZK010000005.1, from coordinate 234,916 downwards.
GCAGAGGCGTGAGAGTGAGCCTTTCGCTCTCCACACCTTCGTCCCCTTGTTTGTTAGCCACTGTATTCAGCTCGCAGGAGTTTTCATCAGGTATACCAAAAAAGAGGTCGTTTCGCGTCATCGTCTATTATACTCCTTTCGCTTTGTCTTTTTTTTTCTTTTCTTCTATCATGTGTGTACGTCAAGCAAACGGCCCTGGGGATTATCGGCCAACACAAACTGTTTCTGGTGTATGGGAAATCAAGGTCCACGTCTCAATTTTTTTTGGCTGGCTCAATCGGTGTTGGAACGCCGCAAAAGAGCAAGCAGAGCCATGGTGGAAATTCGTTTGGGTACGGGTTCTGGGCAGAGGAAACGTGTATGTGGGAGGCTGGGCATGAAATTACAAAGGCGTTCATGGCATCAAGAAATCAGAAAGCGCGTTCACGAAAGGCTGTATAGCATATTGGATTTGGTCTCTGCTTTTCCCCTGTTTTTTATTTTCAATTTTCCTGAGAGTAGAAAAACAAAATATTTATTCGTCATCACCCCCACCAGGCTGAGCCAAAAAAGAATTTCATGAGCATATATGTATATCATTTGATTGCGCAGCGAATGTAAACCAAAACCAAACCCCAACGAGAGACACCATCCCTCCCAATCATCCACCCCTAGAACGCAAGAAAGCACCCAAAACCCAATCCATGCAGTAACCATACCAGATGATCATCACCAGTTCGTTGCACCCTGGGGAAAACAGGTCGTCATATTCAATACTTTTTCTCCCTCCTCGCCTAGCCTCAGCGTCGAAGGCTAGGCTCCCCTATCCATCGATTCGCTTTCCCCATTATCTCAGGAGAAAACAGACAAGCGACAAGGGAAGAGACTCGAGATATTTAAAAGCTTCCATGTACAAGGCAGACTGACACCGGGATATATACATTACATCACGAACAGGAGATTCGTGTCTAAGAAAAGGTCAGCATTCTAGTTTCTTACCGAGGTGAACCAGCGGGTCATACCGAGAGGATGGCTGCAGGACAGCTGTGGCTTCTGAGTGTAGCGAGTAGCGAGTTCGTCTCGGATGCTGTTGAGAAGCTGGACGTAGCTCTGCTGGGGGTTCTTCTTGAGAGCAGAAACAAATGCCCACGACATGGCCCCGGTGGCCTGTGAGGCGATGGTTGCGTCCGCACTAAAAGAATCGTTAGCCACTGTCGTTTCCATAACCGCATAATAAAAGAAGAAGAAAAGGAAGTGTCGGAATCAGCCAGATGGGCAGGGCGGTCCAACGTAACCCGTCGCCCCAGATAACAAGACACAGGCCCAAAAGGGCTGTTCTTGAAATCTGAGGCTCTCTTTGACGGAAAATCCATCTCAAAGTTAAATACACGATTTTGCAATCCTAAAAATATCTTTGCCAACTCCGAACACCTTGCGCCAACGCTTCAAAAATCCCAAGACTAACATCTCATGACATGAAGGCCGTTATCCCGTCATTTGTGGGGGAGCAAAACCAAATCAAAATCAAAGCAACATGAGAAGAAAAAAAAGTGAAACAAAAAGGAGACAGGACCAATAATTCAAACAAAAACCATTGGTCCAGCGGGAAATGCATGAGGAAATGGGGGTACCCACGAAGTCTGATCGTCTTTGCTGCCAGACCACATGACAACATCGGCTGGCGACGTCTTAGTGGCAATGGCACGGTCGCGAGCATCATCACCATTGGTAGCCTTCTTGATGAAGCCAAGAATATTGCTTGCCACACCGCCAAGATCACCCTGGCTGTATGAGGAGATAACACCGAGCAGACCTTGACCGGCCTCCTTGGCCAAGTTGGGCTCCTTGAGGATACCCTGGGTGGAGTAGATGTAAGGCAGGTCGAGAGCAGTACCGGAGTGGCAAGAGTCGAAAATGGCAGTCAGCCGTACCCCAGCCTGCAGGGGGCGGACCATGATGCGGTGCATCTCGTCATCGGTAATGTGTCCGGTCTGTCGGAAATCGACGGGATAGATGACCTCATCGTAGCCATCTTCTTCGTCGCCGTCAAGATCCTTGGTCTGGCCACCGTGACCTACATCGGTTAGTAAATTGAATAATTGGCAACAGATGGCGCGGCTGCAAACCTGAGTAGTGGAAAAATAGCGAATCGTTGGGTCGGGCATCTTTGACAAGCCAATGCATGGCTCGCAGAATATTCTGCTTGGTAGGCTGGCTCATGGGATTCTGCTGGTCGTCGGTAAGAATGACCATATCCTCGCGCTTGTAACCAAATTGCTCGGAAAGGTACGCCGTCATGTTGCGGACGTCATTGATACAACCACGAAGCTGGCCACGCTGGCCAAAGTAGTTGATACCGATCAACAAGGCCTTTCGCCTGCCGGTGCAGTTTGAATATTGGAAGTTGTAGCTGGATGGGGCGCCATGGCCGAATCGCTGAGGGGCTGAGGGGGGAGCGGGAGGACCTGGTAAACTCAATTTAGCTTCTGGTCGATTGCTAAGGCACCGGATCGAGCGCTGTGGGCTCGTGGGGATAAAACGCACCACCAGGTCGGTTGTTGAAGTTGGGCTGAGGCTGGTAATGTTGGCCATGTTGGCCGTACTGCTGCTGGTGTGGCGGTTGCTGCGGATATCATGTCAGCTTCGGTTTCGGATCAGGTCTGACAGGCAGTTGCGGGGAAGGAAACGGGAGAGCGTAAATGTGTGCGACACAGCGCGTTTGTTCAAAAAGGAATGAGGGTACACGTGTGTCTGGGGATCGGACATGTGCGCACCTGATGGTAGCCGCCGTACTGCTGCTGAGGAGGCTGCTGGTAGCCGTAGCCAGGCTGCTGTTGATGGTATTGCTGCTGAGGAGGGTGGTTTGCGTAGGTAGGCTGCTGAGGTCTAGCAATGCAGGAGAGCAGATGTCAGCAAGAACACACGAGCGGTCGCATGATGCGATCAAAACGATGGATATGGGGCACAGAGGTCGACAATGGAGCGGCGCAAAGTGCTGGGGGCTCTGGGAGACGGGGAAGGGAGTTCGTACGGGTAGTAATTGCCCTGGTATTGCTGCTGCGGCGGCTGCCCGCCGTAGCGGTTGGAGTGATAGCCTGGGTATCCCGACATGTCGGGATCGACAGAGGACGAGGGGAGCGGCGAAGGAGAGAGTCGTGCGGTCGAGAGACGTATGGGAGGCGGTCGGCTGGTCGCGGGGGATTGATGCGGTCGTCGAATGGTATTTTTTTTTCTTCTTCTTAGGCAGTGGTGGTGTTTAGGTCAGAAAGGGCGGCGGCACAAGTGGTAATATTTGGTGGTAGTCGGTGGAGGTCGAGGCCGGAAGTATGGCAGTGAGCAGCTGGGCCTTAGCCTGGGCGCCAAGCACAACAGGCTGTGCACGATGCGGTACTGGTGCTCGCAGAGCCGGGGTATCGCAGGGTCGGCGGGGGGCGGCGCGCGAAGCGTCAGATGGTGTGGGACTCGACTCGTTGCCTTTGACGGCGAGTCTTTGTTTGGGGAGTGGATGTGCAGAGGCGGATGTGGGCACCGAGGTGGCGGGTGATGATGGGCAGGCGACGCACGCACGCGCCGCAGTCTTTCCGAGCTCGGGGCACTGAGGCAAAGTCTTTCAGGTGGGCAAGGGACGCTGTAGAGCCCGGGGGAATGTGGGATGTGGGCGGCACGGGCTAGAGTTGTGCGGGAGAGCAGCCCAGTAAACACGGGCGCAGGGGTCTGGATTGCAGTTGACAGCTGAAAAGTCTGGGCTAGAGGATGCCGGATGGGTATAGATAACGGTGACGGTGTCGTCTAGTACAATTTTTCTATAGGGGGCAAGAATAATAGGAGAGGGAGAGGGATGATGATGGGGAGCAGGAACAAGAGGTCAAGAAGTTGAGGGGGAACGGTATAATATTTGTAGGCTGGAACAAGCATACATGGTAGACTGATGGCAGCATGTAGCATGTGGGTGGGAATGCGACGCCTGAGCCCCGGTGTAGCGAGCAGACTATTCAAAACAGCACAAGCAGTAAACGGCAGTTTGCAGGGGGTGGATGTGAACAGCGCAGCCCAGTCTTACTTTCAGGCTTGGACTTTTCGCCTGGTTCAGCACTTGGCGGAGGAGGCGGCGGCCATGGCGGTGATAGTAGCAAGCGCGTCGGGATTCATGACAAAAACGGACTGGATGGTGGGCCACAGCAAATGCAATCCTGACGCTGCCGCCAGACGACTTTGTTAGACAGGCACGCTGTCTGCTCTGGCTGATGTACTATTACCTGTACGCTGTACTGTACTCAATTGCTCGTGGGTGAGAGAGGAGTGGAGGGGTGGCCTGTGGCTGCATCTTCCTTCAGACAAGAGGTGGACTCTGTGGGGTCGAGGGTGTGTGGCAGCGCAGGCAGAGAGGCGTGTGCGAGCGAGCGTTGGGCCCCAGCTCTCACTGTTGGATCTTGATATCGTTCGAATTGAGCTTTGGGGATTCATGTTGATTATGCTTTTCGTTACGTCGCCCTATCGACGTCAGCCCTCGGTTCTTAATGGAAAGCCCGTCATGTTGTTCGTCCGGAGCAGACAGATGGATCAGCACTTGCTGTAGCTTCCAGGCGCATCTCTTTTTTTTTGGCTCTCGCACCTAACTCTCTTTCGTGCCCAGCGACAAATCCAAACCTCGCAGCAGTACACCGAAGCAACATTCAGGCACATGACTTTCCATTCTCTGCCTTCTCCAAGGAATCACTAGCAGGCGGCGGTGCTAGCGCCTGAAACTGCCCCGGGTGTGTGACCATGAAGGTCAAGCGCAGAGGCCAAAAAGGGTGTGGTGGCCAAGCCAGGACTGGGCGATACGGTGAGGCATGTCGACGCGGGGAAAGCGTGAGACATACAATCCCAGACATGACGGGCAATCCAAGTGACAGAGTTACATGACGGGATGGTACCAGACAATGATGAGCAGATCCAGAGATCGAACCAGACCAAATAATCCCCAACAATTCGGGCACCGAAACTTCGGTAACAATATCAATGGAGAAAAGATTATTTTCCCTGGTTCAATTATCGTCCTAGCTTGGCTAGAAACAAGCTTGCTTCTTGTGCCGTTACTATTGAAAATTGAGGCGCTACCTAAGCTACAAGCACCCATGGTTGTCACATCCCATCACACACATAGTACGAGCAGGTACACACATGCGTGTGTGCATGCATGGAAGCATGGTCTTGGCATCAATAGCACTGCCGTAGGTGCCGTGTGTTCCTTTCCCCTCTTCCCCCAATCGACACGCACGCACAAGGGCATTCCAGCCAAAAGGTAGCAAAAAAAAAAAAAAGAACCACCTGCACACAAAGGCGCAACATGACGGAACGGAGCCGGCGTTGCCTTGGAGGCGTAGTCGCTGCATTTGCGGATATATCCCCGAAATCATGCGCTGTACTGCCATCAATAACTGTGCACTGCCCGAGACAAGCCGGTTGTCCCGAAAGGCGAGTAGAGGCGATCTTAGACACGCGACCCGCCATGATGTAGTATGACATCGCTTTGGACTTTCTGTACAGATCGCTGATCCCAGGTTGATGGGCCCTCTAACACACACCTATCTATCCTGACTCAATCTTAGCAAGACGCAATTTCTTAAGTCTCAATCACAGAAATGGAGTGCGACTCAGGATAAATCACATTCGGCCATCGAGGGAAATGAATCGTTCCTTTTTTTTTATCAAAATCCAGTCGGAGAATATCCTCAATTGACGGCACTGCAAGCATATGGTAGCAGCGATCTCTACTCCCTGCACAGATCGCATGTCCCTGACTCCGCTATAGGCAGGGACGTCTTATCTGCTTCGTCCGAGTTGAGTAACAAAGGCAACTAATGCGGGGTGATTCCCGCTGTCGCCGTCTCAAGACAAAAAAAAAAGGAACGAAAACCGAAACAAGCTCTTTATTTTCCATTTATTTTTTGTTTTGTTTGTTTTTCTGTCTCAGAATCCAACACTAGTCTCGCTCTTCTTCGTCCAAATTGGGTAATCCTCTACTCCTCCTAACTCCGTGTACGTGACAAAAATAATTACACTAGAGAAACAACCTGGCAGAAACGAATGTACAAGATATATACACACAAAAAAAAACAGAAAAAAAAGCATCTTACTGTCCAAATATAGGCTTAGATAGTGTACTTGCATGCTGTGTTTTTTTTTCTTTCCTAAATCATGCACTTTAATTTGGTTTTCTTGCCTTAGTCTCCGGAGGGAGAGGTACATTGTGCCGTGCATTCTGTCACCCTTGAGCAAATCATGCCACTGCCCCCCAAGGGCACGGTTGACTGACACGTCAAAAAGAAACATCCTGCTAGACGCACGCAACTCGATGTCGACAATGGTCTGATGAGACAAGCCACTGATTCTCAGCCTGAGACTTCTTCCAGGTTTGTTCCGCTACTAACTAAGATGGGTTATGTTCCGATCATTAGAGTTCTTGAGGCAAAGGCTGAGCTTGGTCAATCCATCTGGTTGTCATCCCGCCCAAGCACCCCGACAGCATATCTACCATCTCCCTGTTGGCGATGGAATGACACAACCGCACAACCACCACAGCCCACTCCCGAATTAGTCTGCACCACGGGGGATCCGAGAGAACGGGAAGGGAGGGTAGGGGGCGGTGTAGTGTTGGGATATTCGGTACCAGATTTTGGTTGTCGGAAACGTCCACAGTCCTACCCTACACAACAAACCGGACGATGGCGTGCGTGCCATGCGCCGTGAATTCGCGTGCATGTTTCCACACCCCTCCCTAGCTTCCCGCTTAAACAACAAAGCCAAGTCGCCAGCCGCCAGACTCCCTTGTCAACGAACCACGAGCTCCCGCCTCGACACCTTGCTAATGGACCCTGGGCCCTAATCTTCACGAACCCTGCTTGCCCTTGGAGGACGATAAACTTCCAGAGATCGCGTCTGCAAGGCCAGCAGCTGGCGCCAGCGCCCCGCCCATTCCATTGGTACCCCTGCTATGGCGGAACGCCAGCGCGAGCCTTACCGACAACAGCTGGGACTCCCGAGACCAGCACCGGACCAAGCCTGCACCGACTCCAACCTCCCGCGCCGGAGACCATACCAGAGAAGAGCAAGACGTCCGAGACGTACGGGCCGGCTAGCGCCGATTGACATGCCGCCCCCCGCGACCGCTGGCCATGTGTGCAGGAAAAAACGTCACGCTTTTCCAGGAATTCAATGGCCGCATCCCTGCCAGGCTGAGAAGGGTGGCCGTGTCCACTTTTCTATCCGGTGTTTGGCTCTGCAACCCATGCTCCCTCGTTTTTTGGTTGCTCTCATGCTCTGCTGCCATTTGTTTCCCGCTGGTCGCTGCCCCTCCGACTCCGCGCGAGCGACGGCGATCCCGATGCGGCTTATATCGGCAGGGTTCCGAAGCGCTGGGAAGCGATACGACCATGACGTGACAGCGCAGAAGTGTTGAACACCAATGAACAATAGGTTTGTTTCCCTTTGAGTGCTTACGTCAACCTCTGGTATGCGGTAGAAGGCGCCAGTACCTGCGATGAAATTGCTCATGCTGCGTGATCGACCTGATGAGTGACTGAACAAGCCCGGCGGAGAAGGACGACTCAATGGAGATTAGAACGGCTGGTACGCGTAACGAAAACCCTGCAACTCGACTATTTCTTCCACATTCATCGAACGATTGCTACTTTAAACCTTGACCTAGAATGGCATGGAAATTAAAATACAGAGCATCAACTCATGCATACCGGCAGCCCTCGCGGGCGGGAAAACCTTGAGGGACCAAATTTCGCTGGCATCAAGCCCACCCCATGTGCGCAACGCACCATGCTGGACAGCCAGTCAAAGGAAGGGTTAACGAAGACGGCGTGTAAATTTCCGATAGACTACCGAATGCTGCATCTCGACAATCCCAAGTAGGAAAAGGTGGCGGGCTGGCCGAGAGCTGAAGCAGCGGGAGTCGGCCAATCAAAGGCGCTGAGAAGCGCCATCGCAACGCCCACAAGCGCAAGGGAATGGATCTGAAATTGTCAGGGTGGGTGTGCGTAGTGCCCCCGTTTCCTTGCGTCCCCGACTTTCGCTGTGGGGTTACAGCGGGCGGGAAAAAAGAGAAAAAAAGAAAATGAAAGAGAGGAAAAGAAATGAGGCAATGGTACGGAGTACGTACATGAGATATGACTGGACTTACAACCTAGGAATGTGGTGAATGAGTGGGTGCGTGAGCACATTAACTGCTTTGGTGTGTGGTCTTTAGCCACATGTTTTCTCCCAATCCCTGGAATCGGCAAAAGGGAGACTACCAGGAGCTTGGGCCACGGGAAGCGCCCCTCCAAAAAAAAGTGTGGCTTGGACTTGGTCGCGCCGTTGTGCGTTGCAGTTCATCCGTATCCACGGTGCCGGAACCTGGAGGGAGCCATTCAGAAGAGCCCTTGTCCTTGACGATGATGCTGTGATCAGCAAACCGAGGCACTAACTGATGTTTTGACCCTGTCCCATGAGTACGCGCAAACGGGAACTTGCGGGATAGGTGAAGAAGATGTCCGCCTCCATGTTGCAGTGTGTTGTTTCGTGGGGGGTCAACAACATATGCGATGCCACCCGCCATCAAAAGTCGGAGCATGACATTTCCAACTCAAACGGACCCTTGAACCTTTGCTACCTCTACTTTGACTGACATCCAATCCATCCCTCATCCTAGACGCCCTCAACAATCTAAAACGCAGCCAACTTGGCCCGTCGTCCACCGCCGGCTGGCAGAGAGCCGCACACAAATGTCAACACCATGAGACCACCGTCCACTCAACTCGCTCACAATCCCTGACATGTAAACAACGAGGCCGTGATCCGCCTCTCCTGTTGGCCAATACCTGAGCAACCCCCCCGGCCACCCACACCCCCATGCATGCCATCGTCATACAGCAAGCTCTGGGTGTGGGCACACACCTACTGCACGCACCGCACCCACAGCGGCCAGCTACTGCACCACGAAGACCCCATTCTCAGCTCAGCAGCATCTTGTAAGCGACCCCCGGATCTTCAGCTGGCACCGTCTCCTCCGTCCTAACGCAACCTGTCCCGCACCCGTCCCGTGAATCTGGGTCGTCTGCAGGAAGGGTCGAAAAGCAAGAGGCAACAAGACAAGCTTTTGCATCGCCATCCACCTCGGGCCTGGCCGATATGACACCCGCCAGATGTAAGCTTTCCCGCTCTCTTCCCAACCTCGCTTCGGCGACCTTTCGGAACAAAAAAAGAAGAATAAGAAGACTTGGCTACATGAATCGAGAGATCTGTAGCAGTGAGATGAGACAAGTAAACAAAAAAAAAACTTTTGCGCGGCCCCAGTCATGCCTCCTCGACCCGCCATCATGACAAGTCCCTGTGGGCGTCAGCATCCTAGCATGCTGCACCTCCGACGCACGCCCCTTGGGTTATCACGTCCTACTTAACCCTATTTCCCGCGACCGCTTTGCCCCCTTTCATGCAAGGCACGATTGGCTTCGCCCCCGCCTGTTGCCGTCTCTAGGAATAGCCTAGTGGCCGGGTTTGCCTGCTCAGAGGTGCCCATGCCGGGCTTGTTCTGTGCGGACTGCTGATTGGGAACGCGGTGAATATGCGGAATTTCCCAATTCCCCATCCCGGTAACCATGTTCAGCTGAAAAAAAAAAAAGATTTGGTAATCCGCAGGTAAAGGGGGGGGGGCGGCTTCATGATAGTCACACTGGAGGACGTTGGCGAGTGCGACCTGCTTCCTTTCCCTCGTTGCTTTGGTATATCAGTCTTGAAAACAAGTATACTGATGAGATAGACAAATACTATTTACAGGTTTGTAAAATGTAATAGGGATGGTACGAATGTAACTTACAGGTTGGTTTAGGTCAGAGTGAATTAGAGTTATTCCCAGCCGCTTGTTCATGTTTTTTTTTTCTCAACTCAAACTCATCTTTGACCTAAGTAACGCAAATGATTTCAATATAAGAGAAAACGTTACATTGTACTGTTATTTATTCGTGTATATATAATCAGTGTATATATTAGGATAACTTCTACTTCTACAATGCACAACTCTTTGCATGTTGCTATTGCAACAGCAGTTTGTTGGAGAGATTGAGATTTGACCTAGAGCAACAACCTGAATCAAGCTAGCAGCTCAATAAAAGTGACGTCGTAATCATAATTCATTCATGAACAGATGCCAATATGATGCCCTCTAGACCTTGTTCCAACCCCTTGAATAGAATGCTTTTTCGAAACTCCATGTCCTAGAATGCCACCCTCAACAAATCTAGGATAAGAGAACCAATATAGGGGTCGGGAAACCGAGAAAGGCTGCTCGGTTTAGTGAAACGAAGTAAAATTTGCTTTCCAAGTGCTTGGGAATCACCTCAAGCATTAGACATCTTGATATCATCATCTCCAGTTTCCTTTCTCATCTGGTACGACATCATTACCCACACGAGCTTCATGGCTTCAAGGCGCTCATCAAGCTGGAACAAGTCGTACCAAGGACTCCTCCAGGCTTCAACTTTGCCCCAGCTACGCTTGGTGGTGACTTTCTCGCGAGCTCCATCCAACACTTCGAGGAGACGGTTGGGGACCCGCACCCTGAGAACCGAGACGTGGTGGAATAATGAGCTCACCAAGAAGATGTCGTCGTACTCTGCACCCCGGATCTTGCCAATAGCCTCGTATTGAGCCTTTCGATCCCATGTGGCAGCTGGGGCTCGAACCATGCGGTAATTGTCGTAGATACTCATGTTCTTCCGGGGCTTCTTAGAGACGGGCATGGGTAAACCATCAGCGTCACTGGGCTTGGAGTCCTTGTCGCCTTGAATGGCATCTTTATCCGACTCGCGACCAATGGGGCCACCTGGGCCACCTCCCCATCGCTTTGCTGTCGTCCACCACTGCCCTTCGCCAAACCGCTTCTCTGTCCTGCCTTCGCGCGCACGGTGCTGGGCGGTGATTAGGGCTGCAACGATCTCTCGGGCGAGATCCAGAGATTGGGCCGTCTCCAGGTCTGGAGTGGCGAAATCGGTTGTGCTTCGTGCACTTACTGCTGCAACTGGTCCGTAAACAGTGCCTGCACGGGCTGCTTCGCGAGTCATTGGGCTCTGGAAGACAAAAGTGCATCCAGAGGGACAGTAGGATTTACGAGTTTGGCGAGAACCCTCAGGAGAGGTGAGGTGAAGACGAGGCTCTAAGCGTGCCGGGGCGACGCTGCAGCCAAAATCATAAGCTACAAGCTTGACGAAAGCTGTCATGAGACTGTTGCGGTATTCAGCTGGCATGGAATTTCCCGCAGCAGTACGAATGACTTGATTGCCATCATCAACAACGCTATCTGGTTTGGGCTCATCTGACGTTGAAGGGGAATCTGTCGGAATGGCCTCTGGGGAAGGAGGAAGCTGCGGTGGCTCAGTTGGATCATCCCAAAAGGTAGTAAAGGCCTCGAGACATCGAAAAAACTCATAGGCATTACCCAATCGAGCTTGTTGTTTCCCTTTTGGAGGCTGGATCCTCCGGACCGTGCGAAAAGCATCTTCATTTAGATGCGACAGCTCCCTTTTGCGCTCAAAATAAACCTGGCATCCGGGAGTAGAATTTCCGTTTCTCATGGGACGGCGGGTGGATTGATTCCGGTCCCGGGCTTCGTCCATGGAAAGTGCATCCCATTGCTTGAAGTCGGGGATGTGCGATGGGTCAGGGATGAGGTCCTCGAGTTTCGCATCCAGGTTTAAGTTGAGGCCGATGGCGGAAAACCCCGGGGTTCCCAGCCCGCTAACCGAGCGACCCGTATGCTGGAGCAGCGAGGCGAGGGCGGCGGGCGGGTCGAGGGGATCGTCCTCATGGGCAAAAGGTTGATAACGAGGGAGATTGATTGGGGTTGGTGGCGGGATGTCCTTGGGATCTACCCTTGTCTTGGCCGGCAAGCCTGCTAGTGGGAGTTTAGAATATCGTCTTATTCTTGGTGCGAGTTTAGGAGTGCGGGGCAGGGATAGATAAATTGGCCGAGAGAGATGAAAGGAAGGGTAGTTTTAATCTGGGGATGATGGGCGAGGGCTGGAATTGAAAGTGACAGATGGAATATGAGAACGATGAAAATGATGAAAATGGCGGAGAGAGAGCAGGGGAGTCAATGAGAAACGGAGGGAGCGCAAGAAATTGCTCCGAGATGGAATGGTCAATTGGTTGATTAATTGATTGATTGCTGCTTAGAGCAGACGGAAACAGTAAGAGAGACCGTTGATGCTTACCAAAGGCGGTGAAGTTGCCAAACATGACGGATGAGATGGCGGCAGCGCTGGAGCGGCCTGGACTGGACTGGCAGGATTGGGCAGAATTGGATTGGATTGGGAGGAGGGAAGGGGCAGAGGCACCGGAAACGTGGGCAGCGTGGGACCGTGGATAGGAAGGAGGTGTGACAGAGCACACGGACGAGGAGGCGGGACGCAATGGATTGCACGCGCACAAGCAGAGAGGACGCAGACGCAGACGCAGACGCAGACAATGGATGAGGTAAGGCTGGTTAAGGCAAGGTAGCAGCTATCCACGCTTAACTCGGCCCAGCTCAGGCACGGCGCGCACGGGGAGGGGGGAGCCGAACAAGATGTGCAAACAAGCCTGAGGGGTTGGCGGCGGCGTGGAGGAACGAAAAAACGAGGCCACGACGACGGCGGCGACGAACAGATGGGGGAGGGAGGGGGGCGAGGGGGCACCCACACAGCACATCAGAGCGAGAGGTAGACATACAGCAACACACTTGCACATACAGGCATATCCGCACACACAACTCTTCAAGCGACTCAATGTGTCCATGCAGCCCTGCACAATCGAGGAAACCGCCCAATCCCGTTGGTCAATGCCGCGGCCGCGAGTGGGCAATCGACGAGTCGGCGGAGCACGGAGAGCGGGCGGGAGGGATGGCGGGCGGGGCCGTTGATGGTCGCATCAGGGTCAGTCGGCTCCATTGCACCTCTGGCCATATGTGTGCCAGGGGACCAAAGGAAAAGGGACCAGATGGAAAGGGGAGCAGCCGTTTGATCTGTGTGTGTGTCTGTGTGCTTGTATCTTTTGACGTGTCATTGTGCAATTAGTTGCCATGATCTTTTTTTCCCTCTTCTGCTCAAGTGTTTTCTTGGCCGTGCTTGGACTCGATAGGGTCTAGGGGCCATTTTCCTGGGCTAATTTGGACCCCGCTAGGTGTTTGTTGGGTGGGAAAATTAAGTGCGGCCACAGCTTCCCTCAGGTTGCGGTCGCTTGCGACGCCGGCTCACGGAGCATTTGGGATTAGTGATAATTGATCTGTGATCTGGTGCACGGTGAGCGTGCCGAGAAGCGTTTTAGCCTTGGGCTACCGTGTCTTCTGTCCGCTGACCAGGTCTTGTACCTCGTGGTACGAATCGTGGCGTTGATTGCGGCCCTTCGGCAGTGGCGGGTGCCTACGACATTCGGTAGTGGCGTTGGCGGCGGTGCCGGTGAATTGCATCGGTTGTCAAAATATCGATTAATTAATCATGACCACATTGGTTGGCATGATTGGTCTTGGATGGAAACGACACACACACCAAAAAAAAAAAAGCATAGACACTACTAATGTTTGGGTGCCAACAGGCTGGGCATGGGTGATGGGCTCTTGATAGGTGGAGATTTTTATGCAGTGCGAAACAAGATGTGTTGGTTAAATGGATTCCTCCCACCTGCATCAGTGGAGGGATGGATCTTGGTGGCAGTGGTGATTGTGGTAGAAGTGGCCTGATGAGACACAGGCAGACACAGAAAAAGGAACTACAAGCCATTCTTTGACTCACTAGCAACTCACCTGCGGTCTATCTTGGCACTTGGTGAGGGCACGGATGGACGCGTGTCCAGAGCGAACGAGTCAGCTGCATCGCATGCTGCGGACGAGCAGGAAGGCTGAAGCACGCGAAGGAAACGCGAAGGAAGATTTGGGTTTAAGGAGGGATGCCAAGTTCCAGATGGGACAGATGGGATGGTTGAGGTGCAGCTGGCTAGACGAACACTTGACAAGGAAACAAATCCAGTGATGTGACAAGTGATGCCAATTAATCAATCCTCGACGGTGCCTGGCAGGCCAACCGCCAGCATGCAATGTTTTAAACTATATATGCTATACATCATATTTGACACTTGCACCCCTCAACGCCACGTTGACTGGGAATCCCCATGCAAGTTGAATCAACCACCTAGCGAGGGCCCAATCAGGGACACCACAACTGAAGCAGGAAACAAACACTTCGTCCCCGGATCCCTGAGGCCATTTTTCTGGAGTGAATGGAAGACCGAGATATATTGCAGTGGTGTCATGGCGCCGTCGGGTAAGGTCGCGTAGTCGCCGGCCATGGAGATGGGGGGGACAAGGGTGGTGTGTTTGGTGTGTGTGGGTGGCTTTCAAGCTCCGGCACGGGATGTCCCCAAGGATTGGATTCCTCAATTGGCAGGTCTGGCCGGGCCAGCTGTCTTGGGCGCTGGGTAAATGCCCTCATCAGCATCAAAATGGCATTTGACATGACCGGCCGAGTGCCAGGACGAGGCTGTTCAATACACAGGGACGGAGGGAGGTGGGTGCGTCAGCCATCGGCGCATTTGTTGGCTGGGCTGGAAGACGTGTGCCTTTTTTCTTTTTTGCGTCGTATCGGAAGCTCGTGCGGGGAAGGCGCCACCGCTAGCGCAACCACCGGCGTGTGCTCCTAGTGTCGTCTCAGGTGGCTCTCGAGCACTAAGACGGCTGCTGCTGACGAAAAAAACGGTCGCTGGCTCTCTGACATCCCCACTAGAACAGCTTCCATCCATCTTCTACCTAGCCTCTACCGTCGCCATCGCATCTACCTCACCTGCTGCAGGCGTTCGTAAATACTATCGGCCGCTGTGGCGCGCCCGAGCTTTCTGCTTGTAGGGACCGATCGTCGTTGGCTCTGGCCTCCGGCGATGCGCTGCACGGAATATCATGTCATTATTCCCACGCCAGACTCCGTCGCCGCCCTTGTCGCAGATCCTAACGGCGCGTCCTCTTAAAATCCGCCCGCTAAAACACTCCAGAGACAGCCATCAAGACATTTGATGACAGCCCCCTCCCCGCCTCGGGTTGCAATCCATTCTCCCTTTTGGCCATATGTGTTCGGCTCTTGAAGCATGAAATGGGCCCAGAAACCATCAAGCCTAAACCTCACAGGCCAGGACGTCCCAGAAGTCTGGGCTCATCTGGATCCCGCTAGCAACCTCATGGGCCCGTGCCAAGTTCCGCGGCGACGGCGTGGAGACGGCATCATGCTTCAGATCTGTCGCAGGACAGGGGTTCGCCCCTTGCGTCTCCTCGCGCCCGCCACCACCGTCCCCTGCTCCCTGCCGGACCCCGAGCTTCTTTTGTCTATCCCTGGTCTATTCCTCTTCTACTTGGAATCAGATTAAAACATTGGATAGCATAGCCCTGGCCGGCTGGACGCAGGCGCATTGGGTCGGTTTGCTTTAGGCTCGCCCGAGTCCCCTTCTTCCCCCTTGGACCCTCGTGGCTGGATTCCTGGCCCTTGTCGCCTGTCTTTTCGTCTCTCTCTTTTCGTCTCTTCCTTTTCTCGTCGTATTCCCTTTCCTTTCACCATTGTTCTTCTTTGTGGTGACTGGATCATCTCTCTTTCCATCTTAATGATCATCGCGATCTAGGTGGCCGGGCCACGCCCAGTCTCATTCCAGTTTGTTCCTTGTGTTGCTAATACATTTTCCATACCTCCTTGCTTGCTCGATCGGGCACTTGTCATACTTCTTCTTCTTCTTCTTCTCTGCGGCTGGTCTCGCGATCCTCTTTGAAAGTCCTCACTGTCCAAAAAGAAAACAGAAAAAAAAGACGTCTTCATTTACATCGACGAGAAGGGGATTGGTATTGTTCAAGAGGTTAGACATCGACCGCTCATGTTAGGATCTCTATCCAGCCTGTCATGGCCCTCTCGACTGCGACTGTGATGAGGACTATAACCTCAGTTATGGTTATCGCTACCACCGTTGTTCAACCACCGACTGAGGCAGTTACCACGACTGTCATCCCCCCTGAACAGACGACCATCGTCAGCGCTCCTATTAACGAGCCCGTCACCGAATCGAGCTTCTCAACCACCACATCTATCCTGGTTTCGAGCGCGCCGTTAAATGTCGAGAGCTCTTCGCCACTCCCGAGCTCTGCTTTTGTTTCAAATTCGAGTGAACCGTCATCCGCATTAGCACCTCCGGCCTCTTCGTCCAGCCCTCTTCCTGCTCAAGATACGACGAGTTCTGTTCAGGTCGCCAGTTCTACCGCAGTTCCGGACCCGAACACCCCAGTGTTTGACAAGCTGCACACGACGACCTCAGTTCCGGACCCAAATACTCCTGTATTTGATAAGTTGCACACGACGACATCGGCTTTTGACCCCAACACGCCGCTGTTTGACAAGCTGCCCCTTACAACATCGGTTCCTGATCCCAATACTCCGGTATTCGACAAGCAGTCTACTACAACATCAGTTCCCGATCCGAACACGCCGGTTTTTGATCAGCCTATTTCCACCTCGTCAACCCCGGCTCCAACCACACCACTCTTTGACAAGCTACCAACAACAACCTCTGTTCCAGCCCAGGAGACGTCTGTGATCGCCGATCAACCAAGCAACTCATCGACCTCTGCCCAGGATATCGCTACCAGCTCGCCTCCTTCTGAGAGTTCTCAGCAAGTTACTTCGGAGTCAGTCCCTCAGACTACCCAGCAAAGTTCTCCTGAAACTCCCTCATCCGTTACATCTCAATCGGTTGAGAAGGCTATTCTCCTGCCAACAAGTACCTCATCCGTTACGTCTCAATCGGTCGAGAAGGCTATTCTCCTGCCAACAAGTACCTCATCTTCCGAAGTTGGTTCCAGCAGCTCATCCTCGGAATCGAGCTCTTCAGTAGTATCTTCTGCTCTTCCATCGACCTTTCAGACCAGCGTTATCTCAACAGCGGCTACTTCGATCGAGTCGACTAAATCATCCGACAAGACAGCCACTGGCGATGAAATCACAAACCCCCAAACTACTTACACAACTGCCACTCTCCCAGGCGGCGCTGTTACGACAATTCCAGTCGACCCAACAGCTGCCAACGACAATGCGCGCGCCTCCGATACTGATGTCCCTGTAGTTGGGAGCGCTGATTCCGGCAATGGCGACGAGAAGACACCGATTATTGTGGGTGGAATCATCGGAGGTATCGCTGCATTGTCAGCCATCGTGATTCTCATATGGTTCTTGAAGAGGAAGCTTTCCAGGCGCCGACGCAGCACTCTCCTGACACCTCTTTCATTGGCCCCTGGTGCTGGTGGAGGTGCCAGGGCAAATACGGCATCCTTGGGCCCTACCGCTCGAACAACCAAGCTGGCGGCTGTCTTGTCTCATTATCCCAAGAAGTTGAGTGAGAAGATGACGCAAATGCCTCTCCACAATGAAACCCCTGGAGTTAATATGAACCGAGGCAACTCGCAATTCGAGCCTATCGCCACCCACAGCCGTCACGGTTCGGTTGACCCTAACGGTGATACGCAAAGCGAGCGACTTCGTGGCTGGTGGTCGCGAGCAATCCAAGACGCTAGCTCAGACGACCTCGTGGAACATAACATCCAGGAGAAGTCTCATTATGAGGGACATCCCTACTTTGCGAACACAGATGATTCTCACCGTCGACGGATGAGCCGACCAACAAGCGTGAGCAGTTGGACTGATGCGGCACCGAGTCCGAACCCATTTACGGATTCCAATGCCGTAACTGGAAAAGCCGGTGCCTCGATGTATCTTCGGGATTTGGAGGGATCGGGCAATCCTTTTGCTGATGAGAACTCCATCACCCCTCCAGCGATGGCACAGATGGCACCCGTTGGCCACATCCAAGAGGTTCAAAGGTCGAGGCCTCAGACTGTCAATCGTGGACCCAGTCCTCGATTGATGCCCCATACCGGAACCGTGGATACTGTGTCTTTTTACCGCGAGTCTTCGATAGAGGACAACTCTTTCGAAACACGCCGCAACAAGATTCATTCGAACCCATTTGATCTCGAAATCGACGGTTCCCACCCTAGCGCCGTGCCCCCTCCATTGCACCCAATCCCCGGTGCCTACTACGATATGTCGAGACCTGATATGGCACGCACTCGTGGAGAAAGCTTCACATCCAAATACACGAGTGGCACAGGTTGGAACAATCGGAGCACTATGGGTGCTGTCTCTTCACGATGGGGTAGCACTGTCGGATACGTGCCCATCGGACACGTCCGCAGTGATAGTGATGGGAGCGTGAGAGGCCACCCGCCGAGGGGTCCTAGCGTTGGCCAGGCCATGTAATTTGTACGACCAAGGAGCTCAGAGTTTGCACAAATAGGGGGTGGGTATATAATTGATGATGAACCGACAGGAAGGAACCAGTCCGCTTGTTGGGGGGTTGAGAGCACATACCTATGAGGGATGATATAAAGGCGTTTATTGGCATAGTGACATCTTTTAACAAGATATCCCGCAAGATGATGGCGACGTTGAAAAAAGTAGGGGCTGCATGGCGTAACAATGCTTGCGAAGTTGCATACGAGACGGTGAAGATGACGGTACAATCCTTGCACATGCTTCTGAGAGGACAGAGGCTTTCAAACTTTAGATATGGCACATGTCCTGATATATCTAGACAGCTAGACAGCTGAGGCTACTTTCGTTATTTATATACCATTTTCTTTCTCTCACCTGCTCTCTCTTCCTTAAACTTGATGACTGTCTTGAACCGAACGAGCCCTGTCATTTTCTATCCGTTGGAGGGGGAGATGAATCCACCGCGCATGATTACTGACTGCTATTGATTTTTCTTTCAGCAGCAATGCTCGCTATCAATCCAGTCTTATTGGGTCGCAGACCCACCACCGTTGCAGCCATCATGATCCTTGACAAGCTAAACGTGTTGATGGGATCAATCTCAATTGGCCCATATGAATGCCGCAATTCTTGCGCATGTCGGTAGCTTCCCTTGGCAACTTTGAACGAATCGTTCGCTTGGCATGCGGGGCAGCAAAGGTGATGTGATGGTACACGAATGCGCACAAGGGTAGCGATTCAAGCATACATGGTAAAACATCCAAGTTATATGTGAATTTAGAACTGGAAGCATAGAATAATGACTAAATTCTACCGGTTTCTTTAACTTCATTGGGATTCTTTTTTTTTTGCTCAAGTCTTCTGTCATCTGCCACTCACATACACGGTTTCTAAACATTTCTGGATAACAAGTAGGCTTATGTGAATGAACGGGGTATCATGAACTACCATTTGCTAAGATGAGTTGCGTCAAGTCTGATCTGTCCAAGTATCTCTTTCCCAATCCCACGAGCACTTAAGCACAAAATCGTCCTTTGCTGCTCCTTTTCCATGTCTTTTTGATCCGCGCCATTGATTCCATCTCGTTTATCCCATATCTGATGCCGTATGAGCCGAATAGTTCAAATGACTGCTATCTTCATCGTCCTAGGAAATAACGGTGTTTTTTTTAGGCTATACATTGCTTAAGGCTTGGGTATGTGGATAGTCTTGCTGGTCATGAGGCAGCCGTGGATGACGAAGAGCGCCACGATGGGGTGGAACTCGTAATCAGTTCCCTGGAGCCAGACGCCAAGGGGCAAGTCTTCGAGGACCCAGCGCTGGGAGACCCAGTAGGCCATGATGGCGTCCATGCCCAGAGAAGTGGGGATGGGCGTGCCCTCAAAGTACTGGCTCTTGCCCGAGGCATCCTTGGGCAGGGAGGAGACGGTGACGTTGAAACGGGCAAGGCGGGTGAGGCCGCAGAGGACGAAAAACGTAAGAGCGACAGTGTCGACGGTGGAGCGGAAGCCAATGGTAAAGGCGACCATGGCGGGGGCAACGCCGAAGGTGATCTACGTCATCGATGCAGGTTAGCAATTGTGGCGGAATGCGTGCCTTTGAGTCGCAGGAATCAAGCATACCAAGTCGGCGAGCGAGTCCAACTCCTGGCCCATAAGACTGCTCTTTTTCCTCCATCGCGCGACCTTGCCGTCGAGAAAGTCGAAGAAGAGGCCGAAGGGCAAGAAGCCGAGCGCGAGGTAGACCTTGTCGAGAGCGCTTGGGTCACCGAGGCAGTATCGCAGAGAGGTGAAGATGGACATGACACCGCAGAAGCCTGTAGAGTTTTTTTTTCATTAGCATTTGAGACGAGCAGGTAGCTTTTGCGTGGTGTTGCCGGAAGTATGTACCGTTCATGAGTGTGATGGAGTCAGCCAAGTGCAAGGCCCGGATGAGAGAAAAGTGGCCAACATCGGCCGACAGGAGCATCTTCTGCTTGTCAATGGCTATGAATGCGATCGTGTTAGCTTGGAGGATAACTATTTTCACATGTCGCGCTGGTCTTCAGACCCACATGCGCGGGCATGCCTCCATCACGACTCACCAGGTTGGTTGCCGGACGAGGCGTCCTTGGGAGCGCTTCCGTTAGAGCTTGACGCCATGGTACCGCTCCTTCTCGACATTCTGTGGTTCGGGGCGCAGTTGAGGTATACGGGGGAGGGCAAGGGCGAGAGATGTACGGAGGAGAGAAGGCTGGAGGGCGAGAAGAGTCGCAAGATAGATCGACGAGGAGCTCAACACTTTCGGGCGGCGGGGAGTTGAGATCTGTCTCAGAGGGTCGGTGGCCTGTGCTGGGAGGGCTGTGCCGGGGAAGGGCGATGTTTTTTTTTTCGTCCTTCAGAAGTGGGAATTGCGAGGTGGAAGAGGCAAGAAGAATAAAAAGAGCACCTTGAGGCCTACGTCGGGAGCCCAACAAAACAAGGCGGAGCACAATGATGCAGAGACAACGTCCGGGCTGGTTTGGCGGTTGGAGTGGGCGGCTGGCGGCTGGGCGGTTTCGGAATTGGGGGGAGGTGCAAAGCAAAGCAACTTTCCTGCTCCTGTGGGGATGCCGTCATCGTGTGTGCCACGCTACTCCAGGACCTACTTAGTGGTGCGCTAGTGCCTCACACACACGTGACACGTGCTCGCGCTGTGACAGCGTGACTTTCCTGCAACATGTGGCTGAGCCTCAGGCGGCTGCTGCGTGTGGGCATCGGGCCTGCCCGCGTGGATGTAACATGCGCCATGGGATTGGCTGTGCCATTGCGAACACGCCGTTCTGGAAAGACAATGCCGAATACGACGACATCTTTTTAGGAGAACCGGGAATACATTTATGTGCCTTTTACTTTTCCTCTCTCGTTGCCCTTTTGCGAAAGAAGCGGATCTGGCTTGACCGACAATCCGTGATAATTTAACCATGCTGACGCTAAGCATGTGATAATGGATCACTTCGACATGGGAACTGTAGTTCAACGAGCCATGTATGTAAGTCACCAGGGATTTTTCCTCAACAATTCAAGCCTGTTATTAGGCGGCCGTAATTTGCTTCCGCCTTGTTGTCCTCTAACACGGGGGCCCGGTATCTATGTACATATATCCCCGTTTCCCGTACTTATGTATCAGCGTATGTACGTTCGTGATGCCATCGTCTGCATTTGCTGACACCTTGCTCTCGCACCGCGTGTTGCTTTGCGTAACCAACAATAAAATAATTCAACTGCCCCAACTCCACGATCAGACCAGTGCCAGGGAAGCTCTGGGGACCGAATAGCATTACCATCCAAGGGTAGAAAACTAACCCAGGACCAAAAAAGGAAAGAGCAAGAAACATCCCATTCTCCCTGCTACTCTCTCAAGGCGAATGGATGCTCTGCAAGAGACACATGACCTGATTACCACCGCTTCATGATATCAAAATACCCAAACAAAACAAAGAGAAAGTATGTCGTGAGCAATGGTCCGGTACGGCTGCGCCCCCGTGTGGGTATTTTTTTTGCGTCCATTAGAGTTTCCCAATCTTCAACGCCCATTTTCCGCTTTAGTAAGATTGAATAAGGAATTGTGCTTGACACCATTATCGTGAGATGAGAACCGCAAAACCATCAAGCCAGGGACCGCATGAACCGGACACACCACAAATCGTGTATCCTCGAGGGGGTATTAAAGTATGCCTATTTAATTGTCAGAGTATGAAGAAGAAAACGAAAGGGGTTTGGAACATACGCTTCGCCGCCATGCGGGTTTCCAAACATGGGTGACTTGCGACCCAGGGTAGTTAAGATTTGCACACCATCGATCCAGAATCCAGATCGTACAACAAAACCGCTAATATACTCGCCACGACGAACATCTGTGGTTGATTTATTAGCATCCTCTTCTTTCGTTATTGATATAGAACTTACCGAATTCAAAAACATCCCCGTTTTTGTCAGCACCCCGCTTGCCAAATAATTGCGTTGAGTCATCATCATACATAAACTCCAACCCATCCACGGCAGATCCATGGTATACTACCACTCTTGAGAGAATCCGGTCCGATTTCCCTGCACTGGCGAAGACAGACTCGATAGGCTCACTGCCGTCCATTTTAGAGCTGCCCAGCATTTTGCACCGGAACGCCGCATTCCCGTTGGACAGTTTGACCGAAGATTGTTTTGATGCAAATGTTTTGAAGTCTTCAATATCCATAGACCCGCCGCCATGTGATTTGATGGAGACATTGATTCGAGCTTTCTTCTTGCCATCGCCTAGCCTGGCGCGCAAATCTTGTTCATTGAGTGTAATTTGTCGAGGGGGTGGACCCTGGTCGGACTGGTACTCGATCCATGTGTGACAGACATCATCGCCTTCAGCGAAAATCTCCACAAAGGAGATGCCCGTAGCCGCCATGACCAAGACGCTGCTACCTTCAACGGGGAATGCTTGGACACTCGAATCGGGGTTTATAGGAGGGTCGTTGGGAAGTCGGAAGGCTGGGTGAGCTCGGAATCGTAGACAATCTAGTCGATGCCAACCGCATTCATCCCCTTGCAAAGCGACGCCACCCTTTGATTTAGTTCTTGTCGAGTAAGCCTCGCGGGTCACAAAGCTGCGGTTTAGTACTACGTAATCGCGCAACATGATACCGGTTTCTTGATGAGGGCATCCGAAAAGGTGGCCCGTCTCGTGTAGGTGGGCACCAATGCCAATGTTAGCGGCTTCCCACGAACTTCCGGCATCGTTGCAGTCGTTGGCGACATATTTGGTGTCTGTCGGGGTGCAATCTGTGAAGGCGGGCACCACCTCCTCGAAGCTGGTCGGGTAACTCTGTAGGCAATGTGATCCAAAGATAGCAAGTTGCAGATCCCCATCGCCTCCTCCGAGGGCAGCGTGGCCCGTGATCGTCTTGGCAGTCGTATCCCAATGGGCATCTAGTAGGAGCGCAGACACATAGAGTTTCTGGCCTGGCAGGGGGTTAAAATACTTTTTCATCGCGGTCGCGGCGATCCCAAACAGGGCATCCTTTTCGGTGGCTTTTTCATACTGCTGAGCCTTGTTCAAATCTCGAAGTTCAGCTACCGTCTGGTCGCAACGAATGATGTGGATCCTGGCCTCGGACCGCATAGTGCCGTTATCGAGGTCACGATAATTGATTGTCCCTGATGTCCACTCTTCTTCGAACCGGAAAGTTCTTCGGCCCAATTTGTGCCGTCGCATTTGTTCCGAGGTAAAGGCCTGCCACAAATACGCGGCCATTCTGAATTTTCTCACAGCGGTTTCAAGTCCATTGCCTTCCCTTTCGGCGCGGGCGGGTGTCGCATCAAATGTCCCTGGGGAGTCCTTGCCGAGGATAATTGCAAGCTGCAGTGGCGGGGCATTGCTAGCGGGAAGCATGTGCACCGTGAGATACGAGGTATGAATGGGGTTGGAGCCGCCGCTGTTGGCGAGCTTGGGGCTGGAGAACTCGAAACGAAGCTTGTTGGGACCCGGCTGAAGGTAGACCAGTGCCTTGAAGTGGGAGCTGCAGACAGGCCAGCTGATTGGGGGGAAATTGTCGTCATGTCTACAGACGGTCACAGTTCCATCAATGGCTTGCTGAGCCGGATCGGCAATTGTTCCATGGACAATGAGCACTTTTTGGTAGACCTGAATACAATCAGTATCGTATATAAATTAAACAACACCAGCCATTGCAAAAGAAAGAGAAAAAAAGAAGTGCTGTCAATGCCAAGAGTTGGCAACGGCATCTGTGACACCACCATGTTCCGGAAACATGCAATGATGCATTAGAGACACGGAGGGAGCCGATTGGGAGCGATTTTGCCGCAAAAAGAAAGTAAATGACTTACCCATGCATTTTCTGAGAGGTTGGATATCCTTGGGGCGTATGGCGACACTGGTAGGTTCTGTTTTCCATTGACAGAGGGTGCCCCCAAACCTGACATGCCCGAGACGCTATGTCGGGACGAACTTGCTGAAAGGGTTGGTCGCGATTGGAGATTGTGTGAGCTCTGGCGCTGAGGTGACGATTGGCGACTACTTTGCTGCTGCAGTTGCTGATCTTTGACCTGGAGGTTGAGCGCTGGATCTGAGTGGTGATGAATGGACGGCGGCGTCACGGAGCCAGTCGAGGGCGTCGTACCCTGGCTTACAGCGCCATCGCTTGATGCATCGGTAGAGTGATCGGTGCGTTCGGTGCGGAAACTCGCCTTGGACCGGCGACGAAGGTCTTTGAACTTGAGGAAAGAGGGAGACATGGCCGCCCGCAATTATGAAGTTTTTCCTCGTCGAGTGGGTGAGGTGACGTACGACGAGCGGTTTGGTTGAGGTGCGGTTGGAGCGAGGGAAGGGAGGGCGCCGGCAAACGGCGAGACAAAATATTTGGAGCGGAAAGCGAAAGCTGCGTTTGTAAGAATTAAAGCGAAACAGCACCGTACATGGAGTTTGTGATGATTCGGAAAGCAGAACTGTTGCGAGTAGCGTGCCCGGTGCGCATTCAGGAGCACTCGGGCTTGCACTTTTGCGCTGCGAACGGGGGGTGTGCTGGTAGAGCGAGACGCAAGCCGTGCTGGGGGTGGTGTGAGTAAAGCGAGCGACGGTGGATCGCCGAATGGCAGTCGAGACGTAAGTGTCACGTTGCGCCTGTGGACATTGAGAAAAAAAAGAGAGAGGGAGGAAAGAAAAAGGAAACAGGGACAGGATGAGAGCAGATGTAAGAAGGGGGGGAAGAAAAGAGCAATGGTAGGTGACAAGGAAGGATGAAAAGGGAAAAAAATCCAACACGCCCCGCGATGAGTTGGGAAAGATTGGAGTGGCAGCCAGCCTGTTTCTGTCCCCTGGGCTAGATGTGGATGATGGATGACGGGATGGATGGCGGACGACAAGTAAGTTGATGCAGAACAACACGACGACGAGGGTCAGGATGGGCCAAAGTATGGAGCCCGGACGCTGGGGTTTTACTGGGGTGCCCAGGACGGATGTACTGTACTTGACATGATGCACCCGCTACCGCAGCGCTACAGAGACTATCGGATGTGGAGAGCTGTCCGGTACTGCGTAATTAATCTTGGCGATCCAGTCGAGCCAAACTAGCAGAAGCATGATGCAACAGCTCTTCAGGAGACGACAACTTTTGCATCGTCGGATCGTGAATCATTGCCCCCAGGCGATCATTTCTAGCCGATCTGTTATTGCGTCTCGAACGTACATAACATTACTCCGCGACCACCAAGTATGTGGCCCAGAGCTGGTGCCGTAGTTGGAATGCGCTGCGCCATTGAGATGCGCCTTGTCATCGTCTCGACTCCCAGCCGACGCCTCTTAGGCCGTGATACACCACCACCTCAGCGACCGACTGCGCACAACCACGACACCTCCCCAGTCGTGGTGGTTGGACGGGAGCATGTAGTGGGTTGCAGTGGAGATACGTGCAGAACTATTAATCCGCCCGTCGCCCACCCTATCAGCTCGCCATCAGCGGCAACGGGGCAATAGCTCCCAAACGTTTGAATCCACTGACTGGGTTTGTGGTGGATGGATCTTCCATGGCCAGAGCAACCTTGGCCCAGCTGTCGGCGCATCTGCGGGCGGAGGGTGTTTGAGCCTAGGAAAACGGTATGTATCCAAGGTGGTTATCAATTGATGACGTCGCCTCGGCTCTCAGGGCCCCATCTTCAGGTGAAATTGCGCTGGGGCCATGGGCAAGAGAAACGCAACAATTTCGCATCTTGACATTTCGCATTTTCTATCTGGGCATCAAGATAGGCAAAGACAAGCTCCGTGTTAACGTGAGGGTCCTGTTGAGTATACATCATTGGTGGGGAGCACAAGGCGCAGGCCAGCGGCATTGGATGCCCAAGGTAGGCGGCGCCCGTTGAGATCGTCGCTCTCGTTTCAGAAAGATGCCCGTTGCTTTATTCCAGACGGTTTCCTGTCGCGAGTGAGGAGGCCCACGGAGAGACGTCATTCTGGCATTCGGCCAGCCTAGTGTGCTAAATTTACCGACCATCCCCCTCCCCTAGCTGCTCAGCAAGGACCAAGCCGCAGAGAGGCTCCCTCCAGATCAGACGAAAGGAGCCAATGCGAGCGGGCTCAGTACCAAACCTCACACCTGGCTGCCATTGACTCGCACTGAGTTCCTTAGGAAGTACAGTACATCATCTTACTACTCCTCATCCGCACGTCCCGCACCACCATGAACATTGTCTGTGGCCTCCGCCCCCTCCATCTTAGCACCGCCGCAAGGTCTAGAAGCCGAAAGGCCGGCGGAGTGGCGGCCGGCTTGCAGCGGATAGCACTGCTAGTGGACGAAAACAGCTTCAGCTCATAGAACCAACTGCACACTGCCAGCGCCGCGACATGTCTCTCGGCATCAGCAGCATATAATACGAGTCCCCTACGCTGGCGTGCCGCCCAAGAGGGACACGTAGGCCGCTGTATTGGGATGGGAGAGAGAAAAATGTGGAGGGCGGAGAACTTATGCCTCAGCCTAAAAATTTTCGGGGGTAATTATGTCGGGTGCATGCTGGATTGATCGTGGATATCCGGATCGATGATGACGGGCTGACGACGACTGCAATGTCGACATTTGGCGACAGCCCGAGTTTCCCTTTTGGGCGAGTCTCGTACGTGTGCACTGGGATATGGCCAGCGAACAATGAGTTTTGATCCTTCCCTTTGTTTTTCTCAACAGTTTTGTTTGGTGTTTCTTGCATTTCTTATCCCATCCCGGATAAACATAAAAAAAGTTGACTCATCTTTTTGTTTTATTGTTTTGTCTCGTCTTGGATTGCTCACTGTTACATGTTATCATCGAGATGCTTGCTCCCTTGCTGCTCCACTTCAGGTGTGTGACCCCATGCTGAACCAACCCACTTCCCGTGGGTGATCGCACGAGGGTAGGCCAAATCGGTGAGCGTCTAATTAATTAAATGCACTTCGCCTCCTGTCTCGTGCTTTTTTACTCTGCATTGCTGAGCGTCGCACTCGACAATGCTACCTGTGTCTCTTCCTTGATATCATGACTGCCGCCAATGACTTGGTAAATCCAAATACTACCTCTGTTATCATGACCCCGGTTCCTTTCCATTGAAACCCTAGCGGATGTAAAGAGATCAGCAAATATTATAGGCCAGGGGTTGATGTAGACACGGTCCTCTCAACTGGACCGTAACTTGAGGAGTCGTCATCGGGCAACCAACACGACTCTGCAAGCAAGGTTAACACGAACTTTTCCTCGTTGGTATTCCGGGACGATCTTCCCAACCCCGGCAACAATGCCTTGGTCTCTTCCCTGCTACGAAACTGCAGATTCCCATGAGACTTCGCTTCGCCCGGTTTGCGGCACCCCATATGGTAGTGTCCGTACGAGGATGGGGATCTCTTGGTGTGAGTGAGGTGCTGAATTATGGCCAATTCTTGGCGAGGCGCTTTGGCGGAGTGCGCGGAGTGCGGTAGTGGTAGAGACCCCCAAGCAGCCACCACCTGCACCGTAGCGCCCGTTCCGTAGTTGTCCCGAATGCCAGCATCGGAATCCTCAATGCAATAATACAGTCTTGTTCATTCGTAATTGGAGGTTGGTTTTCAATCATGTTCAATGCCCACAGCTACTCCAAGGACCAGCACATATTTCAACGATGGCATATGCTGAGTGGAATATTCTCCCCCTTGTGAAGCTTTTTATCGACCACCAATCATAGACATGGCCAATAGCGCGGCTGAAGAGAAGCTCTACTACTCATTTTGATTGTAAGCCCGTTTTCTAGCAAGCTGGTTGAGCCCGGACATTTCTGAACAATCTTTTAGCCCCTTTCGGCATAACCACAACCCTCAACTTAATTTACCCCAATTGGTTGTTTTATTGGTGCTTCAAAAAAGACGTCAAAGCTCTGCAACGGCTCTTTTAAGTGACGCTCTCTTTTCGGCGCTGACTGAACCTAATTTACCAACCTCCCAACACATCTGTTGGTTAGCGGCGATCGAGAGTGAACAAACACTGGAAGCAAGGAGTAAAAGTGGATAATCACTTGCATGAATAGGCTCGAAAATTGGCCATGGGGTTGATAAGCGCTGAAGATCAGCGTTGAGCACTACGCAGTGAATCAGGATGTGAATAAACCCGAGCGCGAGGGATGAAGCGCGAGGTGCAATCACAGAAACAAGGACGAGAATGATGAGGTGATCCAGAGTGGGTAACGAAACGTGTCTTACACACTAGCGGTAGATGCTGCCACTCCTCCGAGGACGGGAGCAGTGTGATCATCACCAATTGGGAGAGCTGGATTACCGTTCTGAGGAATAGTCGATGGCGACAGACAATACTGGGGCGGATGACTCGATCGATCTTGAACATGGCGATTGGATCGGGCTCGGGACCCATTCAGCCCATTCAAGCCCACGATCAGCTAGCCAGCAAAGGAACAATGGCAGGGTAAGCTCCGAGGGCTGAACGAGACTCGGCTCGGCGCTGGGCCAACGAACAAGGCCCCCCGTGCTTCACGAGGACCGTTGTCGACTCGGAGGTGCTCGGCTTGTGCAGAGCTGGAAATTAGTGGTTCGCACGCTTGTCTTCAGGGACTTTAGCCCTGTGAATCAAGACTGTGTCCACGTCCCTGAGGCTTCGGGGGCAGTGGAAGCCTAGGGGCCTGGCTCCCCCTGGTCAGCCGAGCAGTAGCAGCAGCTATCCATAGGTCCTGAAGATGGGGCGTCAGCCTGAAGATGTGAGCGAACGGGGCTGGAATGGCAGTGGAACGCATATGGTTGGTGGTAGGCGGCGCCCCTGAGGCTTCCCACAATGCGTGCTGGATGCATGGACCCTGTGCATTGTGTTGCCTGTCCAAAGTGCGTGCATGAGTGGGTGAGCGACAACGGGTGGTGATGGCTAGGGGAGTTTGCTGTGCATGGCCAGTGTGCTGATTTTTAATCTGGGGGGAAAGTGGTCCGTTTCCAGAGGAATGCGACCAATTTCGCTGTGGCGCTCTGGGGCGGAAGCACTCCAACAGCCAGTCAATTTACGAAGTGACCAAGGCTCTGGTCGCTGCGTTTCCCCGGGACAAGCAGGGAAAAAAGAAAATTAGCAGAAAAAAACCCACTCTGTCACTTTTGCACACCAACGCACACTCCTTCTTGCTCCCCGTTCACTCAACAACCACAGCAACCACTGTCGCATCACACTATCGACGCAATTTTCACTCTTCCCCCTTTCTGGTGCCCTCTCTTTGTCTCCAGCCCAAGGAAGAATAGTCGCTCACTTTACCCATTCACACCCAAATCCCATCAGCCGGGCTCTCTAACACTTTACGCCTCCAACGTTCCATCCCTTGGCCGCTTACACCTTAACCGTGGCCACCCCCTCCCGTCTGGTCGCCCACTCAACTCTCCTTCCCACTTTAGTCTCGGCGCACGACTCTCACAAACCTTCACACACCACCTCCACCCAGACCGTCATCATCCTACCGAAACACATTCACCCACCACAGCCAACAACTGAAAAAGAGCGGGATACGATCTCTGAGATAAGAGCTCAATATTGGAGCTTGCAAAAACACAAGGTCATGTCGTCGCCGTGGAAGAAGCAACCCGAGGATGTGGTTGACTGCGTCCTCAAGCGTGCAGAAGTGAGCAAGGTACGTTCAGGGATAATCACCAGCCTCCCCTCACGGCCTCGGCCTACAACGTCATTAGCTGTCCTGATGGCTCTACCGACTACGGGAAAATGTTCATAATGCTAATGCGATTTTTTTATTTGCCATTCACAGATCGCTCGCCGCTTGCAGAACCGCCTGGCCCTCGCTCAGTTCAAGACCAAGCATGGCTGGGAAGACCTCACACTCGATTCAATCGAACCCAAACTCGAAGAGGAGATGCGACGGAAGCGCCTAGCTGAAGGAGATGTTCTCTCGGATTCCTCATCTTCAGCTTCCGACCTCCCATACCCCTCTCGCACTCTCATGAGCTCGCCCCTCAAGGCGCCCCTGTTTTCCGATGCAGTTGGCTCCAGCAACGGGAGCACCGGCCACCGCAAGCGCACATACTTTGCCTCGTTCGAAAACATCTCGTCCAGCCCAAGCAAGCGATTCCGAGGCTCGCCAACCGCCCACAAATCCTTTAATGGTATTGCTTCTTGGAAAGACAGCCACCAGCTTGCCAATTCATCACCAATCAAGGCCCGACGCCAGCAGCATTTCACTACTTCGGGCGGTCCGGACGTATCATTCTTTCAGCAGCGCCTTATGAATGGTCTTACCTCACCCAACTTCGCTGCTCCTTCAGACGACGACGACGACCTGCTGCCTATTCACTCTTTCAATGTCAACAATGTGCACTCGTCGCCTCCCCGCACACCGCCTATGCGTACCCGTACTCTCGGAACCAAACGGAGCAAAGAGGACCTAGGGCAAGGTGCAAATGGTGGCAAGACGGGAGAGGAAGGCGCTGATCTACTCCTCTACCTAGCCGCCTCGCCGTCCCCCGCTGTGCGCACAACTAAGACTCGTATGGACCCCCCTTCAACTCCCCCTCAAAAGAACAGCAAGCTGGACTTGCCGTCGTCCATGATGATGACACCCGGTGGTGGAAATCTCTTCCCCACCACACCGGGCCAGGGTTTTGACTTTGCCGACTTCGTCAACATCACTCCTAGCCCAGCCCAGAAACCTTGGAAGACTCCGGTTGCCATTCCCGGAACTCGCACTCCCATCAGTGTTACCCGGCGGCGGCTCACCTTTGATGAGCCACTGCCATAATTCTTTACATCATTTAAAAATTGGTCAGCGGGACGGCCACACACAACTTCGTTTCCTTGTGTACATGATACCATGACAGCACATATTGCAATACGCGCGCGCGCACGTTTTATTATTATTGTCTCAACACTTTTATTGGCTTGGATTCTTTGTGATCCGCTGGATGTACAGGCTTTGGTTTGATTTGTTTGTTTTCGGCGGCGTTGAATAGACCACTTGGCGTCAATGGCCACCTTTGGGAGCACCAAGGGGGAACGGCGTGGCCAGATTTTAGGCCACGAGGGGGATTGTTACATCCCCTTGTTACACGCGAGATTTATGGGGAGAAGCTGTGGGCAATGGCCACAGCCAGCTCTGGCTTGCAGGTTTCTACGAATGAATTCTTTTCGACAGACGATTGGGATGCGCCGACGGACAGTACGGATTGCGAATCGTTTCTGCTTTGGACAAATGAACTTGTTGCACTCGCACATATTTTTTCCTTTGTCAATTTTGACTCGGGGCGCTTGAAGGGCTGAAGTGGAGAGCGGAGCAAGAAAAGAACGCGTGCGACGTTAATTTACGCGCCGGCTGGAGCGAAATGGGCGCGTACAGCGCGACTTTTCGCGTCTTCCTGCATGTCATCTAATGAATTGATAACCAATCATATTACCCGGCAGGGATATCGTTTGCGCTGACTTGGAGAGCTTAAAGCCTTAAAGTGGAGATGATGTCATGAGCGTGCCACACCTCGTGAGGGTTGCGTGTCGTGCACCGCATATCCTAACGTCCAACGTACTGAGTTTCGGGCAAAGATTGGGGATTAGAAACATGGGTGGGAGGCAATATTCTTTTCAAAAAAGGCAAGATGCCTTGTAGTAATGCACAGCGTGGTCCCAGTCCACACACTTAATAAGTTAATGTAGATGTTGGAATTTTATCCAATTTGATTTTTTGCAACATACCATATTTTTTATCATTTGGTCGTACTAAATTCCTTCTGTCTGTGTACCAGGTGTGCTATTTCGATTTGGAAAGGCGACCACCTTGTCTAGAAATCCATATGCGTGCCTCATGTGCAATTCTAATCCATGGGCAAAATTTTCGAGAAGTTTCTCAGCCTCTTCCCTTGGTCTCTCCCACCAGGTTTCCGGGGATTGGTAGCTAAGCTGGACGTCGATAATGAGCCGGTTCATGTCTCTGTCAGGGTGGTTCCCGAGGCATGCGAGGTCAATGCTAACAACCTTATTCTTTGTTTCTTGAAACGACTGAAAAGTGGCTTGCAGCCCGTCAACGATTTCCCACCAGTCGTTTTTTACATCGGGACAGGCCTCAAAAGACACAATGTGCCGCGGCCAGCACAGTTCAGGTGCCATAATCTCGACGCCAATGTGGCACTGAGGGTGCGCCCCAGAGTCCTCAAGCCGGGCGTCGACGAAGCACTTGACCTGACGCACGATATTAACCCAAACCAACCGGGCATCCGCCGTCCAAGGAGTGACGATGAGCAGCGTGTGTCGAGGAAGCAAGACATTTGCAGTTGGTAGGTCGACGAGGTCTACCACGGCGTTCTTCAGGCCACTGTCGTTCAGAATCTTATTCACTTCCATGACGAGTTGGGTGCACCATGCATCCATGGCTATGGGTGACCCATACCCATTGCAAGGGCTCATAGCCAACGGCAAACAAGGGGGTGTGCCGGCACGATATTTGACGCATGAGATCTCGAAAAGGCCCTTGATGCCAATGGCAGAGGCGCAGCGATCAGTAGGGGTAAGCAGAGTTCTCGAACTAAAAGAGGCCATGACGCCTTGATGTCTCCCTGCCAGCAATGAATGCGAGCAAAGATTCAGGTGACGAAAGGTTTCGCTGTGTCTGATTCGGGTTTTGGACAGTAAGAAAATCCCCGGATGTTAAATAACGAGGTGCTGCTTGTTGCTTGGGATGTCCGATACGCCTTCCTTGAGCCGACGTTGGTGACTAGATGTATTTCCACGGAGCCTTTTTGTTGTTGAAAGAACTTTGCCAAATCTCGCTACATCTTGAGAATTGCTGCCATTCTTATATCCTCCCGACTATGGCTTCTCCGATGCACAGCGGGTTCTGTCCATCTCCGAAACCCAAGTTGCTGCAGCCCATCAAGGCCAGTAATGGGTGGCAGCTCTAAGAGCCCGTATAGCCTGCTGTATCGCAGCGTCTCAGCAGGAGCTTTCCAGCCAGCAACAAGTGTATATAAGCGCAGCTGCATGGCTGTGGAGCTATCGGGGTGAGTACTTTAGAGTGCATGTGGTGAGTGATCCAAGTCATGCTGATACCAATGGCACCGAGTTGCGGGTGCGAAGTGATTTTCGTTCTCGGTATTTTTTAAACACTAGAAATCCTTACGCCATATTAAACCAGTATTTGGTTAATCCATGGCATCATACTCCATTTATGGTCAGGTGGTTGAGCTGATCAAGTCAAAAACTCCAGGCTGGGCAGTACCTTGCGGTTTTGTAACAGCCGGAAGGGTTCCCGTTCGCGCCGAAGGCCATGGGGTTTCCTGTTTACTTCCATTTCAATATCGCGCATGGTATCATGGATAGCCACCCAAGGGCGCAACCAGCTCCACTCATCCTGGCTGTAAAGGGAAAAAAGAGAAAGGGAGGGGAATTAGGCCTCTTCGCTAAAAGTTCCACAGTATTCAATTAATCATATCCGTGTTTTGTTGTAATTTCTTTTCGACTTTCAGGTTTAGAAAATTCACGACCTCTCGTCTATTCACGTAAGAACGCCAATATCAGATTATCCTAAAAGTTTCTTAATTATGACATGTAAGATAACCAGTAAGGATTCCTAGTGATTCTATATCGTGGGTGACTTTGATGAAATGTCTATCTTGTGATACAAAGGAAAGGGCTTAGAGAAGGGTTGGTTTGTTAAATATATACAAGTTTTACACCAAGAACGCGCTGCTAATCTCATTTCTCTGAGATTATATTTCGCTTTTAATCCGACTGTGGGTGTATGTTTGAATCGCTGAATCTCTACCGCGAAAGTAGGGGCGTAAAGAAGGTAAGCAGGCCACTATTAGGCTGATGTTGCACTCAAGAATGTTCCACAGCACTGTATTAAAAAGGAGTCAGCATGCTCGCTTAGATTAGTATGAGGCCTAGCTTCCCATCTAGAAAGCCGGGTGGCAATTGGGAAACTCACCCATCAAACTTATGGCCACATTGTTTCCAACCTGAGAAACCTCGAGCGTTACCAGTCTGACAATGCAAGTTATAATGGTAATTCCACCAAGAAGAAATGTGCAGTAGACTCCGATTCGCATTGAAGGTAACAGATTCATGCTTGGAATAAATAACCAGGGCAGCATGAACACTATAGATAGAAATTAATTGTTAGTTCGCCTTGTATATGTGCTCCTCCTATTCATACTCACCAAGCAGATCCCCGAAGAAATGGAGCGTCCAAGTGGCAATAAATATCTTTTCTCCGTAGTTGAAAGCGCACGTGTCACCAGGAATACTCAAACTCCTAAATTAAGGCATTTCGGTCAGAATTTCTGCATACATCACTGGAAGGGCAATGCTCACCAATCTGTTTCGGGCTCGCAGACTAAAAGTAGCACAGTAACACTGGTGATGTAGGCCGCCACGTTGTACACGACGGTAACCCATAAGAATATCTTTCGCTTTTTCATAAATTCAAGAAACATTGGCGTATATGCTGCAAGGAGTGCCGCTTTACAGAGGTAAAATGTTGACCAAAGTGGAACGTGTGACATGATGAATAGCTAGCACGGTGGTGTGTTAGATTTCTGCTCAGGAAAGAGCTTTGTTTGCATGTCATAGATTAATATTCACTCACTTTTATTACCATTTCCATGTCGCTGCTGCTCCCATGGTAACCTTTGAGTGTCATCATAACACCATCGGCAAGTCCACCCAGTCGTGCCATCCCGGTGATCATGCCATTGGTGGCAACTGCGGCGATCCATGCTAACCATATGAGATAGTCACTGAACATGAGCCTCCTTCTTTGAATCACAAGGCGCAGGTACGATCGTGCGATGATGGCTCCAGTGGCAATAGCGTTGAGAAGCCATCCCAAAATCTATTTTTGTACTATTAGTTGTAACTCTCACAAACATATTTCCCTGGCATCGCGGCATATGTTTCTTTACCAGTACGGTGTCAGAGCCCGGAGATTTCCCCATGATTACGATGGGTAATTCTCGAGGCGAGTGAAATAGGTGCACTTCACACCGGGAGAGGTGCGTCTCCCTGTGCCTTAGCCCTCGTCGAGGATAGTCAGAGTTGTTGGGATGTCGTTGTTTGTTGCTATTGCGTTCTGTCGGTCAGCAATAGTCTCGGTAACCACGCGCTTGTGAATGAGGACGAGAGGAGAAGACATGGCAATGTAGAGAATGTCTGGGGGATGGCGGGATCTGGACCAGTTTTACGGTTCAGTCAGACAGTGGTAACTCGTAAGTGGCTCATCCTGTGCTACCAAGAATCTAACCCAATGTAGTCCATGGGGTGAACGAGGAAGTCTATCCTCAGCTTGGGCGCCACAATGGGGAAAATCCATTCCACCACGGATCGGCATGCCGGGAAGGCAAAATCCATTCGTTATTTTACGGCAATGCTAATCCAAGCCGGCTCTTTCTTGTTTGGTTTGGACTTGCGAAGCACGTAAGACGAAAATCGCACCTTGATCAGCCAGACGTGTAGGAATGTGCTGAACAGCATCTTCCTTCTTGCACCAGCTTCACCACACTCACACCAGTCATGAAGGTCTGTTAGAGGGGTCCCCGATATTTTATTGCCAGACGCAGCATTCGGTCCTCTACAGAAGATTCAATACGCGAGTCTAGGCCTCGTAGGATACGGTAGTGCCCGAACAAAGTCTTGACCGTCGCGCCCTTGAGATACTGGCCAAACTGTCCTGGACAGTTCGAGAACCGATCTTGCAACATCATGGCTACACTAGTGGAACCTTGTAGGCCGTATGACGAACGCCCATGATGCTACAGATAGCTGGTATGAGGCGCATTGTTGTAGCCCACCAACCGCCCGGATTCGTTTGGTCGGTCCCACCGTGGAGCGGGTTTCGCCGCCAAAACCTCAATTGCCTCGAGCGAAATGCTTGGATGGAATCCCAAGAAGCCGTTGGGCATGCTTCATTGTTCTTTTAAAACGGAGAGAGAAGAAAACGGGCCCGACGAGTAATCCTCTACATTCCCTCGTGCAGTTCAAGTATGGGCTTTAAAGGCTCGCATCAGCATTCAATCCAGTCTCGGTGATTCCCATTCGCCTCCACGATACCCAACGGAGCCATCCGATTGCGTCGGGTATCGGGCCACTATCCAGGTCCTTGGAACGTGACCCAGACATCACCGTGAAGCGAGCGGTCCGTTCTCAATGTGCACCATGGGTTCTTGACATAAACTGAGGGCTACCGCATTTGGAAGTGGCTCTGCTTCATCCATTTTAGGGACCGCTTACACTATTCATTATATTCTCTACATCACAGTAACAATTCTTTTTACCCGGTGGCTTTGTTTTCGAAGCTCTCGGGTCCCATTCTTTGGCAAGAGTTTCTAGCCTGGACAGCAACCGAGCCCATTCCTAAATCTCGGAAATAAGGCCCGCTTCCTCCCCACCTTAGCAGACGACCATGTAGCCCAATGCTTTTTGTCAGGCCGAAGAGGATGATATCGGTGTTCAGCACCCATACTGGCATAAGGCATCCCGTCAATGAACACAATACGAAAACGTGGGGAATGTATAGCTGCATTGTCATTTTCTCCGACACCAACTGCAAAGGACATAAGACTGAATAGCCAAGTAAAAGAAGACCAAGAACACAGGTAAGCCGTTTCTTTTACCCTCTTAAATAGAAGCCATGCTTGCGGAATTCATTCATATTTAAATCTATCTATCTATTATAACACATACACCTTCAAAATGCGGCGGAACGATCTGCTCGCACCCAGATAACATCAGTCACGACAATGTCACCTGACCAGCGTAAATCAATATCACAATATATTTATTCCTCCTGGCCAACTTTGAATCCTCCGTCTACTACCGCCTTAAATCCACCATCAAGGTTAGCGACTTGGAACCCCATCTGGCTCAAAATCCGTGCCGCAAGGTAGCCACGGTAGCCCACCTGGCAGTACACCAACACACGAGCTGACTTGTCAAGCTCCCACATCTGCCCTCTCAAGTCATTGACTGGTAAATTGATGGCTCCTGGCAAATGACCGCGCGCGAATTCCAACGGAGAACGAACGTCAACAAGCTGGAGCGCACCCAGCGCCTTTGCGTCAAGATCTTCTGCGTGGAGGATTTGAACATCGCCACGAATCACATTTGATGCAACAAAACCAGCCATATTTACTGGGTCTTTTGCCGAGCCATAAGGTGGCGCATATGCCAGTTCGAGATGCTCCAAGTCAAAGACCGTCATCTCCGCTTGCATGGCCGTGGCCACCACATCAATACGCTTGTCGACACCTGACATTCCAACCGCCTGGGCCCCCAGAATGTACCCAGTCTCTTTTTCAAAAGCCAGCTTCAAGGTTACAGGATGGGCGTTTGGATAGTAGCCTGCATGATCCTGGGGGTGCACTGTCACCCACTCTGGGTCGTCGCCTTTACGACGAAGAGCCTCGACCGAAAGGCCCACGAAACCAATTGTCAAGTCAAAAACTTGGCAAATAGCAGTTCCAACATTTCCTCGATAGCTTACCTGTTTGCCGAATATGTGGTCTGCTGCAAGTCGTCCTTGTCGATTCGCCGGTCCAGCCAAGGCAAGCGTCACTGGCCCTTTCATAATCCTGTGCTCGGTCTCGACCATGTCGCCTACTGCATATACGTCTGAATCAGAAGTCTGCATCCTGGAATTTACCCTGACGCCGGTCCTTCCCATCTCCAATCCTGCCTGCTTGGCCAGTGCTGTTCGAGCTCTCACTCCTGCAGCCATGATGACCAGGCTCGCCGGAATCTCAGTTCCGTCTGCCAACGTCACACTTGATGTTTCGATAGCCTTGAGCCTAGCGTTGACAAACAGATTAACTCCTTTATTTTTGAGCTCCCTTTGAAGAACTGCTGCCATGTCGCCATCGATCGGTGGTAGAATATGTGGTGAATACTCGACCAGTGAAACCTCGAGCCCAAGTTTGTGCAAGTTCTCCGCTGCTTCTATGCCAATAAACCCAGCACCGATCACGCATGCTTGCTTCACCTGGCGTCCTGATATGACTGCTCTGATGTGTTGGAGATCCGAGATTGTTTGCAGAGTGAAGACATGGTCCTTATCTGCTCCTTCAATCGGAGGTCGGAATGCCTCGGCGCCTTGTGAGAGAATGAGTTTATCATATTTAACTTGGCGAGTGTCATCAGTTCCCACTGTTCGGACATCCACGCTGTGGTTCTTAGTATCTATTCCAACGACCTCCGTTTTGAGCTATATTGAAGCGGCTTTTGAACCCTTCTGGGTTGTTCAATACGAGTGCGGCATCATTGGTGATGACATTTCCGAGGGCATATGGCAAACCGCAGTTCGCGAAACTGGTGTAGTCTCCCTGTTCGAACACGGTGATCTCCAGGGTTTCATCAAGGCGACGAAGGCGGGTGGCTGCAGACATTCCACCGGCGACGGCGCCGACAATGACAATTTTCTTGGACATGGTGTAGTATAGTGCTTTCCTAGCAAAGGTGTTAGTTTTTTTGGGACGTGAGGCAATACCGCCACATTACCGTTCCAGTACCTATCCAATTTTCAATAGAGGCAAGCATTGAGATGTAAAGCTGCTTACATGAAATAAATCATCGACCAAACCTTCTCGTATTTATACAAAATATGCCCATCTTAAGATTTCCCAGCTCGTGGTATGATTTGCAAATGGCTTACCCGAAATCATCAATCCGTTTTGTGCCCTACAAGGTCCAGGCTGTTTTTCACTAATCTGACCGGCAATCTTGGTGGAGAATTCATGGCCACGATGGGGCATTATTTGTAAGTTTGGTCCCCGAGGATCGTGTGATGGCCCCGGTGTTGGTGACTGTGGCCAGTTGATACCAGCAGACTATGTCTTGCGATGTAGGGATTGGGTGACATGATATGATATGATGAATAATTTTCAGAATTTTTGGTTCTGGAACGCTTCATATTAACTTTTATCTTGCAAATCGCGGAAACGGCAATCTTTCCATGTCAGCTGTTGCGACCACCGTGATCATGTTACCATGCCCGTGACGTATTCTGTTTTGATGGAGGGTAATTTGGGCAGCGATTTCCGAGCGACTCGATGTACTTCCGACAGGTTTAATGGCTCGGTGATCAATTGGGAATTTTTTTATGTACGAAACAGTATCAGACTACAAATCAAGACAAATCGTGATAGTGTATGATACAGTCAAAGTGTACCAGCAGAAGAAGGTGAATGGAAATAATGCCTTGAATAAATGAAACCCGCGCGCTAAATGACACTGACAGAGTGAGATTTCGGATTCTAAAGGGCGTTTTGTATTGTTGAATGTTTTGTGACGCTCAAGTCAGAAGTAAGTGCATGTAAAACACAGT
Source organism: Calonectria hawksworthii (assembly GCA_020975415.1). NCBI lineage: Eukaryota > Fungi > Ascomycota > Sordariomycetes > Hypocreales > Nectriaceae > Calonectria > Calonectria hawksworthii. The sequence continues at coordinate 195,276 of JAHXZK010000005.1, read as the reverse complement.
AGAACCCCGGGTTGTCCAGTGGTCGCCGATTGGAACTCCCAATGGTCACCGAAGAGCCGCTAAACTTGACGTGTTTTGTGGAACAGCACTATCCTCAATACGGACAGGGTTGACGGTGGTGTACAAGGCAACGCACAAAGTTTCCTCTTGGGCGCAACGAAAAAAACGGTAGAGAATGCTAGAAACAGTATCTCAAAATGGCGAATTTGAAACCCCCAAAGGCCAATCTAACCCATGCATGATGATGACTTCATCCGCATGAGACAGCATCGTGTTTTCCAGACAGTTGTGGAGGTTGGCTTACGGATACCCTATAGGGCAATGCCACGAAAACTAGCCACCAGTGCGGTCTAAGTGGGAGCCTTCAGTATAATAGCACGAGGCTTCTAGCATCCAGAGGCCTCGCGAGGAATGGGTTGCATCTGACAATCTCGTCTGCTTACATGAGGTCTATGCAGGTACGAGAGAAGCAGAGAGGCCCCTGATTCTACCGTATGCATCAACACCAGGAACACAAACGTGGGATGGCACACAAAATCTTCATATTTGCATGCAGCCCTTCACATAAGTGGCGGATGACTACAGGCAGACAGGACGAAACATGCAAGGTGTGGATGGGACTTTGAACAACAGGTCACAAACCATTGGGAGGATCATTAAAGCAAACAAGCACACGGACTCACGGCAAACTTCTGCTCCGTGGCTCTTCGAGGACAATGGTTGGCTGGGCCTAGAGGGCTTGTGGTGGCTGTGTTGTCAGTTTGGTGGTGCAGGTGGGCGGTGCTGGGGGACTGGCTAGCGGCGGCGGCTGTGGAAAGATGCAGCGAAGGAGCGGTTGCGTGCATAGATGCAAAACACCGGCTCGAAAGATGTGTGTTGTTGTTGCTTATGAATCGCGCGGTTTAATCAGGAACCGTTTGCGAACAAAGAGTTTTGCGGTTGCTGGGTGATTCTCGAATATTTTGGATTTTGCCTGGCCACGACCATGTGTCGGCGCGCGCGCGCTGAGGTGAGCAGGCTCCGAGCGGCGTGCTAAAGGGATCTACAAGAGTGTAAGCACGTCCTCCTTCCCAAGGCGGGGAGATTGCTGTTGGTGTGGCGGGATTGCTTTTTTTGGCCGCTGCCCTGTTGGGTAAAGCAGACTGTCCCCTGGTCTCGCTACACCACACCGTCCCTCACTTCGCTCACACTCTGACGCACCTGTATAGCAGAAAAAACGTGCCCATCACCAACACGGCCAAACGTTCCACTGTCCGCGAGCCAACCATATCGCCGCGGCTTCAGAAACGGACACCCGGCAGCTATGCTTTGCGCTAACACAGAACCACAAACCCTCACCGAGCAGCGCTTCACCATCAAGGCTGTTTGGCCGTAGTCGTCCCGTCGGTGCCCTCGTTACTGCCAACAGGTCACCCGCCCCCATGGCGTTGTTTCTTCAATGCTTTTCTTACTGCATCGCTGCTCAGTTCGACAGGATATTGTGTCATTGGGCGAGATCCCCCCGTCTTTCACATTCTCTCTGCCCAAGTGGGGGAAACTGAGCTTACTGGAGCGCGGCAGCTGGCCCAGTGTCTCGCATGCATATCTGCGCGTGGGGCATGCCGCTCAGCCCAGTCTGATCTATTCTTGTCTCGCAGATCCTACAGCAAAAACTACTCATGACTTGACTTGTACCATCCCATCTCTCTGGGCCAAGCCCGGTCAGCCCTTGCGGCACCGGGACGCCTCAAAACCAAGATGCTCCCATATCTGCCGCCGCTTCCTCTCTCCTCTTGTGATGTGACTTTGCGCCAGCTCCAGCCTCGTCGTCTACCTTCCCGCCGCCCTTTGTTTTGGCCCACACCATCAAGCCTTATCCGTTCTTGACCGATTCACTGAAGGCGTTAAGCACATATTGGCTTCTCTGGTCGTTGCCTATGGCAGCTATGGCGCCTTGAGTATTGCTCTTCATAAACTCCGTCTTTCTCGAACTCGCCCGTCTGGCTATTAGACTCCCCTCTCCACTCATGTATCGCGACTTGTTCCTCTTCCCGACTCTGGCCTCAACTCCTAAATAGCTATGGAGCCTCTCAGGCCTCATTCGAGACCCGACTCGGAAAAGTCAGAGGAGCGCCGGCAGCGCTCCGAGTCTGATGCCACCGTTCAGAATGTCGCCAACACCATGATTGCCATTACCGAGTCCTATCGCCACCATTTCCGAGATGCCCAGACTGCCGTGCCTAACCCACCATCTCGTTCTTATTCACATTCCCGTAGTTCCTCTTCGGGCAGCAGCACATCATCCCAGCACTTCCTGGGCACGGGTGTAGAGAGGCAAATGAGTTTTTCAAACCTTTCCTGGTCATCGAGCCCCCAATACAGGGCTCTCTCCCTTCATGATGATGACGTTTGTCAAATAGCTGATCACTCCTCATATACACTTGTTCAAGAAGAGTCTGATCCTGAAGTTGTACAGCCTGTTCAGCCAGTCTTTAACATTGCTGATGATTTGATCCGCCTTTCAACACCGAATCTTCCTCCTCGACTGAACACGCCGCCGACTCTATCGCTCTCCAACAGCTTATGCACTGAGGACATCGCCGACCAGGGTTGTCAAAGGGAAGAACGCCCCGTATTCTTTCGCAACTGGTCACGGCGTGGGACAATACAGACCGCTGGTTCGGTACAGGTGTCAACTTTGGGCCCTGTATCGGATTTTGCCACAGACCCAGACTCCGACCTCGTCTCTCCTGTGTCAGAAGGTCCTGTTTTCGAAGGAGCTCTTGCGGAGGCTTCAAGGCGTATGGATGTATTTAGAGCCAACGCTCACACGTACATGTCGATCAGGCCCGAGGGTGGAAACGACACACAGCCGTTTGAGACTACGCAAACGCACACTCGAAATGCATCTGAAGGGACATATCTGTTTCCTCAAGGTGTCCGAAGGAAGCCCTTGGCGCCAGGCGCGAAGACTCTCGACTTCAACCACTCCTTCACCAATGAAATACTCTTCGTTTTCGTTATTTGCATGGCCCAGATGCTGGCATGGGCCGGCTTGGCTCAGACTCTCGTTCCCGCTCGGAAGCTGGCAGAGTCCTTCCCGAGAGACGAGAGGACAACGGCACATCTTGCATGGTATACCTCAGCATATGCCTTGGGTACTGGAACATTCATCATGTTTGGTCACCGGCTGGGCCGCATTTTTGGATGTAAATCGATATTTGTTGCGGGATACTTCTGGTTCGCCTTCTGGAGCTTGCTTGCGGGGCTGAGCGTCTACGTCAAGGTTTCTGGAGGTGCCTGCACGGCCTACTTTTGCATTTGCCGTGCTCTTCAGGGAATGGGTCCTGCACTGTTGATACCAAACGGACAAGCCTTGCTGCAGCGAGCGTACCCGCCTTGTCCACGCAGGGTTGTCGTCATGGCCTTGTTCGACGCGGCTACTCCTGTAGGATTCCTGATCGGCACAGTCATGACCAGCCTCTTTGGGCACTTCTCTTCGTGGAGCTGGTCCTTTTATAGCCTCTTCAGCGTGTGCCTGGCTTTGGCTGCCTTGAGCATGCTCAACATTCCCTCAAAGACCGTCATGATGCATGATATCGAAGGGAGCCTTTGGCGCCGCCTCGACATTCTTGGTGCGGTTTGTGGCATCGGCGGGCTGATACTGTTTTCTGTTGGCTGGAACCAAGCTCCTGTTGTTTCGTTCAACAACGCTCAAACATATGTTCTCATCATCATCGGCATCTTTTTTATTGCTGGCTTTGTATATATCGAGTTGACAGCAACTCACCCCCTTTTCCCATTCAAGCAGATGGAGGCCGCCACTGCCGTTACACTCGGCTGCACCGCTGCGAGCTGGGCTGCTTTTGGCATCTGGGTCTGGTATCTCATTCAGTTCATTGAGGTGCTGCGAGGCTGGGAGTTGCTCCGCATGAGTGCTGGCTTTGTTCCTCTTCTCATTGTCGGAGTGATTGCAGCTGTCATCGGCACCCGGTTTCTTCACAAAGAGATGGCTGCACACTGGGCGTTGGTCATTGGATCAGCTGCTATTTTTATCAGCTCCCTTCTCATGGCTACAGCACCGGCGAAGCAATCGTACTGGCTCAATGCCTTTTTCAGCATCCTCATCATGCCAGTTGGCATGGTGCTTTCTTTTCCCGCCACCGTCGGCGTGCTTGGTCGAAGCCTCCCCGAGGGATACCATGGTCTGGCAGGTGGTCTCACAGGTGCTTCGGTTGGATATGCATTGTCGCTGGGTCTCGGAATGGCAGGGTCTGTGGAAAGGGATGCTCTTCAAAGCGGGGCCACCACATTCAGGGGCTACCGATCTGCCCAATACCTGGGCCTGGGTTTTTCTGTACTGAGCGTTGTTTTGGCGTTGAGTCTTTTGGTTGTTGCTTTACTTCGGCGCTGGAATGCCTCTAAAAAGAGCGGTTAAATCATGTATTTTTTGGGTTGGGATATACCCCTAGGGAGTTTTTTTTTGGTGGGGGGAGGGAGTTGTTTAATGTTAAAGATTCACGTATATGCAAATGTATCAACAGAGTTCAAGATCAAGATCAAAGGGGCGCAACATTTGGGCAAACTGATTAAGATGAAAAATGGTACTCTTTCTTTTTTGATATCTCTCTCGCCTCGATCCAGGTATCCGCTGAGTCTGTACAAACTCCAATGCCGTACCACACCGCAGTGTTGGATATAGATAAGAAGCCCAAGGGTGAGGGGGGGACCAAAAAGAACAATCAAAGCACAAGCCACCGTAAAACGCCCGAAAAACCCCAGATTTCTTTGAACAAGTGTAGTCGTACTCCCCTTGGTCTTTTTCTCGTCCGTCGTCTTCATCTCGGATCTCCTCGCGTTTACCGGCTGAAGCCTCCGCGTCCGCGGCCACCACCGCCTCGGGAGAAACCGCCGCCGCCGCCTCCTCGAGAGAAACCACCGCCTCCTCGAGAGAAACCGCCGCCGCCACGGCCACCAAAGCCGCTGCCGCCGCGACCACCGCCGCCGAAGCCACCACGGCCTCCGCGGGCAGGGCCTCCACGGCCGCCACGACCACCGAAGCCGCCACGGCCGCCACCACGGGGGCCACCTCGGCCAGCACCACCGGCGCGCTTGAGCTTGGGGGCACCAGGCGGGGGCTTGGGCTTGGGCAGGAACTTGTCGAGGGGCAGGAGCTTCTCGGAGCCGATGTAGAACTTGTCGCCCTCCTTGAACGAGGTGGCCTGGATGCCCTCGGTGGGCTTGATGGTGAAGTAGACCTGGTTGATGGGGCCGAGGACCTCGTCGACCTTGCCGACAGCCGTCTTGTTCTCGAGGAAGATCTGGGCGTTGAAGTGGGGGACCTTGGGGTTGATGGACTCGCAGACCATCTCACCCTCGCAGGCGTGGATGAACTTGCCCATTTCTAGAGGAGGTTGGGTGTTAGCTCGGCGCAACAAACTTGTCCTCTCAACTGGCAGGTTTCAAGCAGAAAGAGAGGAAAACAACAGCAGACGTACCAAGGATCTGGGCAGGAGGGCCCATGTCTCGCTGCTGGAAACCACCGCGGCCTAGAATCATCACCTCGAATTAGCCAACCATGTCCTACAGAAGACCGCCTCGCCAGCACCGCAATCAGGCCAATTGCGCGTCAAAGTCCCCAATACAATGGGAAACCTCGCACGCGAAGACTTTCTCGCCGCTAGATAGACGTGGGGAGAGAAGGGGGGAAGCCTACCACCGCCTCGACCGCCAAAACCAGAGCCACCACGGCCACGGGAGCCGCCTCGGAAAGACATTGTTGCTTTTGCGAAAACGCGATGCGCGGTTGTAATGCTGGGAGAAAAAAAGCGAGACCGATTAGAATCTCAGAGATTGACCTCTCGCCCCAATTGCTGCGGGGATTCTGTGCCAAGCGGTTCACGCGGGGTGGATTTGCTTGTTGTCGCTTGCGGCAGAGGTTGAGGCCAAGGTCAGTTCGCAGGACGAACTTTTTTGTGTGAAATTTTCGAAGGCTTGGATTTACCATGGCCTGGTGAGCTTCTCCAGGTTCTGATTGGCCAGCAAGCTCGTGGTGCGGAAAAACTATTTGGCGAGGCTGGCAGTTGGGTGGGGCATGGGGCTGGTGCGTGGCTTGTAGTGGGGTGGGCGAGTGGCACATTGGAAGACCCACGTATGGATGCCGCTTTTTTTCGTGGCCGTGGTTGTATTGCATGGCCACGCGTTGAGTTGGAACATGTTGGGTGTGAGCAATGAAGGCTGGAGGGAGCGGGTTTGCCGAGATATAAATTGTAGGACAATATACTGGGCACCATTGAACCACGCGTTGGCGGAGTGAACCTTCACTTTTCCTGTGATCGGATGTGACATCGACAACGTAAACCAGATGCTGGCGCCTCTATACACATGCTCACAGAGAAAATCGTTGACCTTATCTACCTGATTCTTTTGTATAAGATTTGATGAAAGTTCTGTACTGCTGCGACGAAGTTTCCAAGCTTCATGCATATTATCTTGAGATCTTGGAGATATTTCATATGTGCTGTAGAGCCATTTGGGGAATAAAGTTCAATTGGGTGATAGCTTTGCGTAGCTCATTCTAAAACTTTTAATCATGCTGGTTTGAGCCTCAAAGTTGACACTAAACTGGTATTAAAAGTCCCTACTATATTGCGGCGTTCCCAATCCGCACATGTTTACAGCTTGCTTGCCAGTCGATGCCAATCACCTAGGTCCACCTTATCTAACAAAGCTCTAGTGTTCAGTAGTCCTGGATGTGCCTCACTCAAGGATGTGATACCGCAGAGCTGCATAGCAGTTTCTAACTCGTCTCGAATAGCTAATAGACACTTGGTTAGCTTCTCCTAAACTTTTAATGGTCCTATCCACTCACTTTTCATCAAATACTGCACACCTTCAACACCATATATTAGAGAATAGAGCATCGGCCGGCCGAGGCAGACTCCATGCGCACCCAAGCAGATGGCCTTGAACACGTCAGTCCCCCGACGAATACCGCCGTCAATAAATATGGTCATCTGGGATAAGACTTGAGGACACTTGAGGCGGATCTCGGCCAACGTTACGAGCGCTGGTTGGGATGTATCAACACCTCTTCCACCATGGTTTGATATGTATATGCCTTCACATCCGCATTCGAGAGCTGCCATGGCGTCTTCTGCGCACTGAATACCTTTGACAAAGATCGGAATGCCTGTGACTTCTTTGATTGTTTGTATTTGTGACCATGTAACATCTGGGTTAATGGCTGCACTTGCTGAACGAGACTGATTATTGCTTGAGGGACCTTTTGGCTTGGCTTTTGCGATTCTTTTCTCGTATCGTTCATTTGCTTCCCGTTTACTAAAGACAGGAAGGTCAACCGTGACTAAGATTGCCTTGGGCGAGAAACGTCGAAGATCATCAAGGATTTTGTTCAGTGCGGAGGAGTCCCGAGGAACGTAAAGTTGGAAGAAGAACGGCCAGTCTTTTGGGAGAGCTTCAACCACTTCCAAGAGTGAGTATGAGGCGAGCGTTGGCATGATTATGGTGCTTCCATTTGCTGCTAGCCCCTGCGCTAATGCGACTTCAGCCGATGGATGAGCAAGCATGGCCAACGACGCGGGAGCATTGAAGATGGGGACCTCAAACCGGTGTCCGAGGATGGTGGTGCTTGTATCAACTTGGCCAACAGCTTTACAAACGCGAGGTCGTAAGAACACGGACTTGTAAATGTTGGCATTCTGGGAAGTGGTCAGGCAGTCTTCTGTAGCTCCTGAAATGTAGATCCAAGATCGTTCGTTAAGAGAAGCTTTGGCAGCGCTTTCGAAATCTTGAAGGTTGACAACAGAGTCAAGAGGCGGTGGCTCTTGAATAAGTTTTGGATTCGCGCGGGATCCAGGCTTTTTGAGTTGTTCCAGCACCGATACTGGCTGTTCGATCTTGCCAACCATCTTCTCTTGGCCAAAGTAAGTCATGGCCAATTTGGGGCCGTGAACTTCATTGTAAGCTTCGGAGCCATCCTTTCCATGGTGTTCTTCAATGATATCCTGACCCCCAGGATGGACCCCAGCGAAGCCGGTGACATCCCATACATTCCCATTGATTATCATCCAAGCATCATCTGAAACATCATGGTGGGTAACGTCCTCGATGGAAATAATTTGAGGATGCATTGAAAAACGAAGATTGTGAATAAGTTTCTAATAAAGAAAGGAGCACCAGCACGATAATATGCTTTTTTCTATTCGTGTCAAATTCTTTCAAATAGGTTGGAGGTGATTTGATCGCTTATGCAATCAGCACCTTGTTGACTTGGGCTTTTTTTCCTTTCCTTTTTTTAGCTACAGGTCGAACAACTGCTCTCTGGATCGAAAGCCCCCTTATATCTTACTCGTGCATGAACAAGCGCCCTCTGTAGATTTGGCGCCTTCTTACTACTAGCTCAACCCCGCATTGTCGGTGTTGATAAGGGCGTGCAATCAGAGTAGAAAGCTGCACGAAGATAACGACAAGAGAATTTCCCGAGGGTTCATGTGACCTGACAAAGCTTTACTTTGTTTCTATTCGCACTGGCAGATTTTCCTAAATGATTGGGGTTTTTGCGGTGTGGACGAGTTATAATGAACCTCGAAATTTCCACTAAAGTTTCATTATATAGCCAAGGCTCTTATTGCTGGTATATGCATCCATTCCATTTAGGGGCTTTATATACATACATGTATGAACCTTGCTATGCATGATACCATGAACATAGTTGTCATCAATAAGTTGATCATCAGTATGTACAAGTGATTGGAATCCTCGTTGTCTGGTATCAGAATGACTCAAGAGAAATCGAACATCCTCCTAATATAATAGATAAGCGTTCCAATACTGGCAGTGATAACAATAACAGGAACCGACTCAAGACATACGACAGCTTTCAGCAAGAATAGAATGCCTAGCGAAGTTGTTCCGCTGAGCATAAGAGGGCCTAGCTCGAATACCGGAGACTATCGTAAAAAAGGGACATAGAAGTAAGATCCGCTCGTGTGGTTGGGTCGTACCAGACTAATTGGCGATCTATCAATACAAACGAAGTTGCGCTGGACCCTGGCTTGGATGCATGGCAGTCTACGGCATTGTTCTGGCCAAGAGCACAAATCATACAAGCATCATTAGCGCCTAGAATGGCTTTGTGTTCCACGGTGGCGAATGAGGAATCCTTGTCGACGCATAGGTACTCGCCGCGTGCCGTAAGACAGCCTGTGCCTGCTTCGATACTGAACTTATCCGAAAATGTGATGCTGTCGAAATGAAATCCACCAGGATAATTGAGACTGATAAATTTTGAACCGCTGCTACCGACTTCCATGTTGAAGGTAGGAACAGGCGGTGCAGAGCTGACGGTTGCAGTAACGGAAATTGTTGTCACTTCTGTGCTTGTATCGACAGTGGTTGTTTCCATCGCTGTAGTGGTCGTCGTAGAATGTTTTGTAATCGTAGTGGGGATCAAGGTGGTTTGTGTGATTGATGTTGTCTTGGTAACATCAATGCTAGATGTTCCAGGGATTGTAAGAGTCTTTTTGGTAACAATAGTTGTGGTAGTGTGGGCTGTGCTGGTAGGTGTTACTGTGATTGTTTTGGTTGTGTACCTAGTGAGGACACATGATGAGCAAGGTGGTCAAGCTGAATGGTTGATGGGGATGGTAAGACGGAATTGGACCTACTTGTTGATGGTGGGCGGCTGCAATTTAGTTACTGAGCCACGCACCCCAAGATAGCTGCATACAGAGGAGTAATCAAGGCTGCCACATATGGATGCATACTGAGGAACCTTGACTGGAAGGGCTGTAGTAGGCTGGCACCCGTTGCCGTATCCTCGTCCATTGTTTCGCTTTTCAGAGACCTTTGTACTAGTTGCAGTGACTGTTTCGACAGTTGTGGTAGTTGTTGATGTGGTTTTGGCCTATTGCTGATGAGAATTGCGTCGATCGAAAATTGGAGTAGACATACGGTAACAGAAAGGGTTGACGTGGTAGTCTCTGTGCCGATCTCCGTCGTTTCAATAGTTGGGAATTTCGTAATAACACTAGTTTCAGTCACAACATGAGATGCGCGGATTGTGGCAACGCTTGTAGTTGTGACAATTTGTGTAGCTGTGGTTGCTACTTGTATAGTTGCAGTCACTGCCTTTGCGGTTTTCGTATTTGTTTGAGTGTTTGTTCTCGTCCTGTGATTTGTTATTATCACCTTGATTCTATGGGCGGGCCCGCTACTTACGTTGCGCAAGGGGTTACAGTAGTTCTTAGAAATAACTAAGGGAACAAATGTCAGCCGTGAACCTCTTTTGTGGCAATGGCGGCACGAACAGCACAATCCTTTTTTGCATTTGCACTCCCCCCTGGGCATTGTGATACAACCTAACAGCGGCTTGTTAGTATCGGATTAATTCAGGTTATTGGGTTTGGCATAATATTACTGCTTTCAAACATTTCTCATTGCGGGAGGGCCCGAGCGATCCAGGAGCGGCTGAGCCACTTGCCGCAAAAGCAGTTAATACTGCGAGCACCAAATTGGGAACTCTCATTGTAGAACTTGGGTACCAAAAGAGTCAATTAAAAATGGGAGGGAGATGGAGAAACAAAGGAATGCGATATCAGCCTGGTTCACAGCGAATTTATTGTGCTCAGCAGCCCATAGCACTCTTGACCTTTACCTGCAAGGTGCTGGTCTCAAACCAGGTAGCCGGCGCTGGTGTTAGGGGCTGCTCGATCAACACGCTAGCTGACACTAGCTGAAGATTTTGGATCAAGATGAGTCTTAACCACATCGCTGGGACTGGACCTCCGTAAGCGATTTTGGCCCAGCTGAGACGCCTGGATTCAGGTGGCATGGTAGAAGGAATCCGACTTCACGGGAAATTTGAGGAGTTGTGCTGGTACATCATCCTTGACCCTAAGCTTCCCCTCATGGCCCTCGCTAAACCTTTACGATACAATTGGCTGCATAGGCCAGGAAACATCACCGGCGATGGCAGTGTTATTCACTTTTACAGTGTATCGTTTGGTTCTGTTAGCAGGTGAAATAGGGGCTTCCCCTGACTAGCACATGGGAATATGCTTACTAGCAACTTTGCTTGCATACATACTATGTTTAGTCTACATGCAAGCATAGACAAGAAAGGGGAATCAATATTTGGGCGCTGTGGCGTAAGCTAAAACCCAATAGACGAGTTGTGGCGCACACCAACAGTGTTCGGGGCATGAATAACGTACGATTTCCAGGACGCGGCAATGCCGGAGTACTAGATGCTAATAAGTCTGACTAGGCAAATCATGGGAATTTTATTTTAAGCAGTTGAAATGGGGGGTTTATGTTCCTGTGGCATAATTATTATTCAAGTATCTTGGGGATGAAAAGTTGAAGGCGCGGCTCGGTTAAGTGAGATGGATACTTTATTCTCATTCTCGGAAACTCCAATGTAAATTAGATGTCTTGCGCTCATAAATATGGATGGAGGCCTTGGACCCCCAATCTGCTCATGTCCCAATTGGACGGCGGCATCCGGCAGTATACGATAAATTGGCTTAGAATCTTGCTGCCAGGCGGAGAAATCTGCCCTGTTGGAGTGGTGGATAATATACCGGTGCCTCTATTATTGGAGTCTATTTGAACTAGAATTCTATACCGGTCGATGTCAAAGCCGATGACAAGTGACACCACCCACTTACTCCCTACCGAGCACGCTCATGTGCTAGCTAGACCATTTAATCACTAGTGTGAAGATACTAGCCACTGAGACGAGACACAGGTCCGTTTGTGTCAGCCAAAGACCGGGCTAGCGAAGCAATCGCGTCAATGAAGTAGACTATTTTCCAAGTCTTGACCGGGCCACAGGGGACTGATAATATGTCAAGTCTAAATTAAACCACTTTCTCATGGTAACTGGAGGATTATTACCTAATGATTTGAGACCGGCCTTTATAAAAAGAAATAGTGGCGGCAACCCTTGTAGCCGTTTTAATAACTATCCATATGTATGTAGCATATGAATTGGGAAATGCCGAGGAGGACGTATTGAGTATCGCCCTTGCCACCACACGCTGCAAGATCATCAAGAACGCAGACTTTCGTGTTGACCCTATCCCGGAGCCTAGAGGTATATGGATAAACCTGCGGAGAACACGGGCCGTCCGAGTGATGAAGTTTGTGGGTTAACTAACGTATGGTCTCCAAAGAATAGTGTAACTGACCAGGGCAGTCATAGGTATTCACTTAGTCATGAAACGTGTTCGGGTCCAAAAAGAAGAGGCAATGATTCTGTCCTCTCTGTGGTGATTTTTGTTTGCCTACATCTACGAATTTCAATGTGTTTGTTAATCATCGTAAAGCGCCTCGTGCCGGCAGCCCTATGATATGGGGGGACGTACTGCTCTCCTAACACCTTGACGATAAGCGACTGAAAACCAGGGTCAAGCGCTTTACACCATTCGCCTGACCCAACAATATTAACGAGGCTCGCAAACAAAACAGCATTAATAACTTCTAATTCAGCAGTTTTGCTTCGCTCAATTGGTCAGTTTGCTCTTAGTCGCACATCACAACTCGGCTACCTCGCATCGCTCGCGTCGCTCGGTCATCCAGAGTCCAACCCCACGCATGCAGATGAAGATATAGCAAAGAAGCGGCAGATTGAAAGCATACTACAAATAGGACGTCGAACCTTTTGCATATTCGGAAATGAGTCTATTTATTTCAGTTTCATTTTGAATATTTAGATAATCATCACACTGCAAACTTCAAAATGACATCCTCTCAACCACCATATCCCATCCAGAAGGTCACTGTAACGCCCCCTTCTCTGGAGGAGTTGGCGGCTAGTCTTTCTTCCGGGCTCACTTCCAACTTCGTCGAGGCCTCTTGCACCGTCGAAACCCCCCCTGATCTCACTCTTCCGCCCTACTTCCTGGCTGCGCCGGGACTCACTGGCGGCACCAGAGTTATCGACGTGGGTGGCCCACCATATCTGCTTCCAGAGCCCGATGCGTCCAAGATGTTTGATCTCCTCGCGCTCTCGCGCCAAACCAGCATGAATCCGTCAACGGGGTTCCTTTTTGGGGCCGGTGCGGGCCCCATGGATATCCTGGGCTCTGCTGAATGGATGCCAAACTTTGCCTATGGCACTGCTGCTGGCACCTTGGAGTCCGGGTTGATGGCGATTCGCAACCGAAGTCGATATGCCAAAGTAAACTCGTCGGACCAGCTCTACTGCTGTCCCGTGCAGCACAGCGGCTTCAGCCTAATGTCCAACCTCTTCTGCTCTGATGGCGTGCAAGGCCCGTGCCTGCGCATCAAGGTCAAGTCGCGCAAAGGCGCATTGAACTTTCCGGAAGCAATCCAGCAAGCTCTCAAAGCTACGTTTGGAGATCGGTTCATCTCCCTTGGCGGCGTATTTCTCGTCAAGAAGGGCAAAGTTTACCTCCATATTGCTCCCGACCACCCCCCGGAGCCGTTCCAGACCTTTGCCAGGGTAGACGCATGGCTAAAGTACTACGAGGTGCCCTGCGGTGAGGACGGTGAGACGCCGCTCGTTGCAATGTCTGTTCTTCACAGTGGCAAAGATGAGGGGCTGGGTGTGCGTCCGTATCATACTCATTGCTTCCTCGTGGACAATAACGAGCACGGTGAGACGAGGAAGGGAGGGCATTACCATTATGATATGGATGATACAAAAGACGAGGTGGAGTACGAAGGGTGGTTCAATGTTGCGGAGGCTGTCTACAGAGTTGACAAGCCCCCTGTTTGATGAGTTTATAGTCTGTGGCACTAGCATAATGCAAATATTCTTGAGGCTGTCAATCCCAGCCACTTGAAGATGGGCATGCATGGTCTTGAGCAGTGTTTACGTTGGTTCGTATATTGGCTGAAGGGGCCGCTGATGAACACTTCCAAAGCGCGAGTACAAATTTATAGTATCAGAAACTTTACATTGTAGGAAAAGTAAATTGATTGCGAGCCCGAGGGATTTCTGAAGAAAACCTAACAAAGAATAAAGCTGTACCTTATTGAAATCCTAGCGAGGGATTGTGAAACGCAATGCTGACTTATAACGAACGCCCTCCCATCTCTTGACGGGCTACTTGTACCGTTTTTTGAACTGTTCCTACTCCACCATATGTACACCAAGACGAATAAAAAAAAGCCAATAGCAAGGGATCAAATATACAAAAGAGAAAAGAATCCAACAACTCGACCTTTTTAGACGGCAGTGCTCCTAGGAAACCCGCCTGGAATGTGCAGGTTAGAAATGGTCTGCACGCTCTCCGTACGTGCCGTGTGAGTTGGCCGAATTGGGACATAGTCCTCCTCGTCGGTATCATTCATCAGGGACTCTCCCTCGGTCAGAATGGAAACAGTATCATGCTTATCAACTGTGCTACCCAACTGCGGGAATGCCTCCCCGTTGACAGCCGCGACGTTCATGGTTCTTCCTCGGACAGTGCCATTAGCTTGGCGTTCCTCAGCATCTACCACGTCTCCATATCGGCTGGATCTTCGGTTTCCTTGCCCGTTGTCAGGACCAGCGTTAGGTTCTTGCTTCATTCCCACTACGATGGGCACAAAATACTCTCCGTTCTGGGATTGGTGCATGGATTCCCGTCGTTGAATTGGTTCGCTCGTATATGGGTTGACACCATCGTAATGCGCCTTTTGGCTGGCAATGGCAGCATGAGACGGCACTTCGTCCATGGGCGTTTTGTTGGTGGCGCCATAGCCCAAATTGTTGTTCTCGGTGTGTCCATAGCCACCCACAGCTGACGAAGGCAGTGCACCCATGGCAGCAGCTACTGCCATCGGTTCTACCTGGTGGTCCTGGAAGCCGGAGCTTACACTAGAAGGCGAATGAGAGGCCTGTAAGCCACGTTGTGCATTGACTTGGATATCAGATGGGAACCGCCCACCTGCTTGAGTTCGCCGGGGAGCTGTGTCGTATTGTCTCGATCCCGGGTTGGCGTAAACTTGAGTTTCGGCCGAAAATGGTTCGTCGTCGTCTTCATCGAGCAGCCCATCGCTACTAACTGATCGTCGCGACGAGCGACTCAGGCTGCGCGAGTGAGAGCGCACAAACTGGCTGCGCTCCTCGGGCGTCTTCTCGGTGAGAGCCTTGATGTCCTCATACCAGGCCATCATAGTGTCATGGCTTTCAGCACGGAACACCCAGGTGTGTCCGCGATGCATCCCACCAGTCTGTCGGCCCTTGAGGATAAATTTATTCGAGGAACCTCCCTCTACCGAATGCGACCCCAACTTTTGTTCTGGCAAGTACAGAGACATGACAGGAGCTTGTGCCTTGTCTGCCGATTTGAATTCGTGAAGGTGTGTCGCAGAAAGAACGTACCTTGGGAATACACGTTAGTAATGGACCAAATCAATAAGTTGCAAGTGGCTTACCAGCCGGCAGTATAGCTCTTCAGGTACTTGCTCTTTCTCTCGAGCAACCCGGCCCTGATTTCCTGCGCGGCTTCATGGTCTTGGCCGGGATAATGAATTTGGTCAGCTGATCGCATGGGAATGCTGGGATCGACGAATTGGCTGTCATTGGTCACAAAATGCATCCATTCCTGATCCTTGGGCATGGAAATTGGCCCCTCTCTCAGTTCTTCGATGACGCCATAGGCGTTGTCGGCTTCACGCTTGAGGATACCGGCGTATGCATTGTATGCCTTCTGGATCTCACCAACTACTATAGACTCTAGTTCTCGACCCGAGTTTTCTAAATTGAGATATGCCTTAAAGCCGTTAGCAATGGGTGCTTTTAACCAGATAATAGTGAAGGGGGGGGGGGTGATGTGCGAATGCATACGTACCTGGTGGAGGTAATTTTCCTCGTCAATTTGACGCTCTACTTGGCGGTCGACAGCCAACCGAAGCAGATAGGGGTCCTGCTTTCCGGTGGTCAAGGACTCATCCAATTCATTTCTTCCGAGGACATCGCCCAGATTCCTCACGGCCTTGCGCGTGTTGTCCATTTCCTTTTCAACGGAATTCTTAAAATCGCCTGATAGGTTCTTGATCTCCTTGATTTTTTGTTGAAGGTCGCTCCTCAGGCCAGTAAGGGCAAGGATGACATCCTCTTCGATCTCCCTCGCCTTGTTGGCCTCGAGGATTGCATTTTTGTTGTAGGTGCGGAGAAATTGAAGCGCATCGTCAATTCCGGCGGTGGTGAGGAAGCCTGCGGGGGTCGTGATATTGTTGGACACATTGGCAAGCTTGAGAAGAGATTTGGAACGTTGCTCGTAGTGGGTCTGAATTTCTCGGAAGTACGCAATCAAGTCCTTCAGAACCTTTCTCCAAGCTGGAGGAACATGTTAGCATTTTCATCAAACGCAGTATTCAGAGAGTGCATACACTGGAATCGGTTGGCGAGAACATCAGTCGGATTCCCTGATGTTGGAACGGGGCAGTGAAAAGCGCTGTGGACTTCGTCGGGATCGGATGTGGATTGCAGAGCAAGGCTCTTTACGCTGCCAGCCCTCATACTTCGACGGCTGTTGCTGCGCTTGAGGCTTCCATTGCGGCGCAGCGAATTCTTTTTCTTCAAAGTATTGCCGCGGACGGGCAACAGCTGGTCGTCGCCCGTGTTGAAGCTGTGAACAGATGGGGTTCGCTGCATCTTGGAACCGGAGGCGTGGTTGCTGTCAAGAATGGACGAGCCGCGCTGAGAGGCGCCCCATTCCTCGGTAAATCGACCGATGGGTTGAGGGTTCTGAGGTTGAGGGACGGCGATGCTGTTGTTATATCTGCTTGCGATGTCGTCGTCGTACCGGCCGGGGTTCGTATTGGCTACAGCTTTCCCAGAAGCAGTACGGTGCTGGCCAGCGGTAGAAGATGAAGCGGGCGAGGGCGAGTTGGCATAGGAATAAGGGTAGGCGTTTTGAGGAGCTGTAGAAGGATACTGGTGTTGAGGATGCTGCTGTTGCTGGGGGAGAGACTGAGGGTGCGACGGTGGCAGATCCATGGCGGAGGTGGCGCTATATGCCTCCCGCCGGCTGGCCGCGAGCTAGTGGAGGGGAGTAAGATTCGGTCGAGCTCGATGGAGGGAGTGGATGTTGTGTGTGTACCAGAAGGCACGAAGAGGGGGGGCGGTTTTGCTGGTCAAGCGAGGTGTGAGATGTGCACTGCTGAACCGAAACCAAGGCCAGAGGCAGGAGGGAAACTTTCAGGTGACTAGCGGCGCAATGAATGGTGTTGACGCAATGGCGCACGAAGACAACTGGGGTGTTCCCCAAGTGACAACGCTAAAAAGCTGCGCGAGGCCTGGGACTGGTCTGGAGGAAGTCCCTGTAGCTCCACTGACAGGCTAGCGCGGAGAGAGATGGCGCTCCACTCTAATGCTGATGACTATGATGGCCAAAGATATGCCGTGTGTCTGGATATGTATGATGGCAGATTGTAGGTGGTGCAAGGTTTAGTCCGAGACTGGATGATGCCGTCCATGTGCAAAAATGACAGCAACGGCAAACGGAAAGGCTCAACGCGATGGCAATACCTTGCCGCCACCAAATAATTTGCTGTTCACTCAATAAATGACAATTGATACCTAACCAACGATGTGTTTTTTTTTTCGGGCTCCCCACTTCTGGGATTGGCTCTGCTCTTTGGGCTCGTGCGGTTCGTGCGAAGCGGGATGACGCCGGTGCCGCAACGATAGACGGGATGAAGCGGGAGGGGTCGAGGGAAGATCCAAGTATTTTAGAAGTCCCTTAGCGTTTCATGGAGATGGGCTGGAGGGACAATATAATTCAACCAAGTAGGAATGTAGGGCAGTTGGCTGTGATGGTTGTGAAAATGAAAAAAGAAAGAAAAGATTGCCTGGTAATCCCTGAATAAACGAAAGAACACTGGCCGTTTCCCCCCGCAGAGCCATGGAATCAACGGTTCGATTGTGGTACCAAATTACGACGCAGCTCCCCAAAATCAAGAAGTTGTCGGCCCTTCATCCGTCATCCGGTACGAAAGATGCGCGCCCAGACACTTACACCAATAGGCGCATGTCGCAAGAAAACTCCCCGTTGGAAGCTCGGTACCTGCAGGTACACGCCCATACCACAAGGCCATCGCAAATCTCATCATTCGGTCCATCAAGTAGCAGCAAATACATTCTTAAGCCGCCCGCTATCGCCGGCACCATGACGCAGCGTGCCCAAGTAAAGGAAACTCGAAAACTCCAATTCACTTTTGCGCTAACAAGTAGGTACCTGTCGGCCTTAGTGCTCCAAGACCAGCTGTCCAGCAAGTTCCCCCAAGTACCATCCCACCCCACCGATGACGTCGACGAGACGCCACCTGTCCAAGGTCCTGCCTTCGGTGTCTCTTACATCCGTCCTGTTCGTCTCGCGATACCCTCAATCTCCTGCCCGCATCCCCCGGTGACGATCGTCATCCCGTCGGCCATTTTGCTTCGCCACGATTTGCCCCGCAAGGGTCTCTCCCCTCCGTTAGCCTAAAAAAAGATGTGAGGTAAAGGGGAAATTTTCACATAATCTGCGCGCCCCAAGAGAACGGTTTGCGTGTGTTTGGGGTCTCTCGGTCTCTCCGGCTCCAGATCTACATCCATGTGGGTTTCAATCTGAAGCGTGATGGGATCTTTGCCTTCCAAGGCTACTCGCTGCATAGTTCGTTCTTGGCACTGCCGCAGTTGTGTGACCGGTATCGCCAGTCCACACATTTCATGTGCTTCAGCATCATCTACGACAGGAACTTGCGACGACCTCTTTCAGCTGACGGCATCCACCGTTAGTCCTCATAGAGGATAGCTGCTCGACGCACAATTCCTAGTGTCTTAGTCGTTTACATGTTCTCTTCGCCAAGCACTCAGACGGGTACAGTGACTTCATCAGTCTTCGAGCTTGCACTTGAACCCCGATAATTATCGGCCATAGCATTCATTTCATTATTCATAAGCACGTAGCACCATCATACATCCGGTGGCTATGGACCAATTCATGCAACGTCATAATACGCTTGATCCAGCACGCTAAAAAGTCCACCTCAGCATAACATGCGGTTCCCAAAGCCCTTTCAAGTTATCGTCAAACACGATGGATATTCTGTCCCGTGTTTCATAGAGATTTCGTACATGGCTATCTGTTTCTTTGTCTTGATAATCAACAATAACCATGAGGCCTCCCGCCGGCCTGCAATCTCCCAAGCAACCCAAAACGCCTGCCCAATGCTCTGTGCCCAACGAAAGCTCCACAACGCCATCGTCAAGGCCGATATCCCTAGCGTCATGACAATCGTGCGAACCTAATGTAGATCTCGTTGCTTGTTGTCTTTCTAACCGGGGTTAGTCGTTAACTGGCCAATTCAGAAACCCCTTGTTTCATTCCCTGTATGGCAATGTCGTCTCGCTTCTTGTACACGCGCGTTCTTCTCTTGGAAATTATCATTTCGCCTACTCAGCTGGGGGGATTTCGGCAGTTTTCATCCTCCCGATTCTTCGTGGCGGTGGTGCCTTTGGAGGAACTTTTTTAGGTACGCCATTTGCATGTGGTTTTGTCGCATGCGCAAAGGGTACCCCGTGGCGGTGTTTGGGTACCACGGGCAGAGGCTTTTTGGCTCTCACCGTCACGGTGACACCTTCATCTGAGGTTCCGGCTCCGTCGCCGTCAGGGGCCACTTCTCCGGCACGGCTCGGCGTCTGCACCCCGGGCTTTTCCATCACGGCGGCCACATCACTCACGCTGATACTACTAGAGGTCTCAGATGGCGACAGGCTAATTCCAAGGAGTTTGCGCGCCACTTCAGCCTCGCCCGAGCCACTGGCTTGGTCTGGCTCCTGTACCCATTTCACCTTTGACACGCGGTCAACCAAACGCAATGTCGTCTCGTCAGCAGGAGCGAAATGAACATTATGCGAACCACGCAAGATGTTTACGAGGCGGCGAATTTCGTCCTGTTTGTAGTGCGGCGGGTGGCTGAGCTGTGTATGCGCAAGCAAAGGGTATAGTACACGCAAGTAGGTGTGTCTAAGTGACATCTTCTCGTCAGGTAGGTCCATTAAATTGCGAATAATGACATCGAGAAGGACTCGCAAATCGTTTGTGTAAAAGTATTCGTGTGTTGCCTTATTCGTAAAGAGTAGATAAAGCAGTTTGAGGATCAACAACTGGAGCGATGTCTCCGTCTCACGATTCAGTAGAAGAATTATGTTCTCCCCAAATGTTCGGAATGATGGACCGTGGAGGCTCAGGCACTTGACAATCCTATTCGTCAAAGGCGAGGTAGGCGATTTTGGATCGGTATCGGTTGATGCAAGCATGTACTGCTCATTCAATACAAGCTGTATCCGGTTAGCCTCAGCACGCATCCATGTTCGTTGAAATACCCACCAGTACGCGGATCGTAGGATAATGATACGGATCGTGCACATCGTCTGACACCTCTTCAATGAGACGGAACAAATAGTGGACAAATTCATCATTGACCTGAACGAGATCATCCACGCGCAGCCGCTCGATACGGGACATTTCATACATCAGGTGCAGCAGATGTCGGTGGAGAGTCGGGTCGATGTGCTGCCGACCATTGATCAGCTCGAGGAGTCGGGGAAAGCAGGCCTCGGTGATCATGCGGGTAAAGAGGGTCTCATCCTGGCAGCCATCCAGCAACAAGAAGCAGGTAATGGCAAGCAGTGCCCCTATGTCTTCCTCTTGGAGCAGGCTGAAAATGAGCTGAGTCCGAACATATTCCTTGTTATCGCAAAAGAGGAGGCTCCTAAGGAGCATGTGGCCGCAGGTGGCAATATCGTCCGGGGAATCGGAATAGCGCTCGCGGAGCTGAGTCGTTAGGTCAAGCCAGGAGCGGAGGGCATCGTCGATACTTTCGTGGCTGTCGCATTGGTTCGATACACATCGATCGAGCTCTGTCGGTCGGTCACGTCAGTCTCTACAGGCTCCTTTCATGCTTACGCGACGACGATGTCGCTGGGTCCAACCCACCAGCCCAGAGTTGCTCCTCGTCCTCAATGGAGGAGGGGGCCGCGTCGTCCAAATGCGCCATGGTGCTTCGGTGGTGTGTCCACACGGCGACGACTGCATCGGGTCCGAGAGCGGTCGCGACAAAAAAATATTGTCTATAGATGATCGAGGAGATGACGAGCCGGCTGACAATGAATGGCAGAGGCACAGGTCATCTCCGACGCGGGAGGGCGAAGTGGGCGAGGCTGACAGCGTATGGGTGCAATTGCGAGTTGCAAGTTGGAGGTGGTGGTGGAGTGTGGAGAGAAGTGGCGGGGTCGAGATTGTGCCCCGATTTCAAGGTTCATCCGGTTTCGTTCGCTTGGTGCACCAGACAACACAACATCAACAGGGCAAGGGTGTCGCAACTGTAACAACGTGGGTCGAAACAAAGATTATCCAAACATCAATATAAATCTAACATCAAAGAGCACCCCGTGTTATATTTTGAACCATGAAAACAGAACATAGGGCGCTGCACTGCCTCGCATCTAAAAGATGCAGAGCCCCGTATAAGTCATGAGCTGAGGTCATCCTTGTTGCATTCATCCACATGATGTCAGCCAAGGTCAACACGCTCAGTCAAAGTCATGTCGTAATCACTGCCCAGAGTTCAGTCCAGCCCCCAAGGCGTCTCTCATGTTCTATTTCTTCTCATCGTAGGCGAGGGTATCGTGCCAAACTACAAATTCCGACCTCATCCTCATTCATGTCCACTCCAAAAACGCCATGTTCCAGACCATAACAAGCCAGCTCTATGTAGTTTAACGGGTCTCCCAGCAGGATTTCCTTGTGCAAATTTGTTTCTTAATCGTCATAAATCTTGACCTTAGCCGCATATTCCTTAATGTTGCTGACCACATAGTCCATGATGGTATCGCCCTTTCCAGCAGCAACCCTCAGGACCAACTCATTGAGGTTGGCACGCCCCAAAATATCGACGTGATCAGCGGTTCGAGGTCCTCCTCGGGGGTTGAACCTGTCTGGTTCATGCGGCATCTCCACAACCGTCACCTTGACTCCGGCAGGGTTGTAGCGCTTCATGCGCCAACCATGATTGCACATGTAGCCTGTGCTAATAAGATTCACAGTTCCATCCCCCTCTCCCATGATGACTCCATGGTCTACCTCTCCCTCGGTATACCCAGTATCAATAGTGATATTGAGGTTGGTGAAACCAGGCTGCTCTGGGGAGCGATAGTAGTACGCACGCTCGGTTGGCTTGCCAACACCATAGAAGCAGTAGACCTTCAAGCTGGGCGCGAGTGGCAACCGAGTCTCGAGCGGGTTGATCCATTTCTTTGGATCCAGCTCATTGGCTTCGACCTCAGCAATGGTGTGCGCCACGCCTCGGGAATAAGTACCCTTCACCATGTCTTGGTACCAGTCTTCGGTGGTATTAAACAGATATCGCACCGAATCCTCAACCGTAAGGTTGCGGTCAGGGCTGGTCAAATTGCCATACGGCCGGAAGTTCAGAAGCGAGCCGTAGGAGAAGTTTTGGCCAGGCTGATCATCGGGAGCCCAATTCAAGTCTCCCCAAATTGCGTTGCCTCCGATGGGCAGCATAGAGGAGATACCGGGCATGGCGCGGAAAATCTCGGCTCGCTCTTCCTTGCCCAAAAACTTTTCGAGCCCATACATGGCAAATGGGTTGAGTTGAGCCGTGTCTCGCATTTCACCTGATAGCAGGGCCGTCAGGTCCTTGACTGCGCCGAGCATACATCCACTAATATTGATCCAGGAATCAACATGTTTCTCGACCCAATCGTGACCTCCGCGGCCTCCCTGCTCCGATTGCACCCAGTGGAGAAAATAGTATAGAACTTGACTTCCCATGCTGTGCGATGCCAGGACCGCTTTCTTGCCTCCCGCAGAGACTCCCGTCTCAATATAAGACTTAAGTCGAGAAAAGTACTGATCTCGAACCTCAAGGTTCGGGTACGACAATCGCCAGTCATACGCGGCGGTGAATGAATTGGTGGGATCGTAGCCAATGGACGCCAAATTCTCAAAAATCTTGTTCCAGATCCAATATCCCGTAACGAAGAAATCTGTCGCATCGAAACCTTGGGCAGCTCTCAGCTTGACATTGGGGGGGTCGAGCCCGGTTCGCTTGTCTAGCATGATGTGCTTTTTCCAAACATCCTTGTCCATGACCAAAGCCCGCATCATAGTCCAACTCCCCCACAGACGCCTTCTGAAGTATGCCCTGGAGATATTGGCGGTCCCCCACGATTCAAGACCAGTGGAAATGACGCCGGGAATCATGATCATGGGGTGCGAAGCCTCAAGACCCTCGGCACGGGCCTTGGTCCCAACCGAAAACGACTCGTATGTCTCGGCAAAATCTCGTTCGCCCTGGATCAGATCACGCATGTCCTTTACTAGGCCAGCTGGCAGAGCTTCTAGAAGGCTATCGACGGAGAGTTCGGAGAATTCGGGGAGATCAATCAGATCATTGCTCGAGGCGAAGAATCCAGCGGCGATGATGCCGAAGAGACTACCGAGCAAGAAAATAAAGGTATTCCGGCGCTTTCGAGTTTTATGAGTGTGCTCGACGACGTGAACGTGGGTGGTAGGTTGCGAGGTAGCAGGGCTTTCGTCCCTGGAGGAGCTCTCGGTCTCGACGACATCTGTCTCAACGACGTTGGTCTCGGGGACATTGCGGCGTCGCAGAGTGGTCGCCATGGTGCAGTGAGTGGTAAGCGGGCCTCGAGGGGCGCGCCAAGGGCCTCAAAGGAACAATGATGGACGAGGAGAGACAGGCGAAACGGAATTGAGATGGTTGAAATGGAAGGAATCCTTTCCTTCAGGAGAAGCGCGCGAGACAAGATGCAGCTCTCTGGTTCCACCTATGACGCTGAGGGCGCGAAATAAAAACGGGCCGCGAATGCACTGGCGTTGAAACGAGGTGGTCTGCGCCGTGCACAGTGGCTAGCCGTGCTACAGCTAATAAAGAATATTAATATAGTCAGGGACACTTCGGGGTTTCGGGCCTCCAGGTTCGGACCGGGCGGTATGTCACCAAACGTCTGGGAATGCGATCAACAACGTGTTGTTTCTAGTCGAGATCGGCGACATGGAGGGGTCCGAAAGTACCGAGATGCCCATGGTGGCTTGCGGACAGCATTTGCAGCCATGCATTTTAACCATCTAGCTAGCGTTCTACTTTTTCGATGGCATGGTATCTTGAGGCGTACCTGATAAGCAGCAGGCGCCTGACGTCAAGACCTCCACCGGGCTTGGTGCGGCTCGCATCCCAGGAGACGGGCCCCGTCAATGCCTTCGTGGGATTATCACATGCCCTGGCCTGCAACCCTCCAGCCCTCCAATCCTCCTCCAAAGACGCCCCAGAAGGTCGAGTCCAGACCCTTGCCCGCCCACAGACGACCGGGTGCCTAATGCGCTCGAGCGTGAGTCAACCCACTGGAGCTCCCCGCCGCTCTCATTGGCCTGGTGCGCCCACGTTGATGCCCCCCAACCCCGCTGTGCCGAGCAGGAGCGGCACTGGTATCGCGTGTTGCTGACCCCGCCCTGCGCGCGCCTGAGAGCTTGCACACCATTCAGCAGATCAGCCCGAGAATTCAAGCTTTTAGTGCAGCGGCTTGCCCGCCCTCCAACCGGCGACCTGTCCGGAGTCTGGGAGCAATCCAAATGCAGGCAGGGTTGTCATCTTTCTGTGTGTTGCCACAAGGATAGGTATATCAGTCATACTCGTGTGTCTCAGAACAAAATAGTTGCATGTCTCTATTGCTGCCTCTTCCCGTTTTCCCACCTTCACTCGACTATTCTCTTCTCCTCTCATAGCGAACCCAGTTCCAACCGTTTGCCCCTCAGATACCCTCTTTGATATTTGTCTCAGCGCACAGAGCACACATCCGGATATCCCTACCTTCTGGATCTGGTCATCTGTGTGAGATCCACTTCGGCCCCAACCTCAAAAGAACAGCACAACCACCTCAGTCTAGCCCTGCCAAACCCTTCAGCTCTTTACAGACACAGACGACAGCCTAAGAACCGAGACATGGACCTTGTGAAAACCGATGACCTCACCGCCGAGTTGCGCTACGTCCAGTACGAGCATGCCCTCGAGGCCCAGTACCTCCCCGCCATCCGTGCCCTTATCTCAAAAGATCTCAGCGAGCCATATAGCATCTATGTCTACCGCTACTTTCTATGCCAATGGGCGCACCTCTGCTTCATGGTTCGTCACCCCGCACTTGGCCTGTCCCATCTCGGTTCATCTCGCATCCGCCGTCTCGCCCACACTACTCACACAACCGTTGCAGGCCCTGAACCCCGCAGACTCGTCCCTAATTGGCGTCATCATCTGCAAGCTGGAAGTCCATGCATCGCACTCCCATCCTACACGGCGGGGTTACATTGCCATGTTGGCTGTTGAGTCCTCGTTTCGCGGCCATGGCATCGCTACCGCCCTCGTCAAAAAGGCCATTGACGCCATGACCAAGCGCAACGCCGATGAGATTGTGCTCGAAACAGAGGAGACCAATATCCCCGCCATGCGCCTGTATGAGCGCCTCGGTTTCCTCCGCTCCAAAAAGCTGCACCGCTACTACTTGAATGGAAACAGTGCCTACCGCCTTGTCCTGCCTCTCAAAGTCATCGACATAGATGTCGACCCAAGCGCGTTCGATGGACAGGTAGCTTAAAGGCCTTTTTTTTCCTCCTTCACTTTTTATTCGGCACCGGATTCGGCACCGGTGCATTGATATTATTATGTATTGTTTTGGGTCATGACATACTCTACACGGTTGGCATTATGGGAATCATGAGCGAGGTGCATCACGATCACGGATGGTGCGATGGAAAGCGATTTTTCGAATGCGGATCATGTACACTGCTGGAGCTGGCGTCTTGGAGTTAAATGCTATCATGTTTGAAACCCCTTCGCTTTGTAGGGTTGCTTCTATATACTTCTTGCGCCTTTATCACTTGAGACGTGGATATTCTCCCTAGAAAATTGCCTGTTTTTTTTTTTTTTTTGTTTTTTTGCTTCATAACAAGTCAACAACAAAAAGTAATCTCCCAACCCATCTCCTCCGAAGAACGGCTTGTCAAATTATCAAAATGCAGAATATTGCCACCCATCCTCATTATGTCTTTGCTCACTTGGACGAGCCAATATTCTTAAAAGTCTTTGGAGCTATAGATGGATGCCCTAAGTCCCCAGGAATTCCCCGATGCAATTCCGAGATGTGTATACACATCTATAACAGTCAGCCAAATATATTCGTGGCGTATCACAACTCACTCACCTGGTTTGTAATAGATGGGTCGCCCACGAGTCTCTACCAACTTGAGTTCTCGAAGTTTTTGTAGTACGCGTCCAACATTTTCTTTGTCCTTGAAGTCACTTGTATACACGCATAGAAGCCGGTCCTTCCGCGGGTCCGCATCAAGGGGTTTAGGGGCAACCTTGGCGGCAATGCCCAGTTCGTTGTTGGAGGTGGCCTTTGCTACCAACTCCCATACCTCGTTTACATCCTCAGGGGCACAAAAAAGCATCCACTATTGTTATTAGTTACTGATGAAACATTTGTTGGCTCTTCACTTTACCTTGCCTGTTCGAAGTTTGCCCATATACGCCAGATTCAAAATGTCCATTGTGGCTGTCCTTATCTCCCGGTTGAGCTCTCTTTCCTTTGCCGCCGGTGCCTTGTTAAGCTTCTTCATGCCTTCAGTAAATTTCCTAACAAGGTCCAGTCTTTCCATTCCACCTTCGATAACAATGGATGTGCGGCTGCCTTCCTCCTCGGGGCCTTCATCTTCGTTCCCTTTGCTTTGTTGGCTCTCCGCTCGCCCCTTTTCTACCCTGGAGATATAAGGGTTGCAAATATATATCCAAGGGACTGCTTCTGTTTGCTCTGTTGTTCTGGGAGGGAGGCGTTTAATAAATGCATCTACCGTCTCGGTAAGTTGCCAAGCATAAGGGACCCCAATGTATGGATTGTGGAGATGCGAAGCTTCAGCAGCGGGATTCTGGGTGACAACTGCCCATCCCGGCATCCTTTGGTGCTCTCCAGCCCACTCTTCAGCATCAAAATTGTCTACACGATGCTGGAGAGCAAGGACTGTCTCTTCATCCCCTATACCGAGATTAGTTATTATGCCAGAAAGAAGTGTCGACTATAGGGTGGTACCATAGAAATCTGAATCATCGGAGAATTCCATCCTGATACCCGGCGATCTAGGTGGAACAAAAGATCTGCCACTAGGCACCTTGCTGATGCTTGGGTTGGGGGGGGGGTTGGGGATGGGAGACGGGGAGTCGGGAAAATTGCGTGACAGCAGCTTGAGCACTGATTGCAGAGAAAACCGATGGGTATTCTTCTTCGATATCCCGCGCGATGGGAAGCGCGATGAAGCGGAGTCTAGTAGAATTCTGAAGTTGAGGTAACTGAGTTCAAGTTTCTTGAGCTCTGGGAGGATGACACGGAGGCCGACACTAGGTTGCAGAAGAAGCAAGTTCTGCGCCTTCTGTCGCAGGTGACGTCTATGAGGCAGCCGGGTCGCCCGAAAGGCGGCCTTGATAGCGACCGGGGTGAAAATGAAAATGAAAAAAAAAAAAAAAAAAAAAAAAAAAAGCAATCACATCGCAGCCTGGCGACAAACACATTGTATTTGCCAACCAAGCCTCCTTTCCGCTGCAGCCAGCCGACAGGCCTTTCGATGTGTCTGCCATTTGCCGTACGTGATCCCGGTTTTGTCACCTTTTAGCTCTCAAGTGCCGACCCCGGCAGACGGAAAGCCACTCCGTGTGCCCCGCCGCACTACTCAAACACACAACGATGTGTCAATCAACGCGCTGCCAGTTTATTTTCGGGCCACTCAACCAAGGAGTAAAAAAACCTGCAGTCTCTGGAAATCGAGTCGTCAGCTAGCGTACGCATCCCTTACCAAAAATTCATACAGCTATGAGTCCCCCAAATGTTGTGTCATCCAAGGTCTCGTTAATCCTGGATCTCCCTCCAAGCTGCATCCAGTTTTGTCCCGCCTACCCTGAGCTGTTTGTCGTCGGAACGTATAATCTTCAACGAGATGAGGCAGCGGGGCAATCTGAAACTGGCGAGGAGGAGGAACAAACTGTCTCGGCTGCAAAGACGCCACAAAGCCGCAACGGCAGTCTGCTCGTGTTCAAGATTGAAGGCACAAAATTGTGAGTTACCCTATGCTTCCCCTGCTAGCCATGAAGCTAATCATGGGGCCCCCCTCTGCTCGACAGGACCCTGGTCCAAACAATCTCACAACCTTCAGCTATTCTAGACCTTCGTTTTCATCCCGCTTCAGATAAGCAAGGCATTCTGGCAGTCGTATCAAGCACAGGTACACTTGCAGTGTTCAAGCTAGACCCAACCGCAGATACTTCGTGCCCGCTCAAACACATTGGGACTAGCAGATGTGACGACATCGAAGAAGACGTCTTGTTCCTTCAGTGCAACTGGCACCCGGTAATTCAAAATGTGATTGGAGTTACAACATCTACCGGAGCGGCGAGAGTGCTATGCTTGGACGAAGAATTCCGAATCACGGATGCCTATCAAGATATCGATATAGCGAACTCCCTGGAAGCTTGGTGCATCAATTTCTCTCCTGCTTCGCAAGAGGAGAAGGAGAATACTCAGGTCACGGCTTATTGTGGTGGAGATGACTCGATTCTCCGTTACGCGTCTTTGATCCAGGGCATGGGCGATGGGGCATCGCCCTTCGAAGCTCCCTTTTCACCCATCACCATCAAAGGACAACACACTGCCGGTGTCACTGCCATCCTCCCACTTCCTTTAATTCCCAAGGGCAAGGGAAGAGTCGTTGTGACAGGTAGCTACGATGACCACTTGCGAGTTTTTCATATCCACGACCTGCACGAAACCTATGGACTGAAACGAGTCGAGCTGGCACATGAGGAAAATCTCGGTGGAGGTGTTTGGCGACTGGATCTCGTCCACATTCGCCATGGGGACAACGCCATCCGCATCCGGATACTCGCATCATGCATGCATGCTGGGGCCAGATTAATAGATTTAGAACTACAGGGTGAGGAGACTTGGAGTTGCCAAGTACTGGCGCAGTTTGAAGAGCATAAGAGTATGAACTACGGGAGTGACTTTGTGCGGGGAGGTGAAGGTGACGGACTACGTTGCGTGTCTACTAGCTTCTATGACAAGCTTCTCTGCGTCTGGGAGTATGAACCGGCGGAATAAAAAAGACCAAGAGAGATTTGCTAAGGCGACAACCCGTGGCGAAAATGTGACGAGAAAAAGTGGTTGCATGATGGCCATTTGCTTGTCTGTCCACTCCGCGCATCTGACCAATGGTACGAGCATCACGTTGCTTCTTTTAGACATGGCAAAAGGGGGGGCGTGATAGCACCGTTTCTCAAATCGAGGCTGACTTTCATCCATAATTGAAGCAATGCAGTCTGCCACGTTTGATGTCGTCGGTGGGTTGACTCATCCGGGCAAGAGATTGGCGATCCCTGATGCTTCTGCTTGGTAGAAGCTCTAGAACCAATGGATCCGAGCTCTAGCTTAGCTGGATGTCCAGGTCCGTGGGATTTTTTTTTTGGTCCAGCAAAGAACCCACCACTGCGCCACTCCAGCCATTGTTGGATAAAGAGGGTGCAGAGGTCTGACTAGCTGGGCAGTACGTACTGATGCAATGGCGCTGATCAACCCATTGATAATTGACAAGTCTCATGATAGCTGGGCCTCAGCCTTGCAACTGCCCCCTCCTACCCCTCCTCGCTGCCCCAACCCACTGAAGCAGCCATTGAGACCCCCTGCCAGCCCACCCCCCGGTACTCCCGTTCCCCTGTGCCACAGATGCCACAGCTGCCATAGCGGGTCACCAGTCTGCGACAAAGGAAGCGGCTGCATTGACGTTGACCGGGCTGGTAATTTTTGCCCAGCAGCAGGCCCCAGCCCAAACACTGTGCTCTGCATCCAGCCCGGCGCCGTGAACGCATCTCGTCAGCTTCTCTCTTCTCCCAATTCTTTTTCTGCACTTGACCCGACGCTGTTGCTCGAGCCTCGATTGCTGTCGCTGCTGTCCCTATCCCCTAAGCTAATTCTGCAGCTTTCCCACTTTCTCTTTTTCTTTCTTTTTTTGCTCTTCTTAACCTAGCCTCTGCCTAGTCCTTTCCGCCTTTTTCTCCCACCTACAACACCCAGTGGCTGACCTGCACCGTCGCAAGCGCTTCCTTCACAGAGCAAACCAGTCCGCCAATTTCACCCCTCCATGGTTTTGGGAGCCCTCACCGCCGCGTGAAACCACCCCGAGGGCCTGCGTTGATCGGAATCCTCTCGCTTTGCGCCCTCGCTGCCGCCCTTTTTGTCCTTTCGATCCGCCCCCCGAACCAATAATCCATCGTCATGGCGGCCAACGGCAGCTCTATGCCAACCACCGGCGGAGACTCTGATGTCCTGGCCAAGATACACCAAGCACTCGAAGTCGTACACAGTCCCTTTTCGGCCAACGAGGCCCGCCGCCAAGCTCAGTCTTTTCTCGAAGAAGTCAAAGATATCCCCGAGGCCCCGCTGCAAGGCTACAGCCTCGCATCCGACAAATCTCAATCCCCCGTCGTGCGCCACTACGCCCTTTCCCTCCTCGAGCATGCGATTCGATACCGATGGTCAACATATTCACAAGAGCAGGCCGATGCCGTGCGACGCTGGGTTCTGGAGCTGGGACAGAACGTTTCGAGGGATGACCCTTCGTACCTGAGGAATAAGACTGCCCAGCTTTGGGTTGAGGTCGCCAAGCGCAGCTGGGGTGCCGAGTGGATGGACATGGACGCCATGCTATGCCAATTGTGGCAGATCCCCGACTCATCTGTCCATAAGGAGCTGGTCATGTTTGTGTTAGAGAACCTATCGGACGAAGTCTTTACTGGCGACGACTCTGTAGTTGCTATGCGAGAAGGGGTTCTTAGTAAGGCCTGCGTCGAGATCTTCACGCCCACTTCGGTCCTTATTGAGGCATTCCCAAACCGACAACCCGGTCCTGATGTGCGCCACGGTCATGAAGGTTGGCTCAGTCGCCTTTCCGAGTTTCTCGACTACTGTATCAACCAGGCGCCTAAGGATAATGATGAGGTCAAATCGTGTATCCACAAGGGGCTTTCGGTCCTTTTGTCTCTCATGCCATGGGCGATTCCCAAGGCCGTATCTGCTGCTCGTTGTGTCCAGATCATGTGTGCAGGTCTCTCATCCCCCGATGCTGCGATCCAGAAGGTAGCGTGACCGACTGTTTAGTTGATAGGCGGTATGAGCTAATGTGCCCCGATAGTCATCCCTGGAGGCGCTGCACGCCCTATACTGCCGAACAAATTTTACCGACGATGAGTTTAGAGAGTTGGTTGTCCCGATGTACAGTCGCGCATCTGTTGAGCTCTGCAAGGGGCTTCTTGATTGGTCTGCTGTCGACCCCGAAGACATTGATGAGGACAAGTACCAGACCTTGAAGAAGCTATCAGAGGTACTTGCGCACCCCCCCCCCCCCAGCCTAAACTAGCGCTAATATACAGCAGATGTTGTCTTGCCTTGGAGACTACTTTGATCGCAAGTTCACCAAGCTACCCTCAGATGTGGCCAAAGGCGACTTTCTCAACCTCCTGGTTCAAGTAGTACAGCACCAGAGCTTAATGGTCTCTATCCCCGTCCTTGTTACTTGGACGAAGCTTCTCAGCAATAGAAACATTGGACCCACCGATCTTGTTTCCCCCATGATTGGACCCCTTTTGGAGATTTGTAGTTCGCGACTGGTGCGATACGAGAATCTGCCCGAGGACACCCAAGACCCTACGTTCTTATTCCTCATGGACGATACAGACACAGTTCCTGAGAGACACGCTTTTCTTGGAAACTACCGCCGTTACAGCTCCCAAATTATCGAGGCTATTGTCCAGTTGAAGTTAGTCGACGCCGTTTCCCATATTCTTGGCCGCACCGAGGATATTCTTCAACATCTTTATGATGGACAACCGCCATTGAACAGTAGGAAACCCCCCGGACAGCATGTGAGCAAATATTGACATAGATTACGCAGAGCAAACTTATTCAAAGCACTCGATGGCTGTTCTGCGCGTTGATTCGCAATTCACCGTTATTGAAGCAACTCTGAAGGGCTTCATGAAGTGGAGGAGAAGCCACTCTGCAGAATACGTGAGTTATCCCGCAAAGCCTCATAAATGCTAAACTAAAAGGGCTGTAGGAGCAACAAAGAGTAGGTCTCGAGTCGAATTTGGAGAACTGGTGCAACAAACTCCTGGAAATGAGCTTTGAGGTATGGGGAGAAACCATCCCAATGGTAAATGATGCCTAAATACTTAGTAAAACTCGCAGGACCCCATGATAAGAAAGCGCACGCTGCAGCTCCTCGTCTATTTTTCGACAACCGCCTTGAACAAAAACGCAAGCTTTATGCTCAAGGTTCTCGAGCACATTTTGGTGACATGGCCTGCGCTGCAACCAGAATACCGGGCTTTCAACGATGCTATCAAGGATCTACAAGGAGAGAGCATGGTTGAATTGCAGCGACTTGCATCGGAAATGCCAGATCATCTTTTGGTACGGGTACTACTAACAGTCATGGGATGCTTGCTAACACTGCGCGCTAAGGGAGTCTACGATCAGATCGAAAACCGGGTCAATGAGATGATGTCATCGGGGACACTGGACGAGAAGCGATCAATTGCGTATAAGAGTTTTCTTTTCATAATTATGTAAGTTTTGGAAACTTGATAACCAAACGCGCCACCTCTAACTGGCTTCAGTCATCGAGCAACTAGCGTGGATGCCCAGGCAAAAATCCAAAAGTTGCAAGAGTTCATTGAGCCCGTTAAAGCCCAGTGGCGAACTGACAACGTCCGCACCTCCCTCAAGTCGTACGCCAACTTTTGTGAGTTGCTTGGCCTTGACAAGGCGCAGGCGTACCTGGCCAACCGGCGGGCACACGAGATTCCGGACTGGGGCTCCCGAGAGCTTGACGCTGAAGGTCTCGCCCTCCAGGCTGAATTAGAGGAGCGGCTTAAAGTATGATGAAACAGTGGCTTCCCCTGAATCAATGGTGGCTAACTGATAGGCAGTTGCTCCCCCTCCGCTCGACCAAGTCTTTCTTGGCATTTTCTGTGGAGAGACTTGACAAATCATCAGACGCCTTCAAAGCGTCTTACTCGCTGTGGCAAGATGGATTTGAAAATATCCTTGCCGACCTTCTTGAGTTTTTGAGGTTTGTTACATGTATTCATGAATCTTGGTGAGCGTTTCTAATTTTTGTATAGCTTTGCACATGCGTCTCACAATCCGGACAACTGGGTTGGTCTGCCATCTGAAATGCGTGTCGTTGTAAGCCGTGTTCTCAGCGATCGTTTCTGGCAGGCTGGCATTTCAGAGGGAAGTAAGGATGATTTCTACGCTCGGGTCATGGATAAGAAGAACACCATCGAGGGTCTCGCCTCATCCATCCGGGGATCCATCCGATTTGTGCGGGAGACTGCCTACGCCATCATCTACTGCATGAGCAGGTTAGACATGCAGTTCTACGGCTTCCAGGGGCTCTCCGCACCCTTGTCTAAGGCACTCTTTGCAGATTCAATCTGGCTATCGACGCACCAGCAAAGCAATCTGCTTAACCTAGTCAGGTATTTGGTTGATGATTGCCCTGTGGACTACCGGGAGCATTTTCTCCCACAGCTCTTATCGTCATGCTTCCAACAGATGGACGCTAAGGTGAACGGTGAATGGGCCAAGATGGAGCAGCAACAGACCATAGCTGCAGACGGCGAAGCTGGGCTGAAAGAGGAAATGAAAGCAGAGAGCATCTTGCGTCAGGTGACGTACACTGCAGTGCTCATGGTGGCGGACTTCCTTGATCCAACCAAGCCAAGTGAGTTTCGCTCAACTTACCTTGATGAGAAAGAAAGAAAACTAATCAAATTTCAGATCCGCCTACGCTCAAGGCACGAGCTTTTCAAGGAGCCCCTGAGGATGCTCCTACCGAATCGTATCCTACCTTGCGACGATTCTGTCTAATTCACCGAGAGGTAGTGGAGCCCCTACTTGTCTTTTGCATGCACGGGATCCGCATGCGAGATACGCGATGCTGTAGCATGATTCTGCGCCTCTTCATCTCGCTCATCCCAGAGTTTCACCTCACGGAGGGCCAGATTGCAAAGGCTGCGTCCCAAGACGGACAGGAACGAACTGCCCCAGTTGACCACTTCCCTGTCCCCTCGGCAATATCGTCCGCCATCAGGGAGTTCATCTCCTTAGAGGTGCTCCAGGCATGCATCACGTCGTTCCACGAGCCCTACTTTGTTGAGCTGCAGAAGGAACTAGCGGCCTTGATCGCGGCTATTGTTGTTTACTACGGGCCTATCACTACGACGCCAAGGGATGTACTGCTCTCACTGCCAAACATTAACCCTGCAGACCTGGATCGACTCACTGCCTACATGAGCAAGCCCGGATCGCACACCCGGCAGCAACGTGCCCTGGTCCTGGACCTGCTCAAGGACCTCAAGGGTGTAAGCGTGTCCGAGATGGGTAAACTACCCAAAAGCAGCGGGTTTGGCGGCTCAGGAAGACCCAAGAGAAGTGGACGCAGCAAAATGGCCCAGGAGTTCATGAACGAGCCTGCGCCTTCCGGACCAGGCGCAACCAGGTCCGGTGGCATGGCGGGGGTTAGGAGAGCGACGCCGGATGCACTGGAAGGCGTATCTAATCTGTTTGAAGGTTAATGGGTAACGGAAAAGACCTGCTAATGGGCGTGACGGGGATGCGAGTGGTTGAGCCAACTGCGGGATCTTGACTGTTGAAAGGGGGCCATTAGGGTCATGCAAGTGTGCATATAGTCCAAGGGGTGGATCCTAGTCTCCAATCGGGGGCTCACCGAGCGCATGGAATCGACGCTACAGCGGAGAGTTTTTGGCTTCCCCTGCTTGGGATAAGGCCATGATTTGGACTTGTGGGAGCTTTTTGAGGCGAGAGGCGCTGTGGAGGAACAGGAAACAGGGAAACGGGATGGATAATTGGGATGATTAGAGCGTGCATAGGGACTGTTTACTTCGCATGTACTCTACAGGCATCTGACCACAAGACGAGCTTGTCCGCTTTACCGACGGGCACACCTATTTTCTCTCCCTTTTTGTTGAAACTTGATTTGCTGTTTGTTTGCAATTGTGTCTTTTTGATTGTTAGAAGTGTCGAAAACGCGTGGCAATCCCTCTCGCCAATCTTACAAAGTCCCGCCTGGAGGTGAGTTGACCAGCTCACCGAACCAGGGAATGGCCTGCCAGCGATCTGGGAGGGGGAAGGAAGATCACTCAAATGATTCCCCTCCAGGATCCCGCTTGGTCTGGCCACCTCTCGGTATTTCTCTGCTCCCCTTGGCTCGTGCTTGGTGGATAGAGTGTTGAGGACGAGGTCGGGCCAAGTAGCGGTCCCGATGACGGCGGGTGCTCCCTCTTGACTTTCTTTGCCCACTTGGGCTGAGCTTGGATGGCCCCTTGGCCATTTCCTTTTTTTCGCGGTCAAGCTGTCCAATCTTCATTATTCTGGAACACGTTCCGGGACCAGGCAAGATGGCGTCCATCCGAGTGGATTGGTTGGCGGGCCGTGGGGCGCGATGGGTTTCGACAAGGGCGGGGACGTGCGATACATGGATAGTTGGTGGCCTTGGACAGAAGGAGAGGGAAGGGAACGAGGATTTTTGTTCTGGTAGTGGCGCTGGTGCATTCTAGTCTACGATCGAGCTAGCAGCAACATCTGGAGGAAGGGGGGCGACAATAAGACGCATGTCTTGGGCTGAGACACCAGGCCCTGCAAGACTGGCACCGGGACTTGGCGCACACGCCAGCTGATGGCCCCAGAATGCGCGAGGCGCAATTGGCATCATGTCTGGTGTCTAGCAGTCAGCAGTTCAGGCGGATGTGCGGATATCCGAGTGGCCGAGTCTGCGAACTGGGTTATGCAGTTGGGTGGCCTTGCATAGCATCGCATGGCATTGCACATGTGCTGGGCCGGGGGTCTGCCCGGCTCCCTTGGGAACGATTTATGGTGGTAGTATCAAACCGGTTTGTTCTATTGTCGGCAGCTCAATCCATAATTAGTAGAAACGCCAGGGATTAGAAAGGATTGAGTTGACCAAGACATCTGAAACCTACAACGGCTGAGGCGTTGGCTTGCCTAAGACAGAGAACCCGCCCGGGTTCGTCGTATTCATCTCGAGTTTGCCATGCTTGCTAAGTTTTTCAGGCGGCTTTAGTTGCGACGACGGGCTGACGGGTCGCGGGCGAAATGGAGGTCTTGACATGCTGAGTATTAGACGCGATAGGTCCAGCTCAATAGCCCTACGAGGAGGAGTTGATTAATCTATCTCTAGGTACTTTGTCGCTCGCTGAGCTAAAGAGTGGATAACTTGTAGCCGCCCGGGAGACCATCCGGGAATTGTTGAAGGGATTCGCACTGTGACAATGCCCATCAACAGGGCCCAGTTGATGGCCACAGCTTCTTGGCTGTGAAGTTGACAGAGCTTCTTCACTCGCAACGCACACCTCGATCCGACCTAGCCTCATGCTCGCTTGGGCCGATCATTGAACGCACGGAGCAGATAGGCCGTCGTCTCGATTCATCTGCAAAGAGCCACATGGCTTTGGTGCCCGTCTGTCACTTCACGTGTCTGGGGGCCCTTTGATGAGATCAGATCAGGCAACCGGGAGAGACGGGGACGGACTCTGGGGATGCTGAGCAGGCCGTGATGTCTTCCACGTAAACCTAGTGGGGTCAATGCCGAGCCCGAAAAGAAACATAGTGACAGATAACATTTTTATGCCTTGGTTGTACATACAGACCGTTGCACGACGCGCAGTTTGCAGCGTTTCATTCGGGACTCCCATCACATCTCAATCGGTCGGGGGCCCCGCTCACGGTTGTTTTAGGGTCGAGTGAGGCCACCCCTTCGATCACGGATGGCCATGGTTCAGCAGTCTTTGGCCCGCTCTCGCCCGCGTGAAGGTGTCGTGTGTCGTGTGGCAGTCGGAGCTCGATGATGGCCCCGACGGCGCTGGGTAGTGGCTGGCTAATGGCTCTGGATAGCTGTAACTCCCTAGCGGCATCTGGAGTGAATCAGCCTGCAAAGCCGGACTGAGTCTACACTGTACTATCCGTAGGTGTGCTAGGGAAATGTCGCGGCGGAGTTGACAGGGACTAGGGCACCAAGAAGCAGGACAGTTGATGCTGGAAGATGGAGCTGGAGGCAAGTCGAGTGGGGTGGTGGGCGGGACCCCAGCGCGATAGTGCCTGGCTGCCCCTCTAAAGTGGCACAGTTCACAGAGCAGACTGAGCGACTGTGTCGAAACCTTCCCCTTCGCGCCACAGCCAGCATGCAGCCAAAACGTCCATCTCATTCTGCCCAGTACCCCCTCCCCCTCCTCTCTAGCCCGCCAAACGTGCACCCAAGCCCCAGTGGACTCCTCCCAGGCCCTGGCATGTAAGCTCTGCTAGCACGGCACACGGGCGCCTCTAACAGCTGTGGCTTGTCTTTGCAGCATCGCGACGGGCTTGCCCTCTCCCGCTTCCTGCTTGCCGTGCTTCCTTTTTCTGGTTCCTCCCCCCCCCCCGTTCTCCTGCGACTCCAGTTCCTCCAGATTTCATCCCGAAACTCCAACGGTCAATGGTGGCGGGGGCAAGAAGCAATCCTCCTCCATCTCTCTGCTTCCTACAAAAGAAAAGCACCCGCCGCAAAAAGCAATTTGCAATCCCGGTACGGAATTCTTTACGAGCAAATCCGGGAACCCAATCCAACCACCACCGCCCTCGTCGGTCCCTGCTCGCCTCAGTCAAACCCCCCCTTGTCCCTTGTCCTCCCCGTCCTGGTTCCACCACCACCCGTCGCCTGTCCAGTGTAAGGCAAGCCGAAGCAAACATCGAGACTCATCTTGCAACTCTACGCCGCCTTTTTTGTCGCTTTTAACTTGCGTTCCTCATCATCCTCACCTCGGTCGCCCCTACTCACTTATTGCTGCCTCTTGCTCAATTATTCCGGCTTATCAATAAGAGCATTTCGTGCAATACAATTACTACCCTCCGCGCCTCGGTTGATGCAGACCTTGTCACACCTACACCACACACCCAACATCCAACACCCGCTCTTCCGGCTGTTTTTACTCTCTCATCTACAAGATCAACCGTGGTCAACAAATCAACCGAGTTTGTAAGCTCAACCCTTTCGCCTGGCTCGTTGCGACCCAGTCACGGCACCATTTGCAACCAGCCAAACCAATTCGCAAATCTACTCGCACCTCCCGTCCCTGATTCAAATCGCGGCTGGCCGTCGTTCTCCGTGGGACTCTCTCTTGCCCCCCGTATGCAACCTCGCGTCGTTGTGCACCCAGCCGTTCGGCCTGCTGTCCTCCCAAGAAGCCGTTGAACACATCACCCTCCCTCTGTTATCCAATCCCTCCATCTGCTTCCCCACTAGAGAAAACCTTCTCCCCTTTTTCCCTCCCGACATTTTTATCTTCATTCACCATGGTTTACTGTGGTAAGCCCTCGAGGGGCTGCCAGATGTGCAGGGCTCGAAGAATTAAGGTACGTGCGTTTTATATTACCTGTATATTCCTTGCCTTTCAACCGGGATGGCGTTTTTGGCCAAATGCTCACTCTCAACAGTGCGATGAGACCAAACCTACATGCAACCAGTGCGCCAAATCCCGGAGACAGTGTCCGGGCTATAAGGACGAATTTGACCTAGTTTTCCGCAATGAGACCCAGGCTACCGAAAGACGAGCACAAAAAGCCAACAGAAAGGCACTCGCCCAAAAGCAGGGAAAGAATGCTGCCAACAAGGCTCTTGCAACTAAGCGAATCCAGGATCAATCTATTTTGGCGACACTGAAGCTCCCCGTTGACCAACAAGCCACCTGCCACTTCATCTCCAACTTTGTCCTGCTACCTCGTTACGATAGCACTCGTGGCTATCTGGAATTCGTCCTTCCTCTACTGAAGACTGAGAACCCGGCACCTCATTTTAAGGATGCATTCGACGCTTGCGCCGTTGCATCCCTCGGAAACCGTGTCGGTTCAGGAAATAAGTTTGAGGGCCAAGCGCTGGGTCATTACACCAAGGCGCTCTCCTCCACATTTGCCGCCTTAAAGGACCCCAAGCTCGCTACGGCGGACTCTACCCTGGCCTCTATCTTGTTGCTGGGACTGTTTGAGAACATTACCGCCAAGCAACTCGGTATGCTGGCTTGGGGCTCTCACACTGAAGGTGCTATCCAGCTGGTCAAGGCCAGAGGAAAGGCCCAGATTGAAACCAAGACCGGCTTGGCTTTGTTTGTCGCTGTTCGAACTCAAATGGTATATCGACCCACCTACCCATTCATTATTCTTCTGAGCGTTATCTAACTAACCAATGCAGATTATTCACACCCTGACTTCTGGCAAGGCCCCGATTATGGGAGTTGAGTGGTGGTTTGGCAACGCCATCAAAAACCACTATGGCTCCGAGTGTCAGCGACTCAATGTCCGTACTGCTGAACTTAGGTCTGAGGTGAATCGCCTCATGACGACACTGACCCGAAGCCCGGAAAATATTGAACTGCTTCTTGACATGATCCGGCGATGCCAAACTGTTGACCAGCAACACGTTAACTGGGCCCGAGAGCTGCCTGAATACTTCCGTTACAAATCAGTGGCTTGGGAAGACAACGTTCCCAATGGCAACTACGCATTGGCCGAGGTCTTCCCTGGCCGGGTGGATGCATACCAGGACCTGTGGGTCGCCAGTGTTTGGAACCTGATGCGGTGCTCGCGCATCATCCTTGCATCGCTAATTGTGCGCTGCGCTGCGTGGGTATGCTCGCCTGTCGATTATAGGACGACGCCCGAATATGCGACGGCTGCCCGTACTTGCGTTGATCTCATCACCGACATCATTGCTTCGGTACCTTACCAGCTGGGCTGGTTCTCCAAGCGAAAGGAGCTTTTGGAGAAGGATAACCTCTCTACCTTTGGCTGCGGAGAGGAAGATGCCCTCAAGGGCCTTCCTGGATATTTTCTGACCTGGCCACTTACCACCCTCCAGGGCCAAGACTACACAACTGATGCACAAAGGGCATGGGTCAAGGGTCGGCTCCAGTTTATTGGTAACGAGCTGGGCATTAGGTATGCCAATATGTTGAACCAGGTAAGCCCGCAGCCCCTTGAGTGGTTTTTTTCTTCTTTGTCGCCCCCTTATTTGAGCTCTGAGCTAACGAAAAGGACAGCTTAACCTTCGCGTTCCGTCTATGCTAATCCGCCGGGATGGCCTGATGGCAAACCCATACCCGATGGCCCACAACTTTGAAAAACTTCTCTCAGCAAGGTCTGCACCGCCGTCTGCAGGTTATGCCATGAATCCCATTCAGCAAAGGGAAGCCATGCAGAAGGCTGAAAGGGACCGGGAGAAGACCGACTTACTCATCAAAGCCATGGGCACGTCCAACCAGCTGGATGAGAATACGGTAGCCACCTGGCTGCAGGTTCGAACTGCTGCTATGGGTCCGCTGAACAATACTGCATGAACTAACCACTCACTGGCTATTGATTGGTTCAAACATTAGCAAAATCTCACGCGTAACCATTCTTCTTCTTCTCTTTTTTCTTTCCGGCATTGTTGGCTCTCTATTATTTGAGGCCATGCATGAATCATGCTGTCACGGATACCTCTTAATATTGTTTTCCTTCCCTATGGGGAAGCAACTGTTTTCAGACTGATTTGAGTGCTTGGGGGCGTTATCGTCCTTGATGGACATGGCTGCTCGTTATTATTATTATTATTGTCAGTTTCTCTATTATGGGCTCACGGTTTTCTTTGGGGGCACGGGACCAAAGTATGATGGGAATGAACTGAACAGAAAACTTCGGCGAGCCGGAGGAAACCAGTCCGGGTCATGGACCGCGACTTGCTAGGATATCTCGGATCTTAGCCCCGGTTGTGCGGCTTGTAAATCACGACTAGATATACAGAGTTTCAAGAATGTCTTTCAGGGCAATTTGTCCCTTGGTCAAGATTCCGGTACAGGTGCGATGCCACATTGTGATTTCTGAGTTGGTCACTTTGATTGCCGTTGTAAAACAATGTCTCACTCCATGTTTTAGTCGCAAAATAGTAACAACAATGTAGCCCGTCGCCGCCTCCTAGATAATTGCAACACAATCAAGACCAACTCCTCGCGGACCAAAACTAAAGCCAAGCCCTCCAAAAAAAAAGATTATCCCAGTGATTCGCGATGACTCATGACTCGTGGTCTCGGCCTACGCCCACATTTAAACTAAGCCTTGGGTATTGTCCTCCTGATTCGAATTTTGCCCCGTTTCCTAGCGCACATGGTAATCATGATATCGCATCCTGTCAGAAAAGTATGTCAAGCAGCGCCTCTCTTGTAGTAGTATCAAGAGAAATTTCGTTTTGCAGCGTTTTGGGCGGTTCGTTTGTTCGCTATTGTCGCATCACTTGTTCTTGCTATGGATACGAGTCAGTAACATAATGCTAAGGGCGCGCAACAGGGCGCGTCTCAGAGCTGGGCAACATGAGAGTTGGGAGTGTTTTTTCTTTCTTTCGCGACGGACCTTTTCTTATCTGCTTCATTGCCAGCGGTGCCAAGATTCCATGCTTTCACAACCCAGCTCTGGGTGGCGTCGACGTAATTCTCCGTATTTCGTTGCTTGACGCCAACGCGCATGCCGTCCTTGGTGAAAAAGACGTTCTTCTTGCCGAAGCGCTCAGAGGCCGTTGCCTGCATTTTGGAGATGCTGATGTAGATCTGGTAGCCGACCCAAGCGCCGATTCCAACAATGATGCAGACGATGATGAGAGGGAGCACTTGGCTATAATTCTTGTTTTAGTTTGGTTTCTTGCGCAAACCCGACACAGCAGCGACGAGGGAGAATGCGAACCTGATGGTGGAGGGTGGTTTGGCCATGGTGGAGGATGGTCGAAATTGGTTTCGTCGATCGTTCACAAGTGTCGCGTGGAGTGATTCGCAATTATCGGAGGGTCCGAGAGAGCAGCGGCACGAAAAGTAGGGTGTGAAGTGTTATTGAAACGGGTTGAGTTGATTTCGAATGAGAGGGTTGTAGATCTAAGGAGAACGAAAGAAGAAGAACGGAGGGCTCGCTGAGTCAGTTAACGTGAGAAAAGGACAGGAAAAGGAAGGGCGAAGTAAGAAAGGGGCATGGCATGTAGCTGGATGGATGGCGGATGGATGCGACGTGCAGCCTTCTTAGGTGCTTTTTTTTATTTAGTGTGGTGTGGACTGGTGGCACTTTAGTATTACGTGCAGCACGGTACCTCTCTCATGGGACCCTCTTTTTCGTCTAATACAGGGTCGTCCAGGGCATGTTTCTACCGTTGCCCAGGTCTCTAGCGAGGGGTTCATCCGCCCAGGTGCCGTGCGTAGTTACGAAGGAGGCAATAGCAACATTGCAGAGTGTCGCGATCAGCAGGGAACCTGGCACTGTGACCCCTCCACTAGCCCTTTCAGTGGCTCAGCGTATGCCTGTTTAGTACGATTGGGTTTCCGGGCTGATACCCACCTGTAACTTAGTGGTCAAGCCCGCTACCGAGGTTTACCAATGGGGGTGGCCAAGGCCGCCTGGCGGCGGCACCATGTGCTGCTCCCCCCGGGCGCCTGGCTCCCTCCGGAGAGGGCAGGGCCCCCCCTGGGAGTACTTAGAATGCAGCCCTCTGAGGAGCGATGATGTATGCCGGGCCGGAGCGGCGCGAGGGCAGTCTTGGCAGAGAAGCGACCGGATGGGTTGCGCAATGTCTTTCTCTGTGGCCACTCGCTACGTTTACGTGCATGCCATGGGATGGCGTCACGAGATAGCTGGCAAGTGTGTCCAGCACTGCTACCGAAAGACGCCAGCATGATCGCCAAATCATATCAGGGGCCCATTGGGACTTTGGTTTCGCAAGTCACGGCAGTCATGAAACTAAGCGAGTAGGGCTGCACTTTGCTGACCTGGTCCCCATTCAGTGGAAGCGCCTCGAGTTCCGCTCCGACCTTATCTCATTTTCCGTTGGATCAAGGAGTCCAGAAGGAGACATCTAGCACATGCACTGTAGGGTCTCCGAGCACAAGACATGAACGCAGACAAAGCCATTGTTGGCGGGGCTGCTCTGTATGCAAGCAATCGGGTGCACGCTGCAAGCCGATTTTGCGGAGTACCTTTGTTCAGCTCACGTTTTGGGGCAATGCTGGGAGAGTGTGCATCTCAGCCTTGTGGCCGCGTCGCCGTCGATTTATGTATCCATAGGATCGGTCTCGAACTTTTGATCTGCGTTTCCCCCTCTCACAACTCTTTTTCCCTCTCTGCTTGTTCGGGCTAGATGCGTCCGATAGGTGCCAAGTCAACAACTGCCGCTGATCGAGAACCGTTTTCCGAGACGGCTTGCCCGCTTGACTCGATCTCACTTGGTTCGGAAACAAATGTTCAGGATCAATGGTATTCCCGTTGCCGGGCATCCTGTCATGCCAAGCATCCGCACGCCGAAGAGCCGATGCGAAGAAATGAAGCGCAGTGCACATTTGATCACGACGTTTTCATCTCGTTCCCAACTTATAAACTTACGGGTGTGCTGTCGTACGAACTTCGGACACGTGTCTCATTGCCTTACCCCGATATTGACTTTGCGATTTGATTTTTTTACCTTGTTTCTAGGCTTTCTCCCAAATTTCCTGATGCGTCATGCCTACTCGACAAGC
This sequence comes from Calonectria hawksworthii, assembly GCA_020975415.1. NCBI lineage: Eukaryota > Fungi > Ascomycota > Sordariomycetes > Hypocreales > Nectriaceae > Calonectria > Calonectria hawksworthii. Next base: position 151,542 of record JAHXZK010000005.1, on the reverse strand, counting down.
CACGTTACTTGGCGGAGCCGTGGCTAGTGATACTGGCTGGATGCCACTTGTTCAGAGTAGTTACGTATGGCTGTGGAGGCGGCTCAAGCTCAACTGCAGCTTAATTAACATTTGCGCCAGCAGCCCCAAACGTCGCAATAGAGGGGAGCACCAGCCACAGCTCCTGGAAATTCCCAGATTGCAGTTTTGCCCCGCTCTTTGAGCTTCAAGCTGCTTTGGCTGAATTTATTACGCTACGTATTCGGCTGATGAAGCTATGACATCGGCCACCATTTCAACTACTCGATGCCTACTTGTCCTCTTCAGAGCATGCTAGCTTCAGCACCTGAAAATGGTGACTCGTAATTATTTTCGACAAGTGTTCATTATCAGTAGCGTAGGCCGTAGAATTGGACAACAAAGCACCCCTCGGTGGATGTGGCCGTGGCATGTAAGGTGTGGCGGTGCCAGGCTGGGAAAAGGCCAGACTGCAACCCACCAGCCAGATATCTGGTCCAGCCTTTGAGCTCACCACCACCGACCGCCAACCATCCACATCCATCTTATCCCGGTCCAACAACCACCCGTCCTCGACCCGGGACTCGGACTCGGTGCCTAGCTTCGCCCCATACCTTCCCATCGGTCCTTTCTTCGTATTTATATTCGCCTGCTCTCGCTGCAGCGCCGCATTCGAAGCACTTCCACCGAACGACCCTCGGCCCCTCAACCACATCCCTCGACTGCGCCGAACCTAGCTCACCGTTTCATCATGGCGTCCCCTCCTCCGCCGGGCGATAACTATGGCGGTTATCCCGGTCAGAACATTGATCAATATGCCAACCCCGAGCAATCATTCGAGGACCAGGCCCAACAACAGGGCGCAGCGCACAAGAAGAAGAAGCGAGGATATGCTGCTCAGGCCTTTGAAGTTGGCAGTGGTGCCAATGCCACTGTAGGCGGTCAGCCCGCATCCCAAGCATACGGCGCGCCTCCCGGTCCTGCTGCTCCCGCGTATGGAGGCTACGGCGCTCCTGACCCTCAGCAAGCTGCTGGTCAGGGTTTCCAACAGTTCCCCCAGGGAGGATACGGCGCACCGCAGCCTACTACTCCTCAGACTCCTGCCTATGGCGGTTACGGAGCTCCTGATCAGGGATATCCCGCTCCTGGCGCTCCTCAACCTGGACCCGGCGCTCCCAATGTTGGTGGCATTACCCAGGGTATGGGTAACATGAACTTGGCTGGTCAAGCCCAACAGCCTCAGCAAGGTGGACAGGCTCGTCCAGCCATGCTCAACCAGCTCTACCCCACAGATTTACTGAGCCAGCCCTTCAATGTTTCCGAGTTGGAACTTCCTCCTCCCCCCATTGTCCTTCCTCCCAATGTAGGTTGAAAAGCCAATGCCTCGATTGCGATCCTGCGACTGACATGTGCCCCTCCAGACCAGTGTGACCCCGTCTCCCAACGCTAACTGCCCCCCGCGATACTTCCGCTCCACACTCAATGCGGTTCCCACCACCAACTCTCTCCTGAAGAAGTCCAAGCTACCTCTCGCACTCGTTATCCAGCCCTACGGCTCACTGCATGACGATGAAGATCCCGTACCAATTGTTCAAGATCAGGTCATCTCCCGTTGTCGGCGATGCAGAACTTATATCAACCCATATGTCACATTTTTGGACCAGGGACACCGATGGAGGTGTAACATGTGTAACCTTACCAATGATGTTCCTCAAGCCTTTGATTGGGATGCCGCTGCGCAGCAGAGTGTCGACAGATGGCAGCGACCCGAGCTGAACCACTCAGTCGTCGAGTTTGTTGCGCCGCAGGAATACATGGTCCGCCCGCCTCAGCCCTTGATCTACCTTTTCTGCTTCGACGTGAGCTACGCCGCCGTCTCGACCGGTCTGCTCGCTACTGCCGCAAGGACCATTCTGGATAGCCTTAACAGGATACCCAATGCTGACCGACGAACACGACTCGGTTTCATGGCTGTCGACTCCAGCCTCCACTACTTCTCCGTTCCTAAGGACGCAGATGAGAATGGCGAGACCAACATGTTGGTTGTCAGTGACCTTGACGAGCCCTTCCTTCCTATTCCTACCGATCTCCTGGTTCCCTTGTCCGAGAGCCGTCAGAGCGTGGAGAAGTTCCTCCAGAAGCTGCCTGACATGTTCCAGAACAACCAGAGCAACGGGTCATGCATGGGATCTGCCCTTCGCGCTGCTCATAAGCTCATTTCTTCTCTTGGTGGAAAGATTGTTGTTCTTACTGCTTCGTTGCCCAACTTGGGTGTCGGCAAGCTTGAGATGCGAGAAGACAAGAAGCTTCTTGGAACGTCTAAGGAAGGCGGCCTCTTGCAGACAGCTAACAGCTTCTACAAGAGTTTTGCTGTGGAGTGCTCCAAGAGTCAGGTTTCCGTCGATATGTTCCTCTTCTCATCGCAATACCAAGATGTTGCCTCTCTTAGCAACCTGCCCCGATACACTGGTGGTCAAACCTGGTTCTACCCAGGCTGGCACGCTTCTCGACCGGAAGATGCCCTCAAGTTCGCCTCTGAGTTCAGCGATTATTTGTCGTCTGAGATTGGTCTTGAGGCTGTCCTCCGAGTTCGCGCGACAACTGGTCTACGCATGAACACTTTCTATGGTAATTTCTTCAACCGAAGTTCCGATCTCTGCGCCTTCCCTGCCTTCCCTCGTGACCAGTGCTACGTGGTTGAGGTGGCTATCGACGAGAACCTCAACAAGAACGTCATCTGCCTTCAGGCTGCTGTCCTGCACACCACCTGCAACGGCGAGCGCCGCATTCGTGTCATGACCCTGGCCCTCCCCACGACAACCAACCTGTCCGATATGTACGCCTCTGCCGACCAGTGTGCTATTACCACATACTTTAGTCACAAAGCTGTGGAGAGAGCACTGTCCAACGGGCTGGATGCTGCCCGTGATGCCCTACAAAGCAAGGTTCTTGAGCTACTTCAAACCTTTAAGAAGGAGCTCGCCGGAGGAAGCATGGGTGGCGGTCTGCAGTTCCCTGCCAACCTTCGGGGCCTTCCCCTTCTGTTCTTAGGTTTGGTCAAGAACGTGGGTCTCCGCAAGTCAGCCCAGATCCCTTCAGATATCCGCTCAGCCGCCCTCTGTCTTCTATCGACCCTACCTGTACCACTCCTAATGCGATACATCTGCCCCCGACTCTACTCGCTCCATGATATGCCTGACAACGCTGGAGCGCCCGACGCGGAAACTGGCCAGATTGTGTTGCCACCACTTCTGAACCTCTCATCAGAGAAGCTGGTGCCATACGGTCTGTACTTGATTGATGACGGCCAAACTCAGTTCCTATGGATTGGCCGTGATGCTGTGCCCCAACTTATCCAAGACGTATTTGGCGTAGAGGACAGGGCCCAGGTTGCTGTGGGCAAGGGAAGAGTGCCTGAGCTTGAGGGCGACTTCAACGAGCGTGTCCGCGCCGTCATCCAAAAGAGCCGCGACCACCAATCGCTGGGCGTGGGAAGCATCACTGTGCCTCACCTCTACATTGTGCGAGAGGACGGCGAGCCCAGCTTGAAGCTGTGGGCGCAGACACTGTTGATAGAGGACCGGGCAGACCAAGGTGTGAGCGCTGCTCAGTGGCTGGGTACAATGCGAGAAAAGGTATGTTGAACACACTACAGTCCACATACTCGTAGGTAGATCTCGAGACTGACCGCATGTTTCTGTGCAGGTTGTTCAGTAGTGCAAGTCGGATGAGGAGACCATCATGCTCACGTTGGCGTAAAAGAAATGAATGAGGAGGCTGTAATTTGGAGGTGTGGTTGTTCAGGGCAGCGGGAGTCGAGGTTGGGCGGAGGTTTGAGCCATGCAACTCGAGGGGAGAGAAAGAGGAATGATATCTTCTAGAGAGAATGGAAACAACGTTTCAGCACATAGTTGGCCTGGAGCCTGTGCCTGGTTGAGAAACGACCGAGAATGTGAATGCTTCATGCTTGTAGGCTTCGCTAAAGCCGTCACTTCTTAGCGCCTAGACCCTTTCGGCTAGGCGCGATTAAGACCTAAGTCATGAAAATACAGTCAAGTAGATGAACCTCAAATCTCAATGAGGGTGGCGTCAAGCCGTCAAGCCTGACAAAACCACGAAGACTGTGGCCTTTGACTTTTGATCGAGCAATGACCGGTGCGCCAAGGGAACGTCGAGGCCTCTTAGGGCCTGGTCCATGTCCGCCTAGGTCTGGTGAATGACTCCTCAGTTTAGGAAGTCTTGAAAGTAAATGGCGAAAATCTTTTTAGAGGGAGCGCCAAGCCCTTGCGGCGTTGTGAACCGGTACAGTACGTCCTATACAACCAACCCTTGAATGATAATTCAATACTTTGCTGGATGTGACCCCTGGTTTTCGGACAAAATCGATAAAAAAAAAAGTAATAATGCCTATATAAATAATTTTACCTAAGGATTATATCTTGGGTTTTTAAGATGACGTTTGACTTGGGTATTGTAGTTTTTTGCTAAGATTAATATTGTGCAGTGGCCATGGTGGAGAAGTACCTCTGTTGCAATCATTCAAGGGCTGGATTGTATGCATCCATCACTGGCTCCAAATTTCTGATACAGGCACCGGACCAACCAAGCCTCGACTACCTTAAGTGTCCATGTTGGTGACGAGACTTGGTACATCCTGGTAGCTACCCCCTGCTGGTAAGAATAGGGGCCGGCGATCCAATGATGAAACGAGACTGAGGTGGTGGGGAGTGAAACACACGCGCCCAGGCTTGGGTTGAACCAATAGGGCAGGAGATTAGGCGCCGGAGGCTTTTTTTTTAGTAGATTGCTCATGGGTGGTGAGAGTTGCCTAGCATGTGCCGTACTGGTGTTGGGTGGAAGGTGTTGTGATGGAGGAGACGAGAGGAAACAAACCAACGAGCTCGGTTCGAGACCCTCGTCGTGAGGGAATCGCGATTTGCATAAACGCTACAGTTGTATTCTATTATGCGTTCCAGGCCAGTCGACAGACAGGGCTGCCATGCTCCTGTCAGAGATGGTGAAACTTGGGCTCGACAGGTGAGGTTCAGCCGAGGAAATTTCCGCCTCCGGATTTCTTGGGTCGGCTTCCCCACTTTAGAAGCCAGGCCTGTGGCGGCGTGTAAATCGTAGCTGGAGAAGTGAGGGTCGATGGACGGAGGCATGCACACAACAAGGCTGAGGACGGCGGCGGCATGACGGATACGGATATACGGGTCGCAAAAAAAGGCCCCCTGGTGGGGAAGCAGAGGGTGAAACTGTCGCGGGCAGGACCAAATAGTTGGATGAACATCCCGGAAAGGTCGCTTGATGTCTCCCTGCCGAAGCCAGAGGCATTTCTGGAACAGGCTGGACACTTGAAACAGGCTTGGAGGGTGCGCCCATTTGCCGTGGTGGAAGATGCCCGGCGGCTTGGCATGCAACTGGACATGACTGCGACTTGACCGCGTGCAAATGTCAGTCACTAAGGAAAAAGCAAAACACAACAGGTGAAGCTGTTGGTCAGATGAGGCAATGATGCGGTGCTTCCGCGCCTAGGTCCACTCCGTAATTGGGAGCAAAGGCAATTACGCCGCATGTATGTAGATCATTCGGCGCAGGGACTCGGCCGATTCGCTCTGGGTTATTGAACGGGGTGGACTGTTAAAACAGCTGCTTTTCATGCAAGCTGCCGTCTTCGTTGTCGGCTCTGAGGGAGACACAGCAAGATGGGCTGCCTCACCCAGGACGGCAGAGATCCAATTGCAGGGCCAGAATAGCTACCACCAATATGCCAATAAGCAGGTACTCCTCATCCTGGGATTGCTTGTGCTGCACTACCATGTACCCGTGGTACTCACTACCTACCTCTATCCCCGCTCCCCAGTACCTGGGCGCGCTGCGCCTTTTGCCCACCCTCGCCCTCCCCTCCCCCGCTGTGATTGATACTCTCTTCTCTCACCTCACTCATTGTCTCACTCGTCGCATTCTGAGTGCGCCGCGAGGGTGTTATTTGCAACCATACTCTTCTCCCCCTGAGCTCCTTTCCGTGAGATAGTTTCGTTTGCTTCCATTTTTGCCTATTTTTGCACGATCAGGTACGTGCTGCTTTTATCTCTGTCTCTCCCGTCACGACCCCTCCTTGGGTGCCATAGCACGGCAAATACATAAACCAACACCACAAACAAACATGACCAGGCAGAGATTGCCAACCAGCTCTTACTCACAACACTGCATCGCTATCCACTCTCCTCTCATCCCATCCTTTCACTAGTCCTGCCTACCAAAACATAGTTGCCAACCAAAGGAGCGGCCCGCATCACCCATCCTCTCTTGTTGCTTGTTTTTCCAGCCTCTCACTACCTCTACCTCGTCTGAAGCCACCCCAGCTTCCCCCCTGCGCCCTTACACATCCACAATCCACATGCACATCCACTCAATCCACACACCACCCTGTCGCCTGTCCACACCCAACTCTCTTGGTATACTAGCAAGCACCAAGTCTGACCCATCCCGTCCACCCCGCCGCCCGCGACAAGTCGTCGCTGGCCCTTAGCCGCCCAGCTCTGTCTTCATCACACTTGGGCCCAGTGATTTGATGGCCTCTCATGGCCATCGGACCAACAGCAAGGCAAATCAGATGACTGGACTGTAACTCTCGTATCTCTTCCTCTTCATTTACAAGCCGATTCCCCCATCCCACCCCGTCTCTACTCGTTCTCTCTTCCCTTGCGCATCCTCCTTTGTCGCGCTTTTCGTTTCGTCTTGCTGGGTCTGGTCACTTTCATGTCCTTGCTCGCAATACATCCTGCCCTTGGCGAGCTCAATACTGCACCTTTGCGCCGTCTTCCTCACAGACCAACTCTTTCAACCTCGTTTGGCTCATATCTCCCTGGTTAGGATACCAACCCCGTGTTGCCAACCCCTACCTAAATCCACCGTTCGCCACGCCGACCCGACTGAAACCTGGGCCATCGCGACGCTAGGCTACCTACCTAGTACATGGTCGCTGCTCACCCACTCAACCCCCCTCCCCTTTGTGCCCCGCGCCGCCGTCTATTTCAAGAACAAGCCCGACAGGGCCCGAGCGGAGCTGAGTATTACTGTGGTCACCTCGCTTGTCCACGACCTCACTACGATTCTACAACTGCCACTCCACCTCCCGTCGCTTCGCTTCTCTTTCCTCCCACCCTCAGTCCATTGCCAACGACAGTCCTCTCTGCGCTGGCTGTGGTTGCGAGGTTTCTGTTGCCAGAGGTTCCATTTTAATCACCGAGCCTGTGACTTCCTTGACCAGTAGCCCGAGCAATCGAGCGCCTCACGGTCCCCCTTTCCCCTCACCTACCACACTCCCGTTCTGCGCCTCGATTTCCCCGCGTCTTGTCGACCAAGCGATCGCCATTGCGCCCCGACGATATAACCAGCTTCGAATCGCAACTTCATTGTCTAATTCTGTATACCCCTTTCCTTGGGTTTCGTCAAAATCATGTCCCGTTCGAACCCTCCCAACCCTGCGGGGTCCCGCAAGATCTCTTTCAACGTCAGCGAGCAATATGATATCCAGGATGTCGTCGGAGAGGGTGCATACGGTGTAGTATGGTGAGTTATTTGCCTCTATTCCATTCGCAAGGCAGCGCTGACTTTTTTTCACAGCTCTGCCATCCACAAGCCCTCTGGCCAGAAGGTCGCCATCAAGAAGATCACCCCCTTCGACCACTCCATGTTCTGTCTAAGAACTCTTCGAGAGATGAAGCTCCTGCGCTACTTCAACCACGAGAACATCATCTCTATTCTCGACATCCAGAAGCCCCGAAACTACGAGTCATTCAATGAGGTCTACTTGATCCAGGTATGCGCTCCCACTACTCACATGTACCCCGCGTCCGCCCCAAGTTCTGGCATTGACCACGCTGTAGGAGCTGATGGAGACGGATATGCACCGTGTCATTCGCACCCAGGATCTCTCAGACGACCACTGCCAGTACTTCATCTATCAGACTCTTCGTGCACTGAAGGCCATGCACTCTGCCAACGTTCTCCACCGTGATCTGAAGCCTTCCAACCTCCTCCTCAATGCCAACTGTGATCTGAAGGTCTGCGATTTCGGTCTGGCCAGATCTGCAGCCTCTCAGGAGGATAACTCCGGTTTCATGACGGAATATGTCGCCACCCGATGGTACCGTGCTCCCGAAATCATGTTGACTTTCAAGGAGTACACCAAGGCTATCGATGTGTGGTCTGTCGGCTGCATTCTCGCGGAGATGCTCAGCGGAAAGCCCCTGTTCCCTGGCAAGGATTGTATGTTGCCCGAATCATGGATATCCCCAACATCTCGAAGCAAAGCCTGCCTTTACTGACTTTGGATTTCTCATCTAGACCACCACCAGTTGACCCTCATTCTGGACGTGCTAGGAACACCCACAATGGAGGACTACTACGGAATTAAGTCGCGACGAGCCCGAGAGTACATCCGATCTCTGCCCTTCAAGAAGAAGGTGCCTTTCCGAACCCTATTCCCCAAGACGTCGGATCTCGCCCTGGACCTGCTTGAGAAGCTACTGGCATTCAACCCCGTGAAGCGCATCACTGTGGAAGAAGCGCTCAAGCACCCTTACCTTGAGCCCTACCACGACCCCGAGGATGAGCCAACAGCACCCCCGATTCCCGAAGAGTTCTTTGACTTTGACAAGCACAAGGACAACCTCAGCAAGGAGCAGCTGAAGCAGCTCATCTACCAGGAGATTATGAGGTAAATGCCATCTCTCTGGTAGACATGGCAAATCTACAGAAAGGCGAAATGCCTGCCTGGTTATGGGTGGAGGGCATGAGCTGAATAGTCCCGTGTCGGGCTGAGGCGTAGTTCAAGGTGGACCCTGCTTTTGGGTTTAGGTGTTTATGGACGCAAGGAATGGCGTGGCAACGAGCTTGGAGACAATGATAGATAGACACAAACACAGGCGCGCTCGCACAGACAGACACACGAGGCTTTGCTTAGTGCTTTGTATATCTTTTGTGTAAGATGGTCAAAGAACAAAGGTGTGACTGTGGGATACTGGTTGTTTGCGTGGAGGGATGGAAATACCAAATCACGGACCTGGGAGTGCGACTTGCTTACTGGCATTCCTGGAAATATGATGAACAGTGAGTTGGATGGAGAAACAGGATGGTCTAAGTGCCTGATCTTGATGAATAAATAAAGTATTCCACATGCCTCGCCTAGCCCCGAAAATTGTCTATTTGCGTATGCTTTGGGAAATCAGTCGCATGTTATAGCGCTTCCTCATACCACGCCTGCGCAAGGTCGGCGATCCCCACATAGGCAGGATTCTCCAAGTGAATGGCGCAAACACGTCGATGTCCGCTGGCTGCTCATGGCGGAACGTGAAGTTTAAGGCTAAAGGATGCTTGCGGCTTACACACAGACATGCTAGAGTAGGCGGCATGATGGCACAGCATGACCTCTTCTCGCGAATCCAGCAAACTAAACCTAATTGATGGCGGCAAGATGGAGAATCGGGAAAACCAAGCGAATGCCACTAGAGTGACAGTGTTTTAGGCTTGGCTCTCGTTTGTTTCATTTGTCTACAACAAATTCCTCATTGGACGCCCGTCACCGTGGTGCGCCCCTGCCACGTTCGCGAATGCGTCGGGCAATTACTAACTAGTTGGAAGGTCACGATGATCAAAGGACGAACTGGTTTGTCAGGCAAGGCGGGTTCTAGTGAGGTCTGGAAATCGGGCCACAGATCGGCGGGGTGATGGGCAGAGGAACCGGCGTTGGGCAGCGCAGCGGCTTGTCACGGTGGGAAAGAGCGGTAAGGCCGTTCGATCCGGGGGCAGCGGCGGGGAGGGGAGGAGAGGGGAGGGGAGGAGGGGAGAACTGCACTGGGGGGTGGCCAATTTTTGGGGCTCTGTTTGGACGGTTGATGGGTGAATTTCCCTGGTGGTCGTGGTGGCCAACTGCTGGTGTTGGGCTGGACAAAAGGTACCTACGTCAGGTCGTTCCGCGAATTACGTCGCCCCAATAGCATGGCACCCCTCCCGCCACTTTTTTTGGCCAAGTGTGTGTGGACGACCAGGAAGGATGCAGACACCAGACGGTGCTGTACCATGCCATGCCACATGGGCGTGTATCAGCATAACATAAACAGACAACCTCCAAACCCATTCCCGCCCTGCTTCTTTTCCTCCTTCCGCGTACCTGTGTTATTGAATCTACTTTTGCTGTTGCTCTCTGTCTCAGATCCTGGGACACAACCGCAAATACGAGCCTCATCCAGCCTCCAAACAACCCGCCCTTGGTGCTCCGTCCCTCTTCGAGCAAACCTCAAGTCAGACCAGGCCACCTCAGCTCAGCCTTGCGAATCTAGGCGCCAGCCCAACAGACAAACCAAACGTCCCCGTCAATCATCTCTCAATGATCATCGACCCCTCCTCGGACACGGACCAAGTTTCGCTTTCGCTCTCCACCTGCCTCTCCTCTTAGACCCTTCATCAACTCCAAACAGCCTTGTTTTTCCTGTCACTATCTATCCCCAATGAGTTCGCCGGACCACATCGTCGACTCCGCCGAAGCCCGCTACTCGTCCTCATCCTCTGCTTCCTCCTCTGGCATCCACACTCCCGCCCTCGCCGCCTCCTACAACCGCGCATCCGCCTCGTACTTTTCCAGCATGTGGACCGGGCTCATCCGTCGCTTCTCAGCCGAGGACTCGCACTTCTCCAGCCAGGCCGACACCGCCTTTGAAGAGAATGGCGGCGGCCCGCTCAAGGACGGCATCAACGGCGTCTTTACACCCATCCGCCGCACAGCGAGCCCGTTCCGCCCGCCGCCCCTCGATCCCCTCGTATTGCACGGCTATCGCGAGTCCACGCCCGACTCGGCCAAGCTGCTGTCGCCCGCCATCGCCGAGGAAATCCGCACCATGGTCCCCGAGCGCCTGCGCATTGTAGACGACTGGCACCTTGTCTACAGTCTCGACCAGGACGGCTCCAGCTTGGCCACGCTCTACCAACGATGCCGCCAGTACGAGGGCCAGCGCGCTGGCTTCGTCCTTGTCGTCAAGGACGGTGAAGGCGGGGTGAGTGTTTCATGACGCACATGAACTGATGTGTATCTGTTTTTTTACCTGACATGTTGCTGACAACCCACTTTCAACACGCAGATCTTTGGCGCCTACCTGTCCGAGTACCCTCATCCGGCGCACACATACTTTGGCAATGGCGAATGCTTCCTCTGGCGCGCATCTACCCACATGCCCCTCCCCCTGCCGCCGTCGGCCGACACCACCAACCTCACACGCACTACGACGCTTGCCCCTCCACCCAAGCCCGCCTCGTCCACGTCAAGCTCGCGCGCCGCCTCGCCGACTCCCAGCGAGGCGATCCGCTTCAAGGCGTTTCCCTACAGTGGTCTCAACGACTTCTGCATAAATTGCGAGTCGGGCTTCCTGAGTGTTGGTTCGGGTGGTGGTCACTACGGCCTGTGGTTGGACGATTCCCTTGACCTCGGCCACAGCTCACGCTGTGAGACGTTTGGCAATGAACCGCTCAGCGACGAGGGCACCAAGTTTGGCGTCATTGGCGTCGAGCTGTGGGTCATGGGCGTGTGAAGAGCCAATGCAATGCCGAAGCCAAAGAAAGAAGCAAAAAAAGATGCACCCCTGTGACGACGTTGACGGTTCCGATTATCCACTGCTTTCCTAAGTCAAAAGGTAAAAAATATTCTTGGTATAGAAGCGAAAACAGAAACGAAAAAAAAAAATCCTGTAGTATGGTAAGGCCATCTCAGGTTGACAAAAAAAATCACCCAATGATATAGAGTATGGTTTCATGGTTACGACAGGATGTTGAATTTCTTTTTTTTCCTTTTCCTCTATTTCTTTTTTGGACATACTTGGAGGGAAAGAAGGTTGGAATGGTCTGAATGGGAAACGAACAAGGCAAAACGAACCCACTCCGTACAACGAAAATTATGACGGAGGGAATGCGTAGTTTCATAATGATACCCGGAGTTTGACACTCCCGACTCTTTTTGATCATATCAACAGATCAACGCTTGAATACACAAGCGTCTCTACACCAGTGCATCGGAGTTTTAAGTGCAGTGATAGCATATAGAAATAACAGAAGATGGCTGAACATTCTCAAATTTGATTCTTATTCTTGCTCATATATTCCAAAATCCCATCCAAAACCCCTGCGGGTGTAGGTGACGCGGCGCACACTTCAGGCTCAAATCCAAATGTCTTGAGGTGGTCTCTTGTTGTTGGTCCAATTGTTGCCACAAATGTCCGCCCATCACGGCCGCCGGACCGTACCTTACCCGTGTCAGGGTCGAGAATACCCATGCCTCGAAGCAAGCTGTCACTCCCCTGGGGAGAGAAGACGACAACCCATCGAGTCTCAGCGGTTTTTGTCTCATCAAAGACCCGAGCAAGGTCGACAGGGAACGATTGCATCTCGCCGGTACCGTATACCACTGTCTCGGTGACGGGAATACGCTCGGAGTCCGGGAGTGCGGGGTTGGTCAGTGTCTTTGGGATGATATCGCGGCGCGTCTCTCCGACGAGAAAAAGTATGGGGGGCTTCGCCGAGCGATCCGGATACCAGGATGCGTAGTGGGAGAGAATGTAAGGCCCAAGAGTTGCGCCGTTACCGGTGTGGCTACCAAATACCTGGAGAGGTGGCGTTTGGGACACAGCAGACAAAGCACGAGTTGTCGCAGGACCGACACTGTATACTGGGACATCTTGGAGGTGAGGCCAGTTTTCCGCATCAGGGTGATTGCCACCTTGGGCATCTGTAGCAAGGGCAATCAATTCAGTATTCATGAACACTGCTCAGCATTCATAGATGTGGCTGCAGGATCCAATTGCTTTGAATTGGCAACCTACCTGGTTTTTCATCCTCCACCAACTTTACAAAAGCCTCCACGGCACGTTGCGACGTAAAAATCAAGCCTCCATATTCATGGTGCTCGCTGTTTCCGATTCGATGATCTCGAAGCAACGTGCCCACCTGCGTCATACCAGCGTCCACAAAGTTGTGCTGAAGTACAGGTACAAATGTTGGCGCAAACGAGACTCCATCGCGTTGTGACTCAGAAAATAGGTCCTGATATGCGTCCCCAGGAGTTGATCTGGTCTTCAACAAAAGGACGGGAATTGAGGAGGTCATGATCGCGGGGTTCATCAGGCGGAGGGGCACCTCTCAATTACGTTGACAGGGGGTTGCCAATGGCAATGACGTCCATCAGGACGTGCGCTAATAAAAAGATTGAGAACCCCCAAGAAGGGAAGTTCAGGAATAGCACACAAGGCTTGCAACCGTTGGATTGTTAGATGTGCGGCGTGAAACAGTATCATTTAGCGGGGAGCTTTTTGCCTGGGTGGATATGAGGTCACCAGACGCAGCCGAAAAAGCAGCTTATCGATAAACCAGGGGGTCTCATGGTGAGCGTTCAACTTCTTCCAAGCGGGTCTAGAATATTTTGTTTATCGATAAGAACAGCTCCTCGCTCTGTCATTATAACGTTTCGCATCTCAACGCTGACAAATTGCCCGTGGTGTGACCGTAGTGCCGGCGTCTATTGCGGCTTATTAGTATCGCTGTATTTGTTTCTTTTCTCTCACCCTTTTCTCTTCCGATTATCGGGTCTTGGCTTTCTTTCGACACGTCAGATCAATATTGCCCCAACACGTGGTACAATGTCCGACGAATCCAGAGATCAACAACAGCCCGCAAGTGGTGTGGTTGCCACCCCTGCGCCAGGAGGCTCAGCAGAGCCGCCCAAGAAGATTCCCAGGGGAGTGGTTCTAGGTCCCGATGGAAAACCGTGAGTCAACGCCCCATGATCTGAGGCAGTCGCTTCGGCGGAATCGTCTTATGGTGGATCGTACTGTTGACCCTGTCCACAACAGATGCCGTAGTTGTACGTCTTTCGCGGCGTGGGCCGCCCAAACCAAGGAGTCAATCAAAGAGGGTGAGACCCGAACAAAAACTGTTACTCGGGGCCCACCCTCCGACTGCCCTCCAGACGTCGAACAATTGGGCCGGAGCACCTGGACACTGCTGCACTCGATTGCTGCGACGTATCCGGAAAAGCCATCGCAAAATCAGAAATCGGACCTTCTCAGCTTTGTGAGCTTGTTCTCTAAGCTATATCCGTGCTGGGTATGCGCCGAGGACTTCCAGGGCTATCTCAAGCGGGATGTGCCCAAGGTCAACAGCCGAGATGAGTTTGGAAAATGGCTATGCGGAGCACACAACGATGTGAACCGAAAGCTAGGCAAACCAGAATTTGATTGCTCAAAATGGGAAGAGAGATGGCGTACCGGTTGGAAGGATGGCCGGTGCGATTAATTGGACATCACCTCGGTGAACCAAGTCCATGATATCCTGACACGGAACCGTCAGAAAAAGGGGTCCACCGGTTGTGACCCGGCATTAGCACCGGTGAGACGTGTAACAGCATCAGCATCAATATCCATGACCCTATAGACGGCCGCCATGGAGTGCACATTGAAAAAGCAAGGTTGCAAAATTAGGAGGCAGTCAGGAGATGGATATTAGAGATGGGGAGAATTATGGTGCAGTTTTGATATTGGGATAGAAACCCTCAGCATGCACTTGCCCTATTAAGGAACTGAAAAAAAGCAAGATCTAGGTCAAGGTGAAGTAGGGATACACCGAGACCTGGGTTGGTGTAACATTATTGTACATCTCCGATATAGAATCACTACTCACGACTCAGACAAACCACTTTTTGAAATAAGAAAACAGTTTGCAGAAGACTGCCAGTCAGCATCTACCTCCGTCTTAAAAAATTCGCATTGAAAAGAATGAAATTCGAATAGTAGAGCACTCGTGGAATGCTGGAAGGCGAGCTCCAAAAACTGCGGTGTTTGCCGTCAGTGGTAGACAATAAGACGTGGGATTGGTGACGTACAGTACCAACAAAAATATCCTCAAACTTGACTCTTAACACCCAAGTACATCGACCAGGCTTTGTCTCGCTTGTATCCAAGTGCATGGCTGGCCTTCGGGCATCGTCTTCCGCGGCCCAGTTATTGCCCTTGCATCGAGAGGAGTCGCCGCACGATAAGGATGATCTGACATGCACCCCCAACTACCGGCCCGGCCACTGCGATGGCCTCACCGAACAACCCACCACGACCAAGTCGAGACCCTTTTTGCAAGTTCCAACTTTCAGGTTTTATGGCTCGTGCACTAGAATTTACCTAACCCTGTCACCGTATGCCTCTTCCTTGACCTGTCGCTCAGACCCTTGGTCGCAAGGTTCATTTCCAGTGGTTTGCAGCTCCTAGACTTGAGCCTCGCTAAAAAGTGGCTACTTGTAGCATAGGCGACGAAGTTCATCGGCCTATCATGCTGGCATACCCAACACCCAATTCCGCATATCAGCGGCAAGAAACGGAAAACAAGGGCAAATCCAAGAAATTTCAAATAATTTTTTTACTGCTTGTGGTATAATTTTCTTTGTGGCCTCTCGCCGATATCGTTTCCCGGACTAGCTGGTATCACGATCCGAATACGCATCAATAGAATTGACGACTCCATTTTCATGCCCCCATTCGCGTGTCCACCAACAGCAATGTTCTGCATGTTTCTGTTTTCTCGCGCAGAACTAGAGGCTATCGCTGTTTTCTGGTCGTTCATGTGGGACTAGCGGCCGCGATTCAACCGACAATGATGAATATCATGATGCATACGACTTTGGGTCTCGCTACCGTCTCCGGCCACACCGGCCGAGTACCCACCGTTACCACCCGATGATCGATTCAATTGCCGCAGCCTCATGTAGTTTGACCGAGCAAAGGCCATGGGTACTTTACCCACTAAACTTGACATGATCTGAATCGCAACATGCAGCGACGGGACATGGGTTATGATGAAATTCTTCGGCCTGGTACTCGGCCACACACCCGGGCTGACCGGGGCCAGGTATACCGTTGTTTTGGCCCATGCCGCCAATCAGTCAATCAATCGGTCAATCGGCGGCTCTAAGGAATTATTACCGGACGCTGTCCACAGTTAACTGACCGACTTACGGGCCGCAGAAGCTATCTGTGAAAGGACAGGGCTGCTGGGTGGGATCGTTCATGGATCCGAGCGAAACCTGCATCATATGATCATAGAGAACCGCCTGGTGTGGCGCTGGCGACATTACATCACCAACCTTACCACAGCATCCACGACGCAACGCTCGCTATTCGCCATCACTTATGGCTACCTGGGTACCGGTCCGCTGGAATAGAGGGTCATCGATACAGCGTAGAAAAAATTTTCCCGGTATGCTGTAATGCTGGCGCAATCAAGATCCATATCGTGTTGCGCTACTTCTCAAACCCGCAAATAGTACCGTGATGTTGCTTGAGGTGTCATCTCACTCCTGCTCCGACCACGCTTCCATACCAAGTCTATTTTGGGATCCCCTTTATGCATTATTTGTTGGGCCTGGCACTAGGTGCTTGCTTCGTGTTGATATAAACCTCCCGCCTCCTCCTCAGCATCCGCCCCTTCCGTTCTCTTCAGAATTCCATTGTCTCACCAAGCTTCACAAGCAATCGTCACATCACTCCTCTCAAGCTTTCGAGCTTTTCACCTACACTTCTCCCAACTCCCCTAGTCCTCGACCCAGGAAGTTCACATTAGGCACTCCTCAAGCTCCTGATTAAATTATTTCCACCAAACAACCACCACCCGGTTTGACCCCGAGCTTCAACAACTCTATCATGGCAGACGCACGAGTCCAGGCTCTGAAAAAGCCCATTGACGTCGCCGAGTACCTCTTCAAGCGGCTCCACGAGGTCGGTGTCCGCTCCGTCCACGGCCTTCCAGGAGACTACAATCTCGTCGCCCTTGACTATCTCCCCAGCTGCGACCTCAAGTGGGTTGGCAGCGTGAACGAGCTCAATGCCGGTAAGAATGCCCCTCCATCACACCTCCGCTTTCCATCATATCATGACTTCGTGTGCCTGCAACCCCGCCCTGGACGGCACCCTCCTCCGAACTACCCTTGCATTTTCATGCATGTCCTCGCCAAACTCGCCGCTAATAATCTGCAACAGCATATGCCGCCGACGGTTACGCCCGAGTCTCCAAGATCTCCGCCCTCATCACAACCTTCGGTGTAGGTGAACTCTCAGCCATCAATGGTGTCGCCGGTGCCTTCTCCGAGCATGTCCCCGTCGTCCACATCGTAGGCTGCCCTTCGACCATTTCCCAGCGTGATGGCATGCTGCTTCACCACACCCTGGGCGATGGCGACTTTGACGTCTTTGCCAACATGAGCGCTCCCATCTCATGCGAAATGGCCAAGCTCAACAACCCCGCCGAAATTGCCCAGCAGATCGATCATGTCCTGCAAACGTGCTGGCTCCGCTCCCGACCCGTTTACATCATGCTTCCCACAGACATGGTCCAGGTCAAGGTTGAGGGTGCTCGCCTTGAGACCCCCATTGACATGTCTGAGCCCAAGAACGACCCTGAAGCAGAAGATTTTGTCGTCAGCGAGGTCCTCAAGAATCTTATCGCTGCCAAGAACCCCGTCATCCTCGTTGATGCCTGCGCCATCCGTCACCGCGTCGTCGAGGAGGTTCATGAGCTTGTCGACAAGACAAACCTTCCCGTGTTCGTGACCCCAATGGGCAAGGGAGCTGTTGATGAAAACCATCCCAACTACGGAGGTGTCTATGCTGGCTCCGGTTCGCATCCCGCGAAGGCCCAAGACATTGTCGAGTCATCAGACCTGCTCCTTACCATCGGTGCCATGAAGAGCGACTTCAACACGACCGGATTCTCATACAGAACTTCTCAGATCAACTCGATCGATTTCCACAGTGATCACTGCATTGTCCGATACTCGAGATACCCGAAGGTTGCTATGAGAGGTGTTCTTCGCAAGGTCATTGACCAAGTCGATCCCGCCACGCTCAACGCTCAGCCCAGCCCAACTGTCCGAAACTCACTTGACAAGAACGCCGACGACTCACAAACTATCACTCAAGCTTACTTCTGGCCCCGAATTGGCGAGTTCTTGATCGAGAAGGATATCGTCATCACAGAGACAGGAACTGCCAACTTTGGCATCTGGGACACTCAATTCCCAGCCGGCGTTACTGCTCTCAGCCAGGTTCTCTGGGGAAGCATTGGCTGGTCCGTTGGTGCTGCTCAAGGTGCTGCGCTTGCAGCCAAGGATGCTGGTAACGGCAGACGAACCATCCTTTTTGTTGGTGATGGATCCTTCCAGCTCACAGCTCAGGAAGTGAGCACTGTGATCCGCCACAACCTTAACCTCACGATGTAAGTTCAAGCCATTGGTCTAGCCCGGCCCATAATCTATGATAATCATGGTGAATCAGTACTAACTACAGAAATAGCTTTGTCATTTGCAACGATGGCTTTACCATCGAACGCTTTATCCACGGAATGGAGGCTGAGTACAACGACATCAACAACTGGAAGTACAAAGACCTCGTTAGCGTATTTGGAGGAGAGGACACGTCCAAGACATATGCAGTCAAGACCAAGTCCGAGCTTGATGAGCTTCTCGCTGATGCGGAATTCCAGGCCGCCAAGGGCCTCCAGTTTGTGGAACTCTACATGCCCAAGGAGGATGCTCCCCGCGCACTGATCTTGACCGCGGAAGCGAGCGCAAGAAACAACGCAAAGACACAGTAGACAGCGGCCGGATTCCGCGACGCTACGGATAGTGGGGAAAGCTATTCTTGGAAATCGCATGCCAGGAAATGAGAAGCTCCAGTTCAGCCCAGGTATTGGCAAGCCGAGCTGTCTCACTTTAATCAGATTTGTCTAGAAGGGCCAATTGGTGGTTTGTTTGTCGGAGGATTTTTTATGAAAATAATGAGCGAGAACGAGATAGGTTGATAGATTGAGGTTTATATTTTATTTACTCCAATGTTCTAGAATTTTTTGGTCATTGGATCTTCGTAAGTCTGGTCCGTACTAAGGCTTAATCAAATGCCCACCCTCAAGCTGTTGCTGGGTGGGCACGTGATACGCTGGGGTCGCATGGAAAATTCCCCAGATTTAGCAAACCGTAACATTGAAGGACAGTGAAGGCTTCATCTTCAACGTCAACCACAACGGAGCTCTGCCCTCAAATTAATCCCTTGACTCGCCTATTAGAAATAAATTTCCACTCTTGGGCCCGGATCATGAGCGACAGCGCGAATAAGAGAAAGGGCGGTCCCGCGGGCGGAAAAGGCCCCGCGGGCAAGAAGAGTAGGGTAAGAAAGTCTACCAGTTTCCTGGTCACTGGCACTGTTGTCATCCCTACAAGCTCGGGTCAATCCCCATGTCCATATGGACTAAATCCTTCGCGGAAGTCAATCACCAATCTTGAAACGGGCGCTAATTGAGTCTCAAAGGGCGGAAACGCAGGCAGATGGCAGACGCCACACCAGAAGTCCAAGGATGCCGAAAAGACAGAGCTGGGCACAAAGCTGGACGTCGATGACGCTGGGATCTGGGTGACTTACGCCCGGGGCATGAAGGGCAAGTCCATGCGCGAGTTCAAGGCAATCTGCAACCAGGTAATGATGGCTGTTTTGCGCATCCCAAAGCCCTTACCTCAGTTAACTAACGCGAGCTTTACAGTATGGCGAGTCCCTTTTCGGAGTCAAGCCCCCTATTGATCCGACAGATGAAGTCAATGATGAAGAGGGAGAGCAAGATATTGAGGCTTCAATCCAGCAAGAGCTGGAGAGCTTCAAGAATTCCCAGAAGCCCAAGACGAAACAGGTCTTCACGCCCGTCTCAACCGGTCTCGAGTGCCTCTTCTTCATGAAGACATCCGAGCCAATTGACCCCATAAAGCTTACCCAGCAAATGTGTCAAGATGCCAGGGACTGCCCGGATCCGCGAGAGCGAAAGACCAAGTACATCAATCGCTTGACACCAATCCAGGATACAGACAAGGCCAGCGAGAAAGGCATTGAGCGGGTGGCGCGGTCGGTCTTGGCTCGATCATTCGAGCTGAAAAGCGAGTCTGGTGATGAGCAAGATGGGGCTGAAGGTCAGGGCACTGTGACGGAACATGCAGCGTGCACGGTAAGTGTTGGTGGTATAGTTGTGTGTTTCGGCACGGTGAAGCTAATCAAGGCGTGTTTCCAGTACGCCATTCGGCATAACATCCGGAACCATTCCACCTTCAAATCGGATGCAGTGATCAAAAAGATTGCGGGCCTGGTCAGTCCCAAACACAAGGTCAACCTGGGCAAGCCAGACAAAGTGATATTGGTCGAAATCTTCCAAGTAAGCGGTCTCTCGCGTGTTTGGACCCATCAGCGGTTCGTGCAGCTAATTGGAGTCAGATGTATTGCGGAATCTCCGTTGTTGATGGTCAGCAGTGGGAGGAACTTAAGCGGTACAATCTCAACGAGCTGTACAAATTAGCTTCGGAAACTAAGAAGGATGCCCCTGCTCCCGCTGATGCTACGTCCGAGGAAGCCGCAAAGTCAACATAGTTAGCTCGCAAGTGGTTTAGCGGTTGACGTGTCACCTGTGTGAAGGACTGACGACTTAATGGTAGCGGCCGTTTCTGCTTACAAGCGAAGCCACGATAGGTTACGACAAGCGAGTGTTAGGCTCACGGTTGAAAGATGAAAGCTGGTCAAAAGGCCAATAATGCATGACGCTTAACTCGCCTATGTACAAAATATCCGAGACGTGTTCCAAAGCTTCCAGGCCTAGAGGGGTCTCGCCAGGTGGATTACAGCCACAAAAAGGTGCATCGGGAGGCGTTTGGTATAACATGGCACAGGGCTCAGTGATGCATTCCAAGGAAATAATTGAGATAAAGTCGATGGCACAGAGCTCATCGGCTACGACCCGTCGCTTTGAAAATGATCTACAGCTACCCTGTGCTTCGAATGAAACAGACGGTCAAAAAAGAAAAAGAAAAAAAATGTGGAAATAATCAGTGACTTTTTTTTCTACTCTCAAGAAAGTTCCATGAGTGGCGGGCCGAGACGGGATGGGAGGGGGCGATCGACGAGAGGCGTCGAAGCTTTTGGCATTGGCTCGCGGCAACGCCATAAAAGGCAGAAGCGCTTTGATGCAGACACTCCCGGCCGGTGATCAGGTTTGCATGAGACACATGAAGCCCAGAAAAGCTTGAGAGGGGGCCGCGATCCCGGCGGGTGGCTGCGTGAGCATGAGTGAGATCTCAGACGCAGTGGCTTAGGATGCCAAACCGTTACTCGTCGAGGGAGCGAGAGGTGATGATGAAGCCCACTTCTGACGTACGTGCGCAGAGTGGCGGCATGTACGATGAGGTGATGGATGGGACAAGGAAGACCCGTCCGGAGCCGGAACCACCCACAGTCGGAGGAGCATCGGTAGGGTTAGCTCCGTAGAGGCGGGAGGAGCCTCATCCACGAAAGTTGGTGATGGGATCCATGATTTGTCAAGGCTCCACAGACTCCGCTCCGAAGCCACGGCAGGCTATTTGCTGTCAGCCTCCGGTTTTGGCTTGCTTTAGGGGTGGGAGGAAGGGGGCCATGTGCATCATTCAGCTGGCATCGTGGGCTGTTTCGAAAGTCTACACCGCAAAGAGCAAGTCAACCAACCCAACAGCGAGTGAATTGACAGATGCAAGGACCAGGGGGGAGGAGAGAGGTTAACTTGGACAAGGGTGGTTGTTTTCCTGTTTTCTATGGCTTCTTTTCTTCTTCTTTTTTTTCTTTTTCTTTTTTTGCTTTTCCCTGACACTGACACACACCATCAAATCGTTCCAAAGTCTTACGAGACAAAATGCAGGACTAGACGCAAAAATTAAGAACAGGCACAAGGCCAAGACAGGTGATGATCAGACAGTCTTTGCCACGAATGTGGACGACCGAGCACCATAAAAAAAAAGCACACCAATGCACACCCTCCGCACGCCGAGTCACGGACGCCACACTAGGACCCGCGGAATGACACCCACGTCGCGTTCGCTTGCGGCAGCCAATCAAAAATTTCCCGGCTCGCTTGTTAATGCAACCTATTGATCCTATTGATCGTCGTCAAAGGCGACGACATTGGACCCCAGCTTCATTCGCTGCACGTCTTGTTGCAAGAGTGGGCAGCAACAAGCAACAACGGCAGCAACGCAAAGCAGGGCGTCACACGTTTTTAGCTGTGACGGCCGCCGGGCCTCTCCCAGCCCCCAATGGTGTCCTTTTGTTTCCTTCTTTTTTTCGAGCGGCCTTTTTTAGCTCCAAAGACCTTTTGTTCTGCCGTTTTTTGCGCCGTGGCGCGCCGCCCCCTTCGTCTCGCCAGCGAAGGCGCCAATGGATCGAGAACCGGGCCCTGCCCTTCTTGGGGGGCATCCTCCTCGGCTCTCGCTTCGTCTCGCCCGCCCAGTGGTGCTCCGACAGGCATTGCACTGGAAATGAAAGCGGCGAGTGCAGAGTGACAGGTAGAAAAAAGAGGGGGACGAGTGGGATTGTAAGCCAAAGAACCAGGGCCCCCGTCCCGAACCAGGGCTCAGCCGGGGAGCTTCAACATGACAGCCATGAGCAGCAACAGCAATATGGCGATGCTTTTGGGAGGGGCAGTTCGTCGGTCATGTGCATCACCCTCAGCCCCATGCATCATCCCAACCTGCTATACCTTCTTCTCGCTCGCTATCGTTCACCACGGTCCCCATCGGGCCTCTGGCCTCTAGTCTCTAGTTGGCCCCAGGTCCTGCGCCTCGGTCTCACCGTCGCAGCCAATTCGCCATGTCTCTAATGGCTCTTATGGTCTGGTCTGCGCCGTGGCCTGCAGGCGCTCCAATTTGGCGCCGCACGGGGTGTGGCTCCCCTCTAGGCTCGTGGGCTAGACTAACAGGAGAGACCCGTCCTGGGGCGCCTCTGCCTGACGTTATACCTGTCGCCCTTGACTCCTCTTCTGTTGCTGGACTGGCCTGGCCAGGTCTGTTCTGGCCTTGGTTGGGTCTGTAACTTGTGAGCACATACGCACGCACGCGCACACGCACACGCCCCCCGGATGGATGCAAATGGGCGTTGCATCTCGATCTGCGCATCCTCTAGCTTGGTATTGGTTGGCCCGTGGTTGGTCGGTTGGTTAGTTGGAGAGCGACCTGTTCGTCTGTTGGTTCCTGAAGCGTCGTGGTGTCTGCACCGTATCGCTTCGCCTTTGCATTTTGCTTTGCTGCGTGTTCCCTTCGTTTCGCCTCTCTTTTCCCTTCTGTTCCGCCTCCCTCTCGCTCTCGCCTTGGGCCTCGCCCCAGAGAAACGGGGCCACTCACTCGCTTGTCTGTACCTTAATCCATCCTCTCCTGTCCTATCTAATCCTATCCCTATCCCGTCCCGATCCACTGGCGATCCTTGCCCCCGTCACCACATCCTAAGTCCAAACAATTTTTTCCCCATATTGCACCAGATGCACTTTACATGTCCTCTCGCCAATTTACCCGAGAATCATCTTGCTTGACCGCATCTTGAGGCGCCCCTAGTGGTAAAAGCTAACTGCAACCCGGGAGAGCTCCCCTTCTTAATTGACCCACCACCAACACAACTCACTGTCGTCATTTCTCTCATCTTGTCTCTTCTTCTACCTCTTCTCTCTCGCCCGAGTGTTTGGTCTTAGTCTATCCGTACCCCCGTTCTTCTCGATCCCTGTCATCAAGACACACGATTGGGTATCACGTCCGAAACTCAACTTAGGTCGACATGCATCGACAACCCTCGTCACAAGTCCTCTACTTATGACAAAAAGCTGACTTGCTTTAATGGCACCACCCCCGATGTCAACCGGGTTTCATCCACCTATTAACTCTCCCAACCCTGCTCATCCTTCCTCTTCCTTCTCCTTCTCCATGACTCTACCGTCGTACCAATGCACCATTCGGGATGACCGCACATCCCAGTGTGTCGCGCAAAGCTGCAACCTCG
This sequence comes from Calonectria hawksworthii, assembly GCA_020975415.1. NCBI lineage: Eukaryota > Fungi > Ascomycota > Sordariomycetes > Hypocreales > Nectriaceae > Calonectria > Calonectria hawksworthii. Next base: position 127,639 of record JAHXZK010000005.1, on the reverse strand, counting down.
CACACGACACCATCGCCCGTTCGGCCCGGCCCTTTTTCTCTGTTCCATCTCCCTCCGCTTCCATGACCGCCCTCCTGCCTGACAGGTTCGTCCGCTCGCTGCTCAGCGGCGTGAACCCGGGCCTCACTGTTCAAGAGCTCGAGGCTGTCCCGTCGCCAAAACTCCAGCTTCTTTACAATGTCAAAGTCTCCGAAGGACCCAGTCTCCTGCTCGCTCTTTCGCCCCCTGCAGTTATGCGCCTGCTGCGTTGCGAGAAGTTATCCATCGCCTCCGAGGCTGCTCTCTTGAAGTGGTTATCTGGACTGTCAGGCTCCAAGGGGAAGAAGACGCCAGCAACTCAAAAAGAACCGATCGTGGTTAACAAGAACCCGGACGAGTCCTTGGGTTGCCAGAGGGTCGTCAATCCCTTGTCTGAATACTTGCCTATCCTCGTCAGGCACGAGTCGATGGGTGGCGGACTAGCCGTTGAGTACAACCTCAGCAGGCCACCCCGTGGTGTAGCCATTGCTTCTCTTTCGCGGTCACTCACTTGTCGAGAACGAAGGATTATTGACTTTCAAACGGGTCAACTCCTTCGCCGCATATCGTCACAAGTCTCACCAAACCGGAGATTTGGCGTCGTCGCTGATGTTTTATCGGTTCAGTCCCCATCGTTTCAAGCTCGACGATTCGAGGGTGGGCTGCATACCACACGGGGCGCTGACTCTTGGTCTGTTGCTTTTCACGCCATGCTGGAATCTGTCTTGCGGGATGGTGAGGACTTGGCCATCATGATTAACTATGGAACTATAAGACGGCACTTTGACCGCTTCGAGCACTTGCTGGATGCTGTAACAAAACCTCGCCTGGTTGTTGTTGACGCTGGGGAGGACACTAACACCCTGGTCTTTCGATCCTCAGACTCGGGGAAGAAGGGCAGCTCGCTTCCAGAAAGCATAAATGGAAAGCGGTCCGAGAACAAACCCTCAAGGAAACCATCGATTCGGTCCGAAGTAAATGGCGTTCCAACAGTGGATGTCCAAAACTATGACGACGAAACGGATAGCGAAGACGAGGAAGATTATGCGAACTTGTCAGAAGCTCAAGGGAAAGGCCATGTTGAGGTAACAGGGCTACGACAGTGGACTAATTGCCTCTTCGGGGACCCTCTCATCGCCTCGGTCTTCCATAAACATCCAACGCGAGCTTTTTGGAGCGGCTTCGATCGATCCATCTCTGGAGCCGACGACATAAACCCATTGGCAGCTAGCATAGTCGAGGACGAACCCAACGCTCATATTCGGTTGCTGCTTTACGAATGCTACCATGCCATCGTCGCCGTCGTCCGCGAGTATTACCGCCCCCAGACCGACAGCAGCAAGCGAGAGCTCGCAGCCCGGAAGCAATTGAGCACAGTCCTTGCTCAGCTAGATAAGATGGACGACCTGGGCGCCCCCAGAAGGAGACGGCCGAGCGGCGAAGTATCACCGGCAAAGAGGCCGAGGTCAGGTGGCGATGATGATGAACATTAAGAGGGCGCTCTGGGATTTTTTCATGGAATAGACTTTGTTCTTTTTTTTTTCGAGGGGGTGTGTGACGATAGACATATATTTATGGAACATAACGCAGCGACCTTTATAATGAATGATGGGTATTAGGCCCAAGCATGATCATGAATAACAATAACTATTTTTCTTCCATTTTTCAAATATCTCTTATTTCTCATCTCCGTGCCTTGTTTGGGTCTGATGGTCCCCCCTTCTCCTCTCCATCCTCGCCATCATCCTCATCCCTTGGCAATTGGAATCCCATCATACCAAGTATGTTACCCGTCGGGCCAGACATGCCAGCTTGGCTCTTGAAGCTCTCGAGAAGGTTCTTGGCCAGATTGTAATCGATATCAACCTCATCTTCACTGTCCTCCTCGTCTTCGTCTTCATCTTCTTTGGATGTGGTTTTCTTATCATCGTTTCCTGCAGGCTCTGCTTTGTCTTTGAGACGTGGCTTCTTCTCGGATACCGGGTCCAGCTTGAGGGCTCCGTGCTGGTTCAGCTCCGCTTCAAACTCTGAAGCGAGCTTTCTAATTTCTTCGTCATCCTCGTCGGCAGGTTCAGGCTCCGCCTGCGTAAGTTTTACTGGCTCCTTGCCCTTGGCCGCCGTAGCAGCTTTCAGTTCCGCAGCAGGAAGCCCCATCATCTCCCTCATCATGCGAGCGAACTCATCTTCGTCGAAGCTCACGTCCTTGTCCTCAAATTCGCTGTCCTCTTCAGAGTCATCGTCATCAATATCCATGTCGTCGAGCTCAGCACCATCTACCCCCGCTGCATCATCGTTGAGGAACGATTCGAACCGGGAAACAATCTTGCGAAGGTCATCTTGAGTCTTCACGTCGCCGAATCCTGAGCCAGCGCCTTTCTCTCCCTGTGCCCTTTTGCCCTCGAGTTCCCGCTCGAAATCCTCATAGTTGATATCCATCCATTTCTCGCTGTCGTCCCTCTCCGCATCCTTCCATGATTTAAGGTCCTCGTTTGACGGTAAGACATCATCCCCATCCTCGGCCAAATCTTCGAGGACTATGGCGAGTTCTCGGACAACTCTGCTCTTGCTTGTATGTGCGTTGGCTGCAAGCATTTCAAAACCACACGTCAATTTCATGCCGATATCTAGTCTTGCCAATTCCCTCTCGGTGCCAGAGGATGATGCTTCTTTCTGTGTTCGTTGAAACACGTCTCGCCAAGCCGAGGGCGCCTCGAAACGTTGCGATCGTAATTGGGCGAAAAGTACTTTGCTAAATTTTACAGAAATCGTAACAAGGTCTTCCGGGGGGAATGTAAGTGGGCTTGAAGGCGAGATGATACGCTTGAGGCTGATGACATCCCTCAGGTAAAATATCTCGACGGCGGGTGCCACGGACCTGGGAAGCGAGTGAAGGACATAGGCCACCTTACGCGGTATCGTTATCAATGAATGGTGAATAGAGTCGGATATCTGAGCAGGGTATTTCTCAAGTCTGTAGAAGGCCTCTGCTTCAATGAAAGTTGAGTGAACAAGTGCGTCTCGTTTTGTCTTGATGGCTTCAACGGCATCAGGCAAGGAAAGGTTCTTGTTACCAAGCCCAAGCTCATCCTTTAGTGGTACGATGAACAATTTTCCGCCGTGGATCCATACTCGGTTGTGGTCAATCTCTGGACTCAACCATTTAGGCAGCACATTCGCTGCTTCCACCAGGAGGAACTCGCCATCGGTATCAAACACCCTAACCCACAGAGTAGGATGGGATTTCGTTAATTCTCTGAGGATGTAAACAATAAGCCATTCGTCTTCAACGGCATCACTGTAGTCAGTGGTTCCATGTAGGAATATAAGTCCTGGGTTGGAGGTTGGTAAGATGTTACTGTAGAAAGGAACCGAGGGCATACCTTGTTCATTTTTCAACTCCAAGTTAAATTCTTCCTTTTGCCATATATAATCCTTCGTCAGTGAGTTAGAAAGCTCTAGGGCTGCTTTCCTGATTGACTCGATCTGAGAGAGCTGTTTCCGTGGTTCTGGCTGGGCATCATCAAGTATGAAGAGCAAATACTCGATGCAGTTATCTGGCAGTCGCTTTTCAAGACCAGGCTGGTCTGAAGCTGGCTCCTCAGCATTCGTTTCCGGTGCTCCTCTTGTATCCATTTTTGCGACACTCTACAAAAACAGAAATTATCTGCAGCAGTACATTATCGGATCATCGAAAAGGATTAGCCTAGTCACACACTTTTTTATGTGCAGCCTGAGCTTGCAGGGTAATAGTGTCTTGGTGATGGATGGTGGGGTTAATTGCAAGCCGAACAGAGGAAATGCGCTAAACCAAGAATGGTAGTGCAGCACCCCACAACGCCAAACACGTTCTCAGATACCTTGACGCGTAAAGTAGATACCTCTTTGGAAAGTATTGCGACGGACATGCTACTGCCATTTATACGACCCCTAACTACGCTGCTCTTTTCCCACCCACCATAAGACACCTACCCACACTTCGACAATAGCATCGTACAGAACTTTTTCCCCCTCCCCTTCTCCTCGCGCCATCGCTCGCACGGCCTTGTGCGTTGCTACAATGCCGCCCACAAAGCGATCAAGACGTGCCGTTGAGGCAGACGATGAAGATGATGTCGCCGACACCCAGGTTGCACGCTCAAGCCTACAACCAGATGAAGCAGTAAGCGCCCAATATTCCACGTCCCACTACACAGCTTCTTTTCCGGCTAAACCGCCCAGCGCAAACGTGCTCGAATTTCCATCGACAATCAGACGAACGATGAAGCCTCCCAGCGAGACGAGACGCCGAGCTCCGAAAGCGATGATGAAGCCAACCGCGATCGCCCAGACACTCCGCCTCAGACCCAATACGAGCTCATGAGAGATGCTGGGTTCAAGCATTTGGATAATACCGATTGGGACGATCAGCAGGCCACCCAAAAGCTTATGCAAAGACCGACGAGCCTAGGCAACAACATGGTCTCCGAGGGTGGTATTATAGAAAGCATCACATGCATCAATTTCATGTGCCATACAAAGCTGTTTGTTGAGTTGGGGCCTCTCATTAACTTCATTGTTGGTGAAAACGGAAGCGGGAAGAGCGCTGTATTGACAGCTCTCACTCTTTGTCTTGGAGGCAAAGCCAGCGATACCAACCGTGGAGGAAGTCTGAAATCGTTTGTTAAAGAGGGCTGTGAACATGGTAGCCTGAAAGTCAAGATCAAGAACGCAGGAACAGATGCCTATATGCCTGAAGTATACGGGGAGTCTATTACCGTTGAGCGCAACTTCTCTAAAACTGGCGCCAGTAGTTTCAAGGTAAAAAATGCTGCTGACCGGACTGTTTCGACCAAGAAGCAAGAGGTGGACGAAATTTCAGAGTGGTATGCCTTGCAGATCGGAAACCCTTTAACCGTGTTATCACAAGACAACGCACGCCAGTTCCTCAATTCAGCATCTCCCGCCCAAAAGTACAAGTATTTTGTCTCTGGTGTTCAACTAGAACAGCTAGACAACGACTACAAGATGTCACAGGACACGCTTGATAGGACTTTGATTCTCAGGGATGACCTCACCGCCAAGATTGCCTCCGTGAAGAAGGAGATGGAGGACGCAAATCGACTCGCCGAGACAGCGCAAAAAAACCAGAGCCTCCGTGAGAAAGCCAGGCATTACCGAAACCAACTTGTTTGGTCCCAGGTGGTGGAGCAAGAAAGGCTCCTCGCTGAGCGCGAGGAGAGCATTGCAAAGCGAACCGTAGCTATTACTGAAGCTGAGCAGTATTGCGAAGAAATGACACAGGCCCTTACAGCTATGGAGGAAAAGCTGGAAAGGGTAAAGCGAGCCAGAGTGGACCTTGACACAGACCGGGAAGCCTTTGATGAGAGAATCCACGAGGCTGAATCGGCTTTCCAAGCAGCGAAAAGGGAGCTGACAGAACTACACCTGGAAGAACGGGATGCCCACAGCCGTCTCAAGACAGTGAAGGAGGATATCAAATCTGCTGAAGCTAAAATTAGAGAAGAGGAACAGCGCCTGAGCGAGTCGACGGGTTCTGCTCGCACAGAAAAGGATGCCGAGCTTGCCGAAGCAATCTCGAAGGAGAAGGGTCTGCAACAGGAGATTGACGAAGCAACACAGCTTCTCCCCATCCTCCAAGGCACCTTGGCCGAGATCGAACAAACCGATAGAAAACACCAGCAAGCAAAGGAGAACAAGCGCAAAGAAATAGTGACTGCAGAGCACCAAGTTCGGGATCTCGAATCGAGCACTGGCTCTGCCTTGGATGGCTTCGACAGGGATATGCATAACCTTATCCGAGCCGTTGAAAACGACAGTGGCTTTCAACAGAAGCCCATCGGGCCCATCGGCTCTCGGGTTAGGCTCTCGAAGCCAGAATGGTCTGGTGTACTCGAAAAGACACTGGGCGATGCACTGAACGCCTTTATTGTAAGAAACAAACCTGACCAGACTCGACTATCACATCTCATACATCGGGTTGGGATGAGAAGGCCTCCCCCGATATACATTGCATATGCAACGCAAATCGATACTAGAAGTCAAGAACCTGATGCCCAATTCGATACAATTCTCCGAGTACTTCAATTCGACGATGACGTAATTCGATCGCAGCTCATTATCAATAATCAAATTGAAAAGGTGATTTTGGTCAATGAGCGCACGGAAGCCCAGCGGATCATGGTGGACAATGTTCCTCCACATAATGTGGCCGCTTGTATCTGTTTCCATGACGGCAAAGGGAAACGAGGCCATGGATTGCGAATAACCAACAGAAACGGCTCGATAGCAACGAGTCCAATCCAGCCCTCTGGGCAGCGTCCCAGGATGCAGTCAGATTCGGCACGGCAAGTGGCACTACACAAGGAAAACTTGAGACAGCTGGGCTTGGAAATGCGTGAGATTATGAGTGAGGATCGCCGATTACAGCAAGAGCTACAACGATGCAAATCAGAGCTTGAAGGGCAGCGAAGGAACACGAAACAGCTCGAAAACAAGATTCGCCGTACCCAAGCTGACATAGAACGCATCTCTATGGAGCTGGACAGTTTCGAAGGCGTTGATGATCGGCTAGTGGCCCTACGAGCAGGACTTGACTCGAAACGTGAGGAAGAGACCGCTCTTGGGAATCAGTATGGTGCTCTAAAAGTTGCCAAGAGAGAGCTCAATGCCAAGTCTGAAGAGGCCAAGCGAAGGCTGGAGGCTGAGAAGGCGGAGCGGGACGACTTCCAGAGTAAGGTCAACAAGGCACAGGAAAAAATCAATACACATGAATCCATGAGGCGGATTGCCGTGTCTAACAAGAACGATGCCTTCGAAAGAGTGGATATCGAAAAGGCCGAAAAACGCCGCGCCGAGCAGAAGCGAGACGATAAAGCCAAGGAGGTGGCCGAGTTCACTGAACAAGCTGAAGAAATGGCGCCGGATCGTGTTCATATCCCTGACGATGAAAACCACCAGAGCATTGAAAAGAAGTATGAGAAAGTGCGAGAGCAGTTAGCCCAGAGAGAGAGGCGTCTTGGAGCAACGGACCAGCAAATCTACGATCGTGCCACTGAAACCCGCCAGAAGTACGACGACGTCATGAAGCAAACACGAGATGTGGACAACACTATTGCTTCTCTGAAACGTGCCATTGAACACCGTCTTCATCTTTGGCGTCAGTTCCAGAGACAAATCAGTGCAAGAATCCGCATTCAGTTCAACTATCTCCTCAGCGAACGTGGCTTCCGAGGCAAGATTGAACTTGACCACCGCGCACGCAAGGTCTTGATTCAAATCGAGCCCGACGAGACACGCAAAAGCTCTGCTGGCAGAAACACTAAGACGCTGTCCGGTGGTGAAAAGTCCTTCTCGTCCATCTGCATGCTTCTCTCGGTTTGGGAGGCTATTGGCTCGCCAATCCGTTGCCTTGACGAGTTTGACGTCTTTATGGATAATGTGAATCGTGCCATTAGCACAAACATGCTGGTAAGTGAAGCCCGGTCTGACGTGAGACATGGGAGGCTTGGCTCGGAACTGACGTGGATTTCGTCTTTAGGTGGATGCCGCACGTCGCTCTGTATCACGGCAGTACATTCTCATCACGCCCAATGCCATTGAAGGCCGTGCCCGACTAGACAAGGATGTCAAGATTATCAAGTATGTCACAGGCCTCAGTAACATGAGTGGTTACTTTCGTTACTAACCTACTTTTTTTTCACTCATAGACTGAATGATCCCCGCCAACGAACTCTTGTGTGAGAAATTGGACAATATGACATTGATAACAAACGTAAAACATTTGGAAGCCGAGTTCCATTTACGGCTCCGGCAATATGCTTTGGGTGTAAAAATGGAGGGCTGGAGTCCTTGGAGTTTCGGGCGGTGGCGGCATCTAGGACGTAAAAAAAAGGGAATACAGATAGATGGAACATGACATAATACCAATGCCTCTATGTACGTCGGCAAGGGTTTTTGGTGGGTGATAATGGTACTACATGGCTCATACACTATCATACAGGTAACTAGAAGTTCAGGGTGTCGTCTTCTGAGCGGGACTGTTTAAATGCGAGCCCCCTTACTTCTCAAAACGTTGACACCAGCATTGAAGGTGAAACCGGCCCATTGGCCTAGAGACCCGACAATGCCGCCGAGAGACTTGACCTCGCCGAGCCTTCTCTGTAGGAACTGCCTCGTCTCGATAAAGTTGGGAGACCTGTCATTGGTCATGAACAACTCGCTCGTGCTGTAAATCATGGACAAACTGGCGCGCTTGGTGTACCATGAGGGATCGACGGCCTTGTCGCCGGCAAGGAACCAGATCTCATCAGATAGAGCAGCCAATTCCTTGAGAGACGCGGGTACGTAGCTTGGTTGGGCCATGATAGCCAATGCCTAGAAAGAACGCCGTCAGCAATTCGATGCGATATCCATTGCGCCACTGGAATATCAGCCCACCTCTTGCCATCGATCCAAAACGTGTTGGTTGGCCATCAGACGCTCCCACGTCAACTCTTCCACTCGGGTGGCAATTCCCGGCTTTCCTTCCTCCTTGAAAAGTTCTTTGCTTCGGGCGGCTAGAGCCTCTCGCTGGGAGACGAGGTGGTATTTGATGAGGCTGAATGGACCTTCGGGAAGGACGCTGGCGCTGATGTCGAGGTATCCAGCGTCGCGGGCGCCAAGGCCCAATGCCCGTTGGGAGAAGCCATGCTCGGGGATATGCTTGTATGCAGCGGCCAGGATGGCCTTCTCGGCGTCGCCAAATGGACCCGGAGGTGGTGGGTGGTCGTAGGAATGGTACAGACGGTTGGCCGTTCGTCGAGCTGTGACGAGTTGGTGAGTCCGCAGGGCGCATTGCCTGGGAATGAAACGGGCAGGCGTTGACATTTCTGCTGGACTATGCCGTCTATTTCGAATTGGTAAAGTTGTACGTTGGGGGTGGCAGTGGCGCCGGTTGATATCGAGCCGTATATCGTCCGAGTCTTGGTTCTGAGGCTACGAATTTCCCAATTGCGGCGGCATGTTTTCAAGATGGTAGTTTGACGTGGGGCGATTGACCAGATGGAGCTCGGGCCAATTGACTACATCCAGTGCATCCGTTTCCCAGTCCCTCAGTTACCCTAAAGCATTATGACGGACTGGTTTGAACACCGATTCACCGGAGCATCGCCAAATTCCCGACGGCATGTTGTGGGCTGAAAAGCAGGTCACGTCCGGATAAAATGTAAATTGCAGCGAGCTCCTTTCGACATGGTAGAATGAATTGTAATTGAAGAACTCAACTTGGCGGCATGCCTCTTCTCACTTCCTTGTCCAGGGCACAAACTGAACTATAAGTAGCGCTCCACATGGATTGCTGCTTAGAGTCCAATGCGACTGGAATCTGCATAGCGTAGGATCCGCTGGTAACCTTGATGATCAGATCTACCATGCCCGTTGGTCCATTTCGAGTATCCCGTTGGATTCAGCGGCTTTCGCCTACCTCGCCTGGTCCGGGCTGCCCTGTAATACCCTTTTGGTCTGACAAGAAGCGTACAGACCTTGTGATAGACCCCTCAGACATGCGGGCGGCAGATTATAACCCATCAGATTTTAATGAGAAAAAAAAGAAAGAAAGAATACCAAAAGTATAACAGAAAAGTCCTGCTTTATTGCTTACATCTCGTACTTCATTCTGAGGGTTGCCGGTTCATCATGCCTATTATGGTGTACCGTGTTTTGACTCGCTCGCTTGTTGGTAAGCTGAGACTCGTAAGTGCCGCACTAGTGATGTGGGCAAAGCGGATATCTGGCAGACTTTTACGCCAAGTTGGTTGTTGGTAGGGGTGATCCTCCCGTTGAAGCCATGTGCCACTTTAGTCGCGAGTCGACCAGTCGCATCGATTATCCGGGGGACAGGTCCGTCATCTCAAGAGACCAGCCTCGCAGGGACATAGCCCGGCCGTCGTGGCTTGGACCCGCCCACACACCACACGGCTTGACGAATATGCCCCACGATGCGTCGACATCTGCGTTACTTCCTGATCGTCAGGCTCTTGCCGAGGACATCACCTTCAGAAGGATGGAGGAGCAACTGTAAAATACCACCCGTAAAGGCATGACATAGTAGGGACCGATTGGCTAGATACTCCGTTGAACCGTCTGGCGAGCTGCCTGTGTAACGGTGCGAACTTTATTCGTACGGCGTGGAAGTTGGCACCCCTAATATCAACCAAAGTCACCGTCCACACCACCACCGGTTCGAGGCAGCAACGGCGGGGAGGGCTTGCATGATACACAGTTTCGGATGGGACTGGTGAACTGGCCGGTACGGTCCATGTTTGGTTTTCCAACTGAGGTTTGGCTGTTGACCCCCCTGTAACCCGCGGCAAGTGATGCCAGTGATTCCAAACGCGGACTGGGCCGCATTTTCGGAGCCATTGCCCTCCATGGTAGCCAGGTCGGAAGCGTGTGACGGGTCGTCTTCCTGCAACAATGCCTGCAGTCCTCAATGTCACGGTTCGTAAACAGCGAAAGAGAGTGCCCTGATGGCATTCATGAATTGGACCCTACGGGCTGGGGAGGGGCCTGGTGGTGTTGACTCGGGATTTGCGGATGGAATTATCCTGACTTTGTCATGTTCGACCAGGGACTGACTCCCAAGCAATGCAAGATGTGGGCTGGGGGCGCAGACTTGACAGCATGCTGGCATTCCAGTGACCATGCATGGCGAGGTCATTATTCGCATTATTCGCCATTGATAGTTACTTGGCTGGCCATATTTTGCCATTATTGGGATGGCGCAGCAACTGTCGATTCCCGGTTAACAATCTGACCTGGTAGTCTTGGCAAGAGCCACAGCTCGGCGTCTCATCAGGATCGGTGCCCAAGAGAAATAATCTTGGTGTGTGAACACTGAGGTGATGCAGACAAGGGTTTGTCGGCATCATGTATCAAGCCGCTTCGAGCGGCTTGCAGTCCGTGGTCCACCAACGAGCTTGGCTGGCGCGAGCTGATGGATGGCGTTGACCATGTCTTGGCCCATCCCGCCATCAGCAGGGCCCCACTCGGCAATTAACTATAACCAATGTGTGACTTGCTCTACAATGAGTGAACTTTCGGCCAAGTTGAGTTGGGCGTGGTATTGCTGACGAGAAACAGCTTTTGTGCCTTGAATACATCTCAAGGGTCCAACGGGATCAGGGAAGGGAGGGCTTGAGGACAACCAGGCTGCGTCAATGTGGTAAATGTGACATCAAGCAGGGTCCCTTACTGCAGCGGGCGCGGGATCCGCGACAGAGGATTGAGTGGCGTGCGGCATGCTGGCTGACAGAGCCGGGGCCTTCTGTGCGCACACTGGCGGATGGCCCGTCCATTGTGCTGAGCACGTCAGCGGGTGGGTAGGAACTGGTGGAGGGCATTGGCAAGCACGGCAGACGAGCACAAATTGCTGGGTCTATTGAGCGCAGATCGCATGTGAATCAGATGTGTTGATCGGGGTCCCTGGGCGGACCGTGGTCGATGCGAGTGCCTTAACTAGCTGGGTGCAGCGACGTAAAGGCCGTGAGTTTTGCGTAGCATTTGTCTTCGTGATTGTGGATAAATGGGAGGCGGACAAGCGCGAGGAGGTCAGGGTTGCCTATTGTATGGGGTACATGCAAAATGGAATGTTGGGATGGATACCTGTCTGCGACCTAATGTACGAGGTATGTAGGTATGGATTATACGGTGCCATTTCGCACCGGATATGCACAGTATACGTCACCCGCAGACGAACCGGAAGACAGTGGGCGGATTCACCTTGACTGGGTTCAAGGGCAAGGCTGCCACAGTGCCAATGATGGCTCTACTCTGATTGATTGTCCACCTCGTATTTTCTTGTAGAGACTCTCTGACCTTGCTGGGTGGATAACCTCATACAAGAGGGAGGACTCAGCCATGATATCCCACTGAAACCAGGCCTCTACTTAGGGCGTGTCACTCCCTGGGTTACAAACAGAGCTTTTCACGACAAGACCTTGCCCAGCACATGCATGTCGCAGATTCTCCGCCTAACTGACAGCTACGCGCATCCGGCTAACTCATGCGGCCACATTGCGAACAACGCGTGCCGGCACATCCTCTTTCATCCGACTGGCACTCTCTTCAATTATCCGTAGCGGCACCAGTGCTCAGAAATCCCTTGTTTGGTTCACAATGGCCTCTCCTCCGGCACAATCGCATGAGTTTAGATGAGCGTGGGTGTCTTGCTGAAAGGTCCGCGCACCATATATCACCAATCTGCCGAAACCAGTACGCCCAAGGATACGCCAGATAATTAAGCTCCCATCCTCTCCTACCCGGCCCCTCCCAGGCCGTAAACTTAGGCCGTACTCTGCGCCCCGTACGTAAACCCGAGTGTCGTTATCCACCTTGGAGCGGATTCTCCTCCCCGGCCAACCCCAATCACCGCGATGAAGCATGGATGCGACTGTGATTGTGACTGACGGGCATCACGGTGCCAGCAGCTTGCAGGTTCCGGCATTGCCTTTCACTGAAATCGCCTGCCTTAACGAGGTACTTGCCCTGCTGAGACAAGGATAATTCAACGCCACCAAGCTTCACCTTGCACCACCACCACCGACCGCCGCCAACCCGTGCCAATTGAATCAATCACCTGCCGTCGCCGAGACGTGACGGGCGAGACATACACCCTCGGACAAGGACAAGGACATTGTAGTGCATACGGCGCGGGAGCACACGAAGCTAAGAGGAGGCGAATCAAGCTGTCAGAGTCAGCTCACTGGGCTCTCGTTGGTAGGTGCCCCTCCTCTGCCACATTCAGCCCTGTGACCACCATAGCCAAGGTACCAGCACTGGGTCCTTGGTCGCCCGCGCTGGCTGGAGCCGGAGCTGGAGCTGGAGCTGGAGCTAGAACCTGACTTTGCTGCGGGTGCGGAATAACACTCCAAGGTCGTGAGTGCCGCAAAGCAGCCCGCTCCCTTCGTCCCCATATCGCCATTGTCGGCGAGATCTGCAGCCATTAGCTCCAAATAGCGGCCGTCAAGACACTACAACGTGCATCCGCAAGAGACTTTGGGAGAGCTGTGCTTGGCACAGGCCTTCGTCTTGCGTGTGTAGTACCTTGTTGGTACCTCTGCTAATTTGCCCAATGAAGTTGCTGCCTTCCAATTGCTCGCAGTCGCTAAATCGTCGCCCCTGCGCCAACCCAACGTGATCAAAGAAAAAAAAACGAGACCCAAGGAAAAAAAAAAAAAAGAAAAAAGCAAGGCCTAATCTGACCGTTGGAGCCCATGTTGCCCAGTCTGATAAAGCCTCCCCTGAGCGCCATCTCGTCGCCCGTTGCCGCCAGCCTGTCGTGGTCGCAGTCGCGCTCATTGTCCTGGTACGCCATACCTGGTCCCCATTTTAATGTAGGTACGGAAGGGTAGGGTAGCTTGCATCGTGGGCCCCCCTAGTCGACTCCCGGGTCCGGCCATCTCATTCGTCGCCTGGTGCCCTCCACTTCATCAACGCGTCTTTTCTTTTTGCGACAGACAAGGCACTGACAGAGACGAGACCGCCGTCAACAGCTGCTTTCTTCGCGCTGCCCCAGTTGTTCCTCCCCCCTCCCCAAAGCCCAAGCAAGCCCGACACGAATCGCCCGTGCTGCAGCCAGCTTGCATTTATGCGACACTCGACGTTCTCTGGCTGACTCCGGACCAGTGGCTTGTTTTTGCCTGCTCTGCCCTTCCCTAGCTATCCCGCAGCCCTTTGCGACGTGGACACCGGACACGCTGCCCTCCGCCTATCCAGACTGGCTGCTCGTCCCTCACCACGCGACAAGGACACCCTCCCACCCCCCAAAAAGGTCTCTTTCTTGTAGAGCATAGTTGCCATGGGTATGTCATCATCTTCGGTTGCCTTCTCTGTCACTCTGCTCGGTGCTGGCCTCCGCGGCGAGCTCTCTGTCGCTCCAGACGCGCGCGCCTGCGCCTGGTGAGAAGCGTGTCGTCACCCAGCTCTGCCCGTACCTCTTCCTCACTCCTCCTCCCGCTCTGCCTTACCTTCCTCTGCCTCCCCTCTACCCGGTCTACTCCCTAGAGCCTGCGCAGACGGCCCGGCCCTGAGCCTCAGCCTGAACCCGAGCCCGAGCCTGAGCCTCACCAAAGCCCAAACCAAACCCTCGCACGCCTGAGCGTGTGAGCTTGACCCAAGAGCTTGAGCTTTCTGTCTGTTCCTCCTCTTCCACTCCTGGAGTGTCCTCATCAATCAATGTGATACCACCTCTTGCTTGATGCACCTCGGAGGTCCCATTCCACCCGAAGACGTCTTCCAGCCGCTTCTTTCCCGTCGCCTTCCCCCAATACACTGCATTATCAAACCCCCTTACCTGCATGTTTCCCGCCCGATCCACTCGCCGCTCCCCTCTACCTCTGCCACCCCTCCACCACCTCAACCTAGCTACCCTCACTCCCCGTTATTTCAACAACTCTTCGCTTTTCTCGCTTTGCTTGCCGTTGGCTCTGGCACGGAGATCTTCTCTTGAGTTTTGTTTCTAACGCTTACCTTTCTCTAGCTGATTCAGGCGATACCTACCGACCCGTGAGTAGTCTAAGTCTTCTTTCGATTCCGTTCCCATATCCTCTTTACCTACCTCTTACGCAACCCGCCTCTTGTCCTTCTGCGCGAGGACATGTGCCTCCCCCGCGCCATTGCACGGCGGATGTTCCTGGCCGTTTTCGAGCCTCTTTGCCCCCGCTTCACCTCAAAGCTAGATCATTGGCGTTGCGGAATGCGTGAGGCCCTCGGCAGTTTCCGCTCATCCGAAACAAGTCGTTGCGACTGCTTGTTTTCCCAACGAGGACTGCTGTTGTCGCTGCCGCTGTGCGCCGTCACCGGCGTTTGGCGCCTGAGGGGTTGAGCAGCCATTCGCTGTTTCTTTCGGGGAGTGAATCACTTCTTGCTTCGAGCGCGCGGCACTGGCCCCCACCCCGACCTGGCTCGCCGCATTCTCACATTCGCTTACTCTCCCCTCGCACTCCGCATTTCACACCGTCGCCTCTTGCGCCTCGTATTTGGGGGATGGAATCATTTTCTCCTCGTCCTTTAGCTAACCGAAACCAGCGCGAAAGGTCCCGATCACCTCGACGACGCTCTAGAAGCCCTGGTCGCTCAACTCGACGCCGGTCCTATTCCCCCCGCAGCCGATCAGCCAGTCGGGACGATTATCGCCGAGGCCGTGATCGCTCGCCCATGACTAGCACAGGTGCCCCCGGCGGAGGACCAAGTGCAGGATATAGTGGACAAGTTCCTCATCGATCATACGAGGAGAGGGCTGCCGCACGAGAACAAATGATGAACAACATTCGCGAATCATCCCAGCAAGACCGCCGAGTCTATGTCGGCAACCTTTCTTACGATGTCAAGTGGCACCATCTGAAGGATTTCATGAGACAGGGTGAGGCTTCGATGCCGCGGATTCTTTGGAGGAGTGACGTGGGACTGACGAGACGGTGATCTAGCTGGAGAGGTGCTTTTTGCCGACGTGCTATTGCTTCCAAACGGAATGTCGAAGGTGGGCTTCATCGCGTAGTCTTTGGTTGGCTTTCTTTTGTGGTTTTCTTCCCTCTTGGTCTTGTGGATGGTTGGGTTGACGGGTTGGGACGTTGTCCTGTGGTGATTGTAGGGATGCGGGTAAGTTGCTTCTCTCTGACCTCCGAGGATGTGTGGAGCTAATGCCTTGCCTAGTATTGTGGAATATGCTACACGGGAGCAAGCCCAGCAGGCTGTTGCCCAGCTCAGCAACCAGAACCTTATGGGCCGCCTTGTCTATGTTCGAGAGGTAAGAGAACGATCATCTTGAGCTGAGCGAATGATGTCATTAACTTTGAGCTCTAGGACCGAGAGGCAGAGCCTCGATTCATTGGCGCCACCGGTGGTAACCGCGGCGGTTTTGGCGGCGGAATGCCTGGTGGCTTCAACCCCGGGTATGGCGGCGGCGGCGGTGCCCCTGGAGGCGGCGGCCGTCAGATCTACGTTGCCAACGTTTGTTGCTCCCCTTTTTCTATGATAGCCATCGGAGGTTGTTAACTCGAATGTTTAGCTGCCCTTTAATGTCGGTTGGCAGGACCTGAAGGACCTCTTCCGACAAGCAGGTATGTAGCTTCCGCCCCCCGTTTTCTGGGGCGGACAGACTTGATACGGGGAGTTTATCTAACTTTGTTTTGTGTAGCCCGGGCTGGTGGTGTCGTCCGCGCCGATGTCCATGTCGGCCCTGATGGGCGACCTAAGGGATCCGGAATTGTCGTGTTCGAGAGCCCTGATGATGCCCGCAATGCCATTCAACAATTCAACGGTTATGATTGGCAGGGCCGTGTTCTTGAAGTCCGCGAGGACCGATACGCTGGCAGCGGGCCTGGTATGGGTTTCCGCGGCGGCTATGGCGGCGGCATGCGAGGTGGGTTTGGCGGCGGCTTCGGTGGCCGTGGAGGTTTCGGTGGCGGCCGCGGTGGTTTCGGTTTCGGTGGCCGCGGTGGCGGTTTCGCCGGTGGTGCCCCTGGTGGTTTCGAGGCGCCTGCCGCTGCTTCTGTTCCCCCTAACGCTTTCACTGATTTTGCTACTGCCGGAACCGAGAGGAGCGAGATCATCTTTGTTCGCAATGTAAGTTGCCATCATACGCGCTGACTCGGCTCAACTACTAACCCCCCCTTTAGCTCCCTTGGTCCACTAGCAACGACGACTTGATTGAGCTCTTTACCACTATTGGCAAGGTTGAACAAGCTGAGATCCAGTATGAGCCTAGCGGTCGTTCCCGAGGCACTGGTGTTGTCCGCTTTGACTCAGCTGAGACTGCTGAGACGGCTATTGCCAAGTTCCAGGGTTATCAGTATGGAGGCCGTCCTCTTAACTTGAGTTTTGTCAAGTACCTTAACCAGCAGGGAGGCGATGTCATGGAGACCGAAGCTCATGCCGGCCTAACACAGGACCAGATCATGTGAAGCCGTCTCAATGTCAACGGTGGAACGAGGCCTTTTGCCGAATGATGAAAAGCCCCCATGACGATTTTTCTTTTGTTTTTTCTTTCCAGGGTGGTGCGATTTTCTCGTCTCGACCCATTTCCTTTATACTGCGATTCATTCTTTGATTCAATTTCCTTCATGCGCGCAACAAAACTGGGAGGCGCTGACGCTGGAATCTTTCCGGAATCATGGTTGATCTCGACGTCGACGAAGAACCGACACCTTGTAATACTTTGAGGACAGGTGGCAAGGAGGAACGGGTCATGGATTTAGCCACGTAACAGCGGTTTCGTTTTCGCTTCCCTAAGACGAGGTCTTGGCTACAACAGGCAGCAAAATCAAGAAAATGGGTTCTTTTAGTGAATGGGTGGACCGATGGTTTGGCCCGCTGGCCTTATAGGAGGTGACAGATGGCTCTACCTAGAATGTATCTCGAGTAATCATCTGATGGCTTTTTATGATTGACGGCTGGTGGTCTGGGTGAGGAGAGCGGCGCATGATATGCGTGGGTTTGCGTAGCATCTCGGGGCGTATGGCAGTCTGTCTGGCCGGGAGTATGTGTCTAGTGCAGGTGTGCATTTATATTGGCCACGAGTTCGCATTTACCTTCACGATTGCTGGCGTTGGGATGGTCAGGCCAAGTTGGTGTTGATTTACGGTGATGATGAGCCTGTGATGTTGAGGCAGGTTGTCATGATACTGACATTGTATTTGTGGTGGGTATGCAAATAATTGTAGTTAGTATGTGTCTATTGGCAACTGTATTATGTACTGACGGTTCATGCTTGCTCTGTCCACATCATCGGTGTTATGGCCATGGTCAGCCTGATATTTCCTCGGATATTGCTACTGCATGCAACTCTATCCTGGACGCACGGGATAAGCTAAATTCCAGGAACAGTCGTGGAATATGTGCGTTCAAATGGCGAGAGATAGGTCAGTATATGCCAGGTTGCAGGGTTATTACGCTCAATCGTAGATTTAGTATCTATGGGACTTGAAGAATTCAAAAAGCATTGCGGACGTGTCCAGAGCAAGCTCAACTTCCTGGCCTAGGTGGAATAATATTTTGCGCAGTCAGTACGTTGTCTTCCGTCAAGATTGCAACGCGATCGCCGGTTCCTCTCCATTGTTGATTACAATGTTTTATATATGATGGAGTGTCGATGTAATCGCGATCCAGTCCTCGGATTAATAGAACAATCTCGCACATTCAAGATAGAGGCCAACTGTTATAGCTCGACATAAAAGTATTAACCTGCCCTCGTAATGGTTGTATGTCTCATCTTCGGACGCGACAGTTAAATACTATATGACGACCCCTCCAGGTCATGATTTTAGAGGTTCTCTACTATCTGCCATTTTTATTCTTAAAAATTTATGATCTTGGC
Source organism: Calonectria hawksworthii (assembly GCA_020975415.1). Classification (NCBI taxonomy): domain Eukaryota; kingdom Fungi; phylum Ascomycota; class Sordariomycetes; order Hypocreales; family Nectriaceae; genus Calonectria; species Calonectria hawksworthii. The sequence goes on along the minus strand of JAHXZK010000005.1, from coordinate 109,272 downwards.
TTAATAGAATATATGGCTACAAGTTAATCGACGAGGCCTCTCAAAGTCCGACGAGCCCCTTCACTTGAATCTTGTCAGGCATCTCTATCGCTCGAATCTGCACTGCTGGGTACGAGATATTGTCGATGGGCTGGAGTCTTGTTACTTTGAAATCCAGTATCCTGTGATGGATTAAACTTCACGAGGCTATGAGCCAGCAGAAAGCCATTGTAATTCTGGTTTTGGTTGCCTATCTTGAAATTTCGAGATTCCTTACCATAGCCATGTAATATTTCTCTGACACCAACGCCCTTTTCTTTCTCCAATAGATACTCAAGATGCTTCCCTGTAGCTGAATGTATCGAAGTAAAATGTGATTTATTCGCTGAAATTTGTTGGCCAATCCACGACTAGATTTTCAGCGAGAGATCAACAAGTGACGCTGTGAAATGGTGGGCGCGTGTGATTCATTATTTAGAAATTGAGATAATAGCATAGACTAGAACAACAGGATTATTGTTGCAGACTGGTGCTGGCTTTCTTGAATTTATTCTCCTTAGGCACTCAAGACCAGCTATAGGCGAGTGATAGTGCAACTAGACAAATTAATGCTTAGAGCCACCCATGATCAGAAATGCTCTAAACATGGGATTACTTATCCCAGAGGTGATATTGTACTTGGTAGGATAGTAATATAGTGATATGATGATCGTAGAAAGACCAGCAACTGCGAATGGTGGGTCCTGAGGAGAGTACTGACACGGAAGCTGGCCTTCCTCACCTAATCATGTTTTCGACTCGGCACCGTTTTTACTAAATTTGCATAAAAACTCCGATAATTAATTAAGCCGCAGCCTTCTTCTTCTTGGCCTTGGCCTTCTTCTTGCTTCGATCCCTGGGTTTCAATGCCGTCATTCCGATTTTGCACACGTCCGCATACCGCGCATAGAAACTCTCTAGGTCATCAGGCTGCACTATTGTCGACAGCTTGACCTTATTGGGCCGATCCCTCTTTGATTGGCCATTTGTCGCACGAACGATGACCGGCAAAGGCTTGTCTAGCACAGCACCCTCGTCCGAGGGACTGGGAGCGTCTTGGCCGTAGGTCACTGAGGAGAACTTTCTTAGCACATTTGCCCATCTTTGGAGGTGCAGGCTGGCGCAGGGGCGGAAATGGCCTGGTAATGACTTACTGCGCTTTTGGGATAGGTAAATGGCTCCATGGTCACTGCCCTTGCGATGATCGAAGAGTTCACCTAACTTGGCGAAGAACTGTGGTCGCGTGTCAGCGGAGCTCGTCAAGTGAGAGGACGAGCTGCTGTCCCCGGTCGTTATTGTATAAAGTACAAAGGGATATTCTAACCTCGTCATGACTCATATGTTTCGCCGCCATGGTGCTGCTATGGGTTGAAGTTGACGGATGCGGGATACAACCGGGCCTCTTGAAATTGAGGTTGAGGTCAAGGAGGATTTAGGCGTGTGCCCCGCCATCTGCCAGTTGCAACGTAGGACACCTTGGGGAAAATGTGGTGTGGCGCCACTAAAGAAATGTGGCGGGGTATCGGCCGGTGTGGCGCGGTCAGAGTGACGTACTGTTCGTTGGTGACTTTTTTTTTTTTGCTCTGGGTTCACTGAAAGGTTTCGCTCATCACTGGATTTTTCATAACAAGCAAGCTGCTTACCCTCGCGATACGAACCCATGCTCCAAGCATGGCCTGAGGACCCAAGAACTGCATGACTTGTATATTTCATTCAATTTAAAATTTGGGATATCTGAAGAGGGCTCATCACAATGTCAACTACTGTTCCCGAGCTTCAGCAGAAGCTCTTCAAGCGCATGGGTTTGGATGTGCCAGAACCAAGAGAACCCAGAAATCCCAAACGCGGTGGCCGGGGTGGCCCGCTATCGTCAAGAAAGGAGCAGCGGAAGGCGCAAAGAGTGCAAAAAAAGAGTCACATCTATTCAAAAATTTCAGAGCCTGAACGAAAAACTCAACCGCACAGACCACTGAGACAGAACAGTCCTGAACGATCCAAGAAAAAAGGAGTTCAACAGCAGCAGAAAGCTTCAATAACCATTGGAGACCACGAGGATGAGTCTGATGGAGGTGATGAAGAGCTGATGTCTCTGGGAGAAAGTGATGGAGAGGATCCCTTCGATGAACTGGATGACGAGGATGACGAGGAAGATGAAGGTGACGAAGACGATAAATCCAAGTCAAAGAAGTCAGCCGGAATAAAGGGCGTGTCTAAAGCGGTCCAAGAAAGACTCGCACAAGATGATGCAGAAATTGCCGACTTTGAGAGGAAACTGGGTATCAAGAAGGGAAGAAAGTCACTACCTCAAGCATTTAAAGAAGATGGACTCGACGACCTGATGGGCGACATGGATGGGGAGCTTGACGAGAGCGACGATGAAGACAAGAAAAGAAAACACGAATACGACGACTGGCTTGCTTCGAAGCGGAGGAAGACAACGGAGCCGTCAAAAAAAGCGAAGACCCAAGAAGAATCTGAAGAGGATGATGACTTGGATCTCGATGAAGAATTTGAGGACGAGGAGGAAGACGAAGACATGTTGGATGAGGATGAAGATGAGGACGTGGACATGAACGACGACGGTGATGAGTTTGAAGGCTTTGATTCGGACACCCCACAGAACACATCCGCTCAACCTCGACAAAGGGAAAACCCTTACGTTGCACCGACCACAGGAGCCAACGTTGCAAAATATGTGCCTCCTTCGCTTCGAAAAGCTGCAGGAACAGAGGGAGAAAACAAGATGCGCTTACGAAAACAAGTCCAAGGTTTGATCAATCGTCTCACGGATGCCAACATTTTGTCGATCGTGCAGTCAGTGGAAGAACTCTACCAAAAAAACGCACGTGGTGACGTTACCGATATCATCACTGATTCCATCATGGCGCAAATATGTAAACCAGAGAGTTTGCCAGATCAATTCTTTGTCCTGACTGGTGGATTCGCTGCTGCTATTTATCGCATCATTGGATCTAGCTTCGGATCCCATCTTATCCGAAGGGTTGTGACGGACTTTGGCGAACAATACGAACAGGCCAGCAAAGAGGCTGATGTGCAATCTGCTATCCAGAAAGAGGCATCTAATATCCTGACATTTGTCTCTCAGCTTTACGTCTTTGAGGTCGCCAGCAGCAAGATTGTCTTCGATTACATGGAGAAACTACTGAGCGATCTTACAGAGATCAATGTGGAGTTACTTCTCCGCATCTGCCGCATGGCTGGCCGCTTGTTACGGCGAGATGATCCACAGGCTATCAAACATGTATCCGAGGTACTGAACCAATCTGTCTCTAAGACTGGATACGCCAACGTTTCCGCCCGCACAAAGTTTATGATTGAGACCATTACCGACCTGAAGAACAGCAAGCCCAAGGCGAGAGGAATGGACTCGGCGGTTGTATCAGAGCATGTACAGCGCATGAAGAAAAGACTGGGCGAGCTCAAATCTCAATCACGAAGGCTGGATGGCCTTGCGCCGATGGGCGTGGGATTGGCGGACATCGAGGGCGCCGACACAAGGGGCAAGTGGTGGTTAGTTGGTGCCAGCGTTCCCAAAAACTTGGAAAAATCAAAAGAAGAACGGCAGGCCGAGAAGGCAAGGGCAGAGGTATACGACTCAAGCGACAATGAGGATATGGACATCGTGTTGCCTGATTACCCCAAGAAGGCTCGAGCACAAGGTCTCAGCGGCACAGCTCAAATTGCAATATTTACGGCTCTCATGTCTGCAACTGACTTTGAACATGGCTATCGACAATTTCTCAACCTACGACTTAAGAAAGACGACCAGTTGGAGATTGCACGAGTACTGGTGCAATGTGTAGGGAGTGAGGCGGAATACAATCCGTACTATGCGCTGGTTGGGGGACAGGCGTGTGCCAACAACAAGGTTCGGTTTGCGCTGCAAGATCGCCTTTGGAGAATATTCAGAAGCTTGGGAGAGTCACTTTTCGGGGAAGAACCCGAGGATGATGACACAGCCGAAGGAGAACGAATGAGGGATGAGAGGCGGATCAGCAACGTCGCGCGCTTTTATGCATCGCTTATCGCTGATGGAGCATTGAGCATCGCGATCCTGAAGCCGCTGGAGCTCCCTGAGGCAAATGAATGGACCTCCATGTTTACGCAGTGGCTAATGATTTCATTATTGAAAGAGTGTCGGTCCAAGGGCACCAGCGAAGATATTAAGGTGGAGAAGATGTTTGGCCCAGCACGAGACCTCCCGTCTCTCGCAGCTGGTATCCATTGGATGATGCGGAAGAAAATCCGGAAGACCAAATTGGTTGGTGCCAAGGAGCTGAAGAAACTGGAGCGTGTTCGCGAGAAGGCACAGGCGGCAGTCAATGCGGTTGCAATGGATGACTAGGCACCTGAGCTATTTGGCCTGGTAGAAGGTATACAACATTAGATTAATTTTGAGGACATGTAAGGGGATTAGGTGATAGGTAGTGGAAATAAAATATCTTCGGGATAAAGATCCGATATTACTATCACTGGTAATGGGTTGCTTGACTAGCCACTAATGGGAATGCATGCCGGGCTTGTTTGCTTCATGACTTGCTCTCGGGTGAGTAAAGCGGCCCAATTGAGACGGCCGGTCTAATGCATCACCGAGGAACGGTGACGTCGATTCCGTGCAGTGTTTTCGGTGGTGGGCCGGGTAGTGGCGGGCTTGTGGCGGGCAGTCGGTCGGTCGCCGAAGGATGCATCGGAGACAGGGCCGCTCGGTGTGGACTGACGCGGTCAAGGGCGTGGAGCTTTGAAGAGAGCCATTCTGTTTAGAAATCAGAGGCTGACATTTACTAATTGCCAGACAAATCGCCACGGTCATGCTCGAACGCCACGAGAAGAGCACGGAACAACGTGCAATTGGTACCGGTTATGCCTTCCATGGTTTTGTTGTTGGGGGTCGGTATTTTCGGTACAACAATAGTTGGTTGGGATCATTAGCCGACTTGAGCCAAGGTCAGAGATGTAAAGGACGCACTGTCGTTGGACGGCCGGACATACATGTCCAGGTGAGGTCTGACACACGGCCCGCTGAAAACCCACTGAAGGGCCGCTGCAGAGCCACTGAAGAGCCAGTGTGGGAGGGCGAGTCGAGCGCTTGTAGGTACGTACCTGTGTTTGTTCAGCGCTGTGGCCCCGGTTTTATAGCCTCCTGGAGGTGAAAAAAATTACCTGATGGGCGGGCTCTCGTTGCCGAAGCTCCCTGCGGCGGTGTCCCTGTGTTCCGGGTGCGCGGCCTAAGCAACGACGAGCTTCGCTAATTCGCATCAAATCTTCTCCCTCAACCTCAAACCTCAACCTCGTGTCCTCTCGACCCTCTTCTTCCCTCCCACCTCCATCTCCACCCTTCCGTTGTGTCCTTCCACACACACACAAAACCTCCGCCCACCATGCTTTCCAGTCGCTTAATATCCAAGGTCGCCCGCCCGGCCTTCCAAAAATCCACGTATGTTTTCTCTGGTGCACCTTGGCCCGTGACCACCTGTTGAGCTTCAGAGCTTGCACCCGCCGCCATTGCAAAAATGACTCGTTAGCTAACCTTTGCTGTCTCACTTGCAGTCTTCCCGTCGTTGTCGCCCCCTCGACCCTCTCGCGATGGAGCCGTGGTTATTCCTCCGCCTCTGGTGCGTTTGCGTGGGATTTAGATTCTAGATGTGTTGAGCCAGGTGCTGACTGCAATTGATAGAGGAGAAGGACCTCGTCATCATCGGCGGTGGTGTTGCTGGTTACGTCGCTGCCATCAAGGCTGGCCAGGAGGGCATGAAGGTTCGTGAACAGAACAATTGTGAGGCCAATGGCTGGATGAGTTAACTAACAATGTTGGTGCGCCTAGGTTACTTGCATTGAGAAGCGTGGCACTCTCGGTGGTACCTGCCTCAACGTCGGCTGCATTCCCTCAAAATCTCTCCTCAACAACTCCCATCTTTACCACCAGATTCTCCACGACACCAAGAAGCGCGGTATCGAGGTCGGCGATGTGACGCTCAACCTGACCAACTTCATGAAGGCCAAGGATGACGCTGTCAACGGTCTCACTAAGGGAGTCGAGTTCCTCCTCAAGAAGAACGGCGTCGAATATATTAAGGGAACTGGCTCTTTCGTCGACGAGCACGAGATCAAGGTTGAGCTTAACGATGGTGGCGAGACTAGCGTTCGTGGAAAGAACATTTTGATCGCTACTGGTTCCGAGGCTACTCCTTTCCCCGGTCTTGAGATTGACGAGAAGCGCGTTGTTACTAGCACTGGTGCTCTCTCCCTGGAGAAGATCCCCGAGAGCTTGACTGTTATTGGTGGTGGTATCATTGGTCTTGAGATGGCCTCCGTCTGGTCTCGCCTGGGCTCCAAGGTCACCGTTGTCGAGTTCCTCGGCCAGATCGGTGGTCCCGGCATGGATACCGAGATTGCCAAGACCACACAGAAGCTCCTCAAGAAGCAGGGCATCGAATTCAAGCTCAACACCAAGGTTGTTAGCGGTGATACTGCTGGCGATCTTGTCAAGCTTGAGGTTGACGCTGCCAAGGGTGGTAAGCCCGAGAGCGTGAGTAGACGAAACCAATATGATTTTGAGAGTGACCGCAGGCTAATGAAATGATAGATTGAGTCCGAAGTCGTCCTCGTCGCCATTGGCCGACGTCCTTACACCGGTGGCCTCGGCCTTGAGAACATTGGCATGGAGCTCGACGAGCGTGGCCGTGTGATTATCGATTCCGAGTACCGAACCAAGATCCCCCATATTCGATGCGTTGGTGATGTCACTTTCGGCCCTATGCTTGCCCACAAGGCCGAGGAGGAGGCTGTGGCTGTCGTCGAGTACATCCAGAAGGGCTATGGCCACGTCAACTATGGTGTCATTCCCTCTGTCATGTACACCTACCCCGAGGTCGCCTGGGTTGGCCAGAGCGAGCAGGAACTCAAGGCCCAGAAAATCCCCTTCCGAGTTGGCACTTTCCCCTTCAGTGCTAACTCCCGAGCCAAGACCAACCTTGACACTGAGGGCATGGTCAAGATGATTGCTGACCCCGAGACTGATCGCCTCCTCGGTGTCCACATTGTCGGCCCCAACGCCGGTGAGATGATTGCTGAGGGTGCTCTGGCCCTGGAGTACGGCGCTTCCACTGAGGATATTGCTCGAACTTGCCACGCTCACCCTACCCTGGCTGAGGCTTTCAAGGAGGCTGCCATGGCCACCCACGCCAAGGCCATCCACTTCTAAGCGGACTGAAGAAGGCTGAGTTGCTTGTATAGCTGAGTGCCAGGGCGTAGATGAACTGGCGCCAACCCGTTTCTAGCTTGCCTCTTGTGGAGGGGAATAAAGACTCTGAGACCGTGTAGAGTAAGAGCGAATCCGCCACCGCTTGAGGAGGACAAGAGAGGGTTACTGAACAAAGACCTGTGTGAAACGGAAACGAGCCCAAGTCGACTCGGTCTCGGGGTCATGTAAACTAGTAATATTTTCTTTTTGTCGTAGTATGATGAATGGAAACTGAAAAAAAGTACAATTCAATATTGACTCACAATGACCACTGTGATGTTTGCCCGCAAAGAACAGGGAGAACCGCCATAACCAAATCGGATTTGAAAATTCGGCCCCGAATATCGTCAACCCCGATTCCTCGAGATGCGTTCGTCTTTACAAGCATGTTATATAATGTTTGGGGTCTCAGTCTTGGGGTAGCGGGCTCCTATGGAGGGAGGTATCTTCAGTAGAAAGTCGGAAATGGGGGATTGTCTGGGCTAGAACACTTAGGGCTTTGGGATTGCTGGAGCTGAAACATGTCTGGCGCGAGACAAATGGATTTTCAGTGCAATTGGATCTTGAGAGCTTTTGTGCTTCAGGCTACCTTAACGATGTCATCAAAATCATGAAGCCCTCATTTATTTTCCGGCACAGAGCCTCAGACCCATTTAAGGTACGGCCCCACCTCCATGTGGCGGGGTGGTTGAATACCTTGGACTGACCTCTTTCGTCCTCCCGGGAGGTGCGGGAGGTTAGTGGCGCTGCTGAGGGGGCCCTGTGATTGGGTGTACCTTTGTCCAGTCAAACTCCCTGCCCTTTCTTGCTTAGGCCCCCTGCCGGACAGAGGGGGGCAAATGACCGGGCTAACAGCGCCCCCCAGCTCCAGCGACACTCGTCAGAACCACCACCACTACTACTGGTGCTGAAACTCAACACGTACCTCCACTGCCGAAGCAAGAAAAAAGATGCGGTGAATTGACCTGACTTTTCCTCCCCATTCTTTCTTTCTCCTTCGACCCCGTCCGCGCCTGCCTCTGCGCTTGCAATCTCTAGCTGGTATCAAACGGGCTGTGATTCCCACTACGCAGCCAATTGTCCCCAACTCCAGTGGTTCCTCAACCGCCATCATGTCCCAACCAACCCCCCGCCGGATCACAGGCTTTCCGCCACAGGACCCCAATGCCTCTAAGCGGACGTTGCCGCTTATGACGCGCGACGAAATCGAAGCCCTTATCGCCGAAGACCGCAAAATCATAATCATTCATGGCCAGGTTATCAAGGCTGACCCATGGCTCAAGTATCATCCTGGTGGAGACAAGGCCATCTTGCACATGGTTGGGAAAGATGCTTCTGATGAAGTTGATGCGTGCGTCACCAGCTCCTATATCTCATGATAACGACAATATGTTAACCATTCATTTGAGTTTAGTCTCCACTCCCTTGAAGCCAGAGGCCAGATGTTGCGGTACCGTATCGGTCGTTATGAAGGCAGCTGGACAAATTTCATCCCCCCCATCCAAGGTGGTGTCTTTCGAACACGAGCCGAGATCGAAGCCTCCACCAGCGACTCCGCCTGCCCCAAGGACGAATCAAGCACTTCTACTTCCCGTGCCCCCTCACCAGTATTCGACAATGACACAGCAGGCCTCCGTCATCGTGCGGGTGAGAAAACCAAGGAGGGCACCCGTGCTGCCTCCGTCTCCTCTGCTTCTTCGGTTGAGGAGGTTATGGATGGCATGTCATATCTGGATACTGTGACCCGCGAATACACCACTCTTGATCTCGAAAAGTATCCCTCTCCTGACGAGACCACCCAGGCTAAGATTATCGACAAATACCGTGCCCTCCACCAACGCATTTATGACGAAGGATTGTACAAGTGCAACTATTGGGCATATGCAGTCGAAGTGTCTCGGTACACATCGCTCTTCCTTCTTATGTGTCTGTCGATTCACTTTGGATGGTATGCCCTCGGAGCGTTCTTCCTTGGAGCCATGTGGCACCAGCTCGTCTTTGCTGCCCATGATGCCGGCCACATGGGTATCACACACTCTTTCCATGTTGATACTGTCTTGGGAATCATCATTGCTGATTTTATCGGTGGCTTGTCCCTGGGTTGGTGGAAGCGGAACCATAATGTTCATCATATTGTGACGAACGCGCCTGAACATGACCCTGATATTGAGCATATGCCCTTGTTCGCTGTCTCCCACCGCCTCCTTGGCAGCCTTCGGTCTACTTTCTACGAACGAGTCATGGAATACAATGCTGCAGCCAAGGTCCTCCTCCGTATCCAAGCTTGGACTTACTACCCATTCCTTGCCTTTGGTCGATTTAATCTATATTTTCTCTCTTGGGACTTTCTCATTGCCGGTCGTGGCCCAAAAAAGGGCCCGGCAGCTTGGCATCGCTGGCTCGAGATGGTGGGACAGGTTTTCTTCTGGACTTGGTTCGGCTATGGCCTTCTCTACAAGTCGCTTCCTGACAACTGGACTCGTTTTGTTTTTGTCATGGTCAGCCACGTTACCTCATCGCCGCTCCATGTACAGATTGTTCTGTCCCATTTCGCCATGAGCACAGTCGACCTGGGTCCTCAGGAGTCGTTCTGTCAGAAGATGCTTCGAACTACAATGGACATCGACTGTCCGGAATGGCTTGATTTCTTACATGGCGGTCTTCAATTCCAGGTCATCCACCACCTATTTCCCCGCGTCCCGCGGCACAACCTCAGGAAAACCCAGAAGCTTGTGCAGGAATTTTGTGATGAAGTTGGCATTCCCTATGCCCTATATGGCTTTGCTAATAGCAACCAACGAGTCATTGGGCGACTGGCCGAGGTGTCAAGGCAAGCAGCCATTTTGGCCAAGTGTCAGAAGTCGATTGTTGAGAGCGGCAATTGGTCTGGTGTGCACTACTAATTAACCTGGGCTCACGGGCGCAAGTGACTGGCCTTTTTGTATATATGTCCCTTTGGTCAAATTTGGTGCCTGTGTGCTCCATCTCAGCTCTCAAACCACCCCATAGAGCAAGAATCCAGCAGGTCTTCTGGAGTCTTAGATGATATTAATATGACCATGACTGAACGAAATGACTTATGATGTGCCAGATCCGCATTCGCTACGTGATTCCTTCATAGGCTCCTCCACATGAAGGCGCCGAGTTCCTCCGAGACTCGGCAAACGTTCCGCTGATACCAAACCTTCCATGCATACTCTAGCTTCGGTGTAGGGATGACTGCCAATGCCGACCTGCGACACGCAAGGGCGTGATGTCGAAGGATCAGCGGCCCGCTTGGACGGGAAGCGTGGATCAGATCCCGGTTGGAGAGGGGCCTTATGTTGCCCAACCCTGGGGAAGCCAACGTAGAAGCCATGAGGGGGAGTTGTTTGTGGGGTGTGCATGGATGCTTACTGTGTGTGAGGCTGAGGGATGAAAATGAACGCAAAAGCAAAGTATTTAAGGTGAGGTGCGCCCCGACGGTTGTGATTCACTTTCACCTGGACCTCTCGATCACGACAATCTTGACACTGCTCTCGTTTGTTGGACCCAAGTACGTAAACAACAGTGGCAAGCTTCAACATGACCACGGGAAAAATGGATGACGTCGCGGCTGCTCGAATCCGCAAAGCAAGAGGGGCCAAGGTAAGATACAAACAGTGAACCTTCAGTCAAGGCAAAGCAGGACACTGACTTGGGGTCGAGGACGACTTCGCGAGGCGAGCGGCAACGGCGGCTCGAACAAACCAGGAGATGGACAACAACGGTGGCATGAAGGGGACGAGGAGCAACGGCAACTCTCGGGGAGGGGAAAAACAAGCCCGGTAGGGCCAACGAAGCAAATTTCTTTTTTGGGATGGTGTTTTTGGGATGGCATGGTTCACAGAGTTAAGGAAAAAGAAAGCATAGCTATGGTAATGGTAATGGTTCAGGAAACATGACAGGGATCCCTGTATTCCCGTGTAACGCCCAACCGACGTGTAACATCTTGGTGCTTGTCATGGGTGAGAGCTGATAGAGGAGGGCGAGGAACCGGCCAGGGAGTGGTTCAATATGAGCGCCAAGGTGAGGGCTGCAAGTGCTTTTTTTCGTGCATGATATATGATAGAACGGAATCCAGGGGAAGGGTTTGCTTTTTTCGGTCTTAGAGCTACACACGACAAGGGTAATGTACGAAGGTTAGCGTCGCAGGTTGGTGTGGGCCAACAGCCACCGAACGATGTTGATTGGACTGGCCGCAACCTGTGTAGGGCGTCTGCTCTTTCATTGGCATGACGAAGATGAGCAGAGCATGATGGCTGGTGCTTGGGCTTGAAATGTTTCGAGTCGAAATCAACCAGTTAGGTCTCCATACACCACGCCTTATGCGGTACAGTACTCGATAGCTAACTTTCTAACCCTTGTAGCTCGTAGCGATAAATGGGCAGGCAGAGTCGAGAAGTTACATGCAGATCTTGCTACGAATGTAACATTAGTTGAATCAGATCAAAAGCAAGGAACGCCCAGTGCCGCAATTGTGGGAACAGAGTCATGACACCACCACTTACCGAGTATAGCCTAACGAATCATAGCCGCCAAGCTTCGGTATTTCTATTACTGCCCTGATGTTGCGAAATGGTGGTGGTCCGGGGTCAGATGAACTAGCCTCCGGCCTTTACACAAGCTAAGTGTATCTGTGAGTTCCACCGCGTGGATTAGAGAGAGAGATTTTCTGTCCTCTATCCGCATTCATATTTATAGAGCAATATGCTGCCAGGGGGAAAATTAATCTTCAGGCCCTTGGCGCCCGGTCGATGTGTTGTTTTTGTATCTTGGGTAACTACTAAGGCCTGGTGTTTTAGGCAGCGAGTCTCTGCCCCATGCCTTCTGTTTCTCGCCTACCAGCCCCGGAAGCGACCAAGTGGGCACAAACCTTTGATCACCATGAGAGATAACAAATGTGGAATATACAGCACGGTAGGCGTTAAGTTCAGATAAAGGGAAGATCCCTCTCCTGTTCCCCTCTCCATTGGTGTGGGGGGGTTGCTCACGGGCATTGGGCATCATCTATCTGGAGGGGTACAGCAATGGCGGAAAAAGAAATTCCTCCTCCACGAACCAATCCACACTTGTGCTGCGATGGATTTTTATTTCTTTGTTTTTCCCTCAGGTGAATCCCCTCCGCTCTAGACCGGACACCCTGTACAACTTGAATGAATAACCCATGAACCTCAAGCTTAGCCAAGCGGCCCGTGTGAGACGGACGAGGAGCGGACCGAGTCCATCACATGGGTATTTTCGGCAGACAACACGACCTTGGAGCAGCCAGAGATCGAGGTAACCTTTCCAGGGAATGGGTGCTGCACGAGGGTCGGGGGGTGGTGGGATGGAAGGGTTGGAATTCTATAGGATAGTTGCAGCATCAGATCAGCGTGAGCGTGGCCGCATGCGTTAGCTGCGCTAGGATTCCTTGATTGTTAAACTGGTGGAGTGGACCGAGTGGGAGGTAGTATCCCGCCTCCCGCGTCGCCGCATTGATGGTGGACACCGGAAGCAGTTGGCGAAGAGATGGCTCGCTTGGTCGCGCAAGAGGGTCACGAGGGCTGGGTGTGATGAAGTACGCCAGTGCACTTTGCTGTTGTATTTGACGCATATGTTATTATGCCAACGGATTTTTGGAGCAGCCCGCCGACCAGACGGAGGGGCGGGTGCCCATACAGTTCACTTGTACGACATTGGTGGTCGTAGCTTGAATGCCATGAACCATTGCAGGGCACATACCACCCGACGTACCCCACCAGCCCGGATTGCCCGCACCTGGGTGGTGAGTTCTAGCTCCGTAGCACCGTTATCCCAGGGGCATGAGCACCTGGGGCAGCGTGCCATGACGCCCTTACGTCAGGGTGGCCGTGTCGCCTAGAGCGGGAGCAGACCCAACCTCAGTGTGCCCGCCTGCCCACTAACTTATCCCGCTACTAGTGGGCACGACCTGAGGCCCGGAGGTGGCCACGGCTGAATCCAACCTTGCAACTTACTTACTTACGACGACATCCTACAGAGCGTGCTTGGCTGCTTCACGGCCCCGAACTATCTCATCGCCCCCTCGTGCATCTTCATCTTCATCTTATCCCTGCCGCCTGCTGCCCGCCTCCCGCCCACAAGCACTCTCATCACGGCGCCCGCGTCCTGCGGCATGTGAGAGAGCTGTTCATCATGGACACAAGTATCCAGCGGGCCCTCAACGACAAGCTCTATGATAAGCGCAAAGTCGGTGCTCTTGAGTATGTCTTCTTTATACTTCCATACCATCCTTTTTTTCAAACCTGTCCATTTATCCCTCCCTGTTTGCCAGCTATGCACTCTCCGCCCCGGCTCAAGACGGTCGGGGGGGATTCTTTTTTCACCGCAACCCAACCAAGTTCTTACACATTTGAGCCTCATGACTAACCCTGCCTGCCTAGACTTGAGCGCGTCATTCGTGACCTTGTCGGCAATAAGGACTACCAGCGGGTCCACGACATTCTTGAGCAGCTTTGTAACGAATACGCATATGCTGTTCACCAGCCCCATGCTAGAAATGGCGGTTTGATCGGTCTTGCCGCCGCCGCTATCGCTTTGGGTCCCGTATGTGGCTATCTTTCTCCTGTATACTAGGAGCTTCGTGCTTCATTTCTTCATTAATTTTTGGCCTGACCAAGTACTTTCACTGATGCGGATGTATTTTTTAGGAGCTGCCTCGCTACCTGGCAAAGATTGTGCCCCCCGTTTTGGCCTGCTTTACAGATCAAGATGCCAGGGTGAGGTACTATGCCTGCGAGGCTATGTACAACATCGCCAAGGTCGCTAAGGGCGAAATTCTCGTTTATTTTAACAGCATTTTCGATCAACTTTGCAAGGTAGCCCAACTCCTCCCCCCCAATAATAGTTATCGCTCGACCATAGATATAAGATGCTGACGACCCCCAGCTTGGCGCTGATTCAGAGTTGTCTGTCAAGAATGGCGCAGAGCTCTTAGACCGTCTCGTCAAAGACATCGTGTCTGAGTCCGCTGCATCTTATGTATCTATACTTGAAGCCCCCCCAGAGTTCGATGGCGATGATAAAGCCGAGCTGGAGGATCACACTCACCTGCCAACGGCCTTTTCCCTTCCTCGGTTTATCCCGCTTCTTAAAGAACGCATCTGGGTCATTAACCCTTTCACACGTCAATTCCTCGTTGGCTGGATTACTCTGCTTGACTCAATTCCTGATTTGGAGCTGGTGACCTACCTGCCCGACTTCCTCGGTGGGCTCTTGAAATTTCTTTCAGATCAGAACTCCGATGTGCGAGCAGCCACGCAGAATTGCTTGGATAAGTTCCTCAATGAAATCAAGCGCATCTCTCGCATTAAGAAGGGACTATTAGAAAGTCGGAGGTCCAAGGAAGGCACCAAAAGAAAGCGCCAGGATTCTATGGATAGTGATTCGATAAATCCTGAGCTTGAAGAAGGCGATGAACTTGATTCAGAGGCAGCCAACGACGACGGGGAAGAGACTAGCGAAGAGGACTGGATTCCCGGCCAAGATGTTGAGATAAACTACAAGAAGATTCTGGATATTCTGACTGCTACTTTGGACTCACCTCTAGGTGCGTACTCATGCTCATCACACGCAGTGCCTGTTTGCTAACACGGAATAGAAGAAGACTGCCTGCTAGAGTCTTTGCGGTGGGTTGTTGAGTTTCTTGATATCTGCCCCGAGGAGGTTCTCCCGTTTACCCCAAAGATCCTCGCTCATATGCTCCCAGCTATGGCGAGCACCAAAGAAACCATTCACCAGGCGGCAACTCGCGTCAATACTTGTTTGATGGATTACGTCGTGTCGCTATCAGATGACTCTGAACTGAGTCATGCCTCGATCGGCCCGTCTCATAGTTCAACTTCCAGGCTCCCTCTTCGAGAAGATAGACATGAAGGCTCCAATAGCAACAGGGCTTCACTTTCAAGTTCAAGGGACCTTGATATTCGAAGTCCCACCCCTGGGCAGAATCGATCAATTTCTACACCGACGAACCTCCCCACTATACAAACCCAAGCTGATTTGGATTATGCCGCTGCCGTTAACTCACTCACCCTCCTATTTCTCAACGATCATGAAGCAACTCGTGTTGCAGCCTTGACTTGGCTTATCATGCTACATAGGAAAGCACCAAGAAAAGTGCTCGCATTCAACGACGGAACATTTCCGGCCTTGCTAAAGACACTGTCGGATCCATCTGATGCTGTCGTCACCAAGGATCTCCAGCTTCTCTCACAGATATCCCGAAATTCAGAGGATGACTACTTCGCCAACTTCATGGTGAACCTCCTTCAGCTTTTCTCAACTGATCGCAAGCTGCTTGAGACACGAGGAAATCTCATTATCAGGCAGTTATGCATCAGCCTTAGTCCGGAAAGGATCTACAGGACTCTGGCTGATTGCATCGAAAAAGAAGAAGATGTTGAGTTTGCCAGCATCATGGTCCAAAACCTCAATAACAACCTCATTACAGCACCACAGCTTGCTGATGTTCGAAAGAGACTGCGAAATTTGGAAACGAAGGTGAGAGAAATGGCTGACGGCCTAATGAATGAAGCTCACCAGTGCTTTAGGATGGTCAAACATTATTTGTTGGTCTGTTCAGGTCATGGTGTTACAACGCGGTTGCCACCTTTTCTCTTTGCCTGCTTGCTCAAGCTTACGAGCAAGCCTACAATTTACTACAGGTCTTGTTAGTTATTTTCCTCCTTAAATGGATGCGTGTTTGTTCAGTCACAGCAACTAACAAATTTCAGTGGCGAGTTGGAGATGACAGTCAACATGTTGATCCAAGTCGACAAGCTTGTGCAACTGATTGAGTCACCTGTATTCACTTGTAAGTTTGAATCGTTTGGGATGTGCAAATAACATTAATATTAATATCTATCATAGATTTGCGTCTTCAGCTGTTGGAACCAGAGAAGTACCCTTACTTGTACAAGTGCATGTATGGAATCTTGATGCTCCTCCCGCAATCATCAGCATTTGCTGCATTGAAGAATCGGCTTAATAGCGTTAGCTCTATTGGCTATTTACACGCAACACCTAGAACGTATGTCTTCGCAAGTGATGGTGGCATAATCCATTTCCCCTCAGATTCTTTTCTTGACCCCTACATTTCTGGAGCTTGATAACTAACAGTGGGATAGTGCTACATCTTCTACGAGTAGCTCGAACTACGACAGACCTAACCGATTAAAGGGCCGGGAGGATGGCAACATCCGATGGGTGGAACTTTTAGACAAGTTTCGCAGTGTTCAGGAACGTGCTCGTCGAGCACAAAGGCAAAGTGTGGATGGAGATGACGTACCCTCGATTGGGGTGAGCGAGCTTCGGATCGGCGATGGACCACTAGACTCCAAGGGCAAGGACAGGGCCCCAGCACAGGCGCCGAAGGAAACCACACCAGCACCGCCGGTGCCAGCGAAACGAAGTGGTCTGGGGAGGCAATTTGGAAGGCTAGGCGGGGCGGTGGCGGGTAAGAATCGGCGGAATTAATAGGGCCTGGTTGATTTTGGGGATATTGTCTTGTCTTCGGACTGCCTCTTGTTTGATAAAGACAGCGAACGTGTCTTCAGCTTGATGTTTAGGCAGGCATTCATATTCTATACATGAATGAATGGATAATCACCTGCGTCGCTTGACGGGACTCTCGCGTTCCACTAATCCTTCAAAGACAGCATCTCGGTGGGATGTGATGTTGCGTAGTTGCCCCCGAAGCGCTTCGAGTTCGGATCGGGCCATATCGGGATTGCTGGGTAGTCCATGGAAAGAGGCCATTTGGAGATCAAGTTTCTTCCTTTGCGCAAGGATGGCCAAATATTCTTGTTCGTCTCTAGCAATGTCGGCAGTGGTAGGATGGGAAGAGTCGGCCGAGGTTGCCAAAGCAGCAACTCGGTCCTGAAGTTCGGGCAACTTCGTCGACATGGTCTTGACCTTGCGTTGCAGGTCGAGGTTTTGTTTAGCGAGGTGGGCAGGGGGCCTGTATTCATCGCCCTGCACTTGACGAAGCATCTCATTTATACGGGACGTCTCTTCTTCGATATGGCGGTGGAGGATGTTGACCCGAGCCTTCATTTGCTCCGTCTCGTGAATGCTTGCTTGAAGACTGACCATGCGGCGCCCAAGAGTCTCAGGCTCTGGATAAGCGATCCCGAGTTGTAGAGACATACTAGCCATGGCATCGAGAGCGGTGTGACCCTCGGTGGGCAGGTTGTGTTGAACCGCGTCTAGAAGACCTTCTCTGAGCGGGCGACGCTGCTCTGTCCCGGCAGACTGTGACGTTCCAGAGAGCTCCTTGAGCGCGGCAGCCTCGGATTGGGCAACCAGATTGCGCTCCTCGTCGGCGGCTTCGTTGAGAGAGGCGAGGGCGAGGAGGGTCTTGAGGGTGTCTTGGTTACGCTCGAAGGCGGGGACGGGACGGGGATGGAACTTGGTGGCGAGCCATGAATCGATGTATGACCAGTCGCGGGCGGTGGACGCAGCTATGCGGGCGACAGAGGGTGAGAAGATTGCTGAGTCTTGGGAGAGATGTCGGGCATGGTGGTGATGGGCCATGTCGGTGCGAGGACCCCGCGGTTGGGATAATGGCGGGGGAGGAGATGTCTTGTTGATTGGGAGAGCTTGCACGATGTGAGAAACAGGTAAATTTATCTTGTTTTTTCTTTTGTCGGGGTAGGATGCAGCGCAGTTGGCGGTGAGGTTCGTTTACGGTAAAGTTTGGAGCTGTCGGATGTTGATGTAGTCGCAGATCAACAAGATTCTTAGAAAGAAAAGAAGGACTTAGAGACAGACCAGGCCGTGCGGCGCAGAGTGCAGGGTGCAGCAGGTAGGTACATGTCAAACCAAGCATATGCGGTACGGTGCGACAGAGTCCGCGCCGGCAAATCCAACCCCCCGGTGGCCCAAGAACCGTATAGCGCCCGCCGCTAGTCATTGTACATGGACCGCAAGGGTTGCGCATGTACCCGTGTGTCGTGGGGTTTGTTGGAGCGGATAGCAAGGTACCTGTACCAAAGCTAAGTTTCTCGCGCGGGTCCAGGTACATAGCTGACAGCGCTGACCGGAAAAAGGACAGCGTGGGCAGTGATGGGAACCTGCCTCCTGTCCCGGGGCGCTGTCCCCAGTGGGTCAGGCCCATTTGTGAATCGTAGCCTTTTCCGGTCTTGGACTTCAGGTTGGTTGACGGCTGTGTTGTCCTTTAAATGATAATTGTGTCCTTTATACGATTCCTCGTCCTGGATAACCTCGTCTTCATTGTCTTCATCGCTGCTTGCGCGTTCTGCCTTCTTTCCCTGGGCTCATCCATGTTTCTTGTACTGAATTAAACTTACCCTCTGAGGTTGGATTAGATTTCCCTGTCATCCTCGCCTTCAACCCAGACGCATACGCTGCGCTGCATCATCCGCGATGCATCTCAGCCTCTCCACGCTGGCCTTGGCTGCCACGACCCTTTTGGCATCTGCCCATGCCCTGCAGATCAAGGACATCCCGACTGACGTCCCAGTATCATCCCTCTTGTCATCTGCGCAGTCTCATCTCTCTCGCGGCGAGACCAACGAAGCTCTGGTCTATTACGATGCTGCCCTCGCCCGCGATCCCTCGAACTACTTGACCCTATTCAAGCGAGCGACAACATACCTCTCCCTCGGACGAACCACACAGGCCACCGACGACTTCAACAAGGTGCTCAGCATCAAACCCAATTTCGAGGGCGCTCACTTGCAGCTAGCCAAAATCAAGGCTCGTGCCGGTGATTGGGAGGGCGCAAGGGCTCAGTACCAAACTGGAAGTCGAGGCCCAGACTCCCCCCAGGTCAAGGAGCTGGAAGGTGCCAAACTCGCTGCCAATCTCGCCGCCTTGGCCGAGAAGAGCGAGAAGTGGGATGAGTGTGTGACGCAGGCTGGAACCGCCATCTTGGTTGCTACCCGCTCTGCCGACCTTCGAGAGCTACGATCGAGATGCCGCTTCAAGCGCGGCGAAATTGAAGAGGGCATGAGCGATCTCCAGCATGTTCTACATCTTCGACCTGGAAATACCATTCCCCACGTCGTAATCTCTGCCACCACCTTCTACGGGCTGGGAGATATGGACAATGGCCTGGCCCAGGTGCGCAAGTGCCTGCACTCTGACCCTGACTCCAAGATTTGCAAGAAGCTGCATAAGCAAGAAAGGGCCTTCCAAAAGGCGTACAACAAGATCCAGGGTCAATTGAAACGGGGCCAAACCACAACGGCTGGGCGATCTTTGATTGGCACCGATAGTGAGCCAGGACTGTATCCCCAGATGCGGGAACAGGTTGAAGAGTTGATGCAGAAAGGGACCATCCCGACAAACGCCAGAATAAAGCTATTGGAGGAGGTTATTGAATTGACATGTCAGGCATATTCTGAAGTAAGTTTCTCCGTTCCCCATTGCATGTCCTGCTCGCTAACGGTTGTAATCAGTCCAACCACAAGGATGCACCCAAGCACTGCGAGCATGCACTTAACATCAACCCCAACTCTTTCTGGGGTCTCCTTCACCAGGGAAAGAAGCAGCTTAAGGAGGAGCTGTTCGAGGCTTCCATCCAGACTCTTCAGAAGGCTGCTGAGGCCCGGCCCGATCTCAAGGACAAGGTTCACCCTATCTTGCAAAAGGCCCAAGTTGCGCTCAAGCGCAGCAAGACAAAGGACTATTACAAGGTCCTTGGTGTAGCCAACGATGCCGATGAGCGCCAGATCAAATCGGCATACCGCAGGGCCTCCAAGCAATACCACCCGGACAAGGCTGTGAAGCAGGGCATAAGTAAGGAGGAGGCCGAGAAGAAGATGGCTGCCATCAACGAGGCCTACGAGGTCCTTAGCAACCCCGAGCTTCGCGCACGCTTCGACCGTGGCGATGACCCCAACTCCCAGGAGCCGCGCGGAAACCCCTTCCAGGGCAACCCCTTCGGTGGTGGTGGTGGCCACCCCTTCATGTTCCAGCAGGGACATGGTGGCGGTGGTCAGCAATTCAAGTTCCAGTTTGGAGGACAGCAGTTTGGGTTTTAAGCAAAGTAGGCCACCTTTCGCCTATTTCACGGAGGGATTGATGATGAAAATGGACAAGTACGGATTGATAAAAAGGTGCCAGGGACAGGCTCGGCTGGTGTTTTCGGTGTTAGCACGTTGTCTTCATAACTTATGTAACTACATTTCAAAGAAATAGAGTAACTTGTACCAGAACACCACCTCCCCTGCTCTTGCTGGAGTCACAACTCCAACTATGGCTAGTCTGCACCTTAGTATGGTTACTGCACGCAATGATACCTCGTCTGCAACGCCGAAGTCGGCGAAGGAGTCTTCCTCTCCAATCTCATTGTTGGTTATCATGGAATCGTCACACCAGGTTCTTTCACCAAAATGACATGGATCACATGAGTATAATTAACGCAATAGCTGGCACAGAATCCAAACACGCGCCCGCCACCCAATACCAGGTCCATCGGGCCCGAGGCGCGCTGATGTATTTTGACACAATATTACCGACTCAAACATATCATCACAGAGACAACTCGTTTCCCCATCTAACCGTAACACGCCCGAAGCCCCCTAGTAAGATTTGGAGATTTTTTTTTTTGTATGTACACACGTCCGTCGCTCGTATCCGGTCCCAAGCCGACGATTTTTGTCCAAACAAAGGTTTCTGGCGTTGGTGATGTTTCCCTACGCAACAGCTCAAGCCTGGGCCAGCAGACGTCGGATCGAAGAAGAAAGGATTCGGGGGTATCGAGGGGTACTATCATTGTTGTCGTTGCCGTCGCAGTAGTCACCGTTCCCATCGATGTTGGCGTTGCTTTGTTGCTTTTGTCTTTCCAATGGGGCATGGGAGCCGTGGGCTCTGTCGACTACTACAAGCTTGCCCTTTGCTGAGATCGCCCCCAGATGCGTTTATTGTATATGTAATGTCAAGGAACTTCACGAAGTATCGTTTCGCTTAATGAAGTAAGCCCTGTTAAAAGAAAAGACATGAGCGTCAGCAACCATGGTCAAATACTGTACGGGTCGGACAACTTACTTGGAAAACTCGTAGGCAGACCAGCAAATAGCAGTGCTAGGCATAGTAGTGACTATTCGGGGTCTAACACCCTTGAAGAACCCTGAGAACCCAGCCCTCTGGTAGAGGAGACGGCATCCGCCAATGAAACTGTTCACCCTTCTCACTTCAGGATCTATCGAGGTACCTCGGGTTTGCAACATGGTCTTGATCACATCCATGGGCGTGGTGAGGCCAGCGGCAAAACCACCGGCAACAGCACCAGCCAAGCAGTGGGTGAGGGGGTCGTAGGACTTTTCGGGATTCATAGCTGTGGAGATTGACTCGTAGGCGAGAAACTGGAGGGCGGTAAAAGGGACCGTCATAGACAAGGTGGTCGGGTACGAAATGTAAAAGGCGCCCAGTCCTTCAGTCTTGTAGACATACTTGGCGCAGTCGACCATGGATCTGTACATCTTGCTCGAGTTTTGAATTTGCATGCGCTGCTTGATAACTATGAATCGAGTGTATAAGTTACTGAAACGTCGAGGACGTCATAGGAGGAGTTCCGCTTGGGGCAACATACCATCGAAGGGGTTCATGAAAGCATCGCTAGCAATAGTAGCGGCAGCACCACTGGTCGCTGCGGGATTTCCGCGTTAGATTGCGCATAGCTTTTGATAGGATTGGGAAGCAACTCACCGGCCGCAAGAGGGTGGTGAACACCAGCTTGGTTTCCGCCCATGGCGTGCTTAACGGCCTCGTATGTCGCAAAGTAAACAGCGTGAGCAGGACCTGCAGGTGGCGTCAGTTACGAGAGCACGCAGCAATGGGAAGTAAGATAGTATTACCAGCACCAACAATCACACTTGACATGCCGCGCCATAAGCTGAAAACACCCTCAGTCTTGGCAATTTGAAGCGTATTGCGCAAAACACCTGAGTAGGCGGGGGTCGTGCTTGGGTTGAGGATCTGCATTCGTGTCTGGGCAGTATCGGTCAGCAGCTATTTAATCGAATAACAGAAGAAATGATCGAACCTTGATCGCATCGATAGGGTACATAACGGTGTGCTCCTGTATGGGAAAGACTCGGTTAGTCTCAGACGGGTGGAATATAGAAGCCGAGGGCAGCATACGGCTATGCCGGCGAAGGCACCTGCTGCCATATTTTGCAGCAGGGAAAAGTTGGGCGGAAGAGATTCATAGCTGCAGGAGAAATCGAGTCAGCGACGATAAACTTGGATCAGAAGGGCTGTCAAATTTGACAAGCCCCGAGCGAAGCAGGGGAAGCTTACTCGTAGTCCTCCTCGACCGGCTCTGCACTTGGCTGGGCCATGGCGGCCACAGCTTCCGATGCTCCGCCGAAAGGCTTGGATTCGAGGGTAGCCAGGTTGACAGCTGGGCGACGGCAGGGCAATTGCCGTTATAGACTAAACGAGAAGGAATATATGCGCGAGGACGGACGGGTGAATACCGCGAAGAGTACGTCGAGGTCAGCGAGGGAGACGATGAAGATGAGATAAGACTCAGGCCGTGCAATTGACGGCGCTCAATTCGACCGGGGTCGCTGGGTGGCTGGAGAGGAGATGTGGGCTCGAATGCGGCGGCGACGAACAAGGACGGACAATCGATTGAGTGGAGAGGCTGAAGGCAAGCTAATAATCTGCTTGGATGCCTTCGTCAAGGTTAGAGGGTTCTGCGAGGATGGGCAGCGATACAAGCAACGACCGAGCAAGCGGGCAGAAGCAGTGCGGGTGGGCGATGGAGCGACCAGACGGAAGTGAGTAGCTGTTATCTAGAAAAATTTCCTGGGGTGGGCGTGGCTTGTGCTGCTCCGTTTACGGCCTCGGAGTCCGGGCAGCTTGGCGGCAGGTGGGCGGCGATGCGGCAGCAACCACAACCGCCACGGGGCTGTCCCCAGGGCCTCCATATCTAAAGGCTTAGGTACATGGCCTGCCCATGCATCCACTAAAGTTCCCAACGTATCACCGCCTAACGGAGCGTCTACTCGGTGCGGGGGGCGCAATAGCTCGGCGGCGACAGCCCGCTAGCGCCGAGGTCCCTCCTTCAACTGCCATTTTCCCACAAACTCAGCGAGGGAAAGCAATTCACCGCGAAACCTTCACGGCCATTTATCATGTATGCAGTTTATAAACCAACTACGCCCGGCCTCATCCGGTCCTGAGAACTGAAGCTCTATTCCCCGTCTTCCAACTGTCCCGAATTTACTTTGCTGCAGCGACCGGCCCGACCATCAAGGCCGAACTGCCATGTGTTATTCAAATCCCGTGTTTGCGTCAGAGTGAGCGAGAATCCGAACTCCGAGGAAGTGTTTTTTTTTTTTTTTTTGCAAGCTGGCCCTCATATACTGCGCACTCCAAAAAAAAAATTGGCACTGGGTTACGGCCATCGCCTAGACCAACCTCGGCCACTCTCGCTCTCGCTATGCCGCGATGCAATTCTTGCTTTCACGATGCACGAACTCTGTTAGGTACTAGGTATTTCACGCTAGCGTCTTGAATCCCAGGCTTCGGACCCATCCCACACTTGTACGTAATCCCTCATTTTACTATGTATACCAATACCGACCTTGCAGCAGTCCGAAATCGTCTGCCGCTTTTTGGTGTAGGATGATGGGGCTGCATCAAAATAAAAATCTACCCACGGCGCCACGCGCTTGGTTAGTATCACATATTTGTCGACATATATATATATATATATATGGGCAAAGACACTCAGTCCCTTTCCAAGAGGGCATCGGGATCTACAAATCCCTCGCGCCCGTATTGACGGACTCCTGCACATCGCTGGTGTCTCGCTGCTGTTTTCCTCGGCTGGAGCCGCCAACTCCACCAGGTATACGCGAGCGCCCACATGGCTGTCACTGTAGCTGCAATCCCTCCACGCGCTCGCCTCACCAATTAGAAGCCCCTCCTTGCTGTTTCTGGGTCCAAGAGACAGCCGCCTTGCTCTTTTTTCTTTGGTAAGACTGATATTTGAGCGCTGCCTCTTGGTCTCTAAAGACAGCTCTGCACACGCCAGGCTCGACTTGATTCCATTCTACTTCGTTACACTCGGGTCACCGATCACCTTAGCAAACCGATGCTGTCTACATGGTAATCATGCAGGCAGCCATCGGTTTTGGTTACGGGTTCCATTTCACCGTGAACAAAAAAAGAAAGACAAAAAAAAACTTGCTCTCACTTTCTTGTACCAAGCGACTGGTAATTAGGCGAACGATCCAATCGCAGGGATCAGCATTGTTACAAATCATCTGGCCAAAAGGGTAAAAAGAAAAGAAATTTGGGGGCAAAAATCATTCATCCCTGCCCTAGCTCGACTCTCATCCATTTAGGGTATTGCAGTCAATGCACAGGCTGACGTTCGCAATAATTAAGTTATCAATCAACTCAGGCCTTTGCCTCCCCCACAACGTAACACATCCCGCCTAGCCCCAATTTGTCACACGCACCGATGCACCCTTCCACACTCGTCTGGTCCATCCGTAATGTTCCCGTCGTATTGTCTCCCGTCAGTGACGAGCCGCATGTTCTGACTGTCCCGGGACCTCGCTGGCCCTGCACATGCGCGCTTTCTCCTCGCCTTCAATATGTTGTCATTTCCCGATATGGATCCACTCTAATCTAATCAATCAATCAGTTTGATCACATCGTCACCAAACAAATCCGCAAAGCCCTCTACCTTCCACCCTCCATCTCTTTTTTTTTTCCCTCACACTCCCTATCTGGCCTGACACACACTCCCTTTTCCTCATATGCCCTTTCCTGAAGGTAGGCAGCAAACTTACTCAATGGCATTCCAAATCCCGGGTCAGGACAGATCCGGTTGAGGGAAATTTTTTTCTTACTTCACTCGAGCCCACTTTCAAACAGAAGTTTACCACGCATATTTAAAAAGGTGGCTGGCTCGGATTTCTCTTACGATCTAAAACTAATCCCTGTCTACATGGATAGCATAGGGCGGCATGGCCTTATGTCACAATCTAGATAGCAGCCAGCGTGTATTCAATCGGCATGCTCTACCGTCTAGCATGCTAATACGATAACCGATAAGACCGATGTCGTGTTTTAAAATTGCGACAGGGTTAAGCTTCGTAGCTTCGGGTTGATGTTATCAACGCACGAGGCCTTGAGCTAACGACGTGACGCAGAATATAAACCAAGCTTATTGCTTACTTCTTCGTTGGATGAGAGGCTCCTTCATTGAACAAAGTCTACATCTCAACCCTGGTCCTATTTCTGTCTTACTAGCATACCAGAACGCCCAATTTTACTACGTATGCAAATCAATTTATTAGAGTGGTCACAAAGATCTCATCTTGGCCAAACCATCAACGGGTACAATGTCTCCCCCTTATTGCCCGGAAAGCCTTACGCTCTTCAAATTGAAAATAAAACAAACCCGCTATATCACCCCAGGATATCATATTGTATAGCAGTTAGTTTAAATAATTGACGCCTTGACTGAGAAATGATCGATGCCTTTGCGAATGATCTAAAGCACAAGGCGATCACGGACGTCTTCACATTTACTACATATAGCATCGAAAATTTGTTGGGTTTTGTCTTGTAACTTCTATATTCACACAATGGATTCAATAATGACTGCGGTTAAGTAATCTCATGTTCAAAGAGCTGAAGCTTACTAGTAGCATCTTGTCGACAGCAATCCCACAGTGGTGTGTTGAGTAATTAGCCAAACGTGATATTTATAATGAGGTCGTGAATGAGGATATGAATAATTTTGCATCATCTACTCTGCCAAGAGTATATGCCCGAAATACCAATATCGGGACTCCCTTGGAGAGAACCAAATTCGACAACGCTGTTATTCCAGGTCTGATTTGTAATTTTTTTTTTTTTTTTTTTTTTTTTTTGGGTGGAATTAGCCGCTGTGGCCGCCACAAAGTCCTCTTTGGTAGGGCCCTTGGCGAAGTCATGGTTGGAATTAAGAGTCGGCAGAATTGTGGGTGTTTTCCTGCAGAGAGAGACATTGAAAGAAGAGTCACGAGATAGATTCTCTAACATGGGAAGTTTTTTATCTAAGTGAAGCGGAAAAAATCAGATCCCGGGGTCAGGGTCTGAGGACATTGGTTTTGGGCAACCATGTATTGGAAATCTTCCAAGCTACAAGCCCAACAACAACGCATATGCAGCGTCACAGGTGGCAGCGTCTAGCGATTATCTCGACCGATCACATCCAATATTAATTACAAGTTCTCTTATGCTCAGTTATCCAGCCGTGCATCTTAAAAAGGACAGAGGTCGTGGTATTTTCTCCTTTTCACAATTATTTTAGGCGTGCTATTTGCTCAGAGTACCATAATCTAGCCGAAGACTGTGTCAATTCGTTGAGCATTTAGAAACACCATTAGTATCATGATCTTCACTTACGCCATCGTTGCCAATACCAGACCTTCACTACTGATAGGTTCCGAAAGTATTTCTCAGTATTAGGCGGAGCCATTTCCACAAACAAGGGCTCAAGAAAAAGATATATTTGTATACTATCCAGTAAGCTCGATCTTATACCATTCCTGTTCCTCGTCGAGGTCGTTGCTTCTGTTGCAACTGATAGATGAGCCCAAGAACACCAGCCTCCGTTTCCTCTGTATTAGCTGCACTGTTTTCTCGAGCAAGGCCCTTTCCTGGCGATGTCTCCCATGTAGATTCACCCAAAATGCCTCCTCCTTCGTAAACAGACTCTTCCACAGGTAGCCTTCGATCATGCACGCCTCCTTCCACCGACTCTTCAATGATCTGACTTTCCCCACGATATCCGCCACGAGGGTGCCTTGACCAGTACAGGCTCCGCGCCCCGGCATTCGCGGGCACAGACGGCTGGTGGTGTTGATCCAACAAAATAGAGGCCATGGGCGAAGGGGGTGGAATTGATGGCCCAGGCCGTGATCCTCTCCCAAGAGTTGGGGCTCGGCTTCTTGTCCTCCCCACATCTGTTCGTCCCATCTGCGAGCCTTGCATATCCGCCGCCAAAGTCGGAGAGTTCAACCCTGGGAATGCTGGGGGAGGATGAAAAGTTTGTCGAGAACCTGGTGGAATATGGCCTGGTATTCCTGTCTTGGGATTGATAACGTAGTTGTCAATAAATCCGTAGTATGATGCCGCCATCTTGCCATGTTTAGTTGAGTAATAGTCCTCTCGTACATCACGGGGCATGCCCTGTTGCCCTGTGTTTCCAACGCCCTTTTGGAAGTCAAAGACGGCGAAAGAGCAGACATATCCAAGCCCATCAACATGAATGGTAAATTCGCGGAAAAAGTCAATAATCTGGTCGCTGCATTTGGGCAGAGAGAAAAGAAGAAGCATGGGTGTTGTAATGATGCCCATGATTTCCTCTAAAAAGATGACGACCTTCATCTTGTACAATTCTGCGAATTCCTGCTTGATCTCGAAACTATGCAACCTGCCATTCCAATGGTCTGGCATATAATGAGTGTAGTCGATGACACTTCGCAATGCGTATTCTGGGTTGAACACAAGAGTTTCTTCCGATACCATGCCTCTAGAAATGGCCCAGACGGCACCAAAGATACCTAAGTAGAAGAGAACCGTCCGATCTTTGGTAATCTCAAAGTTCAGAAAGAGTTCCGAGTCTAATACGGAAACCACAGCTAGAACAGCCGTGATTGCTCCCGTCATGAAAGCAATACTTCGAGCTATATCCTCGGTCATTCTTTTGGGAAACTGGTCAATGTATCGAGTCGCGAATGGCACAGACATATGAAGTCTTTCATAGAAGATATGTGGAAGCTCATTAAACTCGCGGAACTTCCACTCTGCCAGAGCCGTGTATTTACGGGCAGTGGCCAATTTCGGATCCTTCTGGTATTCCTATCAAGGCTTATTAGCGAATGCATTCATTCGGACCTGAATTATGCGACACTTACATAGTAATATGTGAAGAAATAAACGATGGTGACATAGGCTAACACCACAGGTGCGAAAACAAGGTTGAGGAATCCTGCGAAATAGAGTCGCTGCTTCAGTTTCTGGCTAAGTAGGCCTCTTCGATCCGCGCGGAGAAAATCTTGCTGAACTTGGCCTAGCTCGTTGAATGCCATATCCAGGATGCAGTAGTGCAAATACCACTCCATCGTCTTGGAAAATAATTGCCGACCTGCCAAAAAGGGCACTGGCAACGAAAGGTTTAAGACATCTTTGTTGATCATAGCAATGAGATAGTTTTCCTTGCGCATTAATCGATTGGCGATGTCATGAGCGTCAAGGCGTTCCTTAGACTGGCTTCCGATAAACCGTCGAAGACTTGGTGATATATTGGTGGCTGTTTTCGGATTTTGGTCCCTGAGAGTCATAATCCGGGCCACAATGTCCTGCCAGGACACAGATTGCATATCTTGTTCTGGAATGTCTAAAAGATAGATGTAAAAGTCGCGAATGTGAACAAGGCGTCGAATTTCAACGAAATATTGAACCGATTTCCAGATGAAGAAGAAAGAGTAAAGCCAAATTCCAAAGTTCCAAACCCCAGACATCTTGCTTGTACACTGTGGAACGACAACTTCATTTAGCGATCTGCTGTGGGGGACCTTCGCGTAGTCGACGCATTGGCATAGAAATGTCAACAGAATAGCTACGAAAAGTGTTTCACTTATTGAGAGTCAGCATCAAGATTCAGATTCGCACGATTCAAAGGGTATCTCTCACAGTAACCACAAAGCATTGGCGCATAAAATGCACCAAAGCCCACCGCCCTCGTAATAATCGTAGACATCACGCATGAAGCTATCCAGATTTGAGGTGTTAACCCATCTCCAGAGGGCCTTTTCCCTAGGGCTACCCGAAATGACATCTCTCATGAGTGGCCTTGGCTGTGATCCAGAAGGACCAAGAAACGGATCGTCTCTATGTAGTCGTTGTGCAGTAGCCGCATCCCACTGTGCTTGCGCCATGGCGGACGATGGTCCAGCGGCAGCCTGAGAACGGGAATTCGATCGTCGCGGGTTTTTTGAAGATGTAGGCGGGTGGTTCTCGGTTTCATTGTGTTCTACCAACAAAGATGCCGGCACATCATTGTCGATATCATCATCGTTGGTGTGCCATCTTGAAGATGGATCACTGGGGTTCCGTACATGAGTGCCGATTTGGCGTGTACTTCGGAGATTATCTTTCGCATCAAATGCTGCGCTATCAACTGTCATCCTGCTGTCACCTACAGCGAGACCTTCTGCATCAAAATCATTGAAGTTTTGACCCAGATTCTCCTCGTCTAGCCCAGGATGGTCGTCTGCGAAACCTTCGTCATCTTCAGAGCGGAGTTGTTCATAGAACGATCTGGTGCTTCTCGAAGATGGAGTGATCCGGGAAAATATATTGGATGTCATGGTGGTGCTAAGGCAATAGATTACCTATGAACCATGACACCCATGTCGTTTCCAATGTTGTATTGCGATGCGAGCGATAAGAGACGGCCCACGTTACGAGTGCGGGGACAGGGAGTAGGACGAGTTGGTATGTATGGAAAATGTCGGTTTTTTGTCTTTCCTTATTTGGGATGGACAATCGATGAAGGAGAGAAGTTGGGTTCTGATCTAGAAAAAATGAGCAAAGTGTGGTTGATGAGCGAAGGTACTTGGTTGAATGCGGGCAGCGGGTGACTCCGATAAGCGTGACCTTACCCGCGTGCATGAACGTTGCACGTGCGGCACAATCCAAGGCATCAGGGTCTTCAAAAGAGATATTTCTATCCAACTGACCTTGTAATCTTAAGCGCATATGCCTTCCGTGATCAAATGAATGACACGTCCCGTCCGAGATCCTGATGGTAGCTTGTCTTGTCTACCTAGGCATCACCAGGCGCAGGTATGACGCTCGAAAGCGGTGTAGACGTTTTGCCGGACTTATGCACGAGCCAATGAGCCGCCCCACAGGACACCGCCTACCGTTCTGGGAGCTCGCTCGCGACACCGTTGCAATACTACTATACCCACCTTAATTGAAGGGCAATGGACCAAGCTTGTGTCGCTTGGCTACAGCCCATGATACTCGAGAGGCTTGTGGGTTAACAACCAGCCCCAACCATCTTGCGAGTGTTCTCGGCGGCCAAAATTTCATTACGAACGCGTCATCAATTTTCAGAGCTTCTTTTCAATGTTCTTACTGCTGACCTCCTGAACCATATTGATCCCAAGCACCATGGCAGCAGATCAGTCGTGGGCCCAGACAAGCCTGCCATCCAGAGGGGCTTCTAACCCAGCTATTCTTTCGGCAGAGAGTTCTGTGGCATCTTCCTCTGCCTTAAAAGGCGTGAGCCCTCTTGCCTCAAAAGTTACGAGTGTTCTCTCAACCACGCATTCTGACACCGAGTTCAGAGATGCACTCTTACTTCTAGACCAACGGGGCACGCAGAATGATGCCGAGACTAGACGCCGACTTCGCCTGGATGTACAGAGAGAAGTCATAGATATCAATGCTGAGGTTGTTTCAGAATTCGGCCGTGTTGCAGAGGTAGGTTTACTACCCTGAAAGAAAAAAAGAATAAGAATAATATATACCAACTCAATTTCAGCAACTACGACGAATCAAAACGACTCTTGATAAACTCAACACAGGATATGAGGATATGAAGAATCAAGTTGTCGCAGCTCACACCCAAACCACTCCAGCACTTACAGAGGCCTCATCCCTTCTGGCACAGCGCAAACAAGTCGAGGTCAAGCAAGAGCTCCTTGGTTCATTCAAAAAGCATTTCATAATGTCTGAAAATGAAGTGGCTGCATTAACAATGACGGCGGAGCCAGTGGATGATCGATTTTTTGAGTCTCTTCACAAGGCAAAAAAAATAAGCAAGGACTGTGAAATTTTACTCGGCTTTGAGAAACAGACACTGGGCTTGGAATTGATGGAGGAAACATCCAAAAACATCAACCTAGGGTTTCAAAAGCTGTATAAATGGATTCAGCGGGAATTCAAAACTTTGAACCTAGAAAATCCACAAATGAACTCGTCCATCCGGCGCGCACTGAGAGTCCTGGCTGAGCGACCATCTCTTTTCCAGAACTGCCTAGATTTCTTCGCTGAGGCACGAGAGCGTATTCTCTCAGACTCGTTCTATGTTGCTCTGACTGGAACTTCGCCATCTGGCGTAGAAGATCCATCAGTCAAACCAATCGACATGACAGCCCATGACCCGTTGCGTTATGTGGGAGATATGCTCGCGTGGATCCATTCCGCTACAGTCAGCGAACGTGAGGCTTTGGAGGTTCTTTTTGTCGCCGAAGGCGAAGAGCTGGCCAAGGGTTTAAAGTCCGGCCGTGATGCTGAAGTCTGGCGCTTGGTAGCCGATGATGACGAGGCTGAGGCAGATTTCAATGCCTTGAAGGCGCTCCACGACTTGGTAGACCGAGACATTTCAGGCGCAGCCCGCGTCCTACGACAGCGAGTCGAGCAGGTTATTCAAGCCAACGAGGAAATTATCCCAGCATATAAACTGGCCAACCTCGTCAACTTTTACCGCATCACCTTCCAAAAGACACTAGGCCCAGAGTTCAATTTAGTTGGATTAATAGAGGGTTTGGAGAAAGAAGCCCTTCGACAATTCCGTGCGCTGGTGCGAGATCATATTGCGACGATACAAGGAGAATTTCAGCACGCACCCTCTGATCTTGGTCCACCGAGCTTTCTCCAAGATTCTCTCAAACAGCTAAACGCCATCAGCAAAACTTATGAAGCATCTCTGTCTGCTTCAGAGGACCGAGAGGCAGAGTTTGAGAGTGTTCTGACAGAAGCATTTGAACCCTTCATGGCTGGTTGTGAGAATATGACCAAATCGATGCCCGGTCAAAAAGGAACAATTTTTCTCGTTAATTGCATGCTATCAGCTGCTGCATCTTTGGAGCTGTTTAGCTTCACACAACGAAGAAGCAAACGCATTCGCGAGAGAGCATCCGAAGAAGCTCAGAAGCTTGTCAAAAGCCAATACAACTTTCTCATTAAAGGATCAGGGCTCGAACCCGTCCTTAAAATGTTACAGAATTATGAAACGAATGGGGCGGCGTCACTGGACAGAAACGTTTTAAGCCAAGCCAGCCAAACCTTGGATGACTTTCTTCCTTCGGCGCTCATGGACGCGATGGATAATCTGAAGCACCTCCAGGACTCCAAACTGGCCCGCCAGCTTACCGAAGAAGCAGCTGAGAAATTCTGCGGTGACTTTGAACGTCTTGAAGAAGCGATTACGAAGGATGAGGGAGGTTCAACAGACTCAGAAGACGAAGACGAGCTCCGATCCGTGTTCCCTAGAACAACTGCCGAAATACGCGTGCTCCTTTCTTAGATGAATCTCAAGCGCAATTTCCCTGCAATTTCATAGATTGCCACCACTGACCCTAATATCCCGCCCTTTTTAAAAACAAAAAAATACTTTTAAGAATACACTCATGAATTGAAGTGTTATAGATACAACGACCATCCAAGTGAGAGGCTGCAGGAGAAACCAATCAAAGATAGTGAGGTGCAGGCATGACCATGATAGAGCTTAGCTAAAAATGGTATGCTTAAACTATTCGCGAGAGGGAATTAGACCAAAATACATCGCAACAATTATAACCTAAAGAAAGCGCTCTCCGTAAGGCAGGATGCTTTTGGACGTACCCATGAGGCAGTGAGCAGTCCCCTGCCAGCGACTAATGTGTGGACCCCGCTGCCACTGGATTGCGCCCCGGTGGGCTGTGGGCGGTGCGAGCCAGCGAGACGACGTCACCGCCCGCAGTACCCAACCTACCGCGCCTTCACCATGTGCCGACAGCCAATTCCTCCAACTCCATTTCCAGCGAACGAAGCAGCGACGTCCTCGGAGCGTTCTGCGCCACGACGCAAATCTCCCCGCCGCAATCAAATCACCCGTGGCCTCGCCATTTCTCCTTTCTGGGACACTGATTGCCTACCACAGATCGGCTGACTGCGCACCAAACGAGGCGGCCGCGTTCGACGGCCAAAGTCTGCGAAGCCGCTTTTGGTCCGGCCCCTAATTGACCAAGGCAAGGCTGAGGATTACTATGCTCTTGCAGCCAAAGCCATGTTGCGCAACAAAGCCCTGGCTGTGCTACAAAAGACATATGACGACAGCTACTTGAGCTGTTCAACCGCTGTCTACTATGAAAGCCAGGTTTGTTATGTTATCACTATGCTTGGCACCATTCTAGATGTCGGTCCAAGTTCCCATGCTTACACTAAATTGCTATACAGGGAAACGAAATCGAGGCTATGCGCCACTGGAGAATTGCTCTCGAACAGATATACGATTACCAGGCGAACCGGGCCGTACCAGTACATGTTCCACTGACAAGCACCGAAAAGGCCCTGCAGGATGCTGTCAAGGAGCTCGAGTTACAATGCAAGGAGCGTATCGATCTCTTAGAGGCTCTACGGATTTCGCGACAGGAAGAATCGGCTCCATCATCCTCCACCGGAAAACTTTCAAAACGACCAACATTGCCGGAAGCTGACGGCCGCGGCAAGGGTGCCATAGGACAAGGTACAATTCCTGCCGTCACATATTCCGAGCTCTCTCGCCCAGCTCTACCTCAGCGTCCTGCACCCCCTAGACGTGGCTCTTCCGAACATACCGTTATCAATGGAAATAGCAGTCCATATCTTGACCCGGTTGGACCTGCGAATTCAAGGTCATCGTCGCCTTACGTACCCTCTCATCCAGGGAAAACCCTAAGATCTAGCAGCCCAGAAAAGCACACAATGAGAACGACGCTGAGGTCTGGAAAGCCTGGCGACAAACCCAGTAAAAGCACACGCAAATCACCGAAGCCTGCAGGGGAAGGGTCGAGCAAAGCTGCAACATTGGCATGGAGCGCACTCAGCTCGAGGGAAAAATATTCCAGGAGTGTCTCCTCAGATGCTAGGTCACCATCTTCAAGTCAAAGTCCGCGGGTCTCCCTTGACCAAATCCGCAAGCCTGGCTTAGGTCCCCTGCAATGGGATAGCCACTCGAGACGACTGGTAGTCCCTCGAGAAGGTGAATCTAGTGGTGAGACCCGTCACTCAGATGAATATTACACAAGACCGTCCTTGCTCTCCGTCAGTGCTGCATCCAGTGCCCTGGGAGCATTATCGATGCAGGAATCTCCAACGCCAGAACCAGGGTCCAATCGTCTGGAGCGACCTGTTGGGGGCCGAGCAGGTTCATCATATACATCACCGCGCAAAGTGTCAAGGCAGGAACCATTTCCCGAGCCTAGATCTGCTGAAAGCTATGCAACAGTCTCAGACAGGACAGCTACGCTCGAATCGCCTGTTAGAGGTCCAGCTACGAGACGGACTTCTGGTCAGTTCAAACAACAAAGGCTAGAGCCGGAGAAGGCAAATAAGTCTCGTAGACGGGAACGGCCGCGGCCAGCTTCCGTCTCAAGCGCTTCTGGTGATGACTCATACCAGTCTCTACCTAAATCTAGCCGTTCAAGAACCAAAGAAACTCAGGATCAAACAGATTCAGAGACTCAAATTTCAGAGGAGTCGCCAGCAGAAGAAGAAGAAGCTAATGAGATGACAGCATGGAAGAAGAAGAAAGCTTCAATCCTCAAAAATCTCCCACCAGGTGTCGATGAGGCTGCTGCAAAGCAAATTCTCAATGATGTTGTCGTTCAGGGCGATGAGGTTCACTGGGGCGATGTAGCAGGTTTGGAAATTGCGAAGAACGCGCTACGAGAAACTGTAGTATATCCGTTCCTCCGCCCAGATCTATTCATGGGACTGCGAGAACCTGCCAGAGGCATGATGCTCTTTGGACCTCCAGGTACTGGAAAGACAATGCTTGCAAGAGCTGTCGCAACAGAATCCAAATCAACGTTCTTTTCTATCTCAGCGAGTAGTTTGACAAGCAAGTACCTCGGAGAATCAGAAAAACTGGTGAGGGCCCTATTCGGGCTTGCTCGGATGCTCGCCCCGAGCATTATATTCGTCGATGAGATTGACTCCCTGCTATCCCAGCGATCCGGTTCGGGTGAGCATGAGGCCACCAGGAGGATCAAGACGGAATTTCTCATCCAGTGGAGCGATCTTCAACGAGCTGCCGCTGGGAAAGAAGTGAGCGACAAGGACAAAGAGCGTGGTGATGCAAACAGGGTTCTAGTGCTGGCTGCAACAAACCTACCCTGGGCGATTGATGAAGCTGCTCGGCGGCGCTTCGTGAGACGACAATATATTCCCCTACCAGAACCAACTACTAGGGAAACACAACTCAGGACACTCCTAGGACAGCAAAAGCACGACCTCTCAGATCAAGACATTAACAAACTCGTAGAACTGACAGATGGTGGGTGACATTCAGATTTCCTGAACCAGCTTAATTCCTAACTTGTCTATCAATAGGGTTTTCTGGCTCAGATATCACAGCTTTAGCCAAGGATGCTGCTATGGGACCACTCCGTTCTCTAGGAGAGGCATTATTACACATGACGATGGATCAGATCCGTCCTATCAGACTTGCTGATTTTGAGGCGAGTCTCGGTACAATACGGCCTAGTGTGAGCAAAGCGGGCTTAAAGGAGTACGAGGACTGGGCAAAGGAGTTTGGTGAACGGGGTGGCTAGAAGAACAAGCTTTGCATTCGCATCGCGCCCCTCCCAAATGTATCTTATATGGGCGTGAGGAACACATGTGGCCATTGTGGGATTGGTAAATTCATAAGCCAATATTCTACACTGGCGAGCGTTGAAGGTTGGTGATTTTGTATATGATACAGTTAGTGTGCATGTCGACTTTTGGTACAAGACGCTTCGTGGCGTCGGCAAGTACATGTTATGATACAGACCAATGATTTGAGCCTTATTCCGTTTCCACGTTAAATCCTCTAATCGCCGCGGTCTCTGAACTCCCTGTGACCATCGCAATGGCACGGTCAAGTTCTGGGGATTGCCAGGGCTCTTAGCGAAGATGCCTTGTTTCACCCTAAGTTTTGCGTTCCTGTGCCTCCTCCCAAGCCTTTCGCTTAGCTTCTTTCTTCTCTAGTTCGAGTTTCTTCTCCTCGCGGCGACTCTCCTCCTCAGTCTGCCTCCTAGCAGCCCTCCTCTCATCCTTGGTGGCTTTCTTAGCCTCTCGCTCTGCTATTCTTTCCTCGAGGGTCGGCACCGGGGGTCGGTCCTCGATCGGAACTCCAAATGGTGCGATGATATTCTTAACTACGTGACGCTTGTGCTGCGAGGTTGGCCAGCCGGGAACGATAGATACGACATCGCCGGTTCGAAGGGAAGAATTAGGGTCATGGACGAGGTAGTGCTTGGGATCAGCAAACCACTATGAGGCAATGTTAGGGCATAGTTCAAGTCTCAAAACTGGGGAGAATTCTGCTTACCTTGTTGACGACTTTGTTCCACTTTTGGCCGCCAACTCGGACCTTGACAGTCTTTTGCATTAGGCCAGCTGATACAACAACGCCATGCAACTCGTGCGTGACGCGGCGAGCAGCCTTTGCGACTTGGGACGACATAATCGTCAGGGTCGAAGGATAGTTATCTTTTCGACGCTAGAGCAACCCGTTGCGAGACCAAACGTGTGGTCGGTTCATCAATTGCTGGTCGGAGGAGTAGAGATCAACCAAGACCACCATCAACATGCAGTCCACGATGAAAGGCATGGATAAATTTCATCAACCAATCAAAATGGTGTATGGACACATTGATGATTAGGTAATACAATGAACCAATGATTGGGAGACACCCTGGAGCTGCATCCAAAGAGTAGCAGTGGGGCTGGGGCTACAAGGTTATTCTATGTCCAAAGCGTGCCCGAATTTTTTATTCAGCCAATATACCCTTAGCCCAGTATCCGAATACAGTGGTACCGATTTACAGTTTGAACGCTCACCCAAAATCCCGTGAGCATGGTCGTGAGGTGGAAGAAATGGCCTCATGGGCACGTGCGCATTACATTCTAGGTTTTCGGTGGTCAGTCGGCCGTTGTACCAGGACCCACCAAGTCATCGAGGATAGCAAGTGGGCGACAAAAAAGATGCTCTGGCCTTCTTACAATAGAAGTCAACCCAATTAATCGATCAATACAAGTATACAACTTTGTGCTAATAGTCTAAATCGATCATTCGAGCCATGTGCATTTTTATGCAATCAATCACCCTTTTTTCTTATCGTGCAGGCGTCGTGTTCACAATCACAGTTCATGACGATCGGTGCTTTTTTTGTGTCACCCATTCGGCGCGTTAGCAACGTACTAAGGCAGCTTGGCAATTCTCTGCAGGTAGGTACCACTTATTAGGTACCTAGGGACTTAGGTAGTGGACGAGCCAGGCTAGACGGCACGCTACCAAGTATCCATGGTTCAGGGTTCACCTTCCATCCTTTCTTCTTCTTCCTTCTTCCCTCCCCTCCGACAGGATTTTCTTGTCCCTCCGCCCTCTTCTCGTCCTCATAGTACCCTGATTTCTTCCTTTTCTCCCCAGCTTTCTTCGGACCGCACGAAACCTGCTTCCAAGCCTTGATTCGCCAACGCGATCACCCATATTAACACTTGCTCATTAACCTATTCGCGTTTCACTCTCCCCCACTCATCCCGAACTTGACCATGTCCTCGCCCGAGCGTCGCACCGGAGTCAAACGACCCAGTATGAACTACCCATATGTGTCGTTCTTCTCAAAGTCTGATCACTAACGCCTTAGGCGATGATTCAGGAACTCAATCACTCCCTCCCCCAGCACTCCCGCAATTGGTCGCCGAGCAAAACACTCCCATTCCTCCTACCGACAAGGACTCCCAACGCCTCATCGTCGTTCTTTCAAATGCCAGTTTGGAGACGTACAAAGCTTCCCATGGCGGCACCAGTCGAAATGGTGCGCACCGTGAGGATAAGTACTCGTTGCTAAACAGCGATGAGCACATCGGTGTCATGCGAAAAATGAACCGGGACATCAGTGATGCTCGACCTGACATCACCCACCAGGTTTCAACCCTGGCCATTTGAGTTGGCATTCAACATGCTGACATTTTCTTAGTGTCTCCTGACCTTGTTAGACTCCCCGATCAACAAGGCTGGCAAGCTTCAAATCTATATCCATACTGCCAAGGGTGTCCTCATTGAGGTCTCGCCCTCAGTCCGCATTCCTCGAACCTTTAAACGATTCGCTGGTTTGATGGTCCAGCTTCTACATCGACTGTCCATCCGCTCAACCAATTCTAACGAAAAGCTGCTGCGTGTCATTCAGAATCCCATCACTGACCACCTGCCCCCTAACTGTCGCAAAGTGACACTGAGCTTTGACGCTCCTCTCGTGCGTGTTCGTGAGTGGGTAGAGTCTGTTGATTCTAAGGAGAGCATCTGCGTCTTTGTGGGTGCCATGGCCAAAGGCGAGGATAACTTCGCGGACTCGCTTGTTGACGAGAAAATTTCTATCAGCAATTACTCCCTGTCTGCAAGTGTGGCCTGCAGCAAGTTCTGCCACGCGGCTGAAGATGTCTGGGACATCCAGTAAAGGCATCATAGGTGCGTTGGTTGAAAACAGCAAACCAAGACAGAAGCCAAATGCCGAGTCACCTGGCGGCTATACAACATCGCCGCGGGGTAGATTGGCGGATACTTGGAAATCCTGGGTTCACGCTGTCGCTTGTTTTTACAACCAAAACATGAGGCGTTCAACAACGGGACCAAGACGGGTTCAATGTCGTCTTGATGGGCCACTTCAACTTGGTCCATTTTTTATTATACTTGCTCCCTTACATTTGCATGTCTGTTGAAATATTTTTTTCCTGTTTTGTCTTATTCTCCTGTGGTTACAATTCCAACCAACGGTTCAGTCTCAAAGATACTGACACGCAGTACTGACATCGTGGCAATGCAAGGCAAAGCTGGGCAGGGCGAGGCGAAGCAAGATGGGCTCGATTGCTGGAAAAGCATCCCATCTCTGATTAAATTGGGATAGGAAAATATGTTCAAATGTAACGAGGGTCAATTTAGTCAGAAACTGGAAATTGAAGCAAACACCTATTTCTGTTGACATATCTGAAATCCCTAATCTTATTTCAGAAGGACTAACTTGGTGAATGTGGTAAAAATACTGATGGGTTCGTACCTTCTGGTTGGGAGCGTAAGCACCCATTTTTTACTAACCTAGTTAATACCCAAAGGTCTTAGTACACAACAGACATCAGCACGTCGCTATGCCTAGACTGTATGCCCAACCCATCCAATGCGATGAATGTGATGGGATGGAGTAATGGGTGGTGAGAGAATGCATGCCCTGATATTATGACATGTTTGCGCCAGCTACTTCATCCGGGTAACACGTCCGTCAGTGGTGCTACCACCTCATGAGACGTGAGGTGATCGAAACAACTACAACCTTATATTTTCTTCTAGCCAAACCGACGTTCAGCTTAGGCACACTACCCTCCGCTTTTATCCGCAAATGTTAATCGTTTGGTTCCCACGGACCAAAATGAGTAAAAGAATGGGATTCATCAAGGTATCCAGACCGATTAAGGAGTCACTCCAGAGGGCGCCACCCTACACGCCCCTATCTTACACCCAACGATCAGCTTTGTTCCGTCCAGTCATAGCGAGACAGGTGAGGACGGTCATTAATTTGTGCATGCGAGAAATGTGTGCTGAGTGACTGTGAACACTAGACGGGGGATTGGGCAACGAACGCGGGAACTACTCCATCCGCAGGCGAAAAGCCCGGGGTGGTCGGGGGTGGAGGTCATGGAGGACCCGGTGGGAACGAGCCGTCAGCCATCAGGCTCGACGTGGCACGAGTCAATAGACCAGAGAAAGAACAGGTCATCAACGTGCAGATTATGCAACTTCATACTCCCAAGAAAAACGAACAAGCATATATGATGGTATCGAGATTCTCAGTGACATGCGGCCTCAAGTTCGATCCGAAGGCGAGGTGTAGATGGAACCCTGGCATATAGCTGCATTGTTTGTACTTGTGGCACGAAGAGTACTCCATTTGGCGTGAGGGAATTCCCGCTGGAGGCGAGAGTAGAGAGATATTCGGGGGGGGCAAGAAGTGGTCCTCCTGCAGACGACCCATTGGTATACATCTGGTACCCTCCTTCAGAACACCCCTGTGGCTGCAGGTACCGAATAGAATCAATTCCCAAGGATTGTGCATAGTTTGGTGCGGTACTGCAGATGTGTGTGTTGTGGAGGGGTTTTTCTCGACGATTGTCGCCCTAGTCAGACCGTGGCGATCCGCATTGGCATGGATAAAAAAAAACAAAATAGAGAAAATCAGTTTACGCAGCAATGGAGGCTCTCAAGACTGATCTCCATGGCTGGGATGAGGACTGGCAGCGGGACGGGACGTGCGGCGACACTCCCGGGACTTGGTAGCGACAAAGAGGCAGATAGTAGGTACCCAATGGGCGCTACCAACCAAGGGCATGGCTGGGTAATGGTCAGGTCAAGGGTAGGCCCAAGGCCAGACTGGTAGGTACTTAGTGGCTGTTACGCATTGAGACGCCATCACCCAGTGGCAAGACAGACCTGAGTACTTGCGGATTTAGCCCGAGTACCATTGCCTCAAACCCATTCTTCTCGCTGTCCGTGCTCTTAACGTGAAGGCGATGCAACGCAGGGTTCAAGGCCCAAGGCAAGTGTTAGGGGCCTCGGCAGAGGAGGTGGCAGGACGGCACTCAGTGGAAGATCTGGAAGGGATGGAGGGGCAGCTGACAGGCGGGATACATGTACACATTGTATTGAATGCAAGACGCCCCGCGCCTGACGGCAAGAGGAGATTGATGGATGAGACACGGAGGTTGACCTCGAGCGAAAATAAGAATAAGGAGAGAGAGGGCTGAAAATCCCCTTGGATAGAACCCGCTGGTCCGTCCACCGCTCTCCCAGCCCCGGGCTTTGTTGTCTCTCCTACCCTGCCAGGAGCAGTCAGACTCGTTCCGGGCCTTCACTTCGCAATCTGTCGGTCAGTCAAGTCGGTCGGCTAGTCACCACACGCCGCCAAACGTCCCCACATCTAGTGGGCAAGTCTCTTGCACACGCTCACACCGCGAATTGCCCAAAGTTTTATACACGCCCAATCGTACACCTCCTGGTACAATTCTGGCACAAAACGGGCACAATAACACAATTTTGCGAGTGAAC
This sequence comes from Calonectria hawksworthii, assembly GCA_020975415.1. Taxonomy (NCBI): domain Eukaryota; kingdom Fungi; phylum Ascomycota; class Sordariomycetes; order Hypocreales; family Nectriaceae; genus Calonectria; species Calonectria hawksworthii. The sequence goes on along the minus strand of JAHXZK010000005.1, from coordinate 67,852 downwards.
TAGGACGTCCTGGCTCGCTATGCAGGCGCACTGACAGAAGCGGAAGGGAAACTCCAAAGAAAGTTAAGCAGGGCTCACGTCTTTGCCCCCCTCCCCGCACAACTCCACCAATTCGACCCGACTATCCACTTACCAACGGCCACCAAACCACAACACGCCAACAGCCACACGTCCCATCTTCAACAGCCCGACTTGGCGGCCCAGATCATGACAGGCGTTGGGCCCAGGGGGGTTCAGAAAAGAAAAGCAACCGCGGTTCCATAAGACAAGCTGCACTGCACCCATCTTGACCCATCTTGCAGCTCATCACTCACATCCTCGCAGCCCTAGGTACTCATCACCAATCGTCAATCCCCACCACCGCCCTCTCTTTCGCTCAGTCTGTCCCCTCGCTTTTCCTCATCCTACTCATACACCCACCTGTCCAATCTGCCCTCGCTTCACCCTTTTCCCAGTTTGTTTTCTTTCCTCCCTCCCCCAGCTCCCCGTTAGCTTACCCTTCTCATCACGCTGTGCTGGCATCATTCTTCCTACTCGCCCCGTCCTCTTCACCGTCTTGTTGCCAATTACAACTCTTTCCTCCATTCCCACGCCCCCCAGTTGTCCGTCGTCCAGCTAGCCAGCAACACACCTCTTGCAGAATCGACGCCCATCAAGGCTTCATCAGAGGTCCTTCCAACAAGCCCGAAGCATCCAGGCGGGGCTTCCAAACGAGTAGCCGCGTCGGCAGCTTCTAGTCGGATATAAGTCATTATGGCGTTACCATACATTGAGGTGTCACACCTGGCATCTTCTTCCTCGTTCTACGCAAGCATCCTCCAGCCACTCGGTCTGCGTTATCTCAGTACCAGCCGCGACAAGTCGTCCTCTGTTGGCACTGTCACTTACGGTTTTCAGGCTCAAGGTCGTCGTGAGTCCTTGCCTATTTTGCAGATCCGGGAGGCTTCCCGCCCATTCGAACCGCTCAAGCATTCTTTTATTGTCCTTGGTGCCGCCTCACCCACTACTGTCGCCCACTTCCACGAATGTGCAGTCGTGGCAAACCCATATCAGAAGTTACAATCCGACCCTGACGGCCCTCCAAGCGGGTATACTTCAAGGCATCGCCTGGGCATCGAAGGCGGCGTACACCCAAGTCGAGCCACCGTACGAGACCTTGACGGCAACATCATTCAGACCATTCCTGTCCCGCCTACCGCCCAGTACGATGCAGGCCAGGTTCTGGAATGGGATTTCGATCTTGCCTCTCGCGCCAAACACACCCGCACTCGTTCCCAGTCTCATCCCCTTCCGTCTCCCGCCCCTTCTTCAGAATCCTCCCACACCAAACTTCAGGCTCCTTTTCAACCTCAGCCACGATCCCAAGTGGCAACTCGATCTTCTCATAAAGGTTTTGGACCCGGTTCTTCCACTCCGATTTCTCAACGGGCCCCAAGCCATGTTTCCGAGGAGGATGAATCGGTTGAGGAGCCGACCCTCACACCTCGCCAAAGCGCTAGCAACGGCCTAAGCACTGGTCAAGTTGTTGGTGCTATCTTAGGAGTTGCAGCTGCTACCGCTGCTGGAGCTGCCCTGACTTACAACATGGTCACCAAGGATCGGGATCGCAAACCCCGCCACGAGATGGAGCCCCCGACCATGGCTCGTCGCTCCACATTCCCTGAAAAGGCTCCCTCCATGTACCACAAGCCCCGCCACGATGAACTCGCACCAGCCTATCCTGGCTATCCCCCGAAGGCTCTGCCATATCGAACTACTGGACATTACGAGCAGCCGGCCCTCCCTGCACCCCAGCCATACGTGGAGGAACTCCCTTTCCGACAGCCTGGTTACCAGAACGACTATGCACCCCGGAAGTTGATGTATCGAGAGGAAGTCACTCCAAACAATTTTTCTTTCCCAGATGACTACACCCCAAGGAAGATGCCTTATGATGACGACGATGACGACGACAGCGATGAACCACCCCGCCGCGCTCATTCTCGTCACGCTGTGGAATACTTGACGGAGGATCCACTCCAAGATAACAGAAGCACGGCTACGAGAAGCAAGGCCCGGAGCGTAGCTAGAAGTACCGCTAGCAAGAGCACCGCGACTAGAAGCGTTGCTGAAAGAAGTACCGCTGAGAGAAGCACCGTGGCTAGGAGCAGCACAGGAAGGAGTTCTGCCGGGAGGAGTTCAGCAGAGAGGAGCTCCGCTGGCAGAAGCACCGCCAAGAGTACCGCCAGAAGTGTAGCCAGAGGCAGCGTCATGAGCCGAATTCCGGACGAGATTGAAGAGACTCGCAGCCGCCATTCTTCTCGGCACAGCCATGTTTCCGGTCGCAGCCGAAGCGAAGCGCCAACCTCTCGGGGATCGCACTTCATGGGTGATGGAGAACATCGTAGCCATGTTGGGTCCCGCCATAGCGTCGCTCCGAGATCAACATATTCCCGTGCGCGATCTCAAAGGCCTGACCACGACCCTGAGCGAGACAGCTACTTTTCTACACGCTCTCGTCGATCCTCAGCCGGACTACGCCATCCGCCGCCGCCGCATGTCGAGACAGAAGTTATGGCAGCACCTGAGGTGCCAGATGTTGCGGACGAGCCAATCTATGATGACTTTGAAGATTATGAGCATGTCCCACGAGGCCCGGGACTGGTCATAAGGAATCGGGATGGCAGCAAATTCAGCGTCACAAGATTAGCAACAGGTGGGGAGCCTCCCATCATAATGAGCCACCAAAGCATCGCCCCTAGCCATATTTCAGCAAGGGATGTATCTCTTCCCATGAGCGGCGTTGGCAGCAGTCAAGCTGATTGGGATGATGATGTTATCAGTCTTGCTCCAAGCGACAGCATTAGTTGCGTGGGAAGTAAGGCAAGCCGAAGAAGCCGCAGGGGGCGATAAACTTGGATGAATGAATCGATTGGCCCACAATTTCCTTTTTGTGTGTAATAACACAAGCCAAAGAAGTGGGCGACATGAGGTGAACGGTTTTAGATTGATGCCCGCTCACATGACATTGATGTTCAAACCCCGCAAATATGTTAAACAGCTTTGGGGTTTTCACGAGGTGGAAGTTACCATTCATTATTACGTCTACGGCATCTCAACTTGGGTTACAGATGGTTACAGGGGTCGTACACTTTATCTCTCTTTTTACGTAAATGCATTCATTCTAGATTTGGATTGTTAGCTACATGGGAAGACAGGAAAGAACAGGAAACTACAAGGATCATTTATATACTTGCATTTAAAATACAGAAAACAACAAATATTAGGAGATGCGTATAGGCATCGCATATAGAATAACAGTCAAATTCAGAATCATTTATGAGTATGCATTTTGCATCTAACCGCACCATGGCTGCTGAAGGTGGAATGCTAGCTGCCTGCAAGAGTGCTTTCTCTCAGCTTTATTCCTGGGTATGTAATTTCTATCTCTCAGTCGCTGCCCCCACTTCACAACATGGTGGTGTGGCTGTTTTGCCTGTGTCTAGTTGAAGTTGGCGAGGATTTGGTCGGTGTGGTGTGTGGGGCTGCAGGATTTGGGTGACGTTGGTGCTACATTCCCACTAGCCCAGTCATGACAGCCCACACACGCACACACACACACACACACACGCAAAAGGAGAAGGACGAGATCTCACCCGGTTTTGTGGTCGACTTATTATGTACATACATAGGAACAGTTTTTTTTTTTTATTCCACCTCTTCATACAAAGAGAGATTTATCATACATGAGCATAACTGGTAATAGCTCAGAATCTATAATAGGTAACTGCTAAAATAAATCAGACAGACCACCACCTCCCACTCTGGTCTTGGTCTAGCCGCATACTCATACACTCCGATTCTCGGCCCCGGCCCGTTGACTCTTTTCTTCTCGTCCCTCCAAGATTTCCTACATCCACCTTGACAGCCCCCAAGGCCGAGTTGCATCTTGCATTCTACTCCCCATTACACTCATCCCTCCCGGCGTCTTACATTCTCACGCGTGCATTCTTTGAGTAAAGTTCAATAATATCTCCCCTCTCACGTTCAAATCATGCCTGGCTTTGAACTTGGAGAGTCCATTCCACCTGACACCGCCCATGTGAGTTGGCTCGATGCGTGCATATGAAGCAAGAATACATATTCAACGATACTTTTCCAGGCTGTGAGCGTGTCCTTGCCGACATGGAAATCCAACGTTGGTTATGAGGAGGGTGAAGAATGGGTTGTTGGTCGCATGACTACGGGCTACCCCAGGTGAGCATTTGTCGCCCGACCCGTTTGTCTCCAAACGCCACCGTTGACTGAATTCCGCATTAGGTTCTTTGTGCACCGAAGTATCGGCGCCTTTGCTCAAGATATCATATCTCGAGATGGCCGACCAGGCCAGCAGGCCATGCTCTTCCCCACATCAAAAGTGGCCAAGAGATGTCTTGAATTTATCTGCCAGCGCACCGGCCCTGAAGTCTCCCGCCATGTCTATACCATTGACCTTGGTCTTGACACCTCCAAAGATCTATCCCCGCTCCTGAAGAAGGTCGCACCCACCATCTCCGCCGTTGTGTTTCCCGAAGATGTGTTCCCCATTGCCAAGCAGTATTGGCAGCACACCGGTGATGGCGCCTCAAGCCGTCGTGCCGAATTCTGCCATGGTTTATTCAAGGATGGCCTTCTTGGCCCTATCTCTAAATCACACACTGCCCAGGATGCTGCGGCAAGGCCATTTCGTGGCCCAAGGCGTTACCAGCGTCCAGGTTCCATCGATGGGATGCAGTCTGTGGCTACTCGCACATCTCCCCCAAGGCAGCCAGAGGAGTCTTTGGAGAGTTCCCAATTTCTTGAGGAGCGATTTGGCCGAAACCTCAATATTTCCATGGTTGAGCGTGCCAAGTCAGCTATTCGAAGACGAATCGCAGGTGCTCTCAATCACGACATCGATATAAGCAACGGTCCTCTGCCAACTATGACGTCCAACACCCGCGGCATTCAGGGCCTTCAAGAGGGCGATGTTTATCTTTACCCATGTGGTATGAATGCCATTTACAATGCCCACCGAGCCCTTCTGAAGGCGCGGGAGCCACAAAAAAGTATCAATTTCGGCTTTCCCTATGTGGATACGTTGAAGATCCTGCAGAAGTTTGGCCCTGGTTGCCTCTTCTATGGTCATGCCTCCAGTGATGATCTAAATGACCTTGAAACTAGGCTCAAGAACGGCGAACGCTTCCTTGGCCTCTTTTGCGAGTTCCCAGGAAACCCCCTCCTAACTTGCCCGGACCTTGCTCGCATCCGAAAGCTGGCCGATGAGTTCGATTTTGCCATTGTGATAGATGAAACAATAGGGACATTCGCAAACATCAATGTACTCCAGGTTGCTGATATTGTCGTGAGCAGTCTCACCAAGATCTTCTCTGGAGACTCCAATGTTATGGGTGGTGGTGCCATCCTCAACCCCGAAGGCAAATACTATACGGCACTGAAAGCGGCTATGGGAGAGGATTACGAGGATACGTACTGGCCTGAGGATGTCATATTTATGGAGAGAAATAGCCGCGATTTCCAGTCTCGTGTTGAACGTATCAACGCGAATGCCGAGGCTATCTGCGATGTGCTACGTACGCACTCTCTGGTAAAACAGGTCTACTACCCGAAGTACAACCCTACAAAAGACAATTACGACGCCTGGAAACTCCCCACTGGAGGGTATGGAGGCTTGCTATCCATCGTTTTCAACAAAAAGGAGCAAGCGCAAGCTTTCTACGACGCCATGGATATTGCCAAGGGGCCAAGCCTCGGAACCAACTTCACCCTTTGCTCACCATACGTTCTACTAGCACATTATCAAGAATTGCCATGGGCTGCGCAGTTTGGCGTCGATCCCGACCTTGTCCGTGTGAGCGTTGGTTTGGAGGAGGCAACTGAATTGCAGGAAACATTCCGAAAAGCACTTCAAGCTGCCGAGGAAGCATAGATCCATGTGTGGTGAGCGCAACTAAATAAGTACGCAGTCTCTTATAGGCTCATAAAAATTATCGCTAAAGTTACTGTTTTGACCGAGGCTTATCCTTCTATCAATGCCCAAGTCAAGTCCTCGGACCAGGGTATCTAGCCTTATCATACAAATCGGGCGGCTTCTTGTCGATTATCTTGAACACGTTAGATGAATCGCGTATTGAACCATGGCATTTACAACTGACCTATTCATCATATATGTTTCTCAGTTTGCATGCCCACGCCTCATTTGCATTTGGGGTATATAAGGTGTTGAGTTGTGCGTGACGCTATGTTCCGCCGTCAGTATCCTCACATGACGGTACACTCTCTGTGTACATAACCAGGGCCGTAGTCCTCGATGCCACGCTCGATCTCGTTTGCGCGTTGCTTTTCTTTGACCTCCTTCGGGAAGTACTTTTTCAGGTACTTGGTCAAGTCGTAGTCTAGGTGTTCTAAACGATAGTTCAGCGCTCTGTGCGATATAAATAACGAACGAAAGCATACTGACCTGTAGATGCCTTCATTACCACATCGGCTCTGCACAGAGGACAATGCCTCTCTTTTCGTCGCTGGATCTTAATTACACAACGAATACAGAATACATGCTTGCAGTCCAGCCGAACAGGCAGGTATGCTATTGAGAAACAGACAGGGCAGAGGTAGTCATTTAACTGAGGAACAACTGAAACCAATTCCTGTGACATTTGAGCACACACATCTTTGGAAATTTCCCCGGCCAGAAGTTTATTTGAGTGAACGGCAGTGGGAAAGGCCTTGGAAATTCCAAAGGATGTCCGCTTATCGAATTCTGGAACAAGGTGTCAGTTTTCATTATTATCATAGTAAGGATGTGCTTTGCTTCCTTTGGCAAAAATACTCACTCTTGAGAATCTTTGTGACAGCGAGCTTGTTAAGTTCCTGAAACTGTAGGTTCTTAAGTAAGGAGATGTTCAGTTTCAAGAAGCGGGTGAAAGCAGCGCGGCTTTCTGCCAACTTAAATTCCTTGGCCAGGCCTCGGGACTCGACCTGATCTTGAAACCACTTCAGCTTCTTCAAGGCAACTTGACTTGAGCGGGGACCGTGATCGTTTTCATGGGTCGCGAAGAAAATCTCAGCATCGAGGTACAATTCAAAAATATTTCGCCATCGTGCCAGGTCAGTTTTGGAAAATCGAGAGGGCTTGGCGACTTGGGCAACCTCTTTTCCAAGATCGACGATTTCGGCTTTCATTTTCTTCTCCTCTTCCGCCTGCAGGACGTCAAGGTTGTTGACATCACTCTGAAGTATGTCAAAGAATTCCCCATCGAAAACAAGAGGGACCTCAATTGTTTCATACGTATCATTTGGTGCGGCTTCAGTGGTGGCCAAGGTGGATTTGGGCAGAGGGTCCAAGGTGGTGACCGGCCGTTCCTGCGATTCCGCAGCCGGGTCGGTGTTAGAATTTGGCAGACATTCTGGTTGTGAAACAGGAAGAGTTTCCGAATCTGTCTGCGTTGTGTCATCCAAGGCGTGGCGCTTTTCGGCATCTTGAGAGATGCTAGTTGCAATTCTATGAATAAATTCCTTAGAAGCAGAAGAAAGCGATGCATCAATCGGGACCCCATTTCTCATATGGACATTGACAGTGAGCTTTGGCCGCAAGAGATTCGAGTCTGAGGCAGCTGTAAAACATGTCAGCGCGTCCTGAAATGAACATGTGGAAGAGCGAATAGAACCATACCATTGAGCTTATACTGCAGAGCAACTGGGGACTTGTTGTTAGGATCAAGTAAGGAGCGAAGTGTCTCTGCATCAAGACCAAGATCGCGCAGCTCACGCTGGATTTTCTTGAGACATTTCTTAAGCTGACTATAGGGAATGGCGTGGTTGATCCAGTGTGGAGGGAAGTCTAAAAGCGACTTTTAGTTCCAAAAAAAGTTGAACGACAAATAGAAAGTACAAATCAACATGAAAGCGACTAACCTTGGGAGGCCAGAGACTCCTTAAAGCCGTGAGCAAACTTCATGGCGACAGTTTAACGTGAGAATGAAGCTTCAGGTTGAAAGCATGGCACGCGACACAAGACCAAGGAGGGAAACAGAGGTGGTGGGGCTAAACGCTGTGGCGTGCAGACCGGGAACGCGAACGGGAGATACGAACGGTGGCTGGTTCTACAATGTGAGGCAACGGAAGGAACACAAGATCTGGGGGAGGGCGCAGGATGAAAAAGAAAAGAAGACTGCGGCACGAGTAATTGGCCCTCGTGTCTGTGTTCAGGTGGTGTTCCCACGCATCGGTCGCTCCGTGAAAATAGAACGAGGTACCAGGACCTACTTTTTAGGCTAGGAAAAAAACTTGCGTGCCAGGGTTACCTCCTTCTCTTGATGTGGTCAAGTTCGAGCAATTTTTGATGGATCACGTCTCGCTTAAAGGTCCCACGGTGCTTGATTGTTTGGCCTTGACGGTTGGTCCCATGAGCACTGTGTTCGGCAATCTTGTGCCGGGCAGCGGAGCGGTGCGCGCCATCCATGATGGCTTGAGGCGCCTAGCCTCTTTGTTCACCGAAGGATGAGATCTGGACCATTGATCATAGTCGTCAAATTAATCGCACGAACGTAAAGCCTATGCACACTATGCTTTATTTCCACTGTTGTACCCCAAAAAATCGCTAGTGATTGGTGGCCTGCACTCATGGCCATTCCAAGTGCCGTTTCCTATCCTAGTTGCGTGGAGACAAGTGCGACAGCAATTAGGCGCCGTAAGTCTGGAATCACCGTAAGCGCCTCTATCTACGCAACCAACATTGATATAACAAGCAAATGCGATGGGAGACCTTTATTTTTACTGAGATGATTGCCGAAGCTTGGCCTGTGATGCTACCATCCGTTCGCCAAACAACCTACAGTCGGCAAGGATAATAAAAAAACAGTACGAGTGATTGTCACAAAATACATCGACTTCAAATGGACAAGAGGTGTTGGGGTGCAAACGCAACGACCAGTTATTTGACCCAATTGAGAAGAATTTTCCAAGGAAAAAAAAATTGTAAGTATGACTCCAGCATGATCATGTGGCGGAAAAAATTAATGTCAAGGGTCAAGCAAAAATCATTCCATGTCGCCATCGCACCAAAAAAGACAGGAAGCCGTGTGTCGAGCAATTTTAGGCCCCGGAGGTTTACGGGATCTCTTCAAAAATAAACACAACTGCTGGAAACCGTTCATCAGCGGCACTAGAAGGTCCCATGACGCATGATGTATCCAAACAGGCTCACCGAGAGATTTTTTTTGGAAGACTGGGTCCGATGGCGAAATGAACGACTGAGTCAGGCAGGGTCCGACTGGGGAGCAGGGAAACGGGATTAGTCACGCCTCTCTGCGACCCGCCCCCAAATCGAGTTGCATGTGAATGTGTCATTTGACAGGAGCTTTTCCTCAATCAGCACACCATGGTTCATGTCCCCAGATTGGCTCGGCTTGCCTCAGGATGAGCGAGCGAGTCCAGTAACACAGCCCAAAGCCTGCCTACATTATTGCATTATATGTAGCCATAATTCAGACTCCGGGGCCGCCACCCTCCCAAATAATCCAGGGACGTACAGGTTTTATAAGCAATGCCCGGTCGGGGATCGTATTCGTCACATTAGTTAAACCCGCAGGGCAAGATCGCACCAATGCATGCAGCCACAGAAAATCCAGCCGAAAATGTGACAATTTTTTGACCCCGCGCTGCCTACGGCAGACCATAGCTCAAGTTCGGTCAAAACCCAAACTAACCATTTTTTTCCTACGCGGACGCTGGGGTGTGAGCGTTCGTAATTACCAATATATAGACTAGTGCCCTACTACGTATATCTACAATATAGGTACATACATTCGCAAAAAAATTTTAATTAATAGGGTCTGTGTATATATGCAGCTACGCGCTTGCAAAAATAAGATTATATGATCCTACTTTTCAATAATAAACAAATCATTAGGCAGCTATTATTTTCTTCGTTTTTCTTCCTTATATACTGCTACTACTACTATAGATAAGCCTTGCATCTTTTGCCCCCCTCCCAAGCCTCGTACGATTATTATATTACTAAAAAGCTATTATATATAATTTTACATAATCATGCTTATTATTTTAATACCTATTTTAGCCCCCTATAATCCTACTTATCCCCCCTATAGCCATATACATTTAGTCATTTTTTGCTAGTTATATAGCTAACCAATATACCTTTAAATAGATTTTCCAATTCCAATCTATTACTTACCCATCCATACAATGCCCTATACTATTATTATGCCTACCTTTGCCAAGATAAAAAAGCATACTACCAAGCAATATAAAAAGACTACCACTATAAAGAAAGCCACCAAGAAAGCTACCAAATAAGCCAAAAAAGACTAAAATAAGATTATAAAGGATAATAATAAAAATAATAAGGATAGTAAGGAGGATAAAGGTAATAATAAGTCTAATAAAAAGGAAAAATCTAGTAATAACAATAATATATATATTAGTACAAAAAAATATTCCTTCCCTACCAACTATTAATAACTTCTTTCTACTATCCTATTTAATATAGATATTACTATATTTAATTATAAAGCCAAATAGCCCACTATAAACCTAGATTTATCTATTTGGGCTTTAATAAATACTATTAAATTTTACTTAACTAAGATTATTTTTATTATCTAAACTAATAAGATATATATATATTTATTTTTTTCTATTATTTTAATTACTAATCCATTTTAGCCCATTAATAAGCTTATTTTATACCTTAAATTAAATTCTACTATACTTACTAACACCCTATATATATATACTATTTAAACTTCCTAGAATACCAATATAATTATAAAGTATATATATAGAAAAAAATAATCTAAGATAAAGAAATATAGTAAGTATATAAATAAGAATAGTAGCCTTATAGGCTACTATATATACAAAAAACTTAGTCCTTTCTATACTAACTATAACTAGAACCATTCTAGTTTATACTTATTAACTAGCTTTAGTAAGTCTACTTTCTTATATAGTCTTATATAGAATACTTTTTCTTATATACTAACTCTTTTTAGCTTATAAGGCTATTAAATAGAAGTCTACTACTCTTATCTCTATTAATAATAATAATAATAAAATAGCTAATTTAATTAAAAAAGATTCTATTACCTCCAACAAGATTCTTTATATTACTAGCCTACTTAAGCACATAGCCAAAAAAATATAGGAAAATAGTAATAAATTATAACAGATATATTCTTACTTATATAATATTATATTAGCCTCTTATAATTATATACTTACTATATTTAGGTAATTTAATTTTTTTTATTATATATAGGATAAGTATATTAATAATAGCATAATACTAATTACAAAGAGATATTTATTTTATAGTAAATTTAGGTGATTTATTATAATTAAATATATATAGATAATTATATCTTATATAAAGTTTTATTCTCTTTTATATAAATTTATATAATATATTAATTAGTAATTTTTAAGTAAGTATTAAAAGAAAAAAAAAATTATTTTAAAACTTAAACCTACTTAATTTATTATATAAGCTAATATAATACCATATAAAGCCAAAAAAAAATACTATGCCTATCTATTAATCTTTTAATTTATTAATACTAAATATAAAAATAGAAATAAGAAGAAAAGTCTACTTAATTTATCTTAGATAATCTTATGTCTAAGTATAGCCTTTAATTAAGCTATTTAATCTTATCCTAAAACATTAAAGCTTAGGGTTTACAATAAAAAAATACAAAAGATTTATATAAGCTATAAAATTATATTTATAAATTATTCTTCTTTATAATACTTAATAATTACTTTTTATTACTTTAATTATAATTAGAAGGTTTTATTATTACTATATATAATCTTATTTACATATAAAAAGAACTAAATTTAATTTACTACTAAATAAAAGAATAAATTAAGCAAAATATAAATAAATTATATTATTTTTTCTTATATAAACTTAAATAAAATAATATTCTTTTTATATATAGATAAATATACCTTTATATATATATTTATCAATAATAATATATCCTAAGTTATATAACTATCTATAAATACCTATACAAATTTTACCTTAGTATTATTACCAAATAATAAAATATAATAAAATATTACTAAATAAAATAAATAATACTAAGGCCTAACTTTATTTGATCTATTAATATATATAATAAATTAAAAATATAGAAATTTAAAGTATATACATTAATTAATATATACTTGTAATATATTATATAATTTTATATAGGGATATTAGCTAATATATTTTATAATATACTTATATAATATCTTAAAATATTAAATAAGTAAAAAAAAATACTATATATTATTTATTCTAACTAAGAATAAAAGACCTTACTTATAGTAGGTATATATTTCTTTTTATTATAATTTTATATAATTATAAAGGATTATATATAATAGAATATTAAATTTTAAGATTATTAGATATATAGGAAAAGTATATATAATAAGAAAATAAAAAGTTAATAGTCTTAATTCTTTTAAGTAAGATTAAATACTTAGTAAATATATACTTTATATTACTTAATTATATACAATTAATAATAAAACTATCTAAAAATATTTTTTATATCTTATAGCCATTAGCTATTTTTTAATAGATATATTTATAAATAAAATTATTATATTTTATTTATATATACTATAGATTTATACTAAGTTTTTTAAGTTTATACTAATATGGAATGTATACTATATAAGAAAACAATGCAATAGGCCACATATTGTATATGGTTAACCCTAGGTCTTTTACTTTTAGCTAGAGGTAAATAATATATAGAACTATATAAATATTATTCCTTAAAAATAACTTACTATACTCTATAATATATTTACAAAGGATTATATTAATCTTAATATATACCTTCCAGAAGATATAATGGCTATTTATAGCTATATTATATAAAATCAAGGTATTATACCTACTAACTCCCCTAACTATCTATAATTATTAATATATCTTTACTTATAAGAATAATTAAATATATATATTGCCTTTAATTAATAGCTAGAGATTAGCTTATTATAAATACTAACTAAAGGATTAAATTATATATCTATACATCTAAAGAAATATAATATTAATATTATAGAATTAAATAAGCTTAAAGAAAAACTTAATAAAGAGTAGAATAATATTTAAAGAAAGTACTATATAGAAAACTATTTTATATTAATTATCTAATCTAATTAACCTTATATATATTATAAATAACTTTATAGGTAATCCTTTTATTATACTATATATTTATATTAATATTAGTTCCTTAGTATAAATCTTATCCTTCAAAATATTAGAATTACTAAAAAGATTTAATTTATTAATTAAGTCCATATAATCCCTATTAATCTTATCTATAACTATAATTATTACCTTTGCCTTTCCCTTTCCTTTTCCCTTTTATTACTTTATTAGCTTTTATTTATAATTATTAGATTTACTTAAATATAATTTTATAAATTTATCCTTTACTATATTCCTATTAATAACTAATTTTAGCTTTAAAAAAGGCTTTTTCTTAACCTAGGTAGCTTTATACTTAATTAATAATAGGATAGCTAGTTTAATATTAAAATTAGTATATAGATCTTACTAAGACTATTTTCTTAGCAAAAGCTTTTATAGTATATTATTACTTAGCTATTCCCTTTTATAGAATATCTAAAAGTTTAATTATACTTTATCCTTTTCTTTTAAAATAGATATATTAGTATATTTAAATAAATCTATAATTATAGTAATATTATATACCTTATAATAAAAAAATAATAGTCCTTATATAGGCCTAATTAATTAAACTAAGTATATAATAATCTAATTTTTATTTTTAAGCTTTAGGTTATAGATCTCAATAATATACTAAATTATATTATAATATAACAAAAATATAATATTAAATACAATATAAATATTCCCTATATTCTTAGTACTTTACTTTAGCCTAAGAATATATATATTATATATAATATCTTTATTAAATATATTAATATATTTAGCTATAATCTAAAATATAGCTTAAAGCTTAATCATTTAAGATCATTTTACTTTATTATACTTTTCTTATATAACTATTTATATTGCCTATTTATAGGCTATTAGAATTGATTGTGTATATATAGTAGAAATTATTATTAAAGGTAATTATATATATATATTATAGTTTATAGATTAATATAGAAATATATCTAAAGTAAGATTAATAGTCTCTATAGGATTATTATTATCTATAGAGAATAATTTATTACAAAAATAATAGCTTATCTAATTAGGGAAAGCTAAATAAATAATAGTATAAATAGATTATCCTATTATATAATACTTAACTACACAAGAGATATCAGACTCTATTATCGCAATACTTCAAAGTAGGAACTGCGTATGGTACCGTACAAAGCAAAAGGGACCACTATAAGACCATATACCACTATTTAATCTTACTTTAGCCTTCCCCTAATCTATTCTAACCCCTATATCTGCGTAGAGTAATATTTCTTCACTACGTGCATAGAGCCGGGTCGTAATTCTAATTACGCATGCTAGGGTGTACGTAGTTAGGAAATGTGGGTCAGTTTGGGTTTTGACCGAACTTGAGCTATGGTCTGCCGTACTGCCCCTCCATCCACCACCATTTGCCGTATCTTATCCAGCCATCTAGTCCAGAAAAGCAGCCCGACACGTCAACATCCCGGGGAAGAGTCATCCAACGAACGCGACCGAGACGTTTAACTTTAGTTCTCTCGAGCCCCCATCCTCGCCTTATGCCATGGTATATAAGCCAGAATAACGTGTGGGGTCTCTGAATAGCACATTCTCCAAACCCTGTTTGACAAATATTCGACGAAACTAAACGGTACCCGTTTCTCACAACCAGCCGTCCGTTTAGCCATGGGTGCTCAACAATCGTCAGAGGAAGGCAATGCTTCCGGCGCCGCCACGGCGACTGCCGCCAAAACATGCTATTACGAGCTATTGGGCATTGAACGTCAAGCAACCGACGACGAGTATGTCATATGTTGCCTCCCACGTCTTATTGACTTCGAAATCCATATTCAGTATCACTGACATATTTCCAGGATCAAAAAGGCCTACCGACGCAAAGCTCTAGAGCTACATCCCGATCGCAATTTTAACGATGTTGAGACGGCGACTCGAAAGTTTGCTGAAGTTCAGTCCGCCTATGAGATCCTATCCGACCCCCAAGAGAGAGCATGGTACGACTCTCACCGGGACACGATCCTAAGCGGCCAGGACCCTAACGACCCTGACGCTGAACCTACCACATACCGCAACGTTCGCCTAACCTCAGCTGAGGAGATTATGAGCTTGATACGGAAATTCAACTCCACCATTCCCTTCGATGATGAACCTACAGGTTTCTTCGGAATCGCTAGGGAGACCTTCGAACATCTAGCTCTAGAAGAGGAAGCCGCTGCCGACCACGATGATGTTGATATTCCAGATTATCCTACCTTCGGCTCATCTGATGATGACTATGAAACGGTGGTCAAGTCATTCTACGCTATCTGGGCAGGATTTTCCACCGCCAAATCCTTTGCATGGAAAGACAAATATCGCCTCTCCGATGCCCCCGATCGTCGCGTCCGCAGATTAATGGAAAAGGAAAACAAAAAGATTAGGGAGGACGCAATTCGCGAATTTAACGATGCTGTCAAATTCCTTGTCAGCTTCGTGCGGAAGCGCGATCCTAGATACACCCCTAACTCGCAAACAGACGCCGAACGTCAATCATCTTTAAGAAATGCTGCTGCCGCTCAAGCCGCCAGGTCCCGCGCTGCCAACCAAGAACGTCTAGCCTCCTTTGAGGTCCCCGAATGGGCACAGTCGAAATCTGATGATGGCCAAGTCGATGATCAATTCTCCCAAACAGAAGAAGAGTCCGAGGTAGAAATCCTCGAGTGTGTTGTTTGTAACAAGTGCTTTAAGAGCGAGAAACAACTTGAGGCGCACGAAAGGAGCAAGAAACATACAAAGGCGGTTCAGCAGCTGCGGCGTCAAATGAAACGAGAGGGGGCCGAGCTTGAGCTAGATGAGGCTGATCCGGCCCCTTCCTCTACTTCTGTGCCTGTCGCTGCCTCTGACCCTGGTTCTGTATCTGATTCCGGAGACAATGATAAGAGTGTTGCCCACAATGAGCAAGCCCAGATTCCGAAAGATATTGCAGACCAGCCAAGTTCGGCTGAGGTTTCTGATGGTGATGACTACGCGCCCAGAAGTATTGTTGAAGAAAGGCTAGCTCCAGGTCCTTCCAAAGCAGACGATAGCGCAGCGAACGATGCTGTCGACGAGAGCCTGTCCTCAGTGACACAAAACCTTACAGTTGACGAGTCGGTCCCAGAAAAGAAAGTGGGCAAAGCCAAGGCGAAAAGGCAAAAAAAGGCTGCGGCTGCTGCTGCACAGGCAGGGCAGGACAATGGTGTAAGTATCAACGGCTATCCCAATTTCAGCTCTCGTTTTGTGCTAATTAAGAACCCAAAAGCACCGATGTTCAATATGTGGAGAAGTCTACACTTCAAAAACCAAGTTATTCAACCACATCCGTGAAAACGACCATGCAGCACCAGTGGAGAGACCAAGCGCGGGCGGGAAAAAGAAGAGGAGATAAAATAAATCATGCCTTTTCATATTTTCACACAACCATCTTGCATTCGAAAGAACGGTGTACCTCGATGTGGGATACCTACAACGACTCGATCACGATCGGTTCGTGAATGTAAGAAAAACGCATATGCTTCATCTTACAGGCCGATTGTTCTTCTGCCACTTTTATTCAAGCCGGGAGTTGCTAATCTTGACTCGAATCGGTCCAAGACAACCCTTAAGGAAGGCAAGTGCGTCCAGCATTTCTCTCCTTTATCGCAACCACGCCTTCAGCACATAAGCCCTTCGCGACTCTTTTACTAGTCTTGAAAGCCGAGGTATCATTGCATGGATAAAATTGCATGGATAAAATTGCATATGCCAACTATCAAACTATACCTAGGCCCGACGAATAGAATACCCTGGGGGAAGTGGTCGCGGACATCATTATCATCTATTCCAAATGGAACTCCTGTCATGCCCACCAAGTTAAGGAGGGGATAGAAAAAATCACAACCAATACGCCCATTAACTTAACCTTCCTGAACAGTATCCGCATCATCGTCACTCAAGGGTTCCACCTCATCGATGGCACTCTCTCTGCCTTCATTCTGGCCTCCCAGAAGAGGGCTATGATCTGCCACATGTATAATTGCCTTTCCTTGTACATGCTTTACACACCGTCTCCAGTCTCGCCAATCTTCTTCACTTCGGATAAGGAATCCAATTAACATACTAGGGTCCATTTCCCGGACATGGATACGTCGCAGTCGAGATGTGTGGCATGTCGCTATCTCCTCTTCGGTATACTGACTTGGATCTTCATGGTATGGCAATGCCGGTCTTGTGTGATGAGGGTCCAGGTAGAACAAGAAAGAACCTTGTGCGCCAATGAAATAATGAGATGATGAAGGACGACCCCTAGGTCACTGAGCGTTAGCGATATTAGCAACCAAGTGGTTTCTAGACATACCCTGCAATTCCAACGGACTGTGGCATCTGAAGAGATGCAATCAGCGCTTCCCAGTACACTGGCGTAATTTTGTCAATCCCCAGGCGCGTGCCCACGAGAATTAATGTAGGGTGGAAATCCTCGCCGTCCGGCTTCGCAATCTTCAGGAAATCATCTTCGTATACATCTGGGCCGTCTCCCGTTGAATAGACACGCAACTGAGGCTCGTGAGAATTGGCCAAGGCTCTATGAGGTTGGTTAGCCATTGTTTTTCTAACACAGCCGTGTATCATAGCGATTCTTACTGGATGCATCTTGCAGTGGCCGATGGCCCAAACCACTCGCCTGGGTATTTGCCACAGGCAGTTGCGCCGTGATTTACAAAACTGTGGATGGAATAGGGTGCCTTTGGGTCATCTGCAAAGGCTCTTATGATTTTGCGCTCTTCTTGGGGCGAGGTTCCCCGACGCCAGTCTGGCTTAGCTATTAGCATCATAGACTTAGTGCAGTGCCGCTCGGGTGTATACCTCTGCCAAGGCTGATCATTCCCATAGTGTTTGCGAGCAGGCTCTGGCCGGAACGAATCATACAACCCCATCCACTGTCAGATGAGAAGTCTCCCTGGTCCCCAAGCTGACTTTTCAGTCTCATGGAAAAGGAAAAGGCAGCCGTGGACTGAGGGTTGGTCGACCTTGGAATGGACTCGAACTCGGATCTATACGTCATCCAAAATTTGGACTCAAAGTCGGATATGAATCCTGGTGGCCATCCTCCTCCCGCTCCTGCATCCTCGTATGCCAGCGATGATGAGAAGCTGCTCGATATCGATTCGGGGGGGGTCTCTGGCGCGTTCGCGGGCGGGTGGGGTGGAGGGCTCGGGTCCTTGCGGTCTGGCTCGAGGGCGACGGTTGTAGACGGCGGCGTCGGAGCATTACTTTCGGCAGTCTTTTGGGCGCTTGTGTCGCTCAACTTGTATCGGCGACCAAGGCACCAGACAGGCTGGTCCTGTGCGATATCGTTGGTTGGCTCTGGGTCCCAAAACATCTGGACGATACGCCGATAACGACCGAGGTCGACGTTGGCCATGGCAGCTTCCATGGCGACTGTAATGGAAAAAGCAGGACTAGGCAGGCATCGATTTGTGTGAGATGTCTAGGTATCGTCGGTGGGGGATGCGATGGGTGTCAAGCGACGAAGGAAGGATGGGCCGTTGCTAGATGACAGACATTGACCCGTGGGAAGAGTGTCACCTGGAGGTCGGCAGGCGGCTTGTGACTCTGGCCCAGCTCACTGGAGTGG
This sequence comes from Calonectria hawksworthii, assembly GCA_020975415.1. Lineage (NCBI taxonomy): Eukaryota > Fungi > Ascomycota > Sordariomycetes > Hypocreales > Nectriaceae > Calonectria > Calonectria hawksworthii. The sequence continues at coordinate 48,983 of JAHXZK010000005.1, read as the reverse complement.
TGGCGCCCCGCGCGATGTACTTGGAGTCAGGTAGTGTGGGGAACCACTGCAGCCTCCACAGTCACCCCGAACCCCCAATGCGGCAACATGCTGGTTTTTTTATCTGTTTTTTATTTCATGTCATGTACTCATTTATGCGAATATGATATCCTATTTGGCTACTTCTCTCTTCCTTATTTCTCAATCTGAAGAGTATCTGCGCGCGCTTTGCCGTCACAGCCAGCCCTCCAAACTTGGTCAGGTCAAATGAGGGGTCCATCAACATAGTTACTCAGCCATGAGGTGAATGAAGGGCCCGCCCCCGAATATGTATCAATTAGATATTTACAAACAATATAGAAATATTCATACGTGAATTACCACATCCATATACACCCATCAAAAGAAGCAATGCTGCCAGATGGCAGAAGATGTAGAAATGAGACAAGTTACCCTATAATAAAGCATGCATCATGCGAAGGGAGCCTTGGGAACACTCTCTGCCTAATGGCTTGCCCCACAAAACCGCTCAGCCACGACCCCACCGTCCGAGAGCTAAGTCTTTATCGATAAGCACAGATAAAGGCCTGCCTGAGCTTCTTAACCAATGCATCGCGGGGTGACTCTTTTTTATGACCCTGGCATCTCTGCAAAAGTCATCGCCGCGTCGCCGCCAAAGCAAGCTCGGCAATTCTGCCAGCTACAGCTATAAAAGCTTCCCTCCCAAACGTTCATCAGTGGTCACAGAAATATCCCAATCAAAGATGCAAATCTCGACGGTAACCCTCTGAGAAATGGCTCGAAGTAAGAAGGGTGCCTCAGCCTCGCGAGGCTCCAAGGGTGCCCGAGGTGGACGAGGAAATAGAGGCGGCAGGACTGGGCAGACAACCCCCCAGGGAAGAGAGCGAGTCACCCCTGGGGTTTCCTTTATCCCATTCATTGGTGCATCTGGTAATTACTTTGTTGATGCCCACATTTTTCTAACTGGTGCGGTATACTAATTCGGCCATTTCCTCAAGCTGGATTTACACTCGCGGACGAGGCGAGACAGACGTCCCAACATGATCATTCTTTTTGGGGTGCAGGTTCCAATTTACGACAGAAGCCAGTAAAATTTGTCAGTGCGGGGACCAGTGAACCGCTGAAACTATTGGATTTGCTCCTAGAAGAGAATGAGCGCGGGCAAGATGATCCCACAAGATCAGGTTCACCTGATAGTCCAACTTTGAATCTCAGCACAGACAAGGAACCCGAGCCTGTCGTCGAGAAAACGGGCGACAAAAGCGAAAGTGAAAATGAGCTGATAGGGCCAGAGGAATTAGAAGTCGCCATCCAGGACCAGGAGGCCCCTGGGGACCAACCAACATTCTTTTTCGATCTCAAGGGTGACCAGAGCCAAGAAAGACCGACCAATGAGCCTGTGTATATCCCAGAGCGACCTTCATCGAGAAGCAGTAGCTCTAGCGATGAAGTAATACTCTTCAAGGGCAGGGATACTCGCAAGAAAGCCCCGGATTCAACCACACAGATCAACATGACACAAATGCGTGCTGAGATACAAGTTGTGGAGGAGCAGATTGTTGCTTGTCAAAAGGCAGCTACGGCACAGAGTCTTCAGGTCAACCCAAAGAAGAAAAAGAACAACCGGCAACGCAAGAAAATGGGAGCCACATCCAACGATGATGAAGACGCCATACTCGCCGATTATATTGCAAACATGCGAGAAAATGGCGACGTGGATGATATGCTGGACAGTCTGATGGGCAATCGGCGAGATATTGGAGGCGACGATTATTTCATTCCGGATGAGTCGAGCAATGACGAAGGTCTACCGGAGCCAAATGAGATCGGTAAGGTGCAAGACAATAGCGATGTGGGCACAGACGCCAATGGCCCAGTTGATGATCATGAGGACTCATCAGAAGACGACTCCGAGAGCGAAATTGACGACGAAACAATGGCGAAGCTCATAGCCGAACACAACTTAGCTGCAGACCAAACTGAACGAATTGGCGATCCGTCTGCCGACTTAGATTCCTCAAGTGACGACGAGGGCAATGGGAAACAAGCCAATGCAGATGATGAATTTGATCTGATGGACTGGGAGAGACCAAGTTTGCGACGGAAAAAGGGCAAAGGGGCAAAGGCACAAATCAACTTCAATGTTTCAGACTCGGAACTGGAACAAAAATTGCAAGCGGCATGGAAGAATGACCGACTGAAAAAATCTGAACGCAAGAAAGAACGCGAACAACTCCGCGCTTTGGGCCTACTCGGTCTCAAGGCTAACCCCGACGACCTAAGAGTCAAATATCCCGATGGCATGAACATGGAACAAGTCGCCGACGAATTCCGCACGTTTCTGCTAGGGTCCGATGAGACGTGAGAATTCCCAGATCCAACTACCCCTCACTTGAACACACATTTGCTAACAATCCCCCTCAGTCTCATCCTGCCTCCTATGGACAACCATGCGCGGAAAATGATCCACGAGCTCGCGAGTAAGTTCAAAATCAAGTCTAAATCGACTGGGAAGGCAGACCAGCGAAGGCCCACTCTGTCTCGAACAAAAAGAACGCTGCCTTATGTTGAATCAACGTTCGACCAAACCATCAATCGGATCAACCGACGGTACTTCCCGCGACTAGACAACAAGGGGAAAAGATCGCAGCGAGCCCCTGTTGTCCGCACCAACCATACAGCCGCAACGTACCGAGACGGCGAGGTCATCGGCGCTGCCGCACCAGAACTTGGAACAGAGAATCGAGGTCGAGCGATGTTGGAGAAGATGGGGTGGAGTAGCGGAACGGCGCTCGGATCGACAAACAACAAGGGTATTCTGCAGCCGGTGACGCAGACCATGAAGCGGTCAAAGGCGGGTCTTGGTTAAGTTGGGACTGTGTCTGTAGTTAGGTACACGCTTGTGTAAAATCGGGTGAGTATTTGTAGACTGAGGGATTATGTAGAACATGAGCATCTTCAACATATGGGATATTTTGGTAGCACGAATTCATTGGTATCGAGACCCTATTCCTCGACGTTTATTGTACATCCGCAAAACCCCGTTGCCCGTGTAAGACATTGCCCCCGATAAAAACAAAAACCATCCGTAACGCATTAAGAGACTCCCAGGATAGGGCCCTTGACCCTGCAGAACCTCAAGCCCATGACACTCCGAGGTCATGTGTAAAATCAAATGCCCGAAACAAACAAGACACGTCAACACACTTATTTCGTGGAGGAAGAGTACTTGGTAACAGCCTTGGTACCCTCAGAAACGGCGTGCTTGGCAAGTTCACCGGGGAGGATAAGGCGGACAGAGGTCTGAATCTCACGGGAGGAGATGGTAGACTTCTTGTTGTAGGCGGCAAGCTTGGAGGCCTCGGAAGCGACACGCTCGAAGATGTCTGTATGGAATTAGTATGCGCTAGGCGCGGCTGTGAATGGAATGTACTAACCGTTGACGAAGGAGTTCAGGATGGACATGGCACGGTTGGAGATACCAGTGTCGGGGTGGACCTGCTTGAGGACTGGAGCGGTGTTAGCGACGCGTCCTGAAAACTGAGTGCGAAAAACGCGTCTGTTTGTGACTCACCCTTGTAGATGTAAGAAGAGTAAGTCTCCTTGCGGGTCTTTGATCGCTTCTTCTTGTCACCAGAAGCAGCGGTCTTCTTGCCAGCATCCTTCTTCTCGGGGGCCTTGGAGGCAGTGGCAGGGGCCTTGGAGGCGGGCTTCTTGTCGGCGGCCTTGGGGGGCATTTTGAAGGTTGAAAAGGTGAGGTTTTAAAAAGGTTGGTTGAGTAAAGCGAGTTGGAATGTAGCTCGAAGGCTGAGTGTGATCGTGTGAGTGTGAATGGCGGATGTTGATGTAAGTTGATGGGTGACAAAATGGGATCGGGGGTGGGCTGGCTTTTTGTAGCTGGGCGCGCGAGAGCGCTCGCTGGTTACTGATTGCTGATTGCTGATTGCAGCGCGCGCGCATGCACGCGTGCTGGGATTTTGGGTACCGGGGTGGGGGGGGCCGCTCTGGCGCTGGGGGCTGGGTGCCGTGCACTGACTGTCGCGGTACGTACCCTTGATGCTCGCTGTGGAGGTGATTCTTACAGCCAGCCAGTAGAATGCAAGGTGCATCGACAAGGGTAAATTTGGGAAATTTGGGGAACCGTCGAAAAAAAAGGCGACACGCCAGGAATCCTATTTTTTCATTGGTCCATTTGTGCGCATTTTCCGTTGCCCACATCAACCAACTTACCGCTCGTCATCGGCGACACGCGCGGTACGTACCTCCGGGCGGTGACAGATGTGAGAGCGCCTTCTTCACATGGTCGGTGTTTATCGTGATATCGCTGGAATGACCAATTCTCAGCTTGTGTGTATTTACCGTTGTTGCTAGTAATTTTGGGTACCCTTGCTTTCATTTGCACATTCATCTCTTCTTTTCGCGATTAAACTGCGCATTTTCGTATGTAGTCTCTCAAGCAATGTTCAATCGTGCACAGGTTGTATGATAATTATGATTTCAATGTCAACGCTACAATTGTCTCATAACTGTATGGAGTGAACGAATACCGCAACATGAAAAACAGACAAGCAAATCATAACATGGAACAGATAGAATAGTCTAACACTAAAACAAGCTACCGTTCACTAGAAAACCGATTGATTTAGCTATGAGTTATACCTCGTTGCAAAATGCCAATCGCCTACCCTAGAGCCCGATGAACCGCCGGAATCCCATATCCACTCACAAGACACCAAACTGAATGCTCGACCGCCAGGCGCCAGGCGCGTCTCCGTCCCGGCCGCTCTCCACAAATATCGAAACCGAGTCCGATCAACCCTCCGGCTCCGTTGCCGTACTTCGGGACTTTGAGATTCGGATCGGAGCCAAGGAGGCCCTAATGTGGACCAGATGCATGTAAGTCACGGAAGATTCGATCTATATCGGGATCTGGGTAAGGTCCAAGTGGAAACAGACCCTGGAAGCCAAGTTAAACTGAATTCCAAACCATATTTGACTTAAATGTCAGATATGGTTGATGTTTCTGACCCATATTTGGGTAAGAAACAAGAACATAAACCAGATAATACCTAAGTACAGAGCAAATCTATGTATCTAAAATAACAAAATAAAAAAAGAACATCAAAAACAAGAGAAAATAAAACACCAAAGCAAAATTACATGGTTCTGGGTGCCTGGAATAGGTGAAAGTATCTCAATCACAATCTGATGTCAACCAGGCGTGAAAAAAGGAGACACAAACCACGATTCCAAAACGAACCAAAAAACCGCAAAGGTGCACGAAAAAAACAACCAAAAAACCAGACTTCGGAACCAAATGTGCAAAAAAAAAGAGATGAAAAATCTCAAATGATTTTTGTTGACATTGGATCGCGTCAGGCACCAGAGCAGAGTCCCAAAGCGGCAAGACAATCAGTCGAAAAATAAATAAATCGAAATTCGGCGACAGGGACGGGGTCGAAAAAAAAAAAAAAAAGTCCACCAAATGCGCTCAGACTGGGAGTGGGCGCGCGTGTGATTTTATTTTCTCCACGGTCGCTGATGCGAGGGTGGCAGGGGTGTAATTTGTTTTTTATTCGCCCAACCCATTTTCGCCAAATCGGGCTAGCGCCAAAAATCGCGCCTCGCAGCGAGTGATCCGTGATCACGGCAGGGACGCGCGAAAAGTACTTAACCTCTACGTCCCCCGCCGACATCACTGAACATACCTTACATCTCACAATTGTCATCAACACAGCTTACCTCGACTCTTCAATCCGTCGACCTCTCTCAACCCAACTCAACCACTCTTCCACTCCCAACTTTTTCCCACCCCCCAAAAACTCTTCAAAATGACTGGCGGCGGCAAGTCTGGTGGCAAGGCCTCTGGCTCCAAGAACGCTCAATCGTAAGTCCCCTTTCGCGTCAAGCTCCAGCTCAGCTTGGATCCGTTCCGCGCTCGTCGCGTTTCGATTGTACAGCTACTTACGCGCCACAGCCGTTCCTCCAAGGCCGGTCTCGCTTTCCCCGTCGGTCGTGTCCACCGTCTCCTCCGCAAGGGCAACTACGCCCAGCGTGTCGGTGCTGGTGCCCCTGTCTACCTGGCCGCCGTTCTCGAGTACCTCGCTGCCGAAATCCTCGAGTTGGCTGGTAACGCTGCCCGTGACAACAAGAAGACCCGTATCATTCCCCGTCATCTTCAGCTCGCCATCCGAAACGATGAGGAGTTGAACAAGCTTCTGGGACACGTCACCATCGCCCAGGGTGGTGTTCTGCCCAACATCCACCAGAGTAAGTCATTTCTACACCGCGCTCCACCGCATACACTAACATTTCTCCAGACCTTCTCCCCAAGAAGACGAGCAAGACTGGCAAGGGTGCGAGCCAGGAGCTTTAAATGCGTCGTTTGGTTCTGCTTTCTTGCGATGGTTGGCTGTTTGGGTTGTCATGACAAAGGGGTCACGGTTCAGGGTTCACGGTTGCTTTATTTATTCGCGCGTTAGGGTTGTACAATAATCCCCACGGCTACGGTCATGAATAAGAATACCTTCAAAGATCAACTCCTGCATTTATATTTCCATGTGATATATCCTGACTGTTCTCATGCGCACCCAAAATGTACATAAAACAAACATTATTTCTGCATTGCAACTTTCTAATAATTGATTCTTGATGCGTATCGTAGAGGTGCGGAATGTTGTGCTCATCATGTCTAATTCAAACAGTCCAAATTCCTGGATGTAGTTGGTCTACAATGTCTCTTTTTGAAAGGGCGCTTTGGAAAATGGGAGTGCAAAAGTTCCTCAGAGTTTGCGAGCTTCGATTACTGGAGTATTGTGCTTGTAACCGCGCATGATTGTTCTATCTCAATTCGGTTCTAGTTCCTTATATACAGAGCTTCCGCCATTCCGTCCAGTAAGCAGTTCATCATCAGTGTCGGTTGACAGCGTGAGGGGGGGCTGCAGTGTCGTCAGTATAAATCAGATGGAACAAGGAGGGAGAAACTCACGATCCAGGATTGGTGATGGGAGGTTGCGTTCGAATTTTGAGCCTGTTCGGCAATATTAGCACGAGGGGCATTTCTGCATGGTGCCAACACTCACCTCCGGGTGCTGTGGGAGCAGTGTATGGGTCGGGGTGCTTCCAGCTTTCCAACAACTTCTCGGTCTCGGTCAACAAGGCCTGCGTACCACAGTCAGCCACAGCCCTTCGTTATCCAATTGCGTTGATTATCCCACCCTCTGCTGCCTCGGGTCGGTGACATTGCGATTGGCCTCGAAGAGCGAGCGAATATACAGGGCTTGGCCACGCCAGAGGTGTCGGTGGACCGCCCAGTCCAGTGCCAGCTTCAATGAGCGGCGGTAGAGCGACCTGGGACCGCATGTGTTAGCATGTGTGCGTTGGTGGTGAGCTCGGCGGTTCGGATGGGATGGAGTGGGACTGACAGAGCAGCTCGTCGCGTCGACATCGTGGTGTGGGTTAAGGGCGCACTTTGTCGATCCCAGTCGTGGAAGGATCCTCGCGAGGGGCCAATTGATCAATTGTCGCAAGGGTAACTGCCAGTTGGCCGTCACACGGTGGTATCGAGGGAATGTCTGTGATCCTTGGTTGAATGATGCTGTGTCGAAGAATGCCAGTGCCAATGGCCCAAAATTGGTGCCTTGTTGCCTAGCGCCGGGGAATTGCCGATGTGATGTGGATAAGAATGTGAGCAAGCAGCCAACCAGCTGTGGTGCATATATAATAGACTTGCACCACGGATGGAGTACCGAGGAAAGAAGGGAAGGGAAAATTCAAGGCATTCATTGATAGTATCATCAAAATTTTTTGTTGGATATGGAAGAATTGGAAAAGAAGAATCCGATATCACCATTGGTTTTTTTCTGTTCCTGTTTTGGTTCAACTCCTAAAACCGGGTTTTCTTCGTTTGCTCATTCCGTTGTGCTGCTTTGAATGTACAAAATCCCTTGCCAAGAACCTCCTCAGATTTTATCCATGATAATTGAATTAGTACCGTATTTTGTATTATTTCTTCCGAGTGCAAGATTAAATTTGTTAACCCAAGTAAAAGTACCCTTTAATGTCTAGTGGGTCAGGTAGATCTGTCCCGGATGGGAGCTTGATGTATGATAACACCGCAATTGCGAAGGATTGGCATAAAATAAGAGAGCGAGATTGTTAATTCTCTATCTATTTTGGGAAATTATTGCTTAAAATATAGTACTACTCGCATGGCATGCTGGCCTAGTGATTGGTTGACAAGGGGAATGCGTGATCAAGTCTCATTGCTAAACGAGCATTCTCATCAGACTGACATTTCTTGCAAAAAATGAAAAATAATGCTAGATTTATTTCTACGAGGGCTCTTTGATAATGTAACCATATTGATTTCATTGTGTCGTTTGGGGTCTAACGATACACGGAATCCGTCAGGGCCAACGAATAGAGGGAGATGGGGGGGGGGTATTTTTTCCCCTTTAAAAAAAAGGGATACACAAGCACCATGGTAATTGATAAAATACTGGGTAAAATGACCCGTTGTGGATGTCCAACTGGGAACTCAGCCGGGGTAATATTTGGAGGAGAACTGGCCAGGCCAGGCCCTGGCCACCCATCGATGGGCGTTGCGTAAGAAGCAACTATAGAGAATAGACAAGAAAACCATAGCTAGTGCTCTGGTAATATATGTTATGTATAGAAAACATGCGAGCCGCTGAAATTTAAGTTGATCACGAACGAAACGAACTAAATGTAGTGATATTGTGGCAAAGCTGAGAACACCAAGGGAGCAGAGGTGATCAAGGCTGAACGAGGCGATGCGAAACTATTTCCAGAACTGTTGGGGGTCTTTTGGTATCCGAGTAGTGTTACTGAATCTGGAATTGAGATTCAAAATGTTTCCGTTCATTCTCGCATCAGTTCATTGGTACGGTGCCCCACAAGTATTGAGATACTGCCTGAAGAATACGTTTAAAACATCAAGGGTAATTACAATGATTTCACTCGTTTATTTATTGTGTGATGGAATTTGCGGATTTCTACCAAGAGAATATGTGTTATGTCACTTACATGTAAATGTTTATCATGATTATTATACAGAAGAAAATAAATAAATATTAGAACACTCGCACGAATAACGTAGAACATGACTCTTTGGATGGGCTGTTTGCCCAGTCATCAGAGCGTAGCCATATCCGATGTTGTTCATGCAACCCCAACCGATATTACATGGTCTGCGTTATGTTGCGCTTCGAGTTGACAACATGTCGCCACAAAAGACACCTTTTCAACCTCCCACCTTTAAATACGCGCCATCCAGTGACCCAGAAAACGATTCCCAGAAACAATGCCACTCTATAGTACAAAGAAGATGCCGCCGTATCATCAGAATTGGAATATGTCTGCTTAAGGCCCAAGTCGTTGCGTGGTTCCCACGAGTTCTGTAGCTGCGCTTCCGGCAGGACCAGGGCGGTTGGCCGATGGCAAGACACCAAAACGACCATATGTCTTCTGGTCCACACTGATATAGTGCGGCAAGATGGCCAGCAGATTTAGTCTCGCCTCTAACCATCGAAGCGCCCACTCGGGAGGCGCTAGGAATTTGACATAGCCGAGGCCAGCTGTACGCGTAATCAGCAATTGGCTCTCCATCGTTGCACAATTTCAGAAAAGAAAAAAAAACATACCGACATATCCAACAAGTATTCCACACAAGTGGCCAAGGAGGCTGGTTCTTGGGACCAAAGCTCCCACAACCAGCATCATGAGGAGCGGCATCGTCCAGGTGGGAATATGGTGCGTTCCAATGACAAGATGGGGGTTTGTTTTGTAAGTTCGAATTGCTTCCATGCCCAAAAGTAAGAAGACCCATACACTATCACCGTATTGTTAGCCATGCTGAAAGTGTGATTGCCAGATTATGGACAATATCCTCCTCACCTTGCGCCCACAACAGAATTATTTCCTCGAAGAATAAGTCGCTCGATAATAACATATAGCACGCCAGGTATCGTCGTTAAGGCTAAAAGAGGTCAGCCATGTTGTCGAGGGTAAGATTTCAACGCGCTTACGCCCAAAGAATAAGGCCAGTGTTGTCAATGTCCCGTATTCAGCCTCGAACCTCTCCATGAGAGGCGTTAGGGCTAATATATTGACGAGCGCATGGAGAAAATTCAGATGGACAAGCGGAAATGTCGAAAGTCGATATGCTTCAATCCAAACCGGGTAAGCGCACGTTATCAACTGAGCGTCTCATGATACTTACCAGCAGTGATGCTGATTTGGTCGGGGATCAGAGCTCCCCATTCCTGAATATCCAATACGGACTGGAATCCGGCGACCCAAAAGCCTAGGATGATTAGGATTATTGCCCGTGTGAACAGCGGAAGTCTGGACACGTAGGATCGGGCTCGAAGGGTGTTGAAACTTTGTACGCTCGGCATGACGATGCGATTCTGGCTGCGCGGAGCCGTCGGGAGGTTCGGGGATGAGTTGGCACGCGACAGAATGGAGTGGTCAACCAAGGAATTTGGGGGGGATATTCGAACGGTTAATAGTGCAGCCAGCACCAATCCTTGAGTCTTGGGATTGCGCTGTCACCCCTATCCCCTTGGTTCCGCAAGTATACCTAGGTAGAAGGTGTGATGCAATTGATACCAAGCGGAACTAGACAGATAGCTTCAGTTACTGGTGCTGTTTGTCTTATCGCCATGTGACCTGCTGGTAGCTGCTTGTCAGGGGTCGCTGAGTGGAGGCCGATGACTAAGTACCCGCTAGTCAGGCATGATGCGGGGCGCAAGAATCAGTGGAACGGTGAGGTGTTGGCTCTAAGATGCCCAAAGCCAGCCTACGTTTCAATTCGAGGTCAGACTGGGCAAATAACTTTGTGTTTATTTCTTTTCCAAAGGAGGGGGGAATTTTGGGACGTTAAGAGTAATATAATAACCGTGATGTCTACTTTTATCCTGATTGTGCCGTCCTGAGTAGATCGAGGCACAATTGATTACAAGGATTATTTAGAGACAGTCCAGGAGTATGCAGAATCCAACTGCTATTTAGCATCGCTTCTGCGTTGCTTTGATGAATAGATGGTCTGAAAATGGCTTCACCTGGTTTGCCAAGCTCCTCGATATGTATCCTAATATGCATTGACTTTGAAGTTTTACCATCTCAGACTCGACCAGCATGTTTGGCCAGATGCAAGTGCATAAGTATGTCGGCTTGCTGGGGCTTGCATATACGCGTATATATTAATAAAAGGCGTCAAAAAATCGTTTCGTTGACTGAGCCATTCACACACTTTTCTACACTGGCTAAAATGTTTATCTGAGGACAGCGCGAGCTCAACATCTGGCGCCATTCTTGTTAAGACGAAATTGACATGCTGTTTTGATCTTTCAACCTGGCCTTAAGCTTTCGTCACATTTCTAAATGCCAATAATCCCATGCTCAGAAATCTAGACGCGGCCTTGCTCTTCACTATAAGCCATTCCATGTCAAACCATACGCCAAGCTATGCGTTCCTATTCCAGGTTGCTTTATTGCTTCTCCACTCTTAAATTGAATATCATCTGGAAATATCCGTTTACGCCGATTTGATACTTTTTAATTCACTCCCCTTCCTGCACTCTTTGGTTATATGACCCTTGCCTTTCAATGTAACTGCGTTCCCTTCTTTTAATTTAGCATCTCATGCTAGGGAGCGGATGATGTAAAATAATAGATATGCTTGAGCACCAAGGACATCTGATAGGCTTGCTAATTCCACCTTGTGATCGTTGAATTTAAACCACTAAACAGCGGCATCCGTTAGTAATTTGTTACTGTGTGGTGAAGCGGCATTGATGCGGTAACTCACCTGATCCCCAACACGGCAGTACGATACATAGTGGCCGGTTTCAATCTCACCAACGTGAACCACCACACTCAAGAGATCGTATGTGCAGGATCGTTCTAACTCAAGATTCTCACGGCTATCGCGACTTCGTACGCGATGTGTATAAGGCAACATGTTGAGCTGAAGGGGAAACCGAACCTCATTATCGATCTTCGAAGCTGCCCGGTCATGTCGGCCTTGTCTATACTCAAAGCGCTAAAGTGAGTTAGATTTTGTTATGAGAATGTTGCGTTTGGGTATGCGATCGGACTTACTTTGAGTTGGATAGACAAGACGTTCGGAAGGCGCTTTATGCTGGTGTGCCTCCTTGCTTGTTGGGTAGAATTGCAATGATTGCACCGATATTCACACTTGTCTGATTTTATGTACTCCTCATCGAGACAGTCCTTCAGTGTTAGAGACGGCTTCTTTTGCCCGGTTTTCTTAATCCGTTTTTGGACCACATGATCCAATCCCAAGCTCAGGTCCAGGAACGACTGAACCGAGCCACTGGTTCCATTGCAGTTTTGGCATATTGTGGTCGTCTGCATCTTGCCATAGAACGTTTGGTGAACAACACAATTGCAACTGTGTTCGCTTCCGATTTCGGGCTTCTTGCCATCGCCATTGCGCTCATGGAGTTCCTCGGCGAGAAATTGGAAAAATTCATGGGCGTCTTGCTCTTTCGTAGTTACCAGGTTTTCAAAAGCTTTCTTTTCGGAAATCCAAAATCCAGACAAGATATTGGCGGCAGTATAACCATTTGTGTTCTCAAGTGCATAAAAATCCTGGAACATATCGTCCATAGCGCAGCTCAGGCAGTGAGACACCTGGCAGTCATTACTTTGGTGTCCGTCACTGAGGTAGAAGTTCCGAAGGAGGGGATTATGGAGGAAGCTCTGAAGCACGACGTTTTGGTAGCAAGTGGCGCCAGCATTGTAGATGCCCCGGAGACCGTTTGCGCGACACGAAGCAACAGTCGTGTTAGAAGAAATAAAGCGGGGATCGTCCTTGATCGAGTCACTGAAAAGTTCATCGTGTTTCCTCTTACGGCCTATGTATTTCTTTTTGTTAGTGTATGTATCTAAAAATGGATGTGAAATCATTGCCGAGCGAGCAACTCCCCGTTGCCTATCAATCACAAAAATAACCTGCCACTCACCAGTGAACGAACCGGTTCCTATTTTGCGCACCCGAAGCTCCTCGAGGGTCGGATCCCAAACCAGATCATCGCATATTTGACAGTAGAGAGAGCCACTTCTTGAATCAACATCTGGGTTAGGTTAACACTGGCACAATCGAAGTGCAGAGAAACGTGTTTCGTACAAAATCTGTGGGATTTCTTCGTCCCATGCTTCAGCCGGTCATCCTCAGAAACGGTGGTAGGACATTGTAGACAGAGGTAGTTGGAGGTAAGTGAAGTGATGGGACGGCCCTCTTGGTTGGTGGACGTCTGAGGAACGATCGGAGTTGAGTCGAAGATGCCCCGGAGAATCATTTTGTAATGTGAGATGGAACTGTTCATAACTTCCTGCCCTTGACCGAATAATAACTGAACATGCTCTGTATACTGGTTAGAAAGGAAGGCCACACTAGGCGCCTTCAAAGTTCGCTGGTAGAGAAAAGGGTTGAGCATACCACAACCAAACATTGGCGACCCCGGCATGGGGGACTTGACCTTGGCATTCTTGGGGGATGCGGGGGTAGTAGGGCGAGCTGCCATATTGGAAGGTATTCAAATTGGAAGGGTATTGGGAACAATGGAAGGTTGCTGAGGCGGGAGAATCAGATTGCCAAGGTGGCGCGAGTTGAGTCGAGCTCGGTCGGGTCAAATCAGCGGGGTGTCGGTGGCGAGAATAAGCGCGGCATGCGCATGTTATTCCGTATCGTATTACGATTTAGGGAAGGGATAGTTGGAGGCAGTTCGAGAGAGGCAGTTAGCGTCGTTGTCGGAAAGATGCGTAGCAGATGGGAAGTCGCAATTCTAGACACGTTCGGAGGCTCAGCTGCTATCACAAAACATTAATGCGCTGTTTGCATGAGGTGAGGAAGAGCTTCTAAAAGCATAGCCATGTATCAGATAGCTCTGTGAATAAGAAATATTGCGCACCTCTCCCTGAAGGCCTGGCTTCTAACGATTGGTATACAGCAGGTGCGGAAATGGGGATTTGCGACGCTGTGATCGGACTGAGGGATCGTGGAGTTGGAGTCAGTGACAACAATCTGGGCCGTTTTGCTGTCTCACGAATGTAGCATGCTGTGATGGACCAGAGGCATTGGCATCAACAAGACCGAAATATGAGTGGAGAAGGAAAGGAACAAGAAGATGATAGGTCTTGTGATGAAGTAGATTGAATTGTTGGAGGGATGTAGGAGAAGAGATTATGGTGAGGCCGGGCAGGTACGTGCCAATGGGCTAATTTGGGGCTGGGCTTGAAGGTACCGCTTGGCGTTAAAAAGCTACGAGGGGTACCTAGGTTGGCCTGGTGCAAGATGTCGCAGCAGAGAAACGCGTGCACGGTCACTCAAGCGAAGACCCGATAAGATAGGAAGGGCTTCCACTGTAACCGGATGGTGAAAAGTCGCTATGCCTATAGTGGATAACCACCCACTGTAGCATGCAGCTGTCAAACAAAACTCACTGGAGCAGCGACTTGCTTAGGTGTTGCTAACCTTGGGCCGAGGCTTTCCATCAGCGGATTCTTTAGGTAGCGAGTAGATGATACATTTGTAGGCCGAAATGACGACAAACTCCTCATCCTCAGCATCGGTTTATTGAGACCAGCAAGGACGTTCCCCTCTTCTAATTATCTCCTCCACATCACTCTTATAACGCCTGCTGGTCTGTCTTCTGCTTTCTGACCCTTGGTTTCGGTCCGGCTCCGTACTCCACACTCAAATCCAACCCATCATTTTCGGCTTTTAGCCCCGGTGTCCCTCCGTGACCTACCGAATCATCTCCGGGTCCAACTTTGATCCGCCAGCTGTCGTTGTGTATTTGGCTCATCTACATATAACACGGGCAATTTGCGACCGTAGACAGTGCCTGTCATGGCTGCACAGCTCGTTGCTCTCCCCGCTGTTGAGCGTCTTAGCCCCGCCTGTATTCGGATCTTGGGTGGCAACCCTGGAAAGTTCACCCTTCAGGGCACAAACACGTATCTCCTTGGTACGGGTCGTCGACGTATCCTAATTGATACGGGAGAGGGCCGGAATGCCTGGATTTCCTCGATTAGGTCCACGCTCGAAGAGGAGAACGCTACCATTGACACGGCACTCATTACTCACTGGCATCATGATCACACAGGCGGGATCAAGGACCTCCTTAACCTCTCACCGGGTACTCGCATCTATAAACATGATCCAGAGGAAGGACAGATTGACATTCAGGAAGGGCAACAGTTTACAGTCGAAGGAGCTAGTTTGATAGCCTCTCACACCCCTGGGCATACTGCTGATCATTTTACCTTTGTCCTGCAAGAAGAAGATGCCATGTTTACAGCAGATAATGTTCTTGGTCATGGGACAGCTGTCTTCGAGGACATGTCTACGTATCTGAAGAGCTTGGAAAAAATGCGACCAATGTTCAGGGGCCGAGCATATCCGGGACATGGGCCCGTCATCGAAGACGGCCCAGGAAAAATTACCGAGTACATTGCTCATCGGCGCCAACGGGAAGACCAAGTCCTTCAACTTCTAGCATCCCAATCAGACGGTAACATTGGAAATGGTATTGCGGCATCGGTACCGCCCGAATGGACGGCCATGGAATTGGTCAAGGTCATATACAAAGATGTACCCGAAGGACTCCACCAAGCAGCGTGTGGAGGTGTATTGCAGATCCTGCATAAGCTGGCGCGCGAAGATCGTGTTTCACGACAGGGAGACAAGTGGCTACTTGTAGTTAAGGGGCGTACCTCCCGGTGTTAGTGGTTGGTTACAATGCCAACCTTATATCTTGGGTGCCGTGATGAATGGCTGGTGTAAGTAGTTGTACTTGGGTCAAGTGAGATCTCTTGGATCTCGTGTGGATTTGAGTGGCACAGACGAGCCAAACATGAATAGGAAGCAAGTCACAATACTAAATGCCATGTACCTTGGGGAGAAAGTGACGATAGTGATGGTGGGTGGCCAAGGAGCAGTTCATCCCGCCTACATGAGCACAGATCTCAATCTTGCATAGCATGCGCATCATATTCACAGTTACGATCAACCTTAAAAAAAACCCCGATCATATAAATTTGTACATCTTCTTACCGTGTTTATCATTGTGCTCGACTACATGTCTCTTCTCGCTGGTTTTTCATGGGCGAGGAATGCGATCACCTGAGTTGCAGGTTGGACTATGGGAAGTTTCGGAGCACAGGAACCAACAGAACCACAGCAATAAGACGCATGGAGGAGAATAGCCGCGGAATCTTGAGGACTCGTGTGTCGTTGTGCAAGTGATCATGTGGGACGGTACGCATTGGTCAGCCGAATTGAACGGAGCGGCAGGAAGAAACTGCTGACTCCACAGGGGAGGTTCGTTCGGGAGCTTCGGATGACGTCGCTTGCACAATGTCAGGAATTATAAGCCATTGGAGATAAGCGATGTGGGCTGGGGGGGGACGTAGTTAACGGTCATTCCATGGTACATGCACCTAATGGGCCTGGGAGGTCCCGTGGCTGGATACACAGCTCACCGTTTCGTTGTCGAGGTATTATTGATGCATCATGGGGGGTGATCTACAGGCCGCCCAACGCATGGCCTAATGCAGCCACTTTTGAACGACATTCCTCGGGAAATGAAAAATGTGGTCTTTGGTGCCCGAGCAATGGTGGGGTCGGCGGAGGGGCCGCATTTTTGTGCTTGGTTGTGAGTAGCGTTAGTCGTGGTGATAGCTTCACTCTAGGCAAAGTATTGGAATCTCGGCGACGCCAGCGAAGACAGTCCACAACGCACCGCAATTAAAATTTTTGAGGCACGTCGATTTGTAAGGATTGTGGGACTGTAAACTAGGAATTGAGCGGAACGTTCGTGCGCCTCTGGACCGAGGCGATATGCTGCATGATGGAACTCTTGAGGATGGTTGCACTGAGTAACACAACCTACCTTTTCTTTTTCCCATCTGAACGATAACTGAAAAAGGAAATCCTTCTGGCCTCTGCAGAAAATCACCAGATTTCTCGGCAGGCTTTTGTTTCGATGCCGAGTCGTTCCCGTAGGGTCATACGACCTGCCCCAGCTGCAAGGCGTCGGTGTCCGGTCAAGGGCCGGGAGGTTCGCAAAGCGCTGCTGTGGGAAGCGCTCCGGAAGTTTCGGACGAGTTCGTTGGCAACTCTTACGCCGCATCCTGGACGTAGGGCGGGGGATGGCCCATTAATAATTGGTTTACCCTGGTCAGCAAGGTAAACAAGCGCCCATCCTTTGTTTCCGCATCGGTTATGTTGCCAACAAACGACATAGGTGGTCGCAAAACTCGGCACACAGTTCGCGGCTTGGCATCTTGGTATGTACCCTGAATGACCACCTGTAAAAAAGCATGTGCTTGGTCGGACAGAAGCGAAAACGAAAGAAGATCAAGACCATACTGTACTTCGGCAATTTCACATCCTCAGTGGAGTTCAACGGCGCCTCAATCTTATCTCCTAAACACCGAGAGAAAGCGACACGGAAGCGGAGACGCCACCCGCTCATGCTATCTTGTTTATTTGTCGGCCTTTTCTCCCTTCTCCTCTTTCGGCGCTACCGTTCCTCTCGCACGATCCATCCACAAACTACTAACCAATCGACATTTGGTTGGAGCACATCAACTACATAGGACAGGGTAGGGTTGGCACATGCCATGCTGCAGGTGGGGAAATCAAGTATCGTAACTGTCTCGGGTGGTTTTGGGCTTTGAGATGGGGTTCCCAGGGCATCTCCATTGCATATTACTTGACAGGGGCAATGCAGAAAATGCTTCAGATCCCTGTATTTGCACATGGTCATGCTCGGGGCCGCAATTGCTAGAATTCGGTGTGCCCAATGGACGAGGACCTGGACACCAACAACCACACGCCGTTTGCTTATTCGGATATCTCATAATGGAGGGTTGGAGTGAAATTGAGTTGAGAATACACAAACGGCCCCACTCCTTATGATTTGGTGTTTTGAGTCACATCGGAGGTTTCCTGTCCAGTTGGGTCTGTGGCAGCTGAGAAGCTGTTTGTGTTGCGCCCGCTACGCGCTGTACCAGTCATGTTCCAGATACACGTGGTAGGTCAGAGTCGTGCCGAGGGCGACGGTTCAGTGTAGTGGGACTTGTGGTCCCGTATACCCGGAAATACCACGGTCTCGGGGTTAAAATGATGAAGGGAAGTCGCTCGCTTGAGGTTTGTGAGCGATGAAAAAAAAAAAAAAGGGTCACTGCCGCGTGATGCGAGCTAATAGGTACCGGCATACTGCTCTTCTCCATGAAAGCGGCTGGAGTTGCATCGTACATGGGTCACCTCCAAAATAGGAATTACAGTCATTGCCTACTAATCCAAACTTCATTGCTGATGGCATTGTACAGCGATTTATGCAATAAAATATGACCTCGATGCCAACCCATAGACAGCAATTTTATTGCGATGTTGGAGGGTGGTTCTTATACAGGAAAGTGTCCAAAGGTATTTTTTGAGGCGATAGACGTACTTTTTGTTTCCCCACTGTTACGTTTGACATGGGGCTGTCTTAGACCAGCTCGCTCATCTGACCAGAAACGGGTTACGTCAGGGTTCCAGGGAACAGACTGGGGCTAAGAAGCAGCTCGCTGGCGCAAGGCCACGACAGAAGAGGGTGACGACGAATTAATGCTGGCCTTAAAATCTTCAATGCGAAAAATTGGTCGAATCTTGATACAGGGAGTCCCTGGTAATGTTGGTGCTTGTCATTCACGACGGTGAAATACAAAGTCTTAGTGGATGAATGAATGTCAATGCACTCCTAGGCCTTTTGACCCTGGACGCGGCAGGGCCAACTGTAGGAGCAGGGGAGGGAGCGGTGGTGGGTGGTGTACGTGCATATTCCATCGTGGGCGACAAGGCGCGCAATGGGGCGGTCTCCCGTCTCGCGCCGCGATGTGACTTGAGGACAGGACTTGGCGCATGCATGTTCAGTGAGGCCCTGGTGGCTTTGAATTGCCCTGGTAGCTGTGGTCATGACGCGATGTGTATTATCCTGCCGGGGCCACGGTAAATCATTTCGCCTTTCATGGTGGCGTACAGCTTCAACTATGAGTTTTCATGAATTTTCGTTCACATGGTGGTGGTTGGGCTGAGTTGGGTTTGTAAGCTACAAGAGACTTAGCTTCCATCCAGTCAGCAAGTACGTACCCAGTAACAGCACTGGTAAGAGCCTTACATCGGCCAATTTCACACACTCAACATGAACTAACTTGTCGGTCTCAGGCAGGAAGAGCCGCCAAGGCCGACCAGCAAACGCCGGGTCCACACCGGGAGGTATGTGCTTGGTCGTAGCGTCATGTACCCGTAGTGTCGATCGATCGATGATGTCGGGAGAGAAAAAAATTAAACCAAACCGAGTTACATGGGTGGTACTTGCTGTGCGGTACAAACCAAGGTGCTAACACATGGTACATTTTAACATCCATGGTCATGCTGCAGCATACCTAGTCATTGGGGAAGTCTATCATGTTGTAGTCACTCCTTCGTTGTACTTTGCAGTCCATGCTTTGTCCCAAGCGTCCGAAGGGCCGAAACTCTTCCCGTCACGTCACGTCCGCTTTAATCCCCACCAAGGCCGCCAGGAGGTTGACCCAACCGCACCTACCTAGCTGACCGCATCTTGAAGCAATCCGGATACTTCGGATGGTGCAAGGCTCTTGCCCTGGTCACCAGCGGCTCCATAGGCCCTGTGGTCCCTCTTGGCCTTGTAACCGTCCCCAGAGTCCTCCGAGTGATGGATGCCTGTGATGCCTTCGTCCTACCGGGTTAAAAGGCGCCCCGTCGCCTCCCATGGACCGGCAACGACTTCTCCCCCCGGTCTTCTTTTGGTTCCATCTGGCTCTTTTGTTTGAGTACCCGCTGTGTTATGGTATCTCAGTAGTCTCGGTCAGCCTTGAAAGCATTTTCATCTCATTATTACATGGCCGAGGAAGTGTTGTGCGACTAGCCTAACAGCCCTCTTTTAAGTAATATCCACATCCTCGATACGATATACAGATGGCCACGAATCCACCCTTTGTGCGATTTACCAGTGCCCTTGTTCTGGTCATAGGGCTTCTCCCTATTGTTCTCGCTCATGGCGGTGGTCATGACGAGGGCCAAATGGATGGCATGAACACCCATGCCGATGAGCATCAGGATGGCAACAAAGATGAATCGGAGTACCCTCCGTCATACTTTACTCATCCTGACCATGTCAGTGCCATCTACACTCACATCGCGCTCATGACAATTGCCTGGATTTTCGTTTTGCCAGTGGGTAAGTTTGGCACTTCGCGCCCTTTCCCCTCAACCACTCCCTAACGCATTTGGTTTAGCCGTGATGCTCTCTCTCGCAAGATCGCGGTATACGCTCGCGTCTCAGTTCATTTTCCTGGCAGTAAACGTTATTGGGGTTCTGGTGGGCACCGTCTACAACGCCTCAACTCCAGACCTTTACCCGAATAATGCTCACCACAAAGTCGGCTGGATCATCACCTGGGTTGTATCGGCTCAGATTTTTATTAGTACCGTGGGATGGGTAGCGGGCGCTGTGGGTCACCTTGGATCTCGCGCCCGCGGCCAAACCCGGGCCTTTCTCCCTGTGTCAACCGAGGCGCATCATGCAACTCACTATCGGGAGCACGATGACTATCGATTGAGCCCGTATCGTCATTCTGACGATAGCGGCCAGGGCACTGAGCCCAACACTGAATCTCTACGCAGCAGTTCGGTCTCCACTTTCCACAGCACAGATGACCTCCCTCTAGATCCTGGACACAAAGAATACGATGACGAGGATGATAATCTGGAAACCATGCCCTTTTCGTCTACCGTCAAAAAATCCACAGTTGGGTATTACATCGATAGGGTTGTTTCTTCCCGTATCTGGAAGTACTTGGATCTCACCAACAAGATTATCAATCGCATTATACTCCCCTTTGGCTTCATCGCCTACACCACTGGCATCGTTACATATGGTCGATTCTTTGTGAGTATTAGCACCGATCTCTCAACTAGCGTGTTATGAGCTAATAAACGTCAAAAAAAGGAGGGCAGTGGCATTTTTGGCGGCTTGGCTCACTGGATCAAGGGTGGTGTCTTCTTCTGGTTGGGTCTATTCACTCTAAGTCGCTGGTGCGGCAGCTTCGCTGAAATTGGCTGGGCCTGGAACATTCGCCCGAAGCATTTGGATCAGAAATGGCGACCCTCAGCTGAGTTTGTGGAGAGTTTTCTCATATTCTTTTATGGTGCTACCAATATCTTCCTTGAGCATCTCGGAGGCTGGGGAGGCAAGTGGACTCCTACAGATATGGAGCACATTTCCATTACCGTTCTCTTTATTGGAGGTGGCATGGTAAGTCCAGTTTCTTGGGAGAAAATAACCAGCTGCGTCCCAAATGAATTCTAACAAAACTCTAGTGTGGTATGCTCGTGGAATCGACTCGGATTCGAGAGCTCCTCAATTTGACTGTTGACGTGGATGAGACCTGTCATCGTTCTGACGAGGAAGTCGATCAAGCAAAACCCCCCGAGACATACGAATTCTCCTTGAACCCCATTCCCGCTTTAGTCATCATGCTACTGGGAATTATGATGAGCTCTCATACACAGCACACCATGATTTCAAGCATGGTACACAAGCAGTGGGGCGACTTGCTTCTCGGAGCCTCCTTTGCTCGCGGTTTCACATATGTCCTCGTATTCCTCAAGCCTCCAAAATCTATCCTCCCATCAAGACCCCCAACCGAGCTCCTTGCTTCTTTTGGCTTGATCTCTGGAGGCATAATATTCATGGCTAGTGTAAGTTTTCCATGGTCTTATAATGCATTGCTGAAGTATCTAATCAACTATAGGCCGGTGATACGGTTGAGGGAATGATTCACTATGATTTGGATGCCATGTTCATGTACACCATCACCATGGGCCTTGTTGCTTTATTAATGGCATGGGAGATCATTGTTCTCGCTATCAAAGGATTGGCTGTCCGCCTTGAGCAGCGCCACTCCTCTCATTAAGCAAACAATGAACAAGGCGAATAACGGAATACATTGATATGGATGGGATAAACAGATGTGTGGTTGCAGCCACTGCAAGCTGTTCCCTGTGGCGTCATACCTGATTTGAGATACCCTTCACGAACTAAACGACTTCTACTTTGAGTGCTTCTACTCATACTTCCTCATTATAATACTAGTATTGTTATTAAAATTAGCATAGTTTTCACAGCATTGGATTGGAGAGTTGATATTGATTGTCATTGTCGCTCATTGAATAAAGTTACATATTGCCGGACAAAAACCATTCTTTTGGGTCTCAGTGTCTAACCCTAAGGACTTTTATGTATGAGGTTTGTACAGTGAATAGTAATTGAGCTTGAAAGATCACTGCATTCTGGTTGCAATGGCCAACTCCAGAATCAGGCTGGTCGGGGTGTTGGAGACGTTCAAGGATAAGCGGTTGCTGATTCAAGCAAGTATGAAACATCTCAAAGATTTAGTATTCATGTCGCTAGAGCAATGAACTTGAATGAAGTACATGAGTTTGATCCCCAGACTCGTGCCGAAGGGGGAAAAAAAGGCAGGCGACCGTCTTTAGAATTGCATGAGGATTCTGGTGTAGAAATTCCTGGGCATGGCGAAGCCTGTAGCGCTAAGTCTCCCCGGCCTTGGCCGTCTTCGATGCCTTCACCACTCGCTTTTGGTCCTCTGTTGAGAAGATACCTGCACCCTGCTGCAATGCATGCACAAGGAATGGGATCGAATCGGCTTTGAAGTCCTCCGCTGTGCGGACCTTGTCGAGGTCCTCCGCGAGTTCTTGTGTGGCGCGCTGTAGGTAGTAAGCCGAGAACTCGGGTTCCTGCTCAGTCTTCGTATTTCCAGGCATTTTAACGAGTATTGTGTCTGACGAGAAAGATTTTTATTATGAAACAAGGAGGTTTTGCTACTGCAAAAGGTATGTTTGGTCCGGGCGATTGGAGGGGCTGGTAAAGAATTTGCAGCCAAGCACAGTATCTCTGTACAGTGCCATATGGGGACTACTGTACAGGATGTTCGTCTGTAAACCATCATTCAATCAGTTTGCTGTAGCTAGGTGTAAAATTATATTTTCCAGATGCCACGCGTAAGTATGAAGATTCAAATTATTTGATGCCAAGATTAAGCTCGTGAAAAGGCGCTGAAGAGTCTAATATCTTAAATATTTGCATTTCCGTCCACCACCAACCAGCCCATCCGTCTCTAGTAACTTGCTTCAAGAATCATGTCCCTGTACGCCGCCCATTTTCGCCATTATTTGTCATGGTCATAATCACATCCCGCCTCGGCGTTTATGTTCAGGGGCTTAGTGAGATATGTACTGGAAAACTGCAGAAACTTCCTGTTCCCCGCATTCTTGTCGGAGCAAGAGATCTTGGATTGGTTTCAGTCCCTCATTCACAAAATGATTCCAAGTACTCGTGTCTCCATACAGCATAGCAGGTGCTTTGATATATTGCTTGCCATCTGGTTTGCATCGTTTGCACTTGAAGGTTTCGTGCGTATCGCTTTTAGTATCGGGGCGATACTGGAAAAGCTCACGAAGACTGTCGAGAGAAAAGTGCCTCTCAACGTCCTCAGCCGAGTCGACGACACAAGAAGACAAACTTTGCTTGTGAGATTGACGCTGGAAAATCTTCTCTTCAATCGTACCAGTGGCGATGAAACGGTACACAAAACAATCCTTCTTCTGACCATCTCTCCACACTCGGGCTAATGCTTGCTGGTCAGCAGCCGGGTTCCAGTCCGGATCGAAAAGAACCAGGCGGTTTGCGCCGATTAGATTGATTCCACAGCCTCCCGCTTTGCTGCTCAGTAAAAAGACAAACTCATCGCCATTGGGGTCGTTGAACCGATCAACAAGCTTTTGGCGCTTGTTCACATTCATAGTACCATCAAGGCGAAGACTGCCATATCCGCGAGACCGACACAGCCGCTCAAACAAATCCAAGGTAGAGGTGTAGTTACTGATCAACACAATTTTGTCATTTGTGTCCTGTCGGATCCTAGCAAGCATTCGATCCAAAACTGACATTTTGCCAGAGTACCACGATTTGATCTCTCGATCTCTCCCACGAGCTTCCTTGGGAACATAGTCCTCTGGATAACATCCCTCGGAGCCTGGAAGGTCGGCAGAAAGGTTGAGAAGATCCGGATGGTTGCAAAGCTTCTTCAGAATGTTGATGGCTTTCAGCGGTTGGCTGCCTTTGCCTCGAAGAAGCGCTTGGATGTCTGGACTTGTGATGAAATAGTTGTAGAGGTCAAGCTGGAATGGCGCCAGATTGCAAAACACAACGTGTTCATACTTGACTGGCAAGTATTTGGACAGAATATCATTTGTGCGACGGATCAGGAACTTGTTCACGATACCGAGCAGCTCCGAAGTACATTCATCACCCCTCTTGCGATCAGCTTCCGATGCATCCGCATCTCGACCTCGAAGAATGGGGATTTCAAAGCGCTTACGGAACTCCTGGCGAGTGCCTAGTAAGTCTGGATTTGCAAAACTGGTTAAGGAAAAGTACTCAGTCAGGTCATTCTGGATAGGGGTTCCTGTAAGAATGACCCGCCTTGACACATTCAGGTTGTTGAGGGCACTGAATGTGTTGCTGTCGCCATTCTTCAGGCGATGGCCTTCGTCACAGAACAGTAAGCCGATCTTTGTATGTTTAAGTTCCTCGACATTCAGGCGCAATGTTTCGTAAGAGACAATGATGACTGGACGAGTCACTGATCGACCACTGGCAATGGCCCACTGGCGCAGCTGGCGTGTCAATTCCTCTTTCGTAGCTTTTCCATCGATCGCAAATGGGTGGATGGCATTAGCACCGAGCCATTTAGTCAACTCGTTCGCCCAGTTTTTAACTAAACTGGCTGGGCAAACAACAATTGCCTTTTGGATCGTCGTTTTGCCGGCGTCCGGTGATTGTTTCAGTAGTGTCCACAGGAGACTTATGCATTGTAGAGTCTTTCCCAGGCCCATTTCATCAGCCATAATGCATCCATTGGCTTTTTCGTCTATCATGCCAGTCACGCATCGATACATGAACTTGACACCCTCGACTTGATGAGGGCGAAGAATTTTTGCAAGCTTGGGGTCAATCACGACGGGAACACGTGGGTGCTCTTTATCCACCTGCTTTCTGATTCCAAGTATCTCAGCCAAGCTCTTGTGCACCAATGGCGCGTCAAGTTTGTCAGGCGAAGTCTCGGCATTTGATGTCTCCGCCTCAATTTTCGGTGTTTCTTTAGGCTTGTCGTCCACGGTTGGGTCGTAAAGAACAATAGCAAATTCGCCACTTGGGTCATGTAGGGGTTTCGGGACAAATACAGCGCCCTGCCGCAGACCAAGAGTGGGTGGAGGACGGTTAGGGTTATAAGCTGAGCTGTCTTTGTTCTTGAGCGGTACACTAAAAGCCTTGCGAAAGACCGTGCCTTTGTCCTTGGCTTGGAACACGGGGAAGCGGTTTGCATCTCGTGTTGCGAGAGCAAGTCTGTCTTGATTTGTGTAGGGTTTATCCGAGTCAACTTCGCCATCAGCACCCGCATAGTCAACCCGTCTCTTCTTGCGGGCTGGACGGTCAGTTGCCGGGGTCCTGCCCGCAACACCAGGGCATTTAAACGGTTTGTGTAATCGATCGATTGACTGTGGTGTGCGTGTGCGATTTGGTCCCAAAGACTTACCGCCAACCGGCGTGGACGTGGACCTTTAGACCTGGTTAGTAATCGAGGCACATTCGAGGATTGGGGATGGAAGCAACATACGGAAGGGGCATGATTCGGCGAACGTCACCGAGGGCGAAATTATTCACAGGTCAGTCCTTGAGATGTATATGAACCTCTTGGCACTCAAAAGGATTTTTCGGAACGAAACAGCTTGTCATAAGCGCGATTGCGAAGTGAGCGTGGCGAGGTTGATGGTCAAACGCGATCATAGCACAAGACGCGGCAAGGCAGACACGTTGTCACGTGGACAGCACTACGCCAAAATATAGAAGGACACCCCTCCCCCTCCCCCACAACAGATAGGGTACTTACTCATGAGCCAAGGCCGATTTTCGGCAACTCCATAACTCTGCAGTGTTAGCATACTGTAGCCTCCACCAGCTTACATAAACCCGCAAACAAAGCAAGGCTAAAGCGCGAGGGCTCCAAGGCATGGCAGGTAGCCGATGTGAAAAGCAGTAACTAAAAATACATTTTTCTTGCCGTTCTCAAATCTTGTCTGTCTCCCATTATCTGTGACAAGTATCCCAAATCGTCTTAGCAAACACGCCAAATCCCATCTACATCTGTCCTTCGCCGCAGATATATATTTAACTTCAACACATGCATTTCCATCCCAGCACCAACGTCTCCGCCACCGACAAGAGCCGATCGGCCAGCGGAGATGAATTTACCGAACATCGTACCGTAACCGTTCGTCCGGCTCCTCCAACCCCTCTTCAACAAGCAATCGCAGGCAATCGCACGGTCATTCTCGCCACGACCATCACAGGCCATTTTGCCTATTACCAATATCTAGTTCGAACTCGACGTATGGACCTGACTGCGCCTACCACCCGCCGCTTTTTTGCCAAGGCTGGTCTCGCTTGGGGCTGTGTCTATATCGGTGTACTAAGCGTCATCACCGTAGCCCAACGTGACATCGCCAGGCACGCTGATCACTTGCATCCTCACTTAGATTCTTGAGAGCCCTTGGCCTGATTGCCATGTCGGCCGACTTCTGGGCTGGCTACTTGAGTGGTGCCGTTGGTATCATCATTGGAAACCCACTTGACATACTCAAAGTTCGCTTGCAAGCTCAGGGCGCTCCAACTTCAGCAATTGCAGCAAGTGCATCAGCTGCCGCGACCACATGTAGTCGCAGCATATTACCTACATCCATTCGAAACTCTACCGCCTTTGTTGCTGGAACTGCAGCTCCGATCGTTGGCTATGGCGCCCTCAATGCGCTTCTTTTTGTCTCCTACAATCGGTCCGAGGCAGCCCTCAACCAAGTGTTTTCAACTCGGCACAGCCTATGGTCAACTTGGTTCGCTGGCGCAATCGGCGGCCTTGCAACTTGGGTCATCAGCACACCAACTGAACTGATCAAATGTCGAGCCCAGTTGTCAGCCCAGCATCTATCGAGCTGGGCTATAACGAAGCAGATTTTCCAAAGTGAAGGTGTCCGCGGTCTTTATTTCGGTGGCGGGGTGACAGCCATTCGCGATAGCGTTGGATATGGATTCTACTTCTGGGCCTATGAGCTTAGTACCCGTTGGTTCGCCAAAGAAGCCAGTCAGGAAGCCTACATTCAACACGAGGCAGCCAAAGTGCTTTTATGCGGAGGATTAGCTGGCATCGCAACATGGGCGAGCGTCTTCCCCCTTGATGTTATTAAGACACGGGTTCAGGTCCAAGCATGGGGAGGCCAACTCGAAACAACACCGCTCCTAAGATCAGATGCAAGTCAATCAAGCGGCCGGTTTGGTGCAATCCGTATAGCACAGGATGCATATAGAGAAGGCGGCATCCGGGTATTCTTCCGTGGTTTCACAGTTTGCAGTGCAAGGGCTTTCATCGTCAATGCGATCCAGTGGGCTGTGTACGAGTGGGTGATGCATGAATTGGGGCATGACCGAAAACGAACGGCTCAAAATGACTCTGCCGAAGTATATGTTGCATGACATTAGATAAACTAGATTCAATTTTAGACATCATAGCTGGGCGGGTTAAAGCTAGGATAGATAGCGTGAAATTATAAACATTTTCAGGAACTGAACGCCACGATCTACCTTTCCTCCGAGGCACCGTCTCAAACGATCGCGAAGCATATCGCCTCGTTTTTCTTCGCTAAGCGAAAGACTTTAGAAACCCGGCTACTTTTCTAAATCGATGAAAACAATATATCGAATTAGGCAACATTGGGACTAACCAGATTTAAGATGGTGATTCCGAAACTCTGACACCTCGGTCCCTAACGCCCGGGGCTCCGCCGCTATTATAACAATTTACACGAAGACCTAAGACGCCCCGTATCCATAATACCCTGAGTAGCAGCTGGCACAACCGGAGTGGTTCATACCACGCTCTTTTGATCCAGGGCCTCTCGCCACCCCTCCAAGCCCGCTTCCTTCTTCCATCGCTGCGTATCATCATCCAAATGCTCAATCCACTTGGCCATGGCATTAGTAGCCTGCGAAGCAAGCTCTTGCTTAGCTTCCCGAGAAGCAATGACCTCTAACTCAATGCGCTTCTGAGATTCGACATTCAATTTCTCGTCACGATCTTTACGTTTCTTTTCTCGATCGGCTAACCATTGTTCTCTCCCCGCGAGATATTTGATGCTGTGCCCAAGCCCAGCGCTTTCGTTCGAGACACCCTTGTGCAAACGATCAAGAGGCGGTGCAGTGAAGAACAGAATTCGACCTGTGCTGTCACGCTGGAAGGATTTTCGAACTTCCGGCGCTATGGCTTCATTAAGCGCGTCGGGGAGCGTATAGACCTCAGGTGGTCTTGGCGGGTTGTACATGTTGCCAGGGGGGAGAA
This sequence comes from Calonectria hawksworthii, assembly GCA_020975415.1. Taxonomy (NCBI): domain Eukaryota; kingdom Fungi; phylum Ascomycota; class Sordariomycetes; order Hypocreales; family Nectriaceae; genus Calonectria; species Calonectria hawksworthii. The sequence continues at coordinate 20,387 of JAHXZK010000005.1, read as the reverse complement.
CATTGCCAGCGCCGGGGCCCATGGGAGGTCGCGCAACTGGGGGGACGGGTACTTGGCCATACGCAGGTCCCATAGGGCTACCCATTTGTGGCTGTTGGTGAATTGGAGGTGCTGGCGACTGAGGATATCCTGGAGCATAGTTTTGAGGGTAGCCTGGCTGTGGGTGTTGGTGGGGATGCTGGTATTGCACCGGGCGAACAGATACTTGGGGCGCCGGGGGTCCAAGATGCGGGGGGTGAGGGATGGGCACTGGCGTCTGGTGAATTTGCGGAGGTACTGCTACTGGTGTCACAGGCTGAAAGTGAGGTGCCATATGTGCGTTGTAGGGGCCAGGTGATGGAGAAGGACCAGCACCAGGATATGGCACAGGGCCTCTCGAGGCATCCATAGACATGTCTCTAGGCGCCGACATCATGGACGCACGTCTGCCTGCATCGATGGTAATATCTGGAATTGGGACAGCCGACATGGACATGGGTTGCGGTGGTGGCGTAGGTTCTGGGGGCGGCGACTCCTACAAAATGGCAAGTTCATTGTCAGTGAATGAAATGATGAAATGAAGGTAGCAGCAATATGTGCGAAACCTGAGGCATGAAGATCATGCCTTCGGGGTATGAACAGAGGGAGAGTGCGAGGGGCAATCAAGGCAGGGATTTGAAATGTAGGGCTGGTTTGGGCTGGCTGATTGTCGGCCAAGCGGGCTACAGCAAGGCTGTGACAAGAAATCAGCCTGGGGGCTCTTGTACTCACGTTTGATTCTCGAGGGCGGCGGTGCACGGCACCGACAATGGGCGGCGCGTTCGGACTACCCCAGGTCGGCTTCGGGAGATCATCCGTTTCCTTTGCGTCCTCGCGCAGTAGATGTTTGATGGGGCTGGGAACCTTCCTCATCCTGCGAGGTACGTCAAAGAGATCCATTTCGTAATCCTTGTCTCGCACCTCATCTGGCACACAACTCGCCCATGTCTTGATTTTGTTGAAGCGAAAGCGCTCTTCATTGTACCTGGACTCGCACACATAGACATCTTTATCGTGAGGAAATCCACGAGGTCGGCCTTTATTGAACCGGGTGACAAACATGACGAAGCAGCGGTCCAAGACATCCTCAATCTGATGATCGCGGTATTGTCCAGTTTTGACTACCTCATGATCAAAAAAGTGCTTGTCAAAGCGGTGCACCGTTTGTTCGGGTCGGTAGTACCAGCAAGCATTGATCCATTTCTGTCCAGCTCGGTCCTGCCATGTCCGATAGACTTGCGCCACGATGGGCTTGGCGAGATCATTCGGGTTTCGGATGTGGACCCAATCACCTGAAAATATATATCAACGGCTGCTCTAGGTAGGGTAATTTCATCAATAAACGGCGGGCACACATACCAACTTTCCATATTTGGCCATTATACTGAATGTCTGCAAGAGGCAGTTTACCATCCTCGTCTCGAAAGTCGTCGTCAGGGCGAGCCTTCTCCTGCTGGGCCAAGACTCGAGCCTGCTTCTGAAGCTCGACGGCAGCCATGTACAATTCGCTGTCATCCTCGTTGTATAGTTTAGCGTTCTCGAACATTAGTTCAATGTCCTGCATCATATGATCCACGTGTTGATACTTCTTCCGCTTCGCTTTCTTTTTGATATTGTCCAGCGCAATCGGGTTAGTGATGGTTTGATAATAGTCCGGAACCACGGCCTTATCGGGCAATTTCTCAAAAGCCAGGATGAGCAAGTTCCCATCATCATCCTTAGGTTTTCGAAGACCCTTGAGAATTGATGTGATGCGTGCTTCGGTAGGTGTCAAGACCATTGGTGGTCGTCCCCTTCGCTTGTGTGCGTCATCGTCCTCATCTCGATCTCTGCGACTAAAGCCAAATCCACGGCCCCGTCGGCGATTACGGCGTCGTCCCCCTTCATCATCCGAATCGTCGTCATCTTCGTCTTCGTCTTCTTCCTCTTCTTCATCTTCTTCATCTTCCTCGTCTTCGTCGTATTCTTCAGCTGGTGGTGAATCGCCCTCTACTGGGGGAAGCTCTCCTAAATCAGGTAGCTTGGCATCCCCTGGCATGATATATCCCTTTGCCACTAGTTTCTGAAGTTCCTCCACAAAGATTTCTCTCAACCGAACAGCAGCGCCGAATATGGGCGCAGAAGGGCGGTTGTAGACTTGTGCATTGTGGAATATTTGCGCGACGTCTTTGACAAACTCGGCGAAGGAGGTATACTGTTTCTTCTGGGTTTTCCCCTGTGGCTTATGTTAAAAAGAAACCCCAGGCTAGTTCTGCCGTGTCGGTGGCTTACCCTGACGGTACTAAATGCAACGGGTTCAGATATCACTTCGAAGTAGTCTGGGAGAACTCGGCGATTCGGGATGCGCTGGAAGCCACTGGCTAGCTCCTCGCCGCTATCGTTGTGAGCTTTACATATGTATAAATGCGAATCGGAAAACTTACTCCTCCTCAATGTTGCATAGATAGGTTGACAGGTTGTGGATCATGCGAAACAAGTCCGGACGTCCTTCCTCGTCCATCTCGCCTTCGGCATCCTCTTCGCCCTCAGCATCCATATCAATGTCCATGTCTCCTTCGGCATCAATATCAGCCTCGTCGTCAGAATGGTCCTTCATCTCGACATCTCGGTGAGTCGCCCTCGCCTCAATCGATTCGCGCACCTCTGGCGCGACGGCTCTCCGGGCAGACATAGCTCGGTTTGAGGGCCGATGCGGCAGATTCGCTATGTCGCGTCAATGTAATAATGGGGGGTCGGCGAATGTTGTTGGAGTAGTATTGTCGACGGCGCAATCGCCAAAGCTGTTTGAAAGATCAAGTCGCGAATCGAGAACGCCAAATTTCGCGATTCCGGGATCCAGCCAGTTCTAGGTACGTACCGAACACAGACTGGTACTTACCTATGTAGGTACTCAATGGTTTAGGATGTGTGGGTCGCGAGTCTGTAATTGGTTAGCGCGAATTTCCGCCTGTCAGTACGACAATGGCCAATAAGAGAGGGCTCCCGGGTAGTCGTATGTGAACATGGCAGGCGAAGCTTTGCTCCGCGAAATGCCCGAGTTGTTACTGCCTTCCGATTTAATTCCAAGCTATTCTAGGTAAGAGAACGGTTCTCTTGCTATTTTATAGCGTCCAGAAATTTTCTAGGTCAGTAGTTTCCTGTGTTCACCAGGCTGGATTCTTGAGGCAACGTACTTGGTTCAGCCATGAGATCACCGATCCCCGCTCTCTGGAGCCCAACCATATTTAGACTTACCAACATCATCCTACAGCTTCTATAACTACAACAGATGAGACAACACCTCCTTACACATCACCCCAGAGAAGTCTGAATACAGAAACTCGGATAAGAATGAGAGCTCGATTTAAAGCACCTGCGGGCACTGGCATCATCGATGTTCCAGACTCTGCCACGGTTCAAGATGTTCTGGAAGAACTGCGAGTTCGGACTGGTATTTCTAAATTTACCGTGAAATATGGCCCGCCCATGGCCATGAAATCACTTGACCTTACCCGAGGTGGTGAGACAGCACGTTCGATGGGCCTCCATGGCGAGACCTTGACCATTGTTCCCGAAGAGGAAGTGCCAACCCCACTGAAGACAACTGAACCTACGAAACCAGGAGGCCAATCAAGTGAAAATCCCGAGGATATCAATGTTCCTTGGCCAGAGCGCGAGGGAACACTGCGTAAGTCTAATAGGAGTGACGAAATTGATGTGATGTTGACCCTAAGCAGTGCTTCGAGTCATGCCCAGCGACAATAGTTGTCTTTTTACAGCATTTGGTGGCGCTTTGCCTGAGCAGATACCTGCCCAAAAGCTAAGGAAGATGATGGCAGACTACATAACTCAGCACCCTGATGAATACACGGAAGTTGTACTGGGGACGCCACCCAGCCAGTATTGTCGCAGCATCCAAGACCCAGATCGCTGGGGAGGCGGTATCGAACTCAGTATTCTGTCCGCTATATTTGACATCCAGATCTGTACATTTGATGTCCAGGTGTGTATCTTTTATTAACTGCATTTATTTTCACTAGTTGGAAATATTTTACTGACTGCCACTAGGCCCAAAACCTAATCAATTTTGGCGAAGAAAAGCGTGATAGATGCATTCTAGTTTACTCTGGGATTCACTATGATCGGGTTGCATTTAGCTACTCTGACTTTCCTCACAATGTGACAACATTACCACCCGACATGGACCGGAAAGTGTGGCCGACGGATGACGAGGAAATCCTAACAAAGGCACAAGAACTTGTTCGCAAGCTTCATGAAGCCCATTATTACACCGACACCGAAGGTCTCATACTTCGATGTGATGTCCCTGGTTGCGATTGGATTGGTAGTGGCCAGGTTGAGGGTAGAAAGCATGCGGAACAAACTGGACATGTGGAGTTGAGTGAAATTAGAGACGTTGAGGGCGACAGAGTTCTTCGGAGCTGTGATGTACCAGGCTGTGAGTTCATTGGACAAGGCGATAGAGCAATGAGACAGCATAGCGTGGACACTGGGCATGAGAGGTTCTCCGTCATTCCAGACTGGTAGTGTATCATAGAGCAAAGTATGGGTGAGGTGTAGGACGGACTCGAATATATTAAGTCGGGACCGCCCTCACAAAGCCCAACACCTAAGCCACTGAGATGATTGGGTAATTTGCAACTAAAAACAAGACTTCTCGCCCCTCTAGCCAAAGTACCCAATTTAGCTAGATATATGAGCCTGCTGGTTGGTAAACCTGTATTATGCAACAGAGACCGAGAGAGTTTCTTGTGTCATGTAGGTGATCCTATTTCGCCACGATATTCGCTCCTAATGACCTTTTCCCTAGTATGTTGGGCTCTGATACTGCTCTTTTGTCATAGTCAAGTATTCTAATGAAGAATGTCCAATGATAGCCCAGTACATGAAAGAACGGTAGTGTGCAAGTAAATCCTTTTGCAGGCGTGTAAGTTTGCGGAGGCTTTGAGGATTCGCACGATGCAGGCCCGAGTTGCCCATAATTGTTCACTCCCCCTCAGACTGAAATCTGTGGGACCAATCGACTAATTTTCGGTATATTTAAAAGTTTAAGAACTCCAAGAGAAATGGTTATCGCGCGCCTCCCTCTATCCAGGATGGGGTTATTCTGCATGAGTGTTCAAGAAAGAGCAAGGACCTGGTATCGCTTTCATTGATCCTTTCCCGTAACCTTTTGATCGTGGAGTGTATCGATGTTTTCAAGGGACAGGTTCAAAAACTCGTGCTTGTTTGTCCACTTTTGTTGGCTTGCTGCATACTCGCTCATATGTTCGGGGCGAGGAGGGGCATCGGTAATCTTGGTGATCAAGTAGGCAGTGGAAGCCTCAGCAATGCCGTAGACGAGAACACCGATAAGAGGAATTTTGATGAGAAGATAAAATCCAAGTCCAAACCCAAATAGAACGCCTCCACGACTGTGAAACCAGTTGCGCTTTTGTTCCTTCGTGAAATGAATACGTGCAAAATATGGTTCCAATAACTCTCGCATAAGACTTCGAGATGAGAAATAGGTCTGCAAAAATATGACGAGATATCGTCTAGGAAGGAACAATCCTGTTCCAAATATGATGGAAGCAGGGCCTAACCCAACTGCTTGGTTAAAGGCGTAGAAACTTGCTGCAGGAAGAACAAAGCGGCCAATTACTGGAACATACGACAGAGCAAAAACGGCTAGAGAGATTAAACCTTTCCGGAAGAAACGGTAGAAAAACATGGAGACAGCCTGGGCAGTACTTTCAGAGTGCGTACTTCCATCAGTTGGACGATAGAGCTTGAGATTTGGGTAATACATGTCTCGCAAATCGGATGGCTTGTCACCTTTGTGTTTCTGAACGTATGTCGTATCAACCCATTGAAGGGATTGCATGAAACTGAGGCTGTTTAGCGAGCGAATACAAAAACAACAACAGACGAAGCAAGCGAAGGGAGAGGGATTGAGGTTCTTACAGGTTGTCAAGAGTTGGGACGACATAGCGCATGAGCGCCATCAGGAAGAAGGGGATTTGAAGAACATATTCGGAGACGAAATCGAGTCCATTGATAATAGTGTCATCCCAGGTCACATCGTCAAGTGAATAGAAGAGAGACACAATGCTTAGAAATACTTTTATACCAAGAATCTAGCGAACTGGGGTCAATGACAATGCAAATATTTGTATTATAAAAAAGAGCTTACTGGTATGGCGATGATCAGACGAATAGCAATGCCCGCTCCGACAGCTATTGCAGCTTGACGGTAATGATTGGTTGTGAAGAGGGCAGGGTTTTGGAGAGCTCGATGGGCTAGAGATGCCAGGGTTTGTCAGCTTGGCTTCCAAACTGGCCTGAGATCATTTCACTTGCCTCCAACTAGGGTCAGCTGAGCACCACGGATAACAGTGTTCAGGTCAAAGTGCGAGATATCAAATGCCTCCTTGACCTTGACCTTATCAATCTGCGGTCCTTTTTGTATATCCATGGTGGGAGATCAGTGAAGAATAAAAATTTCTGAATGGGGTCGGCTACAAGGCCGAAAGGTGATGAATTTCGGATCAAGTGGAATTTGAGCCAAGGTGGACAAATCGCGGACCTAAGTGTCTCACGAAAGTGTTAATTGGGTGAATGCAGATACAAAGTTCAGATAATCCAAGACGAATGGTGATCTGACCCAAGGATGCCATCTGGATCAATAGTGGCAGCGAGTAGGTAGATGGCAGGAGGACAGATTTCTTGGGGATTGTGGGGGATGATGTCAACGTTGCCCGCCTGTCATTGGCAAGCGCTGACGTATTGAGGCTGAGCTGGTCCATCCCCTGCATGCATGCATCAGGCTGAAATAAAGCAGCCACGCGGATAGACGGAATCAAACGGCGCACAGCGAAGATTTCTTTTAGCTATACAAGGAAAATTTAAATAGAAAAACAAGAAATATCTACCCAATGTCTCTAGGATGTTATTCATTAGCTTTAGGCTTGGCTGTGTGGCCTTTGTGGTCTACTTCTTGGGCTTTATCCCGCAGATGCCATATTTGTCTGCTTTGTCGTGCACTTCATATTGATAAACGAGGAATAACAGTAATAACTGGGATGCACAGTATGTAGAGAGTATCATCATCACTATATTAGCTGAGTGGCTTGAAAATATTCCACTCAAAGTTCCATTCCCTCCAGCAACCCAATCGACATTACTCCGAGTTCCCAGCTATTCATGTGATCTGACCGTGGTTGGAATGTAGCGATTAATCATTCTCGGAGTGGCGAATGCATGACGGAAATCTCACATGGGCTGCCTTGAGTACATGCTACATACAGGGTGAGATGCGCCTCTTCATTCCACGCAGGTATAGCTTATTCCCGGCAGTATTTTGGCACTGTGTGTGTACTTTGCAGATGTACATGGGTACGTACTAGCACAGGACACAGCGCGTCAGCTGCTAGTGCAGCGCATCCGTGGTAGAGTGGAGCGACCCCTAAAAAGGAGTGGTGCGAGTGGTGTGAGTGGTGCGAATGAGTTTTGTGCAGGCGGGTCCAAGACTCGTGCGTGAACCTCGGAGGGGCTGCATGTTATGGGATGACTAAGGGCCACGGATCCGGGGTACCCCCCAGCTAGTTCCCCAGAGCGAACGTGCTTCCTGCTTCTTGATGAAGGGTAGTGGTTGGCCTGTGGGTTTAGATATTGGCTATCCTTGCGCTTCAACAAAGTCGTTCGATTTGGATGTGTCCCTTCTTCCCTCAAGATCCGAAGAGCTTTGGATTTCTTCTGCTTCACCGAATTTGAGCGCTTTTGTTGCAAGCTGCTCCGCTGTCGCATCGCCACCCTCACATTGACGCGACGCCCTCAAATGCCAACGTTGACACCGCCCCTTGGAAGACGTCACGCAATAATGTGCCTCGACTTCGACCCTTCCCGTCGCGATGCCTGAGTTACCGTTCGAAAAAGGAGTTTCTCGTACTACCTGAAAATAAATACCTAACTGAGCGCCCTTATCACCATGGATGATTCGGCGCCTTCCTCCCCGCGATTCCCGACTCCCCGGCGGGTTGCGACGGCCCCCATCTCGCTACCAGAACCGACCCCTCCAATCCCAGCACTCTCTGAAGCGATCGTCGAGACCTTGTATAGCCACCCAAACGTCAAAATAATTTCCTTTACTGCTTCCGGTCGAGCGCTCTGGCGTAACTCTGGCTTTCGTGGGGATGACGCCCCAGGTACACTCTCATGGTCTTCTCAGCTTGAGAGAACCATTGCTGTTGGTAAGTTTGCTAAAACAGGAGTGACCCTTAAGTTAAACTTGCTGACTTGGCTCCTTTAGGCCCGTTTAGAATATATCGCGCTCCTGGATCTGTTGCTTTTCTCAACTGCGGGTCTGCCTTGCAACCTATTTTGCTGAGGAGCCAATGCTGGTGCATCGACGAGATAAACAGTAAATTCGTCCTCCAGATTCGCCGGCCAAATTATTGGAGAATAGAACTCCCCGTTGCCGAACCCGAAGATCGTGAGCGAGCAGAGGCACTTAGAGGGGTTTTTGATAAAATCCTTCGTTTCGAAAAAACCCAATGCCCCTTTAAACGAGCATTCACCGTCGAGCTACCGGAGGAGCCCTCAACTCCAACGAAGAAGAAACCTTGGACACCCGTGTTACGCTCTGTCTCCCCGACTATCGATGATGCTGATTCCACAACACACACAGTGGATACCCAGCACGCTCCTGTGACATCTAGACCTACAACACCAACTCCCCTCAGAACCAAAGATAGGCTCGATGTGCCCGAGACTTTGTTAGCTGCTCACTCGGGGGCTCCGGTGCAACATACACACCCAAGTGTCCGTATCGAAACGGCCAAATTGGAAGCTAAAATAGAAGCTGAAATCGTGGAGAAGTTGGAATCTTCCTCGAACAATGGCGTACCGTCATCTGATACTGGCCATTCACAAGCTGAGCAGAAATGTAAGCAGCATATGGATTATGAAGACGATTCGAAACTTGGACGACTGATTGATGGCGACGATGAATTCCTGTTTCACCAAGGTCTTGATTCTGGTCAAAACTCAACTGTTGAAGCCCGTCGGCATTCAGACTTCAGCCTGTCACAGGTTCTGAACGATGACATAGATACGCAACGTTCGATCCCCAAACCCCTGGTTTCAGCAAAAACACCATCCAGCCTATCTCTTCGAGAAATGCGAGCCGATCATAGCTCAACGACATTTTTAGATCATCAGGAGTTACGTATGACTGCCAAGACACCAGAACTACAAGATGAAGGGTCGTCAAGTGAAGATTGTCTCGTGGCATCTCCAATCACCGCATCCCCGCCTCTAGATGGTTCCCCGGAGGATGACTCTCTAGTGTATGAATTGCATGAAGGAACTGGCTTTAAAAAGGGCCAGATGAAAACACGGCTCCGTCGAACTGCTAGATTTGCTGTACCGAGGTCGGCAACGCTCCCTCCACATCTCAAACTCTCCATGGACAGGGCATCAGACTCCAGTCGTATCAGGGACCCCACACAAGAGTCAGATACTCCCCCTCCATTGACTCCCAAAGAACAAGATCAAATGCGGTTCGATGCCCCCAAAGAAAGTAAGGAGCAGGAGCTTCGACGTCGCGGTAGCGAAGACTCATTTCACAGTGTTGAATCATGGCATTCCCATCCACCGTCAAGACCGCCGTCGCCTCCTAGCACTTGCGGCGTTGAGCAGGTTGAGACCCCTATTAGCACAACCGCCAACGAAGATGATACACTCTCCGATAGCGACAAGGTTCTGGGGCCAGGCCCTAATTGTAGGACAGAGTCCGAAGAAGAAAGTGAAGCTTTACAGGAAGAGAATACCCCTGCAGTACCATATGATTCACCGATCAAGATGGTGGGCGCGTACCCGACAGGCTCCAGCCCTGAAAGTGTTGAAAAGAAACCTGTACCAGTTTTGCGACGACGAGCGATGACGAATCATCGGCCAACCACGAGTATAACTGTTGGACGTGCGTTATCGCCACTGCCCCCAGCAGCAAACCTCTTCACTCCCATGCCAGCTGTGGAACGACGACCTTTCCACAACAAGTTGAGAACATTTAAGAACCTCCCTATGGCTATTATCATGAAGACATGTGAAGTGATATTGGGGCCTCCCAGCCATCTTATTGCTCTAATGCTTAAGGTTGCGGCGAAAATCATTGCCGGGGAGTGGAGGGGCCTAGTTTTCGGATATGGTGAAGATGGCGAACAGATTCCTGTCCAGTGGGATTACTCGGAAGGCGAATTTAGTGACTGGAGCGATGATGAACCATACATGGGCTCCCACCGCAACCAAAATAACGACACTCCAGCAACGGTTGATGAAGGTACGATTGAGGAGAGCTCAGATGACAGCAGGAGCTGGGGCGTTGATTAAACGAACCTTCTACCTGGTAAATTATGTGTAAGATTAGTGATTTGATGGATTGTATGGACTCTATGCCAATGTTAATGTAATGAGGTTAATGGGCTGGCTTTACGTGGTAGTGGGAGCACATATGGGCCTGGGAGTAAGCGCTTGGCTGGCGTTGGATAATGTGGGATGGATCGTGTCTTGAGGATTATTATCCTGGACCTTTTATTTTAGTACGATAGGCCTTGGTGGCGGGCTTCGGGAGCGGTAGTTACGGGTACATGATTTATTCTCATCTCATTTGCAGACTTGTGGTTTCAATCGAGGCCCAGATGCTTGGCTGGGATCTGACGTGGCCGCTGTTCATTTGCTCGAGCCTTGTGATGATTATATCAGGGTGTTGATGCAGGTTGATTTGAACACGGTCTGTCAATTGAATAGGCATATCCGGCATAAAATCCACCTCCTCGTTCGTGTGATAATGCCTGACTTGGCGTAACGGCAAAGTGGTGGGGGGGGGGCTTGTTGGCAGATCGAATTTTGAGGCTGAATCGCGGATCAGCCACATGATTTTAAGACGCACTGGAACCCGACGAATACGGGGAAAACGAGATGAACGGAATAAAGTATTTGAACGGCTAGGCTCAGGTACCCTAGCACACAGCGCCACGCGAAACGATACCTTGGACTTGAAAACGAAATACGTGAGACCAATCCAGCTAGCCCCACTCCGCATCATGATCGTATTCCCTGCGACAATGCGATTGGCCATCAGGATTGTAGGGCTGAATTTTGGGGAAGAGGGCGCGCAGTGTTGCTCATGTGCAGATACAGCTGCCACTGGGGATACCATAGTATTTAAAGGGCGCCTAGAATCTCTTTTTTCTTTCTGAAATTCATGAGCATCGAGTTCTAGGTAGCGCCACTCCCTTCAGTGTTCTTCTCTCCAACTTGCTGTTTTTTTAATTTTATTTTACCAACATATGCCCATCACTTTCAACACCATCTCGGGTAACAAACTAGAGGAAGGGGAGTGACTTCGCAATATTTTCTCTTGCAGTTGGTTATTGGTGGTAATACGCGCCATCATGGCCAGCGGTCAATACGGTAACAAAACCTCTCCCTACATGCGTATCCTTGATGATGTCCTTGGTATCCTAACTTCTGGTTATTAGTCGACGGTAGTTACTACTTTTATGCTCCTAATAAAGGAGCGGCCGTATTTTTTCTTGTGGCCTTCTTTGTGTCAGGCTCCATCCATGTGTGGCAATGTTTGTAGGTCTCCAATTGCGTGTAACTCATTTGGTTGTCTCACAGCTAACCTGTGGATAGTCATTATAAATGCTGGAAACTAACACCGTTGTTTCCATTTTGTTGCCTTCTTTTTACTGCAGGCTTTGCACTCCGCGAGTATGGAGCATTTCACTACAACAACCTCAACGTCTTCATTGCCAGCGTTTGTATCACTTATGCTGCCCCGTAAGCCACACATTTGTCTCATCTAAGAGCGTGAGGTCTGACACACAAAACAGCCCACTTCTCGAGCTTCAAAACTACCAGATCCTCGGTCGGATTCTCTACTACGTACCTTATCATTCTCCTCTTCATCCTGGCCGAGTCTTGACAACTTTCGGTTTCCTCTCGGCAATCATAGAATCATTGAACGGGTGGGGTGCCTCGTACTCGGCTAATCAATCTCTGAGCGACCGCGAGATTGAGACGGGTCATGCGCTCATAAAAACGTCTTTGATTCTTCAAATCGTCGTTGCCGTATTGTTCATCACACTGGCTAGCATATTTCATCATCGGTGTCGAGTCAATGCCATCAGGAATGAGCGCTTAAACAACTCGTTAGTGACATTATACACAAGCATCACCCTCATTCTTATCCGCACAATCTACCGGTTGGTCGAATATTTCGGTGTTGCCAAGCTCCGTTTTGAGCCCGGATTCGACCCCATGTCCATGTCACCCATCATTCGTTATGAGTGGTTCTTTTACGTCTTCGAGGCAGCAATCATGTTGGCTAACGTCGTAATGTTCATCATACGCCACCCCCGACGTTATCTTCCGAAGAATAACAAAATTTATCTTGCACCTGATGGTGTTACGGAGGTAGAGGGACCTGGCTTCAAGGACCCAAGGCCGTTCTGGATGACATTGGTAGACCCGTTTGATATTCGCGGGATTGTGACAGGAGAGTCTAAGCAAGAGAGGTTTTGGGAAACCCATGATCGGACGATGCCAAACAGCGGGAAATCTAATTCTGAGCCTGTGTAACGCAAGATAATTCCAGCAGGGGAATTCTTTCACTAATCGTCATGATTTGTTCGTATATATTCCAAAGAGACTGAAGAAGCAAGTGGCAAGGCCAGGGGCTTTGTTTTAACCCCACGCGGTTCCGATTATCAAGCCTAGGCACAGTTCCTTAGTTCCTGTATTTTAGCTCCTGAAGAGAAACCAGTTTCCGAATTTGGGTTGCTCCGTGGATAAAAAAAGAAATCTAACGATCATGTCAGGCACTTAAACGCACGAGATCGGCATCGTGCCCCTTTTAATTTGTGTATGATGATGAGAGGATGGGTCCAAAAATGCCCCATTCGACTGTGTACCTGTATCAACCCTAGTGATATGCCCGACCATGGCGCAGCATTGCGCAAGGCGGAGTCGCATGAGGGATGACAAGGTGCTAAGAATATCTCATCGCGGCGCAACGCGTATTGCCATGGGTCAGCGGGCTGATGAATGTAGATGTGGCTTCTTGTAATGACATATTCAACAATGATTAAATCTTGAAGCTGCATTTATATGCTGTAATATGTACTAAAAAGTAAAACTGGCAGGTTTCTATTGGACTAACGGTGACCTCAGCATCAAGGTCATAGCCTAGCCCCAGCTGCCCATGTCACTGAAGCAATTCAATTTACGGTATCATGCTCGCGCTTTGTGGCGAAATATTAGAGCGTGAGCGAAGTCAAAAAAAGCATTACTTGGCAAATTTTCATATACACTATCCGGCCGGCCATCCATGACGCAATTCCGTCCATGGTTCATTGATTAGACCCTCAACATGTAAGTATACAACCCTCCATTCTAGTATAACTTTCCAGACAACAAACGGACTGATCTTATCTTGGCCCTGGCATCAAGATGCCAATTATTAAATGAGACAAACAAAAAGCATATTCAGACACTACCCATAGCCCCATCGGTGTGTTTGAGAATGCAATTGACCGCTGGTAAAAGACCCAGCCCCTGATCATGAGAGACGGCTATCTCTTAGGTCTTGGACCCGAGCAAAATGCTGTGAATAAGGCCAGAACAGATTTTGATGCTCAACTGCCATTATGTATACACACTGGTGCCATCAATACCTATCTGTGCGCGCATTGACCGCCATGAAATTAAGATATTCAATAAATAACATGTATAATAGATTCCTTCATCCTTCTATCAAACGAACGCCGCCTTGTTCGCAAAAAAAAAAAAAAAAAAGCATCGACGTAGACTGGGCATCATCGCGTACGGGCGAATGAGAACCTGCGTCGGGCGTTTCTGATCTTGAGCACCTACTGTAACTAGCTAAGCTATGCCCATCCTTCCCTCGCACCTCATTTCGTTATTTAGGGAGACCCATGACCGAAGGATCGACGTTTGCTTCTTCCCCACCCCCCATGTGTCGTCCCATGTTTCGTTTGCCGCTCGTTTTCCAGGACTACCCTGTGGAGCTCATGTCCGTGACGGATTAGCGTGAGATCCTGTCACTGCTCTCTTATTTTTATTCTTCGCATCTAGTTGTTCTTAGTACGTCGCAGCATGCATGCCTGTTTGTTCAATGGGCCATCTAATCTCTTAGACCAATACGATGATTAAAAAAACGGCAGAGTTGAAAGGGGAAAACTGCACAGAAATTCGTAGTGCCTAAAGTCCACACCCGATCCAATAGTGTGATGCTCAAAACTATGGCCAACATCAGCACGCACAGAGCCAGTCACCTTACCCACTGCGCCCCCCCAACCCCAACCACTCCAAACGAAATTGTGGAGAATTCGGCAGGTCGGACAGGGCGTTGTTACTATAAACGTCGTGGATTACCAGGAAGTTGAGCAAGTGGAGACGGAGGCGAAGGGGGATCTGACAACCCCTGGTCGCCGTCACAGGACCAGCATTGACTGACCCAGTCACAGACTTGTAAGCAGCAGTTTTTGCAGCCGCTCATCGCAGGGACTTACCGATACGACGGAGTCGAGCCAGAGCTGCGCCCTAACACCACAGCGAGTCGGTGACGCCGCCCATTCCTCCATCACTCTCAAGGAGTCTCGGAAGTCCTCCTTCACAGACCGGAAGCAGATATCTGCCATAGGAGAAATTTTGAGTTGAGGATGGAAATACTGAGCAGTTACCTCCAGCGAATCCACACCCATCGACTTTTCTCTTTTTCTTCTCTTCTCCCTTCGCTTTCGCTTTCATCCAGATCATTCCACAACATGGCAAAAATCGAATGAAGTCCCTGCTCAAGCTTCGCCCCGTTCTAGCCCCGCCTCGATTCCAATCCAATACTAATCCCCGCCACCAAACCAAAGCCCCGCTCACAGACCCTCTCACTAGAAGGGACCCCAGTCCCGACCCGACCGATCAACCGCCACAAGTACACCAGCTGGTACAAAGCGAACAGACTCAGAATCGGTTGTCGGTGATATCTCCCACCGCACCATGTCGCGACCGTTCAAGGCGCTATCATTGCCCGGGGCCGCCTCGAAGCCACCAGAGGCCAGACCAATTCTTAAAAACAAGATCAGCGGCCAACCCGATCAAACCCAACTCCATATCTTTGCCTGCTCTCCCATCTCTCGTGTGCTAGTTTAAGACATCAATCAATGCTGCAATCAGTCAGATACCCATCATACACACGCTTACACGTACAATCCTTCATTCTATTGAGCCGCAATCAGCCACCCCAGAAGACCAGTCCAGCTGCCCTTGGTTCGTACCAAAAGCAGCTAACACCGTCCGACTAACATAACCCTGCCACTCTACGTAAGGAGCCGTGCCCCAGTCTTCGCCCCCTTCAAAGCATGGGGACAAGGTGGAAGACTCAATCTCTACATTCAATTTGCTACCCGTCCCCTCCATTGAAGTCTGGTTCTACTTCTACTTCTACATCTGCCGCATCAACCTCGACTCATTCTCTTCCTTTGCTTCTGACCTCCATCTCCGTCTCCTCCCCATCGCCGCTGCCCTCACCTCCGCTCTCGCCACCCCCACTTCCGTCATCACCGCTAGGGCCGGCCTCCGCCTCCGCTTCCGTATCGGCTTCAACCTCACCCAGCACTGTCCGTCTTGACTCAGATTCATTCGCCAAACCCCTTCTCCGGCCTCTATCTACACCTCGGCCGCTCTCCCGACTTCGTTCGCATTCCTCTTCCAGCTTATCCCGCCTGAGAGTTCTCACTCCAGACATCTTCACGAGCTCTGATCCTTCACCTTCCACGGCCGCCATGTCAGAGCGGCCCGCCATTTATGTCCATTTCGAATTCGGGGTATCATGGACGCCCCGGCATGCCTCGAAAACTCGCCAGGTCACATATATGTCAAGGAGTTTGCGTGATCGCGCAACTGAATTTCCTCGGCAACTACCTCCACCAAACACCAACTTCCTAGCCAATACTCAACCGCAAGCTGAGCCTTCCATCCAGCCACAATATCACAGTCTCCAATCTACTCACGATACCCCCGTTCAAATTAATCATCAATCACATTTCCCTCGAGATGTAGTTGCTATCCATCCACCTCAAAACAATTCTACCCTCACACACACACACACTCAACGTCAAGTACAACCCCAACGGCCACCATCTCCAAGCCAGGAATGGGAAAACTTACACCCACGACGGACTTCACGGGCCCAAAGTAGAAGCTCACATGAGAGAGGAAGATCTGCTCCGCCCCCATTTAGCAACAACCCATGGGATACCAACCCAGACAACTCGTCCACAGGTTCGGTGGTAAGCAATTTGCCGAGAGACCAGAGGCCTGTAGTGGCCCCAGAAGTCTGGAAAGCTCTTCCAGCTACACCGGATCAATTCCGGTTAGGGGAAGATGGAATGCCTTGGTCATCATGGACATTTCCTATGGGCTATGCTGATGATGATAATGCTGAAATCAATGGCTCCGGAAGTCACAATGATGCATCATGGTCTCCAGAGGCGTCATCGCCGACACTCACACGTCGAGCCGAAATAAATGATCGCGATAAAGGCAAAGAAAAAGAAATGCAGTCATTGGCAGCTGCCCTAGTTACGGTGGACAATGGATTTGAAGACCAATGGTGGTACCAAGGGTCTCGTCTTGTTCATGTAGCTGGCAACATTTTACCGACCACATCAACGAATCAACCTGGGGGTATGATATCAACAAACACCCAGAGGGGTACAAGTGAAAACATCGGATGGGCAGTGTCGAATAGGGATGCGCTGAACCAAGAAATGGACACAAACGATGATGATGGGAGATTTCACCCTTCATGGCCATCCTTCCAGGCCCTCACACCACGCTCAAGTGTGGTTGACATTGTATCGCCTATGAGTGATTTCTCCAGCCCTGTATCTGGCTATCACGGACTCCATCGGTCATTGACAACAAGATCAGATGAGCTTCATATGTAGTCATGGAATGAATGAAAGTACACAGAGGGTTTGGGGTACATTAACAGACAAGCGAGGGTAAAAGATGGTATAATTGTGAAAGGTACAGGCGTAAGTCGAGCGCCTCAGCTGCAAAGATGTAGCACCTGGGTTTCAAGAAATGGTTGATGTATATAATAAACATAAGCGTAACAACTTCTCGCGGCAAACTACTGGCTATGACCGCAGTTTCCAGCCTTAGGATTAAAATATCAATTGGGCAGGACTGGTTTAGCAAACCCTAGGTTATTATAACTAGGCTTATTGGTTAATAAAGATTACATTACTCTGAAGAAATAATAAAGGCTTAACAATGGCAGTGCCTATCACCGGCTAGTGCAACAGACCAGTCACTGCTACAGCAAAAGATCCAGTAATAATCACAATCACCAAAATTACCCTGTTGCACAGATCAGATGCATAAAACGCTAGGTTGAAGTCTTTAACCTTGCTTTTATGATAATTATCCCCTTCCCAGTGATGATGGTTCCTGGGTTGTAGTTGCCTGTAACTTACCTACAAAGGCGATCATAACCCTATTGCCCCTATTTTTACAACCAAGACCTGCTATAGGTCTCTCAAGATACTACAATAAGTAAAAGCCCTTACGATGATATCTACATCGGTGGTCTGGCTGACCAAGCACGCCCCTGTAAATATTCCTTTGCTTGCAGGGCGAATATCTAATATGGTGGTGGCTAAGGGCAGGTCAGTGGTTTAGTGAGTCAGGTAACTGCACCATTAGTTTAGTATGCATTCCAGTATAAATTATATAAATTGCTGGCAGCTAGATCCTTGTCACAAGGTTGGAGACTTTCAGCCAAGGGCAAAGAGCAGTCACCCACAACAGCTGCCCCGCTGCGGCAAAAGATCGAGCAATGGTTGCAGTCACCGCGATCATTCGTTCGCCTCAGTCGGTATATCAACGTCCGTCATGATTACCCACTAAGCACCGCGTGACAATCCTTTTTAAGGAAATTAACAAGCTTTGCTTATACTTACT
This sequence comes from Calonectria hawksworthii, assembly GCA_020975415.1. Lineage (NCBI taxonomy): Eukaryota > Fungi > Ascomycota > Sordariomycetes > Hypocreales > Nectriaceae > Calonectria > Calonectria hawksworthii. Next base: position 2,336 of record JAHXZK010000005.1, on the reverse strand, counting down.
AACTGCTAAATTGTAAGAGCATAGGGCCTATAAGACCTTAGGAGGAAAAGGTCTTAATCCCTTCTCATTGAATTATCATTAATTGAATTTATTATACCTAGTTTAATTATAAGTATAAAGAATTAGCTTATTTAGTTATTAATATATATTCTTTAAACTTATGTAATTTTACTTAGTTAAGAGTTTATATAAAGACTTAATTTAATATCTTATCTATTTTCTATTTTACCCTATAATATAAGAAAATAATTAGAATGTTTAAAAAGTATATTTATTTATTAAAGTAATTTTATATAAGTAGTAAATAGTATTATTAAAAATATAGTTTTAATAGTTAATAATTATTTAAAGTATAATATTATAATAATAAAGAATAAATAAACTTTTTAATTTAATAATATAATTATTTTTTATTAATTTATTTATATTATTATATTTTTTATAATATATAAAAGTTTATTTTATTTTATTTTTAAAATAAAGTATTATATTTTTATATTATTATATATAAAAGAAAAGTATAATATATATAGGCTTGAGTTTTATTATATATAAAGGCTTTTTAAAATAAAATAAAAATTAACTTAATTTATATATTTTATTTAAGACTTTATAAATTCTTTAGCTAATTAAAACTTAAAAATAAAAATAGGCTTTTTAAAAAAGTAATTAAGTAATTAATTTTATTAATAAATTAAAATTATAATAATATTAAATTATTTAAATTATTTTAAAATTTTAGATTTTTTAGTTATTAAAAAAAGATTTAATTATTAAAAACTAAAGATTTTAGTTTTTAATTTATTTTTTAGTAATTAAATTATAATCTTAATTAAATAAAAAGAAAATAGCTTATATTAAATTAATTAAATTTTCTTAAAATATATTAAAATCTAATTATTTTATTTATAAAAATAAAAGAAAATCTTATAATTTTTAAATAGCTTTTATATTATTTTAAATTAATATATATATATATATATATATAAAGCTTATTTTAAATATAAAAAGCTATTATAATAATATTATAATTATTAAATCTTAATTATTTAAAAAATAATATAATTAAATTTATAATTAATATTTTTTATAATATAATAAATTTAATTAATTTTTATAAAAATTAAATTTTTTAAATTTTTTTTAAAATTTTTATTTTATAAAAATAAATTAATATAATTATTTATATAATAAATATTATTTTTAAGCTTTTAATATATAATAATATATTATAAAAATTTATAGATTTTATATTATAATTTAAAGTTAATATAAGAAATAATATATATAATTACTAACTATAGCTTACTTAGGGCTAAGAACCTATATACTAACTAATTACCTATAATAACTAAGTATATAAAAAATACTTAGTAAGCTAAAGTCTTATAATTAATATAAATTTATCTTTTAATTAGCTATTCTAATTAATATTTCTTATAATTATTTAGCTTTAATCCTTAGAAAGGTTAGTATAGCTAGAAATAAAACTAGAAACTCTAATAAAATAATACCTAGTATTTTTTATAGTATAATTCCTAGAGGACTTATTATTAATAATTACCCTATTTTAAGCTAAATATTTACTAAATATTCTAATCCTAAATAACATATTTTATACTAAGTTATAAGAAAACTAATATAAGGTAAAATAGTATTTCTAGAATAACTATTAGGCTACTTAAAAGAATTAGTCTAAGGATTATAAGTTAAAGACTAATATTATTACTAAGAATAATTAATAAGAATTTATAAAGTTAATAGAAAATATATAATATTATTATAATAAAAATAATATTTTTTTAAAGAAAAATTAATTATTTTAAATTAATATATTTTATAATAAAAAATCTTTTATTAATATTATAATAATCTTAGAATTAGGTATATAAAAGTAAATAAAATATAAAAATTAATTTTAAGAAAATTCTATTAAAAGAACTTAATTTAAAATATTTAAGACTTTATATTTTATTATTAAGTATATTAAAAAGTTTAAATATTAAGATATAAGTTTTATAAAAAGCTATAATTTTTATTATTATTATTTTATTTATTTTAAGAAATTAATATAAATTTTATTATAAATTTATTAAATAATTAAATTAAATTTATTTATTTTTATTAAAAAAATATTTAATATAATAAAATTAATTTAAAATTTATATAAATATATAAAATATAAATTTAATATTTTAAAAGATATTATTAATAATAAAAATAAATAATTTATTATTTATTATTTATTATTTTTAAATAAATAATTAAATTAAAAAAAATATATATTAAATTATAAAAAAATATTTATATATTTATATAAAAAAGACCTTAAAATA